>CM056790.1:0-1250000 GCA_029852875.1 Mythimna loreyi
GCGGCCACGACGAAGATATTTTTCCCTTCGGCGATCGCTGCGTACAGGACGGTGCGCGGAATGGAGATGACCAAAGAACTGACCCAAGCTCTAACAGGACACGGCGGGTTCTCCGAGTACTTGCACCGCTTCAAGTGCAAGGATAACCCGGCGTGTGCCTGCGACCCCGACACGCAAGAGACAGTCCTCCACCTCCTGACTGACTGCCCGGTGTATGCCTCCCACAGGCATGATTTTGAGATGAGAGTCGACATGCCGGTCAACAAAGCAAATCTCTGCCTTCTAATTCAAGACCGCAAAATAAGACCTAAATTTAAAGAATTTATTGTCAAAATCGTCCAATCCGTGAAAAAACGGAACAAATAATAATTAGTCGTGCTTTTTGAGTGCGTTAATTTACTAAAAATAAGGAAAATTGACAAAACGCATTATTATATATATATTCAACACTCATGTAAAAATAAAGACAAAAGCACAACAATAATTAACAATCTAATTTATTTTAATGACTAAATATAATTCATCTATTTATAATTATTTTATTTATTTAATAATGGACAACTTATAACAAACCGCAATATAACGACAATGAATTCGAACACTGCAATGATTAAAATATATTATTTATTAAAAATTTTATGAACAATTACAACATGTTTGAAAAAATGACTACAGCCTTAAAAACGTCCCTGCAAAACCTGACAGCAGGGGGCCTTTCGCATGGCGGGAGTGGTTTTTAGCCGGTAGGAGTCCGGCACTACCCGGACTGCCTTCACTGTAGGGTGGTCCGGGTGTCCATGATGGATTTTCCATTCCCGCCACCAAAAAAAAAAAAAAAAAAAAAAAAAAAAAACCTAACCTAACCTAACCTAACCTAACCTAACCTAACCTAACCTAACCAGCGATATCTACAACACCAGGATAGCGTTTTTGTAGCGGTTTTCAACACTAAGCGTGCTAAATTAGCCCCCGCTACACCTCTGACTAATTAATTTTGACTTTCCTTAAGGGGTGGTTTTGTTTTGGGCACTTACCCTTATTTTTGGACTTTTTAATTTTTCAAATTTTAATAACGTCTCTGTTTACCATTAGATTGCAATAGTTTTTTGTCAATCGGGTTTTCGCTGCACGAACCCAGGTTTCCCGGCGCTGAGCGCGATCCGAAACCCCACTCGGTCGCTGAAAATCCGATTTTTCATCAAAAAATCCGGTTTTTTGGCCATAATTCAAAATTTTTACATTGAACGTACTTCTGTAACCGTTCTCGTGAGCTAGCCCGCGTCGAGACCTGTCTCCTGACACCTCGCACGCCCGCCTGCCTCACATAGAACGTCAAAAAATTCGAATTTTCATCAAAATTCATACATAGGTGCCTGTACTGAAATCGACCTTAGGGAGCACAGTCAGAACAGAAATCGCGATATCTACAACACCAGGATAGCGTTTTTGTAGCGGTTTTCAACACTAAGCGTGCTAAATTAGCCCCCGCTACACCTCTGACTAATTAATTTTGACTTTCCTTAAGGGGTGGTTTTGTTTTGGGCACTTACCCTTATTTTTGGACTTTTTAATTTTTCAAATTTTAATAACGTCTCTGTTTACCATTAGATTGCAATAGTTTTTTGTCAATCGGGTTTTCGCTGCACGAACCCAGGTTTCCCGGCGCTGAGCGCGATCCGAAACCCCACTCGGTCGCTGAAAATCCGATTTTTCATCAAAAAATCCGGTTTTTTGGCCATAATTCAAAATTTTTACATTGAACGTACTTCTGTAACCGTTCTCGTGAGCTAGCCCGCGTCGAGACCTGTCTCCTGACACCTCGCACGCCCGCCTGCCTCACATAGAACGTCAAAAAATTCGAATTTTCATCAAAATTCATACATAGGTGCCTGTACTGAAATCGACCTTAGGGAGCACAGTCAGAACAGAAATCGCGATATCTACAACACCAGGATAGCGTTTTTGTAGCGGTTTTCAACACTAAGCGTGCTAAATTAGCCCCCGCTACACCTCTGACTAATTAATTTTGACTTTCCTTAAGGGGTGGTTTTGTTTTGGGCACTTACCCTTATTTTTGGACTTTTTAATTTTTCAAATTTTAATAACGTCTCTGTTTACCATTAGATTGCAATAGTTTTTTGTCAATCGGGTTTTCGCTGCACGAACCCAGGTTTCCCGGCGCTGAGCGCGATCCGAAACCCCACTCGGTCGCTGAAAATCCGATTTTTCATCAAAAAATCCGGTTTTTTGGCCATAATTCAAAATTTTTACATTGAACGTACTTCTGTAACCGTTCTCGTGAGCTAGCCCGCGTCGAGACCTGTCTCCTGACACCTCGCACGCCCGCCTGCCTCACATAGAACGTCAAAAAATTCGAATTTTCATCAAAATTCATACATAGGTGCCTGTACTGAAATCGACCTTAGGGAGCACAGTCAGAACAGAAATCGCGATATCTACAACACCAGGATAGCGTTTTTGTAGCGGTTTTCAACACTAAGCGTGCTAAATTAGCCCCCGCTACACCTCTGACTAATTAATTTTGACTTTCCTTAAGGGGTGGTTTTGTTTTGGGCACTTACCCTTATTTTTGGACTTTTTAATTTTTCAAATTTTAATAACGTCTCTGTTTACCATTAGATTGCAATAGTTTTTTGTCAATCGGGTTTTCGCTGCACGAACCCAGGTTTCCCGGCGCTGAGCGCGATCCGAAACCCCACTCGGTCGCTGAAAATCCGATTTTTCATCAAAAAATCCGGTTTTTTGGCCATAATTCAAAATTTTTACATTGAACGTACTTCTGTAACCGTTCTCGTGAGCTAGCCCGCGTCGAGACCTGTCTCCTGACACCTCGCACGCCCGCCTGCCTCACATAGAACGTCAAAAAATTCGAATTTTCATCAAAATTCATACATAGGTGCCTGTACTGAAATCGACCTTAGGGAGCACAGTCAGAACAGAAATCGCGATATCTACAACACCAGGATAGCGTTTTTGTAGCGGTTTTCAACACTAAGCGTGCTAAATTAGCCCCCGCTACACCTCTGACTAATTAATTTTGACTTTCCTTAAGGGGTGGTTTTGTTTTGGGCACTTACCCTTATTTTTGGACTTTTTAATTTTTCAAATTTTAATAACGTCTCTGTTTACCATTAGATTGCAATAGTTTTTTGTCAATCGGGTTTTCGCTGCACGAACCCAGGTTTCCCGGCGCTGAGCGCGATCCGAAACCCCACTCGGTCGCTGAAAATCCGATTTTTCATCAAAAAATCCGGTTTTTTGGCCATAATTCAAAATTTTTACATTGAACGTACTTCTGTAACCGTTCTCGTGAGCTAGCCCGCGTCGAGACCTGTCTCCTGACACCTCGCACGCCCGCCTGCCTCACATAGAACGTCAAAAAATTCGAATTTTCATCAAAATTCATACATAGGTGCCTGTACTGAAATCGACCTTAGGGAGCACAGTCAGAACAGAAATCGCGATATCTACAACACCAGGATAGCGTTTTTGTAGCGGTTTTCAACACTAAGCGTGCTAAATTAGCCCCCGCTACACCTCTGACTAATTAATTTTGACTTTCCTTAAGGGGTGGTTTTGTTTTGGGCACTTACCCTTATTTTTGGACTTTTTAATTTTTCAAATTTTAATAACGTCTCTGTTTACCATTAGATTGCAATAGTTTTTTGTCAATCGGGTTTTCGCTGCACGAACCCAGGTTTCCCGGCGCTGAGCGCGATCCGAAACCCCACTCGGTCGCTGAAAATCCGATTTTTCATCAAAAAATCCGGTTTTTTGGCCATAATTCAAAATTTTTACATTGAACGTACTTCTGTAACCGTTCTCGTGAGCTAGCCCGCGTCGAGACCTGTCTCCTGACACCTCGCACGCCCGCCTGCCTCACATAGAACGTCAAAAAATTCGAATTTTCATCAAAATTCATACATAGGTGCCTGTACTGAAATCGACCTTAGGGAGCACAGTCAGAACAGAAATCGCGATATCTACAACACCAGGATAGCGTTTTTGTAGCGGTTTTCAACACTAAGCGTGCTAAATTAGCCCCCGCTACACCTCTGACTAATTAATTTTGACTTTCCTTAAGGGGTGGTTTTGTTTTGGGCACTTACCCTTATTTTTGGACTTTTTAATTTTTCAAATTTTAATAACGTCTCTGTTTACCATTAGATTGCAATAGTTTTTTGTCAATCGGGTTTTCGCTGCACGAACCCAGGTTTCCCGGCGCTGAGCGCGATCCGAAACCCCACTCGGTCGCTGAAAATCCGATTTTTCATCAAAAAATCCGGTTTTTTGGCCATAATTCAAAATTTTTACATTGAACGTACTTCTGTAACCGTTCTCGTGAGCTAGCCCGCGTCGAGACCTGTCTCCTGACACCTCGCACGCCCGCCTGCCTCACATAGAACGTCAAAAAATTCGAATTTTCATCAAAATTCATACATAGGTGCCTGTACTGAAATCGACCTTAGGGAGCACAGTCAGAACAGAAATCGCGATATCTACAACACCAGGATAGCGTTTTTGTAGCGGTTTTCAACACTAAGCGTGCTAAATTAGCCCCCGCTACACCTCTGACTAATTAATTTTGACTTTCCTTAAGGGGTGGTTTTGTTTTGGGCACTTACCCTTATTTTTGGACTTTTTAATTTTTCAAATTTTAATAACGTCTCTGTTTACCATTAGATTGCAATAGTTTTTTGTCAATCGGGTTTTCGCTGCACGAACCCAGGTTTCCCGGCGCTGAGCGCGATCCGAAACCCCACTCGGTCGCTGAAAATCCGATTTTTCATCAAAAAATCCGGTTTTTTGGCCATAATTCAAAATTTTTACATTGAACGTACTTCTGTAACCGTTCTCGTGAGCTAGCCCGCGTCGAGACCTGTCTCCTGACACCTCGCACGCCCGCCTGCCTCACATAGAACGTCAAAAAATTCGAATTTTCATCAAAATTCATACATAGGTGCCTGTACTGAAATCGACCTTAGGGAGCACAGTCAGAACAGAAATCGCGATATCTACAACACCAGGATAGCGTTTTTGTAGCGGTTTTCAACACTAAGCGTGCTAAATTAGCCCCCGCTACACCTCTGACTAATTAATTTTGACTTTCCTTAAGGGGTGGTTTTGTTTTGGGCACTTACCCTTATTTTTGGACTTTTTAATTTTTCAAATTTTAATAACGTCTCTGTTTACCATTAGATTGCAATAGTTTTTTGTCAATCGGGTTTTCGCTGCACGAACCCAGGTTTCCCGGCGCTGAGCGCGATCCGAAACCCCACTCGGTCGCTGAAAATCCGATTTTTCATCAAAAAATCCGGTTTTTTGGCCATAATTCAAAATTTTTACATTGAACGTACTTCTGTAACCGTTCTCGTGAGCTAGCCCGCGTCGAGACCTGTCTCCTGACACCTCGCACGCCCGCCTGCCTCACATAGAACGTCAAAAAATTCGAATTTTCATCAAAATTCATACATAGGTGCCTGTACTGAAATCGACCTTAGGGAGCACAGTCAGAACAGAAATCGCGATATCTACAACACCAGGATAGCGTTTTTGTAGCGGTTTTCAACACTAAGCGTGCTAAATTAGCCCCCGCTACACCTCTGACTAATTAATTTTGACTTTCCTTAAGGGGTGGTTTTGTTTTGGGCACTTACCCTTATTTTTGGACTTTTTAATTTTTCAAATTTTAATAACGTCTCTGTTTACCATTAGATTGCAATAGTTTTTTGTCAATCGGGTTTTCGCTGCACGAACCCAGGTTTCCCGGCGCTGAGCGCGATCCGAAACCCCACTCGGTCGCTGAAAATCCGATTTTTCATCAAAAAATCCGGTTTTTTGGCCATAATTCAAAATTTTTACATTGAACGTACTTCTGTAACCGTTCTCGTGAGCTAGCCCGCGTCGAGACCTGTCTCCTGACACCTCGCACGCCCGCCTGCCTCACATAGAACGTCAAAAAATTCGAATTTTCATCAAAATTCATACATAGGTGCCTGTACTGAAATCGACCTTAGGGAGCACAGTCAGAACAGAAATCGCGATATCTACAACACCAGGATAGCGTTTTTGTAGCGGTTTTCAACACTAAGCGTGCTAAATTAGCCCCCGCTACACCTCTGACTAATTAATTTTGACTTTCCTTAAGGGGTGGTTTTGTTTTGGGCACTTACCCTTATTTTTGGACTTTTTAATTTTTCAAATTTTAATAACGTCTCTGTTTACCATTAGATTGCAATAGTTTTTTGTCAATCGGGTTTTCGCTGCACGAACCCAGGTTTCCCGGCGCTGAGCGCGATCCGAAACCCCACTCGGTCGCTGAAAATCCGATTTTTCATCAAAAAATCCGGTTTTTTGGCCATAATTCAAAATTTTTACATTGAACGTACTTCTGTAACCGTTCTCGTGAGCTAGCCCGCGTCGAGACCTGTCTCCTGACACCTCGCACGCCCGCCTGCCTCACATAGAACGTCAAAAAATTCGAATTTTCATCAAAATTCATACATAGGTGCCTGTACTGAAATCGACCTTAGGGAGCACAGTCAGAACAGAAATCGCGATATCTACAACACCAGGATAGCGTTTTTGTAGCGGTTTTCAACACTAAGCGTGCTAAATTAGCCCCCGCTACACCTCTGACTAATTAATTTTGACTTTCCTTAAGGGGTGGTTTTGTTTTGGGCACTTACCCTTATTTTTGGACTTTTTAATTTTTCAAATTTTAATAACGTCTCTGTTTACCATTAGATTGCAATAGTTTTTTGTCAATCGGGTTTTCGCTGCACGAACCCAGGTTTCCCGGCGCTGAGCGCGATCCGAAACCCCACTCGGTCGCTGAAAATCCGATTTTTCATCAAAAAATCCGGTTTTTTGGCCATAATTCAAAATTTTTACATTGAACGTACTTCTGTAACCGTTCTCGTGAGCTAGCCCGCGTCGAGACCTGTCTCCTGACACCTCGCACGCCCGCCTGCCTCACATAGAACGTCAAAAAATTCGAATTTTCATCAAAATTCATACATAGGTGCCTGTACTGAAATCGACCTTAGGGAGCACAGTCAGAACAGAAATCGCGATATCTACAACACCAGGATAGCGTTTTTGTAGCGGTTTTCAACACTAAGCGTGCTAAATTAGCCCCCGCTACACCTCTGACTAATTAATTTTGACTTTCCTTAAGGGGTGGTTTTGTTTTGGGCACTTACCCTTATTTTTGGACTTTTTAATTTTTCAAATTTTAATAACGTCTCTGTTTACCATTAGATTGCAATAGTTTTTTGTCAATCGGGTTTTCGCTGCACGAACCCAGGTTTCCCGGCGCTGAGCGCGATCCGAAACCCCACTCGGTCGCTGAAAATCCGATTTTTCATCAAAAAATCCGGTTTTTTGGCCATAATTCAAAATTTTTACATTGAACGTACTTCTGTAACCGTTCTCGTGAGCTAGCCCGCGTCGAGACCTGTCTCCTGACACCTCGCACGCCCGCCTGCCTCACATAGAACGTCAAAAAATTCGAATTTTCATCAAAATTCATACATAGGTGCCTGTACTGAAATCGACCTTAGGGAGCACAGTCAGAACAGAAATCGCGATATCTACAACACCAGGATAGCGTTTTTGTAGCGGTTTTCAACACTAAGCGTGCTAAATTAGCCCCCGCTACACCTCTGACTAATTAATTTTGACTTTCCTTAAGGGGTGGTTTTGTTTTGGGCACTTACCCTTATTTTTGGACTTTTTAATTTTTCAAATTTTAATAACGTCTCTGTTTACCATTAGATTGCAATAGTTTTTTGTCAATCGGGTTTTCGCTGCACGAACCCAGGTTTCCCGGCGCTGAGCGCGATCCGAAACCCCACTCGGTCGCTGAAAATCCGATTTTTCATCAAAAAATCCGGTTTTTTGGCCATAATTCAAAATTTTTACATTGAACGTACTTCTGTAACCGTTCTCGTGAGCTAGCCCGCGTCGAGACCTGTCTCCTGACACCTCGCACGCCCGCCTGCCTCACATAGAACGTCAAAAAATTCGAATTTTCATCAAAATTCATACATAGGTGCCTGTACTGAAATCGACCTTAGGGAGCACAGTCAGAACAGAAATCGCGATATCTACAACACCAGGATAGCGTTTTTGTAGCGGTTTTCAACACTAAGCGTGCTAAATTAGCCCCCGCTACACCTCTGACTAATTAATTTTGACTTTCCTTAAGGGGTGGTTTTGTTTTGGGCACTTACCCTTATTTTTGGACTTTTTAATTTTTCAAATTTTAATAACGTCTCTGTTTACCATTAGATTGCAATAGTTTTTTGTCAATCGGGTTTTCGCTGCACGAACCCAGGTTTCCCGGCGCTGAGCGCGATCCGAAACCCCACTCGGTCGCTGAAAATCCGATTTTTCATCAAAAAATCCGGTTTTTTGGCCATAATTCAAAATTTTTACATTGAACGTACTTCTGTAACCGTTCTCGTGAGCTAGCCCGCGTCGAGACCTGTCTCCTGACACCTCGCACGCCCGCCTGCCTCACATAGAACGTCAAAAAATTCGAATTTTCATCAAAATTCATACATAGGTGCCTGTACTGAAATCGACCTTAGGGAGCACAGTCAGAACAGAAATCGCGATATCTACAACACCAGGATAGCGTTTTTGTAGCGGTTTTCAACACTAAGCGTGCTAAATTAGCCCCCGCTACACCTCTGACTAATTAATTTTGACTTTCCTTAAGGGGTGGTTTTGTTTTGGGCACTTACCCTTATTTTTGGACTTTTTAATTTTTCAAATTTTAATAACGTCTCTGTTTACCATTAGATTGCAATAGTTTTTTGTCAATCGGGTTTTCGCTGCACGAACCCAGGTTTCCCGGCGCTGAGCGCGATCCGAAACCCCACTCGGTCGCTGAAAATCCGATTTTTCATCAAAAAATCCGGTTTTTTGGCCATAATTCAAAATTTTTACATTGAACGTACTTCTGTAACCGTTCTCGTGAGCTAGCCCGCGTCGAGACCTGTCTCCTGACACCTCGCACGCCCGCCTGCCTCACATAGAACGTCAAAAAATTCGAATTTTCATCAAAATTCATACATAGGTGCCTGTACTGAAATCGACCTTAGGGAGCACAGTCAGAACAGAAATCGCGATATCTACAACACCAGGATAGCGTTTTTGTAGCGGTTTTCAACACTAAGCGTGCTAAATTAGCCCCCGCTACACCTCTGACTAATTAATTTTGACTTTCCTTAAGGGGTGGTTTTGTTTTGGGCACTTACCCTTATTTTTGGACTTTTTAATTTTTCAAATTTTAATAACGTCTCTGTTTACCATTAGATTGCAATAGTTTTTTGTCAATCGGGTTTTCGCTGCACGAACCCAGGTTTCCCGGCGCTGAGCGCGATCCGAAACCCCACTCGGTCGCTGAAAATCCGATTTTTCATCAAAAAATCCGGTTTTTTGGCCATAATTCAAAATTTTTACATTGAACGTACTTCTGTAACCGTTCTCGTGAGCTAGCCCGCGTCGAGACCTGTCTCCTGACACCTCGCACGCCCGCCTGCCTCACATAGAACGTCAAAAAATTCGAATTTTCATCAAAATTCATACATAGGTGCCTGTACTGAAATCGACCTTAGGGAGCACAGTCAGAACAGAAATCGCGATATCTACAACACCAGGATAGCGTTTTTGTAGCGGTTTTCAACACTAAGCGTGCTAAATTAGCCCCCGCTACACCTCTGACTAATTAATTTTGACTTTCCTTAAGGGGTGGTTTTGTTTTGGGCACTTACCCTTATTTTTGGACTTTTTAATTTTTCAAATTTTAATAACGTCTCTGTTTACCATTAGATTGCAATAGTTTTTTGTCAATCGGGTTTTCGCTGCACGAACCCAGGTTTCCCGGTGCTGAGCGCGATCCGAAACCCCACTCGGTCGCTGAAAATCCGATTTTTCATCAAAAAATCCGGTTTTTTGGCCATAATTCAAAATTTTTACATTGAACGTACTTCTGTAACCGTTCTCGTGAGCTAGCCCGCGTCGAGACCTGTCTCCTGACACCTCGCACGCCCGCCTGCCTCACATAGAACGTCAAAAAATTCGAATTTTCATCAAAATTCATACATAGGTGCCTGTACTGAAATCGACCTTAGGGAGCACAGTCAGAACAGAAATCGCGATATCTACAACACCAGGATAGCGTTTTTGTAGCGGTTTTCAACACTAAGCGTGCTAAATTAGCCCCCGCTACACCTCTGACTAATTAATTTTGACTTTCCTTAAGGGGTGGTTTTGTTTTGGGCACTTACCCTTATTTTTGGACTTTTTAATTTTTCAAATTTTAATAACGTCTCTGTTTACCATTAGATTGCAATAGTTTTTTGTCAATCGGGTTTTCGCTGCACGAACCCAGGTTTCCCGGCGCTGAGCGCGATCCGAAACCCCACTCGGTCGCTGAAAATCCGATTTTTCATCAAAAAATCCGGTTTTTTGGCCATAATTCAAAATTTTTACATTGAACGTACTTCTGTAACCGTTCTCGTGAGCTAGCCCGCGTCGAGACCTGTCTCCTGACACCTCGCACGCCCGCCTGCCTCACATAGAACGTCAAAAAATTCGAATTTTCATCAAAATTCATACATAGGTGCCTGTACTGAAATCGACCTTAGGGAGCACAGTCAGAACAGAAATCGCGATATCTACAACACCAGGATAGCGTTTTTGTAGCGGTTTTCAACACTAAGCGTGCTAAATTAGCCCCCGCTACACCTCTGACTAATTAATTTTGACTTTCCTTAAGGGGTGGTTTTGTTTTGGGCACTTACCCTTATTTTTGGACTTTTTAATTTTTCAAATTTTAATAACGTCTCTGTTTACCATTAGATTGCAATAGTTTTTTGTCAATCGGGTTTTCGCTGCACGAACCCAGGTTTCCCGGCGCTGAGCGCGATCCGAAACCCCACTCGGTCGCTGAAAATCCGATTTTTCATCAAAAAATCCGGTTTTTTGGCCATAATTCAAAATTTTTACATTGAACGTACTTCTGTAACCGTTCTCGTGAGCTAGCCCGCGTCGAGACCTGTCTCCTGACACCTCGCACGCCCGCCTGCCTCACATAGAACGTCAAAAAATTCGAATTTTCATCAAAATTCATACATA
This sequence comes from Mythimna loreyi, assembly GCA_029852875.1. Lineage (NCBI taxonomy): Eukaryota > Metazoa > Arthropoda > Insecta > Lepidoptera > Noctuidae > Mythimna > Mythimna loreyi. The sequence goes on from CM056790.1 coordinate 11,173, forward strand.
GGTGCCTGTACTGAAATCGACCTTAGGGAGCACAGTCAGAACAGAAATCGCGATATCTACAACACCAGGATAGCGTTTTTGTAGCGGTTTTCAACACTAAGCGTGCTAAATTAGCCCCCGCTACACCTCTGACTAATTAATTTTGACTTTCCTTAAGGGGTGGTTTTGTTTTGGGCACTTACCCTTATTTTTGGACTTTTTAATTTTTCAAATTTTAATAACGTCTCTGTTTACCATTAGATTGCAATAGTTTTTTGTCAATCGGGTTTTCGCTGCACGAACCCAGGTTTCCCGGCGCTGAGCGCGATCCGAAACCCCACTCGGTCGCTGAAAATCCGATTTTTCATCAAAAAATCCGGTTTTTTGGCCATAATTCAAAATTTTTACATTGAACGTACTTCTGTAACCGTTCTCGTGAGCTAGCCCGCGTCGAGACCTGTCTCCTGACACCTCGCACGCCCGCCTGCCTCACATAGAACGTCAAAAAATTCGAATTTTCATCAAAATTCATACATAGGTGCCTGTACTGAAATCGACCTTAGGGAGCACAGTCAGAACAGAAATCGCGATATCTACAACACCAGGATAGCGTTTTTGTAGCGGTTTTCAACACTAAGCGTGCTAAATTAGCCCCCGCTACACCTCTGACTAATTAATTTTGACTTTCCTTAAGGGGTGGTTTTGTTTTGGGCACTTACCCTTATTTTTGGACTTTTTAATTTTTCAAATTTTAATAACGTCTCTGTTTACCATTAGATTGCAATAGTTTTTTGTCAATCGGGTTTTCGCTGCACGAACCCAGGTTTCCCGGCGCTGAGCGCGATCCGAAACCCCACTCGGTCGCTGAAAATCCGATTTTTCATCAAAAAATCCGGTTTTTTGGCCATAATTCAAAATTTTTACATTGAACGTACTTCTGTAACCGTTCTCGTGAGCTAGCCCGCGTCGAGACCTGTCTCCTGACACCTCGCACGCCCGCCTGCCTCACATAGAACGTCAAAAAATTCGAATTTTCATCAAAATTCATACATAGGTGCCTGTACTGAAATCGACCTTAGGGAGCACAGTCAGAACAGAAATCGCGATATCTACAACACCAGGATAGCGTTTTTGTAGCGGTTTTCAACACTAAGCGTGCTAAATTAGCCCCCGCTACACCTCTGACTAATTAATTTTGACTTTCCTTAAGGGGTGGTTTTGTTTTGGGCACTTACCCTTATTTTTGGACTTTTTAATTTTTCAAATTTTAATAACGTCTCTGTTTACCATTAGATTGCAATAGTTTTTTGTCAATCGGGTTTTCGCTGCACGAACCCAGGTTTCCCGGCGCTGAGCGCGATCCGAAACCCCACTCGGTCGCTGAAAATCCGATTTTTCATCAAAAAATCCGGTTTTTTGGCCATAATTCAAAATTTTTACATTGAACGTACTTCTGTAACCGTTCTCGTGAGCTAGCCCGCGTCGAGACCTGTCTCCTGACACCTCGCACGCCCGCCTGCCTCACATAGAACGTCAAAAAATTCGAATTTTCATCAAAATTCATACATAGGTGCCTGTACTGAAATCGACCTTAGGGAGCACAGTCAGAACAGAAATCGCGATATCTACAACACCAGGATAGCGTTTTTGTAGCGGTTTTCAACACTAAGCGTGCTAAATTAGCCCCCGCTACACCTCTGACTAATTAATTTTGACTTTCCTTAAGGGGTGGTTTTGTTTTGGGCACTTACCCTTATTTTTGGACTTTTTAATTTTTCAAATTTTAATAACGTCTCTGTTTACCATTAGATTGCAATAGTTTTTTGTCAATCGGGTTTTCGCTGCACGAACCCAGGTTTCCCGGCGCTGAGCGCGATCCGAAACCCCACTCGGTCGCTGAAAATCCGATTTTTCATCAAAAAATCCGGTTTTTTGGCCATAATTCAAAATTTTTACATTGAACGTACTTCTGTAACCGTTCTCGTGAGCTAGCCCGCGTCGAGACCTGTCTCCTGACACCTCGCACGCCCGCCTGCCTCACATAGAACGTCAAAAAATTCGAATTTTCATCAAAATTCATACATAGGTGCCTGTACTGAAATCGACCTTAGGGAGCACAGTCAGAACAGAAATCGCGATATCTACAACACCAGGATAGCGTTTTTGTAGCGGTTTTCAACACTAAGCGTGCTAAATTAGCCCCCGCTACACCTCTGACTAATTAATTTTGACTTTCCTTAAGGGGTGGTTTTGTTTTGGGCACTTACCCTTATTTTTGGACTTTTTAATTTTTCAAATTTTAATAACGTCTCTGTTTACCATTAGATTGCAATAGTTTTTTGTCAATCGGGTTTTCGCTGCACGAACCCAGGTTTCCCGGCGCTGAGCGCGATCCGAAACCCCACTCGGTCGCTGAAAATCCGATTTTTCATCAAAAAATCCGGTTTTTTGGCCATAATTCAAAATTTTTACATTGAACGTACTTCTGTAACCGTTCTCGTGAGCTAGCCCGCGTCGAGACCTGTCTCCTGACACCTCGCACGCCCGCCTGCCTCACATAGAACGTCAAAAAATTCGAATTTTCATCAAAATTCATACATAGGTGCCTGTACTGAAATCGACCTTAGGGAGCACAGTCAGAACAGAAATCGCGATATCTACAACACCAGGATAGCGTTTTTGTAGCGGTTTTCAACACTAAGCGTGCTAAATTAGCCCCCGCTACACCTCTGACTAATTAATTTTGACTTTCCTTAAGGGGTGGTTTTGTTTTGGGCACTTACCCTTATTTTTGGACTTTTTAATTTTTCAAATTTTAATAACGTCTCTGTTTACCATTAGATTGCAATAGTTTTTTGTCAATCGGGTTTTCGCTGCACGAACCCAGGTTTCCCGGCGCTGAGCGCGATCCGAAACCCCACTCGGTCGCTGAAAATCCGATTTTTCATCAAAAAATCCGGTTTTTTGGCCATAATTCAAAATTTTTACATTGAACGTACTTCTGTAACCGTTCTCGTGAGCTAGCCCGCGTCGAGACCTGTCTCCTGACACCTCGCACGCCCGCCTGCCTCACATAGAACGTCAAAAAATTCGAATTTTCATCAAAATTCATACATAGGTGCCTGTACTGAAATCGACCTTAGGGAGCACAGTCAGAACAGAAATCGCGATATCTACAACACCAGGATAGCGTTTTTGTAGCGGTTTTCAACACTAAGCGTGCTAAATTAGCCCCCGCTACACCTCTGACTAATTAATTTTGACTTTCCTTAAGGGGTGGTTTTGTTTTGGGCACTTACCCTTATTTTTGGACTTTTTAATTTTTCAAATTTTAATAACGTCTCTGTTTACCATTAGATTGCAATAGTTTTTTGTCAATCGGGTTTTCGCTGCACGAACCCAGGTTTCCCGGCGCTGAGCGCGATCCGAAACCCCACTCGGTCGCTGAAAATCCGATTTTTCATCAAAAAATCCGGTTTTTTGGCCATAATTCAAAATTTTTACATTGAACGTACTTCTGTAACCGTTCTCGTGAGCTAGCCCGCGTCGAGACCTGTCTCCTGACACCTCGCACGCCCGCCTGCCTCACATAGAACGTCAAAAAATTCGAATTTTCATCAAAATTCATACATAGGTGCCTGTACTGAAATCGACCTTAGGGAGCACAGTCAGAACAGAAATCGCGATATCTACAACACCAGGATAGCGTTTTTGTAGCGGTTTTCAACACTAAGCGTGCTAAATTAGCCCCCGCTACACCTCTGACTAATTAATTTTGACTTTCCTTAAGGGGTGGTTTTGTTTTGGGCACTTACCCTTATTTTTGGACTTTTTAATTTTTCAAATTTTAATAACGTCTCTGTTTACCATTAGATTGCAATAGTTTTTTGTCAATCGGGTTTTCGCTGCACGAACCCAGGTTTCCCGGCGCTGAGCGCGATCCGAAACCCCACTCGGTCGCTGAAAATCCGATTTTTCATCAAAAAATCCGGTTTTTTGGCCATAATTCAAAATTTTTACATTGAACGTACTTCTGTAACCGTTCTCGTGAGCTAGCCCGCGTCGAGACCTGTCTCCTGACACCTCGCACGCCCGCCTGCCTCACATAGAACGTCAAAAAATTCGAATTTTCATCAAAATTCATACATAGGTGCCTGTACTGAAATCGACCTTAGGGAGCACAGTCAGAACAGAAATCGCGATATCTACAACACCAGGATAGCGTTTTTGTAGCGGTTTTCAACACTAAGCGTGCTAAATTAGCCCCCGCTACACCTCTGACTAATTAATTTTGACTTTCCTTAAGGGGTGGTTTTGTTTTGGGCACTTACCCTTATTTTTGGACTTTTTAATTTTTCAAATTTTAATAACGTCTCTGTTTACCATTAGATTGCAATAGTTTTTTGTCAATCGGGTTTTCGCTGCACGAACCCAGGTTTCCCGGCGCTGAGCGCGATCCGAAACCCCACTCGGTCGCTGAAAATCCGATTTTTCATCAAAAAATCCGGTTTTTTGGCCATAATTCAAAATTTTTACATTGAACGTACTTCTGTAACCGTTCTCGTGAGCTAGCCCGCGTCGAGACCTGTCTCCTGACACCTCGCACGCCCGCCTGCCTCACATAGAACGTCAAAAAATTCGAATTTTCATCAAAATTCATACATAGGTGCCTGTACTGAAATCGACCTTAGGGAGCACAGTCAGAACAGAAATCGCGATATCTACAACACCAGGATAGCGTTTTTGTAGCGGTTTTCAACACTAAGCGTGCTAAATTAGCCCCCGCTACACCTCTGACTAATTAATTTTGACTTTCCTTAAGGGGTGGTTTTGTTTTGGGCACTTACCCTTATTTTTGGACTTTTTAATTTTTCAAATTTTAATAACGTCTCTGTTTACCATTAGATTGCAATAGTTTTTTGTCAATCGGGTTTTCGCTGCACGAACCCAGGTTTCCCGGCGCTGAGCGCGATCCGAAACCCCACTCGGTCGCTGAAAATCCGATTTTTCATCAAAAAATCCGGTTTTTTGGCCATAATTCAAAATTTTTACATTGAACGTACTTCTGTAACCGTTCTCGTGAGCTAGCCCGCGTCGAGACCTGTCTCCTGACACCTCGCACGCCCGCCTGCCTCACATAGAACGTCAAAAAATTCGAATTTTCATCAAAATTCATACATAGGTGCCTGTACTGAAATCGACCTTAGGGAGCACAGTCAGAACAGAAATCGCGATATCTACAACACCAGGATAGCGTTTTTGTAGCGGTTTTCAACACTAAGCGTGCTAAATTAGCCCCCGCTACACCTCTGACTAATTAATTTTGACTTTCCTTAAGGGGTGGTTTTGTTTTGGGCACTTACCCTTATTTTTGGACTTTTTAATTTTTCAAATTTTAATAACGTCTCTGTTTACCATTAGATTGCAATAGTTTTTTGTCAATCGGGTTTTCGCTGCACGAACCCAGGTTTCCCGGCGCTGAGCGCGATCCGAAACCCCACTCGGTCGCTGAAAATCCGATTTTTCATCAAAAAATCCGGTTTTTTGGCCATAATTCAAAATTTTTACATTGAACGTACTTCTGTAACCGTTCTCGTGAGCTAGCCCGCGTCGAGACCTGTCTCCTGACACCTCGCACGCCCGCCTGCCTCACATAGAACGTCAAAAAATTCGAATTTTCATCAAAATTCATACATAGGTGCCTGTACTGAAATCGACCTTAGGGAGCACAGTCAGAACAGAAATCGCGATATCTACAACACCAGGATAGCGTTTTTGTAGCGGTTTTCAACACTAAGCGTGCTAAATTAGCCCCCGCTACACCTCTGACTAATTAATTTTGACTTTCCTTAAGGGGTGGTTTTGTTTTGGGCACTTACCCTTATTTTTGGACTTTTTAATTTTTCAAATTTTAATAACGTCTCTGTTTACCATTAGATTGCAATAGTTTTTTGTCAATCGGGTTTTCGCTGCACGAACCCAGGTTTCCCGGCGCTGAGCGCGATCCGAAACCCCACTCGGTCGCTGAAAATCCGATTTTTCATCAAAAAATCCGGTTTTTTGGCCATAATTCAAAATTTTTACATTGAACGTACTTCTGTAACCGTTCTCGTGAGCTAGCCCGCGTCGAGACCTGTCTCCTGACACCTCGCACGCCCGCCTGCCTCACATAGAACGTCAAAAAATTCGAATTTTCATCAAAATTCATACATAGGTGCCTGTACTGAAATCGACCTTAGGGAGCACAGTCAGAACAGAAATCGCGATATCTACAACACCAGGATAGCGTTTTTGTAGCGGTTTTCAACACTAAGCGTGCTAAATTAGCCCCCGCTACACCTCTGACTAATTAATTTTGACTTTCCTTAAGGGGTGGTTTTGTTTTGGGCACTTACCCTTATTTTTGGACTTTTTAATTTTTCAAATTTTAATAACGTCTCTGTTTACCATTAGATTGCAATAGTTTTTTGTCAATCGGGTTTTCGCTGCACGAACCCAGGTTTCCCGGCGCTGAGCGCGATCCGAAACCCCACTCGGTCGCTGAAAATCCGATTTTTCATCAAAAAATCCGGTTTTTTGGCCATAATTCAAAATTTTTACATTGAACGTACTTCTGTAACCGTTCTCGTGAGCTAGCCCGCGTCGAGACCTGTCTCCTGACACCTCGCACGCCCGCCTGCCTCACATAGAACGTCAAAAAATTCGAATTTTCATCAAAATTCATACATAGGTGCCTGTACTGAAATCGACCTTAGGGAGCACAGTCAGAACAGAAATCGCGATATCTACAACACCAGGATAGCGTTTTTGTAGCGGTTTTCAACACTAAGCGTGCTAAATTAGCCCCCGCTACACCTCTGACTAATTAATTTTGACTTTCCTTAAGGGGTGGTTTTGTTTTGGGCACTTACCCTTATTTTTGGACTTTTTAATTTTTCAAATTTTAATAACGTCTCTGTTTACCATTAGATTGCAATAGTTTTTTGTCAATCGGGTTTTCGCTGCACGAACCCAGGTTTCCCGGCGCTGAGCGCGATCCGAAACCCCACTCGGTCGCTGAAAATCCGATTTTTCATCAAAAAATCCGGTTTTTTGGCCATAATTCAAAATTTTTACATTGAACGTACTTCTGTAACCGTTCTCGTGAGCTAGCCCGCGTCGAGACCTGTCTCCTGACACCTCGCACGCCCGCCTGCCTCACATAGAACGTCAAAAAATTCGAATTTTCATCAAAATTCATACATAGGTGCCTGTACTGAAATCGACCTTAGGGAGCACAGTCAGAACAGAAATCGCGATATCTACAACACCAGGATAGCGTTTTTGTAGCGGTTTTCAACACTAAGCGTGCTAAATTAGCCCCCGCTACACCTCTGACTAATTAATTTTGACTTTCCTTAAGGGGTGGTTTTGTTTTGGGCACTTACCCTTATTTTTGGACTTTTTAATTTTTCAAATTTTAATAACGTCTCTGTTTACCATTAGATTGCAATAGTTTTTTGTCAATCGGGTTTTCGCTGCACGAACCCAGGTTTCCCGGCGCTGAGCGCGATCCGAAACCCCACTCGGTCGCTGAAAATCCGATTTTTCATCAAAAAATCCGGTTTTTTGGCCATAATTCAAAATTTTTACATTGAACGTACTTCTGTAACCGTTCTCGTGAGCTAGCCCGCGTCGAGACCTGTCTCCTGACACCTCGCACGCCCGCCTGCCTCACATAGAACGTCAAAAAATTCGAATTTTCATCAAAATTCATACATAGGTGCCTGTACTGAAATCGACCTTAGGGAGCACAGTCAGAACAGAAATCGCGATATCTACAACACCAGGATAGCGTTTTTGTAGCGGTTTTCAACACTAAGCGTGCTAAATTAGCCCCCGCTACACCTCTGACTAATTAATTTTGACTTTCCTTAAGGGGTGGTTTTGTTTTGGGCACTTACCCTTATTTTTGGACTTTTTAATTTTTCAAATTTTAATAACGTCTCTGTTTACCATTAGATTGCAATAGTTTTTTGTCAATCGGGTTTTCGCTGCACGAACCCAGGTTTCCCGGCGCTGAGCGCGATCCGAAACCCCACTCGGTCGCTGAAAATCCGATTTTTCATCAAAAAATCCGGTTTTTTGGCCATAATTCAAAATTTTTACATTGAACGTACTTCTGTAACCGTTCTCGTGAGCTAGCCCGCGTCGAGACCTGTCTCCTGACACCTCGCACGCCCGCCTGCCTCACATAGAACGTCAAAAAATTCGAATTTTCATCAAAATTCATACATAGGTGCCTGTACTGAAATCGACCTTAGGGAGCACAGTCAGAACAGAAATCGCGATATCTACAACACCAGGATAGCGTTTTTGTAGCGGTTTTCAACACTAAGCGTGCTAAATTAGCCCCCGCTACACCTCTGACTAATTAATTTTGACTTTCCTTAAGGGGTGGTTTTGTTTTGGGCACTTACCCTTATTTTTGGACTTTTTAATTTTTCAAATTTTAATAACGTCTCTGTTTACCATTAGATTGCAATAGTTTTTTGTCAATCGGGTTTTCGCTGCACGAACCCAGGTTTCCCGGCGCTGAGCGCGATCCGAAACCCCACTCGGTCGCTGAAAATCCGATTTTTCATCAAAAAATCCGGTTTTTTGGCCATAATTCAAAATTTTTACATTGAACGTACTTCTGTAACCGTTCTCGTGAGCTAGCCCGCGTCGAGACCTGTCTCCTGACACCTCGCACGCCCGCCTGCCTCACATAGAACGTCAAAAAATTCGAATTTTCATCAAAATTCATACATAGGTGCCTGTACTGAAATCGACCTTAGGGAGCACAGTCAGAACAGAAATCGCGATATCTACAACACCAGGATAGCGTTTTTGTAGCGGTTTTCAACACTAAGCGTGCTAAATTAGCCCCCGCTACACCTCTGACTAATTAATTTTGACTTTCCTTAAGGGGTGGTTTTGTTTTGGGCACTTACCCTTATTTTTGGACTTTTTAATTTTTCAAATTTTAATAACGTCTCTGTTTACCATTAGATTGCAATAGTTTTTTGTCAATCGGGTTTTCGCTGCACGAACCCAGGTTTCCCGGCGCTGAGCGCGATCCGAAACCCCACTCGGTCGCTGAAAATCCGATTTTTCATCAAAAAATCCGGTTTTTTGGCCATAATTCAAAATTTTTACATTGAACGTACTTCTGTAACCGTTCTCGTGAGCTAGCCCGCGTCGAGACCTGTCTCCTGACACCTCGCACGCCCGCCTGCCTCACATAGAACGTCAAAAAATTCGAATTTTCATCAAAATTCATACATAGGTGCCTGTACTGAAATCGACCTTAGGGAGCACAGTCAGAACAGAAATCGCGATATCTACAACACCAGGATAGCGTTTTTGTAGCGGTTTTCAACACTAAGCGTGCTAAATTAGCCCCCGCTACACCTCTGACTAATTAATTTTGACTTTCCTTAAGGGGTGGTTTTGTTTTGGGCACTTACCCTTATTTTTGGACTTTTTAATTTTTCAAATTTTAATAACGTCTCTGTTTACCATTAGATTGCAATAGTTTTTTGTCAATCGGGTTTTCGCTGCACGAACCCAGGTTTCCCGGCGCTGAGCGCGATCCGAAACCCCACTCGGTCGCTGAAAATCCGATTTTTCATCAAAAAATCCGGTTTTTTGGCCATAATTCAAAATTTTTACATTGAACGTACTTCTGTAACCGTTCTCGTGAGCTAGCCCGCGTCGAGACCTGTCTCCTGACACCTCGCACGCCCGCCTGCCTCACATAGAACGTCAAAAAATTCGAATTTTCATCAAAATTCATACATAGGTGCCTGTACTGAAATCGACCTTAGGGAGCACAGTCAGAACAGAAATCGCGATATCTACAACACCAGGATAGCGTTTTTGTAGCGGTTTTCAACACTAAGCGTGCTAAATTAGCCCCCGCTACACCTCTGACTAATTAATTTTGACTTTCCTTAAGGGGTGGTTTTGTTTTGGGCACTTACCCTTATTTTTGGACTTTTTAATTTTTCAAATTTTAATAACGTCTCTGTTTACCATTAGATTGCAATAGTTTTTTGTCAATCGGGTTTTCGCTGCACGAACCCAGGTTTCCCGGCGCTGAGCGCGATCCGAAACCCCACTCGGTCGCTGAAAATCCGATTTTTCATCAAAAAATCCGGTTTTTTGGCCATAATTCAAAATTTTTACATTGAACGTACTTCTGTAACCGTTCTCGTGAGCTAGCCCGCGTCGAGACCTGTCTCCTGACACCTCGCACGCCCGCCTGCCTCACATAGAACGTCAAAAAATTCGAATTTTCATCAAAATTCATACATAGGTGCCTGTACTGAAATCGACCTTAGGGAGCACAGTCAGAACAGAAATCGCGATATCTACAACACCAGGATAGCGTTTTTGTAGCGGTTTTCAACACTAAGCGTGCTAAATTAGCCCCCGCTACACCTCTGACTAATTAATTTTGACTTTCCTTAAGGGGTGGTTTTGTTTTGGGCACTTACCCTTATTTTTGGACTTTTTAATTTTTCAAATTTTAATAACGTCTCTGTTTACCATTAGATTGCAATAGTTTTTTGTCAATCGGGTTTTCGCTGCACGAACCCAGGTTTCCCGGCGCTGAGCGCGATCCGAAACCCCACTCGGTCGCTGAAAATCCGATTTTTCATCAAAAAATCCGGTTTTTTGGCCATAATTCAAAATTTTTACATTGAACGTACTTCTGTAACCGTTCTCGTGAGCTAGCCCGCGTCGAGACCTGTCTCCTGACACCTCGCACGCCCGCCTGCCTCACATAGAACGTCAAAAAATTCGAATTTTCATCAAAATTCATACATAGGTGCCTGTACTGAAATCGACCTTAGGGAGCACAGTCAGAACAGAAATCGCGATATCTACAACACCAGGATAGCGTTTTTGTAGCGGTTTTCAACACTAAGCGTGCTAAATTAGCCCCCGCTACACCTCTGACTAATTAATTTTGACTTTCCTTAAGGGGTGGTTTTGTTTTGGGCACTTACCCTTATTTTTGGACTTTTTAATTTTTCAAATTTTAATAACGTCTCTGTTTACCATTAGATTGCAATAGTTTTTTGTCAATCGGGTTTTCGCTGCACGAACCCAGGTTTCCCGGCGCTGAGCGCGATCCGAAACCCCACTCGGTCGCTGAAAATCCGATTTTTCATCAAAAAATCCGGTTTTTTGGCCATAATTCAAAATTTTTACATTGAACGTACTTCTGTAACCGTTCTCGTGAGCTAGCCCGCGTCGAGACCTGTCTCCTGACACCTCGCACGCCCGCCTGCCTCACATAGAACGTCAAAAAATTCGAATTTTCATCAAAATTCATACATAGGTGCCTGTACTGAAATCGACCTTAGGGAGCACAGTCAGAACAGAAATCGCGATATCTACAACACCAGGATAGCGTTTTTGTAGCGGTTTTCAACACTAAGCGTGCTAAATTAGCCCCCGCTACACCTCTGACTAATTAATTTTGACTTTCCTTAAGGGGTGGTTTTGTTTTGGGCACTTACCCTTATTTTTGGACTTTTTAATTTTTCAAATTTTAATAACGTCTCTGTTTACCATTAGATTGCAATAGTTTTTTGTCAATCGGGTTTTCGCTGCACGAACCCAGGTTTCCCGGCGCTGAGCGCGATCCGAAACCCCACTCGGTCGCTGAAAATCCGATTTTTCATCAAAAAATCCGGTTTTTTGGCCATAATTCAAAATTTTTACATTGAACGTACTTCTGTAACCGTTCTCGTGAGCTAGCCCGCGTCGAGACCTGTCTCCTGACACCTCGCACGCCCGCCTGCCTCACATAGAACGTCAAAAAATTCGAATTTTCATCAAAATTCATACATAGGTGCCTGTACTGAAATCGACCTTAGGGAGCACAGTCAGAACAGAAATCGCGATATCTACAACACCAGGATAGCGTTTTTGTAGCGGTTTTCAACACTAAGCGTGCTAAATTAGCCCCCGCTACACCTCTGACTAATTAATTTTGACTTTCCTTAAGGGGTGGTTTTGTTTTGGGCACTTACCCTTATTTTTGGACTTTTTAATTTTTCAAATTTTAATAACGTCTCTGTTTACCATTAGATTGCAATAGTTTTTTGTCAATCGGGTTTTCGCTGCACGAACCCAGGTTTCCCGGCGCTGAGCGCGATCCGAAACCCCACTCGGTCGCTGAAAATCCGATTTTTCATCAAAAAATCCGGTTTTTTGGCCATAATTCAAAATTTTTACATTGAACGTACTTCTGTAACCGTTCTCGTGAGCTAGCCCGCGTCGAGACCTGTCTCCTGACACCTCGCACGCCCGCCTGCCTCACATAGAACGTCAAAAAATTCGAATTTTCATCAAAATTCATACATAGGTGCCTGTACTGAAATCGACCTTAGGGAGCACAGTCAGAACAGAAATCGCGATATCTACAACACCAGGATAGCGTTTTTGTAGCGGTTTTCAACACTAAGCGTGCTAAATTAGCCCCCGCTACACCTCTGACTAATTAATTTTGACTTTCCTTAAGGGGTGGTTTTGTTTTGGGCACTTACCCTTATTTTTGGACTTTTTAATTTTTCAAATTTTAATAACGTCTCTGTTTACCATTAGATTGCAATAGTTTTTTGTCAATCGGGTTTTCGCTGCACGAACCCAGGTTTCCCGGCGCTGAGCGCGATCCGAAACCCCACTCGGTCGCTGAAAATCCGATTTTTCATCAAAAAATCCGGTTTTTTGGCCATAATTCAAAATTTTTACATTGAACGTACTTCTGTAACCGTTCTCGTGAGCTAGCCCGCGTCGAGACCTGTCTCCTGACACCTCGCACGCCCGCCTGCCTCACATAGAACGTCAAAAAATTCGAATTTTCATCAAAATTCATACATAGGTGCCTGTACTGAAATCGACCTTAGGGAGCACAGTCAGAACAGAAATCGCGATATCTACAACACCAGGATAGCGTTTTTGTAGCGGTTTTCAACACTAAGCGTGCTAAATTAGCCCCCGCTACACCTCTGACTAATTAATTTTGACTTTCCTTAAGGGGTGGTTTTGTTTTGGGCACTTACCCTTATTTTTGGACTTTTTAATTTTTCAAATTTTAATAACGTCTCTGTTTACCATTAGATTGCAATAGTTTTTTGTCAATCGGGTTTTCGCTGCACGAACCCAGGTTTCCCGGCGCTGAGCGCGATCCGAAACCCCACTCGGTCGCTGAAAATCCGATTTTTCATCAAAAAATCCGGTTTTTTGGCCATAATTCAAAATTTTTACATTGAACGTACTTCTGTAACCGTTCTCGTGAGCTAGCCCGCGTCGAGACCTGTCTCCTGACACCTCGCACGCCCGCCTGCCTCACATAGAACGTCAAAAAATTCGAATTTTCATCAAAATTCATACATAGGTGCCTGTACTGAAATCGACCTTAGGGAGCACAGTCAGAACAGAAATCGCGATATCTACAACACCAGGATAGCGTTTTTGTAGCGGTTTTCAACACTAAGCGTGCTAAATTAGCCCCCGCTACACCTCTGACTAATTAATTTTGACTTTCCTTAAGGGGTGGTTTTGTTTTGGGCACTTACCCTTATTTTTGGACTTTTTAATTTTTCAAATTTTAATAACGTCTCTGTTTACCATTAGATTGCAATAGTTTTTTGTCAATCGGGTTTTCGCTGCACGAACCCAGGTTTCCCGGCGCTGAGCGCGATCCGAAACCCCACTCGGTCGCTGAAAATCCGATTTTTCATCAAAAAATCCGGTTTTTTGGCCATAATTCAAAATTTTTACATTGAACGTACTTCTGTAACCGTTCTCGTGAGCTAGCCCGCGTCGAGACCTGTCTCCTGACACCTCGCACGCCCGCCTGCCTCACATAGAACGTCAAAAAATTCGAATTTTCATCAAAATTCATACATAGGTGCCTGTACTGAAATCGACCTTAGGGAGCACAGTCAGAACAGAAATCGCGATATCTACAACACCAGGATAGCGTTTTTGTAGCGGTTTTCAACACTAAGCGTGCTAAATTAGCCCCCGCTACACCTCTGACTAATTAATTTTGACTTTCCTTAAGGGGTGGTTTTGTTTTGGGCACTTACCCTTATTTTTGGACTTTTTAATTTTTCAAATTTTAATAACGTCTCTGTTTACCATTAGATTGCAATAGTTTTTTGTCAATCGGGTTTTCGCTGCACGAACCCAGGTTTCCCGGCGCTGAGCGCGATCCGAAACCCCACTCGGTCGCTGAAAATCCGATTTTTCATCAAAAAATCCGGTTTTTTGGCCATAATTCAAAATTTTTACATTGAACGTACTTCTGTAACCGTTCTCGTGAGCTAGCCCGCGTCGAGACCTGTCTCCTGACACCTCGCACGCCCGCCTGCCTCACATAGAACGTCAAAAAATTCGAATTTTCATCAAAATTCATACATAGGTGCCTGTACTGAAATCGACCTTAGGGAGCACAGTCAGAACAGAAATCGCGATATCTACAACACCAGGATAGCGTTTTTGTAGCGGTTTTCAACACTAAGCGTGCTAAATTAGCCCCCGCTACACCTCTGACTAATTAATTTTGACTTTCCTTAAGGGGTGGTTTTGTTTTGGGCACTTACCCTTATTTTTGGACTTTTTAATTTTTCAAATTTTAATAACGTCTCTGTTTACCATTAGATTGCAATAGTTTTTTGTCAATCGGGTTTTCGCTGCACGAACCCAGGTTTCCCGGCGCTGAGCGCGATCCGAAACCCCACTCGGTCGCTGAAAATCCGATTTTTCATCAAAAAATCCGGTTTTTTGGCCATAATTCAAAATTTTTACATTGAACGTACTTCTGTAACCGTTCTCGTGAGCTAGCCCGCGTCGAGACCTGTCTCCTGACACCTCGCACGCCCGCCTGCCTCACATAGAACGTCAAAAAATTCGAATTTTCATCAAAATTCATACATAGGTGCCTGTACTGAAATCGACCTTAGGGAGCACAGTCAGAACAGAAATCGCGATATCTACAACACCAGGATAGCGTTTTTGTAGCGGTTTTCAACACTAAGCGTGCTAAATTAGCCCCCGCTACACCTCTGACTAATTAATTTTGACTTTCCTTAAGGGGTGGTTTTGTTTTGGGCACTTACCCTTATTTTTGGACTTTTTAATTTTTCAAATTTTAATAACGTCTCTGTTTACCATTAGATTGCAATAGTTTTTTGTCAATCGGGTTTTCGCTGCACGAACCCAGGTTTCCCGGCGCTGAGCGCGATCCGAAACCCCACTCGGTCGCTGAAAATCCGATTTTTCATCAAAAAATCCGGTTTTTTGGCCATAATTCAAAATTTTTACATTGAACGTACTTCTGTAACCGTTCTCGTGAGCTAGCCCGCGTCGAGACCTGTCTCCTGACACCTCGCACGCCCGCCTGCCTCACATAGAACGTCAAAAAATTCGAATTTTCATCAAAATTCATACATAGGTGCCTGTACTGAAATCGACCTTAGGGAGCACAGTCAGAACAGAAATCGCGATATCTACAACACCAGGATAGCGTTTTTGTAGCGGTTTTCAACACTAAGCGTGCTAAATTAGCCCCCGCTACACCTCTGACTAATTAATTTTGACTTTCCTTAAGGGGTGGTTTTGTTTTGGGCACTTACCCTTATTTTTGGACTTTTTAATTTTTCAAATTTTAATAACGTCTCTGTTTACCATTAGATTGCAATAGTTTTTTGTCAATCGGGTTTTCGCTGCACGAACCCAGGTTTCCCGGCGCTGAGCGCGATCCGAAACCCCACTCGGTCGCTGAAAATCCGATTTTTCATCAAAAAATCCGGTTTTTTGGCCATAATTCAAAATTTTTACATTGAACGTACTTCTGTAACCGTTCTCGTGAGCTAGCCCGCGTCGAGACCTGTCTCCTGACACCTCGCACGCCCGCCTGCCTCACATAGAACGTCAAAAAATTGCCCGCCCACCCACCCATTTTTCTTATGTTATATATATAGGGAAAGGACTCCGACAACGCCAAAAAATTTTCAAAAATTTTTTATTATATAATTAATTATATTTTAATCCAAATAGTTAGCCGGAATTTTATTAGAATTTTAATACATAATTTAACTATACTTTTATACATATTCATTCCTAATTTGACAATTTTATTCTTAATTTTAATTATTTAAATTTTAATTTTATTCTAAACTACTGACGTGGCTACATTCTGTAGCCGCAATCTTATTGACCTGAATTAATATTTTTATGACTGATCCCCCCTTTACAGGGATCAAAATAAGACAAAATATTTAAATTTTAAACATTTTATTTGACTTGCGTTCACCTCAACTCTCTCCCTAAAACCATGTTCCTCTCCAGAACCCCAGCAAAAAAGGGCTCCAGGGATTCCCGTGTCTCTCCTTCGGATGCGGCAGTGTCCATCACCTTCGAGGGGGAGGTCTCCCCTCCCAGTGCTTCAACTCAAGCCTCTAAAGTGAGGCGAAGCATTGGAGAGTGGGAGAATGGGAAAATGGCCGAGTCTCAGCCCCTCCCATCGGCCGCCGCCAAACCGTCAAAGATAGTTGCTCCGGCGGCTGCGGTGTCCCAGAAGTCCACAAAAGGCGCGACCTCTCAGCTGGACAGTAGGGCTGCGTCGCGCCGAACGTCTAATGGGGCGCCGGAAGCCTCGCCGGGAGCAAGCCAGCTGAAGCAGAACAAATCCACCGATCGGGTGACCGAGGCCCGAAACTGCCTTCTGCGCGCGAAATCGCACCTTGGCGAATCGCGCAACCTGAGGGCAGACCTGAAGGCCGGGATCACCCAATCGGTGGAACGGCTGTACCAGCTGATTAAGGAAGAGGCGGCGGCTGCTGTACAGATAAAGGGGGATGGGCCTGTGGGGGAGGACGCCGTTAAGGCAACACCTCCACAGGAAACACCCAAAACCCTCCCGGAGGTTAACTCGTTGCTCCTTTCACTAGCGGAGCATAGCGCGCTGGTGAAAGAGAGCAGCGAGAAGATGGAAAGGCTGAAGCAGGCGATGGAGAGGCAGGGGGAACTTTTGGAGAAGACCACCACTTATGCGAGTGTAGCGGCGGGTCCACCGAAAAGGCAGACCCCAGGAAGGACCGCGCTGCACTCGATAGTGGTGACGTCCAAAGATGAAGGGGAAACGGGAGAGGAAATAATTAAAAGAATTAGAGAGGCTGTTAAAGCCAGAGAAGGGGGAGTTGAGGTGGAGAAAGTGCGAAAGGCGAAAGATAGAAAGATTGTTATGGGCTGCAGGACGGTGGAGGATAGGAAAATACTAAGGGAGAAGCTAGAAAAGTCAGGAGATTGCCTCGTTGTCGAGGACGTAAAAAACAAGGACCCATTGTTAGTCTTCCGCGGCGTCCTCCGTGTACACACCGATGATGAAATACTGGAGGCGCTGCGGAATCAGAACCGGGACGTTTTTCGCGGCCTCGACAGCGAGGAAAGTCGAATGACTATAAAATATAAGAGAAACGCGCGGAACCCCCAAACCCACAACGTGGTGATAAGCACGTCCCCCTCTGTCTGGGGCAGGATGCTGGAGAAGGGGAGAGCACGATTAGACCTCCAGACCATCTTCGTCGATGACCAGTCGCCACTGGTTCAGTGCACGAGGTGCTTGGGCTACGGGCATAGTCGGCGGCTCTGTAAAGAACCTGCCGACTTATGCAGCCATTGTGGGGGCCCACACCTCCGAGCGCAATGTGACCAGTGGCTAAAGGCGGAAACACCGAAATGCCACAACTGTGTCTTGGCGAAGATGGGGAGAGTCGACCACAACGCTTTCGATCCCCAGTGTCCTGTCCGGGTCAGATGGGATCGGCTGGCACGAGCGTCCGTCGCCTATTGCTAAGGTTGTCCCAACGAACACGATGCCGCACAAGATACTCCAGGTGAATCTCCAACGGAAAAAGTTAGCGACCCAGGAGCTTATGCTTGAGGCCGAGCAACGCAAAGTTACCGCAGCGCTGATCCAGGAGCCCTACGTGGGCAGTGCGAGAAGGATGAGCGTGACCAGAGGCGTCCGAATCTTCCAGAGCACTGGTCAAGGAGGAGGGACTGTCAAAGCGGCAATAGCCATTTTTGACCCACGCATTGCCGTTAGACAGTACCCAGAACTCACCACGGACAACATCGTCGTGGTGGGGATCCAGACCGGTGCCTGGAAACTAACTCTGGTCTCGTTCTACTTTGAGCCTGATCAGCCCTTCGGGCCATACCTGGACAGCCTCAGGAAGGTTGAACGCGAGACCGGCCCGCATAGGCTCCTGATGGGAGGAGACACTAACGCCTGGAGTATCTGGTGGGGCAGCAGTGAGACGAATAGCAGAGGCGACGAGATGCTGGGAGCTCTCGACCAGCTTGGACTGCAGGTACTAAATACAGGGGAAACTCCAACCTTCGACGTAGTTCGTGGTGACAGACGTTACACGAGCTGCGTCGACGTCACAGCCTGCACAGCGGATCTGCTGACGGTGACCGACGGCTGGCGAGTCGTCGACGACCTGACGGGGTCGGACCACAACGGCATTGAGTTCAACATACACCTCGAGAGGTCCTTGGGTATCACGGTCAACCGGACTACCAGGGTCTATAACACCAGGAAAGCTGATTGGGCGCAGTTCCGTAAGAAACTGCGCCAAATCATGCAAGAAACCAACACCGTAAGTCTGTTCGATAAAATCAACAGCAGGGACGAAATAGACCTGGTAGTCGACGGCCTTACAACGGCAGTAAAAGACGCCTGTACATCCGTGATACCCAAGAAGAAGAGTGCCGAAAAACTGACCGTGCCGTGGTGGTCTGATCAACTCGCCAGTCTGAAGAGACAAGTGGTCACCAAGAAGCGAAGGATTCGTTGTGCAGCGCCAGTTCGTAGACCAAAGGTTGTTGAGGAGTACCTGAAACAGAAAGAAGAGTACGAGCGTGCAGTAGTCCAAGCAAAAGTCGAGAGCTGGAAGGGGTTCTGCGCGAAGCAAGATAGGGAAGGCCTGTGGGAGGGCATATATCGGGTGATCCGTAGGACGGAGAAACGCGAGGAGGATTTGCCGATGGTGAGGGATGGCAGGACTCTGGACCCAGAGGCCTCGGCGAGGTATCTGGCAGAAACGTTTTATCCAGAAGACCGTTCCGAGGGGGAAAACGAGGAGCACAGAAGGGTGCGGCAAAAAGCTGAAGAGGTGA
Source organism: Mythimna loreyi (assembly GCA_029852875.1). Lineage (NCBI taxonomy): Eukaryota > Metazoa > Arthropoda > Insecta > Lepidoptera > Noctuidae > Mythimna > Mythimna loreyi. The sequence continues at coordinate 30,388 of CM056790.1, forward strand.
ACAGGTGGTGCGAAGATGAACCTTCGGACCCCCCCTTCACACTCGACGAGCTGGAGCGAGCTGTCTCCTCGTTCAACCCCAAAAAAGCCCCCGGTTCGGACGGTCTGACGGCTGACATATGGGGCCACACGATCCGTCAAGACCCAGATTTAATTCTGCGCTTGATGAACAAGTGCCTGGCGCATGGATACTTTCCACGGTCCTGGAAAGAGGCTACGGTCGTCGTGCTCCGCAAGCCCGCTAAGGACGACTACACCACCCCGAAATCGTACAGGCCGATTGGGCTATTGCCTGTCCTCGGCAAGATTTTTGAAAAGCTGGTCGTGGCCCGACTCAAGTTTCATTTACTCCCCAGGATGAGTACTCGCCAGTACGGTTTTATGCCACAGCGAAGTACCGAGGACTCCCTCTATACGCTGATGGGGCGCATTCGTGGCAAACTTAATGAAAAAAGGATTGTCACGGTTGTGTCCCTGGATATAGAGGGAGCCTTCGACAGCGCATGGTGGCCGGCCATAAGAGTCCGACTGGCTGAGGAAAAGTGTCCTGTAAACTTGAGACGGGTCATGGACAGTTACTTGACCGAGAGGGTGGTGAAGGTCAGGTATGCGGGAGTGGAGCACGAATCCAGGACCGAGAAGGGATGCGTCCAGGGGTCTATCGGTGGTCCCATAGTTTGGAACGTTCTGCTGGATCCTCTGCTGCAGAGTCTAGAGGAAATGGGGGTCTACTGCCAGGCGTTTGCTGACGACATCGTCCTTGTGTTCGATGGTGAGACAGCACTTGATGTCCAGAGAGATGCCAATGTCGCCCTCGAGTACGTGCGGGCATGGGGTGTCACGAACAAGCTTCGGTTTGCGCCGCACAAGACGAAAGCAATGCTAGTCACGCGCAAACTGAAGCATGATACCCCATGTCTTAAGATGGGCGGGGTAGACATTGGCATGTCGGACGAAATCAAGCTGCTAGGACTCACCATCGACCACAAGTTGACCTTTAACACCCACGTCGCAAACGTCTGTTCTCGAGCCATCGGCATATACAAGCAGCTGTCGCGGGCTGCTAGGGTCAGTTGGGGTCTCCATCCAGAGGTCATCCGCTGTATTTATACAGCTGCAGTGGAGCCCATCATCATGTACGCAGCGAGCGCGTGGTCGCCGGCCGCAAAGAAAGTCGGGGTGCAGAAGAAGCTGAACGCCGTCCAGAGGAGCTTCGCGCAGAAGCTGTGCCGAGCCTATCGCACGGTCTCCTTACACTCAGCGCTGGTGCTGGCTGGGGTGCTCCCTCTTGACCTCCGAATACAGGAGGTAGCCTCGCTATATGAGGCCAAGAAGGGGATGCCCCATCCAGTGCTAGGAGACCGGGAGATCGAGCGAGTGGTTTCGGCGCTGCAGATGCCACATCCGGCGGAGCAGAGGGCTATTGCACTGCGACGCCTGGTAGACGAGGAACATTATAACGAGCACCGCAATTACGCGGTGCGAATTTTCACGGACGGCAGCAAGATTGAGGGCAGGGTCGGCGCCGCACTGTCGGTATGGACCGGCGACGCGGAGACGAAGGCCCTCAAGCTTGCTTTGCCGTCCTACAGCACCGTCTACCAGGCGGAGCTTCTGGCTCTCTGCAAAGCAACGGAAGAAGCCCTCCGAAGGACCGAGGCGGCGTTCGCTATCTACAGCGACTCCATGGCAGCTCTCCAAGCAGTCGTGAACCCCGAAGCCCTCCACGCCCTTGCAGTTGAAGCAAGGGCCAACATCCGCCGCGGCTGCGCCCAGGACAAGAGTATTTCCCTGTTCTGGGTAAAGGCTCACGCGGGGCTGGAGGGCAACGAGAGAGCCGACTTGCTCGCGAAGGAGGCTGCCCTGAAGTCGAAGCGGCAACCCGACTACGACAAATGCCCGGTTTCATTCGTCAAGCGTGCGATCCGTATGGAGACGCTGGGCGAATGGAACCGGAGGTATTGTGAAGGAGAAACGGCGGCCACGACGAAGATGTTCTTTCCTTCCGCGATCGCTGCGTACGGGACGGTGCGGAAGATGGAGATCACCAAGGAGCTGACCCAAGCTCTAACAGGACACGGCGGGTTCTCCGAGTACCTGCACCGCTTCAAGTGCAAGGAGAACCCGGCGTGCGCCTGCGACCCGGGCCAGCAGGAGACAGTCCTCCATCTCCTAACGGATTGCCCGATATATGCCAAACACAGGCATGAGGTGGAAATGAAAGTTGATGTGAGAGTTGCGAAGGAGAGCTTGAGTCCTCTAATAAAGGAAAAATCGACGCGACCGATTCTTATAGAATTCAACTCTTTACAGAGAGAAGAAGAAACCAGACTATGACCAGTGTCCCGTATCATTCGTCAAGCGGAGCATACGTATGGCCTCGCTTGACGAATGGAACCGTAGATACGAAACTGGTCACACGGCTGCGATCACAAAATTATTCTTTCCAGATGTGCGAGGAGCTTATAAGGTTATCAGAAAAATCGGCGCCAGCAGTATAAACACACAAATTATGACGGGGCATGGTGGATTCTCCGAGTACTTGAATCGTTTCAAGCTCAAGGGGAATCCATCATGCATCTGTGACCCAGACGCAAAAGAAACGGTGCCGCACATACTTTTTGACTGCCCTGTTTTCGATAGACATCGCTTCGACGCCGAGCATGCGTTAGGTATAAAAATTACGCGCAACAGTCTGAGGGACATTATTACGAATAAAAACAGGGATTTATTCCTAAAATATAGTCATAGTATCGCAAAAATTGTGATTGAAAGAAATAAAACCGCATAAGCAAATATGCTGACATAATATATTGCATATATTAGAGTTTAGCATAGAAATATAATAGAAGATAAGGAAATAAAATATAGTAAGTAAGATAGACTAAATTTGCCAATGTATAGAGTCCCCCGATTGTGTTACAAAAATAATAAAGCATGTAACATATAGAAATAAGGTAGATTATAAGATAATGTTAATAGCAGTAAGAGAATAAACCGGGTCCTGTTCCTTTCCAAACATAATCTGTATACGATAAAACGTAAATAAAGAAATAGAACTTCATTAGGTTAAGTTATAAAATGTAAAAATAAAAATGTGTACCCGTTTTTCTTAATATACCCTAAAAACTATGAAAATAATAAAGTAAGATAATACTGAGGTAGTCTAGGAGAAAATAGAATAGATGGGAATCCCACCCATATAAAAGCACAAAAGACGATGAATGAAAGAAAGATCAAGTATGAAGAATGAAAGTACGAGAGGCATAAAAGTGAGAACTGGAATGGATGACAACTTACAGAGCTAGCATAGACTCCGTTTAAATTCGGAGGTATAAGCATTTTTAAAAAAAAAAAAAAAAAAAAAAAACCTAACCTAACCTAACCTAACCTAACCTAACCTAACCTAACCTAACCTAACCTAACCTAACCTAACCTAACCTAACCTAACCTAACCTAACCTAACCTAACCTAACCTAACCTAACCTAACCTAACCTAACCTAACCTAACCTAACCTAACCGCCCGCCCACCCATTTTTCTTAAGTTGTATACTATAGGGAAAGGAACTCTGATTGGGACAAAAATTTTCAATAATAATTTTATCGTCTTATAAATTATATTTATATCTTAATATTTAGCCAGAATTTTATCAGAATTTTAAAACATATTCTAACCTAACTTTTATACATATTTATGTCCTAATTTGATAATTTTATCCATAATTTTAATTATTAAAAAATTTTAAATTTTATTTATTTTATATTACTGACCTGTCTTCGTTTTGAAGCCACTATTTATAATCATTGACAATTTTATGACTGATCCCCCCTTTACAGGGATCAAAATAAGACCAAATTTTTAAATTTTAAATATTTTGTTTAGTTTTCGTTCCACCACAACTCCTTCCCTAAAACTATGTTCCTCTCCAGAACCCCAGCTAAAAAGGGCTCCAGGGATTCCCGTGTCTCTCCTTCGGGTGCGGCATTGTCCATCACTTTCGAGGGGGAGGTCTCCCCTCCCAGTGCTTCAACTCAAGCCTCTAAAGTGAGGCGAAGCATTGGAGAGTGGGAGAATGGGAGAATGGCCGAGTCTCAGCCCCTCCCACCGGCCGCCGCCAAACCTTCAAAGATAGTTGCTCCGGCGGCTGCGGTGTCCCAGAAGTCCACAAAAGGCGCGACCACTCAGCTGGACAGTAAGGCTGCGTCGCGCCGAACGTCTAATGGGACGCCGGAAGCCTCGCCGGGAACAAGCCAGCTGAAGCAAAACAAATCCACCGATCGGGTGACCGAGGCCCGAAACTGCCTTCTGCGCGCGAAATCGCATCTTAGCGAATCGCGCAACCTGAGGGCAGACCTGAAGGCCGGGATCACCCAATCGGTGGAACGGCTATACCAGCTCATTAAGGAAGAGGCGGCGGCTGCTGCACAGATAAAGGGGGCTGGGCCTGTGGGAGAGGACGCCGTTAAGGCAACACCTCCGCAGGAAACACCCAAAACCCCCCCGGAGGTTAACTCGTTGCTCCTTTCACTAGCGGAGCATAGCGCGCTGGTGAAAGAGAGCAGCGAGAAGATGGAAAGGCTGAAGCAGGCGATGGAGAGGCAGGGGGAACTTTTGGAGAAGACCACCACTTATGCGAGTGTAGCGGCGGGTCCACCGAAAAGGCAGACCCCAGGAAGGACCGCGCTGCACTCGATAGTGGTGACGTCCAGAGATGAAGGGGAAACGGGAGAGGACATAATAAAAAGAATTAGAGAGGCTGTCAAAGCCAGAGAGGGGGGAGTTGAGGTGGAGCAAGTGCGAAAGGCTAAAGATCGGAAAATTGTTATGGGCTGCAGGACGATGGAGGATAGGAAAGTTTTAAAGGAAAAAATAGAAAAGTCAGGAGATTGCCTCGTTGTCGAGGACGTAAAAAACAAGGACCCATTGTTGGTTTTCCGTGGCGTCCTCCGTGTCCATTCCGACGAGGAGATACTGGAGGCGCTGCGGAATCAGAACCGGGACGTTTTTCGCGGCCTCGACAGCGAGGAAAATCGAATGACGATAAAATACAAGAGGAACGCGCGGAACCCCCAAACCCACAACGTGGTTATCAGCACGTCCCCCGCTGTCTGGAGCAGGATGCTGGAGAAGGGGAGAGCAAGAATAGACCTCCAGACCGTCTTCGTCGATGACCAGTCGCCACTGGTTCAGTGCACGAGGTGCTTGGGCTACGGGCATAGTCGGCGGCTCTGTAAAGAACCTGCCGACTTATGCAGTCACTGTGGGGGCCCACACCTCCGAGCGCAATGTGACCAGTGGCTAAAGGCGGAAACACCGAAGTGCCACAACTGTGTCTTGGCGAAGATGGGGAGAGTCGATCACAATGCCTTCGACTCCCAGTGTCCTGTTCGAGTCAGATGGGATCGGCTGGCACGAGCGTCCGTCGCCTATTGCTAAGGTTGTCCCAACGAACACGATGCCGCACAAGATACTCCAGGTGAATCTCCAAAGGAAAAAGTTAGCGACCCAGGAGCTTATGCTTGAGGCCGAGCAACGCAAAGTCACCGCAGCGCTGATCCAGGAGCCCTACGTGGGCAGTGCGAGAAGGATGAGCGTGACCAGAGGCGTCCGAATCTTCCAGAGCACTGGTCAAGGAGGAGGGACTGTCAAAGCGGCAATAGCCATTTTTGACCCACGCATTGCCGTTAGACAGTACCCAGAACTCACCACGGACAACATCGTCGTGGTGGGGATCCAGACCGGTGCCTGGAAACTAACTCTGGTCTCGTTCTACTTCGAGCCTGATCAGCCCTTAGGGCCATACCTGGACGGCCTCAGGAAGGTTGAACGCGAGACCGGCCCGCATAGGCTCCTCATGGGAGGAGACACTAACGCCTGGAGTATCTGGTGGGGTAGCAGTGAGACAAATAGCAGAGGCGACGAGATGCTGGGAGCTCTCGACCAGCTTGGACTGCAGGTACTAAATACAGGGGAAACTCCAACCTTCGACGTAGTTCGTGGTGACAGACGTTACACGAGCTGCGTCGACGTCACAGCCTGCACAGCGGATCTGCTGACGGTGACCGACGGCTGGCGAGTCGTCGACGACCTGACGGGGTCGGACCACAACGGCATTGAGTTTAATATACACCTCGAGAAGTCCTTGGGTGTCACGGTCAACCGGACTACCAGGATCTACAATACCAGAAAAGCTGATTGGGCGCAGTTTCGTAAGAAGCTGCGCCAAATCATGCAAGCTAACACCGTAAGTCTGTTCGATAACATCGACAGCAGGGACAAAATAGACCTGGTAGTCGACGGCTTTACAACGGCAGTACAAGACGCCTGTACAGCCGTGATACCCAAGAAGAAGAATATCGAAAAGCTGACCGTGCCGTGGTGGTCCGATCAACTCGCCAGTCTGAAGAGACAAGTGGTCACCAAGAAGCGAAGGATTCGTTGTGCAGCGCCAGTTCGTAGACCAAAGGTTGTTGAGGAGTACCTGAAACAGAAAGAAGAGTACGAGCGTGCAGTAGTCCAAGCCAAAGTCGAGAGCTGGAAGGGGTTCTGCGCGAAGCAAGATAGGGAAGGCCTGTGGGAGGGCATATATCGGGTGATCCGTAGGACGGAGAAACGCGAGGAGGATTTGCCGATGGTGAGGGATGGCAGGACTCTGGACCCAGAGGCCTCGGCGAGGTATCTGGCAGAGACGTTTTATCCAGAAGACCGTTCCGAGGGGGAAAACGAGGAGCACAGAAGGGTGCGGCAAAAAGCTGAAGAGGTGAACAGGGGGTGCGAAAATGAACCTTCGGACCCCCCCTTCACACTCGACGAGCTGGAGCGAGCTGTCTCCTCGTTCAACCCCAAAAAAGCCCCCGGTTCGGACGGTCTGACGGCTGACATATGGGGCCACACGATCCGTCAAGACCCAGATTTAATTCTGCGCTTGATGAACAAGTGCCTGGCGCATGGATACTTTCCACGGTCCTGGAAAGAGGCTACGGTCGTCGTGCTCCGCAAGCCCGCTAAGGACGACTACACCACCCCAAAATCGTACAGGCCGATTGGGCTATTGCCTGTCCTCGGCAAGATTTTTGAAAAGCTGGTCGTGGCCCGACTCAAGTTTCATTTACTCCCCAGGATGAGTACTCGCCAGTACGGATTTATGCCACAGCGAAGTACCGAGGACTCCCTCTATACGCTAATGGGGCACATTCGTGGCAGACTTAATGAAAAAAGGATTGTCACGGTTGTGTCCCTGGATATAGAGGGAGCCTTCGACAGCGCATGGTGGCCGGCCATAAGAGTCCGACTGGCTGAGGAAAAGTGTCCTGTAAACTTGAGACGGGTCATGGACAGCTACTTGACCGAGAGGGTGGTGAAGGTCAGGTATGCGGGAGTGGAGCACGAATCCAGGACCGAGAAGGGATGCGTCCAGGGGTCTATCGGTGGTCCCATAGTTTGGAACGTTCTGCTGGATCCTCTGCTACAGAGTCTAGAGGCAATGGGGGTCTACTGCCAGGCGTTTGCTGACGACATCGTCCTTGTGTTCGATGGTGAGACAGCACTTGAAGTCCAGAGAGATGCCAATGTCGCCCTCGAGTACGTTCGGGCATGGGGTGTCACGAACAAGCTTCGGTTTGCGCCGCACAAGACGAAAGCAATGCTAGTCACGCGCAAACTGAAGCATGATACCCCATGTCTTAAGATGGGTGGGGTAGACATTGGCATGTCGGACGAAATCAAGCTGCTAGGACTCACCATCGACCACAAGTTGACCTTTAACACCCACGTCGCAAACGTCTGTTCTCGAGCCATCGGCATATACAAGCAGCTGTCGCGGGCTGCTAGGGTCAGTTGGGGTCTCCATCCAGAGGTCATCCGCTGTATTTATACAGCTGCAGTGGAGCCCATCATCATGTACGCAGCGAGCGCGTGGTCGCCGGCCGCTAAAAAAGTCGGGGTGCAGAAGAAGCTGAACGCCGTCCAGAGGAGCTTCGCGCAGAAGCTGTGCCGAGCCTATCGCACGGTCTCCTTACACTCAGCGCTGGTGCTGGCTGGGGTGCTCCCTCTTGACCTCCGAATACAGGAGGCAGCCTCGCTTTATGAGGCCAAGAAGGGGATGCCCCATCCAGCGCTAGGAGACCGGGAGATCGAGCGAGTGGTTTCGGCGCTGCAGATGCCACATCCGGCGGAGCAGAGGGCTATTGCACTGCGACGCCTGGTAGACGAGGAACACTACAACGAGCACCGCAATTACGCGGTGCGTATTTTCACGGACGGCAGCAAGATTGAGGGCAAAGTCGGCGCCGCACTGTCGGTATGGACTGGCGACGCGGAGACGAAGGCCCTCAAGCTTGCTTTGCCGTCCTACAGCACCGTCTACCAGGCGGAGCTTCTGGCTCTCTGCAAAGCAACGGAAGAAGCCCTCCGAAGGACCGAGACGGCGTTCGCTCTCTACAGCGACTCCATGGCAGCTCTCCAAGCAGTCGTGAACCCCGAAGCCCTCCATGCCCTTGCAGTGGAAGCAAGGGCCAACATCCGCCGCGTCTGTGCCCAGGACAAGAGTATTTCCTTGTTCTGGGTAAAGGCTCACGCGGGGCTGGAGGGCAACGAGAGAGCCGACTTGCTCGCGAAGGAGGCTGCCCTGAAGTCGAAGCGGCAACCCGACTACGACAAATGCCCGGTTTCATTCGTCAAGCGTGCGATCCGTACGGAGACGCTGGGCGAATGGAACCGGAGGTATTGTGAAGGAGAAACGGCGGCCACGACAAAGATGTTCTTTCCTTCTGCGATCGCTGCGTACAGGACGGTGCGAAAAATGGAGATCACCAAGGAACTGACCCAGGCTCTAACAGGACACGGCGGGTTCTCCGAGTACCTGCACCGCTTCAAGTGCAAGGAGAACCCGGCGTGCGCCTGCGACCCGGACCAGCAGGAGACAGTCCTCCATCTCCTAACGGATTGCCCGATATATGCCTTCCCAAGGTATGATTTTGAAGCCAAGATCGGCACTAAGTTAGTTAAAGAAAATCTTAGTGTCCTCATAGCGAGCAAAAGGCATAGACATGAGTTAATAGCGCTCATAACAAAAATTGTGACATCAGTAAACAAGAGGAATAAAACTTGACGACGATCGTCAAGTTTTATTCTTTTTGTCCAAGTAATAAGCATTACTACTACTGACCAAGAAAAAGTTTTTAAAAAATATACTGTAATTATATAATTATTAAGAATTAAAAAATTTTAAATACCATTAATAAAAACGTAAAACTAATTGTCTTACAAACTTACAAATTATTGATTTTAAATTTATACATAGAATTTATTATTTATCTACATATATTTATTTATCAAAGCGCGGCAATAAAAATTTTAGCTCGCAATAAAAATCCTGCAGCTCTAACAATAACCCTGCGAAACTTGATGGCAGGGGCCTTTCGCATGGCGGGAGTGGTTTTTAGCCGGTAGGAGTCCGGCACTACCCAGACTGCCTTCACTGTAGGGTGGTCTGGGTGTCCATGATGGATTTTCCATTCCCGCCACCACAAAAAAAAAAAAAAAAAAAAAAAAAAAAAAAAAAAAAAAAAAAAAAACCTAACCTAACCTAACCTAACCTAACCCGCGATATCTACGACACCAGGATAGCGTTTTGGTAGCGGTTTTCAACATTAAACGTGCTAAATTAGCCCCCGCTACACTTCTGACAAATTATTTTTGACTTTCCTTAAGGGGTGGTTTTGTTTTAGGCACTTACCCTTATTTTTCGATTTTTAAATTTTTCAAAAATTAATAACATCTTTGTTTTACATTAGATTGCAATAGTTTTTTGTCAATCGGGTTTTCGCTGTACAAACCCAGGTTTCCCGGCGCTGAGCGCGAACCGAAACCCCTCTCGGTCGCTGAAAATCCGATTTTTCATCAAAAAATCCGGTTTTTTGCCCATAACTCAAATTTTTTATATTGAACGTAGTGCTGTAAACGTTTCAGTGAGCTAGCCCGCGTCGAGACCTGTCTCCTGACACCTCGCACGCCCGCCTGCCTCACATAGAACGTCAAAAAATTGCCCGCCCACCCGCCCTTTTTTCTTTACGATCTATACTATAGGGAAAGGTACTAAGTTTGGGACAAAAATTTTTTTTCCCGAAATTGGTTTAAATTTCAATTCGTATTTATTTTGCAATTCAATCCATATTTTTATTAAATTTTTAACTTATTTTAACCATTTTAAACCATATTTTATCTAAATTTAAAATTTTTAATACTAAATTTTATTATTTAAGCGACTATATTTTCAATAAATATTTTATTTTAATTTTGACTTTGACCGATCCCCCCTTTACAGGGATCAGTACAAGTAGTTTATAAGACATAATATTTAAGATTGAAATATTATTTAATATTAATTTGTCTGACTCTACCCCCCATAATCATGTTCCTCTCCAGGACTCCCGCTAAAAAGTCCACCTTGGTTCCCCAGGTCTCTCCGTCGAACCCGGCACTGTCCGTCACCTTCGACAAAGAGCTCTCCCCTCCCAGTGCTTCAACTCAAGCCTCTAATGTGAGGCGAAGCATTGGTGAGTGGGAAAACGGTAGGATGGCGGAAACTCAACCCTTGCCGACAGCCACCGCGCTATCACCCAAGAGGGCAGCCCCGGCGGCGAGCGCCTCCCAGAAACCCACTCGTCGCGCTGCATCCCAACCTACCGGAAAGGCTGTAGCGCGCCGAACCTCATTTGAGACAACGGGAGCGTCACCGGGGACAAGCCAGGTACAGCCGAATAAACCCACCGATCGGGTGACCGAGGCTCGGAACTGCCTCTTGCGCGCGAAGTCGCATCTTGGAGACTCGCGCAACTTGAGAGCGGACCTCAAAGCCGGGATCACCCAATCGGTGGAGCGGCTGTATCAACTGGTGAAGGAAGAGGCGGCGGCAGCAGAAATAGGGAAGGAGGTCGTAATTGAGGCCAAAAAGGCCCCAACACCGCCAGAAGCACCCAGGAGTTTTCCGGAGGTTGACTCGTTGCTCGCTTCACTAGCGGAGCATAGCGCGCTGGTGAAGGAGAGCAGCGAGAAGATGGGCAGGCTTCAAGAGGCGATGGAGGGGCAAAGGGACCAGCTAGAGAAGACGGCTACCTATGCGAGTGTGGCGGCGGGTCCATCGAAAAAGAAAACTCCAGAAAGGACCGCGCTGCACTCCATAGTGGTGACGTCCAAGAACGAAGGGGACTCTGGAGAGGAAGTCATGAACAAAATTAGGGCAGCAGTCAATGCCAAGGATGGGGGAATAGAAATTGAAAGCGTGCGAAAGGCCAAAGACAGGAAGGTAGTAATGGCTTGTAGGTCGGTCGCAGAAAGAAAGAGAGTAAGGGAGAGGCTAGAGAAGGCAGGAGACCACCTCGTTGTCGAGGAGGTAAGAAACAAGGACCCGTTGCTGGTTTTCCGGGGTGTCCTCCGCATTCACTCCGACGAGGAATTGCTGCGGGCATTACGGAGCCAGAACCGGGATGTCTTTTGCGATCTCGACAACGGGGAGGATCGACTAGTTGTACGGTTTAAAAAGAACTCGCGGAACCCCCATACCAACAATGTGGTAGTCAGCACGTCGCCTGCTGTCTGGAACCGGATGCTCGAGAAGGGTAAAGCGCGAATCGATCTCCAGACCGTCTTCGTCGAAGACCAGTCGCCACTGGTCCAGTGCACGAGGTGTCTGGGCTACGGGCATAGTCGGCGGCTCTGTAAAGAACCTGCCGACTTATGCAGCCACTGTGGGGGCCCACACCTCCGAGCAGAATGCAACCAGTGGCTCGAGGCAGTAACACCCAAGTGCCCAAACTGCGTCAAGGCGAAGATGGGGAAGACTGACCATAACGCGTTTGCCACCGAGTGTCCGGTTCGAGTCAGGTGGGACAGGCTGGCGAGAACGTCCGTCGCCTACTGCTAAGGTGGTCCCAGAGAATACGATGTCGCACAAGATACTCCAGGCGAACCTCCAGAGAAAAAGTTTGGCGACTCGAGAGCTTATGCTTGAGGCCGAGAAGCGCAAAGCCGCCGTAGCGCTGATCCAGGAGCCCTATGTAGGCAGCGCGAAAAGGATGAGCGGGACCAGAGGTGTTCGAATCTACCAGAGCACTGGCCAAGGAGAAGGGACTGTCAAAGCGGCAATAGCTGTTTTTGATCCACGCATTGCCGTTAGACAGTACCCGGAACTCACCACGAACAACATCGTCGTGGTGGGGATCCAGGCTGGTGCCTGGGAACTAACTCTGGTCTCGTTCTACTTTGAGCCTGATCAGCCTTTAGGGCCATACCTGGACAGCCTCAGAAAGGTGGAAAGCGAGGCCGGCCCGCATAAGCTCATTATAGGAGGAGACGCCAACGCCTGGAGTGTCTGGTGGGGCAGTAGGGAGACCAACAGCAGGGGCGACGAGATGCTGGGAGCTCTCGATCAACTTGGACTGCAAGTACTCAACACAGGGGAAACTCCAACCTTCGACGTAGTTCGTGGCAACAGACGTTATACGAGCTGCGTCGATGTCACAGCCTGCACGGCGGATATGCTGACGGTGACCAACGGCTGGCGAGTAGTCGATGATTTGACGGGCTCGGACCACAACGGCATAGAGTTCTGCGTTCTTCTACAAAAGTCTTCGGGAATTACGGTTAACCGGACTACCAGGATCTACAACACCAGGAAAGCGAATTGGGCGCAGTTTCATGAGAAGCTGCGCCAAATTATGCGCGGAAATAATAGCCCTTGCCTGGTCGAGGATATCGACAGCAGGGAAAAGATAGACCTGGTAGTCGAGGGCCTAACAACAGCAGTGCAAGACGCCTGTGCAGCCGTGATACCCAAGAAAAAGAACGCAGAGAAATTAAAAGTGCCGTGGTGGTCTGACGACCTCGCCAGTCTAAAGAAGCAAGTGGTCACCAAGAAGCGGAGGATTCGCTGTGCAGCGCCAGTCCGTAGACAAAAGGTTGTTGAGGAGTACCTGAAACAGAAAGAAGAGTACGAGCGTGCAGTAGTCCAGGCAAAGATCGAGAGCTGGAAGGGGTTCTGCGAGAAGCAGGATAGAGAAGGCCTGTGGGAAGGCATCTACCGGGTTATCCGTAGGACGGAGAAGAGGGAGGAGGATGTGCCGATGGTAAGGGACGGCAGGACCCTGGACCCGGAGGCCTCAGCGAGGTATCTGGCACAGACATTCTATCCAGAAGACCGTCTGGAGGGGGATAACGAGGAGCACAAACGGGTGCGGCAACGAGCCGAAGAGGTGAACGGGGGAGACGAAAGTGAACCTTCGGATCCTCCCTTCACACTCGATGAGCTAGAGCGCGCAGTCTCCTCGTTCAACCCCAAAAAAGCCCCCGGTTCCGACGGTCTGACGGCGGATATATGGGGCCACACGATCAGTCAAGACCCAGACTTAGTTCTGCGCTTGATGAACAAGTGCCTGGCGCATGCATACTTTCCGCGGTCCTGGAAAGAGGCAACTGTCGTCGTGCTCCGAAAGCCCGCGAAAGAAGACTACACCACCCCAAAATCATATAGGCCAATTGGGCTTTTGCCAGTTCTCGGCAAAGTATTCGAGAAGCTGCTTGTCACCCGACTCAAGTTTCACCTGTTGTCACGGATGAGTACTCGCCAGTACGGATTCATGCCCCAGCGAAGCACCGAGGACTCCCTCTACACCCTTATGGGGCGCATTCGTGGCGGACTCAATGCAAAGAGACTCGTCACGATTGTGTCCCTGGATATTGAGGGAGCCTTTGATAGCGCATGGTGGCCAGCCATACGAGTCCGTCTGGCTGAGGAAAAGTGTCCAGTGAACTTGAGGCGGGTGGTAGACAGCTACTTGACCGAGAGGGTGGTGAAGGTCAGATACGCGGGAGCGGAGTACGAATCCAGGACCGAGAAGGGATGCGTCCAGGGGTCCATCGGTGGTCCCATATTTTGGAATCTTGTGCTGGATCCTCTCTTGAGGGCTCTGGAGTCAATGGGAGTGTACTGTCAGGCGTTTGCGGACGATATTGTTCTTGTGTTCGATGGGGAGACCGCACTGGAAGTCCAGAGGGATGCCAATGTCGCCCTCGAGTACGTGCGAGCATGGGGTGTCAAGAATAAGCTTCGGTTTGCGCCGCACAAAACTAAAGCAATGCTAGTCACGCGCAAACTGAAGCATGACACCCCATGTCTCAAGATGGGCGGGGTAGACATTGGCATGTCGGACGAAATCAAGCTGCTCGGACTCACCATCGACCACAAGTTGACATTCAACACTCACGTCGCAAACGTCTGTTCCCGAGCCATCGGCATCTACAAGCAGCTGTCGCGGGCTGCTAGGGTCAGTTGGGGTCTCCATCCCGAGGTCATCCGCTGCATCTATACGGCTGCAGTGGAGCCTATCATCCTGTACGCAGCGAGCGCGTGGTCGTCGGCCGCCAACAAAGTCGGGTTGCAGAAGAAGCTGAACGCCGTCCAGAGGAGCTTCGCGCAGAAGCTGTGCCGAGCCTATCGCACGGTCTCCCTAAACTCGGCACTGGTGCTGGCTGGGATACTCCCTCTTGATCTCCGGATTCGGGAGGCAGCCTCGCTGTACGAGGCCAAGAGAGGGGTGCCCCATCCAGCGCTAAGAGGCCGGGAGATCGAGCGAGTGGTATCGGCGCTGCAGATGCCACATCCGGCGGAGCAGAGGGCTATTGCACTGCGACGCCTGGTAGACGAGGAACAATACAACGAGCACCGCAATTACGCGGTGCGTATTTTCACGGACGGCAGCAAGATTGAGGGCAAAGTCGGCGCCGCACTGTCGGTATGGACTGGCGACGCGGAGACGAAGGCCCACAAGCTTGCTTTGCCGTCCTACAGTACCGTCTACCAGGCTGAGCTTTTGGCCCTCTGCAAAGCTACTAAGGAAATCCTCCGAAGAACCGAGACGGCGTTCGCCATCTACAGCGACTCCATGGCAGCTCTCCAAGCAGTCGTGAACCCCGAAGCCCTCTACGCTCTTGCAGTAGAAGCAAGAGCCAACATCCGCCGCGGCGGTGCCCAGAACAAGAGCATTTCCTTGTTCTGGGTCAAGGCACACGCGGGGCTGGAGGGTAACGAGAGAGCCGACTTGCTCGCAAAGGAGGCTGCCCTGGGGTCGAAGCGGCAACCCGACTACGACAAATGCCCGGTTTCATTCGTCAAGCGTACGATCCGTATGGAAACGCTGGACGAATGGAACCGGAGGTATTGTGAAGGACAAACGGCGGCCACTACGAAGATGTTTTTCCCTTCTGCGATCGCTGCGTACAGGACGGTACGTGGGATGGAGATAACCAACGAACTGACCCAAGCTTTAACAGGACACGGCGGGTTCTCCGAGTACCTGCACCGTTTCAAGTGCAAGGATAACCCGGCGTGTGCCTGCGACCCCGACACGCAAGAGACAGTCCTCCATCTTCTGACTGACTGCCCGGTGTATGCCTCCCACAGGCATGAATTCGAGATGAGAGTCGACATGCCGGTCAACAAAGCAAGCCTCTGCCTTCTCATTCAAGACCGCAAAATAAGAACTAAATTCAAAGAATTTATAGTCAAAATCGTCCAGTCCGTGAACAAACGGAACAAATAATTAATCGAGCTTTTGAATGCGTTAATTTATGAAAAAAAAAAAAAAAAAAAAAAAAAAAAAAAAAAAAAAAAAAAAAAAAAACGAAAAATATGGAAGTATGACAAAACGCAAAACTATATATATTCAATATTCAGGCATAAAGAGAATCTAATTTATTTTAATGATTTAATATTATTCAATTTATTTATTTCGTTTATTTAACATGTAACATATAAATTATATTTTTAAATATTTCATTAAAAAAACAAATAAAAAAACATTTAAAAATATAAAAAATAGTGTCCCACCGGTATCGGGAACAGGGTCCAAGCTACCGGCGGTCAGGGCTCCAGAGAAAGGAACCTCCTAACTATGCGAGCCGTGTCCAGGAGTACCGCTTTCTGAATCAAGCCCTTGATCCAGCCGCCTAACGAGAGCCTCCTAAGGTGTTGGTCGAGGCTCTTGGCTATTAAGCCATTAGCTGACACGACTATCGGTACAATGATTGCCAAATCCACATCCCACATGTCGACAACCTCGCGAGCCAAGTCAATATACTTGACTTGTTTATCTTTCTCGGCTTTCACGAGGTTCTCGTCATGAGGGACGGATATGTCAACAATCATTGCATCAATTTATTTATTATTATTAATTTATTTATTTAATTCTATTAATAATTATTTTATTTTTTAAAAAATGGACAACTTTTGACAAACCGCAATATAATGAGTATGAATTCAAACACCATTATGATTAAAATATATTATTTATTAAAAATTTTAAAGATAGTTACGACATGTTTTGAAAAAATGCCTACAGCCTTACAAACGTCCCTGCGAATCCAGATGGCAGCCGACGACGACGCCGACGCCAATAATGATGACGATGATGACTATTATGACAAAGCAGATGACTATGAGGACGACGCCAACGCCTATTATGACGACGCCGACGACTATGATAGCGACGCCGACGTCTATGATGATGACGCCATGCCTATTATGACGACACCGACGCCTATTGTGGCGACGCCAACGCATATTGTAGCGACGCCGACGCCTATGATGATGACGCCAACGCCCATTATGACGTAGCCGGCGACAATGATGACGACGCCTTCGACTGTGATGATTACGCCGACGCCTCTGAGGATGACGCCAACGCCTATTATGACGACGCTTACGCCTATGATGATGACACCGACGCCAATTATGACGACGCTGATGACTATGGTGATGACGCCGATGACTATGATGGTGACGCTGATGACTATGGTGATGACGCTGATGACTATGATGGTGACGCTGATGACTATTATGACGACGCCGACGACTATGAGGACGACGTCTACGCCTATTATGACGACACCTACGCCTATTGTGGCGACTCCGACGCATATTGTGGCGACGCCGACGGCTATGATGATGACGCCAACGCCTATTATGACGACGCTTACGCCTATGATGATGACACCGACGCCTATTATGACGACGTTGATGACTATGGTGATGACGCTGTTGACTATGATGGTGACGCTGATGACTATTATGACGACGCCGACGACTATGAGGACGACGCCAACGCCTATTATTGCGAAGCCGACGACTATGATGACGACGCCTTCGACTATGATGATTAGGCCGACGCCTCTGAGGATGACGCCAACGCCTATTATGACGACGCTGACGCCTATTATGACGACGCCGACGCCAATGATGATGACGATGATGACTACTATGACAACTCAGTCGTCAGTCAACGTCATCGTCGTCATCATAGACATCGTCGTCGTCAATGTCATCATCGTCGTCGTCAGAAATTTGGGTAAGTTAAATTTGGGTTAGGTTAAATTTGGGTTAGGTTAAATTTGGGTAAGGTTGAATTTGGGTTATGTTAAATTTGGATAGGTATTTAAGGTTGAAATGTAATTAAAAGGTATTTTTTATGCCCAAAACAAAGTGTAATTTTTTTATTTAAAAATATTTATATACTAATTAATCTTGTTGGTAGTTATATTTTCGAGCCGTTTGGGGTTGAAACTCTCGGATCGTGGGGTCCGAGTGCCCACAAGTTGTTTAATGAACTTTCTAAACGATTTGTTGACACTTCGCGTGACCCAAGGGCTGGCTTTTACCTTGGGCAAAGAATAAGCATTGCCATACAGCGTGGCTATGCGGCCAGCCTTTTGGGCACTTTACCGGTCGACAGCGATGCGGAAGAGTTTTTTGACGCTTTATTAGATTAGGTATTTTTAGTTAAGTTAATTAGGGTTATGTAGTTTTAAGGTTAGATATCTAATGTGTTTGTACAGTTAACTAAATAAATGAGGAAAAGGTGTGCAATAAAGTTTGGAATAAATAAGTTTACTGACAAAAAAATTTATGTTCTCTCTTTATTTTATTTATACATCGAGAAAAACCCCTTATTTTAAATCGAAAATTTCCATGGCCCTTTATGGGGCACCAGTGTGGGCGCCGACGCTGCGTAAACGCCCGGCGGCCCAGCTGAACGCCTGCCAGAGGGTCATGGCCATCCGGATGGTGCGGGGATACCGCACGGTGTCCCGAGAGGCGGCGAGCCTCCTTGCTGGCCTACCACCATGGGATCTGGAGGCAACAGTCCTTGCACGCATGCACGACCAGCGCGTGGAGGTGCAACGCCGGGGCGAAGATCCGCTGCCCGAACATGTCGAGGCGTGGCGGAAGGAGCTCCGGCGAGATCTCATGGTGAAGTGGAAACAGCGACTGTCGCAACCCAGCGCTGGGCACACCGTAATCTCAGCGGTAGTGCCCCTCTTTGAGGCGTGGCTGGATAGACCTCACGGCGTCCTCACCTTCCGCATGACGCAGGTTCTCACCGGACATGGGAAGTTCGGGAGATTCCTGCACCGGATTCGTGCGGAGGAGACGTCCGGGTGTCGCCACTGTGAGGCGAGCCCGGAGGACACGGTGGAGCACACGGTGGAGGTGTGCCCTGCTTGGGAAGAGCATCGCCGTGTCCTCGTGGGGGTGATCGGCGGCGGCGACCTCTCGCGCCGGGCCCTGGTTCAGGCCATGGTCCACAGCGAAGAGGAATGGCAGGCGGTCGCCTCCTTCTGCGAAGCAGTAATGCTCGTAAAGGAGGAGGCCGACCGCATAAGGCAAAGGCAACGGCGTACTCGCCGTAGCCGTCGCCGCCGCGATCCTGCCGATATCCGGCCACCGTAGACACTGGCTCGCGGACGGTGAGCAATGGGTAGCTCGCCGTCCGGTCGTCTGTAAGACCGAGTCCTAGTCGTCAACGGCGCGCACCGTTCCCGCGCGCCTCAAGGAGTTGTCAGCAAACTGCAGGGGCCCTTCAGGGTCGAAGCCTCCCGGAGTCTAGAGGGAAGTGGGAAACTGTTACCTCGACTCCAGGAATAGGGCAAGGAAGGTACGGGGTAGGTTTTTTAGTCAGTAAGAGTCTGACACTTGTCTCCCGCTCCACCCAAGAGCGGGTTTCGTCATTGGATGATTTTCACCTACCATAAAAAAAAAAAAAAAACCGACAAAATGTGTGTTTTTTTTAATTCGGTTTGCTTCATATTTTTTTAAATTTTTACTTTTTGATAGTTTTAAAATATAATATCTAAATTACAGCAACTTAAATAAAAAAAATAGTTAATTTTTGTTGTTTTAAAATTGTTATTTTGAGCTATTTTTTTTTATTGATTATAAGTATTTACACTTATATTTCTAGAAAAACGCAAGATTTCATGTCATCGTCA
This sequence comes from Mythimna loreyi, assembly GCA_029852875.1. Taxonomy (NCBI): domain Eukaryota; kingdom Metazoa; phylum Arthropoda; class Insecta; order Lepidoptera; family Noctuidae; genus Mythimna; species Mythimna loreyi. The sequence goes on from CM056790.1 coordinate 49,709, forward strand.
CAATCGTTGCTATCGTCATCGTCATCGTCATCGTCATCGTCATCGTTATCGTCGTCGTCGTCGTCGTCGTCGTCGTCGTCGTCGTCGTCGTCGTCGTCGTCGTCGTCGTCATCGTCATCGTCATCGTCATCGTCATCGTCATCGTCATCGTCATCTTCGTCATCGTCATCGTAATCGTCGTCGTCATCGTCATCGTCATCGTCATCATCATCGTCATCGTCATCGTCATCTTAGTCGTCAGCGTCGTCATTATAGGCGTTTGCGTCATCCTTAGAGGCGTCGGCGTCATCATCATAGTTGACGGCGTCGTCATCATAGTCGTCGGCGTCGTCATAATAGGCGTTGATGTCGTTCTTATAGTCGTTGGCGTCGTCATAAATGGCGTTGGCGTCACCACTATAGTCATCAGCTTCATCACCATAGTCATCAGCGTCTTCATAATAGGCGTCGGCGTCATCACCATAGTCATCAGCGTCTTCATAATAGGCGTCGGCGTCATCACCATAGTCATCAGCGTCGTCATTACAGGCGTCGGTGTCATTATCATAGGCGTAAGCGTCGTCATAATAGGCGTCGGCGTCATCATCATAAGCGTCGCCGTCGTCATAATAGGCGTCAGTGTCATCATCATAGGCGTAAGCATCGTCATAAAATGCGTCGGCGTAATCATCATAGGCGTCGCTGTCGCCACAATAGGCGTCGGCGTCATCACCACAGACATCAGCGTCGTCATAATAGGCGTCGGCGTCATCATCATAGGCGTAAACGTCGTCATAATAGGCGTCGGCGTCGTCTTCATAGTCGTCATCGTCATCATAGTCATCTTCGTCACCATCGTCATCATAGACATCGTCGTCGTCAATGTAATCATCGTCGTCGTCAGAAATTTTAGGTAAGTTTTTGGGTTAGGTTAAATTTGGGTTATGTTAAATTTGGATAGGTATTTAAGGTTGAAATGTAATTAAAAGGTATTTTTTATGCCCAAAACAAAGTGTAATTTTTTTATTTAAAAATATTTATATACTAATTAATCTTGTTGGTAGTTATATTTTCGAGCCGTTTGGGGTTGAAACTCTCGGATTGTGGGGTCCGAGTGCCCACAAGTTGTTTAATGAACTTTCTAAACGATTTGTTGACACTTCGCGTGACCCAAGGGCTGGCTTTTACCTTGGGCAAAGAATAAGCATTGCCATACAGCGTGGCTATGCGGCCAGCCTTTTGGGCACTTTACCGGTCGACAGCGATGCGGAAGAGTTTTTTGACGCTTTATTAGATTAGGTATTTTTAGTTAAGTTAATTAGGGTTATGTAGTTTTAAGGTTAGATATCTAATGTGTTTGTACAGTTAACTAAATAAATGAGGAAAAGGTGTGCAATAAAGTTAGAAATAAATAAGTTTACTGACAAAAAAATGTATGTTCTCTCTTTATTTTATTTATACATCGAGAAAAACCCCTTATTTTAAATCGAAAATTACCGACAAAATGTGTGATTTTTTTAATTCGGTTTGCTTCATATTTTTTTAAATCTTTACTTTTTGATAGTGTTAAAATATTGTAAGGAGTGACAAGAAGACGTCATCACCTACCCTGCGGCTGCCTATATAAGGACAGCGCTTTATTGAACGGCCCCTTTTTGGTTGCCGGCTCTCCGAGTGTACGGACGTCTCGAACGAAATTGTATCAGTGTTGATTGGTGTCAAGGTCACGTAAGCCATTTTGCTGGTCATTCTTTTGTTTTTCTTATTTTTTTAAGTTTGCGGTGTTTGTGTTAAGATGTTGAGATTACATGTTAATTAAAATTATAAATAAACGAATTGTTTAGCAGTATTTACTTTTTTTTTTTTAATAAAATTCCACTTCTGTTCCTAAAATCAGAAGTGGGATAAAGGACTTAAAGCCCACACTAATGCAAAATTGCTACTAAGTTTTAGAATTGTGTTGTGTGTACAAGAAAACCGTTAACTTTTAATTTTTATTTTTATTCACAAATACCGCACTCTTTATTTATTTTTTTCCTTTCTTTGTTTTGTGTGCTTATTATTTTGTGTTGTTGTTTTAACTGTGATAATGAGACGTACAAGGACGCCTAGTCCACGAAGGCGCCTTTCTCGAGACGATTCACGTAATCGGGATCCACATACCTCTCGTAGGTCTCGCGACCATAACAATGAGAGATCGAATCACAATTCAAGCAATAGACATCGAACTTCGCAGGATGGCTTGCGTGTCCGAGATCGACGTTATTCTTGCAATACCGAAGTACATCGGTCGCGAACTAGGGTTAGGCGCGTATCGCGTAGCAGGGATCGTTCCCGTAGTGCCCACCGCGTCCGATCAAGGTCACACTCGCGTACTACTCCATTTATTGAGGAGCGTCTTTCTACCGATGGGGCGCGTCCTGCCCATAAAACCGATACTGTATCCGCGGTTGTTTGGCTCGCGGACGGTGAGCAATGGGTAGCTCGCCGTCCGGTCGTCTGTAAGACCGAGTCCTAGTCGTCAACGGCGCGCACCGTTCCCGCGCGCCTCAAGGAGTTGTCAGCAAACTGCAGGGGCCCTTCAGGGTCGAAGCCTCCCGGAGTCTAGAGGGAAGTGGGAAACTGTTACCTCGACTCCAGGAATAGGGCAAGGAAGGTACGGGGTAGGTTTTTTAGTCAGTAAGAGTCTGACACTAGTCTCCCGCTCCACCCAAGAGCGGGTTTCGTCATTGGATGATTTTCACCTACCATAAAAAAAAAAAAAATAAAAAAAAAAAAAAAAATCCGCGGTTGTTACTCCGGAACCAGATAAGATTGCGCCGCGACAACAGTCCATGGAGTCTGGCATTCCTTGTTCTCAGGCGTCTACTCTCGCCAGTGCTTTGATGCAAGCAATCAAAACATTGCAACCCTCAAGGTCGCAAAATTATTATGTGTCCAATTTCGACCCATCAATTAACGACATTGAAGCATGGTGCGAAGAGGTGGAACGTGCTAAGGAAGCCAACGGTTGGAACGATCATGAATGCCTATCACGCGTGGCGTCATGCCTTAAAGGTGACTCTAAGGTCTGGTTAGGTGAATGGGTTTCAAATGACCGAACGTGGTCTAATTTTAAACGTGAGTTTAAACCTCTCTGTCCTGGAAAATTAGACTACGCCAACATATTGTTTGAGGCAATGAACGCTACTTCTGATAAATATTCAAGTTACGCTGAATACGCTCGTCGCACCCTATTGCGTTTAAGAATAGTTCAGGGGTTAAGCGACGACTTAAGAACCCTCATTGTAATACGCGGTATAGATAATGCTCAAGTGCGTGCCGCCGCTGCCAACGCCAGCCTAGCCCCTGATACGATTGTTTCGTTTTTGTCAATTTACACGAAGCCCTCAACAGTGAAACGGGACAGGATGGTTGAACATAAACATAGACAAGTAACGAAATCAGGTGGGACTCCGGGTCCGAAATGTTTTAACTGCAATCGGCAGGGTCACGTCAGTCGCGTCTGTAGGCAACCCAAGTCGCACAACAACACACGTACATCTAGTAGTCAGTTGCCTCAGGTGTCTTCTAGTACAACCCTCAATACGCCATCATCATCGAGTACCGTTTGCACATTTTGCTTTGCTTTCAAGCTGGTTTTTCCATCAATATAGACAAATGTTCGTTTCTGGTTACTGAAGTTGAATACTTAGGTAGACTTATAAGTCAGGGTCAGGTCAGGCCGAGTCCACGAAAAGTGGAAGCTTTAGTTAACAGCTCACCCCCCGAAAACGTAAAGCAGGTGCGACAACTTTTGGGCCTGGCAGGTTACTTTAGGAAATACATCAAAGGCTACGCCACTAAAACTGCCCCCATCGCCGTCCTCACCCATAAAAACGTTAAGTTTAACTGGACCCCAGAATGCGAAGCTATTCGTTTAGGATTAATCAGAGAGTTAACGAGCGAACCGGTCCTTGCTATCTTTAACCCAGACCTCCCTACTGAACTTCATACGGATGCGAGTAGTATTGGATACGGCGCTGTCCTGTTACAAATACATCCCGATTCAAATAAACACGTAGTCTCGTATTTTAGTCGATCCACCCAGGGAGCAGAAAGAAAATACCATTCTTACGAACTGGAGACCCTTGCTGTCGTTAGAGCCCTCCAAAACTTTCGCCATTATTTAATTGGCTTGAATTTCATAGTAGTCACTGACTGCAATGCGCTTAAGTCCACTGAGCGTAAGAAAGACCTCTTACCCCGAGTAGCAAGGTGGTGGATCTACCTCCAAGATTTTAATTTCTCAATAGAGTATCGCAAGGGAATAATGTTACCTCATGCAGACTACTTGAGTCGCAATCCCGCTAGCGTAAGTCAAATTTCGAGGCCCCGTAACTGGGCTCAGATTGCGCAGTCAGCCGACGATGAAGCTCAAGGTCTAATTCAGAAACTTTACGATGGCAGCCTAGACACAGAACGTTACAAAATTCAAAACGGAGTCTTGTACTATAAATACGTCCCGGTCGGTCAAGAAGCGAGGTTGCTCTGTTACATACCTAAAGGTCACCGACTCAGTCTCTTGAGAGTGTTCCACGATGAACATGAACACATCAGTGCGGAGAAAACCCTAGACCTCATACTTCGTCATTTTTGGTTCCCTGGTCTCAGGCAATTTGTTTCTAAATACGTCTCCCATTGTCTTGTGTGCATTTCTCACAAGAGAGTTCCTCGGGCCCCATTACAAAATATAACCTCCTGGGAAAAAGACGACACTCCTTTTAATACAGTTCATGTTGACGCTTTGGGACCCCTACCAGAATCGGAAGGGTATAAATTCATTCTCCTCATCGTGGACGCTTTTACTAAATACACACTTCTTTATCCTATTCACCGACAAGATTCTATGGAACTTAAACGCGTCATTACTCAGTCTATTTGTTTATTCGGAGTGCCAAAACTTATGGTCACAGACAAGGGACGCATGTTCGAGTCGAACGAGTTCGTGAAGTGGATTAACGAACTCGGATGTAACCTGCACTACATCACGCCTGAGATGCACCAGGCGAATGGTCAAGCAGAAAGATATATGCGGACTGTACTGAACATGTTACGCATCCAAGTCAACCACAAAAAACTGCAGTGGTCGGAGACCCTATGGAAACTACAACTGGTGCTGAATATCACAAGACAGAAGACTACCCAAACACCTCCTTTGAATCTTTTAATAGGCACAGAATCTGCAACTCCCGTGGTTCGATCACTAGTACGTGATGTGGCCATTGAGGGTTCGGCACCCAACAGGGAGGCTCTGCGAGAAATCACCAGAAGTAGAGCCCGTAAGCTTCTCAGCAATAACCAAGTTAAACAAGACGAGCAAGCCAATCGACGACGAAGTACGCCCCGAAAATTCAATGTTGGTGATTTTGTTTTTGTCGTAAAGTATTCTCAGTCGGCAGGTAAACTTGATCCCGGAATGCGTGGTCCGTATAAGGTGGAAGAAATTCTGCCTAGTGGACGTTATACGCTACGTTTGCTCAGCGGCAGCTATGGTAAAAGAACACAGGCTGCTGCGCAATACATGGTGCCGTGGCGGGGTGAGTGGAGCCCTGAGACATGTGCCGCATTTTTTGAAGGTATGTTAAGCTAATATTGGCATATGTTATTGTTGTGGCAAGCCTGAAGGGCGAGCTTCAACTGTATGATTACTGTCTGTATGGTGAGCCTCACTTGTATGATTTGCTCTGCATGTTGAGATGCCTCAGCACGTATGACTGCGGTCAGCGTGTTGGGAAGCCTCGACACGTATGAATACGGTCTACGTGTCGGGAAGCTTCACACGTTCGAATACGGTCTGCGTGTGGAATGCACTCGTACGTTTGAATACGGTCTTCGTACGAGTGGGTCTGTTTAGCAGGCCATTACAGGATTCCCTGGTGGTCGAATGATGAAGCCGACCAGCCAGATCAAGCGTGAGGCGTTTGGAAACTAACGGGAACATGCCTTGGCTTGGTTTTGTTTTTTTAGAGAAAGATGTATGGCTGTCACATGAGTTAGAATTATGATTGAATGATGAATGAATTGATTGAGCGGAGACGATTGATTGGTCAGGGAGGTTGAGTATTTCTATTCTGTTTTTTTGAAAAAAAAAAATCACTAATTGCCTGTTTCTTTTTAGATGAAACCATTGACGATGAAGAGGCGGAAATGCGTCCAGAGTCTGCTCCTACAGCTGCTCCGTCCATGCCCTTGTTGGATGACATCGTTGAAACTAACCCACCAACCTCTCCAGTGGCGGGTCCCAGCGGAACCGCTCGAAAAATCTGTGACGAGGACGACTCACCGTCAGGAGAGGCCGTGTAAGGAGTGACAAGAAGACGTCATCACCTACCCTGCGGCTGCCTATATAAGGACAGCGCTTTATTGAACGGCCCCTTTTTGGTTGCCGGCTCTCCGAGTGTACGGACGTCTCGAACGAAATTGTATCAGTGTTGATTGGTGTCAAGGTCACGTAAGCCATTTTGCTGGTCATTCTTTTGTTTTTCTTATTTTTTTAAGTTTGCGGTGTTTGTGTTAAGATGTTGAGATTACATGTTAATTAAAATTATAAATAAACGAATTGTTTAGCAGTATTTACTTTTTTTTTTTTAATAAAATTCCACTTCTGTTCCTAAAAATATAATATCTAAATTACAGCAACTTAAATAAAAAAAAAATAGTTAATTTTTGTTGTTTTAGAATTGTTATATTGAGCTATTTTTTCTTATTTATTATAGGTATTTACACTTATATTTCTAGAAAAACGCAAGATTTCATGTCATCGTCACAATCGTTGCTATCGTCATCGTCATCGTCATCGTCATCGTCATCGTCATCGTCATCGTCATCGTCATCGTCATCGTCATCGTCATCGTCATCGTCATCGTCATCGTCATCGTCATCGTCATCGTCATCGTCATCGTCATCGTCATCGTCATCGTCATCGTCATCGTCATCGTCGTCGTCGTCGTCGTCGTCGTCGTCGTCGTCATCGTCATCGTCATCGTCATCGTCATCGTCGTCGTCATCGTCATCGTCATCGTCATCGTCATCGTCATCGTCATCGTCATCGTCATCGTCATCGTAATCGTCGTCGTCATCGTCATCATCATCGTAATCGTCATCGTCATCGTCATCGTCATCATCATCGTCATCGTCATCGTCATCGTCATCGTCATCGTCATCGTCATCGTCATCGTCATCGTCATCGTCATCGTCATCGTCATCGTCATCGTCATCGTCATTGTCATCGTCATCGTCATCTTAGTCGTCAGCGTCGTCATAATAGGCGTTTGCGTCATCCTTAGAGGCGTCGGCGTCATCATCATAGTTGACGGCGTCGTCATCATAGTCGTCGGCGTCGTCATAATAGGCGTTGGCGTCGTTCTTATAGTCGTCGGCGTCGTCATAAATGGCGTTGGCGTCACCACTATAGTCATCAGCTTCATCACCATAGTCATCAGCGTCTTCATAATAGGCGTCGGCGTCATCACCATAGTCATCAGCGTCGTCATTACAGGCGTCGGTGTCATTATCATAGGCGTAAGCGTCGTCATAATAGGCGTCAGCGTCATCATCATAAGCGTCGCCGTCGTCATAATAGGCGTCAGTGTCATCATCATAGGCGTAAGCATCGTCATAAAATGCGTCGGCGTAATCATCATAGGCGTCGCTGTCGCCACAATAGGCGTCGGCGTCATCACCACAGACATCAGCGTCGTCATAATAGGCGTCGGCGTCATCATCATAGGCGTAAACGTCGTCATAATAGGCGTCGGCGTCATTATCATAGGCGTCGGCTTCACCACAATAAGCGTCGGTGTCATAATCACAGGCGTAAGCGTCGTCATAATAGGCGTCAGTGTCATCATCATAGGCTTAAGCGTCGTCATAAAAGGCGTCGGCGTCATCGTCAAAGGCGTCGCCGTCGCCACAATAGGCGTAGGCGTCATCACCATAGTCATCAGCGTCGTCATAATAGGCGTCGGTGTCATCATCATAGGCGTCAGCGTCATCATAATAGGCGTTGGCGTCGTCCTCATAGTCGTCATCGTCAGCATCATAGTCGTAAGCGTCGTCATAAAAGGCGTCGGCGTCATCGTCAAAGGCGTCGCCGTCGCCACAATAGGCGTAGGCGTCATCACCATAGTCATCAGCGTCGTCATAATAGGCGTCGGTGTCATCATCATAGGCGTAAACGTCGTCATAATAGGCGTCGGCGTCATCATCATAGGCGTAAGCGTCGTCATAATAGGCGTCGGCGTCATCATTATAGGCGTCGGTGTCGTAATCATAGGCGTCGGCGTCGTCATCATTGGCGTCAGCGTCATCATAATAGGCGTTGGCGTCGTCCTCATAGTCGTCATCGTCATCATAGTCATCTTCGTCACCATCGTCATCATAGACATCGTCGTCGTCAATGTAATCATCGTCGTCGTCAGAAATTTTAGGTAAGTTTTTGGGTTAGGTTAAATTTGGGTTATGTTAAATTTGGATAGGTATTTAAGGTTGAAATGTAATTAAAAGGTATTTTTTATGCCCAAAACAAAGTGTAATTTTTTTATTTAAAAATATTTATATACTAATTAATCTTGTTGGTAGTTATATTTTCGAGCCGTTTGGGGTTGAAACTCTCGGATTGTGGGGTCCGAGTGCCCACAAGTTGTTTAATGAACTTTCTAAACGATTTGTTGACACTTCGCGTGACCCAAGGGCTGGCTTTTACCTTGGGCAAAGAATAAGCATTGCCATACAGCGTGGCTATGCGGCCAGCCTTTTGGGCACTTTACCGGTCGACAGCGATGCGGAAGAGTTTTTTGACGCTTTATTAGATTAGGTATTTTTAGTTAAGTTAATTAGGGTTATGTAGTTTTAAGGTTAGATATCTAATGTGTTTGTACAGTTAACTAAATAAATGAGGAAAAGGTGTGCAATAAAGTTAGAAATAAATAAGTTTACTGACAAAAAAATTTATGTTCTCTCTTTATTTTATTTATACATCGAGAAAAACCCCTTATTTTAAATCGAAAATTACCGACAAAATGTGTGATTTTTTTAATTCGGTTTGCTTCATATTTTTTTAAATCTTTACTTTTTGATAGTGTTAAAATATAATATCTAAATTACAGCAACTTAAATAAAAAAAAAATAGTTAATTTTTGTTGTTTTAGAATTGTTATATTGAGCTATTTTTTTTTTATTGATTATAGGTATTTACACTTATATTTCTAGAAAAACGCAAGATTTCATGTCATCGTCACAATCGTTGCTATCGTCATCGTCATCGTCATCGTCATCGTCATCGTCATGGTCATCGTCATCGTCATCGTCGTCGTCGACGTCGTAGTCGTCGTCGTCGTCGTCGTCGTCGTCGTCATCGTCATCGTCATCGTCATCGTCATCGTCATCGTCATCGTCATCGTCATCGTCATCGTCATCGTCATCGTCATCGTCATCGTCATCGTCATCGTCATCGTCATCGTCATCGTCATCGTCATTGTCATCGTCATCGTCATCTTAGTCGTCAGCGTCGTCATAATAGGCGTTTGCGTCATCCTTAGAGGCGTCGGCGTCATCATCATAGTTGACGGCGTCGTCATCATAGTCGTCGGCGTCGTCATAATAGGCGTTGGCGTCGTTCTTATAGTCGTCGGCGTCGTCATAAATGGCGTTGGCGTCACCACTATAGTCATCAGCGTCATCACCATAGTCATCAGCGTCTTCATAATAGGCGTCGGCGTCATCACCATAGTCATCAGCGTCGTCATTACAGGCGTCGGTGTCATTATCATAGGCGTAAGCGTCGTCATAATAGGCGTCGGCGTCATCATCATAAGCGTCGCCGTCGTCATAATAGGCGTCAGTGTCATCATCATAGGCGTAAGCATCGTCATAAAATGCGTCGGCGTAATCATCATAGGCGTCGCTGTCGCCACAATAGGCGTCGGCGTCATCACCACAGACATCAGCGTCGTCATAATAGGCGTCGGCGTCATCATCATAGGCGTAAACGTCGTCATAATAGGCGTCGGCGTCATTATCATAGGCGTCAGCGTCACCACAATAAGCGTCGGTGTCATAATCACAGGCGTAAGCGTCGTCATAATAGGCGTCAGTGTCATCATCATAGGCTTAAGCGTCGTCATAAAAGGCGTCGGCGTCATCGTCAAAGGCGTCGCCGTCGCCACAATAGGCGTAGGCGTCGTCCTCATAGTCGTCATCGTCAGCATCATAGTCGTAAGCGTCGTCATAAAAGGCGTCGGCGTCATCGTCAAAGGCGTCGCCGTCGCCACAATAGGCGTAGGCGTCATCACCATAGTCATCATCGTCGTCATAATAGGCGTCGGTGTCATCATCATAGGCGTAAACGTCGTCATAATAGGCGTCGGCGTCATCATCATAGGCGTAAGCGTCGTCATAATAGGCGTCGGCGTCATCATTATAGGCGTCGGTGTCGTAATCATAGGCGTCGGCGTCGTCATCATTGGCGTCAGCGTCATCATAATAGGCGTTGGCGTCGTCCTCATAGTCGTCATCGTCTTCATAGTCATCTTCGTCACCATCGTCATCATCGTCATCATAGACATCGTCGTCGTCAATGTAATCATCGTCGTCGTCAGAAATTTTAGGTAAGTTTTTGGGTTAGGTTAAAATTGGGATAGGTTAAATTTGGGTTACGTTAAATTTGGGTTAGGTTAAATTTGGATTATGTTAAATTTGGATAGGTATTTAAGGTTGAAATGTAATTTAAAGGTATTTTTTATGCCCAAAACAAAGTGTAATTTTTTTATTTAAAAATATTTATATACTAATTAATCTTGTTGGTAGTTATATTTTCGAGCCGTTTGGGGTTGAAACTCTCGGATTGTGGGGTCCGAGTGCCCACAAGTTGTTTAATGAACTTTCTAAACGATTTGTTGACACTTCGCGTGACCCAAGGGCTGGCTTTTACCTTGGGCAAAGAATAAGCATTGCCATACAGCGTGGCTATGCGGCCAGCCTTTTGGGCACTTTACCGGTCGACAGCGATGCGGAAGAGTTTTTTGACGCTTTATTAGATTAGGTATTTTTAGTTAAGTTAATTAGGGTTATGTAGTTTTAAGGTTAGATATCTAATGTGTTTGTACAGTTAACTAAATAAATGAGGAAAAGGTGTGCAATAAAGTTAGAAATAAATAAGTTTACTGACAAAAAAATTTATGTTCTCTCTTTATTTTATTTATACATCGAGAAAAACCCCTTATTTTAAATCGAAAATTACCGACAAAATGTGTGATTTTTTTAATTCGGTTTGCTTCATATTTTTTTAAATCTTTACTTTTTGATAGTGTTAAAATATAATATCTAAATTACAGCAACTTAAATAAAAAAAAAATAGTTAATTTTTGTTGTTTTAGAATTGTTATATTGAGCTATTTTTTTTTTATTGATTATAGGTATTTACACTTATATTTCTAGAAAAACGCAAGATTTCATGTCATCGTCACAATCGTTGCTATCGTCATCGTCATCGTCATCGTCATCGTCATCGTCATCGTCATCGTCGTCGTCATCGTCATCGTCATCGTCATCGTCATCGTCATCGTCATCGTCATCGTCGTCGTCGTCGTCGTCGTCGTCGACGTCGTCGTCGTCGTCGTCGTCGTTATCGTCGTCGTCATCGTCATCGTCATCGTCATCGCCATCGTCATCGTCATCGTCATCTTCATCGTCATCGTAATCGTCGTTGTCACGTCATAGTCATCGTCATCGTCATCGTCATCGTCATCGTCAGCGTCATCGTCATCGTCATCGTCATCGTCGTCGTCACGTCATCGTCATCGTCATCATCAACGTCATCGTCATCGTCATCGTCATCGTCATCGTCATCGTCATCGTAATCGTCGTCGTCGTCGTCGTCGTCATCGTCATCGTCATTGTCATCGTCATCGTCATCTTAGTCGTCAGCATCGTCATTATAGGCGTTTGCGTCATCCTTAGAGGCGTCGGCGTCATCATCATAGTTGACGGCGTCGTCATCATAGTCGTCGGCGTCGTCATAATAGGCGTTGGCATCGTTCTTATAGTCGTTGGCGTCGTCATAAATGGCGTTGGCGTCACCACTATAGTCATCAGCTTCATCACCATAGTCATCAGCGTCTTCATAATAGGCGTCGGCGTCATCACCATAGTCATCAGCGTCGTCATTACAGGCGTCGGTGTCATTATCATAGGCGTAAGCGTCGTCATAATAGGCGCCGGCGTCATCATCATAAGCGTCGCCGTCGTCATAATAGGCGTCAGTGTCATCATCATAGGCGTAAGCATCGTCATAAAATGCGTCGGCGTAATCATCATAGGCGTCGCTGTCGCCACAATAGGCGTCGGCGTCATCACCACAGACATCAGCGTCGTCATAATAGGCGTCGGCGTCATCATCATAGGCGTAAACGTCGTCATAATAGGCGTCGGCGTCATTATCATAGGCGTCGGCGTCACCACAATAGGCGTAGGCGTCATCACCATAGTCATCAGCGTCGTCATAATAGGCGTCGGTGTCATCATCATAGGCGTAAACGTCGTCATAATAGGCGTCGGCGTCATCATCATAGGCGTAAGCGTCGTCATAATAGGCGTCGGCGTCATCATTATAGGCGTCGGTGTCGTAATCATAGGCGTCGGCGTCGTCATCATTGGCGTCAGCGTCATCATAATAGGCGTTGGCGTCGTCCTCATAGTCGTCATCGTCATCATAGTCATCTTCGTCACCATCGTCATCATAGACATCGTCGTCGTCAATGTAATCATCGTCGTCGTCAGAAATTTTAGGTAAGTTTTTGGGTTAGGTTAAATTTGGGTTATGTTAAATTTGGATAGGTATTTAAGGTTGAAATGTAATTAAAAGGTATTTTTTATGCCCAAAACAAAGTGTAATTTTTTTATTTAAAAATATTTATATACTAATTAATCTTGTTGGTAGTTATATTTTCGAGCCGTTTGGGGTTGAAACTCTCGGATTGTGGGGTCCGAGTGCCCACAAGTTGTTTAATGAACTTTCTAAACGATTTGTTGACACTTCGCGTGACCCAAGGGCTGGCTTTTACCTTGGGCAAAGAATAAGCATTGCCATACAGCGTGGCTATGCGGCCAGCCTTTTGGGCACTTTACCGGTCGACAGCGATGCGGAAGAGTTTTTTGACGCTTTATTAGATTAGGTATTTTTAGTTAAGTTAATTAGGGTTAGGTATGTAGTTTTAAGGTTAGATATCTAATGTGTTTGTACAGTTAACTAAATAAATGAGGAAAAGGTGTGCAATAAAGTTAGAAATAAATAAGTTTACCGAAAAAAAATTTATGTTCTCTCTTTATTTTATTTATACATCGAGAAAAACCCCTTATTTTAAATCGAAAATTACCGACAAAATGTGTGATTTTTTAAATTCGGTTTGCTTCATATTTTTTTAAATCTTTACTTTTTGATAGTGTTAAAATATAATATCTAAATTACAGCAACTTAAATAAAAAAAAATAGTTAATTTTTGTTGTTTTAGAATTGTTATATTGAGCTATTTTTTTTATTGATTATAGGTATTTACACTTATATTTCTAGAAAAACGCAAGATTTCATGTCATCGTCACAATCGTTGCTATCGTCATCGTCACCGTCATCGTCATCGTCATCGTCATCGTCGTCGTCATCGTCATCGTCATCGTCATCGTCATCGTCATCGTCATCGTCATCGTCATCGTCATCGTCATCGTCGTCTTCGTCGTCGTCGTCGTCGTCATCGTCATCGTCATCGTCATCGTCATCGTCATCGTCATCGTCATCGTCATCGTCATCGTCATCGTCATCGTCATCGTCATCGTCATCGTCATCGTCATCGTCATCGTCATCGTCGTCGTCGTCGTCGTCGTCATCGTCATCGTCATCGTCATCGTCATCGTCATCGTCATCGTCATCGTCATCGTCATCGTCATCGTCATCGTCATCGTCATCGTCATCGTCATTGTCATCGTCATCGTCATCTTAGTCGTCAGCGTCGTCATAATAGGCGTTTGCGTCATCCTTAGAGGCGTCGGCGTCATCATCATAGTTGACGGCGTCGTCATCATAGTCGTCGGCGTCGTCATAATAGGCGTTGGCGTCGTTCTTATAGTCGTCGGCGTCGTCATAAATGGCGTTGGCGTCACCACTATAGTCATCAGCGTCATCACCATAGTCATCAGCGTCTTCATAATAGGCGTCGGCGTCATCACCATAGTCATCAGCGTCGTCATTACAGGCGTCGGTGTCATTATCATAGGCGCAAGCGTCGTCACAATAGGCGTCGGCGTCATCATCATAAGCGTCGCCGTCGTCATAATAGGCGTCAGTGTCATCATCATAGGCGTAAGCATCGTCATAAAATGCGTCGGCGTAATCATCATAGGCGTCGCTGTCGCCACAATTGGCGTCGGCGTCATCACCACATACATCAGCGTCGTCATAATAGGCGTTGGCTTCATCATCATAGGCGTAAACGTCGTCATAATAGGCGTCGGCGTCATTATCATAGGCGTCGGCGTCACCACAATAAGCGTCGGTGTCATAATCACAGGCGTAAGCGTCGTCATAATAGGCGTCAGTGTCATCATCATAGGCTTAAGCGTCGTCATAAAAGGCGTCGGCGTCATCGTCAAAGGCGTTGCCGTCGCCACAATATGCGTAGGCGTCATCACCATAGTCATCAGCGTCGTCATAATAGGCGTCGGTGTCATCATCATAGGCGTCAGCGTCATCATAATAGGCGTTGGCGTCGTCCTCATAGTCGTCATCGTCAGCATCATAGTCGTAAGCGTCGTCATAAAAGGCGTCGGCGTCATCGTCAAAGGCGTCGCCGTCGCCACAATAGGCGTAGGCGTCATCACCATAGTCATCAGCGTCGTCATAATAGGCGTCGGTGTCATCATCATAGGCGTAAACGTCGTCATAATAGGCGTCGGCGTCATCATCATAGGCGTAAGCGTCGTCATAATAGGCGTCGGCGTCATCATTATAGGCGTCGGTGTCGTAATCATGGGCGTCGGCGTCGTCATCATTGGCGTCAGCGTCATCATAATAGGCGTTGGCGTCGTCCTCATAGTCGTCATCGTCATCATAGTCATCTTCGTCACCATCGTCATCATAGACATCGTCGTCGTCAATGTAATCATCGTCGTCGTCAGAAATTTTAGGTAAGTTTTTGGGTTAGGTTAAAATTGGGATAGGTTAAATTTGGGTTACGTTAAATTTGGGTTAGGTTAAATTTGGATTATGTTAAATTTGGATAGGTATTTAAGGTTGAAATGTAATTAAAAGGTATTTTTTATGCCCAAAACAAAGTGTAATTTTTTTATTTAAAAATATTTATATACTAATTAATCTTGTTGGTAGTTATATTTTCGAGCCGTTTGGGGTTGAAACTCTCGGATCGTGTGGTCCGAGTGCCCACAAGTTGTTTAATGAACTTTCTAAACGACTTGTTGACACTTCGCGTGACCCAAGGGCTGGCTTTTACCTTGGGCAAAGAATAAGCATTGCCATAGAGCGTGGCTATGCGGCCAGCCTTTTGGGCACTTTACCGTTCGACAGCGATGCGGAAGAGTTTTTTGACGCTTTATTAGATTAGGTATTTTTAGTTAAGTTAATTAGGGTTATGTAGTTTTAAGGTTAGATAACTAATTATTTGTACAGTTAACTAAATAAATGAGGAAAAGGTGTGCAATAAAGTTGGAAATAAATAAGTTTACTGACAAAAATATTTATGTTCTCTCTTTATTTTATTTATACATCGAGAAAAACCCCTTATTTTAAATCGAAAATTACCGACAAAATGTGTGATTTTTTTAGTTCGGTTTGCTTCATATTTTTTTAAATCTTTGCTTTTTGATAGTGTTAAAATATAATATCTAAATTACAGCAACTTAAATAAAAAAAAATAGTTAATTTTTGTTGTTTTAGAATTGTTATATTGAGCTATTTTTTTTTTATTGATTTAGGTATTTACACTTATATTTCTAGAAAAACGCAAGATTTCATGTCATCGTCACAATCGTTGCTATCGTCATCGTCATCGCCATCATCATCGTCATCGTCATCGTCATCGTCATCGTCATCGTCATCGTCGTCGTCATCGTCACCGTCGTCGTCGTCGTCGTCGTCGTCGTCGTCGTCATCGTCATCGTCATCGTCATCGTCATCGTCATCGTCATCGTCATCATCATCGTCATCGTCATCGTCATGGTCATCGTCATGGTCATCGTCATCGTCATCGTCATCGTCATCGTTATCGTCATCGTCATCGTCATCTTAGTCGTCAGCGTTGTCATAATAGGCGTTTGCGTCATCCTTAGAGGCGTCGGCGTCATCATCATAGTTGACGGCGTCGTCATCATAGTCGTCGGCGTCGTCATAATAGGCGTTGGCATCGTTCTTATAGTCGTCGGCGTCGTCATTAATGGCGTTGGCGTCACCACTATAGTCATCAGCGTCATCACCATAGTCATCAGCGTCTTCATAATAGGCGTCGGCGTCATCACCATAGTCATCAGCGTCGTCATTACAGGCGTCGGTGTCATTATCATAGGCGTAAGCGTCGTCATAATAGGCGTCGGCGTCATCATCATAGGCGTCGCCGTCGTCATAATAGGCGTCAGTGTCATCATCATAGGCGTAAGCATCGTCATAAAATGCGTCGGCGTAATCATCATAGGCGTCGCTGTCGCCACAATAGGCGTCGGCGTCATCACCACAAACATCAGCGTCGTCATAATAGGCGTCGGCGTCATCATCATAGGCGTAAACGTCGTCATAATAGGCGTCGGCGTCATTATCATAGGCGTCGGCGTCACCACAATAAGCGTCGGTGTCATAATCACAGGCGTAAGCGTCGTCATAATAGGCGTCAGTGTCATCATCATAGGCTTAAGCGTCGTCATAAAAGGCGTCGGCGTCATCGTCAAAGGCGTCGCCGTCGCCACAGTAGGCGTAGGCGTCATCACCATAGTCATCAGCGTCGTCATAATAGGCGTCGGTGTCATCATCATAGGCATCAGCGTCATCATAATAGGCGTTAGCGTCGTCCTCATAGTCGTCATCGTCAGCATCATAGTCGTAAGCGTCGTCATAAGAGGCGTCGGCGTCATCGTCAAAGGCGTCGCCATCGCCACAATAGGCGTAGGCGTCATCACCATAGTCATCAGCGTCGTCATAATAGGCGTCGGTGTCATCATCATAGGCGTAAACGTCGTCATAATAGGCGTCGGCGTCATCATCATAGGCGTAAGCGTCGTCATAATAGGCGTCGGCGTCATCATTATAGGCGTCGGTGTCGTAATCATAGGCGTCGGCGTCGTCATCATTGGCGTCAGCGTCATCATAATAGGCGTTGGCGTCGTCCTCATAGTCATCATCGTCATCATAGTCATCTTCGTCACCATCGTCATCATCGTCATCATAGACATCGTTGTCGTCAATGTAATCATCGTCGTCGTCAGAAATTTTAGGTAAGTTTTTGGGTTAGGTATGGAGTGGTCTGGGTGTCCATGATGGATTTTCCATTCCCGCCACATAAAAAAAAAAAAAAAAAAAAAAAAACCTAACCTAACCTAACCTAACCTAACCTAACCTAACCTAACCTAACCTAACCGGATGCTGTCGAGGGGTACCGGATCGTCCGGAAAATAAAGACGGATAGTATCACGACACAGATACTAACGGGGCACGGTGGGTTCTCCGAATACTTAGCCAGATTCAAGTGTAAGAGAGACCCATCGTGCGCCTGTGCCCCTGGAGTCGACGAATCCGCTCTGCATGTGTTATTCGACTGCCCGATCTTCGGGCGAGCAAGATATGAGACCGAGCAAAAATTGGGACAGGCGATACAAAGAAGCACAGTGAGCCAAATAATGGCTGAAACAAAAAAAAGGGAAATATTTTTTAAATTCGCCAAGAACGTGACGAAAATAATAATAAAACAGAATAAATAAAATATATTTGACATAAGACAAAAATAAAATAAATAATACGCAATATATACATATATACAAACAATCTAACTATAACACAGGTATACATAAATACATAATTACAAATTACTATATATAAATAAGGAAAAGAGGAGATGATAGAAGAAAGAAAGCCTCAAGCAAGCGCAAAATATTGGGTGATCCAAGCGTTTGCGCAACCCTTGAGGAAGGAGTGAAGCAATGAGGAAGGTAATAAATAAATATTTATCAACATAGTCATTATAAAGGAAAGAAATAAGGAAAGAACACAACATGAAAATGAACAAAGAAGAAAAGAAATAAAGCAAAGAACTATCTTAAATAAATAAATAATATAATTTATTCAATAATATAATAAAATAAAAAAGGAATGAGTGTGCAACGATCCTGCTCAGGGCAGGGAGTGGAGAAAGTTTATTAAAAAAAAAAAAAAAAAAAAAAAACCTAACCTAACCTAACCTAACCCGCGCATGGGGTGTCACGAACAAGCTGAAGTTTGCGCCGCATAAGATCAAGGCAATGCTGGTAACGCGCAAACTGAAGCATGACACCCCATGTCTCAGAATGGGCGGGGTGGACATTGGCATGTCTGAGGAAATCAAACTGCTTGGTCTCACCATCGACCACAAGTTGACTTTCAATAACCACGTCGCAAACGTCTGCTCCCGAGCCATCGGTATTTATAAGCAGCTGTCGAGGGCCGCAAGGGTCAGCTGGGGTCTGCATCCGGACGTCATCCGCTGCATATACACGGCTGCAGTCGAACCCATCATCTTGTACGCAGCGAGCGCGTGGTCGCCGGCCGCTTCCAAAATTGGGGTCCAGAAGAAGCTGAACGCCGTCCAGAGGAGCTTCGCGCAGAAGCTGTGCCGAGCCTATCGCACGGTCTCCCTACACTCTGCTCTGGTGCTGGCTGGGATACTCCCTCTCGACCTCCGAATCCGAGAGGTGGCCTCACTGTATGAGGCCAAGAGAGGGTTACCACATCCAGCGCTGGGGGACAGGGAGATCGAGCGAGTGGCATCGGCACTGCAGATGCCACATCCGGCTGAGCAGAGGGCGATCGCACTGCAACGCCTGGTAGACGAGGAACAATATAATGAGCACCGCAACTATGCGGTGCGTATCTTCACAGACGGCAGCAAGATTGAGGGCAAGGTCGGGGCCGCATTGTCCGTGTGGACCGACCAGGCTGAGACCAAGGCCCTCAAACTTGCTCTGCCGTCTTACTGTACCGTCTACCAGGCTGAGCTCTTGGCCCTCTGTGAAGCCATGAAGGAAGTCCTCAGAAGTACCGAGACGGGGCACGGTGGGTTCTCCGAGTACTTGACTCGCTTCAAGTGCAAGGACAACCCAGCGTGTGCCTGTGACCCCGACAAGCAAGAGACCGTCCTCCACCTGCTTACAGAGTGCCCTGTATATTCCTTCCACAGGCACGACTTTGAATCGAGTATCGACATAAATGTGACAAAAGATAGTCTCCGCCTTTTACTGGAAAACTCTAAAACCAGGCACAAATTCGTGGAATACATAATAGTTATTGTTAATTCCGTTAACAAAAGAAACAAATAGTGACCCATATACACATAATTCCAAAAAAGTTATTCTATTATTATTTTTAATTATATTTATCACCTTTATAATTATATATATCACCTTTATTTATCAATTTACTGGCAAATTTTTTAGTAAAAATGCCAATTAATGACTAAGGAATTAACAATTACAGAATTGAAATCATATAACTTATTTAATTTATATACGACAGAGTTCGACAAATTTTAAACAAAATGCAATTTCATAATTTCAGTTTTAAATATTTAAAGAAATCATACTATTTATTTATCCACAACCTATAATTAAAATATAAAATTTTATTAGATGTATACTACCTACAGCCCCAAACAACGTCCCTGCAAAACCTGAAAGCAGGGGGCTTTTCGCATGGCGGGAGTGGTTTTTAGCCGGTAGGAGTCCGGCACTACCCAGACTGCCTCCTCTATGGAGTGGTCTGGGTGTCCATGATGGATTTTCCATTCCCGCCACAAAAAAAAAAAAAAAAAAAACCTAACCTAACCTAATCTAACCTAACCTAACCTAACCCGCGAAATCGCATCTTGGCGACTCGCGCAACTTGAGAGCAGACCTCAAAGCCGGGATCACCCAATCGGTGGAGCGGCTGTACCAACTGGTGAAGGAAGAGGCGGCGGCAGCAAAAATAGGGAAGGAGGTTTTAATTGAGGCCAAAAAGGCCCCAACACCGCCAGAAGCACCCAGGAGTTATCCGGAGGTTGACTCGTTGCTCGCTTCACTAGCGGAGCATAGCGCGCTGGTGAAGGAGAGCAGCGAGAAGATGGGCAGGCTTCAAGAGGCGATGGAGAGGCAAAGGGACCAGCTAGAGAAGACGGCCACCTATGCGAGTGTGGTGGCGGGTCCATCGAAAAAACAAAATCCAGAAAGGACCGCGCTGCACTCCATAGTGGTGACGTCCAAGAACCCCCTTCGTTCTTCGTTCTCTTTTGTCTCTGGAGAGGAAGTCATGAACAAAATTAGAGCAGCAGTCAATGCCAAGGATGGGGGGATAGAAATTGAAAGCGTGCGAAAGGCCAAAGACAGGAAGGTAGTCATGGCTTGTAGGTCGGTCGAAGAAAGAAAGAGAGTAAGGGAGAGGTTAGAGAAGGCAGGAGACCACCTCGTTGTCGAGGAGGTTAGAAACAAGGACCCGTTGCTGGTTTTCCGGGGTGTCCTCCGCATTCACTCCGACGAGGAATTGCTGGGGGCGTTACGGAGCCAGAACCGGGATGTCTTTGGCGACCTCGGCAACGGGAAAGATCGACTGGCTGTCCGGTTCAAAAAGAACTCGCGGAACCCCCATACCAACAATGTGGTGGTCAGCACGTCACCTGCTGTCTGGAACCGGATGCTCGAGAAGGGTAAAGCGCGAATAGATCTCCAGACTGTCTTCGTCGAAGACCAGTCGCCACTGGTCCAGTGCACGAGGTGTCTGGGCTACGGGCATAGTCGGCGGCTCTGTAAAGAACCTGCTGACATATGCAGCCACTGTGGGGGCCCACACCTCCGAGCAGAATGCAACCAGTGGCTAAGCCAGCCCGCATAAGCTCATTATAGGAGGAGACGCCAACGCCTGGAGTGTCTGGTGGGGCAGTAGAGAGACCAACAGCAGAGGCGACGAGATGCTGGGAGCTCTCGATCAACTTGGACTGCAAGTACTCAACACAGGGGAAACTCCAATCTTCGACGTAGTTCGTGGCAACAGACGTTACACGAGCTGCGTCGATGTCACAGCCTGCACGGCGGATATGCTGACGGTGATCAACGGCTGGCGAGTAGTCGATGATTTGACGGGTTCGGACCACAACGGCATAGAGTTCTGCGTTCTTCTACAAAAGTCTTCGGGTATTACGGTTAACCGGACTACCAGGATCTACAACACCAAAAAAGCTAATTGGGCGCAGTTTCGTAAGAAACTGCGCAAAATTATGCAAAGAAACAACAGCCCCAGTCTGTCTGAAGACATTGACAGTAGGGAAAAGATAGACCTGGTAGTCGAAGGCCTTACAACCGCTGTGCGAGACGCCTGTGCAGCCGTGATGCTCAGGAAAAAGAACGCAGAGAAGCTAAATGTGCCGTGGTGGTCTGACGACCTCGCCAGTCTAAAGAAGCAAGTGGTCACCAAGAAGCGGAGGATTCGCTGTGCAGCGCCAGTCCGTAGACCAAAGGTTGTTGAGGAGTACCTGAAACAGAAAGAAGAGTACGAGCGTGCAGTAGTCCAGGCAAAGATCGAGAGCTGGAAGGGGTTCTGCGAGAAGCAGGATAGGGAAGGCCTGTGGGAAGGCATATACCGGGTCATCCGCAGGACGGAGAAGAGGGAGGAGGATGTGCCGATGGTAAGGGACGGCAAGACCCTGGACCCGGAGGCCTCAGCGAGGTATCTGGCACAGACATTCTATCCAGAAGACCGTCTGGAGGGGGATAACGAGGAGCACAAACGGGTGCGGCAACGAGCCGAAGAGGTGAACGGGGGAGACGAAAGTGAACCTTCGGATCCTCCCTTCACACTCGATGAGCTGGAGCGTGCTGTCTCCTCGTTCAACCCCAAAAAAGCCCCCGGTTCCGACGGTCTGACGGCGGACATATGGGGCCACACGATCAGTCAAGACCCAGACTTGATTCTGCACTTGATGAACAAGTGCCTGGCGCATGCATACTTTCCACGGTCCTGGAAAGAGGCTACGGTCGTCGTGCTCCGCAAGCCCGCGAAAGAAGACTACACCACCCCAAAATCATACAGGCCAATTGGGCTTTTGCCTGTTCTCGGAAAGGTATTCGAGAAGCTGCTTGTCACCCGACTCAAGTTTCACCTGTTGTCACGGATGAGTACTCGCCAGTACGGATTCATGCCCCAGCGAAGCACCGAGGACTCCCTCTACACCCTTATGGGGCGCATTCGTGGCGGACTCAATGCAAAGAGACTCGTCACGATTGTGTCCCTGGATATTGAGGGAGCCTTTGATAGCGCATGGTGGCCAGCCATACGAGTCCGTCTGGCTGAGGAAAAGTGTCCAGTGAACTTGAGGCGGGTGGTAGACAGCTACTTGACCGAGAGGGTGGTGAAGGTCAGATACGCGGGAGCGGAGTACGAATCCAGGACCGAGAAGGGATGCGTCCAGGGGTCTATCGGTGGTCCCATATTTTGGAATCTTGTGCTGGATCCTCTCTTGAGGGCTCTGGAGTCAATGGGAGTGTACTGCCAGGCGTTTGCGGACGATATTGTTCTTGTGTTCGATGGGGAGACCGCACTTGAAGTCCAGAGGGATGCCAATGTCGCCCTCGAGTACGTGCGAGCATGGGGTGTCAAGAATAAGCTTCGGTTTGCGCCGCACAAAACTAAAGCAATGCTGGTCACGCGCAAACTGAAGCATGACACCCCATGTCTCAAGATGGGCGGGGTAGACATTGGCATGTCGGACGAGATCAAGCTGCTCGGACTCACCATCGACCACAAGTTGACATTCAACACTCACGTCGCAAACGTCTGTTCCCGAGCCATCGGCATCTACAAGCAGCTGTCGCGGGCTGCTAGGGTCAGTTGGGGTCTCCATCCCGAGGTTATCCGCTGCATCTATACGGCTGCAGTGGAGCCTATTATCCTGTACGCGGCGAGCGCGTGGTCGTCGGCCGCCAACAAAGTCGGGTTGCAGAAGAAGCTGAACGCCGTCCAGAGGAGCTTCGCGCAGAAGCTGTGCCGAGCCTATCGCACGGTCTCTCTAAACTCAGCATTGGTGCTGGCTGGGATACTCCCTCTTGATCTCCGGATTCGGGAGGCAGCCTCGCTGTACGAGGCCAAGAGAGGGGTGCCCCATCCAGCGCTAAGAGGCCGGGAGATCGAGCGAGTGGTATCGGCACTGCAGATGCCATATCCGGCGGAGCAGAGGGCTATTGCACTGCGACGCCTGGTAGACGAGGAACAATACAACGAGCACCGCAATTACGCGGTGCGTATTTTCACGGACGGCAGCAAGATTGAGGGCAGGGTCGGCGCCGCACTGTCGGTGTGGACCGGTGACGCGGAGACAAAGGCCCTCAAGCTTGCCTTGCCGTCCTACAGTACCGTCTACCAGGCTGAGCTTCTGACCCTCTGCAAAGCAACGAAGGAAGTCCTCCGAAGGACCGAGACGGCGTTCGCTATATATAGCGACTCCATGGCAGCTCTCCAAGCAGTCGTGAACCCCGAAGCCCTCCACGCCCTTGCGGTGGAAGCAAGAGCCAACATCCGCCGCGACTGTGCCCAGGACAAGAGCATTTCCTTGTTCTGGGTCAAGGCTCACGCGGGGCTGGAGGGTAACGAGAGAGCCGACTTGCTCGCAAAGGAGGCTGCCCTGGGGTCGAAGCGGCAACCCGACTACGACAAATGCCCGGTTTCATTCGTCAAGCGTACGATCCGTATGGAAACGCTGGATGAATGGAACCGGAGATACTGCGAAGGACAAACGGCGGCCACGACGAAGATGTTTTTCCCTTCGGCGATCGCTGCGTACAGGACGGTGCGCGGGATGGAGATGACCAAAGAACTGACCCAAGCTCTAACAGGACACGGCGGGTTCTCCGAGTACTTGCACCGCTTCAAGTGCAAGGATAACCCGGCGTGTGCCTGCGACCCCGACACGCAAGAGACAGTCCTCCACCTCCTGACTGACTGCCCGGTGTATGCCTCCCACAGGCATGATTTTGAAATGAGAATCGACATGCCAGTAAATAAGAAAAATCTAAGTCTTCTCATAAACGACCGAAAAATACGTACGAAATTCGAAGAATTCGTAACAAAAATAGTACAAAGCGTAAACAAACGAAATAAATAAATTAATTGATGAAAGTATTAATTAAATCGTATAAAATTTAATAGTTTATATATATATATTATAATGATGCTCACTAATGCTATTACCGATTTTAAAAAAATATTTAATTCGAATTTATATAAAATAACAATTTTAGCAAAATATTATTCCTTTTATTTATCTTCATTTTATCGTTAATTAATTGAAATGTTTACCAAATATACAATTTCATTGACAACAGTTTTAAAAATTAAAACATTGAAGTTAAAATATTTATTTAAATTTTTATGATGTATGCAGCGAGTGCCTGGGAGCCTGCAGCAGAGAAACTGATGACGAGAAATCAGTTTGACTCTCTGCAGAGAGGCTTCGCGCAGAAGATCTGCAAAGCATATCGCACGGTGTCTCTAACATCGGCGCTCATCCTGTCTGGCCAACTCCCCCTTGACCTCCGGGTAATCGAGGCGGCAACCCTTTTCAAGATCAAGAAGGGTCATTCCCAAGAGTTCATACCGCCGGGTTGTGAGCTGGAGCGCAACGTGCCCCACTCCAAAAACCCTCACCCGGCGAGACTCACAATAACTGAGTACACACGCCTAGAGGACTTGACTCCCGAAACCCAGCTACTCCATCATATAACTGGCCCCCAAATCTATACCGACGGCAGCAAGATAGAGGGGAAAGTAGGAGCTGCCCTAACCTGGTGGGAGAATGGGAAGGAGTTAAAGTTCAGTACCTTTGGCTTGGAGCCTCACAACACGGTGTTCCAATCGGAAATGTACGCTCTCTTCAGAGCTGTCAGGATGGCAAGAGAATCCAAGGCGGCCTCTGTAAGCATTTTGAGTGACTCAAGATCGTCACTCGACCTGCTGAGGAGTCCGTCGGTCACTCACCAACTGGCACTACAAATAAAGAGGGACGTTCGCAAAATCCGAGAGGAGGGCAGAGAGGTGAGGTTCTTTTGGCTAAGGGCTCACGTGGGAACTGTAGGGAATGAGAGAGCGGATGTACTAGCAAAGGAGGCAGCGCTGAAGGCGACGGCAGTGGACTACAACAAAGTCCCCGTGTCATTCGTGAGAAGGATGATACGGGAGGGTACTATCAAGAAGTGGCAAGCGCGGTACGAGTCCTCCAGTACTGGAGCGGTGACAAAAGCGTTCTTCCCTGACGTCCTAGCGGCGAAAAGAACACTCAGAGACGCAGTCCTGACGCCGCTCCATATACAAATCTTAACAGGGCATGGAGGATTCTCAGCGTATCTCCACCGTTTCCACCTTAAAGATAGTCCCTCGTGCATATGCGACCCTGGTTGCGATGAAACCGTATGGCACTTACTATTTGAATGCCCAAGGTTTTGTCGCGACAGAATGGAGCTGGAACAAAAGATCGACATCCAGTTTAGCCAGTCGACACTCCAAATCGTCATGGAGAGTCCAGCTACCAGGACACCATTTTTGGAGTTCGCCAGCAAAGTTGCCTCAGTCGCGGCTAGGGCTAACAAAACCCCGACCGCACAAAACAGACTGCCATCTGAGCCGAATACACTGACCATCACGACACCATCAACAACAATTAACACACAGACAGCACCAAACAACACAACATCAACTCTAAACAATAGAACACAAATCACGCACACGGAACAACAGCAAGTCCAAACGGCAGCAGCAGCAACAGCAGAAGCCAGCCTACAGTTGGCTCCCAACACCATGCCCATCACGCAGTTCCTGGCAAGTGCCGGACAAGGAACACCAGGTATAAAACTGCGTGGAGTCGCCCTGTTCATGAACAGGGACACGGAAAAACTGGGTATAAGCTTCTGCGTAGGTTCAAGCCGAGCTGGGGCCCGTATATTCATCTCGCCAGGCCTTGCCGCCCTGATCAATGGGAGCACTACTAAAGCGAGCATGAAAGGCAGCAAGTACGCTGCACTGCCTCAAGTGGAAATAGCCACTCACCGATGCCGTTTAGTGCGATCCAAAGGCAAGACGATAGCACTATTCGAGTGGGGAGTGGAGACTCCATTTGCTCAGGCAAGCTCATTGCTCCAGAAGATCAGGGAAACAGGAGAACACACACCAATCGCGCCCCGCACCATAAGTGTAGACGCGATGGCTGTGGGTTGGGAAAGAGGAGACGTCGCAGACCGCTTAGGCTGTCTGAAGGCCTCAGAACGTCATAAGGTCATCGTCTACGAGGACAGATGAGAGAGCCTGAGTTTCCTCAAAGCTCCTCGAAGTCCAATAGCCGACGAGACGAGCCCTGTGACAAGTCCCACCACCCTGAGCGGATCGGAAAGGGCCCATCAAAAGGCAGATGCTGAAAAAGCTGCAAAGGAGCAGGCTAACACCATCAGCCCTGAGGACCGGGCCAAGTCGAGGAGTCGCCTGAAAGCCATCGACACCTTCCTCACCGCACTGCTCCCTAGCACAAGCCGTGACTCACCTTCCACAAGACAGGAGTTAGCCCTAAAAAGGTTCTTCAAAAAGAAACCTGAAGAACCAAAAAAGCAAGTTCCCACACCCACAAGAGCCGAGAAAGGGCATGTCAGCCCGCCGATCCTCGCTCTGAATTCAGGCATCACGGATCACGTGAAGAGCGCTTTTCTCGAGTATGTAGCAATCGTGAGAGCGACCAGGGAGGTCAATCTCATGTCATGCAGTAAGATCATTCTGACCTATAAACGTCAGAATGAGAGACTGTTAAGCATACTGCTCGAGAAAGCGGGAGCAGCTGTGTACGACAACGCCACGTCCCAAGTGATTGCTGGGGAAATGACGGGGTCGTACATGACTGCATACAGCGCAACGAGCGGTTTCGTGGGTCTGGATGAAGAGGAATCGGAACGCAGTGGGAAACTTAAGTTCAACACTCCACGCTGGATGACCCAATGGTGGTTACCGCCAAATGTACCAAAATAATGCTGGACGACAGGATCCTTGAAATGGCTCAGTCCATTTCCGGGACCACGGAACTCCCAGCATCAGAGGAGATTTGGACGGTACCCAGCATAAAATGGGTAAACGGAGTCCCTGGTTGCGGCAAGACAACATGGGTAGTGCAGCACTTTGACGAGAAAACGGATGTCGTAGCCACCACGACGACCGAAGCTGCGAAAGATCTCAGAGAGAAGCTGGCGCACCGCTTAAGAGATCGCGCGAAGAAAAAGGTGCGCACTATGGCCTCAATTTTATCCAACGGGTTCAGTCAGCAAGAGAAATGCTACCGCCTCACGGTAGACGAAGCTCTGATGAACCACTTTGGGGCCATAGTCATGGCAGCAAAGTTGTCTGGTGCAAGCGAGCTCGTTCTCGTCGGAGACGTGAACCAGTTACCATATTTGGAGAGGGAGAACCTATTTCAGCTTAGGTATACCCGCCCAAATCTGGTGGCTGGTATCACCAATGAACTGCTCTGCACACACCGAAATCCCATGGATGTGGCGTACGCACTAAGTGAGATATACTCCGGTATATACTCCTCCCAGTCGTCGCTGTCACGGGTACACTCCCTGAGGGTGGAAAGTTATACAGGTGCGCAAATACCGAGAGTCGCCCAGAATACTCTGTTCCTAGTTCACACGCAAGAAGAGAAATCTTCCCTTGCCGGACAGGGATATGGGTCTGGCGAAGGTTCGCGCATACTAACTATCCACGAGGCTCAGGGGCTAACCTATGACAGTGTTATAATCGTTAACACCAAACCTAGGAGGTTCCAGATCCGCGACAGCGTCTCCCACGCGGTTGTGGCGGTGTCGAGACATAAAGTCAGTTGCGTCTACTACACCGATGACGCCGATGACGCCACAGGCCGCTTCGTAAAGAAGGCGATGAACGCGCCGACTAAATCGGTCGTCGACTACAATCTGAAGACGGCCATACAACATCGAGACGCGCCTGTCGTGGAGGCTCTGCTGTCACTGGTTAAATCCCTGGTCGGTAGCAGGCACGCACCTCCTCCCTAATAATAATGTACATCCCACTCCATTTGAACCAAACCCCAGGCAAACCCTACCTTACCCCATAGTAATAGGAATTACTTACTAAGAAACTTACGTAAATTAAAATTAAGAAAATTGTACAAAAACAATTTAAAAGCTTGTGTATAATAATATTAATTTAAAAAAAAAATATATATATAGGTATATATAAAAAAAAATAAAAAAAAAGAATATATAAGGATATATAAATGGACTCACGTAGTTTTTAAGATTACTTTAAGAACGTGTCGAGTGAGGACACGAAACTGTAAATTTAATAACAATAAAACCTTCAAATAAAACACACCAATAAAAAAGAGCGCGGACGCATAAGTCTGCGGTAGTGTACTAATTTAAAAAAAAAAAAAAAAAAAAAAAAAAAAAAAAAAAAAAACCTACCCTAACCTAACCAACTTAATGAAAAAAGGATTGTCACGGTTGTGTCCCTGGATATAGAGGGAGCCTTCGACAGCGCATGGTGGCCGGCCATTTTTTTTTTTTTTTTTTTTTTATGGTAGGTGAAAATCATCCAATGACGAAACCCGCTCTTGGGTGGAGCGGGAGACTAGTGTCAGACTCTTACTGACTAAAAAACCTACCCCGTACCTTCCTTGCCCTATTCCTGGAGTCGAGGTAACAGTTTCCCACTTCCCTCTAGACTCCGGGAGGCTTCGACCCTGAAGGGCCCCTGCAGTTTGCTGACAACTCCTTGAGGCGCGCGGGAACGGTGCGCGCCGTTATGGTGGCCGGCCATAAGAGTCCGACTGGCTGAGGAAAAGTGTCCTGTAAACTTGAGACGGGTCATGGACAGCTACTTGACCGAGAGGGTGGTGAAGGTCAGATATGCGGGAGTGGAGCACGAATCCAGGACCGAGAAGGGATGCGTCCAGGGGTCTATCGGTGGTCCCATAGTTTGGAACGTTCTGCTGGATCCTCTGCTGCAGAGTCTAGAGGAAATGGGGGTCTACTGCCAGGCGTTTGCTGACGACGTCGTCCTTGTGTTCGATGGTGAGACAGCACTTGATGTCCAGAGAGATGCCAACGTCGCCCTCGAGTACGTGCGGGCATGGGGTGTCACGAACAAGCTTCGGTTTGCGCCGCACAAGACGAAAGCAATGCTAGTCACGCGCAAACTGAAGCATGATACCCCATGTCTTAAGATGGGCGGGGTAGACGTTGGCATGTCGGACGAAATCAAGCTGCTAGGACTCACCATCGACCACAAGTTGACCTTTAACACCCACGTCGCAAACGTCTGTTCTCGAGCCATCGGCATATACAAGCAGCTGTCGCGGGCTGCTAGGGTCAGTTGGGGTCTCCATCCAGAGGTCATCCGCTGTATTTATACAGCTGCAGTGGAGCCCATCATCATGTACGCAGCGAGCGCGTGGTCGCCGGCCGCAAAGAAAGTCGGGGTGCAGAAGAAGCTGAACGCCGTCCAGAGGAGCTTCGCGCAGAAGCTGTGCCGAGCCTATCGCACGGTCTCCTTACACTCAGCGCAGGTGCTGGCTGGGGTGCTCCCTCTTGACCTCCGAATACAGGAGGCAGCCTCGCTATATGAGGCCAAGAAGGGGATGCCCCATCCAGTGCTAGGAGACCGGGAGATCGAGCGAGTGGTTTCGGCGCTGCAGATGCCACATCCGGCGGAGCAGAGGGCTATTGCACTGCGACGCCTGGTAGACGAGGAACATTATAACGAGCACCGCAATTACGCGGTGCGAATTTTCACGGACGGCAGCAAGATTGAGGGCAAAGTCGGCGCCGCACTGTCGGTATGGACTGGCGACGCGGAGACGAAGGCCCTCAAGCTTGCTTTGCCGTCCTACAGCACCGTCTACCAGGCGGAGCTTCTGGCTCTCTGCAAAGCAACGGAAGAAGCCCTCCGAAGGACCGAGACGGCGTTCGCTATCTACGGCGACTCCATGGCAGCTCTCCAAGCAGTCGTGAACCCCGAAGCCCTCCATGCCCTTGCAGTTGAAGCAAGGGCCAACATCCGCCGCGGCTGCGCCCAGGACAAGAGTATTTCCCTGTTCTGGGTAAAGGCTCACGCGGGGCTGGAGGGCAACGAGAGAGCCGACTTGCTCGCGAAGGAGGCTGCCCTGAAGTCGAAGCGGCAACCCGACTACGACAAATGCCCGGTTTCATTCGTCAAGCGTGCGATCCGTATGTAGACGCTGGGCGAATGGAACCGGAGGTATTGTGAAGGAGAAACGGCGGCCACGACAAATATGTTCTTTCCTTCTGCGATCGCTGCGTACAGGACGGTGCGTGGGATGGAGATGACCAAAGAACTGACCCAAGCTCTAACAGGACACGGCGGGTTCTCCGAGTACCTGCACCGCTTCAAGTGCAAGGAGAACCCGGCGTGCGCCTGCGACCCGGACCAGCAGGAGACAGTCCTCCATCTCCTAACGGATTGCCCGATATATGCCAACCACAGGCATGAGTTGGAAATGAGAGTAGAAATGAAAGTTGCGAGGGAGAATTTGAGTCACATTATAAAAGACAAAAAGATGCGACCGATTTTAATACAGTTCATCACGAAAATCGTAAGATCCGTAAATACTCGGAACAAATAAAAATAAATTAATTAATGACAAAATTAATTATGAATATTATTTATATTTTATTTATGAATCATTTTTATATTATTTATTATGCAACATAATTAATGGCAATTTGAATTATTAATTAGGAAATTATTTATTATTATTATATATATTCAAACCCAAGCAACAAAAGAAACCTCTGAGAAACAAAAACCTGCAGCCCTAAGAAAATCCCTGCGAAACTTGATGGCAGGGGGCCTTTCGCATGGCGGGAGTGGTTTTTAGCCGGTAGGAGTCCGGCACTACCCAGACTGCTCCTATATGGAGTGGTCTGGGTGTCCATAATGGATTTTCCATTCCCACCACCACAAAAAAAAAAAAAAAACCTAACCTAACCTAACCTAACCTAACCTAACCACTATTTAAATAGCCACAGTGGAGCCGATTATCCTGTACGCCGCCAGCGTATGGGCCCCAGCGGCTGGTAAGCTGGGAATCCAAAAGCAGCTGGGCGTCGTGCAGCGCGGGATAGCACAAAAAATGTGCAAGGCCTACCGCACCGTCTCCCTCAACTCAGTGCTTTTGTTGGCAGGGATACTCCCTCTGGATCTCCGAGTTCGTGAGATGGCCTCACTTTATGAGGCCAAGAGGGGCGTGTCACTGCCGATACTTGGGGACAGGGAGATTGAGCGGCCGGAGCCCGCGCTGAGGTCCCCGCACCCTGCCAGGCGTATCGACATGGAGATCAAAAGTCTGGTAGATCGTGAGCACGCTGACGCCAGCGCCAAGCCGGAGGTGAGGATCTTCACCGACGGTAGCAAAATTGGAGGGCGTGTCGGCGCTGCGTTGTCCTTGTGGAACAACGAGGCCGAAACACGTGCCATCAAGCTGGCGTTACCAAATTACTGCCAGTCAGTGGCGGTCCCTTCATACAAGCCCAAAAGCCCGGCATGCCTTACTAAAATGCTCGATAAGAATCAATATCAAACCCGAACTATTTAAAAGTTCGCGCGCTTAATTCTTATCAAAATAACACAAATTATCTACCTATGCTGCACTAAACGTGACTAAACTACACATCGTGATTGTTCGCGCGCTTCGCATACACTCGGCACTACATATAGCTATCTCGCTTACACTTACCGGCTTTTACCGGGCTTTCAATGTCTCTTTCGCACTCATAGCGATGTGCCGTATAAGTACTTAGGGCGTTTTGCGTCTAAAAAACGATCAGTATAGAAGATTTAAGCCGGGATTGCGCATGAAGTTGACGCGTATGCGTGACCTTGTCAGCTTACCAATTCTATTGTGTTGCCGTTTTAGCAATGTTGTGAGATCTTGGAGATTTTTAACGAGTTTGGAGACTTTTTTTAAGATTTAGCAACTAAAAAAAACTAGCGGCTTTTTAAAATAACGAAATGAAATATTCAAGCGTTAACTTAAAAATAAAAAAATTGCGAAATTAGCTAGATTTTTCATATACCTGGCGACTTTTTTTTGCATAAATGACAACACTGGAACTTTGCGTAAATAGTTTTTGACACTCGAGTGCAACTAACTTCAGTTTTATTTTGTTGACTTTTTTTGTGTGTTTTCTTAGATTTTTCCATTTTCCCAGTGTTATATGTAACTGTTTTGGTGATTTACCTACAACAATGGAGGTAATTGTACCTTGTGAGGATTTAAAATTCGTTCAAGTTTTGATTGGCGAAGATAAGGTAAAATCTTTAAACTTTGCTCAGAAAAAACAGTTAATTTCTTCATTACGCCTAATCTGTGTATTTCTCAGTCTTTAATAGATCAGTGTATATATAAATTACTCACATTTTCCTACAGAGGGATTAGATTAATTATTTGACATTTATGCAAATTATTTCGACAAAAAAACAATAAAAACTTAATTGATTTGCTTGTATTCTAGTCCTGACCTAAAAGATCGTAATGTTTTGGAATTAATTGATTTCAATCATGACAATAACCTAGAATATGCCTTTCCCGAAATGTTAGTGTATCGTGTTTTAACTATTCCGGCTAAGTACAAGTTCTTCCGCGAAACGTACTTTTTCGTCTCTTAAAAGTATTCATAAGTACCTATCTGAGAAATACACAAGGTCAAGAGCATCTTTCTGAATTATCAATGATAGCTATTGAAAAACAGTTGTTGGTAGAATTAGTAAAATGTTGGTTTCATTTTACTCTGATGTAATTTAATCATTTCTTAAGAAAGATAGACAATTCCAATTAGAATATAAATAATTTATTTGAATTCCTTATTATAAACTATGTAGCTATTTTTTTAGTTTTGTTTTGGAACTTTATTTATTTATTTAATACTTCATACACAAATGTACAGAGGCGGACTTAATGCCTTAGGCATTTTCTACCAGTCAACCTTAGGGTGAACTTTCTGTTTTGTTTTTTTTTTGTCTGTAACCTGTTAGAAAGCAAACAACTACTTACCATAACTTTGTTTCCTCAAGCAATGAAGCAAACCAAATGGCTTTTTTCAAAGCCACCGGAGGTATGCAATTGCTGATATGTTTATTATATTCAATCTAGTACGAGCATGCCTTCAGTTAGTGAAATTAAAGAAAAAAGAGGAAAGAAGATGGATGAATTCACTTTTAATTTATTGTATCTAACCAGTAGTTTATGAGAAAATTGCGATGATCCATACGTAGGTACTTACATACTCAGTCCACAACTGAACTTTCTTTTTTTTAAATCGGTTAAAATTTTTGGGCTTGCCTTATATTGAAACCCTAGGCACGCCACTGTGCACAGTCTACCAGGCCGAGCTCTTGGCGATATGCAAGGCAACTGGCGAAATCCGGAAGAGTACGGCGTCCAGTTTCGGCATCTACAGTGACTCAATGGCAGCCCTCTTGACAGTGAAAAACCACAGCTGCCTTCACCCCCTGGCAATGGATGCGAGAGAGAATTTAACAGCTGCTTCTCTCCAGAACAAGGTAGTGGACTTGTTCTGGATCAAGGCTCACGCTGGAATTGAGGGTAACGAAAGGGTGGATCAGCTGGCAAAAGAGACTGCCATCTCGAGTAAGAAGAAGCCAGAGTACGATCTCTGCCCTGTCTCATTCGTCAGGCGTTGCATTCGTGTGGCAACGCTTGACGAGTGGAATAGCAGATACAGGACCGGTGCAACGGCTTCTGTAACCAAAATGTTCTTCCCAGATGCGGTGGCTGCGTACAGGATAGTCAGGAAGCTACAAATAAATGGGATCCTGACTCAGCTTATGACAGGGCACGGTGGATTCTCCGAATACTTGCATCGTTTCAAGTGTAAGGAGAGTCCATCGTGCATTTGCGATCCTGATACTGCAGAGTCAATATCGCACTTACTGATGCGCTGCCCTGCACACGATTATGAAAGAATCCAAGTAGAGCAAGAAATAGATACAGATCTGAACGAAAATAGCATAGGGGAAATAATGAGAGGCAAAAAGAGAAATATATTTTTGGAGTACTGCACAATAATTGTCAAAAAAGTAATAAAAAGAAACAAGACCAAGACGTAAAGTATGCAACCACAATATAGTAGACTATATTAGTTAAGCATATAAAGGAAGACAGAAAAATAAATAATATTGTTACGAGCAGTAAGATAAATTAGAAATTGAGTATTATAAGAAAAACTGTAAACAATAACGAAATAATAGCAGTAAATGTAAATAGAAGATAAGCCTAGAACCTAGAATAAACATATGATTAAAATGTACCCTCTAGAATATAAAGTTGTAAGCGAAGAAAGAAACAATAAAATAAAGTAAACCCTAGCAAGTAAGACCTATGTATGAGATTGTGCAAATAAAAAATTATACGAGTGTTATTTACCCAATAAGAAAATAAATAAAAAGTAATGTAAAAATAGTCAGGCTAGATAAGGAAAATCTAAAAATGGGAGTCCCACCCATTAAAAGACTGAAAGAAGAAGAATGACAGAAAGAATCAGTATGCGGAATAAAAGTGCGAGAGGAATAATAGCGAGAACTGGTGTGAAAGAGAATTAGCTTCATAGTAGACCCTGATAATGTCAGGGGTAGAGAAAGCAAAAAAAAAAAAAAACCTAACTTAACCTAACCCAAATTTAACCTTACCCAAATTTAACCTAACCCAAATTTAACTTACACAAATTTCTGACGACGACGATGTCTATGATGACGATGATGACAATGGTGACGAAGATGACTATTATGACGATGGTGACGACGCCGACGCCTATGGTGACGACGCCGACGCCTTCGATGACGACGCCGACGCCTATGGTGACGACGCCGACGCCTATGATGATGACGCCGACGCCTATTATGACGACGCCGACGCCAATGATGATGACGCTGATGACTATTATGACAACGCCGACGACTATGAGGACGACGCTAACGCCTATTATGACGACGCCGACGCCTATGATGATGACGCCAACGCCTATTATGACGACGCCAACTTAAACCATGATGACGCTGATGACTATTATGACGACGCTGATGACAATGGTAATGACGCTGATGACTATTATGACGTCGCTGACGACGTCGGCGTCGTCATAATAGGCGTTGGCGTCATAACCATAGGCGTCGGCGTCGTCAACATAGGCGTCGGCGTCGTCATCATTGGAGTCGTCGTCGTCACCATCGTCATCATAGTCATCTTCGTCACCATTGTCATCATCGTCATCATAGACATCGTCGTCGTCAGAAATTTGTGTAAATTAAATTTGGGTTAGGTTTTTGGGTTAGGTTAAATTTGGGTTAGGTTAAATTTGGGTTAGGTTAAATTTGGGTAAGTAAGGTTAAATTTGGGTTAGGTTGAATTCAGGTTAGGTTAAATTTGGGTTACGTTAAATTTGGGTTAGGTTAGGTTAGATGAGGTTTTTTTTATTTTTTGTTGGCGTCGTCATCATTGGCGTCAGCGTCATCATCATAGGCGTCGGCGTCGCCACAATAGGCGTAGGCGTCGTCATAATAGTCATCAGCGTCACCACCATAGTCATCAGCGTCATCACAATAGTCATCAGCGTCGTTATAATAGGCGTCGGCGTCATCATCATAGACGTCGGCGTCGCCATCATAGTCGTCGGCGTTGGCGTCGTCCTCATAGTCGTCGGCGTTGTCATAATAGTCATCAGCGTCATCATGGTTTGCGTCGCCGTCGTCATAATAGGCGTTGGCGTCATAACCATAGGCGTCGGCGTCGTCATCATTGTAAATGGTAAATGATCTTTATTTTGCAAGTAGGTTTAAAAAACACTTTTATACGTCATTTTTTTTTTATGCTAGATGGGTCCGGTGTTTCCTAGCGGACTACCCTGAAAAGAAACACCGAAACAAACTCCCCCTGAGTTTGTTTCGGTGTTTCTTCTGTCTGGATGTCGGCGGCATTCCCCCACAGTAAAATACCGTACGACATGACGCTATGGAAATAGCCAAAGTAAACTAAACGGGCTGTGTCTACATCAGTTAAATTTCTGATTTGTCTAACAGCGTATGCTGCAGAGCTAAGTTTCTTACATAATTTGTCTAAATGTGGGCCCCATTGAAGCTTGGCATCTACAGTTATGGCCAGGAACACTGTAGTATCTTCAGGACTCAACTCTTTACCTTTTATTAGTACACTAGTTTCTACTTGCCTAACATGAGGCATGGTAAACTTGATACATTTAGTTTTTTTTTCATTAAGATGTAGGTTATTTACATTAAACCAATGTACTATTTTGGAAAGAGATATATTTATGTCGTCAGTAACCGGCTGCTGACGTTTAAGTTTGAATAAAAAATAAAGTTTAAAAACTAACACCCGACTACTTAAAAACACGCTCTAAAAAGTACGAAACAAGAAAACAGGAAAGCCGTGGTCGTATACCACTTTTTTTAATTTATTATTCTTATGGCATACGACCACGGCTTTCTTGTTTTCTTGTTTCGTACTTTTTAGAGCGTGTTTTTAAGTAGTCGGGTGTTAGTTTTTAAACTTTATTTTTATTTAACATATTTTGGAGTTCTAAATAGGTTAATCTTGGGTTCATTGATTTCTCAGCCCATGAATACAGGTAAAGTCCCAAGCAAATGCTAGTAATATATATATATTCAAAATGTACAAGTAAAGCGCTTTCAAATGATACCAAACACGGCATATTTATCTTAACTTTATTTTTTTACTTCGTATGTTTTGTCCGTTAGAGGGCGCCACATTAGATTTTGTGAAATCCCATATAGCCTATAACCAGCGGACAATTAAGACGCTTCTAATGATATGTCATTTGTCGAATTCTGATAAGTAGTTTAGAAGTTACGAGGGAACAGATGAACATCCATACCCACATACATACATACATACAGGTCAAAATCATAACCCTCCTTTTGCTTCGCCGTAGTCGGGTAAAAAGTGAAGTGTCGTCAGCAAACAATACAATATTATGATTATCTTCATTGGAGTTGGCGTCGTCACCATCGTCATCATAGTCATCTTCGTCACCATTGTCATCATCGTCATCATAGACATCGTCGTCGTCAGATATTTGTGTAAGTTAAATTTGGGTTAGGTTAAATTTGGGTTAGGTTTTTGGGTTAGGTTAAATTTAGGTTAGGTTAAATTTGGGTTGGGTTAGGTTAGATTAGTTTTTTTCTTTTGTTGGCGTCGTCATCATTGGCGTCAGCGTCATCATAATAGGCGTTGGCGTCGTCCTCATTGTCGTCAGCGACGTCATAGTAGTCATCAGCTTCATTACCATAGTTATCAGCGTCGTCATAATTGGTGTCGGCGTCAACGTCATAGACGTCGGCGTCGTCATCGTCATCGTCATCTTCATCGTCATCGTCATAGTCATCATCATCATCGTCGTCATCATAGTCGACGGCTTCGTCATCATAGTCGTCGGCGTCGTC
Source organism: Mythimna loreyi (assembly GCA_029852875.1). Lineage (NCBI taxonomy): Eukaryota > Metazoa > Arthropoda > Insecta > Lepidoptera > Noctuidae > Mythimna > Mythimna loreyi. The sequence continues at coordinate 87,504 of CM056790.1, forward strand.
ATCATAGTCGTCGGCGTCGTCATTATAGGCGTTTGCGTCGTCCTCATAGTCGTCGGCGTCGTCATAATAGTCATCATCGTCACCACCATAGTCATCAGCGACATCACCATAGTCATCAGCGTCGTCATAATAGGCGTAGGTGTCATCATCATAGGCGTAAGCGTCGTCATAAAAGGCGTCAGCGTCACCACCATAGTCATCAGCGTCATTACCATTGTCATCAGCGTCGTCATAATAGTCATCAGCGTCATCATGGTTTGCGTCGGCGTCGTCATAATAGGCGTTGGCGTCATCATCATAGGCGTCGGCGTCGTCATAATAGGCGTTAGCGTCGTCCTCATAGTCGTCGGCGTTGTCATAATAGTCATCAGCGTCATCATCATTGGCGTCGGCGTCGTCATAATAGGCGTCGGCGTCGTCATCGTAGGCGTCGGCGTCGTCATCATAGGCGTCAGCGTCGTCATCATAGGCGTCGGCGTCGTCATCATAGTCATCTTCGTCACCATTGTCATCATCGTCATCATAGACATCGTCGTCGTCATAAATTTGTGTTTAATTTGGGTGAGGCTAAATTTTGGTTAGGTTTAAATTGGGTTAGGTTAAATTTGGGTTAGGTTAGCCCCTTATCACCCAAGCGAGCGTCGGCGCTCGTGCTCATGACTTCGCGAAACGCGCCGTTGTCAAATTAAATTTTTAAAAAATTAGTTAAATTTGGGTTAGGTTAAATTTGGGTAAGGTTAAATTTGGGTAAGGTTGAATTCAGGTTAGGTTAAATTTGGGTTACGTTAAATTTAGGTTAGGTTAGGTTAGATTAGGTTTTTTTTTTTGTTGGCGTCGTCATCATTGGCGTCAGCGTCATTATCATAGGCGTCGGGGTCGCCACAATAGGCGTAGAAGTCATCATAATAGTCATCAGCGTGTCACAATATACTTACCTACTCAATTTATAAATATTTAAAACTACTAAAAAATTCTTAACTAATAATCAAATAAAAACCTACTTAATTTATAAATATTAAAAACTACTAAAAATAATCAAAACTAATAATCAATAAAAATAAATCTACGAACAAACGGACACAGCAACTTCTTACGGCGCGCGGTTTTATATATATTTTAAAATCCCTACCTTTCACTTACCGCTTGAGGCGCGCACGCATTCATTCTGCCGAGGCAGCCGCCAGTGACCCTCAATTAGCTTTCGAGGAAGCACGTATCATTATTTTCTAAAAAATACCTATCTCTGCACCTCGTACTAAATCTAAATTAACTGTTTTAAACCATCTAATACCTATACAATAATAAAATCATCTAAGCTAAACTAATAATTAATTAAATATACTTACTTGGTTGTTCAAGTGATTAGTAAGTGCTTAGTGTTCTTCCCGTACTGGGTAAGTTGTACAACATTGACCATTGTTTTCTTTTAACATTTTGCTTAGATATGTGTATAGTCGCCGCTATTTTCTGTAGCTTAAAGAGAACGCTGTTGTTTTAAATTTAATACCTTCCTTATAAGCTTGTTTATTTGGACCGTTTATAACGGCCAACTTTTGAATGTTATCCGATACCTACATCTGTATAAATAGTAACTGATAATGTACACTATCGCTAACACCAACTCTTTTGGCTATTATTTTATTTTCTTTTTATCCTTTCATTGCATAATAGTATTAACAATTATTAGCCGCTTAAATAGTATTTCTTCTCTTATCGCCTACTGAACCTAGACTAGCCTTCTAGTAAATGCCAACCTCTTTCTGTAAGGTGAGGATTTGCAACTGAAGCTTAACACGATAAAAAGCTAATGCCATTTTGGAACGGGGTTCCAGGAACTTCTCCACGGCTGAAGATCAGCGTAGCTGACTGACTAGTCCCTGGAGCTGTCATCGTGCACTGCTGAACGGCATTATATCAGACTGACTCCGAAGCCATCACCGACGTCACCGACTATCACCAAGCAGGAGAGTGCGGTATTGACGGCCTCCTACGTTGGCCGACCTTTGACCGGCCTTACCTTCTACCCTCTAGTTTATTTTATTCTTAAATATAATTCCTTTTGTTTTTTTTTTAACTGTATCGTTTTATTTTATAACCTCGTCATAAAATAGAACGTGACAATGGCGCCCAAAAACGTGGTTTTTTAAAGGTCAAAGGTCGGTTTAACGTATTTGGCTTGTAGCTATTAGGCATTCTTTGGTGTGGTAGTAGTTGGTGTTTGTGATTGTCCTAGCTCCTTGTCTGTATTTTTTTGTTTTGTTTAGTTCTTTGTATTTTTTTTTCTTTATGTATGGTTCCTTAGTTTAGTTCATATGGTTGTATCCTTACCTACCTATCTTTTGTAGATACAGTAAAAGTAAAATATCTTTTTTGTTGTTTAAAGTAGTTCTGCTTCACCTAGTAGATTTAAGCGTGTACTATTGTATTGTCGTATTGTACAACATACCCAGAATCTATTAAAATGGCTTATCCGATAAAGTTCTTACTATTACAAAAATCAGAACTCCAGTATGAAGTTACAATTCGAGGTGAGGTACCATTGGATAATGTTACAGAACTTCGTCGTCAAATCACTAGGTTAACACAAAAATATCCATCTGAAGATATTTATGAATCTTGTTTAGAATTTGTAGAAGATTGCAATGGATTTTCTGAAACTTTGGAAAAAATTACAAACAATATTACGTCACTAAAGACGGATCCACAAAAATCATTGGTGGATAGAACACAAAGTTTACTGAACCATTTACATTTTAGATTACAGCGAATTGTTGCTCCTCAAAGTACTGAACAAAATAAGTTATTAAATAATATGAAATCAACATTTAAAAGTATATCATCTCAATTTTCTGAAATATTAAAATCATCCTACCCTCCAACTGAAAACGTTGCGGCTTCTAAAGTAGACAGTTTAGCAGAAGGATTAAAAATCTCCGTCACTTGTGACCGTGGTTTATCTTCAGATATTTCTAAATTGAAATATGACGGAAAAACGTGCGTGCGTGCCTTTATTCAGCGTTTGAATGAATTTCGAATGGCTAAAGACGTCACTGATTCTAAAATGATGAATGCAGCACCAGACATTTTCACTGGAGATGCACTCCATTGGTTCCGTAGTGTCAGGTCACATGTTGATTCTTGGGATGAATTGTTAGTGTTACTTAAAGAAGACTTTGATGTTGTAGATTACGATTATCGCATGCTAACGGAAATTCGTAATCGCTCACAAGGCAGTGGCGAAAACATAACTATTTATCTAGCAATTATGGAGGGTATGTTTTCGCGCCTTAGTGTACCTATGAGTGAAATGGATAAACTTGACATAATCTTACACAATATAAGACCGTGTTACGCAAACATACTAGCTACTTGCCCTGACATTACCTCTGTAAACCATTTACGTACACTCTGTCGAAACTTCGAACGCGTAAAGGTTCGATGCGATAATTTTAAGGAGCCTCCAAACGCTAGTTATAGTTCGTTGGCCCCAGAATTTGCATACCGAAATTTAAAGGATGCGAAAAACAATGCTAGGAATTCTTATTACCCTAGCGCCAGAACCGAAAATACGGCTAATGAAAGTATTAACAAAACTTACGCTATAGATTCACAAACCAAAAAATATTGTCATCGCTGTCGTGTCGATACTCATTCAATGAAAGAATGTACCGCAGAGCGTACTATATTCTGTTTTAAGTGTGGAATGAAGGACGTCCGTATACCTGAGTGTCCAAAATGTAACCCGAACCAATCAGACAAGTCAAAAAACTAATATACGAAAATCGAAGTAACCAAACAGTTTAACGTTTCGATAACTCAGAATGGAATAAATGGCTAATAACAGTAAAAAACTTTTTTAACTCCTATAAGGTTGCTTCGATTTTTAACACTAAGCCACGTAATGATCCACGTCCTTACGTAAAGATCAATATAAATACAAACAAAGACATAAACATGTATGGCTTGCTAGATTCAGGCTCTGTCGTGAGTATACTTGGTAATAATTCGCATATACCTTTAATGGAATTTGAACTTCTTCTCAATACCGATAACATAATCACTGTTACTGCCGCTGGCGGCCAAAAGATTGCCTCGATTGGGTCTATTCAACTACCAATCACTTTTGAAAACGTGTTAGGTACTATAACAGCTCATGTTATTCCAGAAATAGATTCTCCTCTGATATTAGGAATAGATTTTTGGAGAAAATTTAAAATATGTTCCAATCATTTATCAAGCGTGCTAATGTTTGCAAATGAAAATTCACCATTAGTAAGTTCGTCATTATTAACTAATAACCATCTAAATTCGTACAACTTACTATCAGAGAACCAAAAATTTATAGCCGATGATATAGTCAATCGATTCACAGATATCTCATTTGAACATAAAGGACTCGGCAGAACTTCTCTTATTGAACATAGGATCAATACTGGTGACGCTGAACCTATTAAACAGCGTTATTACCGTCTTTCACCAGAAAAACAAAGAATAATTTCTGAACAGCTAGATGAAATGTTGTCGCTGGATGTAGTCGAACCCTGTGAGAGTCCTTGGTCTTCTCCAGTACTAGTGGTGGGAAAAAAAGACGGCAAAGCTCGGTTCTGTCTAGATAGCCGAAAGCTAAACTCCGTCACGCGAAAGGATGCGTACAGTCTGCCATATGTCTCAGAAATTCTAGATAACCTAAGGGACGCTAAGTTTTTGTCTAGCATCGACCTATCTAAAGCATTTTGGCAAATACCTATAAATGAACAGGATAGGGACAAGACGGCATTTTACGTTCCTGGAAGAGGCACATTTAGGTTCAAGGTTACTGCTTTTGGACTGACTAATGCACCTGCAACTCAACAGCGTCTGGTTGATGCATTGTTTGGCCCAGAGTTTGAGCTTAAAGTGTTTGCTTATCTTGATGACATCATCATCATTAGTAACTCTTTTTCAGAGCATGTGACACTCCTTACTAGAGTCCTAGAAAAATTAAAAGGTGCAAACTTAACTATAAACTTAGAAAAGAGCAAATTCTTTAGACATGAACTTTGTTACCTGGGTTATGTTGTGGATGCTCATGGTTTACGTACTGACCCAGCCAAAACTGAGTCAATTGTAAATTATCCTACGCCTACCACTAGGAAGGAAGTCAAAAGATTCCTTGGAACAGCTTCGTGGTATAGAAGATTTATACAAAATTTTAGTACAATAGCTGGACCTTTAAATAAACTAACATCCACCAAAAAAAATGCACCGCCTTTTCATTGGTCTCCGGAGGCTAACGCTGCCTTCCAGCAGTTGAAGGATTGCCTTGTCAATGCGCCTGTGTTAGCCTGTCCCAATTTCAATATACCTTTTGAAATTCACACAGACGCAAGTAACTATGGTATAGGTGCCATGCTTGCTCAACAGATAAATGGTGAGGAACATCCTATAGCATATATGAGCAGGTCTCTCACTGGCCCTGAAAAGAACTACAGTGTAACTGAGAGAGAGGCATTGGCAGTGCTTGCAGCTCTTGAGCACTGGCGTTGTTATGTGGAGAATGGTCAAACCATAACTGTATACACAGATCATGCTGCACTGAAGTGGTTTCTGTCCCTTTCAAACCCAACAGGTCGTCTTGCGAGATGGGGAGTAAGACTTTCTTCATTCAACTTTATTATAAGGCATAGACGGGGAAAAGATAATATAATACCGGATGCATTATCTAGAACTATACCATTGGCGCAAATTACGTCAACTTCATCTGCCACATCCGACACAAAGGATGAATGGTATTTAAAAATATACAGGGGTTGCCTTGAAGACCCAAGTAGTTTCCCAAATTATCGCGTAGAGGACAATACACTATACAGATTCATGAAAAGTAGTCATGCTCTTTTATCTGAATTCGATTGGAAAACTGTAATTCCTTGTGAGGCGCGTAATGAAATTATATCCAAAAACCATGATGAGCCAATATCTGGTCACTTCGGCGTGTTCAAGACGTATAAAAGACTTGCACTTCGTTATTACTGGCCGGGTATGCGTCAAGACGTAATAAAGTTCATTGCCAATTGTGAAACTTGTTTGGCATACAAACATCCAACACATGGTATCTTGGGAAAAATGGGTAGGCCCAAGGATTGTTCCAGACCGTTTCAAGTACTATCTATAGATTTGGTGGGACCTCTACCAAACAGTAGGAAACAACATTGTTATATATTTGTTGTAACATGTTGTTTCTCCAAATATTGCCTTTTATTTCCCCTTCGCAGGTCTACTGCAGACTTGGTGTCTAGGAACTTAGAAGACAACGTTTTCCTTGTACATGGCATTCCGCAAACAATCATACTAGACAACGGATGCCAATTCATTAGTCGCGAATTGGACAAACTTTTCTCTAAATACAAGGTCCCATGCGTTCATTTTACGCCAAAGTACACTCCACAAATTAACACTGTGGAAAGGTATAATAAGACTGTTGTTACAGCAATTTCTACTTTTGTTGAAGAAGATCACAGATCATGGGACCTCAACTTACCAAAAATCCAGTTCGCGATGAATAACTCTGTCAACGAAACTACCGGTTTTACACCTGCATTTTTAGTTCATGGTAGAGAACTTGTAACTTGTGGCTCACACTATTTGGAGAATACTGCACCTAAGGACTTAATTTTTTCACCACGTGATAAATATGCCTCTAATTTAGGACACCTGCGTAACATCTTCGACGATGTGCAGACGGCTTTATGGCGAAGTCACTTAAAAAATACGCAGCGTTATAATTTGCGACGTAAGGATGCTGAATTTCAAATAGGAGACATAGTTTGGAAAAGGTGTTACTTTCAGAGTGATAAGGATGCGTATTTTACCAAAAAACTTGCTCCGAAGTTTCAAAAATGCCGAATAAAGGATAAGCGCTCGCCTTTAGTATATATATTAGAGGATATGTCTGGTCACGACTTAGGAGCATGGCATATCAAAGATTTGAAATCATAGTCAAGGATTTCACCAAGGTAAAATCCTTGTCTCGGAAGGGGGGTACTGTCACAATATACTTACCTACTTAATTTATAAATATTTAAAACTACTAAAAAATTCTTAACTAATAATCAAATAAAAACCTACTTAATTTATAAATATTAAAAACTACTAAAAATAATCAAAACTAATAATCAATAAAAATAAATCTACGAACAAACGGACACAGCAACTTCTTACGGCGCGCGGTTTTATATATATTTTAAAATCCCTACCTTTCACTTACCGCTTGAGGCGCGCACGCATTCATTCTGCCGAGGCAGCCGCCAGTGACCCTCAATTAGCTTTCGAGGAAGCACGTATCATTATTTTCTAAAAAATACCTATCTCTGCACCTCGTACTAAATCTAAATTAACTGTTTTAAACCATCTAATACCTATACAATAATAAAATCATCTAAGCTAAACTAATAATTAATTAAATATACTTACTTGGTTGTTCAAGTGATTAGTAAGTGCTTAGTGTTCTTCCCGTACTGGGTAAGTTGTACAACATTGACCATTGTTTTCTTTTAACATTTTGCTTAGATATGTGTATAGTCGCCGCTATTTTCTGTAGCTTAAAGAGAACGCTGTTGTTTTAAATTTAATACCTTCCTTATAAGCTTGTTTATTTGGACCGTTTATAACGGCCAACTTTTGAATGTTATCCGATACCTACATCTGTATAAATAGTAACTGATAATGTACACTATCGCTAACACCAACTCTTTTGGCTATTATTTTATTTTCTTTTTATCCTTTCATTGCATAATAGTATTAACAATTATTAGCCGCTTAAATAGTATTTCTTCTCTTATCGCCTACTGAACCTAGACTAGCCTTCTAGTAAATGCCAACCTCTTTCTGTAAGGTGAGGATTTGCAACTGAAGCTTAACACGATAAAAAGCTAATGCCATTTTGGAACGGGGTTCCAGGAACTTCTCCACGGCTGAAGATCAGCGTAGCTGACTGACTAGTCCCTGGAGCTGTCATCGTGCACTGCTGAACGGCATTATATCAGACTGACTCCGAAGCCATCACCGACGTCACCGACTATCACCAAGCAGGAGAGTGCGGTATTGACGGCCTCCTACGTTGGCCGACCTTTGACCGGCCTTACCTTCTACCCTCTAGTTTATTTTATTCTTAAATATAATTCCTTTTGTTTTTTTTTTAACTGTATCGTTTTATTTTATAACCTCGTCATAAAATAGAACGTGACAAGCGTCACCACCATAGTCATCAGCGTTATCACCATAGTCATCAGCGTCGTTATAATAGGCGTCGGCGTCATCATCATAGACGTCGGCGTCGCCATCATAGTCGTCGGCGTCGTCATAATCGGCTTTGGCGTCGTCCTCATAGTCATCATGGTTTGCGTCGCCGTCGTCATAATAGGCGTTGGCGTCATAACCATAGGCGTCGGCGTCGTCATCATTGGAGTCGGCGACGTCATAATAGTCATCAGCGTCATTACCATAGTCATCAGCGTCATCATAATGGTCATCAGCGTCATCATGGTTTGCGCCGGCGTCGTCATAATAGGCGTTGGCGTCATCATTATAGGCGTCGGCGTCGTCATCATAGGCGTCGGCGTCGTCATAATAAGCGACGCCATCACGATCAATGGCGTCGGCGCCATCGTCATCGTCATCGTCATCGTCATCGTCATCATCGTCGTCGTCATAGTCGTCGGCGTCGTCATAAGAGGCGTTGCCGTCATCATCATAGTCGACGGCGTCGTCGTCATATTTTTCGGCGTCGTCATAATAGGCGTTGGCGTCGTCCAAGTAGTCGTCAGCGACGACATAATAGTCATCAGCGTCATGACCATAATCATCAGCGTCGTCATAATAGGTGACGGCGTCATCATCATTGGCATCATTGTCGTCATAATAGGCGTCGGCGTCATCATCATAGACGTCGGCGTCGCCATCATAGTCGTCGGCGTCGTCATAATAGGCGTTAGCGTCGTCTTCGTAGTCGTCGGCGTCGTCATAATAGGCGTTGGCGTCGTCCTCATAGTCGCCGGCGTCGTCATTATAGTCATCAGCGTCACCACCATAGTCATCAGGGTCGTTATAATAGGCGTAGGTGTCAACGTCATAGACGTTGGCGTTGTCATCGTCATCGTCATCATCATCTTCATCGTCATCGTCATCACCATAGTCATCAGCGTCGACATAATAGGCGTTGGCGTCGTCCTCATAGTCGTCAGCGACGTCATAATAGTCATCAGCGTCATTACCATCGTCATCAGCGTCGTCATAATAGTCATCAGCGTCATCATGGTTTTGCGTCGGCGTCGTCATAATAGGCGTTAGCGTCGTCCTCATAGTCGTCGGCGTTGTCATAATAGTCATCAGCGTCATCATCATAGGCGTCGGCGTCGGCATCATCATCATAGGCGTCGGCATCGTCACCACAGGCGTAGGCGTCGTCATCATTGGAGTCGGCGTCGTCACCATCGTCATAATAGTCATCTTCGTCACCATTGTCATCATCGTCATCATAGACATCGTCGTCGTCAGAAAGAAGATCGGTCACGTCCCATATAAAAAAAACCCAGACCCGACAGAAAAGTGACATCTCTCAATTTTCTTGTTATTATTTATATAATCATATTATATAGTTTTTATATTAGAATTCAATGGCTAACACCAAAATATGGCCTTATGTTTTTGTTCAGGCGTTACCCTAAAAAAAAATACAAAATGTCTACTTATCTATACAATTCGTAAATGTTTGTAACTAAATGACGATAAATAGTTATGGGATGTATCCAGGAGACCTGGAGATACAGCTGAATTATATAATTTTTGAATTCCTAGTACTACAATCAACTTAGGCTACATTCACTACACGTTACAACAAAAATATATTATACTAGGAATTCAAAAATTATATAATTCAGCTGTATCTCCAGGTCATCTGGATACATCCCGTAACTATTTTATCGCCATTTATTACGAATTGTGTAGATAAATAGGCATTTTGTACTTTTTTAGTTCACAGCCTGAACAAAAACATAAGGAAATATTTTGGTGTTAGCCATTGATTTCAAATATAAAAACTATATAATATGATTATATAAATAATAACAAGAATACTGAGATATGCTACTTTTCTGTCGGGTCTGGGTTTTTTTTGCCGGTTCTTCTTTGTGTAAGTTAAATTTGGGTTAGGTTTTTTTTTTTTTTATGGTAGGTAAAAATCATCCAATGACGAGTCCCGCTCTTGGGCCGAAAATTTGGGTTAGGTTAAATTTGGGTTAGGTTTTTGGGTTAGGTTAAATTTGGGTTAGGTTAAATTTGGGTTAGGTTAAATTTGGGTTAGGTTAAATTTGGGTTAGGTTAGGTTAGATTAGTTATTTTTTTTGTTGGCGTTGTCATCATTGGCGTCAGCGTCATCATAATAGGCGTTGGCGTCGTCCTCATTTTCGTCAGCGACGTCATAATTGGTGTCGGCGTCAACATCATAGACGTTGGCGTCGTCATCGTCATCGTCATCTTCATCGCCATCGTCATCGTCATCGTCATAGTCATCATCATCATCGTCGTCATCATCATCATCGTCGTCATCATAGTCGTCGGCGTCGTCATCATAGTCGTCGGCGTCGTCATTAAGGGGCGTTGGCGTCGTCCTCATAGTCGTCGGCGTCGTCATAATAGTCATCATCGTCACCACCATAGTCATCAGCGTCATCACCATAGTCATCAGCGTCGTCATAATAGGCGACGGCGTCATCAACATAGGCGTCAGCGTCGTCATCATAGGCGTCGGCGTCGTCATCATTGGAGTCGGCGTCGTCTTCGTCACCATCGTCATCATCGTCATCGTCGTCATCATAGATATCTGCAGCTATATAAATACAGCGGATGACCTCTGGATGGAGACCCCAACTGACCCTAGCAGCCCACGACAGCTGCTTGTATATGCCGATGGCTCGGGAACAGACGTTTGCGACGTGGTTGTTAAAAGTCAACTTGTGGTCGATGGTGAGTCCGAGCAACTTGATTTCGTCCGACATGCCAATGTCTACCCCGCCCATCTTAAGACATGGGGTATCATGCTTCAGTTTGCGCGTGACTAGCATTGCTTTCGTCTTGTGCGGCGCAAACCGAAGCTTGTTCGGGACACCCTATGCCCGCACGTACTCAAGGGCGACATTGGCATCTCTCTGGACTTCAAGTGCTGTCTCACCATCGAACACAAGGACGATGTCGTCAGCAAACGCCTGATAGTAGACCCCCATTGCCTCTAGACTCTGCAGCAGAGGATCCAGCAGAACGTTCCAAACTATGGGACCTCCGATAGACCCCTGGACGCATCCCTTCTCGGTCCTGGATTCGTACTCCACTCCCGCATACCTGGCCTTCACCACCCTCTCGGTCAAGTAGCTGTCCATGACCCGTCTCAAGTTTACAGGACACTTTTCCTCAGCCAGTCGGACTCTTATGGCCGGCCACAATGCGCTGTCGAAGGCTCCCTCTATATCCAGGGACATAACCGTGACAATCCTTTTTTCATTAAGTTTGCCACGAATGCGCCCCATCAGCGTATAGAGGGAGTCCTCGGTACTTTGCTGTGGCATAAATCAGGCTCAAAGTAGAACGAGACCAGAGTTAGTTTCCAGGCACCGGTCTGGATCCCCACCACGACGATGTTGTCCGTGGTGAGTTCTGGGTACTGTCTAACGGCAATGCGTGGGTCAAAAATGGCTATTGCCGCTTTGACAGTCCCTCCTCCTTGACCAGTGCTCTGGAAGATTCGGACGCCTCTGGTCACGCTCATCCTTCTCGCACTGCCCACGTAGGGCTCCTGGATCAGCGCTGCGGTGACTTTGCGTTGTTCGGCCTCAAGCATAAGCTCCTGGGTCGCTAACTTTTTCCTTTGGAGATTCCCCTGAAGTATCTTGTGCGGCATCGTGTTCGTTGGAACAACCTTAGCAATAGGCGACGGACGCTCGTGCCAGCCGATCCCATCTGACTCGAACAGGACACTGGGAGTCGAAGGCATTGTGATCAACTTTCCCCATCTTCGCCAAGACACAGTTGTGGCACTTCGGTGTTTCAGCCTTAGCCACTGGTCACATTGTGCTCGGAGGTGTGGGCCCCCACAGTGGCTGCATAAGTCGGCAGGTTCTTTACAGAGCCGCCGACTATACCCGTAACCCAGGCACCTCGTGCACTGAACCAGTGGCGACTGGTCATCAACGAAGACGGTCTGGAGGTCTATTCGTGCTCTCCCTTTCTCCAGCATCCTGCTCCAGACAGCGGGGGACGTGCTGATAACCACGTTGTGGGTTTGGGGGTTCCGCGCTTTCCTCTTGTACTTTATTGTAATTCGATTTCCTCGCTGTCGAGGCCGCGAAAAACGTCCCGGTTCTGATTGCGCAGCGCCTCTAGTACCTCCTCAACGGAATGGACACGGAGGACGCCACGGAAGACCAACAATGGGTCCTTGTTTTTTACGTCCTCGACAACGAGGTAATCTCCTGACTTTTCTAGCTTCTCCCTTAGTATTTTCCTATCTTCCACCGTCCTACAGCCCATAACAATTTTTCTATCTTTCGCCTTTCGCACTTGCTCCACCTCAACTCCCCCTTCTCTGGCTTTGACAGCCTCTCTAATTCTTTAAAAAGTCATTTAAAAAAAAGTATTCTTAAATTATTTCTACCTAATTGTACTGGCAATATAGAAATTCGGGTCACGGTTCAATAGTAATGTCAAAATAGAACTATAATAGTTTCTTTTTAAAAGTGAAACTCCCCAGGGAGTAAAAGTAGTTTTGCAGCCCTCTCCGCAGGCAACTTTACACCTACTTTCAGAGTATGAGTAATGAAAAATACCATTGTTACATTTTGTTTTATGCAAGAAATATAAGGCTTTTTAGGGTTCCGTAGTCAACAAGGAACCCTTATAGTTTCGCCATGTCTGTCTGTCTGTCTGTCTGTCCGTCCGCGGATAGGGTTGCCAGGTGTTAGGATAAAGCAGGACATACGTAGGATTTTTGATTGCTTGACCGGCCAAAATAAGCGGCATCCAGCCTGTTAGGATTTAGGTAGGATTTTTCAATTTCGAAATTCGCGCGCGGATCGAGATCGAATCACGCCGAAGAAAATAATTTTTGTTTTGTTATAATATAACGACTGATGATTAAGAGAGTTAGAGACTGATTTATAATAAAGAAATATTAGCTTGATTTTGCTTTTGTTTTATTAAAAAGCAATCAGAAAATCCTGGATTTCCATTTTTTTTAAGTAACATCAAAATTTTTCAAAAATGTTAGGCGTCCGGATTTTTCGACCGAATGTTAGGACAAAAAAAAATTACTTTTACACTTTTTATAAAAAAATGGACCAAAAAAGCAAGATGTCCGGATTTTTTACCCAAATGTCAGGACAAACTCACAGGTCTGTCCGGCTTTTGCGTCTGAGGACCTGGCAACCCTATCCGCGGATAATCTCAGCAACCGTTAGCACTAGAACTTTAAATGAACTTTCTAGGAAAATTATTTTGAAACTTGATAGGATGAACAGTTTTTGAAAAATTAAAAAAAAAACTGTAATGTTGGATTTCCTAAGAGGTGGTCTCAAGGAAACAACTACATGCTTCTAGTACTATTTAATGAGTGCAATCGATGTTACATGAATATTTGGCTTATGAGGTATATTGCTAATTCAGCATATTAGGTATAAAGTAGTGTACATACTAAATAATATAAGAGGGCTCACATATTATTACACTTCAAAACGTTCTGAACTAATTTTCAAATTTAACCGTACATGCAAGCATTTTTTTAACTTTTTTACATATTTCATTGTCCTGAGCGTAAGTATCTTCTTTCAAATAAAAGTACAAAAAGAAAAAAATCGGTTCACGCAATCCAAAATTACCACCGGGTACAGCGCCATCTCTCGGGAAATTAGGTCAATAAATTTAATATGGGCTACAGGATTCTGTTACATTGTGAGAAATTTGTGGCGGACGGGAAACTACGGAACCCTACACTGAGCGTGATACCGACACGCTCTTGGCCGATTTATTTATTTTATTTTACGCTTTATCTACGCGTAACGTTAGATTGTGTTGGATCCTAATACTAAATAAGGTAATCTTACGAAGATATGGCTCAAAGGACCTAGTAACCAAACCCAAAAACGTAATAAAAAAAGTACTGTGATACCATAATTATACCATTTGGGCGATTTGGCGCCAATTGTTAGTATTTCAAGCATTGTTCGAGCAAGCGTAACTGTAGTCGGCTAGAGCTTCTGAAATAAATATTTTGGTACATTAGCATTACTGACGATGGACGTAACAGATATTGGTAAAGTCGCTAGCAGGAAAAGAATGAACACTGATGCAGAGAAACTCAGAGAAAAAGTATCGCGTGAAACCGCTAAAATTATTAAACTGAAGGTTTGTATTGTTTTAAGTTCAATTTTAAACGATTTCTGTGCGACGTAAGAATCTCGGTCGTTTTGCCCAGTTTGCGCACTAAGAGCTAACATTGTCTTTGCCGCGCACAACAGTAATGATAGCACTACTGTTACAGAACAACCGTGAATCCACTAAAGCAGTGTTTTTAAAACGTACCTGTTGAGTACGAAAGCCCTTTTTTATTAAATAGACAAAAAGTGCTTGCCCTAAGACTACAGTCTTACTTACATGATTGCAGTGAGCCGATACTGTCAGTCAGCGTAGGCCTTCAGTGCATTAACACTTTTGTTGTCACAGTACCCGCCGTGAGGATACACTTAAACAATAAAATTATTAGAAATCGTGTATTTGTGACGTTAGTTGTAGAAACTAATCTTAATCAACGAAACTACGACGCCGATGTTAATACACTACAACTAGTGCTCCGCTGTTCGGTTGTATTGCTCCCAACGTTTTGTTTAGTAACCTATAGTTAGTGTTTACAATGGTATACCTACACTTTGATTATATATAATGTCATTGTCATATATAATGTGTCATGTCAATGTCATATATAATGACATTATATAATCTAAGGGTATACACTGACTAAAAAATAAAGTTTAAAAACTAACACCCGACTACTTAAAAACACGCTCTAAAAAGTACGAAACAAGAAAACAAGAAAGCCGTGGTCGTATACCACTTTTTTTAATTTATTATTCTTATGGCATACGACCACGGCTTTCTTGTTTTCTTGTTTCGTACTTTTTAGAGCGTGTTTTTAAGTAGTCGGGTGTTAGTTTTTAAACTTTATTTTTATTTAACATATTTTGGAGTTCTAAATAGGTTAATCTTGGATTCATTGATTTCTCAGCCCATGAATACAGGTAAAGTCACAAGCAAATGCTAGTAATATATATATATATTCAAAATGTACAAGTAAAGCGCTTTCAAATGATACCAAACACGGCATATTTATCTTAACTTTATTTTTTTACTTCGTATGTTTTGTCCGCTAGAGGGCGCCACATTAGATTTTGTGAAATCCCATATAGCCTATAACCAGCGGACAATTAAGACGCTTCTAATGATATGTCATTTGTCGAATTCTGATAAGTAGTTTAGAAGTTACGAGGGAACAGATGAACATCCATACCCACATACATACATACATACAGGTCAAAATCATAACCCTCCTTTTGCTTCGCCGTAGTCGGGTAAAAATAATGATTTACCTATCGACTTCACAAAAAGGAGGTACTATGTCCAAATGTTTGTATTTTTTTTTTGTATGTTTGTTCATCGAATACTTCGCCAATCATCGACGGATAAAAAAAAATGGTTGCCTGTAAAGTCGGTTTTACGGGCGAAGATTTTACGTGACAACGTCTTTTTCTCGGTAGAATATTTATTGATATGAATATAATTAAATTGCACAATAGGAACAAGGAATTGAATGAAAATAAGAATTGCACAAATTTTAACTATAGAAATATATTTTGTTTACTAAAACATTGCATGCAGTCGGGCCTCTCTCTCGTTCAGTGACTCATCGTAACGTTACCGAGCGTTACACTTTTTCATAAGTGACTCCCAGCCGTAACCTAATTTAAGACGTTGTCACGTCAAAAATATTTTTTTGTTCGAAAGTAGATAGTTCTGAGGTGGTCTCATTGTCACCAAGTTAAGATCTGATGATGGAATCTTAGAGAAATCGAGAACAACCCTCAAATTTTATAGGCTCACTTATTGTTTTCGCATATTTAGTAAGTATCGTGTGTATTTACGTATGGTTGTCACTATATCAGGTAGCTGGGCTAATGATGGAAGGTATAACCTTAACAGTGAGAAGTTCGATTCGAACAGACAAGGACTGTTTTAGTAAATTATTTTGATGTTTGATAGGGCATTTGCCACTTTTGTCTCAAGATCATCAAATTAAGACCTCATGCAGCAGTTAGGATAGTCTGCAGAGTTCCTAACTCCTTGAAAACTAACAGCAGATATATCGGGTTTAGGCTCATTAAAAAGGGCTCGATATGTGGATAAGCGTACCGTTAATGAGGAACACCGAAGTACTTAGAGACGTGATGCTGAAGCCAGGAGCATCAGAAAAAGTACAAACCTTGAAATTACAGCACCACAGTCGTGTTTGGGCTTATTTTAACACTCTGGTTATAATTTACGCTATTTTATTAGTTTACATTTTTTTGCCTATTGTGATTTGATGGTTATTTAACTGTTTTCGTTTAATTTTGTGCTAGGGATTATGTTTAGAGAGCAGAGAGATGCAACCGAACAGCTAAGCACTTTTGCTTTCGTGCATTTTTATAAAAGCAGCTAATGTAATAATTATAGTCGGTGCGTAGGTACGACCACCGCTCGCGTCAACTCACATCATACCAAAACTATTCAAACCATGTTTTAGATTAAAGTTTTCTTTAATTGTAGATTACAATTATTTGCCTAAAACCGTAAAATCCTAACCAACCTAAAGTCGTATCATTTAAACCAAACCAAAACAAAACGTAACCATCGAGTAAACCATAAACCAAAATCACCAAAATATTAACCAATCCAGAGAGTTAATATAGCACTGACGGATAGTACCAATATTCTACAACCATTTTTAAATTTTATTTTTACAAATCAATCAATTGTTTGTGTTTCATGCACAGGCTTAAACGATCAAAATTTAACGGTGTTTAAGTAGATAATCGTATTTAGCATGTCTTAGAGTGCCTTACGATCAAAACACATATGATTGTGACATCCACCAACCCACACTGGGCCAGCGTGTTCAATTACGGCCCGTTCTCTTTCAGAGAGGAGGCCTGAGGCCCAGAAGTGACACATTATGATGTTATGCTATGCTAATCGTATTGCGGTGCGTGCGGTCAGGTGGCGCAGGACACGGCGTACTGGGACCTGAAGGAGCGGCTGCAGCAGCTGGCGGGCGCGCACGAGCGCCTGCAGCAGAACATGGTAGAGGTGCAGATGCAGCACGAGGCGGCGTCGGCGCAGTACGCGACCGAGCGCCGCCTGCGCCCCGACACGCTCAACCGCGTGGCGGGCGCGCGCGCCGTGTGCGCCGTGCTCGAGGACTACGGCGCGCGCCTGCGCGGCTGCGTGGCGCGCGCGCGCCGCGACCGCGCCGCGCTGCAGGCCGCGTACGCCGCGTGCGGCGCGCGCGTGCGCCTCCTGGCGGCCGAGCTGGTGCGCGCGCGCTCTGTTGCCGCCGCAGTGCGCCACACAGGTATGTGTCCGCGCTACCTACACCGCGACCGCGCCGCGCTGCAGGCCGCGTAAGCCGCGTGCGGCGCGCGCGTGCGCCTCCTGGTGGCCGAGCTGGTGCGCGCGCGCTCTGTTGCCGCCGCAGTGCGCCACACAGGTATGTGTCCGCGCTACCTACACCGCGACCGCGCTGCGCTGCAGGCCGCGTAAGCCGCGTGCGGCGAGCGCGTGCGCCTCCTGGCGGTCGAACTGGTGCGCGCGCGCTCTGCTGCCGCCGCAGTGCGCCACATGGGTATGTGTCCGCGCTACCTACTCTGTGTGCCGCTAAATGGTCTCTATTGCGAGCGAAGCGACTGATTCAAAAATTAGAATCCTCAGCACGAGGTGAAAAAGCTTAGCTAGCGAGTGCAACACGCACCTTGTCACCCCGCCTCAGCGGGATGACAAGATATTAGAATCACTATTAGAATACACTTTAAACGTTTCTTGTTACCCGACTACGGCAAAGTGAGAGTCGCACTATTTTTGGTAAGGCAACGAAATACGGTTGGATCAGGAATAAAATAAACTTTTATTTAATATACAATACGAATAAATAACAAATGAGGGTATACTATGACCATTTTCCTATCTATACATTACGAGAAAAAGTCAGCAACTTAATTTTTTTACTTCCTTGGGGCACGTTCTTTCAGCTGATGCTCGACTTTCTTAAATAAAAAATCACGGCCGTTGATGGGAAATATGTAGTGACTTTGGCACCTTTGACAATTTATTCGGAAAATTAATTATCATAATCAAATAACAAATGAGGGAAGATGCTTCTTCTATCGGATTATACTTGTTGATGTTCTGTAATCAGGGAAGGTAGATAAGTAAGAATAAGTTAACAAAATTCCTGTGACAAAAAAATTGTTAACTAGAATTTAGCCACCGAAGGTATAGTGCGCCATGGCTGCAGTGCCTGGGCAGCCAGGGTGCGAGCTAGTGTGCGATGTGTGCAGCGCGGGAGAGCGGCGCCGTCGCGGGCCAAACGGCGCGGCAGCTGGCGGAGGCGCGCGAGCAGCTCGGCGCCGCGCGCGCGCTCGCCGCCGAGCGCAGCGCCGCGCGCGACCAGCTCGCCGCGCGCCTGCGGCAGGTCAGTGACAGGCAACTATACTACATACAACACTGGATGTTGCACCACGGAAAAATAATTAAAGACAAAAAATAATTAAAGACCAAAAAAATGACCTTGAAACAATTCATTTATGTATTGTATATCTTTCATCAGGGTGACAAGTATTTTTACTTGCTTTAGGATATTTTGCACAAATTAATTCTTTTGTAAATTGATCAAATCAGGTAAGTAATTACCATTTTAGTGTGATTTTCGATCGTATAAGTTTTAGTTTAGTAACTGTGTATACAACTATTAGCGGTAATACTCTAATATCTGCCTAGATATTATTTATACATATACATTTCGATATACAACTTGACACAAATGTTTGCGTAGGTAAACAACACAGATTGGAGAAAGATACTAAGTATGTAATTAGTAGCTCGCCGTATGAGCCAAAATCGTCGACGACGTGTAGTATTCCACGCGCGCCCAGCAGTATAATATACAGGCTGTTAGTGTAAACACCGTTATCCTTAAAACCAGTGATTTGGTTTCAGTTATAGAACGTATATTTAACGAAAAAAAAATTTTTTTTTTTTTCGGAAAATCTCCTATTTTCCTCAAAATTATTTTACCCTACACGCAAAGCCAAATACGACGACTATAACGGAGCGCGGGAACACACAGAGCGCTACAGGCCGCCGCGCCGCGCGTGGTGGTGAGCGAGCCCGCCGACACGACACCCCTTCGGCCCCTCTGTCTGTCGGCCGCCTCGCTATCGATCGCTCGTCACGTTACGGTTGCTCGCAGCGCAGCGCACGCGCCCGCGTCGCCCGCGCACGCATGTGTGTACCTAGGTTATTGTTTAGTGTGATTGTGTCGAACACAAACGTACAAGTACAGTGGACCAAGATGATTCGGCTTTACGCCGCGTCGGGTGATAACATAAACGAGGCTCGAAGAATGTACACAAAGTTATTCCCTGGACAACCTGTGCCAAACCGAGAAACTATGTTGGCGGCTACTCAAAGTGCGTGTGTATGTGGAAACCAATAGCTGCCAGTTGACCTTTAGGAACGCATACTGAATTTCTTCGCGGAGAATCCAGAGGAGAATACGAGGTACCTAATGATGTGGTTAGTTAAAACTTATGTTGAAAACTTGTTAGGTCAACGACCTTTGCAGTGGTTAGGTACGTAACTTGAGTTAAAACTTATGTAGGTAGTTATAAGTTATAACTACCTACATAAGTTTTAACTTATAACGGAGCCCCAGGTCAACGTCCTTTGCGTCCATCCATGAATTTACGGACGGTGTCGGACATAAACATTTTTTATTTATATTAAAGAAAAATTGATTATTAATTTTTAAATTCAGATAAACACTACCTATGCTTTTAGTGACAACGGCGTTTACCCTTACAGGCGGTATATAATAATATACAGGGTGTCATTCACATGTTAACGCAAACGAATACCATAGATGCAGTACATGATTCTGAACCCCCCAGTGGTGGAATTTTTTGTCGGTTTTTCCTTAATTTTTTTAATGAATATTTTACGTTTTTTAAATTAAACTGTATAAAAACGTCATTTTAACATGGTCATCGGGTTTGATTAGAATAACGACTTTATTTGCCTCAATGTATTTTTTTTTAAATTTTTTATTTCGTAAAAATTTTTTTTTTCAGAAAATAGGTAGAATCGAAATTTATATATTAGTCGTGAGGTAAAGTGTTATTATTACCGCTTGTAATAATAATGATTTATTGCTCCGCGGACCGCGATGCGACTCTAATGTTCTGGAGTGGCCTCGAAACGTCGGAATCTAGAATTTTCTTGGCTCTGAGTATAAATACGTGTCCGCGGCCGGAACTGAGTCAATTTGATTTCGACAGCGAACAAGTGCGAGTGAAGAGTGTTTCATCGATTCTACGACCTAAGCGATACTCTTACAGATGTCTAGAGTGCATTACTAAGTGGTTTGTTGGCGATTAGACTAATTTGTGTTATTGTTTGTGTGAAAAATAAATTTCTGTCTTAGTAAAACGGCATTTAATTACTCACGTTCGTAACAATACTATAACACTTTTACGTATACCTAACACCAGAATAAAATCACTTCACAAAACACCAAATACACTATTTGCATATTTAAGGATTGTAAATACCAGGGGTATGTGAGAGTGATATGTTATAACAATAATTTTATGAGCTAAACTTCCACCTCTGACAAAAATAATAAATAGGTAAATCTGAATGTATTTTTCAAATAAATAACAACGCGTTTTGTAAGTGACAAAATGGCGTCAAGTTTAGACTTTAGCCTAGTATTTTTATTAGCCTAGTATTTAATATTCGATTGCAACCCCTAGCCACAACACCCCTTTCTCGACTGTTGTCCATGAATTTAAAACATGTTGGTCATATTTATCATTGTTATGAATAATTATTAGGAATGATTACAGTAGACGCAACATAGTGAAAATTTAAATTATTTCAAAACTTTTGTCACAATCCGGACTATGTACTAGCACGTGTGGTTGTCGCAGGCGGACGAGGCGGCGGCGGGCATGCGCGACGAGGTGGCGCGCCTGCTGCGCCAGGTGGAGGCGCAGGAGGCGCGCGTGCGGCAGAGCGTCGCGCGCCACGAGGACGAGTGGGTAGTGTAGTAGACGATGCGTGTGTGCGCGCTGCGGGCCGATCTGAGTGCCTTGTGTGTGCAGGGCGCGCGCGGCGGCCGCGGAGGGCGCGCGGCTGCGCAGTGAGGCGGAGGCACTGCAGGGGGAGCTGCGGCGCGCGTACAACCAGCTGGCGGTGCGTACACACTACCCGCGCAGCGCGGCTTATGCTCCCTCACTACTTATTTACACCATGCTTACCTAATTTATTTAAGTTTCGTAGTCCTAGAAAGGAACCCATAGCTGTATAGGTAGTAGATACCTACTTTAGTATTTTTTTCGGCGTTCTTTTTCTTATAATAATCTGTGAAAGCAGTTCAACAAAACTATGGATGCTCTCGTAGGAACGGCAACCTGTAAATAAAGGGCCGAAACTGCTTCGCGCAGGCTCATATAAAAGTGCTCCGGTGCAGTGAGCCGCGCGGATATCCGCTTCGACACTAAACATACGGTAACTAACCAAAAGGACCGTCGGGGATCACATGACGGTGCAATGACGTCAGCGTGTATCGCAACACAGTGCTGAGCACGCCACAATTATGGCGGTAAATCCACTCTTTTAGGAGTGGCTGGAAAACCTCACGGCGACCTCACCTTCTGCATGACACAAGTTTATTTTTTATTTATTTATTTAAACTTCTCACCGAACATATCAGTTCGGTAATTTCCTACACCGCATTCGTGCAGAACAAGTGACGTCCAATAATATGCGCAGGGTATTTGCATTTTGGAATACCTACGCCAATGCGAAAGCATATATTATTTTTATTATTTGTTAATTTCGTACAGTGCCTTCAGTGTTGGCCGAGTTTTCATTTCAGAAACCCAGGACCCTGGAACGCTATGCAAAGAAAGAACATAATGAGTGGGTTTTAGTCAGTAAAACTGATTCGTTCTCCCGCTCCGCCCAAGGGCCAGAGAAGTTGTAGGAAGAGGGTCATCTAAAAGAAAAACGGGCAGCACTTAAGACTTACGAGTTAATTTCGTGGCAGCCCTCAGGTGCAGTGTTACACAAGGACATTATGTGTTGTCGGAGCTCACATCCAGCATCCACGTGAGGAACATCCAGTTGACACACTTCTGACGCTTCGTTGTCGCTGCACGTGTTGCGTGGGTGCATGTGTCTCATTAACGTTGTTACATACCGAAGCCATTCTGACAGCGTCTGAAATGTCTTTGTCGTTTTGCGATATGGTTTCTATTTTAGTTTTGGGGTCATACCATTTCTTAAATTTTTAATTACACTTGTTGCTTTTGAATGTCTTAGAATGGACCCACCTAAAATTTGAAACGTCTCTGAAGGACACAACGTATGCTATTATTAAAATCTGCTAAGTACCATCGTAATTATTAAATCTCAATTGTAAGTGTGACACTACAGGGTGCCATTGAAATCGTGGGCATCCTTTAAAACCAAGGTTCCACTCATGATACTGAGTGCATTAGGACCATTATTACGCAAATCAAAAATGCCATCAATGCAAGTATGGAATAACTTAAAAGTGTAGTAAGTCGTATTGTAAAAGGTTATTATTGTAAATAAACATTAAAAGTAATAAAAAAAAACATACTTCATAAACGCCCAAAATCGTCATGTATCAAAATCCCGCTCTCTCACTCGCAAAAATATGATGTCATCCCATCCCTTGCGTAAGGTCGACACCTCCCGAGTTAGTGTCCTAGCGACTGCGCAGCTGTAAGGATGCGTATTGTGCAATCGATCCCGTGACGTAATCGCCACACGCGACTCGCGCTTAGTGCAGTGTTTTCGGACCTACCTAGTTGTGTAGTGACATTGCCTAGAGTGCATTAGTGTAAGTGGACTAATATTGTAAATACAGCGCAATGTGCAGGCTAGATACACAAATAACAGTATTTACAAATGGTGTTAATTTATGATTGCACGAAAAACTTAGTACGAACACGTGAATTGTTCCATCGCCGCTATCCGAACGACCCTATTCCTTCACGGGGTCTCATTTTGAGGACTACGCAGAACCTACTGGATTTTGGGTGTTTTCACGTCCCAGAACATACACAAGCTCGTGGTAGAGCACCAGTATATCCTGTTTCGCTTTACCGACAAATCAGAAGATTTTTCCAAATGAATCCACAAGCTAGCACACGACATGCGGCGCGACGCTTTGGTGTTAGTCACTATTATGTTTGGAAACTGTTAAACAGTTCCGGCCGGCACCCTTATCATTTTCAAAAAGTGCAAGAATTGACCTTGGCAGACTACACACCACGGCGAGAATTTTGTAACTGGCTATTTGAAAATTTAAATAATAACATTTTGTGGACCGACGAAGCGACCTTCACAAGAGTAGGACTCTTCAACATTCACAACGAACATTGGTGGAGCAAACTTGGGCGTAACCCACATGTTACACGACGCGCTTTCCAGTATCGATTCACTGTAAATGTCTGGGCAGGCATTTTGAACGAAACAATAATTGGGTCGTACTTCATCGAAGGAAGTCTAACCGGAACCAACTATTTACAGTTGTTGAGGGACGTAGAAGAAGACCATCAATTATAAGAAGTACCTAACTTGTATTACCAGCACGACGGTGCCCGGTGGTGTTCCGACGTGATGTTCGTGCCTACCTCAACGAAACTTGGCGAGCGATGGATAGGTCGCGGTGGGCCCGTACCGTGGCCAGCGAGGTCGCCGGACTTGACACCCCTGGACTTTTTTTTATGGGGTCAAATAAAAGAATCGTTTATGAACGGGAAAGTGAATCACGTGACGATTTAAAAAACAAAATTACTATGGCATTCAACACAGTGAAATCACAGCAATTTGTGTTGAATCGAGTGAAAGACAATCACAGACGTAGGGCTCAGTTTTGTCTTCAACAAGGCGGTGGACATTTCGAGCACCTTTTAAAATACGCGTAAGTGCTAGTCAGTAAGTTAAATAACCAAACTTATTGTAAATAATACGTGATTATTGAACAATTATTGTAAATATCTAGGTACTGTGAACTTTTTAAATACGCCAAAACTACGTACAGGAAATTAAGTTTACCTACGTAAACATTTTTAATTTGTTTTAATGTGTAGTAGTTGATGTAGTTTTGACCGTCCTAAGCCGGTAACGTATGAAGGAAAAATTGGAATGCACTTAAAAATCAAATTTGCAAAATATCACATGACTCGAGCGCAGCGGGGTCAAAGAGTTCACGCACAATGACCCGTACTTCAGTGGCGTGCCTAGGGTTTCAATATAAGGCAAGCCCAAAAATTTTAACCGATTTAAAAAAAAGAAAGTTCAGTTGTGGACTGAGTATGTAAGTATCTACGTATGGATCATCGCAATTTTCTCATAAACTACTGGTTAGATACAATAAATTAAAAGTGAATTCATCCATCTTCTTTCCTCTTTTTTCTTCAATTTCACTAACTGAAGGCATGCTCGTACTAGATTGAATATAATAAACATATCAGCAATTGCATACCTCCGGTGGCTTTGAAAAAAGCCATTTGGTTTGCTTCATTGCTTGAGGAAACAAAGTTATGGTAAGTAGTTGTTTGCTTTCTAACAGGTTACAGACAAAAAAAAACAAAACAGAAAGTTCACCCTAAGGTTGACTGGTAGAAAATGCCTAAGGCATTAAGTCCGCCTCTGTACATTTGTGTATGAAGTATTAAATAAATAAATAAAGTTCCAAAACAAAACTAAAAAAATAGCTACATAGAATATAATAAGGAATTCAAATAAATTATTTATATTCTAATTGGAATTGTCTATCTTTTTTAAGAAATGATTAAATTACATCAGAGTAAAATGTTGGTTTTAATTCTACCAACAACTGTTTTTCAATAGCTATCATTGATAATTCAGAAAGATGCTCTTGACCTTGTGTATTTCTCAGATAGGTACTTATGAATACATTTAAGAGACGAAAAAGCACGTTTCGCGGAAGAACTTGTACTTAGCCGGAATAGTTAAAACACGATACACTAACAATTCGGGAAAGGCATATTCTAGGTTATTGTCATGATTCAAATCAATTAATTCCAAAACATTACGATCTTTTAGGTCAGGACTAGAATACAAGCAAATCAATTAAGTTTTTATTGTTTTTTTTGTCGAAATAGTTTGCATAAATGTCAAATAATTAATCTAATCCCTCTGTAGGAAAATGAGTAATTTATATATACACTGATCTATTAAAGACTGAGAAATACACAGATTAGGCGTCGGTTTTAATGAAGAAATTAACTGTTTTTTCTGAGCAAAGTTTAAAGATTTTACCTTATCTTCGCCAATCAAAACTTGAACGAATTTTAAATCCTCACAAGGTACAATTACCTCCATTGTTGTAGGTAAATCACCAAAACAGTTACATATAACACTGGGAAAATGGGAAAATCTAAGAAAACACACAAAAAAGTCAACAAAATAAAACTGAAGTTAGTTGCACTCGAGTGTCAAAAACTATTTACGCAAAGTTCCAGTGTTGTCATTTATGCAAAAAAAAGTCGCCAGGTATATGAAAAATCTAGCTAATTTCGCAATTTTTTTATTTTTAAGTTAACGCTTGAATATTTCATTTCGTTATTTTAAAAAACCGCTAGTTTTTTTTTAGTTGCTAAATCTTAAAAAAAGTCTCCAAACTCGTTAAAAATCTCCAAGATCTCACAACATTGCTAAAACGGCAACACAATAGAATTGGTAAGCTGACAAGGTCATGCATACGCGTCAACTTCATGCGCACTCCCGGCTTAAATCTTCTATACTGATCGTTTTTTAGACGCAAAACGTCCTAAGTACTTATACGGCACATCGCTATGAGTGCGAAAGAGATATTGAAAGCCCGGTAAAAGCCGGTAAGTGTAAGCGAGATAGCTATATGTAGTGCCGAGTGTATGCAAAGCGCGCGAACAATCACGATGTGTAGTTTAGTCACGTTTAGTGCAGCATAGGTAGATAATTTGTGTTATTTTGATAAGAATTAAGCGCGCGAACTTTTAAATAGTTCGGGTTTGATATTGATTCTTATCAAGCCCAAAAGCCCGGCATGCCTTACTAAAATTAGTAAGGCATGCCGGGCTTTTGGGCTTGTATGAAGGGACCGCCACTGCCGTACTTGTGCCCGTACAGCGTAGGTACCTACAGCAGCAGTCGCTAGCGCGTTGCGCAACTTTGATACTTTGTATGACTTACTACACTTTTAAGTTATTCCATACTTGCATTGATGGCATTTTTGATTTGCGTAATAATGGTCCTAATGCACTCAGTATCATGAGTGGAACCTTGGTTTTAAAGGTTGCTAACCATTTCAATGGCACCCTGTATAGCTACGTGAGGAATAGCAATTGGCTAAATGTTTCTATGTATGATTATTTTCTAAAGCTGTAAGTTCTACAAATTGTAATACATAAATAAATAAGTACCTACTCTAAATTATTAAATTATTAGGATGCAAACACTACGATCGACCAGATGAAACTGAGGGAGGCGACACATATTGAAGAGATTCAAAACCTAGAGAACATCATTAATAATAAAAATCAAGTAAGTACAGTAGTGTCAGTGTCTCATTTATTAGTTGACATCGTCTGTCTATTGTTGCTGACAAAAACTCGAATTTCGATATGGCCTGTCGTTCGGAGCTGACGAAAAGGTTTAAAGGGTTAATAAAGTCGCCAATAAATAAATGGCGTCGCTGAATGTGGCTTTCTGTCACATTGTGTGTTCTGTCCGTGGCCCGAATGTTCAACGCGTAACGGTGTTTAACAAAATGGCACGAATTCATGCACTCGCGAACGACGTTGTTCGACGAAGCATACAAGAACATTATCGAGCAGATGGTGTCAAAATAAATAAATTAAGTTTAAGTAAAAAAATAAGAATTAATGGTTAAAATACAGTGTAAAAAGGCAATAAGCATCGATTTTAAAATAAAATGGCATCTTGCTAGGAGAAACGGTGCGTGGAACCGTGCAACGACAGTTTCGACAGGAGTCTCTCGAGATTTTTACCCATTAGGCCGTCGCGTCGGCGGTAACGACAATTATTGTTATTGTAATGGATTACATGATTTATTATGTATTATATTCAGCACGAGCGAGAAATGGAGGCGGAAATCAATTCTATTAAGGATTGTGTGCGACAACTGGAAATGAACAAGGTAGAAGCTCAGGAACAGCTGAGTAAGAGCGCGCAAGAGTGCGGCGCGCTGCGCAGCGCGCTCGACGAGCTGACGCGCGCCGCCGACGAGCTGCGCGCCGGCCTCGCGCGCGAGCAGCAGCAGCACCGCGCCACACGGTACGTACCTCCCGCGCACACCCACCCCACCCCGCGCGCTCGCTCACGCTCGCCCCCGCAGGGACGCCGACGCCGCGCGCCTGGCCGAGCTGGGCGCCGCCGCCGCCGCGCGCGCGCGCGAGCTGGACGCCAGCACCGGCACCATCGCGCGCCTCATGACCGACCTGCGCGCCGAGAGCGACGCGCGCTCCCGCGCCGACGCCGCGCTGGCCGCCGCGCGCCGGGAGCACGACGCTGACCGCGACGCCTTGAAGGCCAAAGACGACGAGCTGGCCGCGCAGATGACCATCATCCTCGACATGAGGGGCGAGAAGGTGAGTTCGCTCTTCCACCGCTGCCGAGCGCGGCGCGGTCACGGACTGTCAGCGAACGCTCGGTTCCCAGGAGCGGCTGCAGGAGCGGATCCAAGGGATGCAGAATACGATCGACAACATTCAGAAGGAGCTGACGGGGCGCCTCGCAGCGCCCAAGTGCGCGGACGCGAGCGAGCCGCCCGAGCTGGACGGCGGGCCGCGCCCCGGCGAGCTCTACAGCTTCCTCAGCGACGGCAGCGTGGACGGCGACGCGCTGGACGTGAGTGCACACTTGTGGGCGTGGCGCGGCGGCCGGCGGGTAGTGACGTCACTTGTGTTGCAGCCGCACGAGGTGGGGCGGCGCTTCGCGGCCCTGTCGCGCGGCGGCATGCGGCGCGTGCGCGACGTGCGCGACGTGCGCGCCGAGCGGCTCCACGCAGCGCAGGTGTGTATGAATGCGCACTGCACTGCCCGAAAATCTACCTCGGTGCCCTGTGCTAGATTCTAACTACATAAAGTAAACTTTATCCTGCAACTATCTTTGACTGGGGTACGAAAACTGTCGCATTTCGTCACAATATAGTTATTTTTAATCCGAGTACCCGGGGTAAACACTGTGCTTTTCATAACGAATACGAGGATTGCGAGGAAAATAAAAATAATAAAAACCTATGTTGTCGTCACTGTGTTTACCACGGGGTTAAAAAATAACTCACTTTCAACGCTAGGACAACAATGTACTATTTTATGAGTACATCTAAAAAAGTGGAAACAGCCTAAGCCAAAAAATATTTAGTAATATTGTATTTTGCTGTATTCAGATGTCCTTCGTGAATGTGCACCAACACATCCATATTGTACGGTCGTCACCTCACACCTTGTTTGTTACTGTTACAATTATGTTAGGGAGTTAACGATATTTACTGTTCCCCGGATTTATTAGTACTCAAGTAATTAATTACTAAATGGACGCGATGCACCGCATAGTGAGTGCAAGCGTCAGCATTATTGCTAAACAATACAAAATGCATACCTAATAACTTTTAATTTCACACCAAGCATTAAACGAAAACTTGACCTGATTGTTTGTTTCATGAACACAGAATGGGTTTTGACTGACGGGCGGACTGCAATAATGACGGTTAGACGCACTAGCTATTTAGAGCCTTTTCACCCTAGCCTTGAAGACACCCAAATTATAGTTGGTCAGGAAGACTGTAGCAGGCAAACTGTTCCAATCCTCCGATGTACGCGGTATAAACGACGAAGCATAATGCTTAGTTTGGACCGTGGATGTTTCAACAACATAAGTGAAAACAATGGTCTCTTACCTACCCAATGTATTTATGTCTAGTGCAATAAAATTGATTGATGAATGAATGAATTAATTTTGAATAGTTTAAAACATACATACAGCCACATATTTAGCCAACATATTTTTTACACCAATAGATATATTCTGTTTCCCATCACTGACCCATCTGTCATAAAGTTCAAGCTATGTTGTACAAGGTATAGCTGTTCGCATGCGGCAAACGTAAAGTTAATAAGCGTGGGTATTGTAGTAAGTCATTATCATCAGATTTTTCAAAATTAATGTTTTTCCGTAATACCTAAATATCGGTTATCATTTGGTAATCTGGCAGGAACTAGGGGGCCTCATTCGATCGCGGGGCCCTGGGCACGTGCCCATAATGCCCAGTGCGGAAGAGGGGCCTGGGTAAAATGGGCTATTAAATATTTAGGTAATGGTCGTCATCTTCACAAACAGGGCAGAACCAGCCACTTACATCGCTAATACAACATACTCTTCAAAATGAAAACATGCGCACTATCGATCAAACTTTTTGTGACACAAAAAACTTCTGCAATAAGGCTAACTAAATACCGTCACATACATAGTACCTATTGAAAATAGGCAGATAAGCGCAGGCCGCATATCACGACACGCTAGCTCTAGTCGTCGCCGGCGTACCTGCCGTATTAGAACCTCGTGGCTTGGTACGTGACGATGGGAAGAGACCAGATGGTATGACGTTAGTGCCATGGAAGGTGGGTAGGCCTCTGGTGTGGGACGCAACCTGTGTCGACAACCTTGCGCCATCCCATGTTCTTAGTTCTGCGGGCTGTGCTGGCGCTGCCGCTGCGGCTGCCGAGACCCTCAAACGGCGCAAATACAGTAACCTTATTGGTAATTATACTTTTGAGCCGTTTGGGGTCGAAACGCTTGGGTCATGGGGTCCGAGTGCGCGTCATCTTTTTAAAGAAATATCACGCCGTCTAATCGATACTTTGCGTGACCAGAGGGCTGGCTCTTTCTTTGCCCAAAGAATTAGCATTGCCATCCAACGTGGCAATGCTGCCAGTCTTCTGGGCACGTTTCCAGATGACAGCGATGTGAAGGAATATTTCGACGCTTGAGTATTGTGTTTTTGTATCATATGTACATAGTTAGGTTTGGTGTAAATATTTATTTTAGTTAAGTTTATATTTAAGATTTTATTTTATATATTATGTAAAAAAATATTTTAGTGTAAAAATGGAATAAAACCTATTGAAATAGTTTTTCTAACGACATGATATAATCTGTGTTGGTATGGACCCCGTCCCACCTAGCTAGCTCGCTTAAGATTGGTAGTTTCCCTGTAGGGCCCGGCTTATTTTTCCACACTGTTTCGTCAGTCACACACTCACTCCACGTCACACCAGCAGCTAGTGGTACAGCCATTTTTTTTACGTTTGCAGGGATCGCTTTCGCTGTCACAGGTGAAAGATGATTTAAAAATAAAGAGTCGAACATTCTTTAAAAACAAACGGTTCGACAGCAACGTGAAGAAGATCAAGTAGAGGCGCCATTTATCTGTTGAAACATTTTGTTGTCAACTTCTACTAAGTTTGATTTTTTATTTTCATTATCTTGTTGGCAGGTATAATAGAGTAACTTTTGCATTAAAGTCTGTTCATAATATGCAAGCATGTGTTTGATTGCCGAATTAATAGTCTAGTCTAATTAGCCCAAAACATACTTAAGAGTTCAATAATTCGCATCCAGCTGAAGATTGGTCTGGACCGCCCGGCCCCGAGGACACGTGGAGCACACGGTAGAGCTGTACCCCGCTTGGGCAGAGCATCGCAGCGTCCTTGTGGGGGAAATCGGCGGCGGCGACCTCTCTCCTACCGGGCCTTGATTCAGCCCATAGTGGCGTCCTGCAAAGCAGTAATGCTAGCAAAGGAGGAGGCCGACCGCATCACGCAAAGGCAATAGCGCTCATGCCGGTAATTTCCACCGTAGGCACGGGCTTGCGGACGGCAAGCAATGGGTAGCGCGTTGTCCAACTGTCCGTACAGAG
This sequence comes from Mythimna loreyi, assembly GCA_029852875.1. Classification (NCBI taxonomy): domain Eukaryota; kingdom Metazoa; phylum Arthropoda; class Insecta; order Lepidoptera; family Noctuidae; genus Mythimna; species Mythimna loreyi. Next base: position 118,873 of record CM056790.1, read on the forward strand.
TCCAATTGGTCGACGGCGCATTGTTCCCGCACGTATCAAAGAAACAACAGCAAACTATAGGAGCAGGGTCGAATCCTCCTGGGGCCATGGGACCATGTGAAAGTGTAACCAAGGCCTTGGAAGTTGGAACTAAGGCAAAGAAGGAACGAGGTGGGTTTTATTCAGTAGAAGTCAGACAGTATCTCCCGCATATTACATACTAGCTTTTGTCAGCGGCTTCGTCCGCGTACATAAAATATAGCCTATGTCACTCAGGAGTAAAGCAGCTTTCTATTGTTGCTAAAATTTCTCCAATCGGACCAGTAGTTCCAGAGATTACCTCCTACAAACAAAAAAATAAAAAAACAAACTTTACCTCTTTATTATATTAGTGTAGATGTAGATTATATAAGGTCCCATTAAAATAGATGGACAAATTTTGACACAGCGTTCAGTAAGTAGGTATTAGTCTAACCAAAGGTATACAAGCAAAAAAACACTGATTAAAGTGTTTTTATTTTGACCTAAAATAATAAATTGATGCATGGGAATATTACCAACTATATAACTATCATTACAGGATAACCTAATGCGATAGTTTTATGTACCTATTCACCATTTAACATTTTATATTAAAAAATAGTATTAAATATAAATTTGTAACTTATAACAAATAATGCCAAACCATGCGCAGGAGAGCAGCTTCGATAGCGGGCAGGGTGCGGGGCAGCGGTAATAGTCTCCTTGTTTCATTTTTAATTTAATTAATTTGTATTTATGTAATTTATTGACATTTGTATGTTTATTTAATTTATTAATTTTATTTATTGACATTTGTATTTGATTTACTGACATTAGTATTAGATTATAATGAGTCAATAGTTACTTGAATAAACGAATTGAATTGAATTGTAAATTCACTCAGAGAATAGAATATGTCCGGGTCACTCGCTACGAGTTGGAGAGCGCGCAGTGCCCGTAACAGACTGTTCGAGCGCGAGGCTCCGCCAGCAGCCGTGCCGTCGCCGTCGCCACACGGTCCGGGACACATAAACCTAGCAAAAAATTTAAGTAGATGTGGGGTGAAACCAACTGCTGCAAACTTTTTGAGCAAAACATCATTCAAGATCGAATGCTTTTTAAAATGGAAATTATAAGTCTAGCCACGAAATTATTTTTTGGACACGTGATTAAACTTCTATTTTTATAACTAAGCAACGGGAAAATGACATAGCCTCTAATAAACTAATTAGTCTTTTTTACAACGCCAACTAAATATTCAATAGAAAGCGTCAATTATTGTGACTTGTCCTTTTTATTTTATATTGCCATCTAAATTTCTAATTCGGCCACGGATTTTACATCTCGTCAACAATTTACCTTTTACAGCTTCAACGCACTGTCCTCAAAACAATATAATTCAGGCTTCCACAGAAATCATCATTTATTATAATTATAACTTAGCATGTAAAACAATGTTTCAAGGAGTAAAGAGCAATCTTTTGTCAATTTTTTCTCATACTTATGAACCGAAGATCCTCTTTTGTGATGTGTTTGGAAAATAAAATAACGGAGAATTTAAATAAATAATAAAAAAAAATTTTGGAAGGATTAAATATTGGTTGCTACGATTGTCCAGATTTTTGTCGCCAGGAGGTACAGCTGCAAGCATTTGATAGAGCTTGCAATCAGACTGGCGCCACCATTAGAAGCAAAGTCCCAACCACTTTTTTATGGAAGGTAAAAATCATCGAATGACGAATCCCGCCCTTGGGCGGAGCGGGCAACAGTGTCCGACTCTTACTGACTAAAAAACCTATCCCATTCTTTCCTTGCCTTATTCCCAGGCCTTGGCCTTGGCCTGGGAATAAGGTTAAAAAAAATTAATAATAATAATAAAAAAAATCAATATTTATTAATTAAATGTTGTAGTAGTGTAGGTTTTAGTTTTAAATCACATAAGTACTTTGCAAATTTTTATATGTGTATTCCGTGGAAAACGTCGTTGGTTACGCATTTAACCACATTGTTTTGCATTTTATTTTTTTACAAATTGTAATGTGTCACTGTTTGTTTTTCCCTTAATAAATAAATAAATAAACACTGTCCTACTCATAACGAATACGAGGAAAATTAAAATAATATTAAAAACCTGAGTCGTCGTCAAATGTCTTCGTATGTTTTTAGGTAGGTATATTTCTTTTGATTTAGGCGGTAAGCGGTTTTTTCCTCAAAGAATCTTGCGTTAAATCCATAACTGAAGCTGATGAACTTATCGTGTTAATACAAATTTCTTATAAGAGATGATAAACAAATTTCTTATAAAAAGCAAAATGTAAACAAAACTCTACACCTCGAAAAAAAATCAAGAAGGTCACAGATTATAGAGAGACTTTACAGGTCAGGTCACAGATTATAGAGAGACTTTACCCGCCATTTTTTTTTTTTTTGAAAATAAAAACTATAATAAAAACCTGAGTCGTCGTCAAATGTCTTCGTATGTTTTTAGGTAGGTATTTCTTTTGATTTAGGCGGTAAGCGGTTTTCTCCTCAAAGAATCTTGCGTTTTTATAACTGACGCTGATAAATAAACTTATCGTGTTAATACAAATTTCTTATAACAGAGATTTAGCAAAATGTAAACAAAACTCTACACATCGAAAAAAAAAATATCAAGAAAGACCAAATCGGCCACAGATTATAGAGAGACTTTACCCGCCATTTTTTTTTTTAGTCGTCGTCTGGCTATTCAGTCAATATTTTTCATTTTATCATTGTAAAAATGGGTCAGGTCAAAATTTTTCTCAAATATAATATTAGTTTTAATGAAATAGTTGAAAGTAAATTAAAATTAAGTCATTAAAAAAAGTATTCTTAAATTCTTTCTATCTCTATGAGTATGAGTAATGAAAAATAACTTTTGTGCTGAGTTGTATTTAAAGTGGTTTACATAGAAGATAACTAGCGGGTATTATAGTATTATTTAGATCAGTAGTTCCCAAACTTATTTTTCTCGTGGACCACTTTCAAAATTTTACTGGTTTCGGTGGATCCCCTGTTGCTACATTTCTACCACATTCTTAAAGTCACCAAAAAATAAAAATTGTGTCGCTTCTGAGTTCTGTCCCGTAACTTGGTCATCATTTTGTATGGGGAGTCGAAAAAGCATCAAGTAGGTATTTATAGTGGTGATCAAGTTCATGTCTGAACAAGCACTAAGCATTTTCGGGTGGATAGCGCTTTGCAAGTCTGTACATGAAATTGTACGTAATATCGAATACGCAAGTTTGGACAAGTAACAATCACTTGCCTTATTAAAATATTATCTGCTTAATTAGGTGCTTACATATATTTTTGCTGTTTACTATCAAAAGCAGATAATCGTGGACCCCCATTAACATCTTATGCACCCCCATTTTTTATTCACGCCTACGTAGACCCCCAGCAAGTCTCCCGTGGACCCCAGGGGGTCCACCTGGACCACTTTGGGAATCACTGATTTAGATGCTCGTTAATTGTGGCTGACTTAGTAATTTAGAAGGCAAAATTTATTTTTAGGGGCGAATAATGATATTAAAAAGAAGCCTGTTTAATTAGCACCCTTTTTAAAATCGAAGTAAACAATATCGATTTGTCCCCCACTATCCATTGGTGGTACAAGATTAGCCATTTGACTAAGGAGGTTGCTAGTTATACTTCTTGCTGGTCGAAATCCGTGCTGAGCGTCCGAGAGCTGATTATTAACCTGCTAAAATATGCTCTTATGAACAGCAGCTTCAAAAACCTTTGCCGGTGTCGACAGCACTGCTACCGGCCGATAGCCATCCACCGTCGTACCTGAAACTCCCTTAGGTACCGGAACTTCGCGGGTGACCTTCCACTAAACACGGCTTCCTCAAAACTTTTGTTATAAATGTATTGAAGTGGTTTGGCCAGCGCCGACCGACAATATAGCCGCTGACAAAAGCTAATACTGAATAAAAGTACTCGGCGAATTCCTGAACACACTGTTCATCAGTCAACTTCTCGCCATTCTTAAAAATCTTTCGCGGAATCCTACTACCTTTCCCAGATTTTGCATAATTCCAGAACGACTTAGGGTCTTCCAACATTTGACTTTGAACACGGTGCGTATAAGTATATTGATCTCGTGCGCAGGATATCGACTTTTTATGGTTCCGTAGTCAACAAGGAACCCTAAAGGTCTCTGCACACAGCGGGCGCGGCGCGGCGGGACGGGACGGCGACGCGACACTAAGCAGTTGTAATGTACTAGATATTACGGACAACGCCACACAGAGCCGTCCCGCCGAGCGGGAAAACAAGTAAGAAGCGGCGGGGATGGGCGCGGCGGGACGCGAGCGCAGTGCAGTTTACGTATGTAGTAGTCACAGTGTCACACTGCCGGCGGGTAGTGACGGGACGTGATCGCGCCCGCAGTGTGACCGATGCCGCCGCGGTAGCGCAGCGTCGCCGCCCCGCCACGTCACGCCGGCTGTGTGCAGAGACCTTTATAGTTTCGCCATGTCTGTCTGTCTGTCTGTCTGTCCGTCCGCGGATAATCTCAGCGACCGTTGGCACTAGAAAGCTGAAATTTGGTATCAATATGTATATCAACCAAGCCGACAAAGTGCACAAATAAAAATTAGTATAAAATGTTTTATTAGGGTACCTCCCTTACACCTAAAGTGGGAAGTGATTTTTTTTTTCATGTCTACCATAACGTGTGATATTTATTGGATAGGTATTTAAAAATGATTAGGGGTTTCCTAAAATAATTTTTTGATAATGTAAATATTTTCGGAAATAATCGCTCCAAAAGTAAAAAATGAGGCGTCCCCCCCCCTCTAACTTTTGAACGATTAGTTTAAAAAATATGAAAAAAATCTCAATAGTAGAACTTAAAATAAACTTTCAAGGAAAATTATTTTGAACTTGATAGGATGAACAGTTTTTGAAAAAAAAAATTGAACTAATTTTGTAATTTAACCGTACATGCAAGCATTTTATCAAACTTTTTTACTTATTTCATTATCCTGAGCGAATCTTCTTTCAAATAAAAATACAAAAAGAGTAAAACCGGTTCACGCAAATTAAAAATAAAACTAGGTACAGCGCCATCTCTTGGGAAATTGGGTTACTAATTTTTACATGGGCTACTGGGTTCTGTTACATTGTGAGAAATTTGTAACGGGCATTCACGGACATCTGGGGGCACGGTAGTGCCCCGCCAAGTCTCGAGCATAGCGGGCACGGCCGTACAGTACCCGGCAATAAATATTGCACATCGACCTTTGGAAGGAGACAATCGGCTAATTTCGGCTTCGTAGAGCATTATCTCTGTCGCACACTACCTATGTGACGTTTGTCAGTCGTTGTTCAAGGTGATTGGTGAACAACGACTGACTGTTCACCAATCACCTTGAACAACGACTGACAAACGTCACATAGGTAGTGTCGCCCACAAAACTGGCTATGTTTCGTTTTGAGCCTCTGGCCATGTGCGTTAAAATCTATAATAAACTCCCAAATTCAGTTAAGGATACAGAGTATGACAATAAATTTAAAAATGACCTACAAAACTACTTAAACTTAAAATCATATTATAGCCTAAAAGAATTTTTAACCGAGAAATAAATAAATTAATATCGACTTGAACACATTACGCATAGTTAGGTACTCTACATATAAACTTGAACACATTACGCATACTTAGGTACTCTACATATAAACTTGAACACATTACGCATACTTAGGTACTCTACATATAAAACACCAGTCTGCTACTACCTCATTCCTGTATTTTTTAGTGATTACTTTCAATTTGATTTTATCTGAAAATGTGACATCTATAATTATGTAAAACTAATCTATTGACATTAAATTAACTGAGTTATAAATGACATTTAGACTCATTGAAACATGACATAAATTGTAGTGTGCGGGTTGCACATTTATAACTATGCTGGGATTGGTGGGGAAATAAAAGGCGCTATTCTTGAAGGCTTGAATTTATTCCTGAAGCCGTTTCTTCATGCTCTTCTTCCTTTTTCTTTCTTCTTTCTTCCTTTTTCTTCAGGTGTTTCTTCTTCTGTTGCTGCTCGCCAACTGTGTCGAACCCAAAAATCCACTCGTAATTTATACAATTTTCGCTAAAATAATCTAAAGCCTCTGATTGGACGACCAATAAGAGCGCACGAATTTAAGCCAATAAGAAAAAGGACGATTTCGACACAATTTGCTTAAGTACGACGAAACTTTACCGTAACGAGAGCCATTACACATTTTTTACACTTTTCTCTAATTTCTTAAATACTAACATATAATAAACTATACATTTTTGGAAACTACTAACTTAGACCTATCTAGGAAAAATAAAATATATGTGAAAACAAAACATAACATATATCGCTAAATTCTATTAAGGAACATTCTAGTAGTACATTCTGTACTGTGAGATCGGTCTAACTATTAAATATCATAACAATCTGAAATGACCTATTCTAATAAGAAACTATACTATTAAGAATCTAATAAGAAACTTACATCTATGTAAACTTATAAGTATATAGACTTACAACTATATAATCTTACGACTATATGTAAACTATAACCTCTTATCAGCTATGATAATAATACTTGATCACTTAGTAATCCGATATCAATTAAACTATACTATTTTTCCTATAAACTATTATCATTCGACCACTTAGGAGTCTGTTCATAAAACTATTACTATCACTTATCACTATTAACTAACACTATACTATATACTGTCCACACATAAACTATACACTGTCCCGCACAACACTCCCGCCGTGCGACCGCGTCGCATTCTGTTCCGGTGCGGGCACGTCGTCTGTAGGCAGAGGCAGGATCACCAGCTTCCTCACCGGCCGGCGCAGGACACCTCCCTTGGTCTGCACGTCCACCGTCCGCACGATGTTGTCGGGGCCTGGATACACCGCGATGACTCGCCCTCGTATCCACACGTTGCGGGGCAGGTTCGGGTCGACGATCTGCACGAGGTCATCTATCTTGACTCCTTGACCTCGTCCGTAGGGCTCCCGCCGGTGTTGGAGCTCGGGAAGGTACTCCTTCACCCAGCGGAGCCAGAAGATGTCAGCGAGCCTCTGTGTAGCTCGCCAGCTGGACCGGGAGATGGTGTCTTGCTCGGAGAATGTGCCTGGCTGTGGCACGCGCCCAGGACCCCCCAGCAGGAAATGGTTGGGAGTCAGGGCCTCTGGATCTTCTGCGCTGACGGAGACGTGAGTCAGCGGGCGACTGTTGACTGTGTACTCCACTTCAGCAAGTAGAGTGGCGAGGACTTCTTCGGTGGGGTGGCGCTCGTGCAGTGTTGCTGCGAGCGCGGTCTTTACGGAGCGCACCATACGCTCCCAGGCACCGCCCATGAACGGAGCACCAGGCGGGATGTATCGCCAGGCGATGGTCCTCTTCGCTGCTTCTTCTGCCGTCGCCGCGTCGATTGCCTGTCGTAGTTCTTTGTCGGCAGCCTTTAAGTTGGTGCCGTTGTCCGACCAGATTTCAGCCGGGCAGCCACGTCGTGCGATCATGCGTCTGACCGCCATCACAGCTGAATCGGTGCTGAGCGAGCCGGCGACTTCCAAGTGGATGGCTCGTGTCGTGAGGCACGTGAAAATGGCCACGTATCTCTTCTGTCTGGTGCGTCCGACGGTCACGGAGAGAGGCCCGAAGTAGTCGACCCCGGTAAAAGTGAAGGGTCGCTTGTGGTGTGCTAGGCGACACGCTGGCTGGTCTCCGGTTCTTGGGTGCGGCGGCGCTTGAGTCTTCATGCGGCAGAAGAGGCATTGTCGAAGGATTGCGCGCGTGATGGGACGCAATCTTAACACCCAGTATTGTTGGCGACACTCGTTGACGGTTGCCTCAACGCCGGCGTGATGGAGCTGCCGATGAACCGCTTGAATCCACAACTTCACCGTCTGATGATCACCGTCGACTACTAGCGGGCTCTTGACGTGCTCTTCTATGTCTTTGGCCGCTCGGATACGGCTCCGAAGTTGGAGTGAGCCGTTGACTGTTTCGACGCTGAGCTGGTGAAGGCGGCTCTCTTTTGCTACCGGCTTTCCACTGTTAAGGCATTCTATTTCTTCTGCGAAGGCCTCTTCTTGAGAAGACCGCATCAGGAGCTCTTCGGCTTTCTTTAGGAGCTCGGCGGTGACTGGAAGCAGCTGTAGCGTCGGTCTCTTCTTCGCTTTGGGCGCCTGAGGTTTCGCTTTCGTTGGTCTATTCTTCGTCCAAGTTGGATCCGCTTCCTTGTTCTTCTTCGTACGCCTGTAGTGTACCTTTTGGCTGGTTGTTCTACAGAGTTCTATAAATTGTAGAACTCGTGCCGTCGCGTACCGAAGACGGTCCCAACTGGAGAACTTAGCTGGGTCAGGCAGACCCTCTGCTAGCTTCAGTCTTCTACTATCGCTGTTGATGTGATGCGTCTTCTCCTCTTCGGACTCCAGAAGAGTTCTTTCTTCTATTGTCTTTGCCGGTTCTATTGGCCAGAAATCTTCCGTCAAGTATAGGAAGTCTGGTCCTTTGTACCAACGGTGGTCTTTATCGAAATTAGTTGGCACATCTCTTGTCGCGTCGTCGGCGACATTCTGTTTCGTCGGAACCCAGCGCCAATCGTTGACTGTAGAGCTTTCTTCTATCGCTGCGAGACGATGAGCCACGTGTGGTTTGTATGAGCGTGATCCGGTTCTAATCCAGGTGAGTACTGTCTTACTATCCGTCCAGAATATTTTCCTGTCAGGTTTTCTTTCATGTTCTTCAATTACTGTTTCGGCGAGCCTGGTTCCCATGACGGCTGCTTGGAGCTCCAATCTTGGTATGCTGGTCAACTTGAGCGGAGCTACCTTTGCCTTGGCAATGATTAGAGATACTCCCACCTCGTTGTCTGGTGTCACTGCCCTCCAGAACAGGACTGCCGAGTAAGCCGCTTCACTGGCGTCGCTGAAGACGTGAAGTTCGAGGGAGGCGGCGTCGCTGTAGTGCAGATATTGCCGCGGGATTGCTACGTTGTGGAGACTTTTCAGATGACTCATCCACAATTCCCATTGCTCCGCTAGGTCTTCATCGATGCGGTCGTCCCATGCTGTTCCTCGGCGCCAAACTTCCTGGAGTAACTGTTTCGCCTTGATGGTGACTGGCGAGGCGAATCCTAACGGGTCGAAGAGTGACATCACTATGCGCAAGGCTTCTCGCTTCGTTGGCTGCTTCCCTTCTATGAGTGCCGCAGGTATTCTTGCTAAGTTGAGGTTGAATGTTAGCTCGTCCGAGTTCATCTTCCAAATGACACCCAGTACTCGTTCTATTTGCTCTTCAGTCTTGTACAGCTCTAAGTCTTCTATCTGGTTCTCTTCTCCCAGTGCTTCTAGGAGTGACGCTGAGTTTGACTTCCATTGCTTCAATTCGAAGCTGGCCTTCTTATGTACCTCGCGCACACTCGTCGTAACTCTCACTGCGTCTTCTATATTCCTAAAGCTGTCCAAATAGTCGTCGACGTAGTGCTTGTTCACTATGGCAGCTGCGGCTTCCGGATGACTATCTTCATGCTGCTTGGCATTCAAGTTCTTCACATAGATGGCTGTAGACGGCGAACTTGATGCTCCGAAGATCAATGACGTCATTCTGTACTCTTCCGGAGGTCGGTCGTCGCGGCGATTCCCGCGCCACAAGTACCGCAGTGCGTCTCTATCTTCTGTGCGCAACTTGACCTGCATGAACATCTCCTTGATATCTGCTGTCACCCCGATGAGATGCTGTCGGAAGCGCATGACGACGCCCGGCAGCGACTGAAGCAAGTCTGGACCTTTGAGGAGCATGTCGTTGAGAGCCACCCCTCTGGTCTTGGCGGCAGCGTCATGCACAACACGCAGTTTGTCCGGCTTCATGGGGTTGATGACTGCGAAGTGTGGCAGGTACCATGTCTTCTCAGGGGTCTTCTGTGGCGGTGCGGGCTCGGCGTAACCCTTTTCTATAAGAGCTTCCATCTGTTCGACGTACTTCTTCTTGAGGGCTGGATCACGATCGATCTTCTTTTCTATGTTGAAGAGCCTCTTCAGTGAGTTTTCGTAGTTGTCTGGGAACTTGACGTCTTCCTTCTTCCAGAGGAGGCCGGTCTGATATCTTGTCTCTTCTATCTTCTCGGTCTTCTGTTCGAGAATTCTTAGAGCCTTCTCCTCTGGATCGGTTTTCGGTCTCTTCGGGTTTATGCAGTGGGCGTCCATCTCAAAGTATCTCTTCACCAGGTCCTCCAGGTCATCTTCTGTTTCCTTCACTGTTGACACGAAGTCGATCTTCTGGCCGAAGGAGTTGGTTTGGCTACCATGAAGTACCCATCCGAGAGGTGTGAGAGACGCCACTGGATGGTCCTTGCTTCCTTTTCTGGTCTCTTCGGTCAGCAGGAGATGCCAGTTGTCTTGCCCGATGAGGATGCGTGGCTTCGCATTGGAGTACGTGAGATATTCCCTGATGTCGGATAGGTTGTAACGGTTGGCTGGTCAAGGTCACCTCCTGAATAGCTACTTATTGCACCTGTACTTCTAGGGTTCAATACTACGGTTTGAACTTTCCCATCGGACGTCATCCGCTGCGCATCACCCTCCCGTGGACGTCGTACGTCGTAGCAGTAGCAGCAGCGTTCAGGGGCCTACCACACCTGCCTGCCTACCCCAGCCAACAACAAGGGAAAGGAAGTAACACTGAACTTTACGACCGGAGAGTTGGAACTCGGCATACGGCCTTTTAACCCATCCCTGGGATATATGTTTTTTTTTTTATTAATATATGCTAACGAATTGAGTGTCCGTGTTTTATTTGACATGAGACCTTAACCGTTACAAGGTGTGGACATCCTTCTACTAATTCATGTGGAACCCGTTGAGAGGAGACGTGTAAGTTCTTCACTGTTCTTGCATGGATCTGCTCCTCACGTTCGTTGAGCCCTTTCAATCCGATGGTTACTCTTCTTGATGCCGATTCCGCAGTCTTCAAGTCATTGATGGTTTCTATCTTCAGTGGATATACTGGTCCTGTGGCTCCGATGCTCGTCGCGATGTCTTCGTCGACAAGTGTGACAGTTGATCCGTCGTCCATCAATGCGAATGTACTGACTGTTCCCTTTGGTCCCTTCACCTGGACCGGCAGGATCTTCAAGTAGGATTGTTTCTTTATTGTCCATGTCGAATTGATGACCTCTGTTTTCGTTTCTGTCTTCTCAGCCTGGTCTGTTTTTCTGTCTTGATGAAGCAGCTTGTGATGCGTGTATTTACATCCGTTGACACCACACGGCTTCGCTGTACAGTGGTGAGTCTTGCTCCTATATCTTAGGCATCTGAAGCAGAGGCGTTTGGACTTCGCTGTATCCCATCTTGAGTTCACTTCTTTTTTCTTGAAAGCGTCGCACTCGGTCGCGTTGGAGTGGCTGGTCTCGTCGCACACGAAGCACTTCAGTGTGTTGCTCTTTTCTATGACGTTAGTGACCCGCTGAGTCTTCTTCGGAGGTGCGGCCGTCGGTGTTCGTGCGTCCACCTGTTCAAGTAGCGCAAAGGGCCCGCACAACTCTGCTTCCCTCTTGAAGAATCTCTCCATCTTGACCAGGCAGGGATCCTCCTTGGGTTGCGTTGCTGAGAAGTCATAGTAGCGGTACTGGAGCGTCGGCGTCAGCTTGCCTACCAAAGTCTTTGCAAGTTCGGGGTTGTACATGTAATTGTAGCAGCCCAATGTCTTCAGTGTTGCTACGACGTTGGAGACTTTCGTGGCGAATATGCAAATGTCCCTTGGCGACTCGGTGAGACGTGGTAGACTCCGGAGTGTATCTTTCTCTATCATCGCTATTGATTCCGGTCTACCAAATCTTGATTCTAGAGTCTTCATTACTTCTGAAGGGTGGGCGTTGGTGATGAGAAGCCCTTCAACTGCTTCTCTGGCTTTTCCTTTTAAGTTCCTTCGAAGTCTGTTGATATTTTCTACGGTGCTGAATGTTGGTTCAGACTCGTAGTAGGCGGCGCGGAAGGGTAGCCACTCCTGGTGTGACCCACTGAAGAAAGGCAACTCGATGAATTTGGGTCGCTGGGCGGCGCTGACAGCCCGGGTGATGGCTTCAGCTAGGAGGGCGATGTCTCCTGGTCCTCCCGCCGGTGTTCGGTGAACCTCCTCTTGCTTTGGTGGTTCGTGGTGGTGGACGATCTTCGGCTCTGGCTGGGGCTGGTGAGGCTCGTTGGCTATGGCTAGGACGGGGCGAGCCTCCTGGTTGTCCAACCAGTTGTCCACACGGGCGTTCACTTCTGAGTAGAGGGAGACTCCATCTTCTTCCTCTACTTCATCTTCTTCATCATCTTCCCTGTCAGTATCCTCCGTTTCTAGCGCGGCCAGGCGTGCAGCAGCTAGTTCCACTTGGAGGCGAAGCAACTCTTCCTTTGCTCTGGCGATTTTCTGCAACTTCGTCTTGCTGCAGGTCGATCCCCCCCCTCCCCCTTCTTGCTAGGGGGGCGGAGGAGCTGTGTGCCGGTTGGTTTCGACGTACCGGCGGCGGTCCTGACGACTCTCTTCACAGTTGAGGCGTCAGTATCACGGCGATTCGATGTGACAGCAGCGGGCGGCTTCATCAGCTGTTTCTGTTTCGCACCCATGGTGAGCGTCGTCGTGGCGGAGGGGGCGGCTGAAGGTACGACGACATCACCGGCGGCGGGGCGCGAGGCGGCGGGCACGTTGGCGGCCGAGGGGGGGGGGGACGGTAGCTGCCGGCGCGGGGGGGGCGCTGGCGGCTGAGGCGGCGGCCGTCGAAGTGGTGGCGGCGGAAGACACGGTGGTGGGATCAGTCGTCGCGGAGGTGTAGGTCTGTTCGGAACTCTCCGTGGCAGTCGTCCCCGATTGCTGTGTCGATTCGGATGTGGCTTCCGTACTGGTACCAGTCGCTGAGGTGGTAGCCTCAGACGATGACGGCTTCTGTTCACTCGACGGCTTGCGACCCTTCCCTTCGGAACGCGTAACGGGCATGATGATGACAGCTGATCTTCAAACTCGATGAAACACGAAGTACACGGAGTATCACGAAGTACGTTCTTCAGAAATCTTCACTGTAGTACTATATTCAATCTTCAAGTAATTCCCCACAATCCGGCGCTCGAAGGACCATTAAATGTGCGGGTTGCACATTTATAACTGTGCTGGGATTGGTGGGGAAATAAAAGGCGCTATTCTTGAAGGCTTGAATTTATTCCTGAAGCCGTTTCTTCATGCTCTTCTTCCTTTTTCTTTCTTCTTTCTTCCTTTTTCTTCAGGTGTTTCTTCTTCTGTTGCTGCTCGCCAACTGTGTCGAACCCAAAAATCCACTCGTAATTTATACAGTTTTCGCTAAAATAATCTAAAGCCTCTGATTGGACGACCAATAAGAGCGCACGAATTTAAGCCAATAAGAAAAAGGACGATTTCGACACAATTTGCTTAAGTACGACGAAACTTTACCGTAACGAGAGCCATTACACATTTTTTACACTTTTCTCTAATTTCTTAAATACTAACATATAATAAACTATACATTTTTGGAAACTACTAACTTAGACCTATCTAGGAAAAATAAAATATATGTGAAAACAAAACATAACATATATCGCTAAATTCTATTAAGGAACATTCTAGTAGTACATTCTGTACTGTGAGATCGGTCTAACTATTAAATAACATAACAATCTGAAATGACCTATTCTAATAAGAAACTATACTATTAAGAATCTAATAAGAAACTTACATCTATGTAAACTTATAAGTAGATAGACTTACAACTATATAATCTTACGACTATATGTAAACTATAACCTCTTATCAGCTATGATAATAATACTTGATCACTTAGTAATCCGATATCAATTAAACTATACTATTTTTCCTATAAACTATTATCATTCGACCACTTAGGAGTCTGTTCATAAAACTATTACTATCACTTATCACTATTAACTAACACTATACTATATACTGTCCACACATAAACTATACACTGTCCCGCACATGTAGTATGAGATTATAATATGAAAATGATAATTTATTTATTTAGTTTATAAGAATGACATAATGTATAATTATAATTAATAATTTTTAAATTAATCTATATCAACAAATTGTATGAATAATGATGGCATGTTAAATTAATTAAAACCTATCGCCTATACATTGCTGTGCCCTAGCAGGGTTCATTGTTTGGAACTATTATAATGTAACAACCTGTAAACAACATGAAATGCAATAAATACATGAATGAATATTATAATGTAAACAAAAGTATTGATATTGTCACAAAATATTAATTTATTATTACAAATTAAGTTGAACAGGACTTGGCTTCCTTCGTAAAAAGTTTTGAGATCGCATAATCTCAAAACTTTTTACGAAGGAAGAATTGCGTAGAGAGACTTGGCCTTTTTTATATTTTATGTTTTTTGGTGGGATTATCTACTTTAACTTAGACTTATCTATCAAACGTGTCTTTACATTAGAACGTGCCATCATACACTACAATGAACAACTTGTTTTTAAAAAGATTTTTCATCTTTTTTTTTTCACCATAGATATAATTATTTATTTACGAGTGCACAAGCGCTGAAGTTCGCATAGCCTAACTTTAGACACGCCAAGTTAGAACGGCCGTACTGTACTTTAAATGAGCGCACAAGAACTCACCGCACGTGCCTACCGGCCTGCACCGACACACGTGAGGGTGGTCGCGGTCAGGGCCAGTGCGGTGCATTTCTTGTTTTACTGCCAATATGTGGACTTTAGTCTGAAATTAATGTGATATTTTTATTTTCTCTATCTCAAAAATGTTATCGGCTTAGAGTCATTTAGGCACAGTTGCACACCGTCTTCCAAAATTAAAGTTATTTTGTACTTTTTAGGGGTATTTTCCAACATTGAAATCGGTTAAATTTTTTAGTCCAAATTTTTGTTTTTATTAAAAATGTCACTGAAATATTATTTTTTGTGCGATTTAGGTAGGAATCCAATCGAAGTTTTTGTTCTTAGCGGTTATGATGCAGTGCGAGATACCAAGGTAAAATTTGTGATCGTAGTAAATCACTATCATTTCAGGTACTACTATCATGGGTGTCCGTGATAAAGCGGAGCAGAATCTAAGTGATTAAATAATTAAAAGCAGTTTTTTGAGTTAATTCATCAAGTCTGTAATCATTAAAACAACACAAACGAAGCTGGCGGCGACAGCGGGCGGCGGCGCGGCGTGCGACGGCACTGGCGCCGGCGTCACCTGCGCCTCGCGCTGCCCCGAGCGGCGCGACGGCGCGGCCGGCTCCGGGCGCTCCAGGGGCGGCGCGGGCAGCGCGGGCAGCACGGGGGGCGCGGGCCGCTCGCTGGAGGGCGCGGCCGTCGCGGTGCTCGAGGGCGTGGGGCTGCTCTCGGACGGCTTGGGGCTGGTGGGCACCATCGCGTCCTCGCCGCCGTACTCCGCAGCGTTGTCGCCGTACTCGCCCGCCTTCAATGACACGCGTGAAGTTCGCTCGGGTCCACCCTAGAAACACCCGGTGGCGGCACTGCGGCGCGGGCGCCCGAGACGGACGCCTCGAGCGGACGCGCAGCTTGTTCCTTACCTTAAAATCAGCACGGTTGGGCTCGAACTCGAAGGCGGTGCGCGCCGAGGCCGACGTGGACGACAGCGGCGGCGGCGCCGTGCTGCGCGTCGGCGGCGACAGGCTCGACAGCCGCAGTGGTCGCGGCCCTACGACAACACAAACAGTCCTTCAACACATTCCAGTCACAGATTCTAACTTAACTGCGGTTCGGAACAAAAGGCGCGTCACTCTCACTGTTTAACATCAAATTCAGTTCGTAAAGAATCGCCTTGTAACTGCTAGGGTCAGCACACACCAAGAGCAGAGCAGAGCATCCATCCATCCATAGATATGTCAAACAGTAGAGATGTGGATAACAAAAAAAAAAAAATATAAGTTACTGGTTTGTGCATAAGTTAGAGTAGGCAGTATAGAGGCGGGCGTCTGCTGCGGCGGCTCCGGGGGCGCCTCGGTGTCTGCGCTGCTCTCGGCGCTCTCAGTGGTGGCGGCGCCGCGCTCGGGGCTGCTGGCGGGCTCGGTGCCGGCGGCGGGCTGCGCGGAGCTCGCCGCGGAGAGCGGCGGCGCGCCGTCCGCGTCCAGCAGGCGGCGCTCGCTGCACAGCTGCCCGCAGTCGCCTCCGCTGCGACACAAATATTCCGCACTTGCACGGTCAATATCTACTTGCCTATGATGATATCGCCAGTAGGCACCATCGCTAGGTACCCACTACAATTGCTTTGATGAAGATCAAAGTAAAAGCAAACTTCACCGTCCGCAAGCGCGTAACGTGTGCGCGCAATGTAGAAACCTGCGCCAGCGCGGGATGCTCTGCGCCACGTGCGTCTCGCCGCACGAGTCGTCCGCGCCCGCAGCCGCGCCCGCCGCGCGCGCCGAGCGGCTCAGCACGCCGCACAGCTTGCCCTCGCACACCACGCCGGCGCCCCAGTCGCTCTGCAGACACACCCGAGTCACGCGGCCGCCCGACCGAGCCGGAGCGGTCGCGCGGCCGCACACCCACCGAGCACAGCGTCGGCCCCACGACGCACAGCGCCGTGTCGCGCAGGCCCGGCCAGCCCGGCGAGCGCGCGGAGCACTCGTCGCCCTGCGCCAGCGCCGCGTCCACGATGCGCAGGCGCGGCTCGCGGCCGCCGCCCAGCGCGCGCACCACGTGGCACGCCGCGCCCGCCGCGCACTCGGCCGGCTGCGTGGCCATGAGGATGGGGCGCGAGCGTGCACCGCCGCCGAACGGCGCCTCCAGCTCCAGCACGGCCAGGTCGGCGACGGCGCCGGCCCAGGGCGCGGCGGCGCGCTCGGCGGCGGCGCCGGCGGCCAGCGCCACGCGCGCCACGCGCCGCGCCGCGCCCGTGCCCGGCGCCAGCGCCCACAGCTCGCGCGCGCCGCCGCCGGCGCACCACGCCGACGTGAGCGCGGTGCGCAGCGACACCAGCGAGCCGCCGCAGCGCCGCCCGCCGGCGTGCTCCACCACGATCTGCACCCATCCCGAACATCACTTACTGTCGCTCCATTATGCACACCGTCGCATTACATCCGTCTGCACACAAAGCTCTCACCATGAAAGGTGCAGTGTCGCTATCTTCTTCTTGCTCGAGCTCGTGTACTTCTCCGGCCACCGGCGCTTTTTCTGTACTTTCCGTATTGCTCACTAGCATACAAAAAACAAGTATGATAAAACCTTAACCAATGACTTCAATGTGGAAGACTGTCTCATTTAGAGAAATTCCATCATAAGCCAATTTCGCCCCAAGGCTGGTAATGTAAACCTTATTCGGTTAAAGCGTTTCCTTTAATAATTATTATTTTATTCTTTTTACTTACTATTTTATGTATTAACTTAACTAAGTATGAATCTAATAAAAAAAAATCTTATCTAGCTGTACCGGCTGTAGTGTGCCGTTACCTCAGTAAGTATATTTTATCTGGGTGGTGAATACCTAACGATTTATTAGACAACCAGTATTTTTCGGGAAGACTAAAATAACATAAAGCCACATGTATGATCTGTTCCTAGATCACACACTACTTTTAGATGATAGGGGCAGAATATAATAAAAGATGGCAAAGTAATTTAAACTGTTGTATTGTTCCAAAACTATAGGTAAAATGAACTAATGTACTGATGTGTGTGAATAAGTGACACGCGGCCCTTGCTGGCCGTAATGAGAACGCCCGACTTGATGGCTCGACGCGAACTGATGATTATTATAAAGATAAATGAATGTAAGGCGGTATGCTGACTTGCAGTATGTACGGTTGCACCGTTTACCACATGTTCCTCGCGGGGCAAGGCACACACAGAGGTGTAGGCACAGTCAGGTATTCATCAGTTAGAAACTTAGTACTTAGAAAAGTATGTCTTAGTCATACTTAATATTCTTTTAGCCATACACCGGACTAAATCCTGACTATTGGTTGAAAGTTCAATAAGAAAAATAAAATAAACAGGATAATAATGAGGCGGCGCACTGACCGGCCGCGGCGAGCGCCGCGCCCGCCACCAGCACGGCCGCACACAGCGCGCTCCTCATGACATCGCCGGCTGCACCACTTTCTATCTAAATTGCTTTCTTTGACTAATACGTATCGCACATACTACACAAATAACCAGAACACACGTATTGTAGCAAAAACTCTAAAATTCTTTGTCAATAGCAGTCAGACATTTGACATTTTCCATCGTCTAAAGAAGTAAAGTCTTCGTAAATAGCGAAGATATTGAAAGAAGTTTTAATACTTACAACCTTTATTTCTTTTTGATTATAGAGCAAGAGCCAGCGGCCCGCAGGCCTTCGGTAAAGTATAAAAGCTGTAAGTTTCTCAATGTATGTCCCCAACACAGGTAAGAACGAATCCCGTCTATGTAACTTGGGTCGCGGTGGCTTTCGCAGGTATCAGGTAATTAAGGTATGTAAAATTGTGTGTTAAATTCGTTAAAGTATAAAACTCAGTTTTTACATATTTTACTTATAATAATCCCAAAAGTCACCTTGCCGAAAGCCAGACATTTCGTACGGTTCCAAACTTCCAACCCTCTGCCAGACACCCTTAAAGTATATTTAATTGTTACTATACTTACGGTATAGTATAAAAGCTGCAATTTATATATGTATACTCATATAGGTATACTCAAGCATTTACAGTCAAAAAGTAACATTTGATGAGGTGGAACTAGTGAAGAAGATCAGAAATGGCTAACGAAACTTGCCACTCGCATAGATATCACAGTCAAGGTAGTTAAGCAACTATGAAAATGCACTATAAACCAATGATCTTAAATAATTATGTTGAAAATGTTATCATCGAACTGATCTGATGATGATGATGGAGCTGGAAGGTAGGCACTGGAACTGCGTAACTAATTAATATATCCTAGCCATGTTTGGGCTTGTTAGAATTGTCATAAGATGCACTTTGGCTGTAAGGTACTATTGAACTGATGTGATGATGAAGCTGAAAGGTGGAAAGTCGGCATGGGAACTTCAAAATAAAAAAATGTATCCTAGCATTTTTTTTTTTTTTTTTTTTCAATGGCAACTGAGCCGGTGTCGACTATTCTGCCAGAGTCAAGTGATGACGGTCGCGCCGTAAGGTAGACCGTCGACTTAGCACTTTGTTTGAGTTTATTAGAGCTGTCATGGGCAATGCTGTCAAGGGCAATGTAAAGGGCTATGCTCGGAGTTTCCTTGCGTCTTCGAATCAGAAATGAAGAAATGCGCAGGAGAACCAGGGTCACCGACATAGCCCGAAGAATTGCCAAACTTAAGTGGCAGTGGGCAGGGCACATCGCTCGTAGAACAGATTGCCGATGGAGCCGAAAGGTTCTAGAGTGGCGACCGCGCACCAAAAGACGCAGCTTTGGAAGACCTCCCAAAAGGTGGACCGACGACCTGGTGAGAATCACGAGAACGCGATGGATGCGAGTCTCGAGAGATCAAAACGATTACACTGTAACAATGTACCTATAATATGTATTCCTACTTATATGACATTGGTAACTTTTTCAAAAGAAATGTAGGAACGATATTGACTTCGTTGCCATAACACATTATAATAAAAAACACTAAACGGCTACAAATAATAAAAACATTTTACAAAAAAAAAACCGCCTTCAAAAAAAGCCAAACGATAAAAGTTCTTACACTAAAAAGTTGAAAATAAAAATTTGAATTGCTGTAAAGAAACTTAATTTATAGGTAATGGTTTCAGTGGTTCCTTTATGTGCCTGGCAACATAAAGGAACCACTGAAACTGTCTGGCTATTGAAAAAACATTATTTTATAGTTATCCAAATAACATATATAAATTGCAGCTTCACTACATAGTATAAAACAAAGTCGTTTTCTCTGTCCCTATGTCCCTTTGTATGCTTAAATCTTTGAAACTACGCAACGGATTTTGATGCGGTTTTTTTTTAATAGATAGAGTGATTCAAGAGGAAGGTTTATAGGTATAATTTATCACCTTTGCACCCGTGCGGGCTAGCTGGGGCGGGTCGCTAGTTTATACTATACCGTAAGTATAGTAACAATTAAATATACTTTAAGGGTGTCTGGCAGAGGGTTGGAACCGTACGAAGTGTCTGGCTTTCGGCAAGGTGACTTTTGGGATTATTATAAGTAAAATATGTAAAAACTGAGTTTTATACTTAAACGAATTTAACACACAATTTTACACACCTTAATTACCTGATACCTGCGAAAGCCACCGCGACCCAAGTTACATAGACGGGATTCGTTCTTACCTGTGTTGGAGACATACATTGAGAAACTTACAGCTTTTATACTTTACCGAAGGCCTGCGGGCCGCTGGCTCTTACACCCGTATTCACAAACAATACTCAAACAACCCTTGACTAAGCAAACGCACAGTGTTGAAATAGAGCTCTGTGATTGGTTCGTTTGTGTTGCGTAGTTCACAAACCCTGCCCTGTGCGCTCGCGAGCACTGTGAGACCGCATAGTAACGTTTGTGAATACGGGTGTTAGTCTATTAGGTCCTCTTCTCATTCTTTTCTTGGCTAACCAAGGATCTTATTATATCCTACGGACAGTGGCGGGGCAAGACCAAAATTTGATGTGGGCAAGATATATTTGCGAGGCCCCTTATGAATGACGCAAAACGACGGATTTTTTTTAAAGAAAAATAATTTTAATAAGTACTCAAATTATTACGAGTGTACGGTGGCCGGAAATCGGGATCGGTATCTCGGCGGCGTCAGGGGCGTAAGCGCCGTTGCCTTATGCGATCAGCCTCCTGCTTTGCTAGCATTACTGCTTCGCAGAAGGATGCGACCGCCTGCCACTCCTCCTCGCTCCGTGCCATGGTCTATACCAAAGCCCGGCGCGAGCCGTCGCCGATCGACTCCACATGGACACTTCGATGCTCTGTCCAAGCATGGCACACCTAGTCGTCAACGGCGCGCACCGTTCCCGCGCGCCTCAAGGAGTTGTCAGCAAACTGCAGGGGCCCTTCAGGGTCGAAGTCTCCTGGAGCCTAGGGTGGTGCAAACTGTTACCTCGACTCTAGGAATAAGGCAAGGAAGGTACGGGGTAGGTTTTTTAGTCAGTAAGAGTCTGACACTGGTCTCCCGTACGTCTTTTTTTCATTGAAATAGAGAAAATATTAACATCACATATATGAATATGTATATATTATAACCGAGGTGGATCAAATGACACATCTCACCCGTACGCAAAATACGGGCTTACTCATGGAGCTGCGGATAGCAACCTGAAATACATTATAATATATAATTATAAAGCATATTTTATTATTACTGTGGAATGATCTTCATTCGTCATTGATTAAAATCCCTTTTTTATTGTAACGTTGTAAATTTTTTTAGGGTTCCGTACCGTTGTATTTTCGATGTACAAAAGTGACTTTTCTACAGATTTATTATAATATACCATATTTTTTTTATAGATTTTGATATCCAGCGTATTTATTGTTTTAGATGAGACAGCCACGGGGCATATTATGCGTTCCAAATAAGAACCGGAAAGTCAATAACCTCGATCTGTCAAATTTTGAGTGAAAAGTACGGTTTGCAAAAAAATCTTATTTGCGTATCAATAAAAAGTTTTTTTTTGCTTTTTATTACTAAAAATTAGTTAATTCTAGTTGAAGTAAAAACGTTAGGGTTTAATATAAGTTTGCCACATATATTGTTTTAAGTCATAAATAGTTTACAAGAAAAACTATTTTCTTTCTTATTTTCATTGTTAGAAACAATTCGCCATTTTCTTCTATTTACCACTACTTAGACACATCATAGCCCAGTCATATTAGGTGAAAAAAGGGGTCAACCTCGGAATGAGAGATAATAAGCTATAAATTGGTATTCGCTGGGTGCGAAGTATAAGGTGGGGGAACCACGAAACGATCGCAGCGCGCGTCATGGCCAAAAAAGGAACTTTCGGTGGCGGACGCTGTCACTTTTTACTAGCGAGATTTACGTTTTTAGTAAATAAACATGAGTCACGAAGCTTGCTGTATAGTTAATTGCAAAATCAATGGCAGAAATAGTGATAAAAAAATCTACAAACTAATTGTTTTCCTTTCAATGTTGTTTGTTGTTGGAAAATGATGTCGTGTGTGATTGGTCGGAATCCAGTTTTTATGATTAATTTAGCCATGTTTAACTGAAAATACATAAAAGGATGGATTATTGAGAGCACAAGCACTCATAAATAATCGTCTGCTATTTACATGAAATGCGTTATTCGATGAAATTTGCTTATTTCTTTACTTACTTCTCATGACGACAGCCATGAAAAATCCGTAATATACTAAGCGAAATCTATTGATTGTATCATTTTAGACGAAAAATAAAAAAGACTTATCTTATATAGATTTAGAATATTTATTGGAATAAATGTAAATTACAATATTTAATTAAAATTGTTCGTTTGTAAATAACTCGTCGTAATGACAGCCGGGCATTTGACATTTCGGAGGCCACCGTATTTGCAACCGCTAGTGGCGCTGTCATCGCGCACCCAGCGAATAAACCTTTGTTTTGTCGTTCTACATGTTGTCTCAAAAGTCACAAATGATACCGTGTCCGCGTCTTAAGATATTGAAGGTCAAAGGTCATAAAAATTGTTTTTTTGTGAATATCTCGCTTTCTATTGTTTAAATGATATTTTTACCTGAATAAAAGTTGTAGGGTATAAAATTCTCTACAATTTTCGTCTTTTGTTTTTTTTGATACGATCAACCGTTTTTGAGGTAGAGCGCGAAGAATGCGCAGCGCATGACTTGACTTAGAACCTCAAGAATGGGGCTGGATGCTTGAAAATGGAATCCTGGAGCCCATAAGAACGTTATTACCTCCAGCACCAACCGAACTACTAAATATAATATTGTGCAATTGCAAAAATGGTTGTGGTTCCCGCTGTGGATGCCGAAAATCAGGGCTACTATGTTCTTTAGCTTGTGGCCAGTGCAATGGACAAGCTTGCCTGAACGCTGCACAATATCCAAGTAATCCTGATGAAGAAAACGCATACGATCCTGAAATTCTGGAGGGTTTGGAGATGAATATGACCGATAATGAGGATGATGACAATGAATTGAACGTTTTCGAGCGACAACAAGAAGAAGACGACGAAGAAGGTGAAGATAACTAGCTTCTATTCACAATTTTATTATAATTAAAACCAATAAGCCTAATGCTGACGGTCAATGAGATTATCCGCGGACGGTCAGACAGACAGAGAGATAGACTGATTCGAGATACCTATATCTAGGGTATGTTAGGGATGAACATAGGAGGTGAGTTAGGTGAGACTAACTAAAACAAGAAACTTCGATACGAAGCGTAAAAGGGCTCCTTAGTGAATGTTTGGAGAGGACGCCAGTTGCAATTCCTTCGAACACGGGGAAATTGGTTCTCAATGTCTTCGTCATAGAATAAAAAACTAAAAAAGTTCAATAATCTATATTTAATCTCAAAATAAAAATAAACTGTAAATAAAAAGCTGGCATGTTTTAGATATATTTATTGTGGCAGATCAGTCGAGTCTCGCGCCGGAACGATCTCGTCGA
This sequence comes from Mythimna loreyi, assembly GCA_029852875.1. Classification (NCBI taxonomy): domain Eukaryota; kingdom Metazoa; phylum Arthropoda; class Insecta; order Lepidoptera; family Noctuidae; genus Mythimna; species Mythimna loreyi. The sequence goes on from CM056790.1 coordinate 142,517, forward strand.
GCAGCGTGTGCGCGCGCAGCTGTCGCTCCAGCAGCACGTCCGCCAGCGACGCCGCCAGCGCCGGCACCCACGCCGCGCCGCGCACCGCCAGCCACTGCACACACCACGAGCTTCAGTCACGCGCCACGACCTGCACGAGCCGCACGCGCGCGCCTCGCACTCCAGGCGCAGCGCGTGCAGCAGCGCGGTGCGAGCGTCACTCACCTTGTGCTGCGGGTAGCGGTCCAGGGCCGCCAGCAGCGCCGCCTGCGGGCGCGGGCCGCACGCGCGCGCCTCGCACTCCAGGCGCAGCGCGTGCAGCAGCGCGGTGCGAGCGTCACTCACCTTGTGCTGCGGGTAGCGGTCCAGGGCCGCCAGCAGCGCCGCCTGCGGGCGCGGGCCGCACGCGCGCGCCTCGCACTCCAGGCGCAGCGCGTGCAGCAGCGCGGTGCGAGCGTCACTCACCTTGTGCTGCGGGTAGCGGTCCAGGGCCGCCAGCAGCGCCGCCTGCGGGCGCGGGCCGCACGCGCGCGCCTCGCACTCCAGGCGCAGCGCGTGCAGCAGCGCGCCGCCGGCGCCGGAGCGGGCGGCGCGCGCGGCGGCGGCGGCGGCGGCGGCGGCGGGCCGCGGCGCCCAGGCGGCGGCGGCGGCGCGCAGCAGCGGCGGCAGCGCGTGCGCGAGCGCGGCGCGGTGCGAGCGCAGGCCGCACATGGTGCGCAGGCGCTCCTCGTGCGTGCCGTCGCGCTCCCACGCCCACAGTGGCGCTCCGCTGCAAGCTGCGGGGGACATATTCAAATCGTTCCTATACCTGCCACGATCGCGAACGTCGAATGACTGACACCAGTACTCAGTAGAAAGTTTAAAAAAAAATGTACACAGGCGAAAACAGAAAGACACAAAAATAAAAACCGGCCAAGAGCTTGTTGGGCTACGCTCAGTGTATTGCAGTTCAGCACTATTCCGTCACCCTACACATATACACCATGAGATTTAAATAGACGTTTCATCAATAAATAAAATATAAGTTTAGAGGTTGCGCTTTACTAATTGAGAGTTCTGTGTGTTGTGTGTATGCCACTGTTCAGTAAGGGAGTTCAATTTGGAAATTCAAGGAAACACCGAATAATTTTCACTCAATATATATTACGTCACAGATACATATACGTTACAATATTACTTTGTTACCGAATACCGACTGATCTTTACGAGGGAGGGAGAGCGACTGCAAAGCGTTCCTGAACTGTTAGTTGCGCGTGAGGTTGCTTATCGGCTGACGTCACACGCGACTAACTTCATACCCTATATGTCGCTACATAGGTCCCCCCTTTTTTAAGAACAAAATTTAAATTTGGAAAATATTTTATACTAATTCATATAACTTAAAATTATCCCGCAGTACAAAATAATCATGGTCGCCCTAACCGCTGACTTTAATTATTTAGTTGCAATGTACATACACATCCGTTACAATGTTATAACAAATAAGCAGAAATTAAAACCTTCTATGAATAACAATGTTGAAACAAAAACATTCACACTGATAAATTGCAATTCGACAAAACAGTTGCTAGAACTTACTGCTGTAAACAAGTTACTAATGTTACAAAGTATTACTTTCAAAGAACTGATTACCTACACTGAAGTTGGTTAATTATAATTATACAATTTGCTGACAATTAGTTGATTAAAACTCTAAGTTACAATTTTGTTTCTAAGTACAAATACATTCATGAACAATATTGGTTAAAAATTGGTTTTCAATTGAATTTACGTTACATTATTTACGTCACAGGTTATTATTTCATTCGTTACATAAAATAACACGTCATTTTAACACTCTTTTATATTACACACAAATTAACACATAATATTTCACTGAGTAAACACAACCTGCTGTGGTTGCTGGGGTTGTATTTGCTGTAAGTTACCAACAGTAGATACAACTTGTCTCTTTACCCAATCTTGGGATTTTTTCTTACATTTGTTCAGACAAACATAAACACACAATAGCGATAACATAATCAGCACTGCCAACATGAGAATCCATCTGCAGGGGCCCTTCAGGGTCGAAGCCTCCCGGAGTCTAGAGGGTGGTGGGAAACTGTTACCTCGACTCCAGGAATAGGGCAAGGAAGGTACGGGGTAGGTTTTTTAGTCAGTAAGAGTCTGACACTAGTCTCCCGCTCCACCCAAGAGCGGGTTTCGTCATTGGATGATTTTCACCTACCATAAAAAAAAAAAAAAAAAAAACATGAGAATCCATATAATTCAATTTTATACGATAGCTCTGAATTACTATTAGTCGCTCCGTTTGCTCCATTTTGTGCAATAATAATTTCTTCTTGTTTACTGTACGATTTACCCATTTTTATCAAAAGGTGTCTTTACTGACTGTAATTTACAACTGAAGTGAATATTCTAGACCGATCTCATTATGCGCATAATATATATAAAATTGCTTTGAAAAAAAAATGCTAAAGACGATTTACACTAAAAATTTGACTGGCAATTTTGATGTACGGCCACTGCATGTGGTATAAGTAATAGGTTTTCTGCTGTTTGTAAGCATCTCATGTTGGCTGTCTTGATTACTCATTCTTATCTGGCTCGAGTCTGTACGTTCTTTCTCCGTAAAAATTGTTTGCTCATTCAACAAATACGCTGGTTTTAATCTATCTATTGAAACTAATGTTTTTTTATCATTCATATTTACTTCGAACGTTTTACTTCCCCTCTTATTGACCTTGAACGGGCCTAGATAAGGAGGTTGAAGTGTTCCTCTTAATATCTCATTTCTAATAAATACATGACTACAATTATTCAAGTCTGGATGTACGAATATGGTACGAGAATCTCTTTGTTGAACGTTTTGCGGCCTCAGATCTCTTATTAAATTCCTTAACTGACTAACATATTATATCATACTTTATTTTAGAATCTGAAGTATCGTAAAAATCGCCTGGAAGTTTTAACTTTAGACCATACGTCAATTCAGCTGCGCTGACGTTAGTATCACTTCGCGGAACTGCACGTAACCCCAATAAAATTATAGGCAACTCGTGTAACCAATTTACGTTATTATTTAGTCGTGCCCTCAATGCTACTTTTAAGGATTTATGCCATCTCTCAATCTTCCCATTTCTCTGGGGGTGGTAGGGGGTGGTTCTTATCTTATCTATACCTAAAAATTTCGTCAGCTGCATAAATAAATCACTCTCAAATTGTCTACCCTGGTCGGACGTTAGCCTAACAGGACATCCAAAACGAGCAATCCAATTTTCAAAAATTACTTGCGCGACGTTTTGTGCCGTTATCTCTTTTAAAGGATATGCTTCGGGCCAGCCTGTACCCCTATCTATGACAGTTAATAAATATCTATATCCCTCTGGTGTAGTTATGAGTGGGCCTACGAGATCAGTATGTACATGATCAAAACGAGCGCTAGGCATGAACTGTCCTAATTCCGAAGTAATATGTCGATGTACCTTAGCGTACCTTAGCTTTTTGGCAATTCATACACGTTTTTGTCCACCTAGCAATTTCTTTGTTCATTGTAGGCCAGTAAAATCTATTCTTAATTAATCTTTTAGTTGCTCTAATGCGTGGATGGCTTAAACTATGTAATCTATCAAAAACTAATTTTCTATATTTTTCCGTTAAATATGGTCGAGCCGTTTGTGTTGTCATGTTGCAAATAATCGGTGCTTTACAGTTTGGTAAATATATTTCCCTGAATTGTAAAGTATCCTTTGCTTGCTCTATCTTTTCACATAAATCTTGATCTAATTTTTGCTCCCTAGCTAAATCTTCGTATAGTAGGACAATCTATCGTCTCTACTCGCGACAAAGCGTCCGCTACGATATTTTTATCGCCTGTAACGTGCCTTATGTCGGTCGTAAATTCGCTAATATACGCTAGTTGACGAGTTCGACGAGGCGTTTCTTTTTCACTAACTTTACGGGAAAAGGCAAATGTTAATGGCTTATGATCGGTATAAATTACTAATTTCTTTCCTTCGAACATTTTACGAAAATATTGTATCGCTAAATAAATTGCCAAAAGTTCACGGTCATAGGTAGAATATTTTTGCTGCGTTTCCGATAATTGTTTTGAGAAATAACCTAGTGGTTTCCACTGATCTCCTATTTCTTGTTGCAATACTGCACCTACACAGGAATTTGATGCGTCAGTCATTAAAGCTAATGGAACATTGGAAGCGGGGTGCGATAACATAACGCTATTCTGTAAACATTCTTTACATTTTACAAATGCTTTTTCAGATACTTCGGTCCAATTTATCTTTGTTTTATCCCTCTTTTTACTGTTGTGCAAATATTTATTTAATTCTTTTTGATAATCTACAGCATGGGGTAAATGTGCTCTGTAAAAATTAATCATTCCTAAAAAACGTCTTAACTGTTCTACCGTTTCTGGTTTCGGATAATTAACAATAGCTTGTATTTTCTCTTCCAGGGGTTTTATACCCTCTGCAGAGACTTTATAGCCTAAAAATTCTATTTCAGATGCCCCAAATGTACATTTGCCAAGGTTAATAGTGATACCGAACTTATTAAATCGCTCTAATATTAATTTTAAGTGTCGCTTATGACTTTTCTCGTCGTCGCTGGCTATTATGACGTCATCAAGATAACAAAAATGAAACGGTTCCACACGGTCCTGATCGCCTTCTGCGTATTCTAAGTTTTGCAAAACATTATTATTCATGAACCTTTGGAATGTCTGGGCAGCATTACGCAAACCAAAAGGCATTCTTAAAAATTCAAATAGCCCAAAAGGCGTTATAACTGCTGTTTTTTCTACGTCTTGTGGTGCGACGGGCACAATATGGTAAGCACAAGATTTATATCTAAACGAGAAAATATCTTCTTGCCTGCACAAATATAAGTAAAATCTTGTAACCTTGGAATAGGATATCTATCAGGTTTCGTAACCGCATTCAATTGTCTATAATCACCGCAAGGTCGTAATTGTCCATCTTTTTTTGGAACAACATGTAATGGGCTTGCCCATGCTCCTTTGGAAGGTCTACAAATACCTAGCTCTATCATTAATGCAAATTCAGCTTTAACTTTCTGATACCGGTCCGGCGGCAGCGGTCTGGCGCGTGCATACACCGGCGGGCCAGTAGTTTCTATATAATGACAAACAGAATGAGACGTCGCGTCCTTGTATAAAATCGGTTTCATAATGTCTGGATATTCTATCAAAAGATCATAATAAGGATGAGTACTATTAATTGTACTAACTGACTCTTGATTACACTGCACTACGGAAGCAAGTACGTTCAGACTCGTAACCTGATCTATAAACTTTCTAGAACTTAAATCTATTAACAATTTATAATGTTTTAAAAAATCTGCCCCTAATATGGGCTGCGTGACATCTGCAACTACGAAAGTCCAACGAAAAACACGTCTTAGATTTAAATTTAGCACTAATGATTTTACACCGTATGTTTTTATCTCACTGCCGTTAGCTGCAAACAATTTATATTTGGAACACTCACCCTGATTGTTGTCTCTGTACTTCTTTGGTATGACCGAAACGTTTGCGCCTGAATCCACTAAAAACCGGATGTGATTTTGAGAGTCCAAAACACTAAGGCGGTGGTTGGCTATCGGTACTTGTTCTCCCGCCACAGAATGTACCGGAGCTAGTTTTCCTTCTTCTCGACCCACGTACACGGTTTCTCACATCTGGTCGCACGAGCTCTATACCGGAAATGATACTTGCACAGCCAATTGGGGTCTTCAGGAGTCATTCTGGATCGCGCGCCTCGGGACCTTGACCTTGAACGTCCATATCGCTTTCCACGTCCACGGAAGTTGTTTCTTCTATGACCTTGTTCTCTCAAAGCTGCTACTTCCAACGATAGCTTGTTTATTATTGTCAGAAGGTCGGTGGTGGTTGATGCTGCGGTGGCAGCCGCTCTTGCTCCCCCTGTCTCCATCCCTGTAGTTACCACGCCTTTTCCAGCCATCGTCATTAAAGCGGGCGAATTTGGATGAGCCATTTTGCACGAGAGTTCGCTAGGACTTTTATTCACTATTTTTCCGGGGATAGTTTTTCACTTTCGCGGTACACAGTTTTATCACGTCGGTTTTATCTCGTCGGTTTTATCACGTCGGGCTTATGATCACGTCGGGGTCACCAGTTTAGAAGTTGCGCTTTACTAATTGAGAGTTCTGTGTGTTGTGTGTATGCCACTGTTCAGTAAGGGAGTTCAATTTGGAAATTCAAGGAAACACCGAATAATTTTCACTCAATATAAACTTCTCATCAAAAAAATCGAAACACTTCCGTTTTCATTGTTTCTGTCCGAATTTAACACAAAAAAGAATTCATACGATGAAAAAAAATACATATATTATAGCTGGCAGTTTGGCCATTACAGTAATAAGCGAAAATTCTAAATTCAAAATTAGAATTTCATTTGTTTATCTTATAAACGAAATGAATCACTGTTTTGAGACAAATGTGTGTTTAGGGTTGGAGTACATTTAGCGTTTAAAAACTAAAAATTGGCGCCTATCCTTAAACTTTTTGTTTTTTATTTCAATACTGTGACTTTGGGACGTCTGAAAAAAGGTTTTTTTTCTAAAACGTATGGATACTTCGCCCACAGAAGCCGCCCAAGTTGTGGCATTGCTGGATTCTGGCCTTAGTCAGCGTGTTGTGGCTGCAAGACTGCATCTAAGCCTGTCATCTGTTCATAGAGTCTATAAACGTTATCGGGAGACTGGTTTGTTCACGCGCCGTTCAGGATCTGGCAGGAATCGGGTCACTTCTGAGCGAGATGATCGATTTATTGTAACAACTTCTTTAAGAAATCGACGCCTTAACGCTTTTCAACTGCAGCAGCGGCTTCGTGTTGTACGAAGGGTGGCTGTAAGTGACTCTACAATTAGAAGAAGGTTGAAGGATCGTGGACTGGTACCGCATAAGCCAGCAAATGGGCCGAAATTAACTGCAGACCATCGAAGAGCGCGCCTTAACTTTGCACGTGAGCACCTAAATTGGTCATACCTACAGTGGAGCAAAGTTCTCTTTTCTGATGAGTGTAAAATTATGCTGTATGGTAACGACGGAAGGAACAAGGTCTACAGAAGAGACGGAGAACGCTATGCACAATGCTGCATTGAAGAAAAGGTCAGCTATGGTGGCGGTTCGTGGACGGTTTGGGGAGGAATCAGCGCCGACGGTAAGACAGAGCTTGCTTTCGTGTCTGGGCCACGTCTGCCTGCACTAAACTGTCATCGGTACGTCGAAGAGTGTCTCGAGCCTCATGTGATGCCCTATGCACATTTTATTGGCAACGGCTTCATATTCATGCACGACAATGCTAGGGCTCACACCGCGGGCGTCGTACGAGATTATCTTAACGAAGTCGATATCTCTATTATGGAATGGCCAGCAAGAAGCCCGGACATGAATCCCACTGAACATCTATGGGATGAATTAAAGAGACGAATTCGAGCAAGAGATCCTGCCCCAGAAACACTTAGCCAGCTGCAAGATGCAATCCAAGAGGAATGGGACAATATACCACAGCATGTGATCGTGACTCTCATCCGATCGATGAAGAACCGTATGGAAGCAGTAATTAGAGCTCGGGGAGGGAATACAAGTTATTAAATAAACGTTTTTTAGCTTTTTTTTTCATTTACGTGTGTTGTTTTATCCATTTCCTTTATACTCCATACGGAATAAAAATGACTCATTTAACAAAATACGAAACCTATGAAAAATTCATTTAAATTTAGAACATTAACATTAAGATTTGATAAGCTCATATTACTCACTATTAAACGACATTTAACATTTATTCCTAAATGTACACATTTTTCTGATAATCCTGACAAAACGTAAACTTGCAAGGTGTTTCGATTTTTTTGATGAGAAGTGTATATTACGTCACAGATACATATACGTTACAATATTACTTTGTTACCGAATACCGACTGATCTTTACGAGGGAGGGAGAGCGACTGCAAAGCGTTCCTGAACTGTTAGTTGCGCGTGAGGTTGCTTATCGGCTGACGTCACACGCGACTAACTTCATACCCTATATGTCGCTACAATAAGAAACAGGAAATAACAGATTTAACATAGTGAAAAACAAAACTCGAAAGTGAGCACGAAAACACAACAAACACGACAAACGAAAACATAAACTTAAATTTAAAAAAATTATTATCAAAGATATTTTTTTAGATATACCTAAAAAAGTGAGGCGTATTTAAAACAAATTGAATCAACGTATCTACGATAATTTTGATCAGCTAAACTTTAATTATTTACAAATGTACGAGTATGTACCTACTTACACTTCCCGGTAACGGAGCTTGTTCGAAGTGTAAGCCACTGCGTTGTATGCACAATCGCGCACGTTTTAAATGATTTTCTTTTAATTCGATTAATGTGTCTCTGTCACTTCTCACGATATTAAAAGCATCCACTATCGCAGTTATTAACGTGTTACGACTTTGGTGTTCTTCTCGATACACCAGGCGCTTGACCTCAGACCACAAGTAAAAGTCTAACGGAGTGAGGTCCGGGCTTCTTGGTGGCCAAGGCACTGGCCCGCCGCGGCGGATCCCGCGCTGGGGAAACATCGAGTTCAGACCACGCACGGCACGGTGATAATGGGCCGGGCACCCGTCGTGCTGATAAAAAATACTTTCCACCGGCACTGTTAGCGGAAGGTCATTTAATAGGTCCGGGATAACACCACGTAACATGTCCAGTTAGGTTCCACCTGTTAAATTTCCAGTCACGAATCGAGTTGCACTTTGCACTGATCGTGTGCTGCGCGTACGACATTCGCGGGAAAACTAAAGTGCAAGTAGGTACGTTACCGCCGTACGAATACAATAGACACAATAGGCGTCGGAACACGATCGTCGGGGTTTCCGGGATAAAAAGTAGCCTATGTCCTACTCCGGAGTGTATCCTAAGCCTGTGCCAAATTTCATCCAGATCCGTCCAGCCGTTTTGGCGTGATTGAGTAACAAACATCCAAACATCGTAACTGTCGCATTTATAATATTACCAAGATTCCCTGCACTGGAGAGTTTATTTTACTTTGAACAATTAAAGCGGCGTTTCCTTTGTCGGCTTTAGCAATGGATTTTTGTATTTTTACATGCAAGTTATTTTATGCCGTATCACTACCTACGGAAGCTTATTATGGTTTGAACATTGATTTCGTTTGAGGAGGCCGCGGCGCGTGCGATACCTACAAGTTGCATCTAGCGAACGTTACTATCGTTTTTCACTTATTCTTATTATGATGTTTCTTTTTTTAATTATTTAAAAAAAGAAAGTACTCCTTATGCCAAATCGTTCTACTGCGGGAAAACAACCATTTAAATTTCACGGTGTATATTATATTGTCAAACGACAGTACTCGATTAGCAGTCACAGACTATTGTAATCATTATAATAGCGATCATTCACACTACACTCATATATTGTAAGTTACGCAACAAATCAGATCTTTTACAGCTATCAGTGACTATCATTTCAAGACAACTCGCAAGGTGTGTGCGACCCAGTCAGCAGCGCATATAACCACAAATATTACTTCACATCATTAACAAACAAAAGACGAACGCATGATCGTCTGTTTAATAATCATCCATTGGCCAGCTGATTAATTGGCGATCTGTACTAAGCTAGCAATGATTTTTGTTCTCAATTCAAAGAATTGATTTGGCACGTTATCGCGTGTTTTCGTACCAGGAAGTAGTAGGCCGGCCAGGTGTGTTCGCAAGCACTACGCCTCCTTACCATAACTCTACTGCTTGTCATATCTATGGTTAGGATAAACGTTGACGACTGCAGTTGTAATCAATGAAATGACATACCTAAGACGAGCAGGCCATTGTGCGGGAAGAGCGGCGCCAGCGCGCGCGCGCACTGCGCCATGCGGTGCTCGCGCGCCGCCTCCAGCACCAGCGCGCACGCCGCCTGCTCCCAGTAGCGCGCCGCGCCCGCCGCCGCCACCGCCGCGCGCAGCTCGCGCAGCAGCTCGGCGCGCCGCCGCGGGCCCGCCAGGCGCGCGCGCGCCGCCGCCCACTCGGCGGGCGCGGGCAGCTGCGCGTCCAGCACGTGCGCGGCGCGCGAGTCGCCGGCCGCCTCCAGGCGCGAGCAGTGCGCCTCGCACGCCTGCAGCGCGCGCGCCTGCAGCTCGGGCGGCGGCGGCGCGCGCAGCTGCTCGTCGGGCGGCAGCGCCTGCTCCAGCGCGCCGCACACGGTGCCCCACAAGCCCACGGCCGCGTCGCACACCTCGCCCGCCACCCTGCAGCACTCAGCACTCAACATGTCTGTGTAGCATCTAGCGACGAAGGCTCAGCGCAGCCATAGCGAGTGTCTACAAAGTATGACACTAAAACTAAAAATGTTAACCGCATACACCACAATCTCATTTTCCATAGGTTTATACAACTTAGCGAGTGTAGCAACAGTCATCACTTCAAATTATGCAGTAAGTAGTTACTATAAGTTATCAATTTTTGTCGTTTGTAAATGAGTTTATTAAACTGGCAATAAAATGAAGTGCACCTGGCGACGTAGAGGCGCTGGTGGAGCGGCACGGCGGGGTCGGCGTGCGCGGCGCGCAGCGCGTGCAGCGCGGCGCGGCGCGCGGCGGGCGCGTCGGCGGCGGCGAGCTCGATGCGCGCGAAGTGGATGTAGGGCAGCGGGGACGCGCCCGCAAAGCGCTTTAAAGCAGCGCGCGCTTCCATGCGCATGCGCCGCGTTTCTCGTTTCCCCAACGCTTCCTGAACAGTTTTATCAAGGGAATTAACTAATGTCTAACCACCATAGATATATCAAACAGTAGAGATATGTTATCAACACAATTTGTTCGAGTTCAGATGTCTCCAAACTACGACCATTTTATTTGCCGTTTCAAAAATCACTCTTACACACAAAATGTTTTCGTGAATTTAAACTAGATGAGGACGGTGTTTCCTAGCTGACTACCCTGAGAAGAAACATCGAAACAAATACAGAGGTATCTTATTAGGTCCATACAGTAAACATGAATTAATCAAATCATATGAAAATCAATCGGATTGGTGCCTGAGTTGGTCTTTTGAAGAAAGAAGCATACTCTTCTGAGCGGACCTGTCCAGTCAGTACAAGCTTTTGTCAGTATTGAGTGAATACTGACAAAAGCTTGTATTCATTATCATCACCATCATTTCAGCTGAAAACGTTCACTGTTAAACGAAATTTATATTCAATTTAGAATAAAAATATACTTGGGCACAATACCATGCACGTGCATGGTATTGTTCCACATAATTTGTCAAAATGTTTCCCAAGTTCAATGTTGGAGACGGCTTTTTCAGAGTGAATTCATCCACTTTTATTCTTGGAGTCTACGGATGACTAAGAATTTAAAATAAAAAATAGTGGACATGATTTATACTGATTGAACGAATGAGACAGGAATATCACAAGAAAATATAAACCAATACTGTCCTCAACTGTGCTCTCTCCTTTAATAGTTGATTTAAATATACCTAGATGGTACGTGACTACGTGCTAACACTAAGCCTACGGAAACAGTATATTTACCTTAACTTAACCCTGATCAATACGTGACACGCTCATCATCATCATCCTAGCGGTATTAGTCCCGGTTGCCAACCTTGGCTTTCACCTCGGTGCCCGGGGTCCGCTTTCTTGCTAAGACGCCTCCACTTCGCTCGGTCTTTCGCGTCCTTTGCCGTAAGCCCATTGGCACGCATATCGTCCCTTACGACGTCGATCCAACGCCTCTTAGGCCTTCCTCGTTTCCCGGGTCCCGGCGGAGGCGGCATGGCGAGGTATCTGTTACCCACGTAGTCTGCCGGTTTTCGTAAAACGTGGCCATACCAACGTAAGCGACCCTCCTGCAGTTTATCCGCTATGTCACGGACCTGAAGGCTGCCCCGGATGCGGGAGTTTTTAATGCGGTCTTTCCGCGAGACTTCAGACATCCAGCGCAGCATATTCATTTCCGTGACACGCAGGCTTTGCTTATGCCGCTCAAGTACAGGCCACGCTTCACTGCCATACAAAAGGCCAGGCCTAATGATGGTCTTATAGACCTGACCTTTGAGCTTAACCGGCATTTTGGGGTCATAGATAACCCCCGCCACCTCACGCCATTTCGCCCAGGCCGCCGAGATACGAGACTCGACGTCGCAATCGACGTCCCCGGACTCGTGGAGCACCGATCCCAAGTACCTGACCCGTTCCGTGCGCTCGACTGTGTCTTCGCCAATGCGAACAGGAGCAGCGTTTGTTGTGTTACAGGCCAAGTACTCGGTCTTCGCCGCATTAATCTCCGTTTTCCAGCGATTCCTTCCACGCTGTCACACGTCGAACCAAGCGCCCACTGTCCGAGGCCGTCAGCGCGATGTCGTCTGCATACATGAGCAGCCATGGCGGCTGCTCATATAAGTCCCTGATGTTAGAGGACAGCACGTCCAGCACCACGCTGAACAGAAACGGACTAAGGACAGAGCCCTGATGAACTCCAACGGTGATGGGGAAGGGATTCGTATCGCCAACAGCGGTCCGAACCACAGAACCGGAGTCTCGGTACATGTCTCGGATGATGTCAACATAGGTCTCGGGCACTCCTTTGGATCTCAGCGCCCACCAGATCACATCACGGGGGACACAGTCGAAGGCCTTCTGCATGTCTAGGAACAAGAGGTGCAGAGGCGTATTCTTCGATCTGTATCCCTCCATGGTAACCCTTAGGGCAAAGATGGGGTCCATGGCGCCGTGGCCTGGTCGAAACCCATATTGACATCCCGAGACGTTGCACTCCTGTCGGATCCGAGAGTCAATCACCCGCTCGAAGAGCTTCATGGTGTGGGACATAACCTTAATCCCACGGTAGTCGCCACACTCCTGCACTGATCCCTTGCCTTTGAAGACTGAAGTGATACTCAGTCCCCATTGACTCGGGATCTTTCCGGTGAGGAGCATGCGGTTAAATAGGTGGGTTAAGATGCCCACACCACGAGGTCCCATCGCCTTCCAGGCTTCAATAGGGACTCCATCGGCACCGACAGCTTTCCGGTTCTTCATGCGGCGAAGAGCCACATGCACTTCTTCAGGCGTAACCGGGGGCACAAGCGCTGCACAAGTCCGAGGCCATGTGTTTTCACGGCCCTCGGAACGCGCCACCAATAGGTTCCCAGCTAACGGTAGGAGGAGTTCACATCGGCGTCGGGTTGACGATGAAGTACCTGGGACTTGTCCTCGACAGCCGGTGGAATTTCGAGGAGCATTTCCGACGTCTGGCTCCTAAACTCAATCGGTCAGGAGCTGCCCTGAAGCGGCTCCTGCCGAACCTGGGGGGTCCAGACGCCTCCTGCCGGAGGCTCTACGCCGGCATCGTTCGGTCCATGGCCCTTTATGGGGCACCAGTGTGGGCGCCGTCGCTGCGTAAACGCCCGGCGGCCCAGCTGAACGCCTGCCAGAGGGTCATGGCCATCCGGATGGTGCGGGGATACCGCACGGTGTCCCGCGAAGCGGCGAGCCTCCTTGCTGGCCTACCACCATGGGATTTGGAGGCAACAGTCCTTGCACACATGCACGATCTGCGCGTGGAGATGCAACGCCGGGGTGAAACTCCGCTGCCTGAACATGTTAAGGCATGGCGGAAAGAGCTCCGGCGGGATCTCATGGTGAAATGGAAACAGCGACTGTCGCAACCTAGCGCTGGGCACGCCATAATTTCGGCAGTAGTGCCCCTCTTTGAGGCGTGGCTGGATAGACCTCACGGCGTCCTCACCTTCCGCATGACGCAGGTCCTCACCGGACATGGCAAGTTCGGGAGGTTCCTGCACCGGATCCGTGCGGAAGAGACGCCCGGGTGTCGCCACTGTGTGGCCAGCCCGGAGGACACGGTGGAGCACACGGTAGAAGTGTGCCCCGCTTGGGAAGAGCAACGCCGTGCCCTCGTGGGGGTGATCGGCGGCGGCGACCTCTCACGCCGGGCCTTGGTTCAGGCCATGGTCCGCAGCGAGGAGGAGTGGCAGGCGGTCGCCTCCTTCTGCGAGGAAGTAATGCTCGTTAAGGAGGAGGCTGACCGCATAAGGCAAAGGCAACAGCGTACTCGCCGTAGCTGTCGCCGCCGCGATCCTGCCGATATCCGGCCACCGTAGACACTGGCTTGCGGACGGTGAGCAATGGGTAGCTCGCCGTCCGGTCGTCTGGTAGCAGTCCAGACCGAGCCCAAGTCGTCGACGGCGCGCTCCGTTCCCGCGCGCCTCAAGGAGTTGTCAGCACACCGTAGGGGCCCAACAGGGTCGAAGCCTCCCGGAGCTGAGGGTTGATGCGAAAGCGTTACACCGGGGCTCTGGGAATAAGGCAAGGAAGGCACGGGGTAGGTTCTTTAGTCAGTAAGAGTCTGACACTGTTTCCCGCTCCGCCCAAGAGTGGGATTCGTCATTCGATGATTTTTACCTACCATAAAAAAAAAAAAAAAAAAAAAAAAAAAAAAAAAAAAAAAAAAAAACCGGGGGCACAAGTCCCTGATTTGGAGGGAGAACCGCAGACAGCACCTCTTTGTGCTGCTTGTTCAGCAGCTCGTGGAAGTGCGAGCGCTATCTCTCCTTCACCGCGAGGGCCTCGCATAACAGATTGCCGTCAGGGTCTCTTACACAGCGGCACTTAGTGATAACCAGTGCCGCTTTGACCCTGGAACGTGCCAACTTATAAATGAGCTTTTGCCCCTCAGACGATTCCAACTTATCATAAAGTGGCTGTAAGTGGTCTCGTCTGGCTCTGGCTACAGCCCTCTTGGCGGCACGTTTTGCAGCTCTGTATGCGTCGCGGTCTTCGGGAGATTTGGAAACTTGCCACGTTTTGAAGAGAGCTTTCTTCTCTCTGATCTCCCTCTGGACTGTGTCATCCCACCACCAAGTTTCCTTGTCACACTTGCGGCCGCTCCTGGACAAGCCGAGCACCGACTTTGCCGCTTTAGTGATGGCAACCTGAATCCTGTCCCAGTGGCTTTGCACAGGTTCGCCATCGGTTCCATCGCACTTATCGCCGATGGCCGACGCGAACGACTGAGACGTGGCTTCATCCAGTCGCCACCACCGTATTCGGCGTTGTTGGCGCTCAACAAACTTGACCTTAGGCTTGACGCGCAAGTCCATGACAAGGAGACGGTGTTGTGCAGTGAGACTCTCGCCGGGTATGACCTTGCAGTTAGCTACCTTACTGATATGGTGTCTCTGTGTGAGTAAGAAATCGATTTGGGTAGCGTACCTCCCGCTCTTGTAGGTAATCAGGTGTTCGGGTTTCTTTTTGAAGTACGTGTTCACGATGGCAAAGCCGCACACGTTTGGAGGATATTCTCCCCTTCCGTGTTACGGCTACCGTATCCAAAGCCACCGTGAACATGTTCAAAATCCTTGCACCTGTCACCCACATGACCGTTCAGATCACCAACCAAGACGATTTCCTGTGGCAACGGGATGCCACGAAGCACCCCACCGAGTTGATCCCAGAACGCAGCCTTTTCAGTGTCGCTGCAACCGACCTGAGGTGCGTAGGCACTTATCAAGTGGGTTACAACCCCGTCAATAAGCACACCTACGACCATAAGCCGATCACTGTAGCGTTTCACCTCCAGGACTGCGTCTTGAAACTCCTCGGAGAGTACAACGGCCACCCCGTTCTCCCCACCGGCTGCACCCGTGTAAATCAGCTTGTAGCCATTCCCGATGAGCCGGGACCTGCGGCCTTTCCACCGAGTCTCCTGCAGGAATGCCACGGCCACCTTTCGCCTAAGAAGTACATCGGCTAACTCTCTAGCGCGTCAGGTCAGCGTGCCAATGTTGAGGCTGGCGAAGCGGATTTTACGGGTTGGGGCACGCGTCTTTAGCCGTGTTCGCCCTGACACGGTAGCCCTCGCCCACTTGCCACAGGAGTCGGGCGAATCTCCTGCGCGCCGTTTTGCGGCGGCGCCCTATCCGTGGCAACATTCTTTCTTGTCTTGTCCATTGTTTAGTGGCTATTTGTAATACGTGACACGCTGATGTATAACATACGTGACATGATAATGAACAATATACGTGACTTCTCACCACATCACCCCACTTAAAGTAAAAAAAAAAACTAAATTACGGTTTTTCTTTCTTATACATTTTAACTTAGGCCCTTATCTTTTATAGGATACTAGTGTAATTTGTGATAATTTGGATTCTATATATGAGACGCGTATTCTAGATGACTTCTTACAAAATTTATTGTTTAAACTATTTAAATTGTTTGTGTCCGTCTAATTCGTCATGTACCTCGTAAGGAAGTAGAATTTATTGACGTCGTTGAAACTAAATGACAGCAGAGGAAGACGGACCTGCGGGTCGAGCAGCAGCACGAGCGCGTGCATCCAGCGCAGGCGCCAGCACAGCAGCGCCACGCGCCGCTCGCCCGCCAGCCACTCGGCCGCCGCGTCCCACAGCGCGCACAGCCACGACAGGTAGCCCGCGTCGTCCGTGAAGTAGTGCGGCGGGTCCAGCAGCAGCGCCAGCGCGCGCGCCGCGTCCGCCGCGCGCGGCCGCGCCGGGTGCGCGCGCGGCAGGCGGCGCGCCGCGCGCAGCAGCGGCAGCAGCGCCTCGGCGCCGTCCGCCTCGTGCGCGTCGCCCAGCGCGTCGTTGGCGGCGGCGGCGGGCGCCAGCGCGTAGCCGCTGCACGGCAGCAGCGGCACCTTGGCGAGGCGCAGTGCCTGCACCAGCAGCAGCGCGGCGGCGGGCGCGGCGCAGGGCCGCAGCAGCGCCGCCACGTCGGCGGGCGCGGGCGCGCGCTGCGGGTCGGGCGGCGCGGCGGGGGCGGCGGCGGGCGCGCGCCAGTGTGCGGCGGCGCGCGCGCGCTCCACGCGCACCCACATGGTGCTCACGGGCAGGCCGCTGCCGCTCACCTGCTCAGTTACACGATAACGCACGGTTCCTTTATTGTCTTACTAGAGTATTCAATTCTATGAATATTGACCATTTATTTGCAGACTGTCCAGAAACTTACAACAATATAAAGTAACTTTTTCTTTGAAACTTGAATTTAATATACTTATAGTATTATTAATCAACTTCAAAATAGAAAGAGGTTTTTTTTATGGTAAGTAAAAATCATCCAATGACGAATCCCGCCCTTGGGCAGAGCGGAAGACTGTGTCAGACTCTTACTGACTAAACAACCTACCCCATAAGTTGCCACATATACCAGCGCCAGCCTTCCTTTCAGACGCTAACCCTGCTAGTTAGCTTCGACCCTTCTGCAGGGTCCCCTCGGTTTGCTGACAAATCTTCATACCTTTAATCGTATATTAAAAAAAAAACGGCCTACGGTGTGTCGGGCCACGCTCAGTGTAGGTTTCCATAGTTTCCTGTCCGTTCTTGGTTTTCAGTGGTTATTTTCGATCGCGTGAACCGATTTATATTCCATAACTATCACACAACGCCGTCTAGTACCAAGCTAAGCAGAGCTTGTGTTATGGGTACTTGACAACTGATAAACATACTTATTTATTTCTAAATACATACATATTATAGATAAATTACACCCAGACACAGAACAAATGATCGTGCTCATCACACAAACATTTGTCCTGGGTGGGAATCGAACCCACGACCTCCGGCATAGCAGTCAGTGTCACTAACTACTAGACTGACAGGTCAGTCAAATTCATTTAGACAGATTTATATCATTATTTTTTTTTATTTGAAACAAGATACGTTCAGTATAATAAAATATGTCAACTGTGTTTGAAAAAATGCTTAAATTTTTTTTTTCAATTTTCAAGAACTGTTCAAAGTTCAAAATAATTTTCCTAGAAACTCCTTTTAAAGTTCTACATTGGACATTTTTTTCACATTTTCTTAACTAAAGGTTCAAAAGTTAGAGGGGCAGGACAAAAACTTTTTACTTCAGTTTACTGATTGGTGTTGGCCAGAAGAACAAGATGTACTGTGTTTGCAACTCCCATACGGAGGTTGGCAATGTCCTTCTCAGTATAACTGACAAGAACACACACACATTTTACAAGTTTGGAAGAGTCTCTCGCGCAACCTATTCAGTTTAGAAATAGTAAAAAATAAAAATCATGTAACAGAGTGAGGGTAGTTACTAGTAAAAATAAACTGAAAAAGTATATTAAAATCAATAAATACATTGTAAAAACCAAGAAAATGGTTAAGAAACAAAAATTCTTTATTAAAAATGTCAAATTAAATAGGGAAAGATTGCACTTATTGAAACAATTAGATATATATTCTTCAAATTTAGATAAAAGTACAAAGAAATACCAAACTGACACAGAAGATCTGCAAAGTGAATTAAGCAGGCTTCAAGATAAACTTAATTCAATGACCATAAAATACAATGCTTCTGAAAATCAAATGCGGGAATATGTATTGGCGATGAACAAGCTGGTGAGCTCACAAAAAACGCATTGTGAGCAATGTCAACTAACATCTATTGCTTCTGCATCAGACCATTCATTGACAGTATGTAATACCGCATTATCCCAGTCTAGTGTTAGTTTGCCCAATGAAATTACTAATTGTTTATCACAACAGGTAATAAATAAAGAAATAGTTATTTTTTGTGATGAAATTGGAAGAGGTTTAGGCCACCTTTTGAAAAATGAATATCCGGGGCACTCTATAATAAATAATTGCATGCCTGGCTGTTCGCTGTTTGATGTAATGAAAAAAATTAAAAAATGTAAATTTAATAAGGACTGTATACTATTAATTTTTGTTGGTAATAGAAGTTATGTAAACAAAGGAGAATTGCTCCAATATTATAGAACATTATGTAACCTGAGTGTAGCAAAAATTGTGATGTTCACATTCCCATATAGCAAAAGTTTGTCACAGGAAGAAAATAGCATTAGATATAAGATTAACATTACTTTACACAATATGATATTAAATAATAATTTATTTCATTTGATTGACACCAACAATTATGTTGGCACTGATTTTTATTTGAGAAAAGATAGATATCTTGTAGATAATTACTATCTTTCAAAATCATGTAGAAGACAGATAGCTGTGTCGCTATCATATTATTTTTTTATTACAGCCAAGAACTTGGCTAAACAAATTGCTCCTATTGAGCAACGCAATGACATGACTACTGACTTTGCCGATAACTTGGCATCAAATATTTATTTAAATTAGAAAGTAAGACAACAGAGTCAATCTCTAGCAATAATAATATATTGTTGAATAATTATCAGTCCATTCGAGTATCAAAGTCACTAAATAGCATCAATCTGGTGCATCAAAATATTCAAGGTTTAATGAATAAAGATTTAGAAGTCGAACTTTTTCTTAATTGTAATAAAATTGATATTCTATGTATAACTGAACATTGGCTGAAAAGCCACCAGCTCATGTTTAATTTTAGTAATCACCAGGTTGGTAGCTCATTTAGTAGAATTGATGCCATACGTGGTGGCTCATTGATCTTAGTAAATAACCACCTGAAATATAAAGAACGGAAAGATATTGTTAGTCTGTCTGTTGAGCGGTCAATAGAAATAGCCTGTATTGAGTTGGACCAGTTTATTATATTAAGTGTGTACAAACCCCCTTCTGGATTGTATGACTGTTTTGAAAAAGTAATGGATGAAGTATTTCATAAGATTTCCAACTCAAACAAGTTCATAATCACTTGTGGTGATTTTAATATTAATCTGTTAGAAAACTCAGCTTTATGTAGTAAAATTATAAGTTTATTTCAGTCCTACAATCTTGTGAACTTGTTTTTTGAGCCCACTAGAATAACTCCTACTAGTGCTACTTGCTTAGATAATATTTATACAGATGTTGTCCCAAGCCACAAACAAATTATAAATTTATTAGAATCTGATCACTGTGGTCAATTAATTACTTTTGAAAACCCAAACAACAAAGTGGTTAAAAAGAATATCACTGTCAATCCTAAAACTGTGAGTCGTTTAGAAACTTTTAAAACTAAACTTGCTGATAAGCTACCTATGTTGTCAACCCTAGATGATATCAATCATCAATATGAAAGCTTTTTTAATACCTACTGTAAGCTATTTGATGCCACCTTTATACCTAAAACTATTTCAGTTAACAATAATGCATCTTTTGGTGAATGGGCTACCGTTGGTATTCACAAAAGTAGAAATCGGCTTTATGAGTTATATGATGAAAAGATTTATGTTAACACTGCTGAATTTAGTTTGTATGTAAGAAATTATTCCAAATTATTTATAAAAGTATGTTCTGTTGCAAAGTCGCGTTATTTGAGTTCCAAAAAAAAAAATAGTAATAATATAATTAAAACGACTTGGAATATTATAAACAGTGAAACCGGAAGATCTACAAAACAATGTAGTGACTATAAACTTGTAATAGACGACAATGTCATTCAATCGGACTCTCAAGTTGCTGCGGCTTTTGAAAACTTCTTTTCAGAGATCCCCATATTAACAACTAAATCTCTGAACTCATCACCCATTGCTGCAGAGTCTCTGCTTAAAGAAAATGTTAAAGTTTGCGATTCCGAGTTTAGTTTTGAACATGTAACCTACAGAGACATAATTAAAACTTTTAACACTTTAAACGTCAAAAAGACAACAGATCTATGGGGAAATTCTGTGAATGTTGTAAAATCGATTATCAACGTTGTAGCTCCTAGTTTAGCACATATTTTTAATAGTTGTATTGATTGTGGTGAGTTTCCTGACTTAATGAAGTATAGTAAATTAATGCCATTGTTTAAAACGGGTAGTACAACAGACCCCACGAATTATAGACCCATTTCAGTACTACCTACCTTTAGTAAAATATTTGAAAAACTTATTCTAGAACAGTTACAAAGATTTTTTAATAAACATAAATTGTTACATACGAAGCAATTCGGTTTTACAAGGGGTCGTTCAACAACCGATGCTGGTGTTGAACTTTTAGGACATATCTATAACGCATGGGAAGACAAATGCGATGCTTTGGGCATTTTCTGTGATTTGTCCAAGGCTTTCGATTGTGTTAACCATAAAACTTTAATCAGGAAACTCCACCATTACGGGATCCGTAACTCCTCTCTGGATCTTCTTACATCTTATCTCAGTGATAGGATTCAGAGAGTTGATATAAACGGGCAAAGATCACATGGATCTGTTATAACGATGGGTGTCCCCCAGGGCTCAATTCTTGGCCCGTTTTTATTTCTAGTTTATATAAATGATTTACCTTACCTAATAAAGGATTACCACGATATAGTGTTGTTTGCAGACGACACTTCACTTTTGTTTAAACATAAACGTCAGCAGTCAAATACTGACGATATAAATATTGCTCTGTCTAAAATAGTACACTGGTTTAACGTCAACAACCTGCATTTAAATGAAAAAAAAACCAAATTTATTAAGTTTACAATGCCTCATGTTAGGCAAGTTGAAACTAGTGTACAAATAAAAGGTAAAGATTTGAGTCCTGAAGATACCATAGTGTTTTTGGGTATTACTCTAGATTCTAAGCTTCAGTGGGGTCCTCACATTGATAAATTGTCTAAAAAACTTAGCTCTGCAGCATACGCTGTCAGAAAAATTCGTAATTTAACTGACTTAGAGACAGCCCGTTTAGTTTATTTCAGCTATTTTCATAGTGTCATGTCCTACGGCATTCTACTGTGGGGAAATGCCGCCGACATTCAGACAATTTTTGTATTACAGAAAAGGGCTATTCGTTCAATTTATAAATTAAGTCCTAGATACTCACTAAGAGATAAATTTAAAAACATTAATATATTGACTGTGCCTTGTCAATACATCTTTGATAATATTTTGTATGTGCATAAAAATAAAAACATGTTTAAAAAGTACAGTGATATCCATAACGTTAATACTAGGAACAAACATAAATTTGTGGTTCCTACAACCAGGCTCAAAAAAATTGGGGGCTCATTTAGATGCCAATGTGTACACTTTTATAATAAGCTTCCCAGTAACATTCAAGAACTTAGCCTGAATAAATTTAAATTGTTTGTAAAGCGAAAACTTTGTCAAAAGGCTTTTTATACTGTTAAGGAGTATCTTGAGGATAAGACGGCTTGGGATTGACCTGCTCCAGCACTATTATTGTAGTTGTATTTTATTTTTATTTATTTATTTTTTTAACTTTGGACTTGCAATAATTTATTTTGCAGTTACATTTTTGTATTTTTTTTTATTTTTTATTATTGTGAATGTGAGGACTATGTCGATTACTTTTCCTTTTCCGTAATTTTAATATGATGTCTGACAGATTTGAGTATTTGATGCGGCCTACGCAAATGTCCTTTCTTTGGTATTGATCGTCAAGTCGTTGAGCTCCTTAGTAGTCCTAAGTTTGAGCTACACGAATACTGACAAATGCTTGCACTGACTGGACAGGTCTACTCAAATCTGTATGGTTCTTTCCTCAAAAGACCATCTCAGACACTAATCTGCATGGTTCTCATATGATTTGACCAATACATGGTTACTGTATGGACTTTAAAAGAGACTTTGACCCCTGAGTTTGTTTCGGTGTTTCTTCTCAGGGTAGTCAGCTAGGAAACACCGGACTCATCTAGCTTAAACTGACGAAAAGAAAAAAATATTGACGTGTAAAAGTGTTATTTTAAAACCTATTTACAAAATAAATATCATTTATCATTTATCATTTATCAGTACATTTTGATACAAGTGCAGGAAGTTTGTCATTGCGACCAATTAGCACGAGCCGTAGGCGAGTGTGTTATGGAGCCGAGGGCTACAATGACAAATCTGCACGTGTGTTAAACGGCGTTTTTCAATACACTTACGACTTATGAAAGAAAGAAAAATCGTTTAATGGTATCTCAAACATACAGTAGAAATATAATAATAATAGCATTCAAATCTGCTCTGGTCAGTTTCTAATGTCGTGGGGGTCGCCCAGCGCCTCGTGGGGGATGCCGCGCGCCTGATTCGATAAACTAAGTAAAAACAAAATAATCTCCCTTGAATGCCCTTGTTGTGATAAACTCAAAAAAAACACTTGGGTGATATACATGCTATTATTATCGAACCTAATAGGAGTGTGATAAGACACAGTTTTCGAGTAAGTGTATTGAAAAATAATGATTGTTGTAAATGAGTACGAGTACCTTATCTTCGAAGTTCTGCAGCTGTCGTTCCGACTGTTGGACACGTTCGGGCGCGTCTCTTGGCGGGAAGGCGGCCGGCGGGAAGTTCATGCTGCACACCAGCTCCAGCAGCAGCACCAGCCGCTCCCACAGCCCCGCCGCGCGCAGCGCCGCGCCTGCAACACGCCACGTGCACGCGTACGGTGAGTGCGCCGGCCGGGCGGGGCGGTGCGGCCCGGCCGGCGCACTCACCGTACGCGTAGAGCACGTGCGGGTACGCTAGCGGCAGCGCGCGCGTGGCCGCCAGCGCGGCCTCGGCGGCGGCCTCCAGCTCGGCGACGCCCGTGGCCGCCGCGCCCGCCACCATGCGCAGCCACAGCTCGGTGAGCTCCTCGCCCGTGTCGCCCTGCGTCCCACCCGCTCCTGCCGAATACCAAGCATAAGGTGATCTTGCACAGCCGTCACGCGTGTCGTTTGTTCTCTCCAGTCAGGGTACAGACCGGCGGAGAGCGCGGCGATGTCGCGGCGCAGCAGGTCGAGGCGCGCGGCGGGCGGCAGCGCCAGCTCGCGCGCGCGGTGCAGCGCCGCGCGCACGCGCCCAGAGCCACGCAGGCGCGCCGCCGCCTCGTTGGCTGTCGCCAGCGCCGCGTCCGCCGAGCACGACTCCTGTTCACCGTAAGGGCCGGGACATATAAACACGATACGACATCGTACCACGATGCGGCGTCGTTTCACGATGCGACGTGGCGTCGTGGGAATCTACGACGTGCATCGTAAAAAACTACGTCGCGACATCATAACGTGCCACGGTGTGAATTGTCGCAGTTAATTTCGAGAAATGGACCTAGTGTGCAACTGGGTTAACTTTGCGAGTAGTGCGGAGCAGACTTTATATTATATGTCCACAACTATCACACAACGCCATCTAGTCCCAAGCTAAGCAGAGCTTGTGATATAGGTACTAGACAACTGATAAACATACTTATATATTTCTAAATACATACATATTATAGATAAACTAGCGACCCGCCCCGGCCGACGGGTGGACTACCCCTAACATTTAGGGGGATGAAAAATAGATGTTGGCCGATTCTCAGACCTACTCAATACGCTCACAAAATTTCATGAGAGCTAGCCGTTTCGGAGGAGTATGGGAACGAAAACTGTGACACGAAAATTTTATATATAAGATTACACCCATACACAGAACAAATGATCGTGCTCATCACACAAACTTTTGTCCTGGGTGGGAATTGAACCCACGACCTCCCGCATAGCAGTCAGGGTCACTAACTACTAGACTGACAGGCCAGTGTTGTTAAGAAGACGGATAAAGAAAAGACAGAAACTCAGAAGATACTAGATCCACCTATTTCTTTTGATCATGAATAACGGGAGCCGTGTATCGTGGCACTTTACGATGTCGCTACGTAGTTTTTTACGATGCACGTCGTAGATTCCCACGACGCGACGTCGCATCGTGAAACGACGCCGCATCGTGGTACGATACGACGTCGTGATTCTCGCTTAAGCGAGAATTCACTGCCAGAACGCCTTTGAAGTGTGGGGAACCCGCAACAGTTTTTTATTTTTTTTTTTCTATTTTTGTGTGAAAATCTTAATGTGTTTTTTTTTTGTTAGGAAAATGAATCGGATTAGCGCACCAGGCGGCAGAGCTTTCGGCGTGCACATCTATACTAATATTATAAAGCTGAAGAGTTTGTTTGTTTGTTTATTTGAACGCGCTAATCTCAGGAACTATGGTTCGAATTAAAAAATTCTTTTTGTGTTGAATAGATCATTTATCGAGGAAGGCTTTAGGCTATATAACATCACGCTGCGACTAATAGAAGCGAAGAAACAATGGAAAATGTGTAAAAAACCAATGACGTATTATATATAGACACGTCATGAACTAACATCGCGGCGCTTAAAAACGGCGAAAATACTAGATAACTACTTATACGCGTAAAGAAAGGGAAAGAAAATATGACATCGTATGGTGCAACGCCTTTGCTAGAGAGAGATAAATATACATCTTCAGTTACATCACAGGATAAGTAATAGTAAAACTACATTTTCATTGGTCGAGCGCATGAGTGACGTAGCTATACCTTCATGCGCCGGCCGCCATAAGATGGCGGGCGGCGG
Source organism: Mythimna loreyi (assembly GCA_029852875.1). Classification (NCBI taxonomy): domain Eukaryota; kingdom Metazoa; phylum Arthropoda; class Insecta; order Lepidoptera; family Noctuidae; genus Mythimna; species Mythimna loreyi. The sequence continues at coordinate 167,820 of CM056790.1, forward strand.
CGTCAAGAAAAATAAAATAACAATAGGTTGTTTGGTGAACTTACGCATGAAATGACACATTTTTGTCTTTAACTTTTGGGGTATAATTTGTACATCGTCTGAACATACACGACGGCATGCTTTCTTTATGTTACGCACAGGTTTACACATACGATATAAATTAAAAACAAACGTAGCGTCGCGCGGCAGGTTGGTGCGTAACTAAGCGCGATGTTGTCAATTGCCTTCATTTCATGTTGTCATTTTAGAGCGCGGACAACGTATCTATAGTTTTATACATCATTGTAAAAAACGGGGAAAATGATTCATCTTTGAGGGCTTCCGTTGCGTGCGCTGCGAAAACGGTTCAAGATACCAATAAAATATTTATGACAGAATTATTCCTCTTAAAATGATCTAAAATAATGTCTGCGACAGTATATGTTTATCTTTTAAGATTAACTCACTAGAACCGTTTTTATGGGAATCAAATTTGGCCAATTTTTACTAATTATTTTTTAGAGTTGTATCAACATAATAATATTAATCTTTATCCAAATAAATTTATGTTGCTGACTAAGAGTATGTAATTGTGAACAAAATTGTCTTTGACATTTAATCTCAATGAACATCTTAGAAGATATTACAATTTTAAAATAACTCCGATATTAAATTCACACGCGCCGCATGATGTGCTAAACATGACGTTGCGCCTGGCCGGCGGGCGAGGAGAGGGGTTGCTTGCGGGCAGCGCGGAGGGGTTTTTAATTATGGTAGGTAAAAATCATCCAATGACGAATCCCGCTCTTGGGCGGAGCGGGAAACAGTGTCAGACTCTTACTGACGAAACAACCTACCCCGTTCCTCCCTTGCCTTATTCCCAGAGCCCGGGTATAACGCTTTCGCACCAACCCTCGGCTGCAGGAGGCTTCGATCCTGAAGGGCCCCACAGTTTGCTGTCAACACTTTGAGGCGCGCGGGAGCAGTGCACACCGTCGACGACTTGGTCTCGGTCTGAACTGTTACCAGACAACCGGACGGCCAGCTACCCATTGCTCACCATCCGCAAGCCAGCGTCTACAGAGGCCGGATATCGGCGGGATCGCGGCGGCGACGGCTACGGCGAGGGCGCTGTTGCCCTTGCCTTATGCGGTCGGCCTCCTCCGTTACGAGCATTACTGCTTTGCAGAAGGAGGCGACCGCTTGCCATTCTTCTTCGCTGCGGACCATGGCCTGAACCAAAGCCCGGCGCGAGAGGTCGCCGCCGCCGATCACCCCCACGAGGGCACGGCGTTGCTCTTCCCAAGCGGGGTACACTACTACAGTGTGCTCCACCGTGTCCTCCGGGCTAGCCACACAGTGGCGGGCACCCGGGCGTCTCTTCCGCACGAATCCGGCGTAGGAATCACCTGAACTTCCCATGTCCGGTGAGAACCTTCGTCATGCGGAAGGTGAGGGGCCGTGATGTCTATAAAACCACGCCTCAAAGAGGGGACTTACCGCCGAGATTATGGCGTGCCCAAGGGGGGTGTAGCTCTGTGAAGAACATTTAGATAATTATGTTCTTTAAAAAACTAAATTGTCTAAAATAATAACAGGAATTGACACGGGCAAAGTCGTGGGTAACAGCTATAATTTATAAAGCTGAGGAGGTTGTTTGCAAAAATAAATATGATGCCCAAAATAAATATTCCACGCGGACGAAGTCGCGGGCACAGCTAGTTCACTATAAAAAGCTGCGCGATGTTTTCTCGTCCAATACACCACAGTGTCTCAGGACGAAAGTCTATGACCAGTGTATATTGCCAGTGATGACACATGGCTCTGAAACGCGGTCGCTCACAATGGGCCTCATCAGAAAGCTTAAAGTTACCTAAGGGGCAATGGAAAGGGCTCTTCTTGGAGTTTCCTTATGTGATAGTATCAGAAATGAAGATATCCGCAGGAAAACAATGATATGCTTGTGCCTAGAAATATTGACATTTTTTTTATTGTGCTTTAGCTTCATAATGAAATCACTTATCTTTTTACCCGACTACGGCGAAGCAAAAGGAGGGTTATGATTTTGACCTGTATGTATGTATGTATGTATGTGGGTATGGATGTTCATCTGTTCCCTCGTAACTTCTAAACTACTTATCAGAATTCGACAAATGACATATCATTAGAAGCGTCTTAATTGTCCGCTGGTTATAGGCTATATGGGATTTCACAAAATCTAATGTGGCGCCCTCTAGCGGACAAAACATACGAAGTAAAAAAATAAAGTTAAGATAAATATGCCGTGTTTGGTATCATTTGAAAGCGCTTTACTTGTACATTTTGAATATATATATATTACTAGCATTTGCTTGTGACTTTACCTGTATTCATGGGCTGAGAAATCAATGAACCCAAGATTAACCTATTTAGAACTCCAAAATATGTTAAATAAAAATAAAGTTTAAAAACTAACACCCGACTACTTAAAAACACGCTCTAAAAAGTACGAAACAAGAAAACAAGAAAGCCGTGGTCGTATACCACTTTTTTTAATTTATTATTCTTATGGCATACGACCACGGCTTTCTTGTTTTCTTGTTTCGTACTTTTTAGAGCGTGTTTTTAAGTAGTCGGGTGTTAGTTTTTAAACTTTTGACCTATTCTAATGATCCTAAATTTTATGTTTTATTCGTATTTATTAGTATTTTATTTTTTTTATGAAATGTAACTCGATGACGTTTATTGTAACTAATTTAATGTGTAATTTTGTATCGATTAATTTTGAATTTATTAACGACTAGCTTTTGTCAGCGGCTTCGCACGCGTACATAAAATATAACCTATGTCACTCAGGAGTAAAGCAGCTTTCTATTGTTGCTAATTTTTTTCTAATCGGACCAGTAGTTCTAGAGATTACCTCCTACAAACAAAAAAACAAACTTTACCTCTTTATTATATTAGTGTAGATTTGTACATTTACTTAATCTCATAAGTTCAATGAAAATGGACAATGATAATTATATAAATATTTGTACGCCTCTGGGCAAAGCATGGAAGATCTACCGAACTGTAACACCTCGCACACCTATGTTTTACAAATAAATCATTCTGATTCTGAAAACCAAGGTTGCCGACATAACCCAAAGAATCGATAAACTTAAGTGGCAATGGGCAGGGCACATTGCTCGTAGAACGGGTGGCCGTTGGGGTCGAAAGGTTCTAGAGTGGCGACTAGGGGTTGCAAAAATTATAAAATTTTGATTTTCGAATATTTTTTCAGTGCTAATCGAATATTCGATTGCAACCCCTATGGTGACCGAGTACCGAAGACGCAGTTGGAAGGCCTCTGTACGGTTCACGTACAGGCAAATCGCTGACGCCGCAACCTACTTTTGTTTACTTTTAATACTTTAATTATATTTAATTTAGTTGACCAATAGCTGCCGTAGCGTTATAACCGCGGATTAGCATCTAACAAAAACGTGTGTACTTAACTTGACAATATATGTAATTATTGTGAATTCTGTGGTTTCCGTCAACTCGCCTTCCAACAGTAAGTAAACTACCTCTGAGCCGTACATAAAAGTGGTCCTTCGAGCCGGATGACAGGTGCGAATTGTCTCTATTAACTCAAATCGGTCTAGCTATATCACAGAAGAGCAGATCACGTTAGTAGGGTGACGGCGCACTCAATATCCAAAACTTGCGAAACTCGCAACTTTGGTGAACTAGTACCTGCGGTGATACAACTCTACTCTACCAACGGTCAAGCCAATAACTTATAACAATGGTTCAGAGCGTAACAGAACTGATAAGCCGTCAAGAAACCATCTTCAAGGACTTGAAGCTTATTTGTACGAACTACAAGAAAGACAGTTCCACCAGGAAGAATTTGGCGTACCTGGAGGAGCGTCTTTCCAAACTGAACAACAACTGGGAGAAGTTTGTTCACAACCATCAACTACTCGAAGAGTCCGGAGCAACGGACCTTCAATACTTCAACGACGACATTTTCAGCAGTACGAAGAAGATGTATGAAGAAGTGCTGCAAGACATGCTGAAACGTAAGGCAGAATTGCCCTCTGCAACTACTAGCAAGACGGAGCAGCCACCTGCGACGCCTAAGGAAGGTATGGGGCAGTCGAAATTTACTTTCGACGATATCCGATTCCACGTACCCCCTCGGGAAACAAGCGGGTCAACGGAAAAGCAACAAGATCTTTTGCGTCAACAATACTGCAACTTTAGGGCGTTCGAACGCACTGTGGAGAAGATAAGCATTGCCTTGGCGGGACCCATGGAAAAATGGGAATTAGAAGACAACTTGGGCAATTTGAAATCTAAGTGGGAGCATATCGAAAAGGTAAACTGGGAGCTGGACTACATACTTCAAGATGAAGACTCAGTTTATCAACTGAAATACAATACGGCGGAAAACCTTTATGATGACCTGAAAAGGAAACTACAACACAACATCTGGAACAATGCTCATTATGAAAAATCTACGCCGAAAATTCAAATACCGGATTTTCATGGAAACTATAGCCAATGGCTGACCTTTAGGGATCTCTATCTCGAAAGCGTACACAACAATCCGACACTATCGAAAGCGCAAAAAATGCAACATTTGAAAACAAAGCTGAAGGGTGAGGCGGAGAAACTGGTCCAGCACCTGGGCATCAGCGCTGAGAACTACGCGTCTTGCTGGGAGCTGCTGACCCACCGCTACGAAAACAGACGCCTGTTGTTCACGTCCTACATAAACACGCTCCTGAATCAACCTAGCATTCAGCAACCAACCGCTGCAAGCATACGCTCGCTCCACGACGTCATGATGGAGTGTTTGAACGGACTCAGAAACATCGGGCTAGATACTACCAATTGGGATCCAATCATCGTTCACCTATTGATTCAAAAACTGGATAGTGTTACGTACAACGAATACATAAAGGAGATTAAGCATCCGAGGGAGTTTCCCGACCTAGAAGAGTTCACCGGGTTCTTGGAGTCCAAATTCATGTCTCTGGAAGCTCTACAGGGAAATAGTCAAAAACTATCGCCGTCAAACAAACAATGGAAATCGGAAAAACAAACTCACAAGGGATCAGAAAACCGAAATAATAATTACAAAAATAAAACGCAGGGGTCATCGCACTGTAACAAGTCACAAAACTCGCCAAAAACCTTCTTCACGACAGCGAAAACATGCCCAATATGCAAAACCAACCACGTTCTGATGAATTGCGAACAATTCTTGGCTATGAACATAAACAAACGGAATGACGCAATTCGCAACTTACACGTTTGTAAAAACTGCCTATTCAGCCACGGAGAAAAACAATGCAAATCACGAAAGACTTGTAAATTGTGTCATAAGGCACACCACACACTTATGCATGAAGCGGAAACTGAACTAACTAGCAACAAACAAGAAAAAAGGGAGGAAAGGCAATCGTCAATCCCCTCGACTTCCTATGGAGTCAACAACGTAACGAACGAAGAAAAGGAAGTGTTGCTAACCACCGTACTTCTCAAGGTCAAAACAATAGATGGAAACTTCATCAACCTGAGAGGTCTACTTGATCAAGGCTCCCAGGTGAGCTTGATCACTGAAAACGCGGCACAGCGCCTCCGATTACAGCGACGTAAAGTTAGCGCTGTCGTATCGGGTGTAGGGAGCCTTAACGGCAACTGCAAAGGGGCATTGAACTTGGAATGCCAGTCAATACATTCAGACTACAAATTCAACTTGAAGCGCTAATTATGAAAAAACTTATAAACAACTTACCTACAGCATCCTTTTCAATCAGCAACTGGGACTATCTGGAAAACTTAAAACTAGCAGATCCACAGTTCAATCTATCAGGCCCAATCGACCTGCTCTTGGGCGCGGATATCTATTCAGAACTTATACTAAACGGCGTCATCAGGAGCGATAATAGATACCCAGTAGCTCAACAAACCAAAGTAGGCTGGATTCTATGCGGGAATGTAAAAACATTCAACTGCTTCGTGACTCTCAACGATTTCGAAAACATGGCGAGATTTTGGGAGAGCGAGGAAATTTCAGACCAGTCTTCATCATCAACTAATGAAGAACAACACTGCGAAGAATATTACAACGCAACCACCACAAGATTGGCGAACGGACAATATGTGGTACAAATGCCAATGAAGCCTAACTTTGAAACAAACTTGAAAAATGCAAGGTCACAAGCCTTAGCACAGTTCCTACAACTGGAAAGGAAAATGCTAAGAAACGAAGAACTAGGTCACGAATACAAGCGTTTCATGAACGAGTACATCGCCATGGGACACATGAAACCTGTCACTGGAGAAAGTAGGGGCCAAGTCTACCTACCTCACCATGGCGTTTTGAGAGCCGAGTCCACTACAACTAAGCTAAGAGTAGTGTTCAACGCGTCGTACAAGACAAAAGGAGAGAGCAGTCTCAACGATCACATGTACTGTGGTCCGAACTTACAAAAGGATATATTGACACTACTCATCAACTGGAGAACGTACAGATACGTCTTTACGGCAGATGTGGAAAAACTTTATCGGTTTATCTGGCTGAACGAAAATCAACAACATTTACAAACTATAATCTGGAGATCTTCCCCCAACGAACCTTTACAAGATTGGCAGTTGGGAACAGTAACTTACGGAATAAAAAGTGCACCTTATCTGGCCATGCGCACTTTGCACAAACTCGCAGAAGATGAAAAGGATTCCTATCCGGAAGCTGGGAACGTCCTGAAAAACTATTTTTACATGGATGACTTGGTTTACGGGCAGGACACTATTGAAGCATCAAAAACATTGGTTAAACAGCTAATTGAGCTGCTGAAAAAAGGAGGATTTAACTTGAGAAAGTGGAAATCAAATGACCCAGTTATCTTGGAAGACTTGCGAGATGATCAAAAAAGCCGCAGTACGAACATCGACTTTAGTCCAGAACAAACTACAAACTCAAAGATGTTGGGCATGAGATGGAATCAAGACAACGACAGTTTCACATACCAATGGGATCTACCAATCAAGAAAAACTTAACAAAACGCGCACTACTGAGCGAAATTAGCAAGCTATACGACCCACTAGGATTGCTATCGCCACTTACAATAAAAACAAAACTTTTATTCCAAAAAATCTGGATCAGCAAAATCAACTGGGATGAACGCTTACCTGACGACCTCGCTACAGAATGGGAAAACGTGAGAAAAGATATTCAGTTGCTTAACAAACTATCCATACCACGATGGATACAAAGTCTAGAAAACCACCTGGAGATACACGGGTTTTGCGACGCAAGCGAAAAGGCTTATGCGTGCGTGATTTACAGCCGAGTGAAAAATCAAGCTGGAGAATACAAGACAACACTAATAACAGCAAAAACAAAGGTAGCACCAATCAGCAATAAAATAACGGTACCAAGAATGGAGCTTTGCGGGGCTCTTTTACTAGCCAAACTGCTAGAAAAGGTTCAGAACACTCTCTGCAATAAAAACCTATATATAAGGTGCTGGAGCGACTCCAAAGTCGTTTTAGCTTGGTTGCAGGGCGATTCAAATCGATGGGAGAAATATGTGGCTAACAGAGTCAAACAAATAAACAGCATAATCTCGGCAAACTGTTGGAACTATGTGAAGTCAGAAGAAAATCCTGCTGACTGTGCAACTCGAGGGCTCACACCTTCTCAACTCTTACATTTTAACCTATGGTGGAATGGACCAGATGGGTTAAAAACAAACATGTCAGGAACTCAACAAGATAATCGCCTGACCTACACAACAAACACTGAGTTGCAAGAAAAAAACTGCTGCGCAGTCACATACAAGAGTAGCGAAATAATTAATACATTACTTAATAAAAACAGTAATTATAAACGTGTAATACGAGTGCTTGGATGGATTCTACGATTGAGCAACATTCGTAAACAAAAACGCACACTCGCAAACTCCGTGAATAACTTAGCCGACTGTGGTAACAAAAAAGAGGTTATGAGTTTGTCACCTCAAGAAATTATGGAAGCAACAGAGCTGATCATCAAGAACGTCCAAAAAGAACACTATGGCGACGACATTGAACGTTTGAAGAAAAATCTACCAATTTCAACAAAAAGTAGCTTGCTGAAGTTAACTCCATTTCTCGACGACAGTGAAATACTGCGCGTCAAGGGGCGACTAGGCTACTCAACCTTGTCTCCTGAAGCTAAACATCCAATCATACTTCCGGCTACAGGAAGACTAACGGAGCTGATTATTCAAGAAGCTCATCACGACACTCTCCACGGAGGCGCTCGGCTCACTTTGGCCCATTTACGTCAAAAATTTTGGATCATTGGAGGCAGTAGAACAGTCAAGAAGGAGCTTCGACAATGCGTCCGATGCCATCGTTTCAAACCAAACCGAAACACTCAACTGATGGCAGACTTGCCAAAGGAGCGTGTAACTCCATCAAGACCATTCACAAACACGGGCGTCGACTATACCGGACATGTTGACGTGAAAATCAACAAAGGAAGAGGAGTCAAAACTTGCAAGGCATACATAGCAATTTTCATATGCATGGTGACCAAAGCTGTGCATTTGGAATTGGTGTCGGACATGACCACGCAAACGTTTCTTGCCGCATTCAAGAGGATGTGTGCCCGCAGGGGTACACCCCGACACGTATTCTCCGACAACGGAACGAATTTTGTGGGCGCAGCAAAAGTACTTCAACAAGAATTTGAAAAACACTGTACGTTCAAGACTTCAGAATTTTTTGACGAGATGAGCCACTTACAAATTGAGTGGCATTTCAATGCCCCTCTTTGGCCAACAGCTGGAGGTCTGTGGGAGGCCGCCGTCAAAGCCATGAAATATCACCTACATCGAGTATTGGGAGAACAGAAGCTCACTTTCGAACAATTCACTACCTTACTAAATCAAATCGAAGCCTGTCTCAACTCTCGTCCGCTGTGCCCATTAACAGAAGATGTCGAAGACCTGGAATACTTAACTCCCGGTCATTTCCTCATTGGCGGCCCACTACTGTCACTACCGCAGGAAGAACAAGATTTTGCTGAGCACGATCCAAGAAATAGATGGAGACTTGTTGAACAAATGAACGTGCACATCTGGAAACGCTGGTCGAACGAATATCTACACCAACTACAAATCCGAAGCAAATGGCAGCAACCAAAAGAAAACCTGAAACAGGGAAGCCTAGTGTTAGTAAAAGATGAACACTTGCCTCCTGGCCGTTGGGCTTTAGGAAGAGTCCAGGAACTTCATCCAGGCGCCGATGGTCAAGTACGGGTTGTCACCTTGAAAACCATGAAAGGGCTACTTAAAAGGCCTATAACGAAGCTTTCACCTTTGCCGCTGAAACTCGAAGAACCGAGAGAAAATGAAGAAGAGAAAAGAACACCTACTCCGGAAACAAAAAAACGGGGAGGCACATCAAAACACAAAAACAATTGGCTGTCACTTGTTCTATTATCTATATTAACAGTGACAGGTTTTGCTCAGTCAGCGCCAACTACTAATAACTTGAAGGTCACAGCTATACCGAGCAATCATCCGATTTACTTTGATGAAGCTGGGAAAATACAACTCATACATGACGAATGGACCCTATTGGTTTACTACAACTTAACGTCATACTGGCAAGCAAATGATCGGATCAATGAGTATGTCAACCAAATAGATAAACTATGCCAAAGGATATCACATGAGTACACGCCTTGCGAAACAATTATCAGCCACCTACGTCATGAACTGAGTCACCTGGCCGACTACAACTCGATGCTGCTCACTCAACACTCAAGACCAAAACGAGGATACTTTGATGGAGTTGGGAAGCTAGCAAGAACTCTTTTCGGAGTGCTCGACGTAGACTTTGCTGAAAAATACGAAAGGGACATACTAAATCTACAATCAAATGATGACTACCTACTACAACTTATGAAAAACCAAACATTAATTATAGAGGCTGAAAACAATATAATAAAAAGAAACACCGCCTTCATGGAAAAACAATTCAAAACATTGGCCATCTACATGAACCAAACTAGCAGCGAAATCACAAAAATTGAGAACAGGGCACACATTCTATTCGCGATGAATGACATAAATTCTGCTGCCGTGACGTCAACTTTGATTTTAAGCGATTTAAATCGAATATTAGAAATGTTGATAAATGCTATCGCCAACATTTACAGAGGTCACTTAGATACCCATTTATTCCCGGCCAACCAACTGATCGAGCAGCTAAACATCATATCTGGAAGATTACCACAGGGATTGACATTACCAGTAAAGGATATTCAAAGGGATTTGAAAGACATCTATGACCTCATCCATGTGAAGGCTCGAATAACAAATAACTATATGTTATTTGAAATACACATACCGTTGCTGAGCGATGAAGACTACAAGATATATCGAGTCATTCCGATACCTTTTCTTAGATACGGACAGCTAAAACTCATACAACCAACCTCAAGTTTCATCGCAATCAACTTCAGAAAAAGCTCTTACATTACAATGGAAGATCATGACATGCGCCAATGCACTTCATACGGAGAAGACGAATTTATCTGTTTCGCACGAAATCCTGTGTACAACATGCACGATAAAGACGCCCCATGTGAGGCCCAAGTCTTCAACCAACAAGAGTCTTTATCATGCGTCCTCAATGACGTAACATGCAAGGAAACCTGGACTAAGCTTCATAAAGCGAACATGTGGCTATTTACATTATGTGGGAAACAGCTGATGCGCGTCATAATATATGTAACGATCAAGTTACGCCAGCGGTCATCGACGGGACTGGAGTCATTACCTTGCAATCAAAGTGCATACTACAGAAAAAGGACGCCACATTATTTACACAAAATCAGCTAGGAAGTAGTTTCAACATGGAACCGGACATAGAAATCCCAACAATAAATTCTACAATAAACCACATCTTTGACTTCGGCTGGAAAAATGCAAAACTAAACATTACGGAACAAGGGACGCCAACTGCAGCGGAAATAAGAAAAATAGGCCAGCAATTGGAATTCCAAAAAAGCAGAGAAATATTACCAAAGGTCTCTGAGTCGCAGTTGTCAAGTCACGACATCTATCTCTACTCTGTTACTTCTTTGTTGTTGGGAGGAATCGCTGCGCTTGCCTTCTATGTCATTATGAAACGATGGTGCCAAACAAAGAAAGGCTCCAAAACAAGAACGACACCTAGAGGAAGAAATATCTTGGGAGAGGACATTGAGCTACAGGAAATACATTCGACAGCAGCGGAGCCCGTTTACAGCGAAGCAAAACAGCCGAAGAAAGTATTCCACTTTGACGATGTGAATTGAGTGATTTGAGTGATACTTTTTTATACTTATATACATTTACGATTGTTTACTATTTACTTTACACTTTTTTATATTACAAATTATTTGCTTTGTAATAGATGCTCATCCCACTTTTTCCCTCGGGAGCATGTACGGTTCACGTACAGGCAAATCGCTGACGCCGCAACCTACTTTTGTTTACTTTTAATACTTTAATTATATTTAATTTAGTTGACCAATAGCTGCCGTAGCGCTATAACCGCGGATTAGCATCTAACAAAAACGTGTGTACTTAACTTGACAATATATGTAATTATTGTGAATTCTGTGGTTTCCGTCAACTCGCCTTCCAACAGTAAGTAAACTACCTCTGAGCCGTACAGCCTCCAACAAGATGAACCGAACCCGGAATCCCGAAATCCGATGGATGCGAGATACACAGGACCGTTAATTATGGCGACAATTGGGGGAGGTCTACGTCCAGCAGTGGACGTTTTTCGGCTGAAATGATGATTTATTATAAGGGTTCAGGTTTTTTCTTTTGAAGTGCGGATCCTTAAAAATTCTCAAGTATCAAAACGTTTTTCTCCTACTATGTCAGTAATAAATACCACATTGAACATTTTTGTATTTGACCTGTTTTTCTAAAGTCACTCTTTCGTTAGACAGACTATATCAAAACATACTTGGAAGTCGATGAAACGCAGCCACGTCGCTTCGTCAGAGGGGTTCTGAGCGAGCACGTCGCGGAATGCGGCGACGCGGCTGGCGCGCTCGGCGTCGTCTTGGGGCGTGGTGGGCGCGGGCGGCGGCGCGGCGTAGTAGCGGCGCGCGCGGGGGGGCGCGGCGCGCGGCGCGTCGCCCAGCGCCGGCCGCGGCGCCACTGAGTTGTATCTGTGTGTCATTCATTATTTGCACCTCACTATTGCACTTGTAATGAGCAATGTTTTAACTGCCTTCCACAATCAGGAAACGAAAGAATACCTATATCAGCCTCTTCATACAAAATTATAAACTTGACTGAATAGTTTGTATGGTGTGGTCTAGGGCATTCAAACTCGTTATCAACTCTGGAGCTAGTTACGATGTTGAGCAATCAAATCCGGAACTCCGGAGTTGACAACTTTTTTAGAAATGAATAAAAAAGGCCTTTTATTTTAATCAATAGAAGTTTTATTTGTTAAATAAACAATGTTTTTGTTTAAAAATTTACTGTCTGACAGATAGAAGTTAGGTATAAAAGTCAGTCAACTAATAGGCATTACAGAATATTAAAACAATCATAAAAAATAAACATTTGTTTAGCAAGAATCAGTTTTTTTGTTTAAAAATTCAGTCTGACAGGCAGACGTCATAATAGACAACTAGGTACCTAACATTATAAAATAATAAAACAATTAACAATAATAAAAAATCAACATTTGTTTGGCAAGTTATAATAAAATAATAATCATTAACTTGTAGGTAGGTAGGTACCTACCTAAACTTCGATCTCAAAAAAAGTAGATTTTTACCTAAAAAGTAAGTAAGTAAGGTAAGTTTATGGAAATAAGTTTTGAGAAACGATAAGGCATTTATAGATGAGTGAGAAAGAGAACTTCTAAGTTTCGTGTAGCCTGCTGCCGTGAAAGCTCGTTCTGACTCCACGCTCGTCGGCAAGACACACAACAGATACTGGTACGTATTTTCCTCTGCATCCGCCATTGTCATGAATTGCTTTTTCTACTCTTACGAATCCATCCATATCCAAATTAGCATATGAGGTGCTTTGTTTTTTTTTTATTTGCTAACTCCTGCTCCACAGTTGCTCTGCAACACTTAGGTGCAACTCTGGTTCATACGTTTCCATTGGTGATTCTGTTGATGATGTAGATGGCAAGTTTACACGGTATTTTAGTCTTTTCAAAACGTGTGATGAAAAAATTCTTCGCAGTTGTGAAGGTAGTGTAGAGTTCCGATTATTTTTGCAAGTCTTCCCTCTTTTATTCGTTTTCTTAGATTGTTCGACGGGCCGACGCAAGCCGAGCTCTACCGAATAATACCGAACTGTTGTGCTTAGGACTTAGGAAGGAAGTGGGAAGGAATCAAACAACGGGTTACGTTACGCTCAAGAATTAAGATGCGTTTTTCGTCGTTTTGTAAATAATGTTTACAGGGTTTTTGAAAACCGGTTTCAACTCCGGTGTTCTATTTTAACTCCGGATTTGAAAAATGCCGAAAATCGCTTCGAAACTCCGGAACTCCGGATTGAAAGCCCTAGTGTGGTCGATATTTGTTTTCGTTTCCTGAACCAAATCTTGAAGAAGATTGTTCAGTTTCGTTTACAGAGCAAGCCCTTAAAGTTTGCAGAGTCCTTTCCCTTACACCTGGTATGTGTCTTGCAACAGCCTACTTAGTCCTTACCAATCTAGTTTTAGGCTTGGTCATAGCTCTGGTGATAACTCTAGTCAAAATAACTGACGACATAAGACTTGCCAAGGATAAAAAATGCGTAAAAGTATTGGTTTTACTGGACTTTTGCAGTGCTTTAACTCAGTTGACTTTGACATCCTCTTATGAAACCTCTCCTCTCTTTATGTCTCAGCACCAGTAATTGAGTGGTTCAAATCTTATCTTCGGATTCGCTCACAGTCTGTGCGATCCGATGAGGATTCCATTGAGTGGTGTGAGTTGGCTACGAGTGTTTCTCAGAGACGCGTCCTCTCTCCTACTCTCTTATCGATTTTTATGAATGCTCCCACTAAGGTCTTTACTTCGTATTCTCATCTCTATGCAGACGATTTGCAATTTAATCGTCACTATAAAGTAGACGAAATCACTAAAACAATCTATATATTATATGTACAACGCACTAGATTAGTCGAGCCGTACACTCACTTTGCTTGACGTAACTGTTCTGCAGGCCATACACCTTAAATTGAAGACTTGATGACATTTGTGCAGATTTGAGTTGATTTGACGTAGGTATCCTCTATAAGCTACTTACATACCGCTGTATGTTTTAAATAGTTTTGTTAGATAACATAATGCGAATCAAGTGCTGCAGCAAACTTATGTTTTAAGTATTCAGTATTTTGACAAATTGTTTTCATGAACGTACAGATAGTTCAACTCAGTTGTGCGCGCGACCCTATGTGTGCGTGGGCTTGTAAATATACAACTTTCATTCGTGTGGCAATGAAGCGGCAGTCGTCGTCCGAGCAAGACGTGTTCCTATCACTTTTTCTTATGGGTGCAGTCGTTTCCGAAAATGTCTAGTTCTTCACGGAGAAAATGTTTTTATTTTAAATTTAGATGTAATTAATATTTATTATGATTCTATATACGAATAAATATATCCTTGTTGATGTTTACGTATTATTGTTTTAGACTCGAGAAACATGGCTAAGGTATACGATTTTTTGAAAATAGACGCGAGAGATAAGTTGGAACTAGAAAGTGATCCAGTTTACAGTGCAAGTCCAATTTTAATATCGAAATTAAGTAAACATCAACATTCACATAGCGTACAGAAAAGAACAGCAATGGCAGTGGGGGTATCAGAGAGAACAATTAGGTACTAATATATTGGCTGAAGGAAAAAAATCTGACTCTAAATTATAATCTCCGCATAGACCGTAAAAAACATTTAAAGAAGTTAGAATTAGACAACTTTAACGTTGATGTTATACGTTCCACTATTCAAAATTACCATTTAGAACATAGCCTACATCGCTAAAGTTGAATAGAATATTTCAAGACAGACTTAACTATGATGGAAGTATTTTGACTCTGCGTATAGCTTTGTTAAAGTTGTATATACCGTATATAACCCGTAAATAACTGTATTTGTATTTGTACCCGACTGTACCTCTTGTCACGCACACAAAGTCACTGTATATGTACAAGGTTTACCTGCACATAGGGCCGCGCGCACAACTGAGTTGAACTATCTGTAGGTACTTGTCTATCACTACGTAGAACATAAGAGCGCCTTCAAATTAGCCGCGACGTGCCGCGCGGCAAGTTGCGATATACATATTTTTGCTTTTCAGCTTCCTAGTACTAATGGTCGCCGACATTATTCGCGGACGGAGGACGTTATTCGTCTGCCAAATGTGAAAGTAAAAGAGATATTTCGTAGAGCTATATGTTGATATACAAACATTTATTGTGTTTGTAACTACTACACGTAGCAAACAGTAATAACTTTCATAAAGTGGGTCATAGACGCCCCATGACCTTTCAGCTGGATACCTTCACGTGTTCCTGAGATAAAGTGTTTTGACAGACAGACAACTTCTCATCTAAAAAAGCTTTTATTTTTATATTGATACAACAAGAGATTTGCTGTCTTCAGATTTTTTTCCAATATCTGTGCTTTACTTTGCCCTGTGCCAAATTCCAGAATTGTGGGTTAACAGGAAGTACCGGAAGTACCCTATGAATTTTGATTCCTTGAGAATACATATTTTTTTGCACTTAAACAACTATATCTTTTTTTCCGTTAACTTTAGAAGTTTGATTCAGCTTCATGAATCCATAAACTTGAAACTATGGTTTAAATTACAACTCAATATTTCTATGCATTCTCGAGAAAAAGGTTTTTGACACACAGACAATGCAGCGGGTTCAATGATCGTAGGTTGCTACTACGCAACGACCGACAACTACCTACGGTCATTGAACTCTCTCAGCTGTTGTTTACTCAAAGAAATTACTTTCGTATATGCGTAAATTAATATCAGTTTTAGAAATCGCAACCGAATCGAGTCTTAAGGGGATAAAACCACCAAAATTGGTATAATGGCATGGATGAACACAGCAGTGCACAGTGTCTCCAATATAGCAGTGTGCATTTTTGGTAACGAATTAAGAACGCCCTTGATCGCGAAACGTAGCTGGTGACAAGCAAGCTAAGTGGCTCCTTCAATACCACGGGAGTCACGTTGATTAGCTGTTCGATACATTAATCACGATCGAACACGTTTTGCTGATCTAGCAACGCAATCACGCCACGCCAAGTGCGGCGCGGCATCAATACACATTCGGACAGCAAACCGGGTGCATTTGTACTCATTAGCGTATTGTTTAGTAGCGTAACATAGCATAATTACCGTTTTAGCAATAAATCTTTAAAGTTATTAAAGTATTTAATTTATCAGCATACCAATGCATACCACTTCGATCGCGACTCCTACCCTTGCCCTTGCAACTCACCCTCTGAGATTCCTGTAATTCTTTATACGTTTTTGTAATAACCTTCATAAAGTTTTGAATGTAAATTAATCTTTAAATTTTGTGGTTCCTACAACCTACACTTTTATAATAAGTTTCCAGTAACATTCAAGAACTGCCTGAATAAATTTAAATTGTTTGTAAAGCGAAAACTTGCCAAAAGGCTTTTTATACTGTTAAGGAATATCTTGAGGACAAGACGGCTTGGGATTGACCTGCTCCAGCACTATTATTGTAGTTTTATTTTATTTTTATTTATTTTATCAACTTTTGACTTGCAATAATTTACTTTGCAGTGTTACATTTTTGTTTTATTTTTTTATTATTGTGAATGTGGGGACTATGTTGATTACTTTTCCTATTCTGTAATTTTAATATGATGTCTGACAGATTTGAGTATTTGATGCGGCCTACACTAATGTCCTTATTATATAGGGAGAAGCATCGCCGTGTCCTCCTAATGGGGGGCGATCTCTTGCGCCGGGCCTTAGTGGAGGCCACTATTATTACAACTTTTTAAGTCACAATACAAATGATTAACTTACTGTGGTCTTCCAGGGTAATAGAGCGTGGAGACCCGCAAGTTACCAATATCAAAGCTGCGGTCCAAGTAATAGTCTTGCTGATGGCACGGACTGGGCTCGGAGGCCGGCTGTGCGCTCGCGTCGCGCGCCGCGCCCTCGTCGCCCGAGTGCTCGTCGTCGTTGTCGCTGGCTAGCAGCTGTGCCTCCAGCGCTGCCGACTCACTACATGGCTCTTCTACTGCAATAATTAATGTATATTCATTTTATACTTACAATAAGTATCAAATAGTTGAATGATTGAAAAAAAGATAAAAACCTTCGATAGCGGTTTTATTTTCACTTGAATGTTGTGCGTAAGCCGGAAATAGAGACATCCTTTCTTACAAAGAGATTTTAAGTATTCCACTATTCTTAATAATATATTATACCGTTTTTAGCACAGAGTTATCAAAACAATAACATTCTTATGTCAGACATTGATGATAAATGTCAAACTCAAAGAGTATATAATGTCAAAATTGTCAAACTCAAAGGCTGGGTTCAAAAATGAGTAGAGTTGCAACCCAGACTCGTTCTTTTAGGACTCGGGTAGCTACCCTCTAGGGTAGCCTAACTCTAGTTGGGGTCGGTTGGAGTCATTGACATAGGAAATATGTGTATCTATTTTAATGATCGGAGTATGAGTAAAACATTGAAAATAAAACCTAACCTTTGCGTTCAAAAACGCAAGTACAGTGTATCTACCATGTGACGTCATTAGAGTTAATTCCAACCTCAAATTCGAACGCAGCCCAAACCCGGTTTGTTCAACTTTTGTTGGACAACGTTGTACAACTGTCTACGCAACTAATGCAACTATTATTTTACGTCAGTCGTCGCCAACATGTCGCCAGAGGAACTTGTGTTGATTTCAGCGGCAGTGGTTATAATATTACCTAAAAATGCATCGAAAAGGAAAAAACCACGTTGATGGGTTAGAAAATGCCTATAAAATAAAGAAAATGTTACAATGCTCTTTAAACAAACAACAAGCCGCGCATCGTGTTGCGCGTCAGCTGGAAACGTCGCGCGCTGTTGTGTAACGTTGCCTTAGATGTAGAGCGTCACGTGTCGCGCGCCAAATGTTGCTTAGTAGAAACGCGGCTTAAATGTTAATTCCACATTACACATCACACAGGCTCTATATAAATAATATAATTTTCATTAGTGATTCTTATGTAGGTATCATTTTACTTAGACTCGTTTGTTCGTAGAATGTAATAAGATCCTTGGACTCTTCTGCATAGTGCCTCTGTATCGCTCCACCCACACAGTAAGAGAAGTTACTAAAACGTTTTATAATCAATAAAATCGAGCAGCAGTGTTGAGTTTTAGAACTTGCATTCTCTCAATATATTCGATGAAAGAAAATTACTTTACGCGTTATTATTTAATCAACATTGACGATCAGAAAGATCGTCAATGTTGATTAAATAATAACGCGTAAAGTAATTTTCTTTTTTATATTTAATTATATGAACTAAAATAAACTAAAACGATTACATTCAAGGTATGCTAACGAAGACGAAAAATCAAGATTTTATACATTCTACGGCCACGAGAAATACATTTGAAGGAGACACAGATTACAGATTACTAGTATGAGAAATACTGTTTGTATTTACTGTTTGTTTTTTACTGTTTGTATTCTTTTTTATCGTGCTTGTTAGTGATCCTAAGTTTTCTGCTACTTTTTCTGTTTCTACCCGTGAGAACCTGTAATTGGCTCAATGATTCTTATACCTACAACTGTTATTGTTTAGTTATAGCTGTTGGTTCTCCTTCGAATAAATAAATAAATTTAGAAGAGGTCGAAACCAGATTGACAACTTTACAAAACCAGACGCGGCCCGAGATAACATCGCGTTATTATTTCAATACTCAATATTTTATTGCAATTCATATGTAAGTATATAGAATAGAAAAGAAATAAATTTATTCGATAAAGACACAGCACAACAGTTACCTACAAAAAACACAACACACGTTAAAAAATAACACGTGAATATAGATGGTGTTCAAAATTGTCACAGACTAAAATGTCTATTTTGGTCTGTGACAATTTGTTGCTGTGCTGTTGGGCACAGCAAGAATTAGGAGAGGAAAAGACGGCTAAGTAGCAATTTATGGAATTCAATTGTTTTCAAGTATTGTTGTATTTCATGGTCTTAAAGGCCTTAGTTGCTTGGTCATTGAATATAGAAAAAATAAGTGAATCTCTTGTTGACAATGTTGCTTGACAGCCTGTGCCTCTTGACATTTGTGACAGACGCAAACTCGCAAAGTAAATATCAGACGTTTATCACTGGTGCTTATAGACGGACAAAGTTATGATGAGATATAATTTAAGTACAATTATTTCGTTAACACGACTGAGCAATCACGAAGTATTATTTGTTGGACCAAAAAGACTTGTGGATGTTTTAAATAGATCGTATACGAATGTAAGTACTAACTTGGATACTAAGTACCCAAATAAACATTGCATACTCGCATATATGCACAGTTAACACTGCATGTATTAATATGTGCAATATAACAAACAGGATGTTGGCATCGAGGCGCAGGGGCAAGACGCGGCGGCGCCTCTCGTGGACTCGTTCGGGCGACGTCACAACTACCTTCGTATTTCTCTGACCGAACGATGCAATTTACGTTGTAAGTTTTTCAATAATTGGTTACCTACTTTTTTTTTATGCACTTAGCCGCGTAGATGTGACCGTTGTTGTGGGCTAGGCGGTACTGTCCCACTACTAGGCTTAGCCTCTTCTGTTCTGGCTTAGGGCTGACTTCTTGAAAATTACAATAAATTCCAAGAAAGACACCTTTATGTCCTACCATTTTTTTTAGTATGTTTACATTTAAATAGACCATAAAAAACGGTTTTAGTTAACTGTGTTCATCAAACTCCATCTACCTGTTCCAGCTCTGACCGCCAGTAGCTTGGACCCTGTTCCCGATACCGGTGGGACACTATTTTTTATAATTTTAAATATTTGTGTTAATAATTTTTATTCTAAAAAACATCAGATTTATTTATTTATAGATTTGTATTTATTTATTTTTTTTTACTTGCAATAAACTAGAACTTGACTGCAATCCCACCTGATGGTAAGCAGTGATGCAATCATTGATGGTAAGGCGCACTAGTTTATTATCTACACTAATATAATAAAGAGGTAAAGTTTGTTTTTTTGTTTTTATGTTTTTTTGTTTGTAGGGGGTAATCTCTGGAACTACTGGTCCGATTGTAAAAAAATCAGCAACAATAGAAAGCTGCTTTACTCCTGAGTGACATAGGCTATATTTTATGTACGCGGGCGAAGCCGCTGACAAAAGCTAGTTATTTATATTTGCACTAGCGACCCGCCCCAGCTTCGCGCGGTTGCAAAGGTGATATATTATACCTATAAACCTTCCTCTGGAATCACTCTATTAAAAAAAACCGCATCAAAATCCGTTGCATAGTTTCAAAGATTTAAGCATACAAAGGGACATAGGGACAGAGAAAGCAACTTTGTTTTATACTATGTAGTGATTTAAGATTACATAAATAAAAAAGTTATTAGTCTATCTAACAAATTTTATTTTTATATTTAACTGTACTGTTGTATGGTTCTATGAAATTCAAAATTACTTACTGTAGTAACATGTAGTTTCTATAAAAAACCTACAAAGTGTATGGGATATAACAAAATAATTTTAAAACTCAACTTTAAATTTCTATTAAAAAAAAACTAAAAGCATTGGAGATCTTTGAATTCTTTTATAAAGTTCTCTAGTTTATGCCCTTTCCAACGGTGTGCAATATGCTAAAAAAAAACCTTTTATTAACTTCACTAACTGGCTAAATGTGTAGTGAAATCACCAAAGGCTGATATTTGATATTACGGTAAATGTACTAAGAAGTTAAAGTAAAAAAATAAATAACTTGCTCTAAGTAAGTAGATATTGATATCTCATTTTTACGCACATTATTTATTTTTTTACAAAGGCAAAAGCTACCCACTGAACAATTTTTTATTTCAATTTGAGGAAAGTATTAACTTTCCTCAAACCTTAACCTTAGCCTTAGGGGCGGATTTTTAGGAGTTGGAGTATATCCTTTTTGGTTAAAAAAATTTTTGGGAATTTATCGAAAGAAAAATTTTCTAAGTGTTTACCCCTAACTATACACAAGATGTAAAGTGAGGAGAAATTTTCCAAGTCCCAAAAAATTTTTTTTTTCCTAAAATTCTCTTTTTCCTAAAATTCTCTTTTTCCTAAAATTTTTTTTTTTCGTTTTCTGCACGGCTTATGGTGCCTGTAAGCGTATGGTACCAAATTGAAAAAAAAAAATCGAAAAAAGTCCCGCGTCATAGCGGCTACACTCCAACCAAAAAATTAAACATTTATTTCACAAGCAGATACTATAATCACAAACCTTGCTCATATTGGGAGCCATTGTATACACGCGCGACATCTTTCTCTTATCTCGAGTTGTAGTTCGAAGACGAATTACTGGTTTAACAGTCACATCATTATCATCATCAGCCTTTTAATGTTCCCACTGCTGGGACACAGGCCTCCTCTCTAGGAGAGGGAATGGGCCGCGGGTCCAGTGCGGGTTGGTGGATGTCACATGTCTTCGAATTTTTGGTTCTAGAACATGCCGGTTTCCTCACGATGTTTTCCTTCACCATTTTGAGAACAGTGGTGATGAAATAAATTACACAAAAAATTTATTTGTTATTGATTTATGCAGTATTTTTTAAATAAAACACGATCTTCCAAAGCACTATTCCTAATTTTTTACGCAGCGTCTAATGTTATTTCAGTTTGTAACGGTGTTTGTGTGCACGCAAACTAAACCTTGTGTGTATATACTACCATCTAATTGCTCATCAATGATACTGTATCTATAGGACACGATGTTAGATGAGAGAGCGCGCTTTTTGTCCGCACTCATGTGAGTATGCGCCCGCGGTTAGTTCAACCTTAATAGTTATTTTTCATCCTTAAAAAAGGTGTCTAAAACAATTAAAAAAAAAACCGGCCAAGTGCGAGTCGGGCTCGCGCACAAAGGGTTCCGTAGCAGCAAATATAATAAACTTATTATGTCAATTTATACACCTGGTGAATGGAGCCTAAACTCTCCCGATATTTTGCCTTGTACTTATAGGTTCAGCCATCGTTTTCAGTGTAAGCACAATAACTTAACCAAAATTACAGTTAAATCAACCTATCTCAAAAACTATAAGAGATACTTTGATCAAACCAAAAATCGTTGAAAGAGTTAATTAGCATGCATCACCTCTATTTTTTTTAGAATTTTATACCCCGTAGTTATAAAAATAGAGGGGGGGGGACATACTTTTTACGACTTTGAGAGCTGATATCTCAAAAACCGTTCACTTTAAGAAAAATGTTTTTTAGAAAACTTTATATCATTTTAAAAGACCTTTCCATTGATACCCCACACGGGTATGTACATCGAAAAAAAAATTTTCATCCCTCAGTTACATGTATGGGGGGCCCCACCCCCAATTCTTTTTTTTACTATTTAGTGTCATAATTTTGTAGCGGTTCATACAACACATATTCCCATCAAATTTCATCACTGTAGTACTTATAGTTTCCGAGTAAATCGGCTGTGACAGACGGACAGACGGACATGACGAAACTATAAGGGTTCCGTTTTTGCCATTTTGGCTACGGAACCCTAAAAAATGGATCTAGTGATAATAAAATTCACTATTAGTTCCATTATTTTATAATTCTTTTAAAATTGAACTAGTGGTTTAAAAAAAATACCAGTACCTATTTTTATCATGGAACTGTAAGTTTTGGTAGTACAGTCAGGAATAAAAAAGTCTAAACCTGTCATTAACACACCTGTCGTCAAATTTGCTGTCATTTGAGCTTCTTGGGAGCTCAACACTGATTTTATTTCAGGAGTCTCTTATGGATTTTGATTCCTTTGAGGGGGCAGAATCTTCGTTCTTTTAGACATACACACACGTTCTCGAGATAAAGGATCTGACTGACAGACAACAAATTGATCCTTTAATTCACGACACCCCAAGAAGTTGTTTATGTCTATTGTCTTTTAATTGTGTCTGTAATTATGGTATTTGAAAGGAAAATTATGGGTTTTTTTATTGGTAAAAATCATCCCTTTTAGACACGAACCCTTGACTCCAGTAGGCTTCGACCCTTCAGCAGGTTCCCTACAGTTTGCTGACAACTCCTTGAGGCACGCGGGAACAGGGCTCGCCGTCGGCGACTGGACTTGGTCCGGACGGTTACCAGATGACCGGACGGTTACCAGATAACCGGACGGCGAGCTACCCACTGCTTGCCGTCCGCAAGCCCGCGCCTACGGTGGTCGGAAATCGGAATCGAAATCCCGGCGGCGTCTGGGGCGTAAGTGCGGTTGCCTTATGCGGTTAGCCACCTTCTTTGCTAGCGTTACTGCTTAGAAGGAGGCGACCTCTCCCAATCCTGGCCTCTATAATCCTCTATGGGTAAAAATGAAACTTAGTAGAATTAGAGATAAACGGAGACCATCAAGGAAAGGTTCAAGTGCTGCATCTTAGTGTAGTTAACGTGTTTGTGATCGCAGCCATGATACTTTTAATTTTTTTCTCAGTCCATCACACAAATATTTTAAAGGCAAAATTTTGTGAATGTGTGTGCATGTTTGTTACACGTTTACGATTTGGCTGACGAACGGAATGCAGTCAAACTTAGCACACAAGTAAACCATGCCTGGAATAGCGTTTGGGATAGTTTTGATCCCAGTCGTATGTCCACATAGGTTACACTTGTACCGTGCAGCCGCTGGCAGTAGCCGGCTACGTGTACTCGAAATTATGTTGTATTTAAAATTAAATTTAGCATGTTATGTGAATAATTTATTACCTAAACTTGTAAATTGCTTTGTCTTATATCATCAAGGACTTTTTGATCACATATGAACAAACATCATTATAAAGAAAACATTATTTGGTGAATTAATGCGAATGTAGAACGAATTGGAAAGTGCTGATTCACTGAAGCGGAACGTTTGTCTGACCTTGGTGTGTTAAGCAAAGGTGTAAACCACCAGACGCGCATGTGTGTGTGAGTCTGCTTGTACAGGTGAACATGCCCTGCCGACGAGAGAGACAATTAACTTAGTTACTTTCATCGAACTAATATCAAAAATTCAACATTAGAACATAAGTTTACAATTTCAAAATTAGTAAGTAATAGGAAAATTCAATTTCAGTCATAACCCATAATTATCGTGGCATCTCACCCACACGACCAAACTAATCATGAAGCTACTTGTGATCCGTGCCCACTGCGACTTAGTAACCTCATCCATCCAGGACCGCCAAGTCTCTCACGACTATGGTTTCTTACGATACGTCCTAAGTTTGATCGCAACACTACGCACTTGTAGACACTGTGACCTTTAGAATACATATCTAGAAGAAATAATAGTAAGTACTTAAATTAATTATCCTATGAAGACATGAGACATGATCATATACACATCTGAGCAACAACCATTAATTAAAAGAATTAATAAAACTTGAATTTTATAATGTAGTGAACAAAAAGACCATATTATAAAACGTGGCCGCTCACTATTAGCCCCATCAGGTTGACAGTCCTCCAAAGAGCAATGATGAAGGCTGGGCTCAGAATTTCCTTGCGTGATCCGTATTGGAAATGAAGATATCTGAGAGAATTAAGGTTGCCGACATAGCCCAAAAAATCACAAGAGGCAGTGGCGAGCACATTTGAGCAATGTGTTGTTGGAGTTGAAAGGTTCTGCAGTGGCGACCGCGTAACGGAACACTCAGCATTGAATGGCCTCACATATTATAGACCGATGGCCTGGTAAGGGTTTTGTTATGCTGAACAAAAACCAGCCAATGACGAATCCCGCTCTTGGGAAATAGTTTCAGACTCTTATTAACTAAACACCCCACCCCGTTCCTTCTATGCCTTTCGCACTGGGGCCAAGCCTTCCTTTTAGAAAGAGACACTGGGCTCCAGTAGGCTTCGACCTTTGGTCTGGACTGATACCAGACGACCGGACGGCGAGCTACCCATTGCTCGTTGTCTGCAAGCACGCGCCTACGGTAACCGGAAATCGGGATCGGAATCCCGGCGGCGCCTGGCGTGTGCGCCGTTACCTTATGCAATGGGCCTCCTCCTTAGCTGGCATTATTGCTTTGCTCGTATTTCGTAATAAAATCAAAATGTTTATATTTGAATTTAAAATATGTATTTGGAATTCATCACCCGACGCTCTGCCCCTAGACAAGTTACAATCGTTTCGTTATTATTCTCTTGAGTCGAACGCCTCGAGTAAGCCAAGCCATTCCTTTGTTGTGACGTCATCTCAACGCTCAGTGCATGGTCAGAACAAAGAAATCTGAAGTGGGCTTATTGTCATTAGTATCATCATCAATCGTTTCCGTGATACAGCTGATGGTTAAACTCTGGGGATAAAAAGTAAAAACACGTCTAAAATATTTGAAGGGTTGAAAGACAATACGGGTAATAATAAAACTCAACAGTAGTTCCATTATTTTCAGATTTTTAAAAAACAGAACTAGTGATAACAAAAATCATCAGTAGTTCCATCATGGAACTGTTAATGGCAGTGTAGTCAGGTGATGATGATTAAAGGAAAACGGATATTTTCTCTGGTCCCTTGTTGTCACATTGTGCGGGAAAAATGATATCATGTGCATGAGATATTGTGCGTGCGAGGTGATTTAATAACTAACCACTCACAGTTTAAACTATGTTATGTCGACCCTGCTGATTGCTGCGACTGTACTGGCTGTGCCGTGACCCCAGCCTGACCCGACCTGATAATTTGTATTTATTTCGTGATGTAGTTAGTGATAAATAATATGCTATGGTTTTTAATATACATATGGTGTGCTGTTTCCATGGTAAACGTCACCATCAATATAATCAAAGTTTGTGTGTTCGAGTATTGTTTAATAGTCAGTCCTAGACCCTAGATCGATATAAATCCTACTGCAAAAAAAACTAAAACCCTACTACGACTACCTACGACAAAAATGTTTACTAAGAATGTCTACTTCCTTTTTTTCCAATCCTCCTTTCGAAGCTATGCTGGAAGAAATTTCAATAGAAATAAGCACCACCTATTAGACCTATTACACTAGTTATGTATATGAACTGTTAAATAAATAAAAAAAACGACGCTGCAAGGTTGCTGGATAAACAAAAACAAAAAAAGACGGCCAAGAGCGTGTCGGGCCACGCTCAATATAGTTTTCCGTTCGCTACTTTCTCACAGAACTCTTAAACTACGACTTAACGGCGCGAAGAAACCGAGAATAGCGCTAGAGATGGCCAAATTCCCCGATATTCAGAGGATTGGGTCTACTGATTTATACAAACTCGACGGGTTATGTGTTTATTTAGAGCAGTGGTGGCCGAGTGGTAAACGCCCCGACTTACGAGTTGTAGGTCGCGGGTTCAAACCCAGCCAGGCGCATTACTTTGTGTAATTTATTTCATCACCACTGCTCTCAAAACGGTGAAGGAAAACATCGTGAGGAAACCGGCATGTCCTAGAACCAAAAAATCGAAGACATGTGACATCCACCAATCCACACTGGGCCCGCGTGGTGGATTATGGCCCATTCCCTCTCCTAGAGAGAAGATGCCTGTGTCCCTGCAGTGGGAACATTAAAAGGCTGATGATGATGATGATGTGTTTATTATTTATTTATAACTTTATTGCACACCGTAGCACAGGAAAAAAAACAAATATTAATAAAAATAAGTGTACAATAGGCGGTCTTATTGCATGTATGTTGGGTTTTCGGTGATTATTTTAGATTGCGTGAATGGATTTTAATCATTCTTCTTTTATTTGAAAGAAGATACGTTCAGGATAGTACAATATGTAAAAAAGTAATAAAAAGAACTTTCGGTTAAATTACAATCTTAGTTTGGAAATAATTTTAATTAAAACTATTCATCCTTTCAAGTTTGAAAGCAGTTAAGAACTAGTAGTTCTTAGTTTTGAGATTTTTTTTTCATAATTTTTAAAGTTATGGTTCAAAAGTTAGAGGGCGTGCATTGTTTTTTACTTCTGAAGCGATTATTTCTGAAAAAAATATCAATAAAAAAAACCGTCCAAAAGCGTGTTGGGCCACGCTCAGTGTAGGGCTCCGTAGTTTTCCGTCCGTCACAAATTTCTCACAATGTAACAGAACCCAGTTAGCCAGCAGGCACGCCCATCTTTGCAAAAGATCCGAAGGACGTAGCATCATTAGTGGATACTTTTTGCTGTTTGTAAGATAAGTAAGAAATAACAAGATCAGAAGCTCGGCCACGAATTCCGTAATTTACAGATCAGAGTTTGGGGGTAGGTGGAACAGAGAGTAAAGTCCCACATACCTCCGTTGAAAAGGGAGGATCCTCCGACCAGACAGGTGATATCGTCTGGTGGGCTACTGCCTGATAGTTGACTTCGGGCTGTCGTATATGTTCTAATCGCGCGGAGAACTTTCATTGCGCGATGCAGGATTCTTGTAGTTCTTATGTAGCGTCATAGATGTCGCTACATCACTCCCCTCCGGAGATCGGAGATCGATAGCTCTTGAGGCTTCTCGACGCGTGCCAGGCCAGTGGTATGTTGGTTTCAGTGAGTCGGAACCGGAATCCGCATAGTTCTCGGTGAGTCGGAACTGTCTGCGGTGATGCCCCAGTGAGTCGGGGTGGTGCTATCCCAGTGAGTCGGGATGGTTGCTGCAGGCTCCAGTGAGTCGGAGTAATGCTGCTGGCTCCAGTGAGTCGGAACCGGATTCCGCATAGTTCTCGGTGAGTCGGAACCGGATTCCGCATAGTCCTCGGTGAGTCGGAACTGTCTGCGGTGATGCCCCAGTGAGTCGGGGTGGTGCTATCCCAGTGAGTCGGGATGATTGCTGCAGGCTCTATTGCCAAATCAGACGCATCCGTGACTAGTCCCAATTTAGCCTGTGAGTCGGGATGTGCCAGTAGCGCTGCGTCACACAGGCTGTCCTTACACTCTTCGAAAGCCCTTAACGAACTTCCACTTATGTCGACTGGCTGGGAGGCTTTGATGTTGTCGGTCAGTAAGGCATGCAGAGACATTTGGATCTGGGTAGCCCGAGGTATGAACCTCCGGTAAAAGTTCACCATGCCCAGAAACCTTCTCAGCTGTCTCGCAGTTTTGGGGACTGGGAAGTCCCTGATTGCCTGTACCTTGCTTTCCAAAGGCTTAGTTCCGTGTTGCGAGATGTGGTAGCCTAGAAATGTTACCTCTGGTAATCCGAAGACGCATTTGGCGGTATTGACGAGCATACCGTATTCCTTCATCCTGGTGAAGAGTTGGCGAAGGTGCTGCTCGTGTTCTGCCTCACTCCTCGAAAATACCAAAAAATCGTCAAGGTAAGGGTAACAAAAGTCTAGGCCACGAATCACCTAGTCAACAACTTTGAAAAGTTTGCCCGGCGTTCCTCAGACCAAACGTCATAAACGGAAACTCGAAAAGTCCGAAGGGTGTAGTGATGGCAGTCTTGGGAATATCCTCCTCACAGACAGGTATCTGGTTGTAAGCTTTTACTAAATCAATGGTGGAGAAGATCGTACAACCAGATAGACTATGGGAGAAATCATGAATGTGCCTGATCGGGTACTTATCTGGTATTGTCCTTGCGTTGAGCAGTCTGTAGTCTCCGCAGGGACGCCAGCCGTTGTCTTTCTTCGGGGCGAGGTGAAGAGGTGACGACCAGGGGCTCTCCGAGGGTCGAGCTGTACCGTTCGCCAACATTGCCTCGAACTCGGCCTTGGCAATCTTCATCTTGTCCGGGGCGAGCCTGCGTGGGGAACAAGACACTGGGGGGCCTGATGTGGTGCGAATGTGGTGTGTCGTGTTGTGTTTTGGTGTGAATGGGACGCCTGCAGGACGAATTATTTCCTGAAATTCAGAGAGGATGTTGTTATATTTGCTCTCACCAGTCACAACCTTTACACTTGATTTTAGGCTAGCAGTGGAAGTTGTAAAGGCAACAGAAGACAATTTTGTTGTTCCATCAATTAAACGTTTGTTGCGGATGTCAACAAAGAACGTCAGCGCAGCCTTCGTGCAAGTATTTCGTGACGTCATCATCACGTCGGGGTCACCAGTTTGGGGGTAGGTGGAACAGAGAGTAAAGTCCCACATACCTCCGTTGAAAAGGGAGGATCCTCCGACCAGACAGGTGATATCGTCTGGTGGGCTACTGCCCGATAGTTGACTTCGGGCTGTCGTATATGTTCTAATCGCGCGGAGAACTTTCATTGCGCGATGCAGGATTCTTGTAGTTCTTATGTAGCGTCATAGATGTCGCTACAAGAGTATTATGGTAAATGCAGTCAAATGCTTTTGAAAAGTCACTGACTATGCCAATAGCATCCTGGGACTTCTCCCAGGCTTCCAAAGTGTGAATGATGAGTTTCACTCCTGTATCCGTCGTTGACCTTCCTTTCGTGAAGCCAAACTGAAGACTACGCAAAAACCTATTTGAATTAAAATGAGACAACATCTGGTACAGCATGATATTTTCGTAGATTCTACTCGATGCTGGAGGCACAGATATAGGTCTATAATTAGAGAATATTATAACTATCTGATTTAAAGTTAGGTACTTTTTTACTGTGTTTATTGATGATATATGGTCACTGAGATTATCCGCGGAGGGACGGGCTTGGCGAAACTATAAGGGTTCCTAGGAACGGAACCCTAAAAAAGGAGAGATTTTAGTGAATGTGGTGTAATAGTAAAGCGGTTGTGACAGGTCAGTACTGCATGCCTGCGGAAGGCGTGCCGCTGTCGGCGCGCGGCGCGCTGCTGTCGCGCGCCGAGCTGCTGCGGCTGGCGCGCGTGTTCGTGGCGGCCGGCGTTGACAAGGTGCGCCTCACCGGCGGCGAGCCCACGCTGCGCAAGGACCTCGCCGACATCATACGTAAGCATTGTCATCATAGACCCTATGTCAACGTAGTTAAGGTTTATATTGAAGTGTTGCCTTCAATTGCCCTCCGCCGCGTCTCCAGCGGTGTGCGCTGGGCCATACTTCGATCCCGTATGTCTAGATAGATTTGAGCATGGTCTTATAAATAAGAAGTTTTTTGTCCAGGGATAACTTGGAGTTCCAAGCAAGTAACCAGTGTTATCTAATTCTCTGTATTTTCATGTGTTTTCTCACTTTTCTCAATGTGAGTCTATGTTCTAAGTGCATTCCCAGATATTTGGCTGATTTTGTTTGTGGAAGTTGATTATTACGCATTGATACTTATGGACAGCTTCCCTTGCTTAAGGCAAATGTTACATGTACTGATTTATTGGCACTAAATTTTATCCTCCACGCCATAATCATGGTCCCCTCTTTGGGGCGTGGCTGCAAAGACCTCACGACGTCCTCACCTTCCGCAATATGCATGTTCTCACCGGACATGGTAAGTTCGGGAGGTTCCTGCATCGGATTCGTGAGGAAGCAACACCCGGGTGTCGCCACTGTGTGGACCGCCCGGAAGACATATTCGAGCACACGGTAGAGGTGTGCCCGCTTGAGAAGAACATCGCCGTGTCCTCGTGAGGTGATCGGCGGTGGCGACCTCTGCGAGGAGGAGTGGCAGGCGGTCACCTGCTTCTGCGAAGCAGTAATGCTAGCTAGGCCTAGGCCGACCGCATCAGGCAAAGGCAACGGCGCCCTCGCCGCAGCTGCCGCCGCCGCGGTTACGACCCTGATTTCAAGCCACCGTGGCGCGGACTGGTGGGCAGCTCGTCGTCGCGACGCGCCGTCCGGTAGTCTGGTCCGGACCGAGCCCAAGTCGTCTCCACCCAAGGGCGGCATTCGTTATTGGATGATTTTTACCCACCATAAAAAAAATCCTCCTTTTAGTCAGCCATTGGTCAACGTTGTTCAGGGCATTCTGTAGGATTACGGAAGCTTCGTCAGGACGACAGCTACAAGCAAGAATAGTCGTGTCATCCGCATATTTAGCTACGGTTACACTTTCACTCT
Organism: Mythimna loreyi; assembly: GCA_029852875.1. NCBI lineage: Eukaryota > Metazoa > Arthropoda > Insecta > Lepidoptera > Noctuidae > Mythimna > Mythimna loreyi. The sequence goes on from CM056790.1 coordinate 198,948, forward strand.
GTGTGCTTTGAAATCATTATTATTATATATTTGTTGAATATTTCTGATAAATCTCTATACAAGGTTTCCATTTTTAGTTTGTCGGCTTGTTCGGTTGGTCCATGAGTCTGAATAATAGTCTTCCTGTAATTCGGTACCTGTACATTTGAGACGATGATCAACGATGTATGTAGATAGATGTTTCTTTATCGTAGTCAACAAGGAACCCTTATAGTTTCGCCATGTCTGACTGTCTGTCCGTCCGTAGATAATCTCAGCGACCGTTAGCGCTAGAAAGCTGAAATTTGGTATCAATATATATATCAACTACGCCGACAAAGTGCACAAACAAACAAAAAGTAGTTAAAAGATGTTTTATTAGGGTACCTCCACTACAAGTAAAGTGGGTAGTGATTTTTTTTTTTTTTCATTTTTACCATAACGTGTGTTATATTATTGGATAGGTATTTAAAAATGATTAGGAGTCCCGTAAAATATTTTTTTGATAATGTAAATATTTTAGGAAATAATCGCTCCAAAAGTAAAAAATTAGGCGTTCCCCCCCCTCTAATTTTTGAACCGTAACTTTAAAAAATATGAAAATGTCTCAAAGTAGAACTTAAAATAAACTTTCAAGGAAAATTATTTTGAACTTGATAGGATGAATAGTTTTTTAAAAATTAAAAATATATGTTCTGAACTAATTTTGCAATTTAACTGGCAAAACTTTTTTACATATTTCATTATCCTCATCGAATCGTCTTTTAAATAAAAATACAAAAAGATTAAAATCGGGTCATGCAAATTAAAATTACCACCGGGTACAGCGCCATCTCTCGGGAAATTGGGTTACTAATTTTTACATGGGCTACTGGGTTCTGTTAAATTTTAAGAAATTTGTGACGGACGGGGAACTGGCCCGACACGCTCTTGGCCGATTTTTATTTATTTTTCTCTTTTATGTATTTTATCAGAAAACCACGTTGCCTTGTGGCGTTTGCTAGAAAGTAGTGGTCGCTATCTCTCTCGGTGACCGGTCGTGATGGGAGTGAATCATTTGTTATAGATAAATAGTTTCCTTTATGTGTTGTTTTGATTCAGATGTAATGGTTTTTGTTGCGATCTAAGTGAAGATCAGTTGGTTGTCCTCGTGTCTCGAGCTGTGTGTGTTGTGTGTGCAGAGGGGCTGCGCGCGGAGGCGGGCGTGCGCGCGGTGTCCATGACCACCAACGGGCTGGTGCTGACGCGGCGCCTGCCCGCGCTGCAGCGCGCCGGCCTGGCCGCGCTCAACGTGTCGCTGGACTCGCTGCGCCCCGAGCGCTACGAGCGCATGGCGCGCCGCCCGGTAACTCTCCCATTCCCATTATACACCGTCATTTACATCGCGACGCACCAAAGGTAACCCTGGTCAGTTCACGAATCTAGATCTTCTTTCAGCGGTGGAATTTTTTGTCGGAATGTAATATCGCAAATTTTTTCTTTAACAATTTCTATGTTCATTGAACCGTACGCAAAATACGCGCTTTAGACGTGGACTTGCGAACACCAACACGATATACTATGTTCATTGAAATATTGTGAATATCTATTAGTGAACTTAGAGTTATCGGATGGACCTGCATAATCAATCACAGCAGAACTGTCAGAACTACTTAAAATTGCTTTGTGTTGCCGATGACTGACTGAAGGAAGAGCGGTACATCTAACTGATATGATGATGAAGCCGAAATGTGGTCAACGGAATTCGGTAACAGATCAATGTGTCCTAGCCTTGTTTGGCTAAAAAAAAATTATTCATCATATTTTTTATGAGAAACACTTTGGCTATAAGGACTAAACTAAAGACTATACCTTTCTATCTATAAGGTGCCTTCCTTCGAAACGATTTCATGATAAAAACCGGAAGTAAGGCACGGAAACTCCGCAACAAAACAATGAATCGTAGCAGTGGCGGTCCCTTCATACAAGCCCAAAAGCCCGGCTTGCCTTACTAAAATGCCCGATAAGAATTAATATCAAACCCGAACTATTTAAAAGTTCGCGCGCTTAATTCTTATCAAAATAACACAAAGAATCTACTTATGCTGCACTAAACTAACATCGTGATTGGTCGCGCGCAGAGTTTCACAAACACTCGCGTAGATGTAGATGATGATATAGCTATCTCGCTTACACTTACCGGCTTTTACCGGGCTTTCAAATCCTATTGTAATGTCTGTACTGTCACTTTCGCACTCATAGCGATGCGCCGTATAAGAAGTACTTAGGACGTTTTGCGTCTAGTATAGAAGATTTAAGCCGGGCTTGCGCATGAAGTTGTACGCGTATGCGTGACCTTGTCAACTTGCCACATCTATAATGTTGCCATTTTAGCAACGTTGTGAGATCTTGGAGACTTTTAACGAGTTTGGAGACTTTTTTAAAGATTTAGCAACAGTAAAAACTAGCGGCTTTTTAAAATAACGAAATTAAATATTCAAGCGTTAATTTAAAAATAAAAAAATGCGACATCTAGCTAAATAAACTTTTTGTTTTTGTTAATTTTTTTGCATAAATGACAACACTGGAACTTTGCGTAAATAGTTGTTGACACTCGAGTGTAACTAACTTCAGTTTTATTTTGAGTGGTAAAAGTTTTGTTGTTTTTCGTGTGTTTTCTTAGATTTTCCCAGTGTTATATGTATCTTAACTGTTTTGGTGACTTACCTACAACAATGGAGGTAATTGTACCTTGTGAGGATTTAAAATACGTTCAAGTTTTGATTGGCGAAGATAAGGTAAAATCTTTAAACTTTGCTCGGAAAAAACAGTTAATTTCTTCATTAATAACGATTCCTAATCTGTGTATTTCACAGTCTAGTAAATCGCATAAACGAAAATTTTATAGATCAGTGTATTATAAATTAATCACATTTTCCTACAGAGGGATTAGATTCATTATTTGACATTTAATCAAACTATTTCGACAAAAAAACAATAAAAAGTTAATTGATTTGCCTGTATTCTAGTCCTGATCTAAAAGATCGTAATGTTTTGGAGTTAATTGATTTTATTCATGAGAATAACCTCGAAGATGCCTTTTCCGACTTGTTAAAGTTAGTGTATCTTGTTTTAACTATTCCGGCTGTAATGTAATTTAATCATTTCAGAAAGATAGACGATTTCAATTGGAATATAAATAATTTATTTAAATTCCTTTTTATATTCTATGTAGCTATTTTTTTTCTTTTGTTTTGAAACTTTCAGTTTTGTTTTTTTTTGTCTGTAACCTGTTAGTCCTGTTAGGAAGCAAGCATTTACTTACCATAACTTTGTTTCCTCAAGCAATGAACCAAACCAAATGGCTTTTTTCAAAGCCACCGGAGGTATGCAATTGCTGATATGTTTATTATATTCAATCTAGTACTAGCATGCCTTCAGTGAGTGAAATTGAAGAAAAAATAGGAAAGAAGATGGATGAATTCACTTTTAATTTATTGTATCTAACCAGTAGTTTATGAGAAAATTGCGATGATCCTTACGTAGGTACTTACATACTCAGTCCAAAACTGAACTTTCTTTTTTTGAAATTGGTTTAAATGTTTTTGGCTTGCCTTATATTGAAACCTTAGGCACGCCACTGAATCGTAGCGTGTTTCGGCTCATTGGAATGGTCACGAGATGTAGGAAAGAGGTGTGATTACCTATACCACAGTCGGCAAGATACAGCAACTAATGATGTTAAGGAAGGATAGGTAAATAGATTTCAAAAAAAGTAGTTTATTGTTACTTCGACAATAATTATTATTTATAACAGTTATAGTCTGGAATACAAGCTTCGTTTCTATAATGGTACATTATGATACAAGTGTGTAATGTATGTAGAAGGCCCGAGCCGAGCCGAGGGTCTTTAGAGAGCCGAGAACGGTAACCAGACATTACTCACGTTATCATACGACGTTTTTCAATTATTCAATACACTTGTGAAAAAAAATAATTTAGCTATTTATTATTACAACAGTAAAACTAGTTCAATTTTTCATGACATGGCGGTCAAAAATTTATTTATTTTATTTATTTATTTCACACACTTACATACATCTACCATTACAGAAGCCCAATGCGATAGATGTAGACAGATATATTATTATAAATTACAATTTTTATAGTATAATTACCACAACCAATAAATATCATTCAAATAATTCATTCATAAAAAAAAAATCATTCAAATAATAAAATTCAAGCAAAGCAATCAAAGCAATTACCCAAAGCAAATAACAATACGATTCAAAATAAATTAACATAAAAAAAAAACTATAACGCAAAAAAACACAACACAATCATTAAAGATAGATATAAGTAATTCATAATTCATTAATTATATAATTCATTAAAGATATTAGATATTCATTATTATCATTAATTATTTTGTATTCTAAACATCATTTGAATCTCCATAACACAAAACGTGTAATGAGACTCTTGCGAACTCGCTCAGTGAACATGAGAACAAATCTATTTTATCTGCAACTAGGTTTAGTGTGCGCAGTGTCCTCGAGAATGGGGCATTGGCCACCAGCTTGGTGCGACCGCGCGGCATTGCGAACAAGTGAGGCCGCCTACGACGTTGCATGTAGCCATCGGGAACACACAAGTTTATATCTTGCAACACACCTGGATTGTTTGTGTGACCCCGGAATACTCCAAGGATATATGATGCAAGAGCAAGATTCCTTCTCGTTTCCAACTTGTTATATCCCACCATGCCTAAAACAAACAAGGTTGGATACATCAAGGGGTAGAGAGGATATACCCCATATAGTTTCAGGTACAGGTATCGCGTATATTTATTTTGTATGCGCTCCAACATGAGAGTATATTTCGTCTCATGAGGAGCCCACACTGCTGCATTACTCTCTAACTGGCTCCTAACCAGCGCGCCGTACAACGCTGAAACGGCCCTTACATTTGTAAAATCTGCCGCCCTGCGAAGCACGAATCCCAGCCGCTTGTATGCCTTTTTACAAATGTTCACTATGTGGTCCCGGAATCTCAGTTGCGTGTCCATACGAACGCCAAGGTCTCGCACTACTTCCTCTCTTTTAATAGGAAAAAATTAAATCGGTTTTCCTATGCGCGCGAATCAAATACAAGGTGTCATTGACATGTTAACGCAAACGAATACCATGGATCCAGTACATGATTCTGGACACCCCAGGGGTGGAATTTTTCGTCGGATTTTTTTTCAAATTTGAAAAAAAAAAACATTTTTATTTTTTACCAGTATAACATCGTTATTGTGACCAATCCCAATTATATTTATTATATTATTTATATTAAGCTAGATGAGTCCGGTGTTTCCTAGCTGACTACCCTGAGAAGAAACACCGACACAAACTCAGGGGTCAAAGTCTCTTTTAAAGTCCATACAGTAACCATGTATTGGTCAAATCATATGAGAACCATGCAGATTAGTGTCTGAGATGGTCTTTTGAGGAAAGAACCATACAGATTTGAGTGGACCTGTCCAGTCAGTGCAAGCATTTGTCAGTATTCGTGTAGCTCAAACTTAGGACTACTAAGGAGCTCAACGACTTGACGATCAATACCAAAGAAAGGACATTTGTGTAGGCCGCATCAAATACTCAAATCTGTCAGACATCATATTAAAATTACGGAAAAGGAAAAGTAATCGACATAGTCCCCACATTCACAATAATAAAAAATAAAAAAAATACAAAAATGTAACTGCAAAATAAATTATTGCAAGTCCAAAGTAAAAAAAAAATAAATAAATAAATAAAAATAAAATACAACTACAATAATAGTGCTGGAGCAGGTCAATCCCAAGCCGTCTTATCCTCAAGATACTCCGTAACAGTATAAAAAGCCTTTTGACAAAGTTTTCGCTTTACAAACAATTTAAATTTATTCAGGCTAAGTTCTTGAATGTTACTGGGAAGCTTATTATAAAAGTGTACACATTGGCATCTAATTGAGCCCCCAATTTTTTTGAGCCTGGTTGTAGGAACCACAAATTTATGTTTGTTCCTAGTATTAACGTTATGGATATCACTGTACTTTTTAAACATGTTTTTATTTTTATGAACATACAAAATATTATCAAAGATGTATTGACAAGGCACAGTCAATATATTAATGTTTTTAAATTTATCTCTTAGTGAGTATCTAGGACTTAATTTATAAATTGAACGAATAGCCCTTTTCTGTAATACAAAAATTGTCCGAATGTCGGCGGCATTTCCCCACAGTAGAATGCCGTAGGACATGACACTATGAAAATAGCTGAAATAAACTAAACGGGCTGTCTCTAAGTCAGTTAAATTACGAATTTTTCTGACAGCGTATGCTGCAGAGCTAAGTTTTTTAGACAATTTATCAATGTGAGGACCCCACTGAAGCTTAGAATCTAGAGTAATACCCAAAAACACTATGGTATGTTCAGGACTCAAATCTTTACCTTTTATTTGTACACTAGTTTCAACTTGCCTAACATGAGGCATTGTAAACTTAATAAATTTGGTTTTTTTTTTTCATTTAAATGCAGGTTGTTGACGTTAAACCAGTGTACTATTTTAGACAGAGCAATATTTATATCGTCAGTATTTGACTGCTGACGTTTATGTTTAAACAAAAGTGAAGTGTCGTCTGCAAACAACACTATATCGTGGTAATCCTTTATTAGGTAAGGGAAATCATTTATATAAACTAGAAATAAAAACGGGCCAAGAATTGAGCCCTGAGGGACACCCATCGTTATAACAGATCCATGTGATCTTTGCCCGTTTATATCAACTCTCTGAATCCTATCACTGAGATAAGATGTAAGAAGATCCAGAGAGGAGTTACGGATCCCGTAATGGTGGAGTTTCCTGATTACAGTTTTATGGTTAACACAATCGAACGCCTTGGACAAATCACAGAAAATGCCCAAAGCATCGCATTTGTCTTCCCATGCGTTATAGATATGTCCTAAAAGTTCAACACCAGCATCGGTTGTTGAACGACCCTTTGTAAAACCGAATTGCTTCGTATGTAACAATTTATGTTTATTAAAAAATCTTTGTAACTGTTCTAGAATAAGTTTTTCAAATATTTTACAAGGTTAAAGGTAGGTAGTACTGAAATGGGTCTATAATTCGTGGGGTCTGTTGTACTACCCGTTTTAAACAAATAAAGTCGTTATTCTAATCAAACCCGATGACATGTTTAATTTGAAATGTTATTCATTCATGTTTTTCGCGAAAAATGTTAAAATTACGTTTTTATACAGTTTAATTTAAAAACGTAAAAAGATCATTAAAAAAAAAATAAGAAAAAACCGACAAAAAATTTCCACCACTGGGGGGTCTAGAATCATGTACTGGATCTATGGTATTCGTTTGCGTTAACATGTCAATGTCACCCTGTATAGTCATATTGCACTTTTATTACAAAGTGTTCCCTAAAGAAAATCTGTTTAACTTGTGTGTAATGGTGTCGCGAGTTGAGTATAAGTAGTAGTAGATGTGTGATATGTGCAGGGGCTGTCGCGCGTGCTGGCGGGCGTGGACCTGGCGCTGCAGCTCGGCTACTCGCCCGTCAAGATCAACGTCGTGCTCATGCGAGGTACCAGCCGCCGCACCACGCTCTGCTCGCTACCAGCGGCTCGTTGCTGCCACACAACTCACGTTTACTTTCTATTATTTCAGGTTTCAATGATGATGAAATTTGCGATTTTGTGGAATATACACGAGACCGCGACGTAGAAGTGAGGTATGCAAACATTAAGGGAATGCCATTGGATGACTTGGATACAATCGCGTGGATGTCGGTAACGTGGCGTGTGCGTGTGTGCAGGTTCATCGAGTTCATGCCGTTCTCGGGCAACAAGTGGGACGACTCCAAGCTGGTGCCGTACCGCGAGGCGCTGCGCGCCGCCGCTGCCGCGCACGCGCTCGAGCCCGCGCCGCCGCGCCCGCACGACACCGCCACCGTACGTACCGCACTACCAGCACACGGAACTTGAACACTAGCACTTCAACTGTTGCCGACAGCCTCGAGCACCACGCTCGGCTCTCATAGCGCGGCACGTGATTTCCATGGAAGCTAACTTGGTTGTTAGCGAGGGACACTATTTATGTCAATACTCTTGCACCATGCCATCTTCCTAGCTCGACTGCAGTGGACTCTTGCTGTGCTGCGACTGCGGATAACCTCAACTGGACCTTCTAAAAGCTTTCGATTGCTCTTCAACGACCGTAAATATGATTACGAGTATATATAATCTCTTTCATCGATCCAATAACACGTTCCTACTTTGTATCAAAATCAAGATTCCTTAGAGTATTTTTCGTTATTGCTCATAGTTTTGGATTCTTCCATCCATGTTTCAAATAGCCGTGTATAAAGTAGTTAGTAAATATAAAGCAACAGTGTTGTGTGGTCGCGCAGGTGTGGCGCGCGCCGGGCTACCGCGGCAGCGTGGGCTTCATCTCGTCTATGACGCAACACTTCTGCGGCTCCTGCAACCGCCTGCGCCTCACCGCTGACGGCAACCTCAAGGTGAGCGCGCGTGCCGGCCGTTTGTGTGTGTGTGTGTGCAGGCGACAGACTAAGGGTCGTAGCACACATATCAAAACGTAAAGGGATCGTAGTCACTCCGCCTCGTCGACTCGGCTACAGCTAGGCGACGCCGCGCTTACGGCTCGCCGACCGCTGACGCCGACCGACCGAACAGTTCACCCCAGCTTATACCCTATTTGGTGCTCTCCAGCCCTCAAACGCTTGATTAAAGATAAGTTTAAATATCTCCGTAAAGGGGTTTGGGTAAAAGTGGCATGTTTTTTTAATCACGCGGCCACTAATGAAAATTATTTTATTAATGAGAACACATTAAGCCTTTAATTTTTTTCTATGAACGTTACTTTCCCAAGTACATCGAAGCCGAGATATTTAAAGTAGATAATCTATAAAATCAAATTACCGTTTGCTATAAAATGCGTTTATTTAGTTAGTGTTACTTGTATTTCTCTTTATAACTCGTAATTAGCGATAAATTACGAGTTATAAAGAGAAGATTTAAAAAAAAATATATAAAAAAAAAGTACAAAAAAATTATAAAAAAATCATCGAGGCAAATAAAGTCGTTATTCAAATCAAACCCGATGACATTTTCAATTTGGAATGTAATGCACTCATTTTTTTTTGCAAAAACTTCCATCACTGGGTGGTCTAGAATCATGTACTGGATCTATGGCATTCGTTTGCGTTAACATGTCAATGACATCCTGTATAAAGAGCCCCATATAAACGAGTTTAGAAGACGGAACCCCGAGTATCAGGACCCATGGCTGCTGAGAGGAAGAATACAGAACCGTCATGTATCCAGCAGAATATACTATGTGTATATTTTGATACAACGAGGGTGCCAAGGAATAAATGCCATAATGGTTGTTGTTTCCACATTATGGCTATCATATGATATTAAGGGTGGGGGAGATATCAAGAAAATCTATCTCCAGCGCAGTTCCGCGACCTAATAATCAGGCTTGATAAAGAAGAAGAAGAACTATAAAACACCCGAAAAGTCGTTTTATATCTATTTATGTAACTGAGGTTTGTGTAAAAATATAGTGATTTTATAGTAATCATGTTTTTTATGCGTAAACATGCGTAAGGTAATGAATGTATGTAGTGTGCCATGCGTGCTGTATTTTTTTTTCGTCTATTTAGACGACATGATGTTGAAATCCTTCCTACTTCAATGTCATATATTTCAGCTCCGATATTGTTTAGGGCAAAGTTATTTTATGAGTCATTATTATTATATATATTACTATACATTAGCAACAATAAATAACGTGGCTGCTCAAAAAAAAAATCATGCCACTGGTTCATACAAAATTACCCAAACCCCTTTAAGGTATATGGTAGACTTTCAGACGAGGCGACCTTCAAACATCTACGTGAGCGGGTTAACAGGCTAGAGGCGGATTGCTACACTATCTACCTAGCTGAAACAGAGGCTTCTATTGAAAATAATCCTAAACGTTTTTGGAGCTTTGTGAAGCAGCAATATAAGTCCAACGCAATGCCTAGCTTCCTTAAATATGGTGACGAAACGATTTCATCTCCTGAGTCTATATTTCTATTCTATTCTACTTTTCTTGAGCCCATCAACGATTTTCCCTACTAATTATTGTCCTCCCCATATCACTACAAATCCCAATATAATTTCTGATATTCACTCAATTGAAATTGACCTTAATGTTATAGTTAAACTAATCAGTGAACTTGATCCATTTAAATTGCTGGTCCTGACCACTTATCACCCCTGATTGGGTGTGCTAAAACCATTTCTCTACCGGTATCACTATTGTCTAAAAAATCACTCGCTTCATGTTCTGTTCCCCAAATCTGGAGGTCTGCGTTTATCACTCCTGTGCATTAAAAAGGGACCAAAAATGAAATAGTAAATTACAGACCAATTTCAAAATAAATTTTTGTGAGAGTAGTATACAACCAAGTTTACGCGGCGCTAAGCCAGTCATTTAGCCCTTCGCAACACGGATTTCTTAAGGGTCGTTCAACAGTATCTAATCTTGCTTTGCTCAATGAATTTCTAACGGACAAAATTTACAATGGGGCACAGGTTGATGTAGTTTACACAGATTACAGTAAAGCTTTTGACAGAATTGACCATAATATTCTGAAATCAAAGCTTTTTAACAACGGTATTAGAAGAGATCTGCTTCGTTTACGTCTTACCTTGAAAACAGGTTTCAAGCTGTTGTTATCAGTAATTACATTCGAGCTGGGTTTCTGCCCCTAGTGGTGTCCCCCAAGGTTCTTTGATGGGTCCTTTACTTTTTATAATTTACGTCAGCGACATCGACTCATGCTTCCACCATTCTAATTTACTTTGTTTTGCTGATGATATGAAGATATTCTCTGCAATATCATCAGAGGAGGATATGGTGGGTCTCCAAAGTGACCTGGCACGACTAGATGATTATTGCTTGACTAACAAATTAGATTTAAACCCTTCTAAATGCTCAGTGGTTTCTTTCAGCAGAAAACGGGTCCCTCGCCTTACAACCTATAAACTTAAAGGGCAGCTACTACAGAGATGCGATGGTGTTCGTGACCTAGGCGTGTTTCAAAAATGCCAAAACTCTCAAGATCCTCTATTGTGCTTTTGTTAGAAGTCACCTTGAATATGCTTCACGGAACCCTTGTTATGGCAAATACATTGATTGTATTGAGAATGTACAAAAAAGGTGTATTCATTTTCTTTGTTTCCGGCTGCGTATACTATACCATTCTGATAATTATTTAAATCTTTGCAAGAAATTTCATCTACAACCACTCATAAATCGTCGTCGTTTAGCAGATTGCACTTTCCTACTAAAAATTATATCTAATGAGATTGACTGTCCTGACCTCCTACACAAACTACGCTTTAATATCCCCCAGAGATCGGTTAGATTTAATCCGCCTATCTCCATTCCTCTTCTAAATACAGGCGAAACTCTTACATGGTGCGAGCGAGTAAAGACTTTAATGTTCTTTGTAGAGACTTTTCATTTGACCTATTTGCTACTAAAACATATACTGCGCGCACTCAGCTGAATGCCCACTTTTTCAAACGTGCTGATTGTAATAAGTGATATTTTTAGTGTATTCTTTTTTATCGTGCTTGTTGGTGATCCTAAGTTTTCTGCTATTTTTTCAGTTTCTACCCGTGAGAACATGTAATTGGCTCAATGTTTCTTATACAATTGTTATTATTTAGTTATAGCTGTTGGTTCTCCTTCGATTAAATAAATAAATTATATAAAATTAATTACACTTTTTTTTACGATTGTACATGCGCGAACGTTCGCAAAGGCTAACTTCGCGGTCGCTCTCTCATGAATCGTACAGCACGTGCGGCAACGCAGACCGCGGGCGGAGAGTGGACGAAAATACGTAAGCTAGCGGACGGAGAGCCGTAAGCGAGGGGACGGAAAGCCGACCGCAAGTCGACTGCGCACTGCACCGCGGTTCGTGAGCTTGTCTGAGGCGATGCGATTACGTTACGATTCCGATTAGTGTGCGTTGCAGTATGGAGTTTCATACAAATAATACTGAACGGCTCGAGTTGATACTACTTGATAAGGTGATGATCCCTTTACGTTTTGATATGTGTGCTATGACTTTTCACATTTGAAATGTCATTTTGACATTTCAAAAGTGCCTGTAAATAGTCTATTTGAAATAAATGATTTTGAGTTTGAGTTTGACCCTAAGCCGCGTCGTGTGCGCAGGTGTGCCTGTTCGGCGCGGCCGAGGTGTCGCTGCGCGACCGCCTGCGCGCCGGCGACTCGGACGCGCTGCTGCTGCGCCTGGTGCGCGCCGCGCTCGCCAACAAGAAGGCCAGGCACGCAGGTACCGCTCCACACAGCTCTTCTACTTGCTATAACACCTGATAGGACACAACACTACTCTGAATCTTGAACTTTTAGTTTGGTTCAGTAGTACACGAAAGTTCGCGACAAATCGCAGTGTCAAACGTAGATCTTAGCAGTCGTTGAAAGTCGTAGGGCCATTACTCCATGACAATTACAAAGAGCGACTCGGGCTCAGCCGCCGAGGGTCGTGGTTGTGTACTGAATTGATAGAAAAAATATATTATTGACTAAAAGAAGTAATTTCTCATATAAAGTACGTCTTTGGACCACAGATATGCCAACAATACCTATATGTTTACAACACAAATTTATTTGTGTTCATATGTCTCCAAACTATGCCTACACTACATTTAAAACATTATGTTTTGTATAAATTTATAAATATAATTAGGTCATCATCATCATCCTACCCTTATCCCATTTTACTTGGGGTCGGTGCACATGTTTTTTCTTCCACTCTGTCCTGTCACCCGTCACACTATCACTAACTCCCTTTTCTTTCATATCACTCTTCACACAATCCATCCATCTGTTCTTCGGCCTCCCTCTTCCTCTCCATCCATCCACGTGTAAACTCAGAACTCTTTTTGTGACATGCGTTTCATCTCTCCTCTTCACATGTCCATACCAAGACAAACGATTTCCTTTCAACTTTTCAGTTACTGGCGCCACTTTCAGACTTCCTCTAATATACTCATTTCTCACTTTATCCATTCTCGTCACACCACACATCCATCTCAACATTCTCATCTCCGCTACATGCAGTCTTTTTTCATCCGTCTTTTTCACAGCCCAACATTCTGATCCATACAGTAGGACAGGTATTATCACGGACTTGTAGATTTTACCCTTCAACTTGAGGGGCATCCGTGGAATATAATTAGGTATTATCATTATTTCACTCAACACAAAATTAAGAACTATAAGAACCACCACAGGGTCATATCTCTCACGGACACATAGATAATAACACCACCACAAAAACACGCGATTATACAACTCTTTCAAAAACTAGGTGAGGCATCTACTTGCAAAGATGTCGCTAGTTGACAGTTGCCTAATGGCTGAAAATGACTTCAAGCGCCAGTCCGGCCAAATGCGTGCGCAAGCCCCTCACCCTCACCCCACTGTTGACATATCGGTGTTGCACACACAACAATCTCCTTCACTATGAAACTTAGTTCATGCTAGTCTCATGCTATAATTACGTAGATTTCAACTATTAGTAGTTTTGATCCATCTGAACCAGCGTAGATAATTATTGGCAGAAAGATGTTGAAGATTCTTGGAGCGTTCTAGGAGAAGCCTTATGTTATGTACCGCCTTGAGCACTGCAGCACTGAGGCGGCAAGCAGGCGCGGTCACGCGATCCAGCTCGGCGAGCTCCCCGTACAACATGTATTTTTAGGCATGGAGAACCTGGCGCATATGGAGAACCGACCGATGATCCTCATCGGCGGCTAGCGCTCGCGCCTCTCCCTCGCCCGCCGCGCCCTATGATGCGGACACGTTCACAGCGCGGAGCTCGGCGACGCCGCGCCGGCCGCTGTGGGCGCCGCGCCTGCCGCAGCGGGCGCCGCAGTGGGCGCCGCAGTGGGCGCCGCAGCAGGCGCCGCAGCGGGCCGCCGTGCGCGCTTACAGCTCGCGCGCGGCCGACGACGACGACGACTCGGCGGCCGGCTCCCCCTTCACGCACCTGGACAGCGCGGGCCGCGCGCGCATGGTGGACGTGGGCGGCAAGCCCGTGACCGCGCGCGCCGCCACGGCCGCGTGCGAGCTGCAGGTGAGCGCGCGCCTGCTGCGCCTGCTGCGCGACGCGCGCCTGCCCAAGGGCGACGCGCTCACCGTGGCGCAGGTGGCGGGCGCGCTGGGCGCCAAGCGCACGGCCGAGCTCATCCCGCTGTGCCACCCGCTGGCGCTCGACGTGGTGCGCGTGCGCGTGGCGCTGCCGCCCGGCGCGGCCGAGCGCGGCGGCGCGCTCGCCGTCACGTGCGAGGCGCGCGCCACGGGCCGCACGGGCGTGGAGATGGAGGCGCTGACGGGCTGCGCGGTGGCGGCGCTGGCGCTGTACGACATGTGCAAGTCGGTGGACCGCGACATGCGCATCACGGAGCTGCGCGTGCTGCGCAAGTCGGGCGGGCGTAGCGACCTGGCGCCGCCGCCGCTGCGCGCGCCCGACCAGTCGCCGCTGGGCGAGGGCGAGACCTACGCGCCTACCAACGTCAGCCACTTCTAGCACGTGTAGCCGCGACCGGCTTCCAAATCTAGTTATGTAAGTTTTAGATGTGTTTTGTTTTCTATTTTGTATTAAATATTTTTAAGGATTTATTAACATTCCTCCCATTAACCCAGTGAGTACACGTGGTCGTGAGGCGCGGCGACCACGCTGAGTGCTCCGAGTACTTGTTCACGCACTCGCAGGTGCGGGCGCGGACACGTGCCCAGATCGCGTTCACGTTCACGAGTTGTCAAAGGTTGGAAACATATACGAGGATCATTTATTTTTAACAAAAAAATCATATCTAAAGTGGTCTGGAAACCATTCAGTAAATTCCTTCCATAACTAAGAACATTTCAAGTTCATCATGATGCCTGTGACTATTTTGCCAGATCGGAGTTCCAGCCTGATCAGCAGTACCTAATGAACTGTTCTGTATTGAAAGACATGAGTATACGTGTTCTCGTTTCTAGGCACAAGGTCATACAGTTGGAAGTCACGTGACGCCGCCAGTTGTTGCGCGCACACAACATGTCGCGAGCGACTGTCGCGAGTCGGCCGGTACTAGTCCGCACGTGCATTACTTTCGTGAACACTTCGATCTGTTTTTTTTTTTTATATTTCTTTTGATTGATATTCGTCCATACGTTTGATATTTGGAAGCGCGGCCGCCACCGCGCCCGCGAGTCAATGTGAACAAGTACTAACGGTGTCGTTGTTAACCTATTGATATATACAGGGAATGGTCTCCAAGCACTATAATGCACAAATTATATAGCAGCATGGCTGTTAATGTATTGTCAGTTTAAGAGTAAATGTGATGAGCAGGTCGGCGCCACAGTGCCGCGCGGCGTGAATCTCGTGCGCGAGTAGGTTATGGGTATATTGATACTTAGGTTACAGATAATGTGATGAGCAGGTCGGCGCCACAGTGCCACGCGGCGTATATATTGATACTTAGGTTACAGATAATGCATTACACCTGGCCGTTTCTTTTTGTTTTGAACGTAAACGGATCTATGTCTGATTTTAGATTTCAAAATCCTTGTTTATGCGTCTAGTCTGACTAATTCGCTTGTTTAATTAGATTTCGTTTTATTAGCTAACGACAAACAAATATATCGCTAAAAGAAGAACCAGATAGACATTCAGGTTTCCGTTAAAATAACGATAATATTGATCGCATATTTCAATGTTCAATAGATTCCCGTAATTAACAAACCGAAATCTGAATCGCAAAAATGCTATTACATTTATTCCGTTGTGTTATGTTTGGTTAGAAGAGTAAAAGAAACAAAACGACCAGGAGCGTGTCGGGTCACGCTCAGTGTAGGGTGACGTAGTTTCGCGTCCGTCACAATAAGTGTCCCCACTTAAGAATTAAAAGCAAACATGAACAAATATCACCAATGCCAACGAGAGACCAACAATTTGACAGCTCATACCCCAAAAAAATGCTTTCATATACCCTACGGCCTATAAGTCTACGAGGTACCCTACTAATTTTTTCCAGTTTTTATTTAACCGCTTTGTCGGTGTGTTTGATATACATTTTGGTACCAAACTGGTATCTTGTGTTAACGGGCACTGAGATAATCCGTGGACGGACGGACAGACAGACTTGGCGAAACTAAAAGGGTTCCTGGTTGACTACGGAACCCTAAAAATGAATTTCTAGATCGGTTCTTTATTACATGTTATTCGATGTCGGTCAGTTTACGTTTAAATGCATAAAAATGATTTTATATGTTGAGAGGGTGCATTATTCAGTGATGTTTTTAGTTTTTAAATTATTAGCGTTTGGTTCAGTTCGAATATTGAAATCGTTTTCTCGTAACAGAGTTGTGTTTGGAATTGTATTTTATAATAGTAATGATCTAACGGACTAATATGTATCGTTGCGTTGTCCTCGCTCGGCAACAGCGCTCAAAGTGCGTGTCCTATCATTCCTTTATGTCTCTTAACACTACTATGATAAAAACATGCTAAAGGATATAATAGAATTAGTAAATAGGAACCTACTGGTTTGAACCTACTTTTTACAGTACAAGTTTAGACAAAACTTTATACTAAGTATATGAAAGACATATCTACACATGGCAAGGCAATGTAATTATGTGTTTAGGAAGTAAAGTTCTACTACACGCAAGGCATGCGACTACTTTTGAATCTTCTGCCAGTCACGGAACTGGTGTTAATAAGTGTAATATAATATAATCTACATAATAATGAGATATTGTCACAGCTGCAAGTCGTGATGAGCGAACGAGACCGATGTATGTTACGTTACGCAGCACAAACACCACTCGTCCATCTAAATATAGCAATAAGGAACAACTGTTACTAGGCGCCTGCAGCTGTCTGATCTAACTAGGGTGTCCACTTTCTGGGAAAGGGAAATTCATGGAAAAGCCAGGGCAGCTGTTGTTTCAGGTGAGAAATCATTTAATGACTTGTCCCGCACTAAGGTGGAATGGCGTGTCACACTGGAGAGGGCTTTTTCGTTGTCTTGCATTCCAAGGCCCCGGGTGTTCCGTTCAGAAGCGAACTGGGATCATGGCCCAGAGGTACCGCTGACATCTCCATGAGGTGCTCCTATTGAACCGTCGACGACTTAACACGGTTCGGACGGTGAGCTACCAATTGCTCGTCGCCCGCAAGCCCTAGCCTACGATGGCTGGAAATAGAATCGGGGACCTGGCGTCTAGCGCGTGAGGGCCGTTCCTTTGCACGTGCGGCTGTCTCCTACGTTAGCATTATTGCTTCGCAGACGGACGCAATCACCTGCCATTCCTGCTCACTCTGTACCTTGACTTGTACCAAGGCCCGCCGCGAAAGGTCGTTGCCGTCGATCGAACCTCTGGGAACACATCTCTTCTGTATGCTTCTCCGGTTCATCCGGGCGGTCCACAAAATGGGGAAACCCAAGCGTTTCTTCCGCACTAATCTGAAGCAGGAAACTCACGAACTTACCATGTCCAAAGAGAACCTACGTTATCGGAACGTAAGGACTCCGTATTGTCTTTCCAGCCACTCCTCAAAGGAGGGGACTTACGGCGTGCCCAGCACTGTATTTTGACAGCGCAACACAAGATCCCGCCGGGAGGCGGTTGGGGTGTTAATATTTAAAAGTTGAACTGACACTTATTTTTTTTTTTTGATTTGGTTCACATCAACTCGATAGATGATGTTATAAATTTTTGACCGTCCGCTAAATCGCGGTGACAAGATTTTCCCTGATTTCATATTCTCCCTGTAGTGTAAAACTTATTTATTCGTTCTGAGCTTGACGTTTGATTGCTGTGCAGGCTTTTCAGACCTTTTAAGGAAGTTGTAGCCGGGGAAAGACAGCAAAATCGAAATGGCATCTTAGCGCTGAGTGAGCGCCGTTGCCTTAAGCGGTCGGCCTCCTTTGGTAGGCAGTTTTTTTATTTTACTTACTGCTAGGTAGAAGGAGGCGACCGCCTGCCACTGCCCCTCGCTTCGGACCATAGCTTCTACCAAGGCCCGCCGCGAGATATCGCCGCCTCCGACCGCCCCTACAAGAACACGGCGATGCTCAGTGGGGCACACCTCTACCATGTCCTCCGGGCGGTCCACACAGTGGCGACACCTAGGTGAGAACCTACGTCATGCGGAAGGTGAGGAGGGCATGAGTTCTTTCCAGCATGGATTACCACTGCTGCCTACATGGATAGAAACTAGCAAGGTCACCTCCGTTGGGACGTTGGCTGCAACCGTCTGGTCTACCCTGTACCTATTGGCGAGACTGGTGCCAGATTTCGATTCTCTGACTGCCTGCAATCAATTTTGTCAGATGTTAGCTTCAGCAGTGGACACCCTGTTAAAGTCTTGCTTTTACAATTATAAATGTGGTAGTACTGAATAGTGAGGGAGTGTGCTGCATCTTGCATTAACCTGTAGTCTGCATACTTGCATTAGTTGCATTTATGTCCAAGTTAATGTGACTCCATCGCAATCAATTAAATAGTCACTTATGTAAAGCACACTTTTCTTACTTACATGAGATAAATTCTCAATAGTTGTGTGCAGCTGCAGATCGTAAATCGGACGTAGGTCCTCGATGAATAGCTTGGCAGCACTGTCGCAACTGCCAAACGACAGCTGTGTGGCATGTCGCGTCACAAATAATTGGCGTGAATGGCGTGTCACTATGAAACAGTCAACAGCTTTGAGAAGAACCTACCAGCAATTTCTATGTACTTTAATTAGTGTGATATCAAATCTTAAGCTTTGTTATTGCAAAAGGTTGTTGCCTGTTGCCAAACAATCAATAAAATGTATTAGTTTTAAATAAAAATAATGCATACTATGTACATACATTATAAACAGTTAAACTGTTGATAGGAATAGGCACTCGTGTAACTCCCGGACGGTGCGAATCATATTGTTGTAACTATTCATTTATTGTACTGACTGTTATATATTATAAAATTGTTTATATTTTTTATTACATTGTATACAATGCAAACCGTAGTTTTATTCGTTAAACATTAGCATTACCTGTTCAGTGAACTTTTGACGTATCTATGGTAAGGTATGTATCTAATACTATACATACCTTACCTAACCTTCCCATGAGAATCTATACTTAATAATAATCTTAATATATAAAAATGAATCGCAAAATGAGTTGGTAAGCGCATAACTCGAGAACAGCTGAACCGATTTCGCGTATTCTTTTTTTGTTGATAAGGCCTTTTATGTCGCAAAAAAACACATATTTCGACAATCTCAAGGGTAACAAAAATCATAGGGTTCCTACTCCCCGTCAACTTAGAATCACGAAAGTCATGAAGCAAGGTATAGCACAAGTAGGTACCTCTAAGAATGTAGGGACTCTGCAAAAGGGTTGAAGACTACTGGGGCCCCTCACTTTCTGAAAGGAAGGCTTGAACCCAGTGCGAAGGGCAAAGAATGAACGGGGTGGGTTATTTAGTCAGTAAGAGTGACACTGTTTCCCGCTCCGCCCAAGAGCGGGATTCATCATTGGATGATTTTTGCCCACCATAAAAAAGTACCTATAGGAAAAAATCGGAAAACTTATAGTAACGTTACAAAAAAAAATTGGGATTCAGAAAAATCTTCATAACTCCATTCGGGAATTGAACTGTTTTTATAAGAAAATTTGTATGGAACCCGCAGTGCGCGAGTGTAACTCGCATTTGCCTGGTTATTTACATAACATGAGTAGCTCGCCGTCCGGTCGTCTGGTAACTGTCCAGATCGAGTCCAAGACGGCGCGCACCGTTCCCGCGCGCCTCAAGGAGTTGTCAGCAAACTGTAGGGGCCCTTCAGGGTCGAAGCCTTCTGGAGCTGCCGGTTTGTGTGAAACTGTTACCGCGGCTCTAGGAATAAGACAAGGAAGGAATGGGGTAGGTTTTTTAGTCAGTAAGAGTTTGACACTGGTCTCCCGCTCCGCCCAAGAGCGGGTTTCGTCATTCGATGATGTTCACCTACCATAAAAAAAAGCACCATCGTTAGCAATTGTAATTTAATTTGAAGTCGGTTAAATAATATCAGCAAAGTGAGGATTTTTGGAAAAGTAAATAACAACCACACCTGATGTAGTTATTTGTAAGTTAATAATAAAACCAGGAAAAAATATTTCAGAATTTTCAGAATGTATTATAAAATTGTTTACCTACACAATGTTACAAAACTACTGGAAATCTGGATTGGCATAGGTAGGTGCAATAAGTATCCAGAGATTAGTACGGAGAATATTTGTGTTGTCGAAGTTAAAACTAACATGACGATATTAGTGTGCGTGAGGTGTTAGTAGAGTAGAGGTAGGTTGTCAGCAGACGGACTGCATCGCAACAACCGCGCACAATCGATATATTCAACTGTATGCAGTTGTATGTTCAACTTCATTTCAGTCTTGATATCAACTTCACACGGTCGCCTTCAGTCGTGTGAGTTAATAATTAACAGCATACAGTCATGACAACTTTACAGTCGTGTAGTGTCGAAGTAGGTACCTACGTTGTTCATCACTAACCGCATATAATATGCTGTCAATGTCATCTTTATTTTGAGACTAAAGATTCAATCTTACACTTAGTTCCTGAGCTCGATTGCGTAAAGACAGTTTGGACAGCAGATAACTGCACGCGGTTGAACATACCGACTGCGCTGGCGCATGCAGTCCGTCTGATGGCAGCCTCAGTATTGAATGAGAAATTTATTTAGTTCTACGAAGGCCGCTTTTTTGTAAATCTTAAAAATGAATCCCCGTTACCCTTGGTCACGCCGTCACGCGTGAACGGCTGGACCAGTTTCGTTAATCCTTTCTGTGGATGTTTGTTATTGTCAGGAGAAGGTTCTTATGAAAGAAAAAAAAAAGAAGAATATTAGGGTAGAGGAGGTAACGTATGGCATAGTAGGGTGGGGGCGAAGCCGCAGGCAGAAGTTAGTACGCAATCGCGATTTACGTTATCCTATAATGTTTGTTCTAGTCAATTGAAAATATTTTTAATTTTCGAAAGCAATTAATGGTTAAAGCTCATATTGACATAATTACTAACTTATCTAATTAAACAATTTGATTAATGCATTTTATGTTCAATAATTTAGAAACAACTGCTGCAACATAATTGGGATTGTTACTTATATATACCTATTTTCAAAAATCATCACCGGGCTGTTGTTTTAAATAGCGGTGACTTGTGAAAAAAAAATGCCCATTGGTTAGTATTTCTAAACCAAATTTTGGGAAAGGAAGGTTTCATTGTTAAATAAATATTAGCAAAGAATACAATGAACTTCAAATACATTAAGTGTCAATGGAGACTGAATGGCAAACATGAAACAGCTAGTTTGTTACATCGTAGATGTTGATTGAAATGAGTTGAGAACACCGGGGTTCACTCACCTCTTGTCTTTTAATTGTGTCTGTAATTAGGATATAGAACTATTATACTTGAGTCAAATAGGATATACAATACAATAGAATAAAAGAGAAACTTGGTTAATATAATTGAAATACCAGAAGAAATAATACATGTTGTATAAAGTGTGAACATAGTCTCACATCAACTAAACAAGGTCACTGCCTGAATTGTTATAATAGTGATAAAAATCTTATGATGCTTGAGTTTCAGAAATATAGCATAACAACATAAAGATAAAATATTTACACACCCTTCGTTCACAATGTAATAAAGCTTGAAAGCATTCTGTATTGGTTAAAAAATGCTAAATTATTATAGTTCAGTATCTATCCTAGATCAACCACTAGCAACCAAGACATTGGACTTAGCAGGCTGCTCCGGTGCTGCTTCAGCCGGCGGGCGGTCCACGCGCTGCAGGCGGATGTCGTGGCACTCGATGTACTCATTTATCTCTCGCCCTTTTTTAGATAGTTGTTCTTCCAAGGCTTTCAGAGCTTTGGGCAACTGTTCACAATTGTTCTCTAACTCAGGCAAGACTTCTGCCACTGTGCGTTCAACTAATACACCACCCACGTTACGGAAACATTTGCGAGTCTTGTCCACTCCTCGGAGAGTGTCGATTACTATTCTGAAACACAAGACAAGCAATTAGGCAACAGCACGGCCACGACCACCGCTGCAATCATACTCTAGCATGATAGCAAAGGGGACATACTTATGCTCGTTGAGATCCATTTCTAACTCTGAAATCTTATTTGCCAGTTGTCGCTGTTCAGCGCGAAGAGTTTGAAAGCCTGTAAAAATCTCTTCGCTGGATTTTGCTTTAGGGTTCTTGGCAGCTTTTTGAGCCATTGTTGCAATTATAATACTATTTATATGAAACTTCTAATCTTTCTTAAAGAAATTGCAGTTGAATCAGCGAATCTATGAAATTTATTGCAAAAAATTTAACATTTGTTGCATTTAGTACCATACACTTGACATGACAAGAATTTTAGGTTAGTTTTTTTACTTTTATTCTAAGGGAAGGCTATAGTCTTTAGATTATACTGCCTAGTTACAAATCCTAAGCCCGCAAACAATAAATTAATCGTCTTTTGATTTGAAAGCGCGGTACTGTCTTTATATAATATAAATATTATTTATAGAGAGAAAAAATATCGACGATAATTATCGACTATTTATTTAAAAAATATCAATATTTTGATATATCGATATTTTTTACTCAAGCCTATAGACGTCAAGTCGACAGTCGTCGAATCGAAAGGGGCTGACAAAGGGAAATACTACTTTAGTATACAATCACAAATTCCACGTAAACCTTGGTTCTCTATCCTCAGACTTGGCAAAATTGCGACAACCATTTTAATAAGAATGCGTTTAGGCCATACTACTTGCCCAGTGCATCTTGCACGCTTCCATATCATAGATAGTCCTCAATGTGAATGTGGACATGACTTTGGGGACCTGAACCACATATTCTTTTCCTGCCCAATTCATGACCGTACTTCCTTTTTATATAGTTTGATAACCCTCCGTGTCCCTTTCCCTACATCAATACAAACTCTTCTTTTTTCTTTTAACCCTTCCATATATAGTGTTCTTTCCGATTATATTTATGAAAACAATATCCGTCTGTAAAATATGTAAATACGATTATACGAGTATTTATTAGTAGTATAACAAGCTTATAATTTTATTCATGTAATATTTTTAATAATTAAGTTTAGAATAGTTATAGTTATGATCCTGTTTTTTTACACATTTCTGATCCCGATATTCCAAATTCCATAATTTTTCGCGTGTTATGTTTCCCTACCTTTCCTTTCAAAACCTACCCAAACAAAATAAACAACAATCTACTCGCCTAACAACTTGACGCTGGCAGATGCACAAGAGTGCTAGCCACAACACTCTCCTGTCTACGGAGCGGGAGAAAAAAAAAAAAAAAAAAAAAAAAAAGGGGCTGACACTTTGAGTCTTTGACAGACTAGGTACTGATTAATAAATAATAATAATTATGTTTCTTGATTGTTGTTTTCGGATAGTTTGGCAATAAATTAGAGCTAAAACAATATTAACGTACCTGGAACTTTATTTTACATGTACAGATAAAGCTTGTCTAAGAAGAGAAGTTAATTTAAAACTATCATTCCATTTTTTAAGCTGTATCTTAGGCATAAACATATTTTTCTTCACAGTGTTATTGTTATCAGAATACAAGCCTAGGTGTATTTGTATTCCTAATACAATTGTCGGTTTTTAAGAATATGAAGTACGAAGAGACGGTACTGCAGCGTGAATGGGAGAGCAGTAAGGAGCAGCCCTGTGTTGACGTGGTGAGCTCTGCCCCCTTCAATGTGACAGCAATTTTTATACGACTGCTTTCTTCAGCTAAGAACGCACGAAGCGATTTTATTTCTAATCTCACTCAGGGATTTCACCTCTTGAGCCCCAAATGAACGCTCACCTGATGTCTTTCTATTATGTCTCTAATTCCGGTATTCAAAGGGTAATGAGACACCTGCACTCAAGGAGCATGGGCACAATTGTTCCATCTATCTCTATGCGTGCTCTGCTCAGTGCTATTAGTTATACCTAATGTGTGCAAGTTTTTATATAGTCAGTAGTGTCCGGTAGCTGGCAGTGGTGGTTGGACAATCATCATCATCAGTCTTTCAATGTTCCCACTGCTGGGACACAGGCCTCCTCTCTGGGAGAGGGAATGGGCCATAATCCACCATGCGGGCCCAGTGCGGATTGGTGGATGTCACATGTCTTCGAATTTTTGGTTCTAGGACATGCCGGTTTCCTCACTATGTTTTCCTTCACCGTTTTGAGAGGAGTGGTGATGAAATAAATTACACAAAGTAATGAGCCTGGCTGGGTTCGAAACCGTGACCTACAACTCGTAAGTCGGGGCCGATACCACTCGGCCACCACTACTCAATCAATACAATCAATCACTCAATCAATACTCGGTTGGACAATATTTTAAACAAATCATATTCAAAAGGGAATAGAAAAGCAATCCCCTTGCTAATTGGTTAAAAATAGGTGTCATCATCTCACATAGTAACCATTTCTCAGCATATCTAATGCTAAACTGTTGGAGCCCTGCCACACCTTAACAAAGCCCTCACTAAAAAACTCATACAACTAGACAGAGGCAGCCTGCGCCTGGCGGCGGGGACAATCACTGGACACTGTACACTGAATAAACATCTTCACACAATAGGCATCACGGACAGCTTGGAGGAGGAGATAATTGCGCATGTGCTCCTGGACTGCACAGGTGCACTGACATATGCACACAAACCATAGGCACACCAAACTCCTTTATTGACGCCCTGAAAAATCTGAAAGGCCTAATCAGCTTCTGGAGAGAAGTGGGCGGGTTGGAATAAGCCCACCAAATTTTATGGCCACTATGGCTCATGTACAATGGTCTACACAGGGCTAAGTGCGGAAACCATATCCAGACATAATAACATAACTGTTGGAGCCCAGGAGGGCCAAAGTCAACCCCTAGTAGACTAAGGACCAGCTTTTGAAAGGAAAGTCTGGCCCCGGTATGAAGGGCTAAGAAGGGTTGGGGTGGGTTTATAGTAGTAAGTAACAGTCAGGGAAACTATCTCCGCCCAAGGGCAGGTGTCATTGGATGATTTTTACTCACCATATAGGCATATATTGTTACATTGCTCCATTTCATTTAGTAATTATGAATAATATTTAAATTACCAAAATAACAGCAGTGAATAAAACATTTAATAAAAAAGTGGGCGTTGCAGGGCAGCGACGATGTGACGCCCTCAGATGCGGCTCTCGGTGCGCTGCTGGAGGATGCCGAGCCCGCCGACGCCGACGCCGAGAGGCGCGTCCGCCGCCTCGGCTCCCGGCTGGCGCGCCTTGACGCGCTCAACGTGGCCGGCATGCTGGCCGCCGCCACCGAGAGCGGCGGCGCCGGCGCCGCGCTGGCCGAGCGCCTGGAGGCCGGGCTGGGCGCCGGCGCCGCGCTGCAGCAGCGGCTGCGGCGCTACGACGAGCTGGCCCGCGCCGCGCCCGCCGCGCCGCACGCTCGCTCCGACGCCGCGCGCGCCGACGCCAACGCTCGCCTATTGCTGGCCGAGCTCGGCGAAGTGTATGCCTGGTTGGACGCGCCACCGTTGCGTGACCTGGATTCACTGGCCGAAGTGTCTCTCACGTCGGTGGAGGGGCGCGCGCGCGCGCTGGCCGCGGGCGAGGCGCTGCGCAGCGCGCTGCGCGCCGAGGCGGCCGCGCCCGCGCCGCGCCGCCGCCTGGCTGCCGTGCGCGAGCGCCTGCGCCGCCTCACCCGCGCGCGCGACCAGGTGACACCTTCCACTGCATTAGCGAATTAGCGAGGCACACTTTCCACATGCTACCCTGACGAAATGCTACCTTTGACTATAAAATGTCTAGGATGGAGTGGCAATTAAAACGACGGACCAATCTTTAAGGTCTCTGCACACAGCGGGCGTGGCGCGGCGGGACGGGACGGCGACGCGACACTAAGCAGTTGTAATGTATTAGATATTACGGACGACGCCACACAGAGCCGTCGCGCCACGCCGCCGCCGTGCCGAGCGGGAATACAACTCGGAAGCGGCTCCCCATATTTACGACGGTTTTGATTTATTTCATGCACCCATTTCCGTTTACGTTGTTTTTTCTTAGCTAGCGCAAATAAGAGCAAGAGCGTTTCCACGTCTGAATCGCTCAATATCTTTTTGATGAATGAATAGCGTCGTGATACGGTCATGTTTATAGCGTGTTCTTGACATTATAATTCATACTGAAAGCATGCTACCTACTTAGCTCATGTGCAAATGAGTAGTTAGGTGGGGCCAGGCGGCCGCTGACGCTTGTGTGCCCGCAGCTGGCGGCGGCGCTGGCGCGGCACCTCAACAACGCGCTCATCCACCTGGGCAACGAGGCGGCGCACGAGGGGCGCGCGCACCGCCACCACGCCGAGCTGCTGCCCTACGCGCCCTTCATGCGCTGGCTCAAGGACATGGACGACAAGGCCTTCGACGCGCTCGCCAAGGTGTACGTGGGCACGTGGGCGCGCGTGTACGAGCGCGAGCTGCGCGCCGCGTGCGAGCAGGCGCGCGCCGCGCTGGCCGCCGCGCCGCCCGAGCGCGCCGACGAGCCGCTCGACACCGTGAGTTGCGCTGCCACTACACTGCACTAACTGTTGATGTTGCCCCGCTCAACTGCCATCGTCTGTCGACAGGTGCTGAGTCTTGTGGAAAGCTTGTGTAATGCGGAGCAAGACTTTTGTGCGCAATTCTTCTTTTTGGACATCGACGTCAAGGTAATATCTTATACTCACCGAATTGTTTTACGACAAGTGTTACGAAATCAACATCAACAATAATTTCAGAACGAGTGCGGTGACGGCGAGCGGAGCGACGGCGGCGAGCGCGGCGAGGCGCGGCGCGCGGGCGCCGAGTCGCGGCGCTTCATGTGCGACCTGTTCCCCGCGCTCGAGAGCGACCTGGTGGCGCTGGTGGCGCACGTGGAGCGCCACGACCCCTAGTGAGTAGCGCGGCGCGCGGGCGCCGAGTCGCGGCGCTTCATGTGCGACCTGTTCCCCGCGCTCGAGAGCGACCTGGTGGCGCTGGTGGCGCACGTGGAGCGCCACGACCCCTAGTGAGTAGCGCGGCGCGCGGGCGCCGAGTCGCGGCGCTTCATGTGCGACCTGTTCCCCGCGCTCGAGAGCGACCTGGTGGCGCTGGTGGCGCACGTGGAGCGCCACGACCCCTAGTGAGTAGCGCGGCGCGCGGGCGCCGAGTCGCGGCGCTTCATGTGCGACCTGTTCCCCGCGCTCGAGAGCGACCTGGTGGCGCTGGTGGCGCACGTGGAGCGCCACGACCCCTAGTGAGTAGCGCGGCGCGCGGGCGCCGAGTCGCGGCGCTTCATGTGCGACCTGTTCCCCGCGCTCGAGAGCGACCTGGTGGCGCTGGTGGCGCACGTGGAGCGCCACGACCCCTAGTGAGTGGGGGCGGCTGTGGGGCCTGCGTGCTGACGAGTGTGTGTTGCAGCGGCGCCATGCGCGCGCTGGCGTGCGTGGGGCGGCGCGTGCTGGCGGAGGGCGGCGCGGGGGGCGCGGGGGCGGCGGGGGCGGGCGAGGCGCGCTGGGCGCGCGGCGCGCTGGCGGGCGTGGCGGTGGCGGCCAAGCGCGGTGCCGACCGCAGCGTGGCGGAGCGGCTGGCCGCGCTGCCCGACGCCGTCAAACAGGTACGTAGGAACATGACCCACAATGCTGCTGGGTTTGTTCGTCCAGATAAAAATTCAATACATGAGTAATGAAGGGTTACCGTTAACCTCTTACATTACAAACTTATATCATAATGTACTATTTGGTGGGTTCGATTGGATTTATTAAGCATTTTCATATTACAGGCGGCCAAGAAACCCAAGTGCGGTTTACTGAGCTTCTTGCAAGAGCTAGAGGCGTTGAGCGCGGCGTGCGAGCGCATTTTTGTGTCCAGTGGGCGCCGCGCCGACCTCGACCGCTGGTACGTGGCGCTGGCGAGCGCCATGATGCACGCCGTGCAGCACGCCGAGCACCCGCGCACTCCTCGCGCCGTGCTGCACATGGGTGAGTGATGTTGTACACGTGGGCGAGTGACATGATGCACGCCGTGCAGCACGCCGAGCACCCGCGCACTCCTCGCGCCGTGCTGCACATGGGTGAGTGATGTTGTACACGTGGGCGAGTGACATGATGCACGCCGTGCAGCACGCCGAGCACCCGCGCACTCCTCGCGCCGTGCTGCACATGGGTGAGTGATGTTGTACACGTGGGCGAGTGACATGATGCACGCCGTGCAGCACGCCGAGCACCCGCGCACTCCTCGCGCCGTGCTGCACATGGGTGAGTGATGTTGTACACGTGGGCGAGTGACATGATGCACGCCGTGCAGCACGCCGAGCACCCGCGCACTCCTCGCGCCGTGCTGCACATGGGTGAGTGATGTTGTACACGTGGGCGAGTGACATGATGCACGCCGTGCAGCACGCCGAGCACCCGCGCACTCCTCGCGCCGTGCTGCACATGGGTGAGTGATGTTGTACACGTGGGCGAGTGACATGATGCACGCCGTGCAGCACGCCGAGCACCCGCGCACTCCTCGCGCCGTGCTGCACATGGGTGAGTGATGTTGTACACGTGGGCGAGTGACATGATGCACGCCGTGCAGCACGCCGAGCACCCGCGCACTCCTCGCGCCGTGCTGCACATGGGTGAGTGATGTTGTACACGTGGGCGAGTGACATGATGCACGCCGTGCAGCACGCCGAGCACCCGCGCACTCCTCGCGCCGTGCTGCACATGGGTGAGTGATGTTGTACACGTGGGCGAGTGACATGATGCACGCCGTGCAGCACGCCGAGCACCCGCGCACTCCTCGCGCCGTGCTGCACATGGGTGAGTGATGTTGTACACGTGGGCGAGTGACATGATGCACGCCGTGCAGCACGCCGAGCACCCGCGCACTCCTCGCGCCGTGCTGCACATGGGTGAGTGATGTTGTACACGTGGGCGAGTGACATGATGCACGCCGTGCAGCACGCCGAGCACCCGCGCACTCCTCGCGCCGTGCTGCACATGGGTGAGTGATGTTGTACACGTGGGCGAGTGACATGATGCACGCCGTGCAGCACGCCGAGCACCCGCGCACTCCTCGCGCCGTGCTGCACATGGGTGAGTGATGTTGTACACGTGGGCGAGTGACATGATGCACGCCGTGCAGCACGCCGAGCACCCGCGCACTCCTCGCGCCGTGCTGCACATGGGTGAGTGATGTTGTACACGTGGGCGAGTGACATGATGCACGCCGTGCAGCACGCCGAGCACCCGCGCACTCCTCGCGCCGTGCTGCACATGGGTGAGTGATGTTGTACACGTGGGCGAGTGACATGATGCACGCCGTGCAGCACGCCGAGCACCCGCGCACTCCTCGCGCCGTGCTGCACATGGGTGAGTGATGTTGTACACGTGGGCGAGTGACATGATGCACGCCGTGCAGCACGCCGAGCACCCGCGCACTCCTCGCGCCGTGCTGCACATGGGTGAGTGATGTTGTACACGTGGGCGAGTGACATGGTCTACTTGCATGCTAAGTTTCACCAAAATCTGTTCAGTAGTTTTTGTGTGAAAGAATAATAGACATCCAATCATATAAACTTTCGCATTTATAAAACTTTTTACAAAAAAAAAACCGCCTTCAAAAAAAGCCAAACGACAAAAGTTCCTACACTAAAAAGTTAAAAATAAAAATTTGAATTGCTGTAAAGAAACTTAATTTATAGGTAAACTTATTTGACACTAGCTGTGCCCGCGACTTCGTCCGCGTGGAATAGTTATTTTGTGGCATCATATTTATTTATGCAAACAACCTCCTCAGCTTTATAAATTATAGCTGTTACCCACGACTTTGCCCGTGTCAATTTCTATTATTATTTTAGACAATTTAGTTTTTAAAAGAACATAATTATCTAAAAGTACTTCATAGAGCTACACCCCCTCTTGGGCACGCCATAATCTCGGTAGTAAGTCCCCTCTTTGAGGCGTGGTTGGATAGACCTCACGGCGTCCTCACCTTCCGCAAGACGCAGGTTCTCACCGAACATGGGAACTTCAGGAGATTCCTGCGCTGGATTCGTGCGGAAGAGATGCCCGGGTGTCACCACTGTGTGTCCAGCACGGAAGACACGGTGGAGCACACGGTGGAGGTGTGCCCCGCTTGAGAAGAGCATCGCCGTGTCCTCGTGGGGGTGATCGGCGGCGGCGACCTCTCGCGCCGGGCCTTGGTTCAGGCCATGGTCTGCAGCGAAGAAGAATGGCAAGCGGTCGGCTCCTTCTGCGACGCAGTAATGCTCATAAAGGAAGAGGCCGACTGCATAAGGCAAGGGCAACAGCGCCCTCGCCGTAGCCGTCGCCACCGCGATCTCGCCGATATCCGGCCACCGTAGACGCTGGCTTACGGACGGTGAGCAATAGATAGCTCGCCGTCCGGTTGTCTGGTGACAGTCCAGACCGAGACCAAGTCGTCGACGGCGTACACTGCTCCCGCGCGCCTTTAGGTGTTGTCAGCAAACTGTGAGGCCCTTCAGGGTCGAAGCCTCCTGCAGCCGAGGGCTGGTGCGAAAGCGTTATACCGGGGCTCTGGGAATAAGGCAAGAGAGGAACGGGGTAGGTTGTTTAGTCAGTAAGATTTGACACTGTTTTCCGTCGTCTGCATACATGAGCAGCCGCCGTGGCTGCTCATGTATGCAGACGACATCGCGCTGGCGGACTCGGACAGTGGGCGCTTGGTTCGACGTGTGGCAGCGTGGAAGGAGTCGCTGGAAAACGGCGGTCTGAAGATTAATGCGGCGAAGACCGAGTACTTGGCCTGTAACACAACTAACGCTGCTCCTGTTCGCATTGGCGAAGACACAGTTGAGCGCACGGAACAGGTCAGGTACTTGGGATCGGTGCTCCACGAGTCCGGGGACGTCGATTGCGACGTCGACTCACGTATCTCGGCGGCCTGGGCGAAATGGCGTGAGGTGGCGGGGGTTATCTGTGACCCCAAAATGCCGGTTAGGCTCAAAGGACAGGTCTATAAGACCATCATTAGGCCTGTCCTTTTGTATGGCAGTGAAGCGTGGCCTGTACTTGAGCGACATAAGCAAAGCCTGCGTGTCACGGAAATGAATATGCTGCGCTGGATGTCTGGAGTTTCGCGGAAAGACCGCATTAAGAACTCCCGCATCCGGGGCAGCCTTCAGGTCCGTGACATAGCGGATAAACTGCAGGAGGGTCGCTTACGCTGGTATGGCCACGTTTTACGAAAACCGGCAGACTACGTGGGTAACAGATGCCTCGCCATGCCGCCTCCGCCGGGACCCGGAAAACGAGGTAGGCCTAAGAGGCGTTGGATCGACGTCGTAAGGGACGATATGCGTGCTAATGGGCTTAAGGCAGAGGATGCAAAAGACCGAGCGAAGTGGAGAAAACTAGGCAGGAAAGCGGACCCCGGGCACCGAGGTGAAAGCCAAGGTAGCAACCGGGACTTACGCTAGGCTGATGATGATGATGATGATTTGACACTGTTTTCCGCTCCGCCCAAGAGCGGGGATCGTCATTGGATGATTTTTACCTACCATAAAAAAAACACCCTCCGCGTCGCCCGCAAGCAATGCCTCTCCTCGCCCGCCGGCCAGGCGCAGCGTCATGTTTTGCACATCATACGGCGCGCGTGAATTTTATATCGGAGTTATTTTAAAATTGTAATATCTTCTAAGATGTTTATTGAAAATAAGTGATGTCAAAGACAACTTTGTTCACAATTACATACTCTTAACCAAGAATATATTTATTTGGATAAAGTATAATATTATTATGTTGATACAACTCTAACAAATAATTGGTAATAATGCAATCATTTCGGCCAAATTTGATTCCCATAAAAACTGTTCTAGTGAGTTAATCTTAAAAGATAGACATATACTGTCGCGGACATTTTTTTAGATCATTTTAAGAGGAATAATTCTTTCATACATATTTTTTTGGTATCTTGAACCGTTTTCGCAGCGCACGCAACGGAAGCCCTCAATGATGAATAATTTTCCCCGTTTTTTCCACATTTACCATTGTTTCTTCGCTTCTATTAGTCGCAGCGTAATGTTATATAGCCTAAAGCCTTCCTCGATAAATGATCTATTTAACACAAAAAGAATTTTTCAATTCGAACCAGTAGGTCCTGAGATTAGCGCGTTCAAACAAACAAACAAACTCTTCAGCTTTATAATATTAGTATAGATTAATATTTTGCAAATATTCAAAATTTATTACTTCTTTTTGGAGTCGGTGCCAGCATTTTTATTGTTGTAACTTAATATTAGGTAGCTTTGCTTGTGCTTGCAATGCTTAAACATTTTCAATGTACTTAAAATGTGGCTGAAGGTTTTTGTAAGTATATATTTTTTTATTTTAATTTTATGTTAAAAAAATGTGCAAATCGGATGATTTTTTTAGAGAAGTCTAATATGTATTTATGTCTTAGTTAAGTATTATATATTTGAGTATGCAAATAGGTACTAAGTAGTTTTATAGTTAAGTTAGAGGTAGTTTTTCGAGGGATTGTTGCCCATTCGTAATTCCTGGCCTTGGCTGGCACCGACTCCAAAAAGAAATAATAAAGGAGGATGGCGAATTGCATGTACAATGGGACCCACTGATAGGACTATCGTACATTAAGGAAACTTGCAACTAGTTCTAGAACTAAACAAAAGTAGTAAAAAAGCAAATGGGCAATAAGTTGTTGAGGTTCGAAGAAAAAAGATATTCAAGGTTAAAGATTATAACCTAAAACGAACCTAAGAGTGCATAGGTATTTGACAATACAATCTTGTATTTTTTTATACATTAAGTATTTGAAGGTAATAGAAATATTCACCCACAGTACTATCGTGGTTCAGTTTCTCTCTAGCCAAGTATAGGTTACCCTCATACCAATAAAAATACGTCCGGAAGCTAGGAACTATAGGCACTTAGTCATAACGATATAGGAAATAGGCAGGTAATAAACTAGATTGGTATAGTCTGATTCAACTCTCCGTATATTATTCCACTAGGGTTTTAATCAGTTAAAATCTCACACTATCTCCCGCTTGTCAGACAGATGAGACTTTAACTGATTAAAACCCACTCAGCGATAATAAACCCTCTCAACCCTTCTTTGCCTTAATTCCAGGGTCACTTTCACATTATCCCTGCCCTATCCTTCGACCCTGCTGGGCCCCCACGGTTTTCTAACATCTACTTAAGGAGCGCGTGGAACGATACACGCCGTCAACCACTTGGGGGCCCAAGTGGATGACGGCGTGTATCGTCCGAACGGCTACTGGACGGCTGGACGACGAGCTACGCATTGCTTGCGGTCCGCAAGATATCTCTATTGTCTATACCTTATTGACCTCTCTTGGGTGATACTGAGAATTTTACTTTGTCTTACTTGGGAATCGACCCCATATCCATACGTTCGGCAGTCGTACTTACGATCATTAGGCCAACGAAGTGCAGGTAACAGAAATAATTAGCCATCATTACATAGTATAAAACAACGTCCCGCTTTCCCCATGTATGCTTAAATCTTTAAAACTACGCAACGGATTTTGATGTTTTTTTTTTCAAGAGATTCAAGAGGAAGGTTTATATGTACAAATACATTATCACCATTGCACCCGTGCGAAACTAGGGCGGGTCGCTAGTCCTACATAAATTACAAACATAGATCTCGTGGAACTCTGTTCATAGAAAGAAATTAGGAAGCACACAATATTAAGAATTTGGATTAAAAAAGAGCTTTGTTGAATAAAATTATATTTATACAAAAAAAATCTTTTATTTCGTTTGAGATTATAAAACACATATAGTGATAAACAATAGGATAAGGGTGTATCTTTGATTTATGTAATTACTGCTTATTCTTAAATAATCTCTAATACATTATCTAATTAAAAGACTATCTAGTAACGAATGATGGAATGCTCCACCGTGTCCTTCGGGCAGTCCACACAATGGCGACACACGGGCGTCTCTTTCGCACGAATCCCGTGCAAGAACCTCCAGAACTTGCCATGTCCGGTGAGAACCTGCGTCATGCGGAAGGTGAGGACACCCTGAGGTCTCTCAAGCCACTCCTCAAGGAGGGGTCTTATCGGCGCGATTATGACGTGCCCGGCACTGGGTTGCGATAGCCGCTGACGACATTCCACCATCATGTGATCCCGCCGGAGCTCTG
Source organism: Mythimna loreyi (assembly GCA_029852875.1). Taxonomy (NCBI): domain Eukaryota; kingdom Metazoa; phylum Arthropoda; class Insecta; order Lepidoptera; family Noctuidae; genus Mythimna; species Mythimna loreyi. The sequence goes on from CM056790.1 coordinate 233,317, forward strand.
TTCGCCAAGCTGCGACTTGTCGCGGCAGCGGAGGTTCGCCCCGGCAAAGAAGTAAATGAGTTTGAGTATCAACTTATATGTTTAACTATTACAACACTGACATCACGCCGATAAACCCATTTCTGAACAATATCAATTGCCTGTGCACTTTTGTCGAACAAATCATTATTAATTCGGAATCCAAAGGCAAGAGTTTGTCAATATATATAGAATATTCAGTCCAAACGTCCACGTCGTGAATAATGTATAAAATCATATAGAAAATAATAAATAACCCACTTTATTTGTTGAAAACAAACAATGAAAAAACACTATTTATTAGTTTGACACTGTAGGGACGAGACGTATTTACCAAACCAGGTTTGAAACCTAGGGCTTTGCTTCAAAGTACAAAATAAAAAATACTTGCAAGTATTTTTCACTTGCAAATACGATTGTGCAATTTAATATCCTATAAAAGTACACCTAGTTTAGCATTGGGGGCTCAGTAGCCGTGCTCGAAGTTAAGCTTGTGATTGAAATAGGAAGGAAAGATTTCATATCCATCTAAAAAAAGCTGGATATTAATGTCGCATGGTAGTTACGAACTAGACTAAAATATGAAATACGCATTTGGTTTAAAATACTTTCTAGTATTTTAATCCTGGATTCTGTTCCTGGTATTTGTTCAAACTTGTACTTGCAAGCCCTGGTGTTAATATTTGAAAGTATATCTCTTCCCTATGACACTGACAATCACCTACATTGACAGCACAACCACAGATTACTAAATAGTTACTACGTATAACGTTCCGTTCTATGTTATCATAAATATTCGTAATAATTATACATTTTGCATAACATTGTTCATTTTTTAATATTAAACATAAATGCAATTTATGTATTCACTTTTCATGTTATTTTTTTATATTAGACAAGATTTGGTAATTAAAGAAAAAAAACAATACGTATAGTACCGTAAACGTATACAAGTGTAAGAACGTAAATCGTGTAAAGAATAGGTTGGAGCGTAACTCGAAACACGGTGCGTTCAATTAACTGCACGATGGCTTATTTTTAAGTAAATTCTTTTTTTTTCTAACTTTTAATTCCCTTCTCCTAGTAACTCAATATTTTTTATATAATCCTCTTATAAATTCTTAATTATAATAAACATGAATTCGCAAGTGTATCTATTTTTATATAATGTGGGTCCAAGCTCATCGTTCTCCTTTTGAATATTTGCAAAATATTAATGTCAAATAAGTTTACCTATAAATTAAGTTTCTTTACAGCAATTCAAATTTTTATTTTTAACTTTTTAGTGTAGGAACTTTTGTCGTTTGGCTTTTTTTGAAGGCGGTTTTTTTTTTGTAAAAAGTTTTTTTTATTTGTAGCCGTTTAGTGTTTTTTATTATAATGTGTTATGGCAATGAAGTCAATATCGTTCCTACATTTCTTTTGAAAAAGTTAAAAATTTCATATAAGTAGGAATACATATTATAGGTACATTGTTACAGTGTAATCGTTTTGATCTCGTGGAGAGATGATATGATGCATGAAATACTTATGATTCATCTCATGAGTACATCTTATGACAGCTCTCATAATCATCATTTCAGCCAGAAAACGTCCACTGTTGGACATAGACCTCCCCCAAGCGTCGCTACAACGACCATTTCTGTGCGACTCGCATCCATCGCGTTCCCGTGATTCTCACCAGGTCATCAGTCCACCTTGTGGGAGGCCTTCCAAAGCTGCGTCTGTTGGTGCGCGGTCGCCACTCTAGAACCTTTCGGCCCCATCAGCCATCTGTTCTACGAGCAATGTGCCCTGCCCACTGCCACTTAAGTTTGGCAATTCTTCGGGCTATGTCGGTGACCTTGGTTCTCCTGCGCATTTCTTCATTTCTGATTCGAACACGCAAGGAAATTCCGAGCATAGCCCTTTCCATTGCCCTTGACAGCATTGCCCATAACAGCTCTAATAAGCTCAAACAATGCTAGGATACATTATTTTACTTTGAAGTTTCCATGCCGACCTTCCAGCTTCATCATCACATCAGTTCAATAGTATCTTACAGCCAAAGTGCATCTTATGACAATTCTAACAAGCCCAAACACGGCTAGGATATATTAATTAGTTACGCAGTTCCAGTGCCTACCTTCCAGCTCCATCATCATCATCAGATCAGTTCGATGATAAAATTTTCAACATAATTATTTAAGATCATTGGTTTATAGTGCATTTTCAAAGTTGCTTAACTACCTTAATTGTGATATCTACGCGAGTGTCAAGTTTCGTTAGCCATTTTCTGATCTTCTTCACCAGTTCCACCTCATCAAATGTTACTTTTTGACTGTAAATGCTTGAGTTCTCGATGAAAATATAAAAAAAACGATATAGTTGCCTATAATATTTGAGGAGTTCCCTCGATTTCTCATGGATCCCATCATCAAAACTCAATTTTGAAAAAAATGGGACCAATCTGGAAGCATATCCTTTCAAGTACAAAAAAAAATTTTGCAAATCCATCCATAAACAACGGAGCTGGAGTTCTGAGGTAACAAACATAAAAAGAAAAAAAAAAAGTACAATCGAATTGAGAACCTCCTCCTTTTTTTGAAGTCAGTTAAAAATGAGAAGCATTATAACCTAACCTGACCTGACCTATTAGGTCTTTACATATGAAATTGAAATTCAACTACTGTTTCATCAATGTTAATTTCGTACCTCACGACAAGTGCCTTAGTACTTAAATAGTCAATATATTCGGTGACAAGTATTTGAATAAGCTGGTGTGTCGGTCCCCCAGAGAACTACCACCGGCTGCACGGCATCCTGTCGGCGCTGCGCGTGCCCGCGCTCGAGGCGCTGCGGCGCGAGTGTCGCTCGCGCTACTCGGACGCGCTGCGCGCCTACGTCACGCAGTACTTCGGCCGCCCGCTCGAGAAGCTCACGCAGTTCTTCGAGGTGAGTGCGGCGCGAGTGCCGCTCGCGCTACTCGGACGCGCTGCGCGCCTACGTCACGCAGTACTTCGGCCGCCCGCTCGAGAAGCTCACGCAGTTCTTCGAGGTGAGTGCGGCGCGAGTGCCGCTCGCGCTACTCGGACGCGCTGCGCGCCTACGTCACGCAGTACTTCGGCCGCCCGCTCGAGAAGCTCACGCAGTTCTTCGAGGTGAGTGCGGCGCGAGTGCCGCTCGCGCTACTCGGACGCGCTGCGCGCCTACGTCACGCAGTACTTCGGCCGCCCGCTCGAGAAGCTCACGCAGTTCTTCAAAGTGAGTGCGGCGCGAGAGTTATGTGTGTGTGCGTGTATCCGTACTGACGCTGTGTGTTGCAGGGCGTGTCGGAGGCCGTGGCGCAGGGGGTGCGCGAGGACGAGGTGTGCTACCGCGCCGCCTTCAGCAAGCACGAGCTACGCCGCGTGCTGGCCATGTACCCCGCACACGAAGGTACCACATACCACGCATATGTACTGCCTGTCGCGCCACACGGAATCCAGTCTCTCGACTCGAACATGACTGAAGTACATTTAGATACAATGACAAATTGCACGTGTGTCAAACAACGTTCTTCAATACACTTCGCGCTGCGAAGGCCCGCGTGGCGCCACTGTAGCCCCTCGTGACGATAAGAAGGGAATAAGTAAGCCCTTGTTGTGATAAACTTAAGGGCGATATTTTTTTTGGCTTATGTTTAACTTACCACCAGTTATAGTAATATATAACAGACAAAAAAAGTAAATGATTACCAAAATCAAACCCACATTTTAATGTAAAATTATAACCAAAGTTTTTACATCTTATTTAAACAAACTGACTCAATACAAAATTTTAACTCAAAAATTATTAATGAACCCCAAATTATTAACCACATATCAATTTAAAATGACTTGCCAAAAGTCGTTGTCCGATTAAAGTAAATTACCCTCTGCAAAAAAGATACACATATAGAAACATCGTAAATAAGCTCTGACATTTTTTGTCTCCAAAATAATAAACAAAAAGAAATTTCTTGTGCGTTTTGTTTATTCAACCAAATAACTATGACTAAGTTAAAAAATAAAACTTACAATTGCAATAATCTATTTTTTTTATTATTTAAACAATCATAAAAAAATTAGTCCTCTTAAAACTAATAATAAACAGTTTAAAGATCTTAAAACTAAACTAACATAATTATAACTTAATTTGAAATCATAATACTTTGCTAATAAGCCTACATTTTATGGCTATAAATGTGCTATTTCTGCCTAAATAAAGCGGTATATTTAGGCAGAAATAGCGCATTAATTTGCTCATTAAGGTTTGGTGATCATTTACTATATTTGGTGTTTGAATAAATACAATTTGAAGTGCAGTCGTGACTAAAATAACTAGTATTGTAATTTTAATTTTTCTGGTGTTAAGAATATATTTTTGGTAAAAGAACTAAGGGTATCAAAACATTTTATGGTGGGTTCTTATATTTAACCCCCTGCAGAAGGGTCGAAGCCAATCAGGGCTACGGGTTTGCGTCTGAAAAGGAAGGCTCTGGCCCCAGTGGCTAGGCACGCCACGGGTTTCAATATAAGGCAAGCCCAAAAATTTTAACCGATTTCAAAAAAAGAAAATCAGTTTTGGACTGAGTATGTAAGTACTCACTCATAAACTAATGGTTAGATACAATAAATTAAAAGTGAATTCATCCATGTTCTTTCCTCTTTTTCTTCAATTTCACTCAATGAAGGCATGCTAGTACTAGATTGAATATAATAATTATATCAGCAATTGCATACCTCCGGTGGCTTTGAAAAAAGCCATTTGGTTTGCTTTATTGCTTGAGGGAACAAAGTTATGGTAAGTAGTTGCTTGCTTCCTAACAGGACCAGGTCACAGAAAAAAAAAAAAACAAAACAGAAAGTTCCAAAAGTAAAAAAATAGCTACAAAGAATACCTACCTATAATAAGGAATTTAAATCAATTATTTATATTCTAATTGGAATCGTCTATCTTTCTTAAGAAATGATTAAATTACATCAGAGTAAAATGTTGGTGATTGTTTTAATTGTACCAACAAATGTTTTTCAATAGCTATCGTTGATAATTCAGAAAGACGCTCTTGTCTTGACCTTGTGTATTTCTCAGATAGGACGTTTAAGAGACAAAAAGCACGTTTCGCGGAAGAACTTGTACTTAGCCGGAATAGTTAAAACAAGATACACTAACTTTAACAACTCGCGAAAGGGATCTTCGAGGTTATTTTCATGAATGAAATCAATTAATTCCGAATTTCAATTAATGCCAACAATCTAACAGTTTTACTGTATCTTTTAAATTTTCGTTTATGCGATTTACTAGACTGAGAAATACATATATTAGGCGTCGGTTTTAATGAAGAAATTAACTGTTTTTTCTGAGAAAAATTTTAAGATTTTACCTTATCTTCGAAAATCAAAACTTGAACGCATTTTAAATCCTCACAAGGTACAATTAGCTCCATTGTTGTAGGTAAGTCACCAAAACAGTTACATATAACACTGGGAAAACTAAGAAAACTCATAAAAAACTTAAAAAACAAAACTGAAGCAAATAAAACTGAAGTTAGTTGCACTCGAGTGTCAAAAACTATTCACGCAAAGTTGTAGTGTTGTCATTTAGGCAAAAAAAGTCGCCAGGTAGGTATATGAAAAATCTAGCTAAATGTCGCAATTTTTTTACTTTTAAGTTAATGCTTGAATATTTAATTTCGTTATTTTAAAAAGTCGCTAGTTTTTACTGTTGCTAAATCTTAAAAAAAGTCTCCAAACTCGCTAAAAATCTCCAAGATCTCACAACGTTGCTAAAACGGCAACACTCTTTATGGCGAGCTGACAAGGTCACGCATGCGCGTGCAACTTCATGCGCAAGCCCGGCTTAAATCTTCTATACTGATCGATTTGTAGACGCAAAACGTCCTAAGTACTTATACGGCACATCGCTATGAGTGCGAAAGAGACATTGAAAGGCCGGTAAAAGCCGGTAAGTGTAAGCGAGATAGCTATATGTATGCGAAGCGCGCGAACAATCGCGATGTGTAATGCAGCGGGCGGGCCTAAGTAGATACTTTGTGTTATTTTGATAAGAATTAAGCGCGCGAACTTTTAAATAGTTCGGGTTTGATATTGATTCTTATCGAGCATTTTAGTAAGGCATGCCGGGCTTTTGGGCTTGTATGAAGGGACCGCCACTGTACTGGCCCTGGTATGTATGGCGATGTAGGAACGGGGTAGGTTGTTTAGTCAGTAAGAGTCTGACACTTGTTTTCCGCTCCGCCCAAGAGCGGAACTCGTCATTGGATGATTTTTACCTACCATAAAAAAACCCTTTTTTTAAAGCAGAGGGGCGTAGATTTTCAAGGTTTAAATTTTTAAAATATTTAATTGAAATTTAAATCGTGTTTTTTAACAAAATATAATTAATAAATAAACATGATTATTTATGCAATAATGTATTATTACCAACAAATTAGCATTTATCTGTGTTCTAAATGGAAAAATATTTGAATTGCAAAGGTTAAGCGTGGGAAATAAAGTCTATTAAATAATAGTCTTATTAACTATGTTTATGTTATTTATTGGTGTAATTTATGAAAAAAGTATTGAATGTAAGATATAAGACAATTTTTTTGAAATTTTTTAGACACTGAGCTGCCGCCGTCAGATATTGTGCTTCTAAATCAAAACTAAAATGTACGGCAACTTTGGAAAAATTTCTTCAGTAAGGAATTACAAAAAACAAAAACGCGTCATAATTTTCAAAGAAAGTATTTGTTCGTAAGTATATTAAAAAACGTCGTTTGTTACACGTGAGAATTTGTCACTGCAGCCCTCGGCTCCATAACACGCTCGCCTACGGATCGTGCGAATTCCGCCTCGGTCGTAATGACAATTTTTCGCCACTTGTATCAAAATGTACCATTTCCCCACAGATAAGGCATACCACGCGAGTAATATGAATCCGGCTAACAACCTCGATAGATAAGATTATTCCGTATGTGCGCTCAGAGCTGTGATTGTCACAATATATATCGTAATCCTTTGGTTTGTAGTGAACTAGATAGTGTTAAGTGTGTACAGTCAGTATACCACTATCTTAATTGGAAAATGTTGCTGGAAAACTATATATGTGAAGCGGGGAAGCCTATGCGCTACAGCCGTCCCGAACTTTAAAAATGTCTACTACACATCCACCCTTCTTACTCATGCCCACCCTTAAACAAATGCTTTTTACGACCCTTTACAAAGCTAAACAAACTATCCTTTTAGGTTTTATGATTTGCAGCGTTATGCAGGGATCGATACTAGGACCATCCTTGTGGAATGTCGGGTACGACTACGTGCTGCGCGGAGACCTCGCTGCCAGGGTCACCGTGCTGGTGCTGGCACCGGCACAGTCTTACAGGAGGCGGTCGAACTAGCGGCACACGGGGTTGCCATAGTCGTTGACAGGATGCTGCTGTTGGGATTCGAGGTGGCGCTGCACAAGTCCAAGGCCATGTGTTTCCACAGTCCTCTGAATGCACCGCCGCGGGGTTCCCAACATATTCTTGCAAATTTATATTTTTTCAATACACTTAGTCGAATTTGCCTCTTATCACACTCCTATTAGGTTCGGTATAGCATGTATATCACTCAAGTGCTTTTTTGAGTATATCACAAGGGCTTTTTTATTCTCTCCTTATCGTCACGGTCAGGGGATACAGTGGCGCCGGGCGACCCCCACACTGACCAGAGCAGATTTGAATGCCATTATTATTATATTTCTACTGTATATTTGAGATACCATTAAACGTTTTTTCTTTCTTTCTTCATTTCACAAGTCGTAAGTGTATTGAAAAACGTCGTTTGCACAAGTGCAGAAAATTTGTCATTGCAGCCCTCGGCTCCATAACACACTCGCCTACAGCTCGTGCGAATTTCGCCTCAGTCGCAACGACAAACTTTCTGCACTTGTATCAAAATGTACCTACTATTGATTGATTGATTGGTAGCCAAGGACGTCCGTGAAAAGAGACGTCCGTGGAATAATACATACAGGTGACGTATGTTCTCATGATAAAGTGTGTATAACAGTGCGCAAATCGCTGCACCGGCTGTACCGCACTGTGGAGAAGCACCTGAGCGAAGAAGGTGGGCTGCTGCAGGTGGTGTGGCGCGCCATGCAGGAGGAGTTCATCGCGCAACACGTGGCGCTGCAGGTGAGTGTAGTGCGGCGTGTGTGTGTGTGTGTGTGTGCAGCGCTACATGTGAGTGTGTGCAGGCGCGCATCGCGGCGTGCTACCCGGCGGCGGGGCTGGCGCTGCCGCTGACCACGCAGCACATCCTCGACGCCTTCTCCGACATCGCTCGCGAGCACTGACGACCACACGAACAAGTCACACACGTGCGACGTGCAGACGCGCGCCTATGTAAGTGCGCTTATATATACCTATGTAATGCAAAACAACTGTTGAATGCCTAAGTCACCAGGTACAGCTTGTGTAAAAGTATTTTTATTGTTGTACATAGAGTCCTAGGTATTTATTTACTCTTTAGCAATGTAACTAGATATTATGATGTAACTAAATATTTATGATATTGTATTTTACGATCGTTGTGTTATAAAGTCGTTTATACTTGAAATGTAGTTTATTTTTTCACTTCCTCATCGTATCCGACTACTTGGTCACCCATTCTATTACTAATAAAATATAAATTACCAATGATGGCGGATCACACGCCGTTCGAAGCCACACCTTCATTACCCATTTATGGATTACTACCAATTTATATCATGAATTTTTTTATTACTTGATAGACCACCTACTTACTCGTACCTACATGTGCCATTTCAATCAAAATGTATAACACAGATCATACGTACTAGAGATTTTGCCATTTACAAACTTTTAAAGAACTATTATTAAAAAATTACTACTTGTCGAAGACCACAGATGGACAACGGCACTTCATAAACTTTCAGATAGCTCCATTTAGATAGTTAAGTGATTATCACAAAATAACGGACATTGCCAATCTTTGTACCTGTAGACGTTGGACCAATTGCGAGTGTACCACGAGATATCGATAAATGGATGAGCGATTCACGCTTAGTAGATAATTTTTTTTTAAAAGGCATATTGGTTTACATTTTTGCTTTATTATATTATTAGGTCCTTACACATGAAATGCTGTAAGGTCATTTAAACTAACAATTGATTTTGCCACCTTTTTTGTTTCATATCGCTGGAGTTTATAGGTATAAAATCAAACCAGATAAGAACGGTTCTTTAGGCTTCTTTTTTAATTCGAACCCTAAAGGATGTTTAAAACAATTAAAAAATACACAAGATGAAACTATTTATACTGATTATATTAAACTATCACATTGATAAAGCACAGGCTTAGTAATATGTCAGTCATGGAGCTGTTGGAGGATGTTGCGCCAGCCCGCGGCGCCCGCACTGCCATCTTACTAAAGCTGCACATGTTGATGTATGCATGCACATTTAATCCAGGGACTTGGGGGGCGAGTAGTTCAGGTACACAAGTCCGGAAGCCTTAGCCTGAAATACACAATTCATGTTCAGAAAAATACAGTTCTACTTTTTGGTATTAAAAATACGTTAATTTGGAAAAATAAATCAAATTTAAAAGTATATCAACTTCATTTCAGCCCAAAGACGTTCACTGTTGGATATAAACCTCTCCCAAATGTCGCAACAACTCGCGCACAAAAATGTTTCACGGTCCTGTGCGCCTCCCATCCATTGGATTCCCACAAACTTTACTAGGTCATTGGTTCACCTTGGAGGCTTTCCAACGCTGCGTCTTCCGGTACGCGGCCGGGACCCAGCCCTTTGGGTGACTAAGCCTTCTGATGAGGCCCATTGTAAGAGAACATGTTTCAGAGCCATGTCACTGTTAACATACACTGGACTAGAATTAAGCCATGACACACTATGATATGTTGGATGAGATTCCCAAACCCTGCCTCGGTGTATGAAATTGATAAATGATATTCATTTTGTAAATAGGTTTTTTTTTAACTATTACACGTTGATTCGACAGTTTGCCTCTTTATCGAAATTAGATCTACCCAACTGGACATGTTTATGTAAAACCATGTCCAACTCAATTTGTAATTATACTTATAATAATAAATTTACTGTCCAATGAATTGTCCAGAAAAGAAACCAAGCCACAAGAGCTTTTCAGTGACACGGAAAACTTACAACAACAAAGGTGCCGGCACTGAAGGCAATGCCGAAGAGCAGCGCTAGGTTGTAGCGGCGCTGCTGCGCGTCGTAGTGCGCCTGCCAGCTGCCGCTCGGCACAGGCAGCTCGTCCATAGTGGGCGGCTTGAAGTGCTCGTTGTGGTAGCGCCGCACTGCAACATCACATCACACCATACATACCATCAATGCGTTCAACTGCTCTTACTTTCATAATGTCCTACAAGGCAATTCAGAAAGAATTTTCAGTTTTTTTTTTTACTTAACATGCATTCTCCCACCAACTAGGGACAATGACAACATACAACTGGACATAGGCCTCCTCCTCTGTATCTTTCTAGCTTTCTCTTAGTTTGGTCTTCTCCGGCCAAACTGTCAATGCCAACAAGTCCGGATCATGTTTTCCAAGCATGATTCAAGAGTCACATTGTATTTTATCAACATTAGTTCAATTAAAAGTTAAATTTTTCTGAATGGTACAAAAATGCTAATAAATATTGTTTTAGGGATGATTCTCATTAGAGCGGGCCGGGCCAGGGCCGGGACGTGGACGAGCCGGGGCCCGTCCGTGCTACGCAATTTATTTTCAGACGTAGCACGAAAAATGTTCGAATTACGATGGGACGTGGAGGGAGCGGGGCGGGACCGTGCAACAAACGTGGTGTTGGAGTGCGTCGAGCGGGCCCGGGCGGGACACGGATAATGCACTGTGTAATATAAATTGATTCATACAAAATATATGAAACAGATTAAAACCGTGCCCCGTCCGGGCCCTGCCCCGGGCACAGCACGTTCTAATGAGAATCATCCCTAATTCAGTTATATTATCTGGATTTACTATTCAAGCTGCTTGAGTGTTGCAGGTGGCCATTCATTTAGAATCAGACTGTATATTCAAGTTTTTTATTGGTTTGTCTTGTCCAAACCTCACCATTAGGTAAACAGTCAAACTTTCTCATTAGGTGTGGATTACATTGAATGATAAGGTTTTACAGTTTCATAGTTTAGCAGTAAGTAGTAATTGTTAGTTAGTGTTAAGAGTGCAGGTTGTTGATTCTGTTCCTAACTTTCCTAGAATGTAATTATTTTACATTGTGCCCTAATATAGGTCTGCTGTTACCTTGGTATGAGTATTGTTTGTAATGCACAATCTATAGCCGACATGCTCCCAAAGTAATTGCTTCTGGGAAATGAATATTGATTCAATTAAGCAGTGTAAATTTTAAAGGAAAGTATGTCCATAGCATAGTAACATAAAATTAACAATTAATTCCTAATCAAGGGATTATATTATGCTCTATAGCAGTTTAATACCCATACATAAGGAAAATTACATAGCACTAGTAGGATACACTGACAGTTAGGTTATCTTTGCAGATGTTATGTAACGTTTTTCTTTTAAAAATCAACACATTTTAGAAAGACACCAATCTAAAGGAAATCTTCTGTTTCCAGAAAAACAAGAAACAGTCACAAAAGAAACAAGAGCATGTCTGTAGCAATGTTTGCGACAGATTTGCTCATGTTTAAGTATTGATCATCAATTCCTCACTCAAACTATTGAAATGGCGTAAATAACATACCAGATTGCTGGAGCAGCCTGGATACAATAGGCCGTGAGACATTCATGTTAGCCGATTGACGAGTTGGCTTTTCCTGAAAATCTGAAAACTGAACTACTATCAGTCACTGAAGAAAATTCCTCGCAGAACTGAATTTAAGAGACGGGAACTAGCAGTCTCGTCGGAAATGTATCGATTGTTTTACTACATATTATCGATATTTCGGGTACAAACTTTTATATATTGATAAAAAGTCCGAAGTATTCCGAATATTATTGTTTTGTCTCAATCTTATCAAAAATTAAATTTCTTACTTTTCTATTTTGACATAATTATCAGCTATACCTACCTAGTTATTTAAAAAAGCGTGAGTTTTACTTATGTACCTAAAAACGTATCGAGTCGATAATATTGCTATATCGACATTGACAGTTCCGTTCTGACATCCGCATCTCTAAGGATAATCAAGCTGCCTAGTGAGGTCATTTAGTTTGTTACTATTATTGATTCATCGCACATTAATCTACTGAAGTCGATGTTGCCAGTTTATCAATAGTTCATTCAAGAAAACGATTGCTCATAGACAGTAATTCCAATCGACTAAAAATAAATAAAATCCATTCGTAATTAAGTTCGCAATATAAAAAACAGGTAGGTATAGATATACGAAAACAAAGGCCCATGGTAAGCGACCACGTTTCAAAATCATATATCATCACTGTGTCAGTCTGTCGTCTTGAGACACTGGTATGTTGGGCGAGAAGATACCCTGCCGCTTCTCGATAGCTGCTCAGCCGAATCGTTTCAACGACTGACCTCCTGAAGTTAGAAACACTCTACTGGATCGTCTGTCCCACGTAGATGTAAGGTATCTGCCACGCACAACTTTTAGTGTTACTGTAGAGTATCTGATGTTGATCGAAGTGGATGATAGGCTTCGATCATCAGTGTCGCAGATCAAGTATTTAAGAACAAAATCATAACGCATAGATGGCCCAGAATTGCTACATTCATATTTCTTTAATATAAGTTTGAACTACAAACATAAACTACAATATCGTTTGCATTTAGATAGTATGTAAAATAAAAAAAAAATTACTTTGGAAAGTCAAACCCCATTTTTAAAATATGTGTTCAAATGTTTTTTCAAAAATTACACCAAACTTGTAAGTAATAAAATTATAAAATATTAACAATGGTGCTTATTCTATTTTTTATTGACTTTAAATATCACCTCACAATTTGCCGTTTTTGAAACAGTGATCGGTGATCTTGTACATTGATGATACATCTGCGAAGATATATTTTTCATTACTCATACTCTGAAAGTAGGTGTAAAGTTACCTGCGGAGTTTCACTTTTCAACCGATAGCTGTCTAATAATTAAAAAAAAAAACTAGTTCTATTTTGACTTTTCTATTGAACCGTGACCCGAAAAAATACGAAATAACATAGAGATAGAAATAATTTACGAATACTTTTTTAATGACTTTATTTTAATTTACTTTCAACTATTTCATTAAAACTAATATCATATTTGAGAAAAATGTTGACCTGACCCATTTTGACAATGACAAAATGAAAAATATTGACTTAAGTCAGACGACCACTGAAAAAAAAAATGGCGGGTAAAGTCTCTCTATAATCTGTGGCCGATTTGGTCTTTCTTGATTTTTTTTTCGAGGTGTAGAGTTTTGTTTACATTTTGCTAAATCTCTGTTTTATGAAATTTGTATTAACACGATAAGTTTATCAGCTTTAGTTACAAATTTAACGCAAGATTCTTAAGAGGAGAAAACCGCTTATCGCCTAAATCAAAAGAAATATACCTACCTACCTAAAATTATAAGAAGACCTTTGACGACGACTCAGGTTTTTACCCGACTACGGCGAAGCAAAAGGAGGGTTATGATTTTGACCTGTATGTATGTATGTATGTGGGTATGGATGTTCATCTGTTCCCTCGTAACTTCTAAACTACTTATCAGAATTCGACAAATGACATATCATTAGAAGCGTCTTAATTGTCCGCTGGTTATAGGCTATATGGGATTTCACAAAATCTAATGTGGCGCCCTCTAGCGGACAAAACATACGAAGTAAAAAAATAAAGTTAAGATAAATATGCCGTGTTTGGTATCATTTGAAAGCGCTTTACTTGTACATTTTGAATATATATATATATTACTAGCATTTGCTTGTAACTTTACCTGTATTCATGGGCTGAGAAATCAATGAACCCAAGATTAACCTATTTAGAACTCCAAAATATGTTAAATAAAAATAAAGTTTAAAAACTAACACCCGACTACTTAAAAACACGCTCTAAAAAGTACGAAACAAGAAAACAAGAAAGCCGTGGTCGTATGCCATAAGAATAATAAATTAAAAAAAGTGGTATACGACCACGGCTTTCTTGTTTTCTTGTTTCGTACTTTTTAGAGCGTGTTTTTAAGTAGTCGGGTGTTAGTTTTTAAACTTTATTTTTATTATTATTGTTATTTTCCTCGTATTCGTAATGAAAAGCTCAGTGTTTACCTCGGGTTCAAGAGTTATTTAGTCCCTCGAACTATTAGCGACCTCGCTCTCACTCGGTCGCCAAGAAATTTCTCGGGACTAAATAATTAACTTTCATCCCTCGTATAACAATGTACTATTAATTGTTTTATAATTTTGATATAAAAAGAAAGATATCGTAAGTAGTAAAGTAATTAAAACACATTAGTGATATCAACAAATAGGTACCACTAAAGCGCTATACCTACTCTTTGGGTACTACATAGATATATCATGAATCATAATTATTTATTGAATCTTCATGTACAGTAGTGGTACATAGGCGGACTTAATGCAACAAGGCATTTTCTACCAGTCAACAAAGACAGCACTGTAGGTGTGCACAATAAATAAATATTAGATAATAGATATATTTCAAATATAGTGTAGTATCATTTAAGCAAGTTACTTATAATAATAAAATACGTACCTATATAAGCTAATATTATAAAACCTAGAATAATAAATCCTAGAATATAAATATTAATTGTGGAAATCGATAAATTTACTAAATCGAATAAATAGAGCTATTTTACAACCCTATGCTTGCACGCTTGCAACATTTAAGAAAACATAAGTTCTCAGAGCTGTTGTTTTTTTTGTTAAATTTTGTTGTTAAAAATTGCAATGTTTACATTACAATACATGGTGATTTTATATGCTTGATGATAAAAACAGAATGTGATTATTTCTCTGGCCTTTTCTCACATAGACCTAGAGCCATGTTTTCTCAACTATGTTGGTTTGGCTTGCAGATTGAGAGAGATTGTACCTATACGAAGCGACATAAAGCCGGTCCAGTCTACTTGACCAACACGATAGACTGATGCTCAGCTTTCTGGCGTCTTTCTTACTACCTGTACCTAATGACTGAAAGATCTACGAATGACAACTGGAACCGTTACCTACCCGTTAAAAACGGCACCCTTGTGGATTCGTCAGTCAGTCCGTAGGTATGTCACAGCCACTTTTTTCCCCATACTGTAAGAACTACTTATACTGTTGGGTAAGGAGATGTATTCTGTGAACCGCAACAAGACTCGAACCAAAGAAAACTATAACTGGGGTTCCCCATACATAAAAAACTGAAACTCAAATTTTTTTTTCATCATACACATACGTGGGGATATCTGGATATGAATAAAAAATGATTAACCGGTTTCTAATATGTAATTTTTCTAAACTGAATAGGTAGTTTGCGCTAGAGACACTTCTAAAGTGGTAAAATATGTCCCCTTCTTCTTCTCTACAACTTCTAAAATAAGAGAATGATAAAATGTATGTTACCATTAATGTCCGACCGAACTTTCGGTTTCGGCCGAGTTTCGGCCAAAAATCAAGTTTCGGCTGCAGTTTCGTTTTCGGCCAAAATCGGCCGAAACTTTTGCCGAAACCGAAACTTATCTCGCAAGGTCACGCACGTTCGCCTAACTTCGTTTTCCGCGGCAAAGCTGTGTCGTAAGCCGTCGGCTCTGTTCGGGAATCGTCGTGTGCCGTTCGGATAGCTCTGTAGTAATGCAATAAAACTTAGTCAGTGCGTGTGCGTCCGACGGAAACATTATAAAAACACCAAATTTCAGTATTTTAAGAAATTTTATACTTGACCATGTGAGTTTCGGTTTCAGTTTCGGTTTCGGCCGAAACTGAAGCCACGGCCGAACATTCGGTTTCGGTTTCGGTTTCGGCCGGAAAACCAGTTTCGGTCGGACACTAGTTACCATGTAAACTTCAACCCGAAATTGCTTTGAACGAGATGTAGTCAGTAGTTTTTTTTTTAACACTTCATTAATTGTAAACCGCAATTGGTATACGACTCGTAGGGGTCCACGAGTGGCACATCAACCGTCATGTTTTCGTAAGTGAATGAAAACGAAAACCTACCTACTTATATGGAGCACCCGGGGAACTCATTCGACGGTGCTCCAGTACAGGGATCGTAGCAGCGGCAATAAAACCAAAGATACACTTTTACTTTTGTTATATTTTTCCTTTCGCTACTCAACTTGCACTGAATTAAAAACAACCTACTATTTTTCTCGTCCAGATTTTAAATTTAAACTACGAATATCCTTCGAACATCTTACAAGCCAAATCGTTGGTTTGTAACTCACGTGATCTCCTTGCAGGCACCATATTACCTACTTATCAAAAAAGTAATTTGATACACGTGGAAGTCACTGCTGCAGCCCTCGGCTCCAAAACAGCTAACACACTCCATTACACGAAACAAGAGTTACCACGGTGGTGGAGATTAGACTAGATTTCGGTGTGATATCTCAGAACGCAAAAGGCAACTTGAATATATTATAGGTACAGTTAAAGGCTGACATGTCTGCAATGCATGTACCCTATCGCTCTATCCAATTACAAAAGAAGTATTTTTTGGAAGTTGGTGTCAAAAAATAAAGAAACGAAACCAGAGACTTCAAACTGTTATTGTCCCTGACTTTGCAGTCCCTTACTAACAACTCTCATCTCCATACTACACAGTTAATATAGATATGTATATAAGGAATGAAACGTCTAGGAAGGGCATTCATTGCATGCGAGCTGGCCGAGGTGTCTCTGAAATCAAAAACATATTGTACCTTTGTAGTATAAACATGGAAGTACCTAACTACTATATTGATTGTGCATCACTAACTATAATTACGTGCCCATTAACAAAAGCACTCGCAGCTAGTTGCCACATTAACAACATAATAAACACTATCAGCACGGTGACAGCGAGCTCGAGATTACGCGGAGGGAAACGATGCCAACGAACGACATCACGCAAGTGGGGTCAGCGTCAGCGCGCGGCTCGCGGCTCAGTCGCGAGAGGCGCGGGCGACGGAGCGCTTGCGCAACCCGGCTGCGAGTCCGAGCTCCGCGCAGCGAGCGCAGAGATTCTTTGTTTACTTTGTGTTTGTGGTCCGAACGCGACGCGAGATGCACTCCCTCGGCCCCGGGAGCAGACAGTACGTAGCGCTGTATCGCTTGTGAGCTTCTGTAGACAAGTGCTGGTGTGTTTGCGATATGGAGTGGTTCAAGGGCCTGGCGGGGCGCGTACGGCAGGAGCCCGCGGCCGACGAGGACGAGGCGGCGCCCGAGGGCGCGCCGCTGCTGGAGACGGCGCAGGAGAAGCGCGAGCGCTGGCGCAGCATCTACGTCATCTACTTCACCATGTTCCAGATGTCGCTGGGCTTCAGCATCGTGCTGACCGGCGTGTGGCCCTACCTTGACAAGGTGAGCTGGCGCCGCTACTCACAATGAGTCAAGGTGTTCCACTAGTCCAAGTCGATGTCGGGGAAAGTGCGTAAGGCCACTATATCTAGTGCCCAGCCATTCGACACAGCTGCACTATGCCTGTGCAGTTACGTTTATGCCCCCATAGTGCCCCTCAGCGCTGACCCTAGTCGAGTCTCGTACATAACTGCCAAACACCTTTTCCTAACTTGACAAAACATTAGAAACGATGAAAGAAAAAACTGATTTGAATATATTAAGTAAGTATAGTCATTGTTGGTTTCAAAAGACGATTTTACTCAACTTTGGGAACAACAACGCTGACAGGTAGGTACAGTAACTTGTTATTAAAAGCTTAGATTCCCTAGAATCCAAACCCGTATTAAAATAGTAATCCCGCAAGCCTGCAGAAATGAATTCGTTAAACCTACGGATCCCAATGGGTTGGAAGGGAGAATGGAAGGCCATGACCGTGACTCCCGAGTCCCGAATAACGGCCTCGGTAGGTGTGGGTTTGTGGACTAGGTAGCTTGCTGATCGGCCCGCCAGGGGGCCGATGCCCGCTGGGACCTTGATGAATATCTATAAAAGAAAATCAACGTCCTGTGCTCCAAAAACGCAACGCCCAAGGGCAACTGAAAGACAGCCACATAGGTATGGTTTTAGTCAGTAAAAATCTGCTACGTCCTTCCACCCTAGTCCGGAAAAAGTCTTTATGATTTCCCACATCAAAGAAAAATGTTATAGATTACCTTCCTAAGCTGATATTGATTTCCGTTCAACTTGATACAGCACATACGATATTTAAAAGGTAATGAATAAAACAATTTATTTTCTTACAAATTCTTTGTCTATAAAGGTCACAAGTTCCTTGTACAGTTGTTACCTTCTTCATCTTTTATTTGTTTATTAATAAATGAGTTCTGGGTCTGATAAATACAGTATTGCCGTCGGTTCTTGGAGAGTTTGAAGTTAGCCTAACTTCAGACTCCAAAATCCGACGGCCTTACTGTACTGTACATAGAACGTCGCATCATCGGAATCCAATAAAAATAATCAATCTTGCAGAGGTACGGGATCTGTATATCTGAATCCGCAAATAAAGTGCGGGATCCCGCACGGGCGAGATTGGATTCCCTTCTTGTTACATACTATACGCGAAACTGAACTACAAGGCAAATAAAACAATTTAATGATTCTGACAATACAATTATATTGTACTACCTAATTAATTGGTTTAACACAACACACGAACACATTATGCGAAGTCATTATTTTGTAACTATTGTTTTCGAGGTTTTAGACAGTTGCGTGTTGGATACCCATGTTTAAACAGGCACCTGCCTGAATGTTACCTATTTGAACTTACTTCACCCTGTGGTTTTTTTTTGTAATGTTCAAGGTAACGAAAAATTAAGACTAAAATTTCACTCACTGAAATTGTAAATACAGTGTTGTTATTACTTTTCCGGGAAGCCGCGATGGTGCAGGCCTGGGTGCAAGCACCGGTCAGGCCTGCCGACATCAACGTCGAGGCGGAGTGGTTCCGGGAGGCCATGTCGCAAATCTGCGACGTGGCAATGCCCCGACTCCGTCCAGGATGCGCCCGGCGCCAGGTATACTGGTGGTCGCCAGAGCTTGCGACACTACGTGACGCATGCACCGCTGCGCGACGCCGGCATACTAGATTCCGCAGGCGCCGCATCCGCCCGCCGGATGCTGAAGCCGTGGAGGCGGAGCTTTACGAGGGATATAGGGTGGCAAAACGCACCCTCCGATCCGAGATAAAGCGGGCCAAGCAGGAGGCCTGCAAAGTGTGGCTGGGGACTCTCAATGCTGATCCGTGGGGACGCCCATACAAGATGGTGCGGGAGAAACTCCGCCCATGGGCTCCCCCGTTGACGCAGAGTCTCCGGCCACAGCTCGTGGAGGGTGTGGTGAGCACGTTGTTCCCTATGCGAGGGGATCACTCCCCTCCGCCAATGGCTCCGCCACCAGCGGAATCCGACGCGGACCACATCAGCGACGACGGTGTTACTCCGGAGGTGACCGAGGTAGAGATGAGAGTGGCGGTACGGCGGATGGGCGCCAAAAATACCGCCCCAGGACCGGACGGCTTGCCTGGGAAGGCCTGGGTCCTGGCCATGGAGGCTCTCGGGTCTCGATTGGGGGGGCTCTTTAGCGCATGCTTGGAGAGGGGCCAGTTCCCTCTTCCCTGGAAGACGGGAAAGCTGGTCCTCGTCGCGAAGCCGGGGCGTCCTGCGGACTCTCCGTCCGCGTATCGGCCCATTGTGCTGCTTGACGAGGTGGGCAAGCTCTTTGAAAGAGTCATTGCAGACCGCCTCGTCAAGCATCTGACACTGAAGGGGCCCGATCTAGCGGATGACCAGTTCGGGTTCCGCAGGAGGCGCTCTACGGTGGACGCCATCATGCGCGTGCGAGCCCTCACGACGGGGGATGCGGTGTCCCGGGGCAGGTGTGTCTTGGCAGTGTCATTGGACATTGCCAACGCCTTCAATTCCCTGCCCTGGAGTTGCATTAGGACGGCACTCCGGTATCACCGGGTGCCCGACTACCTCTGTCGTGTGATCGAGGCCTACCTGTCAGAGAGGTTCATTATCTACCCCGGTCACCAGGGTGAATGGAAACGGCGAGAGATGTCGTGCGGTGTCCCACAGGGATCGGTACTAGGACCGCCCTTGTGGAACATCGGGTACGACTACGTGCTGCGCGCCGACCTCCCCGTAGGGGTCAGCGTGGTCTGCTACGCAGACGACACGCTGGTCCTAGCGCAGGGAAGGTCGTACCAGGCGGCGGTCGAACTAGCGACACGTGGGGTTGCGACAGTCGCTGAGAGGATCCAGCAGTTGGGACTCAAGGTGGCACTGCACAAGTCCGAGGCCATGTGCTTTCACGGCCCTCGGAATGCGCCACCAACGGGTTCCCAACTAACGGTAGAAGGAGTTCACATCGGCGTCGGGTCGACGATGAAGTACCTGGGACTTGTCCTCGACAGCCGATGGAATTTCGAGGAGCACTTCCGACGTCTGGCCCCCAAACTCAATCGGACGGGGGCTGCTCTCAAGCGGCTCCTGCCGAACCTTGGGGGTCCAGACGCCTTCTGCCGGAGGCTCTACGCCGGCATCGTTCGGTCCATGGCCCTTTATGGGGCACCAGTGTGGGCGCCGACGCTGCGTAAACGCCCGGCGGCCCAGCTGAACGCCTGCCAGAGGGTCATGGCCATCCGGATGGTGCGGGGATACCGCACGGTGTCCCGCGAGGCGGCGAGCCTCCTTGCTGGCCTACCACCATGGGATCTGGAGGCAACAGTCCTTGCACGCATGCACGACCAGCGCGTGGAGGTGCAACGCCGGGGCGAAGATCCGCTGCCCGAACATGTCGAGGCGTGGCGGAAGGAGCTCCGGCGAGATCTCATGGTGAAGTGGAAACAGCGACTGTCGCAACCCAGCGCTGGGCACACCGTAATCTCAGCGGTAGTGCCCCTCTTTGAGGCGTGGCTGGATAGACCTCACGGCGTCCTCACCTTCCGCATGACGCAGGTCCTCACCGGACATGGCAAGTTCGGGAGGTTCCTGCACCGGATCCGTGCGGAAGAGACGCCCGGGTGTCGCTACTGTGTGGCCAGCCCGGAGGACACGGTGGAGCACACGGTAGAAGTGTGCCCCGCTTGGGAAGAGCAACGCCGTGCCCTCGTGGGGGTGATCGGCGGCGGCGACCTCTCGCGCCGGGCCTTGGTTCAGGCCATGGTCCGCAGCGAGGAGGAGTGGCAGGCGGTCGCCTCCTTCTGCGAGGAAGTAATGCTCGTAAAGGAGGAGGCTGACCGCATAAGGCAAAGGCAACGGCGTACTCGCCGTAGCCGTCGCCGCCGCGATCCTGCCGATATCCGGCCACCGTAGACACTGGCTTGCGGACGGTGAGCAATGGGTAGCTCGCCGTCCGGTCGTCTGGTAGCAGTCCAGACCGAGCCCAAGTCGTCGACGGCGCGCTCCGTTCCCGCGCGCCTCAAGGAGTTGTCAGCACACCCTAGGGGCCCAACAGGGTCGAAGCCTCCCGGAGCTGAGGGTTGATGCGAAAGCGTTACACCGGGGCTCTGGGAATAAGGCAAGGAAGGCACGGGGTAGGTTCTTTAGTCAGTAAGAGCCTGACACTGTTTCCCGCTCCGCCCAAGAGTGGGATTCGTCATTCGATGATTTTTACCTACCATAAAAAAAAAAAAAAAAAAAAAAAAAGTGTTGTTATTACTTGTCTTGATATAGTCTCTAGTTTTTGCCCGCCGTTTAGGCAGAAATAGAAAATGTTTCTATTAGGTTTTTTGATTGATTTGTTTTGAATGTAATTAATTGACAGCTCTCTTTTCTGCGACTTCATTCGCATAGAAGTAAGAGAAATCTATCAAGTCAAAGTAGGTTCTTGGCCTTCACCAGTAATTGGATACCGATATTTTTAAAATTCAAGCAAATCCGTTGATATCACAGGGATGCAAGATACCAGCACCTTCTGCCCTACTGCTGGATTAGACGAAACTGTGGCACCGTTAATGGATCTCGTCACATAGTGCTAAAACAATTGGTGTTCCAGATATACATTCAATTAAAAAAAAAGTATTGGGAATGGATGATTTGTTTATGGTTCCAAATTCAAAGTTTAGATTTTATGTTGTTGCTAGGTTGTGGTACAACTGTTTTCCATTTTGGCGCGGAGTTTGAGTTGCATCTGTTATTTATTTATATACAGTGCTGTTTTTAGTTATACCATATCTAGTGTATATTGCGAATTTCACAATGGTTTACAAAAACATCAAACATAGAGCTTGTCTTAAATTCTGCATCGCCAATGGAATTTTGTATTCGGAGTCACTGAAAATGTTACAGAAGGCTTACGGTGAATCAACTTTATCAAAAACACGTGCTTTACAAGTGGTAGAAAGCATTCAAAAGCGGTCGAGATGTGTGTTTTTCCTAAACTCAAATTACCACTTCGTGGCACCTGTTTTCAATGATGATGTAGAAGACATAAAGGAGAATCTGCGGCGACAATTGAACTCAATTTCGAAAACAGCGTTTAAAAAATGTGAGTGTATCGTTTCTGAAGGGGCATAGGTACTTTGAAGTTATAAAATAAATTTGAATGAATAACAAAAATGTTGTGTGATCTTTTCCCGTTACTTTCTTGACAGAGTAGTAGGTACAGCTTTAGAAGGCCACTCGGATCTATCAATGGAAGTCTCCAGAAGGGTTACCCAGTATTATGTTATTGATTTCGTCAACGTTGCTATTTCTAGTCGCCAATATTGCCCCTTGACATATCCACTGGTAGGGTTGGAGGTTTATTAAATCACGATATCATCTCGTTTTAGAAAAACTTTGAAACAAAATTAGAACATACTAAGTACCTCCATTTAAATGTGTTCCTATACTCGTATTAGTACGGATGACGGACGAGGCATGGACGAATTTCTATAACGGGGATGTTTTTTTTAGCAAGACATCACAATCTCAGCTCTAGTTCACCTATCACTAGCAATATTTGGCGAAAATCACCACCTATTAATTTATTATAGTTCCTCATGTATCTAAAGAGTTTCTCATGTATCTACAGAGTTTCTCATGTATCTACAGAGTTCCTCATGTATCTACAGAGTTTCTCATGTATCTACAGAGTTTCTCATGTATCTACAGAGTTTCTCATGTATCTAAAGAGTTTCTCATGTATCTACAGAGTATTAACTTCCCATTTGTTTTAACCAACTCTGCTGCTATTTTAAAAATAGACACAATCAAGTTTATTTTTTTATCATACAAAATCACCAACATGAAAGTCATTGACAACGAAATATTGATATCAACTTCAAAGCAAATCACCCCTAAAATAATTTTCTGCTTCTTTTTGACCCCGTTAGGGGATGAATTTCAATTTAATATACATCTTATCTGCCATCAATTTGATGTAGGTAGATTGAACTGAAGAATCACATTGTCCCATACTAACTTTGTCCTTCTTTTTAACCCCCTTACGGGTCGAATCTCGAAAAATCCTTTCCTATTTGATGCCCTCGTCATTTAGTCCTCCAAGTTTTATGTTTTTATGATCGGCGGTTTAGGGGTTTAGGCTGTGCGTTGATCCGTCAGTCATTCCAGGACAAAGGATTTTATAAAATTTTATTATTATCACGAATACATAGAGTTGCGACGTGGTGCTTTATCACCAAATGCCAATTGAAGACCCTGGCATCTCTCTTGGTGACTTAGGCCACAATGTATATACCGTACAATGGGGCTATTTGGTACATTTTTATGAAAAATTACGTTTTTCACAAAAACTACTTAGGTCATGAACTTAGACAATTTTTTTTACGACTAACCTTATCAATACCTTCTAGAAAAATGCGCTTGTATTTATGTATTGAATATAGATACAGAGATATCTTTTTTTCAAAAGTGCAATTCCAAATATCACCGGTTTGGGGCTTTTTGTAATCGACATATTCTAATTTTGTTTTTCATCGACCGTTGGAGCTGTATCAATTTAAACAGGTCTTGCGACATTTAGACCAACAGAAGGATAACCAGCCTTTCATTGTATCATAGTTTTGTGGTTTAATTTTAAATAAAAAGCCAAATATTTAGCATCGTAACATTTATTATAAAAAAGCGATTCGCAACTTTTGGGCTATTTGGAATCTGTAGTAAAATCTTATACTTACAATTGTTTATGAATTAAGGCAATATTTGGAACATTTAAGCGGAAGCTAAAAATATACTTAAACATTGAGATCTTTATAAACCGTGAAATAGGTACCTACCTACCTAAGTAAGAAGGTACCTACCTACCCACTTAAAATAAAATGTGAAATAGATAAAAAATAAATATTTGGCAAGGAATTAACCACAATTAAAATCTGGGTAACGTTACTTATACTTATGATAAACAATACAGGATGGAAGGGCGCATTGACGCACAATCGATTAGTTACCACGTAGGTATTCAGTAGGAACCTACATGATTTTGAACGCCTAACACAGCAATTATTCTTCATAGCGTACTCTTAGGTATGTCATAAGTATCGGCAGCATCAGTTAGCTAAAGTTTTCCAGACTTAACCGCCCCACTTTACGGTAGGTACATGGAACGAAAAAAAGGAAACTAAATAATAACTATTGATCATTCAGGTATGACAATCAAACATGCAGGAAAAGTTCTCTAGTTTTATACAGCAGTATAGGTAAATTATTTTGTGAGTACCTAAGCCGAAAAATATCTTGCCCTTAACATGCTCAAAATACGCAATTGGGACTATTTGGAACTATGATAAAATTCCTTGGCAATGTATAACACATTTTAGAGGGGCTATTTGAAACTATGTTCCAATTAACCCCAAAACAGAAACCAAATAGCCCCATTTAGAAAAATCGAAATATACGCCAGCTCGTAAAAGGTAGAAACGAGCAAATGGAAACACTGAAAAGCGCATTAAACAAACTATAACTTAGTTTATTCAATTTCTTACAAACCTGTCTAGATTTTGTGTGGCAGACGAAAGTTATCAAGGCACAAAATGAACAAAAAATACAACCTTTTTTAAAATTACGTTCTAACCCACTTAGAGAGCCGTTATGTGTCAAAATTCCTTTTTGACATTGACATTAGATGTCACTGTATTGCCAAATGGTAAAATATAATTCCCACTGTTCTTAGATTTAAAGATACACACGATCAAAAGTTTTTTTTAGGAAATTCCAAATAGCCTCGTGGTATGCAAATAGCCCCATCGTACGGTAACAAAGAAAAATTTTGAACGCGACACACAATCTTCGAAAAGACGGGACGTCACAATGGAAAAACAAATGCCAGTATCATAAATTAAAAAGTACCATGTTCGCAAATAGTTCCATTTTATTATTTGGTTTTGTCATTTATTTATTTATTTAACAATTCATGCACATAAAAGTACAAAGGCGGACTTAATGCCTAATGCTTAATGCTTTTCTACCAGTCAACCTTTGGGTGATGCAGAGAATCATGATGGCAGGTGCAAAAGAAAGAAAAAGCATGTGAATATAATAGATAAACAATCTACACTAATATAATAAAGAGGTAAAGTTTGTTTTTTTGTTTGTAGGAGGTAATCTCTGGCACTACTGGTTCGATTGGAAGAATTTTAGCAACAATAGAAAGCTGCTTTACCACTGAGTGACATAGACTATATTTTATGTACGCGGGCGAAGCCGCTGACAAAAGCTAGTATACAATAAAAATATATGGTGATATATGACTGTACCTGCCAGATCCCGAGACTTTCAGTATGCCCCACGTATCGTATTGAATTAGTACCCGCTGAGCAATAGTGTGATTGAATTTCAAATCTTAAATTTGTATAATTTTTACCATAAAGGTGTCCAAAATTGAACTTGTTCAAAAATTTTACTTGTACAAAAAAGAACTGACCTCTTCGAGCAAACACTAATAAAAAAATACTCCACACACGTTGTAGGTACGAATCGAAAATTCTTCCAATGTCTCTCTCACAACTGGTTTAATGTGTGATTGACATTAAACAACTGGTTTAGTGTGGAAAAAGAGTAATTTTATTATTTTCCATTACTCATACTCTGAAAGTAGGCGTTGCTTGCGGAACGAGTTGAAAGTAGTACTTTGCTTCCCTAAGGAGAATTACTTTCAACGGACAGCTGACAAATTATTAAAAAAAATACTAGTTCTATTTTAACATTTCTATTGAACCGTGACACGAATTTCTATACATCCAGGACTATTTCAATTTCTTATGTGATTTGACCAATACATATTTTCTGTATGGACTTTAAAAGAGACATTGACCCCTGAGTTTGTTTCGGTGTTTCTTCTCAGGGTAGTCAGCTAGGAAACACCGGACTCATCTAGCATAAAAAAAAATGACGAGTAAAAGTGTTTTTTAAAACCTACTTACAAAATAAACATCATTTATAATTTATCATAATTGAAATAACATAAAGATAGGATTAATTTAAGAATACTTACTTTTTTAAATGACTTTATTTTAATTTACTTTCCATTATTTGAAAAAGAAAAAGAAAATTGGCGGGAAAGCGGCGATCCATAGTATCTCTCTATAATCTGTGGTTAACTACTATGCTGTAACTTCAACTTTATTGCCATTATATATTGCTATTTTCTCGGAGATTAAGGTGCCTTCGTCTTGCGCTAGTTTGATTCCCTCGTTATACTCAGATTTTAGTTTAACTCTTTCATTAAGTTCGAAGTTTAAATTCTAAAATCTTTCGTGACACTCGGGTTTCGAAGTGCCCATGACATACAGCTCTGCTTTTGCCCCTTGTGTAATAATTTATTATTATTTATCAACTTTATTTGCTAACTACTATCTTAGCACCTTCCCTTGACCGGCCCCTAATGAGATTGATAAGTATTTTTTGCTCACACGACATCTGCCAACCTATATCTCGACTCAAACTCACCAACATGCAAATATGCAAGCAGATAGACAAGGTAACACGCACAAAATACCCAGGAGCTACAGTAAACATAGACGAAAAACTTAGTTCACTTCACACACACAAAGCGGCGAGGGGTCGAGGTAAAAAAGATTATACGTTTGTAGCGCCATCTATGACACCTCACAAAGACTACAAGAATCCTGCATCGCGCAATGTAAGTTCTCCGCGCGATTTGAACATTTACGACGGCCCGAAATCAACTATCGGGCAGTAGCCCACCAGACTATAACATTTGTCTGGTCGGAGGATCCTCCCTTTTCAACGGAGGTGTATGGGACTTTACTCTCTGTTCCGCATACCCGCAAACGTTTTATGAAAGAGTTAAGGTATGTAGCTCCATTAAAACTTGTTACACCATTTCAGTTAATTCCATCTTACTGCATCGTAGCCATGGGTGGCACTGCCGTTCTCTTTTACAAAGAAACTTATTTAATTAGTGTCAGAAAAATATAGGCATTGATTGATCACTTCTGACTAGTTCTGACACTTTACCTCTCGGTCAGCAGACCACGAGCACGTTGGTAAGGAGGCGTGTCTTCAAGGCACCCATTATCCCCGTCAAAACAGATTTTGCTAAAAGGTTTTTTCTTTTAGGTGTTTACCTAAAAGAAAATCTTCGTTTACAATAATTTCACCAAAGTTCTTTGTTCAAGTATCTTATCGCATCATGAACTGAAATAGTCAAAGAACTAATAGATAGCACTGAATTTTGACATTTGTTTCGATAAGAAATGATCTCATAGTTATAAAACAAATAGGCATTTTATGAACTTGGCTATAAGTTTCCGCTATCTAAATTCTACAATAGTAATCTATATATATAAAAATCAATTGCTGTTCGTTAGTCTCGCTAAAACTCGGGATCGGCTGGACCGATTTGGCTGATTTTGGTCTTGAAATATTCGTGATAGTTCAGGGAAGGTTTAAACGGTGAGAACGAAAAAAAAAAAATAGGCGAAACGAAGTTTGCCGGGACAGCTAGAACCGATTTAGCTGAAAATTGGCAGGGAGGTAGTTTAGAGCCAGGAGAATGACATAGGATACATTTTTTTTTTTTTTTTTTAGAGTAGGGTAGAGTAGGGTAGAGTAGGGTAGAGTAGGGTAGAGTAGGGTAGAGTAGGGTAGAGTAGGGTAGAGTAGGGTAGAGTAGGGTAGAGTAGGGTAGAGTAGGGTAGAGTAGGGTAGAGTAGGGTAGAGTAGGGTAGAGTAGGGTAGAGTAGGGTAGAGTAGGGTAGAGTAGGGTAGAGTAGGGTAGAGTAGGGTAGAGTAGGGTAGAGTAGGGTAGAGTAGGGTAGAGTAGGGTAGAGTAGGGTAGAGTAGGGTAGAGTAGGGTAGAGTAGGGTAGAGTAGGGTAGAGTAGGGTAGAGTAGGGTAGGGTAGAGTAGAATAATCTGTTGCCGGGAGCGAAGCCGCGGGCAAAAGCTAGTCTATATATATAAAAATCAATTGCTGTTCGTTAGTCTCGCTAAAACTCGAGAACGGCTGAACGGATTTATCTTATCTTGGTCTTGAATTATTCGTGGAGGTCTAGGGAAGGTTTAAAAGGTGAGAAAAATTCGAATAGTAGGGTAGAGTAGGGTAGAGTAGGGTAGAGTAGGGTAGAGTAGGGTAGAGTAGGGTAGAGTAGGGTAGAGTAGGGTAGAGTAGGGTAGAGTAGGGTAGAGTAGGGTAGAGTAGGGTAGAGTAGGGTAGAGTAGGGTAGAGTAGGGTAGAGTAGGGTAGAGTAGGGTAGAGTAGGGTAGAGTAGGGTAGAGTAGGGTAGAGTAGGGTAGAGTAGGGTAGAGTAGGGTAGAGTAGGGTAGAGTAGGGTAGAGTAGGGTAGAGTAGGGTAGAGTAGGGTAGAGTAGGGTAGAGTAGGGTAGAGTAGGGTAGAGTAGGGTAGAGTAGGGTAGAGTAGGGTAGAGTAGGGTAGAGTAGGGTAGAGTAGGGTAGAGTAGGGTAGAGTAGAATAATCTGTTGCCGGGAGCGAAGCCGCGGGCAAAAGCTAGTCTGTATATAAAACTCGTTAGCTTGTACAGGCACAGGTATCAGAAACGAGTTTTATATTTGAATTTGAACGTTTTACAACTTCGTATAGCGTGCGGCAATTAAGTTGAACCTTTTGCTATGGCTACGAGCACTGAGCAGCCCCTCACTTTGATTAAGACCCGACACTCAGTAACTCCGCATTCAAGGTCGCCCATCACGATGATTATAGATATTTTAACGATTATAACCGACTTTTACTCTTCTTTAAGTCATGTTCTCTACATTTCTATAATTGTTTAACTAAAAGGAGACTGAAACTTTGCAAATGGTTCCTTACATACAATTAGAGTTTTCAAAAAAAATTCGGCGTTAAAATTTAGCTTTGTGAGATTCCTGGTTCGGATTCGGTGGGAATATACCTGTTGTCGCAGTCATCATCAGCCTAGCGTATGTCCCGGTTGCTACCTTGGCTTTCACCTCGGTGCCCGGGGTCCGCTTTCCTGCCTAGTCGTCTCCACTTCGCTCGGTCTTTTGCGTCCTCTGCCTTAAGCCCATTTGCACGCATATCGTCCCTTACGACGTCGATCCAACGCCTCTTAGACCTACCTCGTTTACCGGGTCCCGGCGGAGGCGGCATGGCGAGGCATCTGTTACCCACGTAGTCTGCCGGTTTTCGTAAAACGTGGCCATACCAGCGTAAGCGACCCTCCTGCAGTTTATCCGCTATGTCACGGACCTGAAGGCTGCCCCGGATGCGGGAGTTCTTAATGCGGTCTTTCCGCGAAACTCCAGACATCCAGCGCAGCATATTCATTTCCGTGACACGCAGGCTTTGCTTATGTCGCTCAAGTACAGGCCACGCTTCACTGCCATACAAAAGGACAGGCCTAATGATGGTCTTATAGACCTGTCCTTTGAGCCTAACCGGCATTTTGGGGTCACAGATAACCCCCGCCACCTCACGCCACTTCGCCCAGGCCGCCGAGATACGTGACTCGACGCCGCAATCGACTTCCCCGGACTCGTGGAGCACCGATCCCAAGTACTTGACCTGTTCCGAGCGCTCAACTGTGTCTTCGCCAATGCGAACAGGAGCAGCGTTAGTTGTGTTACAGGCCAAGTACTCGGTCTTCGCCGCATTAATCTTCAGACCGCCGTTCTCCAGCGATTCCTTCCACGCTGCCACACGTTGAACCAAGCGCCCACTGTCCGAGTCCGCCAGCGCGATGTCGTCTGCATACATGAGCAGCCATGGCGGCTGCTCATGTAAGTCCCTGATGGTGGAGGACAGCACGTCAAGCACCACGCTGAACAGAAACGGACTAAGGACAGAGCCCTGGTGAACTCCGACGGTGATGGGGAAGGGTTTCGTATCGCCAACAGCGGTCCGAACCACAGAACCGGAGTCTCGGTACATATCTCGGATGATGTCAACATAGGTCTCGGGCACTCCTTTGGATCTCAGCGCCCACCAGATCACATCACGGGGGACACAGTCGAAGGCTTTCTGCATGTCTAGGAACAAGAGATGCAGAGGCGTATTCTTCGATCTGTATCCCTCCATGGTAACCCTTAGGGCAAAGATGGGATCCATGACGCCATGGCCTGGTCGAAACCCATATTGACATCCCGATACGGTGCACTCCTGTCGGATCCGAGAGTCAATCACCCGCTCGAAGAGCTTCATGGTGTGGGACATAACCTTAATCCCACGGTAGTCGCCACACTCCTGCACCGATCCCTTGCCTTTGAAGACTGGAGTGATAATACTCAGTCTCCATTGACTCGGGATCTTTCCGGTGAGGAGCATGCGGTTAAATAGGTGGGTTAAGATGCCCACACCACGAGGACCCATCGCCTTCCAGGCTTCAATGGGGACTCCATCGGCACCGACAGCTTTCCGGTTCTTCATGCGGCGAAGAGCCGCATGCACTTCTTCAGGCGTGACCGGGGGCACAAGTCCCTGATTTGGAGGGAGAGCCGGAGACAGCACCTCTTTGTGCTGCTTGTTCAGCAGCTCGTGGAAGTACGAGCGCCATCTCTCCTTCACCGCGAGGTCCTCGCATAACAGATTGCCGTCAGAGTCTCTTACACAGCGGCACTTAGAGATATCCAGAGCCGCTTTGACCCTGGATCGTGCCAACTTATAAATGAGCTTTTGCCCCTCAGACGATTCCAACTTATCATAAAGTGGCTGTAAGTGGTCTCGTCTGGCTCTGGCTACGGCCCTCTTGGCGGCACGTTTTGCGGTTCTGTATGCGTCGCGGTCTTCGGGAGATTTGGAAGCTTGCCACGTTTTGAAGAGGGCTTTCTTCTCTCTGATCTCCCTCTGGACTGTGTCATCCCACCACCAAGTCTCCTTGTCACACTTGCGGCCGCCCCTGGACAAGCCGAGCACCGACTTTGCCGCCCCAGTGATGGCAACCTGAATCCTGTCCCAGTGGCTTTGCACAGGTTCGCCATCGGTTCCATCGCACTTATCGCCGATGGCCGACGCGAACGACTGGGACGTGGCTTCATTCAGTCGCCACCACCGTATTCGGCGTTGTTGGCGCTCAACAACCTTGGCCCTAGGCTTGACGCGCAAGTCCATGACAAGGAGACGGTGTTGTGCAGTGAGACTCTCACCGGGTATGACCTTGCAGTTGGCCACCCTACTGATATAGATACCTGTTGTCGCAGTATTGTGCGGATATTACGGAGGATACGGAGATGAAGGTGCCTCCCTTAGGTGGAGTACCATCGTGTCCTTGTAGGATCTGAACCTGCGGCGGTGAGCTCTCAGTGTTTAGCGATAGAGCTGGCAACAGTTTCAGTTAGTGAATTAACTTAGGTATTAGTGCAGCTGGTGCTTAGGACGTCAGACCAACTTCTCTTATTCATTTCTGCAATGCTTTGGTATTAGTGTTTTTTTTTTGTTCTATGGCAGCCATGAGTATAATTACTATGATTCTAATTTGAGATTTAACAAAGATCTGGTCGAGACAGTTGTTCCTCTGGTGGGCTTGGTCTTCTTAGATTCAGCTCATGTCATTGGATATTGAGTGTGATTGATGTTTGTTTATTTATTGAACTTCATGCAACACAAATGTACAAAGGTGGACTTAATGCCTCAGGTATTTGATGCGTTATATATTTCGGTAATAAGATCTCCAGTTACTAAATTACAATAGCCTGATACTGTTCTAATAGTCCAGGATCCTGAAGAAGTGAGATGACGCAATAAGTATTTGAAAAAGAAGTTTGACAGTTTATTGTAAGAAGGGCAGTCTTCTTACAATAAATAGACGCTTGTACGACTTGTTAGTCCAAAGGTATATTCCGAGAGTTCCGTTGTTTGTATAAGTACGACGTGCGGCGGACTCACCCGGGAGTGGATCTAGCATTGTCTTGTCACCGAGCCCACACCTAGTAACAACTATAACGTCGGGTTCGGTGCCAACACGCTGGAAATTACCAACAAAGTACTTAATTTATTAGTATCTATAGGGACGAGTGAGATAACAAACTCCACTGAGTAATATTTAAACAACTCGCCTCGTTTGAATAGAATTCATAACGAGCGAGTGAAGAGTGAGTCATTGTTGGTAGTGGTGGATCTTTGATTACATGTTATCACGGCTGTCACGAGTAGTCGACGTCAGCTCGCGAGCTGCCCGAGCGGAACATGCGACCCGAATGTACTATTACGTAATCATATAAAAGAAAACAATCCATTAGAGGTTGAGAAAGTGAGAGAGTTCGCGCTGAGGGGCGACTGCCGGGAGGGCACGGTCACGGACGGCGCGGCGGCGCAGGCGAGGCACATCACCACAACGTCTCAGAATACGATACAAACCGAGAGAAAATAACAAATGCCGATAAAAAATATACCTAGCCGTATAATAAGTTTTGTCGCAATCCGTTCAGGATGAAGAAGTAACAAACATCTAAATATAAACACAAACTTTCATCTGATTGTTATATTATTGTGATTCCATACATTTATTAGGTAGGAAGTCCTATGAATATTGAATATCTACTATATCTGGTGATCATGTCCAGATAATGTTAAATATTTCCGCTATCACTACATCCTTAGTTATTCAATACATATAATGTATACTAGCGACCCGTCCTAACTTCGCACGTCGGCTGTTGCAAATCTTTGAAATTTTCGGCTTGTTTCTACTATAATATGCGCATATTGTACACCTAAACTTATCCCATGAATTGCTCTGTCTATTGATACAAACCACATGAAAATCTGGCCAGCAATTTTTGAGTTTTTGCGTTCATAGTGTTCATATACATACAGAAAGACGCTGTGGGCGATTTTGTTATTATAACAGGTAGGGTCAACTACACATTAAAGAAAGAAAAAAGAAAGAAAGAAAAATATTTTATTTGACACATAGACACACACAATATGCAGACATAATACCTATGACAAAAAAGATAATTTTCATTTCATTTATTCAAGAACAATTACAATTGTATGCGAATATTTTTCTTAAAAACTAGGATCATAAACATTAATTGCAAAAAAAAAAAATGTGTGGCTGCGC
This sequence comes from Mythimna loreyi, assembly GCA_029852875.1. Lineage (NCBI taxonomy): Eukaryota > Metazoa > Arthropoda > Insecta > Lepidoptera > Noctuidae > Mythimna > Mythimna loreyi. Next base: position 266,924 of record CM056790.1, read on the forward strand.
CAAATAGGTTCAGTTCAGCAAAACATGCCAGGCAACCACGAAGTAGTTGCCTGACGCTGGTTTTCAACTGAACCTTTGAGTGTTATACATGTACGTATGTGTAAAGTATGTAGGTATATGTGTTGAATGTTCTGTTTGTGTGTGTATGTTATATGTATGACGTCCAGCTGAGCGTGCTGCAGTGACGACGCGGTGTGCGGCGTGCCGTATGCGGTGTGCGGCGTGCTGTGTGCGATGTGCGGCGTGCGGTGCGCGGTGCGCGGTGGTGACTACTGGCGACACGCATGCCGTGCGTGTTGTACGGCATTCTTGAGCTGTGTGAAGCACGCTCGGCAGCTCGGCGTGGTGTGAACGCTAAAAATAGTTGTTATTGAGAGGCACGAGTGACGCCGCGCGTCCGTCGCCGCCGAAGGGCGCCGCGCCCGCGCACAGCTGTGCTCCGCTCGCCGACATGCCGCATTCGGACTTCACAATCCTACTGCTATTTCATTCATTTCCAATAATATCTAGTAGTATATACTTACATCTAGGTGTATACAGGGTGTCATTGACATCTTACCACAAAAGAATACCATGGAGCCAGTACCTACATGATTCTGATGATTCTCCAGTGGTGAGATCACGCGCAGCTTCCACCTCGGTCGAGACCCGAAAATCTGAAACTGCGCAATTAAGGTCGACCGCTATTTTGGTTCAACTTATATTTCGCGTGTTGTGCCTGCTTTAGCGGAGAAGGACGCGGTACACGATGTTGATCTGATGACCTCATGTCACTGAAATGATCAACGGGAATGGAACGACAGAAATGTTCAGTGTGACTATAACTACCTACTTACTTAGCATAAGAATTAAAAATAAAATTCAATCATACAACAGCGTTATTCATAAATAGCGATTGATTATGTCATATAAGTGTAGTATTGAATCGCCCTTTGTTTGTAATACGTAAACAAAAAATAGGTCATGTCGGATGATTCACAAAGCAACACAAGCTGCGCTACTTCACTAACTACTGCTAGATCTTGGACCCTGACTCCTGAGGCTATCGAACTGCTATCCGTGAATACGTTAACACAGGGAGTACAAGGTGAGGGGTGGTAGTTGAGCTAATCTGCTACTAAATGGAAGCCAGAGCTCCATTAGTCGTGAGTTGAGCGATGCCAATACTGAGAAATGCTCGCATCGCGCAGTTTTACTGATATCTGCCCCCTAGCCAAGTTACCATCGTATCGTTTAGAGTTAGAGCTTGTCGTTGGTCCGCCCAATTCCCTTGTTCGTACATCATCTCAATATAGGAATTGGGAGCGTGGCTACCTACAAGCGCTAACTCTAAACGATACGACTGTAACTTTGCTAGGGGGGGCTGTGCAGTAAAGTTCTTTCTTCATAAGGCAATTTTTTTCATAATTGATAGGCTTGCGTTTGACCACAATATCACCTGCTGGTATGTGCGACGATGTGGTCGACGATGGAGCACGTTTGCCTAGAAGTAACCTATTCACTCTTGGCTTAAAGACTCCTAGGATCATAATCTCGACTCTGATCATGTGCTTGGTTCGTATTACATGTTTGCCGTGTGGAGGGTTGTTTCTGTTTCTTCTCAGGGTAGCAAGCTAAATGAGTTTAAACTGATGAAAAACTTTACGTTTACTTAAATGTGTTTTAAAAAAAATTTAAAAGTAAATAACTATGAGTTACCTACCATAAATTAACGCTTATTACTAGTCACCCGTGAGCCAGTCGCGATCGGTTGCGGTTACTACTAAATAGGTTAACTTATCAGCTCAAGTTATCGGACGGTAAACAATGAGTAGCTCGTCGTCCGATACCAATTTAAGTCCGGGTCGACGGCTGTTCCGCCACGAAGAGATGTCGGCAAGATTGACGGAGCTAGTTTAGTGCCGATACTTACTAGGGTACGGGTTATTATAAGAGGTATTTGCGGCCCTAGATCGTAAAGGGCAACTAAAAGGAATACTGGGTTTGAGTCAGTAAAGTGTGATGGGGTCACTGTCCTCCCCATACGCTTAGTTTTCTTATATCTATGGGCCATAAGATAACTAAGCGTATATAAGAAAACTAAGCGTTAGGAGTTGTTTATTTTCCACGAAAAAAATTGTTCACTTAATAAAAAGTTGCCTAAATCTACGTCTTTAACTCATTGTTACAATTTTAGAGTTCTGCACCTAAAAAAAAAATGGAACCCTGATAGGATAACTTTTTTGTCCGTTTGTCTGTTAATCTGTCTGTCAAGTCACTTTATCTCAGGAGTGCGTATAGGTATCGAATCGAAATTAAAACCTTATACTCATTCTAGGTCTGCGGCCCCCCGAAGTTGTAAAAGAATCGAACTTAGTTAATGAAATGAAAAGATTCGCCGTTTATGTTCTAATGTAATTATTAAAATTTCTGGCCATAGTCCTGTTTGGCAAGGTTTTATAACACAGGTAGAGGAATAAGTCTGAAAATATAAATTGTTAAGTCACAAAAAATACTTATTCGATTAAGTATTCGAGACTTGAACGGAACCCTCGGAGCGTGAGTCCGACTAGCACTTGCCCAGTTTATTCTAGTGAGGCAGGAAGGTAGAGCTAGCGAATTGTTTAGCAGACCTTAATCGGCGCGTTGTGAACTGCTTCGAAACAGTACTTAGTTTCCTTATTATATTAGATTATTGTATTCATTTATTTCCTCACGTTTTTTTTTTCTGTACGTGTTAGTTTCACAAGGTTGTCTTGTTTAAGTATTTTCAATTAAATACAAATTAATTATCATTTAACCTTTTGATTATCGTAATTAGAGACATAATAGAAAGACAATAGGCGTGCGACGTTCGCTTGGAGCTCAAGAGTTTAATACAGGTATTTGAAGCCTGAGGCCCTGCCATTAGTTGTTAACGTGGGCTAGTTGACGTCTTAAACTGATATTTTACTAGAATCGAGCGCGCGAGCTGTTTGTTTTATTATTGTATACAAGGTGTCATTGACATGTTAACGCAAACGAACACCATAGATCCAATACATGATTGTGGACACCCTAGTGGTGGAATTTTTCGTCGTTCCTTTTTAAATTTTTTGAAAAAAAAGTTTTGTTTTTTTAATTTTTTACCTGTATAAAATCGTTATTCTAACCAATCCCAATGATATTTTTAGAAAAAAAAGAATAAACAATTTTTTTACAAAAAAAAAATGATAAAAAAATCATCGAGGCAATTTAAGTCGTTATTCTAATCAAACCCGATGACATTATTAATTTAGAATGTAATTCACTCATTTTTTTCGCAAAAAATGTTAAAATGACATTATTATACAGTTTAATTAAAAAAACGTTAAAAATTCATTAAAAAAAATAAGAAAAAACCGACAAAAAATTCCACCACTGGGGGGTCTAGAATCATGTACTGGATTTATGGTATTCGTTTGCGTTAACATGTCAGTGACACCCTGTATAGGCTCACGATTGATTACTATCTCATCTAAGAGGTAAGCGGTGATGTAGTCGACGATGGAGCGCGCTTACATAGAGGAACCTTATCAGTCTTCAGACCGCTCGGTATCTACTACAAAGTTAACAGACTCCGGCACGGAATTCCACTCCTTAGTTGTACGCATAATGAATGCGCTCCCAAAACGCGTTGTACGTGTGGGTGGGATGTCCACCATGTACTGATTACGCAACGTCGCGCGTCGCACGTATAGTGGTCCGGTGATGGAACTAAATTGTGTCGCACATTCCCCGTTTAAACGATAGAAAACCGATGTGTACGTTACCCCAGCAGGAAAGTTGCACGTAGAGCGATATGAGTGGGACGTATGATTAGAGCGCAATCTGCTGTAAATGTGCGCCGATTATAAAATACTAGCGACCCGCCCCAGCTTCGCACGGGTACTGATATTGAATATATTATGCATGGATTATGCACATAAACCTTCCTCTTGAATCACTCTATTTATTAAATCAAACCGCATCAAAATCCGTTGCGTACTTTTAAAGATCGAAGCATACATAGGGATAAGAAACTTTGTTTTATACTATGTAATGAAGTATTGCTATTTTCCACGCTGGAGAGCTCCGATATAATAAACGCGTCCGATCGCTGCTAAATTCAAAGTGCTACAGGGAAAACCGCGGCCTCAGATGCGCTATTTATAGGCACGCTCTTGCCGCACCGGGCGGCCGGCCGGTACCGCCGCAAACTCTACGTCCCGCATTTTTTAAATCTGTAATATCTTCGAAAATATTCACTTAAATCATACGGTGTAAAGGGCCATATAGATCTATATTAAATGAACAATCTATTCAAGGTATTTAAATGATTAATGCTGTATTGGTTAAAATCGCTTCAAAAATTAGCCATTATTTGTCGTAAAAAGTAAAAGACAAAAAAAAGTTATTGTAGGTTATCCATAAGAGATAGACATATACCATCACGGACTTTTCTGTAGACCTTTTCAATGTGTACAATACTTAGTACATTATTTTGATAAAACTCGTAGGGTTCAGCCTGCGTTTGCAATGTAAGTGGAAAAAATGTAATTATTTACGACATCACATTAGAAACCTTAAAAATAACAGTACTTCTCCACTATTTAATGGATGTTATTATACATATAAACCTTCCTCTTGAATCACTCTATCTATTAAAAAAAACCGCATCAAAATCCGTTGCGTAGTTTCAAAGATTTAAGCATACACATAGGGACAGAGAAAGCGACTTTGTTTTATACTGTAGTGACACAGTACCTGTCACATTTACCTTACCTCCGAACACATACCACCGTACCACACCAGTTACCAGTTACCAATACCTCATACAACCTGTTACCATTACCTCAAAACCAATTACCATGTTTTCGACAAATCTCCGTTAAGAAATATTGAAGCAGGCGTTTCTGATAAGAAACAGTTTTTCGACTCAACTCTGTTAAGAAACAGGAAGTACACGTTTTTCGACCTTATCCGTACAGAAATAAGAAGCAACATGTTTTTCGACATCATCTGTTGAAACGGGATAGCAGTCAGCAAAAGCAGAAGCTCCAGCATTCTTCATCTTCAAATCGGACTTCGCAGCCGCGCCGATGGACCACGTGAGCTCGCGCAGCGGAGATGTTGACTCGACGGCGTTCTTCCGGCGAAAAGGACCGCGACCCGCGCGCAGCTCGTATTTATACATTCGCGACCATAATACACCGCGCCCCGCGCATGCGCACTCCGCGCGTGTCTCGTTCACCGCGTCTACGTCTGGCGCGCCCCCTACCGAGGAGTCGCGACTTATTATTGTAAATATATTAGCCTAACCACTACTTGAACCAATCAAAATGTAAATATAATTAGGGTGTAATTGTACAGAAATATACATTACTTGTTCCGACATCAAGAGATCAACACGACTTTCATTTATCTACACGCAACCATAAATTGGTGACCCCGCGCTAGAAGATCAAGACGCCGACCTTCTCTAAATCTGAAGAACCGTCAAGATCAAGCAACTCAAGCCTCATCGTCATGTCGAAGGAACAAGAACAATTCAGCGATGCAACAGCAGCAGTGACGAGCGACGTTGCCACCATATCATTGCCCGCACGTCTACCACCATTTTGGCGCCAAAACCCCCGACTTTGGTTTGCGCAGTTTGAAGCCGCCGTCGCCGCCAGCAAAATAGGAGAAGATCAAAAATTCAACCTCGTCGTCCCGCTGCTGGGCTGCAGCGATCTAGAGCAAATCGCAGATATCATCCTTAATCCACCTCAAACCGGCAAATACAGCACATTAAAGAGCAGACTGATATCAACATATCAAGAATCAGATCACCGCCAGCTACAGAAACTACTCAGTGGCCTTGAGCTCGGCGACCAGAAACCTAGCCAGCTACTACGAAAGATGCGCGATTTGAGCGGGAAACTCCTAACAGACGAAGCACTCAAAGTCATGTGGCTAAATCAACTACCTACACAAATCCGCGCCGTTCTCTCAATCAACACCGAATCCACGCTCGAAATCCTCTCTGCAATGGCCGATAAAATGATAGAACACTTCGAGCCAGCATCAGTCGCCGCCATCTCGACAGCAACCACAACAACCACATCAAGCCGCGAAAATCATCAAACAGCAGCTATCAACAACTTGCAAGTCGATTTGTTATCAAAACAAATCGAAAAGCTTTCACTAGAAATCGCCGAACTACGCACGAGCTGGCAACAGCGCGCGGCGCACACACGCCCCACTCGCCCGCGTTCCCGGTATTCGTCGTCGACGCGGCAACGCAGCATTTCGCGCCAAAATTCTCGCGCGTCGAGCAAGCCGGGCGACGCTGATTGGCTGTGCTATTATCACCACCGATTCGGCGAAGACGCGCGCAAATGCGAATCTCCCTGCTCCAAGAGGAAGGAAAACTAGAGAATACATCGACTGTGGCGGAAGTCGATGTATTTCAACCAAGCCTCCGCCTATGCATCATTGACAGGAATAGCAAAGAAAAGTTTCTCGTCGACACCGGAGCCGACATATCAGTCTTGGCAGCAAGAAACAAAAAATATTCGAAACCAGCTGAAAGTACCTACAACTTGTTCGCGGCAAACGGTACACAAATACGTACCTACGGAGAGCGCACACTCGAGCTCAACCTAGGTTTACGTCGAAGCTTCAAATGGACATTCGTCGTCGCTGACGTCAAGACATCAATATTAGGCGCAGACTTCCTAGCAAATCACAAACTACTAGTCGACTTACATCACAAAAAACTTATCGATCGCGTTACCGATCTCAGTGTGAACGCCATCACCACACAGGCAACTGAAGAAGCTGTATACATTATCGACCGTAACCATGCCTACCACAACATACTGAAGCAATATCCCGATGTTCTGCGACCCATGTCGACCAAGTCTCCTGCCAAACACGACGTCAAGCACCGCATCGAAACGACTGGCCAACCCATCTACTCAAGGCCCCGCCCCCTCCCGCCCGACAAATACAAAGCCGCCAAGCTCGAATTCGAAAAGATGATGGAGATGGGCATCTGCAAACCTTCCAAGAGCCCATGGGCCAGCCCATTACACGTCGTGAAGAAAAAAGATGGCTCACTACGAGTTTGCGGTGATTACCGAAGACTTAACGCCGTGACCGTACCCGATCGCTACCCAATTCCGAGAATGCAAGACTTTACCTACCAACTACACGGGAAAAAAGTCTTTTCGAAATTAGATATGAAAATGGCCTACCATTCGATACCTATTCATGAAGAAGACGCTGCAAAGACCGCCATCATCACACCATTTGGCCTCTTCGAATTTAATTGCATGACGTTTGGCCTACGCAACTCCGGTCAAACGTTTCAACGTTTCATGCATGAAGTACTGCGTGGTCTCGACGACATCGTATTCTGTTTCGTCGACGATTTACTTGTATATTCAAATAACGAAGAGGAACACCAGCGCCACCTACATCAAGTACTCGAACGACTGAACAACTATGGCGTCACACTCAACATTGATAAATGCGAATTCGGCACTAATAAAATACAGTTTCTCGGATATGAAGTAACTCAAGACGGAATCAAACCCACACAAGATCGTATCCAAGCCATAGTCAACTATCCAAAACCAAATACAATTCAAGAATTACGAAGATTTTTAGGCATGATTAACTTTTACCGCAGCTGCCTACCCCATCAAGCCGAACATCAAAACCTACTCAATAAGTACCTACACAACAGCAAGAAAAACGACAAATCACCTATCGCCTGGACGCCTGAAGCCGAGAAAGCCTTTGAACATTGCCGTCAAAGCATACTCAAGGCAACTACGCTGACACATCCAATACCAAACGCACCGTTATGTCTCTTCACCGACGCTTCGGATACCAGCATTGGCGCCGTCCTGCAACAAAAAGTCGACAACATATGGAAACCTCTCGCATTCTACTCGAAAACAATGAGCGACACTCAGCGACGCTACAGCGTGTACGATCGCGAACTTTTAGCTATGTACACAGCTGTGCAACATTTACGTCGGCTGATAGAGGGCAACGACCTTACGATTTACACCGACCACAAACCTCTAACGTACGCACTTTCAAGACCACCGAGTAGCAGTGACACGCCTAGAAGAGAGCGACAACTTCACTATATTAGCCAATTCTGCACAAACATAAAATATATCAACGGTCATATGAACGCAGCGGCTGACGCGTTATCACGCATTGAAGAAGTCGAACTACAAAACTCAACCATCGACTACAATCAACTCGTTCAAGAATACGACAACGATTCCGAACTACAATCTTGCTTGAACAACCCCAAACTCAAGTTCACCCGACTAACTATGCCCGGAGTTCAACGACCCATACTGTGCGAAACATCGACAGCAAATGTTCGACCATATTTACCACCGACTTATCGTTTTGCCGCCTTCAAAGCGCAACACGATTTATGTCACCCCGGAGTACGGACATCAAGAAAAATAATTACAAATAAATTCTTCTGGCCTTCCATGAACAAAGACGTAGCCACGTGGGCAAGAGCATGCATCGGATGTCAACGCGCCAAAGTTCATCGACACGTAAAGAGCCCACTCGGTCAATTCCAAGAATCCGCACGTTTCGAACACATACACGTCGACATTGTCGGAGAGTTACCCCCGTCGAATGACTACCGATACCTCGTTACTATAATCGACCGCTGCACCAAGTGGCTGGAAGCCATACCTTCGCGTGACATTACCGCCGAGACAGTCGCAAGAGCCGTGTACAACGGGTGGATATCGCGATTCGGATACCCGTTACGTATAACAACGGACCAAGGGAGACAATTCGAGTCTGCATTATTTAGTCTCTCATGAAGAAGTTTGGTGTCACTCGTATTCGAACCACCCCATACCACCCTCAGGCGAACGGTCAAGTCGAACGGGCCCACAAAACGCTGAAGTCAGCACTAATGGCGAGAGCAGCCGCGACACGCTGGAGTGAGGAGCTACCTACAGTTCTCCTAGGACTACGTACAGCGCTACGCGAAAACACCTCCTTCAGCCCAGCCCAAATGACGTACGGTACTACATTACGCATTCCGTCTGATTTCTTCGTGCCTACAACGCCGAACATTGAAGACGCCGAATTCGTTCGTCAGCTGACTGAAACAATGTCGTCACTATCACCCGTGAGAAGAACGCACACATCGAACGCGAACACATTCGTATATAAGGATCTCGCAACATGTACGCACGCGTTCCTACGCAACGACACCGTGCGGAGACCGCTCACACCGCCTTACGACGGCCCGTACGAGATTCTACGCCGCAGCGAAGATGGGAAACAATTCACGTTACAGCTACCACGTCGTACTATCGTCGTGTCAGTCGACAGATTGAAACCGGCACACCTACTCGTATGTAATGAAGACGCCACACAACCTTCTGTTACGTCACGTTTACCGACACCGACACCCGCCTCACGTACGACAACGCAAGATCAGCAAAACGTGCCAGCATGCAAGCATACCTACGCTCCCACAACAAGCAAGCATACTTACGTCACAAGAACCGGCCGCACGGTGAAACCGAACGTACGCTTCGCTTAGGGGGGAGTGATGTAGTGACACAGTACCTGTCACATTTACCTTACCTCCGAACACATACCACCGTACCACACCAGTTACCAGTTACCAATACCTCATACAACCTGTTACCATTACCTCAAAACCAATTACCATGTTTTCGACAAATCTCCGTTAAGAAATATTGAAGCAGGCGTTTCTGATAAGAAACAGTTTTTCGACTCAACTCTGTTAAGAAACAGGAAGTACACGTTTTTCGACCTTATCCGTACAGAAATAAGAAGCAACATGTTTTTCGACATCATCTGTTGAAACGGGATAGCAGTCAGCAAAAGCAGAAGCTCCAGCATTCTTCATCTTCAAATCGGACTTCGCAGCCGCGCCGATGGACCACGTGAGCTCGCGCAGCGGAGATGTTGACTCGACGGCGTTCTTCCGGCGAAAAGGACCGCGACCCGCGCGCAGCTCGTATTTATACATTCGCGACCATAATACACCGCGCCCCGCGCATGCGCACTCCGCGCGTGTCTCGTTCACCGCGTTTACGTCTGGCGCGCCCCCTACCGAGGAGTCGCGACTTATTATTGTAAATATATTAGCCTAACCACTACTTGAACCAATCAAAATGTAAATATAATTAGGGTGTAATTGTACAGAAATATACATTACTTGTTCCGACATCAAGAGATCAACACGACTTTCATTTATCTACACGCAACCATAAAATACTATGTAGTGAAGTGCGTCTTGTAGTTTGGGAAAAAATTGGAAAAAAAAATGATTCCTGCTGCAGTAATTTTGCCAGCAAGAAAATTTTAAAGTACTTGTCGGAGAGAGAAATATTGTACATGGGCAATGGCCCCAAAAATAGAGTCGGTACGTCTTCGGGTTTTCGAGATATTGCGTTTCTTGCTGGAGTAACGTTTTGCAAAATCGCGTATCTCTAAAACCTTTGTATGTGCGGCTATACGATAAGTATACACGGATAGTTCTTGCGATGTGCGTATTTGTAACAGAATTAGATTTAGAGAAATATTTATAATTTTCGAGAAATCGCACTTCTTTGAAAATTCAAAAAAAAAAACGCCACAGCACCTTAATAAGACAACAAACAAGCTCCCTGAAAAGGGCATTCAGTCCTGAAAGTCCTGAAAGTGACGCCGCCAGCAGTGACCTGCAATTGGTTTGTTCCGTTATATCCGAGCTGACAGAGGTGTGTTGTGATGTTGCAGCTGGAGCCGGGCGCGCAGAAGGAGGTGCTGGGGCTGGCGGTGGGCGCCAACCCGCTGGGGCAGCTGGTGTTCTCGCCTCTGCTGGGGCTGTGGGCCAACCGCGCGGGCTCGGCGCGCGCACCGCTGCTGGCCACGCTGGCGCTGTTCGTGCTCGCCAGCGTGCTCTACGCCGAGCTGCACCTCACGCGCCCGCACGCCAAGTATGCCATGGTGTTCGCGAGGTTCCTCGTCGGGGTCAGCTCAGGTGATCCGTCCTTCCTTCCCTTGAATATTTACAAAAGTATTTAAATACACAAATCTTGCCTGTGTGTGTTTATTAGATAACCACGTTTCGCATTTATTTTATTCCTTTAAATTTATAACTACTATTATTCGCGATTCATCATACTTGATCTGCATCAGATGAGTGACCGCGTGCTGTGTGTTTCCAGCGAACATCGCGGTGGCGCGCTCGTACCTGTCGGCGGCGACGCTGCTGAGCGAGCGCACGCGCGCCGTCGCCATCGTGTCGCTGGCGCAGGTGCTGGGCTTCGTGGTGGGCCCCGCACTGCAGGCGGCCGCTGCACCGTTGGGCCCCGGGGGCCCCTACCCGCCCCCCGGGGACCTGTCCTCGCCGCTGCGGTTAGATATGTACACGGCCGCCGGCTGGATTAACGCTGTGCTCGGCTTTATCAACTTCCTGCTGTTCCTGCCGTGCTGCTTCAAGGAGAGGAAGATCGCAGCCAGGGAAGCCATGATAGCGCAGGGCGCGGACACTGGTGCGTGCTGGTTCTGTTTGTGGTGTCGACGTTACAGATGGTGTCGATGTCATTTAATTAAATGTTGTGTGACTGATTGCAGAAAAAGAAGCCCTGAAAGCTCTAAAGCCGGACCTGGTGAGCAGCTGGACGCTGGTGGCGGCGTTTTTCGTGCTGGTGTTCAACTTCGTGCTGCTGGAGACGCTGGCCACCATGCTGACCATGGACCAGTTCGCGTGGAGCAAGCGCCAGGCTTTGGAGTACATGGGCGTGCTCATGAGCGGCGGCGCTGTGCTGGCTTGCATCACGTTCGCCGCCATCGGCCCGCTCACCAGGATCTTCGAGGAGCGGTACGCTATGTCCAACTGCTTTTCTAGTTTAATCTAATTAAACCATTGTCTTTCTGCGCGGCGAAGGCTTCCTTTGGGGCTGGGCTTAACATTGCGGGCCGGTTATTTGATTTTGATCCCTCGACTAGCCAGAGATTATTTATTTTTTAATTATAATTTCATTAATGTTGTGCTTGTAGGTAAATATATAATTATGTCACTACAAGGAACAAAAGGGTTATTGTTACAAATGTATAAATATAAAAGCGAAATAACACTCTTAATCCCAGAAACTTGTTATATCACTCTGTCAAGAAAGTACCGGGAAAAGATCAATAATCTACACTAATACAGGGTTACAGGAAAAGTCGTGCTAGATCCGTTAAGGGCGTAGAGTACTCATCATTTCTGACTTATTTCACCATGAAACACCCTACCCTAAACTTAACCCTTTTCGAGATATTCGACTTTTAATCTTTTTATTGAAAATTGACGATTTTTAGACTACTAAATTTAATTTTGTTTATTTTGTGTGACTTATTATTATTATTATCCCATTTCTACATGTGTAATAAGATGCTTTAGGACCTCAATCATTAAAATAGTGAATAAGTTAATTCAATACGCCGTAGTAAAAAAGAGAAAGTTAAGAAATTAAAAAAAAATTAGAAAGTTTATTTTTCTCTGAGGGATATCTAAAAAAAATATTATGGCACTTGATCGGCAGATAAGTTATAAAATATCTACGTTTCATCAGCTATCCAACAAGGTATAACAATCTAGGATTTGTATTGTAATTCGTGTAAAAATAGTACATTTTGATACAAGTGCAGGAAGTTTGTCATTGCGACCGAGGCGAAATTCGCACGAGCCGTAGGCGAGTGTGTTATGGAGCCGAGGGCTGCAATGACAAATCTGCACGTGTGTCAAACGACGTTTTTCAATACACTTACGACTTGTGAAATAAAGAAAGAAAGAAAAAAAATTTAATCGTATCTCAAACATACAGTAGAAATATAAGAAATATATAAGTATAGCATTCAAATCTGCTCTGGTCTGTTTCTAATTTCGTGGGGTCGTCCAGCGACTCTGGGGGACGCCTCGCGCCTGATTCGATAAACAAAATAATCATCCGTGACCGTGACGATAAGGAAGGAATAAAAAAGCCCTTGTTGTGATAAACTCAAAAAAAGCACTTGGGTGATATACATGCTATATTGAACCTAATAGGAGTGCGATAAGAGGCAGTTTTCGAGTAAGTGTATTGAAAAAGGATTTGGGACGCTCCAGGTAGCAGTCCTAACGGTACCGCGCCTATTGTCCATAAGTTATGACGCACCGTGCGAGTGAGACAAGCGACGGTTTATGTAGGTGCAAATGAAAGAAAAAATATTGTAGGGATATCACGGGATATTGTTTTGTTTGTTAGTCTGCTTTTGTGCTTCGTACATAGTAGATGTGATATCGTTTTTGCTCTTTTTTTCGACTTGGCTGTGATTCTGGACTGTTTTTTTTCGATTTGTGACTACTGTGCTTGTTAACCGGACTTCGATTTGTACTTGTGCTACGGAAGTGTTGAAGATGGCGTCGTACACACCCATGGCCGTAGCTAGGGGGGGGCATTGTGGGGCAATGCCCTACCTTGAAACCACAATGCCCTACCTTAAAAATATCTAAAACTAAGATAAATTATTATAATTAAATTGTTTGTTCATAGTTTGAGAAAAAAAATGTAGCGATAGGTATCTAAGTTTGCAACAAAATTTATAATGTGATGGTAAGACTCTTGTATTGGTTCAAACTAAAGCCGATGAAACGGAACGCACCAATGACAAATGTCATGATGACATTTTGCTGAATAAAAACAAAACGTCAAAACAAAAACAACCTCAAATGGATATTGTTTATATTTTATTGAATTTCAGGTGTTTTATCAGTGAATGCAAAAAAAAGTGTTACATTCTTTGTTCTGTGTATAGATGGCATTCGAAGCGCCATCTCATGAAGCGATGGGTTTATACAAAGAATTAGAATAGGGCTATAGTTATTATTCTAAGGGTTTATAGGCCTTTTCATCACAATTTTTTTTGTGCGCATACGTTAGCATCAGCCATTTTTTTCGTACTGTTTTTTGTAAACAACCATGCTAAAGTGCCCGCTACACGCGAAAATATTAATTCAAGTCGATTAATTGTAAAAACATAGAAAAAGAAATAAAGTAGTAAGTCAAAATAACCGTTTTTTTATAATCCATTATAATAATTTTGTCAGTACCTATGTTATAGTGATACACAATACAAATCATTCAAAACTAATACATACTGATTTAACAATTTTCATCTTATATAAAACTCTATATATTTCTATATAAGTGATTCTATATATTTTTTATATAAGTAAATCTATAGAAATATTTTTACTCGATTATTCATAATTGCATAATTTTTTTATAATTATATTATCTCGTATTAAACGTTTTATTTATGATAAAAGCTACTAAATATATTTACATTTGTCTAATTATTAATGTCATTTGTAGCCTCAAAATATTAATGACTTAATTTATTAATTACTTCCATAGTAATACTTAAGTTAACTAAAATATATTTTCAATTACAGAAGAATAAATGAATTGACATTATTAATTAGAATAAAAGTGAAAAAGTTATTTTTTTTTATAAGTTTTTAGATTAAACTTTCGATGACTAACCTCTCAATCAGCTAATTTTTTTTCCCTTTTTGCGGACGCCCATGACATTTTAGCCACCTTTTCAATTGTTTACAATTGTCAACAGTTGAAGATTCAACTGAATTATGTCCCTTTCACGTAGGAGTCTGAAAGGGACACCGTCTTATCTAAGAGCGAGAAGGCAAGATCTGGATCGTGATCCAGATTGAGCGTGTACTGGGCGCCAATATCTGTGTGATGCAGAGGGAATCCCCGTACCATAGACTGCAATATGGGCTATATTGCAATCTATGGTACGGGGAATCCCCTTTTAAACCTGACCTAAAGATTGATTATGATTGTTTGTAGTTTGGTTAAGTGAAGTGTACGGTGAAGAGTGCTTTAGACAAAAATCGATACAATTGTTATTTGTATTGCTATAAATTGAAGATTCATTTATTTCGCGATGGATATACGGGCTTCCTTTGGAAAAAAACGAAGACTTGAGGAGCAAATTGACCACGAAAAACCTAACTGTTCAAAACAGGTGGAAGCACCAAATACAATCGCTACTCCTAGTTCCGTAGCAACAGGTAACGTTAGCTATGGTATTCCGTCTGATATTGCACAAATCGGAGAACCAATAGAACAAGTTGTTTTAGACACATATCCAAAACAACACAACAGGGCCTTTGTTTCCGATTGGTTCAAGCGTTATAAATGGTTGCAGTATTCTGTCGAGAAAGATGCTGCTTTTTGCTATCCATGCCAGCAATTTTTACCTCATGGAAGCAAACAGACTTCGTACACTTCCACAGGATTTAGAAACTGGAAAAATGCCACTGATTCTAAAACTGGTTTTCCAAAACATGAAAAATCAATTTCTCATATTCAAGCTATGTCGATGTGGCAGGAGAAATTACAAAGAATATCTACATCTAGCAGTGTTGAAACGTTAATAAATCAAAAAGTATTAGAAAAATATAGGTATTATGTAAAGTCTATCATGGAAGTAATACAATTTCTAATTGTCAACGAATTAGCTTTGCGTGGAAATTATATTTTGGAAGAAGAAAAAGAACAAGGATTATTTCAGAATTTATTTGAATACACATGTATGAAAGATCCAAATTTGAACGAGGTTCTCACTCATATACCACAAAACGCAACATATCGTTCACCCGAAATTCAAAATCAAATAATTCAAGCAATGGTTCAAGCGGTACGAAGTTCCATTGTCAAAGATATTAATGAATCTGACGTGAAATGGTTTACTCTAATGGAAGATGGGACGAGAGATAAAAATAACCGCGAAAATATTGCATTAGCAATACGCTACGTCAAGGATGGTGTCGTCAATGAGTCGTTGCTGATGGTTAAGACTACTGAAAATCTTGATGCAGCCACTTTCACGGAATTAACGTTAAATACTCTCACGGAAAATAACATTGACCCCTCTTGTATGCTTAGCCAATGCTATGATGGCGCAAGTGTAATGAGTGGGAAAGTTTCAGGAGTTGCGACTAGAATAGAAAATAAATTGGGCCGAAAAATTCCTTACGTCCACTGCTATAACCATCGCTTGCACTTAATAGTCATCAGGACTATCTCAGAAATGACTTTTATTCGTTTATTTTTTGACCAATGCATCATGTTACATGAATTCTTTCATCATGGCAAAATAGCTGCCTTATATGATGGAAAAAGGATTGGCCGACTCCTCGAACAACGCTGGTCTGGACATTTAGCAGTTACAAAAGTTGTATACGATAATTATTCATCGATTTTGCAGACTTTGAAAGAAATTAAAAATGGCAGATTCAACGGTGATGACGTCGCCAAGAGTATAGGTATTAAAAAAGTCATGCTTGATCTGGAATTCCGAATAGCCATGGTTGTGGCCAAAAAAATCTTATCCACGCTACAACCTGCAGACGCAGCTTTGCAAGCCCGAAGCGCAGGATTAAAAGATGCCATAACAATCATAAAGTGTGTCAAAGATGAAATTATTAAATTAAGATCAAATCAAATGTATAATCAAATTCTGGAAGAAGCTAAGTCTTTAACAAGCAATGACTGCGGCGAATCTGAAAATAGGACACAGACCTCGAAGAGGCAAGTAAAAAAACCAAATCGGATGGATGACTATTTGACGTACACCCCCTGTTCCTCCGCCAGACAAAATATAGATGAGAACGACGAGCCATTTAAGTCTGAGTATTTCGAAACGTTGGACATTTTAATTGCTGAATTACAAAGAAGGTTTTCGGACAACGATGATTTAATTAATTCGATTGCAAGTCTTGATGAGTTGGATGTAGATAAAATGGTTCCACTGAAAAATTTGGGTAAGTTTAAAAAAAAAAAATAATTCAAAAAAATTGTCATGTTCAATTTACAATTTTAACTAATTTTTCAGGTCTGAAAATTCCATCAAGAGAAGAGGCTAGTGTGGTTAAAGCTTACTTGAGTCGTAACGAGGATATAATGGAAAATACATTGCAAGTTTTGTACAGGCAACGAGAGGCGTTCAAAGATACATATGAACTTTTTGCGTCTGTGGCGACCATAGGATGTAGCACTGCAGTGTGTGAATCTACGTTTTCAACTTTAACTGCAATCAATAGGCCTCAAAGGCTGTCAATGGGTCACGAGAGAATGGCTGGTATGGTATTTCTGGCCTTTGAAAAAAAAAGAACAAAATCAGTTGATCTGAACGAAGTTCTTCGCATTTTTAATAACATGGCGAATCGTAGAATTCAGCTGTTTTAAATGTTTTTTATTATTATGTTAGTTAATTATTATAATAAGTACGCAAAAACAATGTGATCTTAATGATATTTTTGGTCGTTTCTATTTACTCGTATCACCCCACCCAATAATTAATTATTACCTCACTCTCACTCAGACGTGGATCTCTACATCCAAATCTGGAAGTTCAACCATCTTATTCACTTGTTCTTCATCATTGAGGATTTAATAGTTCTTAGATCCATGCTCATGCACTGTCACAGTAATTATTTGTCTACGAATAACTATTCACATGATGGTGATATACATGGTGATTGATTTAGGAGCCCGTGTTTCGACGGCAGATCAATTATGATAATTTTTTTACTTCCGCCCTACCTGTAACTAATGCTGCCCTACCTCAAATTCGACCTTAGCTACGGCCCTGTACACACCTGAGGAATATGCTGATATGCTTATTTGTTACGGATACTGCGGTTGTGTATCTGCGCAAGCTCGCAACGAATACATAGCTCGATTCCCCGGTCGTCGTGTGCCGGATGTGGCTGTTTTTGATAGAGTTTATCGGAGACTTCGAGAAACTGGCTCTGTTTTGAGACGAAATACAGACATGGGCAGACCACGAATTAATGACGACGACGAACAGGACAATGAGATAGTGCAGCGCTTTCGAGCGGATCCGACTACTTCTACTAATATTGTTGCCCGTGATCTGGGACTAGAGGTAAAGTTTGTTTTTTTGTTTGTAGGGGGTAATCTCTGGAACTACTGGTCCGATTGGAGAAATTTAAGCAACAATAGAAAGCTGCTTTACTCCTGAGTGACATAGGCTATATTTTATGTACGCGGGCGAAGCTGCGGGCAAAAGCTAGTACACAATATTTTTGTTTTTTATCCAAATTTATTTTATCACCTTCAAAGTATGTATGCCCATTCTGAAACGATACACTTACGCCAACGAATAATCCAATCATCAGAATATTTTTTAAACGCTGTTTCCGAAATTGAGTTCTCGCCGGGAATTATTCTCCTTTATGTCTTTTACGTCCTTAGAACCCAGTAGCCCATGTAAAAATGAGTGGCCCAATTTCCCGAGAGTGCACTAGCTTCTGATGTTTTATAAGTGCCCATATGAAATAAAAACCATTTTGATTTTGAGAGATGGTGCTGTACCCGGTGATAAGTTAGGATTGCGCGAACCGATTTTACTCTTTTTGTAAGTATTTTTGTTTGAAAGAACATACGCTCAGGATAATGAAATATGTAAAAAAATGCTTGCATGTACGAAATTACAAAATTAGTTCAGAACGAGTTTTTTAATTTTTCTAAAACTGTTCATCCTCAAGTTCTAAATAATTTTCCTACAAAGCCTATTTAAAGTTCTACTTTTAAGTTTTTTTAATATTTTCTAAAGTTAAGGTTCAAAAGTTAGAGGGGGGGGACGCTTTGTTTTTTACTTTTGGAGCATTTATTTCCGAAAATGTTACATTATCAAAAAATTATTTTACGGGACCATTAGTCATTTTTAAATACGTATCCAACAATATGTCATCACACGTTATGGTAGAAACATCGATCATCAGTGATCGATGAGTAGAAATTAAAAAAAAAACACTTCCCACTTTAGGTGTAGGGGAGGTATGCTAATAAAACATTTTTTAAGTTTTCTGAAGAGGCCCATTGTAAGCGACTACGTTTCGGAGCCATATTATGTCATCATTGACCACTGCTTTTTTTATGGTGAGAAAAATCATGTAATGACTTACTGACGAAACGACCCACCCCATCATACCGGGGTCGGACCTTCCTTTCAGAAACCGGACCGGGGCCCCAGTAGGCTTCGACCCTGCAGTTGGGCCTCGCTGAGAACTCGACGCCGCCGCCGACGATTTGAACCATAAGTTTAGAAAATATGGAAAACATCTAAAAAGTAGAACTTTAAGTAAACTTTCTTGGAAAATTATTTTGAGCTTGATAGGATTTTGCTAGCAGATAGAGAACAGTTTTTGAAAAATTAAAAAAAAAACTTTCTGAACTAATTTTGTAATTATTAATAAAAATTACTAATGTTGTAAATACAAAAAGATCGGTTCACGCAATCCAAAATTACCACCGGGTACAGCGCCATCTCTTGGGAAATTGGGTTACTAATTTTTACATGGGCACTAGGTTCTATTATATTGTGACGGAAGGGAAACTACGGAATCCTACACGGAGCGACACCACACGCTCTTGGCCCATTTTTATAAATATAAAATGTTTCATTTACAGTAACTGTAATTCGAGTCTATGATGAATTTAACACCTCATACAGTAGATTAATAAAATGTGTTGTGTCCCCCGGCAGGGCGCTGCTGCTGTGGGGCGGCTTCCTGCTGACGGGGCTGGCGTCGGTGCTGTGCATCCCGTGGGGCCCCGGGCCCCCGCCGCTGGCGCCCGCCAACGCCACGGAGGCGGGCGGCGGCTGCCCGGCGGCCACGCAGGCGTGGTGCGCCGACTCGCGCGGCCTCACGCTGCCGCAGTTCCTCATGGGCTACGCCTGCGTGTCCGTCGGCTACTCGCTCGGCGTTACACTCATACAGACCATCTTCTCCAAGGTGCTGGGGCCGAGGCCGCAGGTGAGCTCACGTTATATTTTTGTTTATAGGCAAACAATTTTGTATCTACTTATTTACTGAATATTAGTATTTATAACTTGTTGATTTTTTAATCACTAATTAACACATGGCTGCAAACTCCCGCTAAAAGCCAATTTTATGTTTGCTCGACCTGGGAAAGGAATAGTAGCCGTGGTGCGTTATGTGGCAGTAGTGGGTCGCTTAGAGTGTGTTGTGTGCAGGGCGTGTGGATGGGCGTGCTGACGGGCGCGGGCTGCCTGTCGCGCGCGCTGGGCCCCGTGTTCGTGTCGGCGGTGTACGCGCGGCGCGGCCCGGTGGCCACGTTCGGCAGCACGGCGGCGCTGACGCTGGCGGCGCTGGCGGCGCTGCGCGTGGTGTACGCGCGCCTGCAGCCGCCGCCGCTGCGCCCGCACGAGCTGCGCCCGCACGAGCCGCGCCCGCACGAGCTGCGTCCGCTCAAGCCGCCCGACAACAAGTGACGTCACGCCGCCGAGGACAGCTTCCCACGAAACCTCCAATTTAAAGAAAAGAGTAGTGTAGTTGCAGGGCCACTCAGGTCCACATCGCTAGATTTAGAATGAAGTACCTTTGTATTTTTTTTTAAGCTACTAGCTAGACTTTTCTAAAAACAACATCTTAAGTACCTATTGTAAATAATAAACACAACTGCCGTTAAATGACAGTTGTGACTTTTAATTCAATCTTTGTAGATA
The DNA here is from genome assembly GCA_029852875.1 of Mythimna loreyi. Classification (NCBI taxonomy): domain Eukaryota; kingdom Metazoa; phylum Arthropoda; class Insecta; order Lepidoptera; family Noctuidae; genus Mythimna; species Mythimna loreyi. The sequence goes on from CM056790.1 coordinate 287,519, forward strand.
TGGTTCATAATACACTCAAACGACGGAGCAACTAATTGTAGCTCGTACTGTTCATTACATTGTAGGCGTTTACAAGTGGAGAGAGATGCATTACATGTACAACTCACTCGCCTCATGTGCCTCACATGCAACATGTGCCCCACGCACATCACGCGTCTCACGCGCCTCACGTGCCTCACGCGTCTCACGCGAACCACATACCATCACGTACCTGTGATAGTATACAATTTATAGAAATGGAAGTAGCTGTAAATTAGTTAAGATAGTTATGATTGTGTTGGTGACAAATGTTTTATAGTTGTTGTGATAAGCTAGTGTCGGTTGTAGGTAATCTTAAGACTGAGGTTAGATTACATCTAAGCCTTTAGGTACGTTATAAATAAACCAAGTGTTATATAATACAGGGTTTTTGTAGTTGTATGTATAATACAGGGTGTGATGTTAATGATAACTAGTACCTACATAACGTTTGCACACCCTGTGTTATTGTCAAAGGTATTAAATGTATAGAATAGGAACTGTATACAAGTATACGCGTGTAACATGGCGCACTAGTATTATTTGTTAGAACAAGGTATCGAACACACAGTCGTGGAGCACGCGCGCCGGCCGCGGGCAGCGCGCGCCGCTCGTACGTAGTCATCGCTCAACCCCGCACAGTACTTCCTATGCATAATGATATTAAGATTTATGTAAATAAATATATGAACTTTGTTATAATAATATGTACAGGCTATTGTTTTGTATATTTTTGCTATTTATATTTTTGGACTTCGAATAAATTTAATATAAATTGACATAGATTTATTTTTGTTTTATACCTTTTTGTAATGTGGGAATTCATTAAAAGTTTTCCACAATTTTTTCGAGCTCATGATTTTTTAAGGTGGCTATTCTGTATATTTCTCACTAACATACACATACGATATCCAGCCCAGCGACAAAATTATAGGTTGAAACGCAGGACACACGCGGTCCACGTTACGTCGATGTATTTTGCGCACTTGCCGCACACGCCTCACACGTCGCGTCGATGTATTGTGCGCATTAACCGCGCACGCCTCACACGTCGCGTCGCCCACGTATGCGTTGCCCTAACGTAGGTCTCACTTTAGTTTTACATTACAATTACCTATTATTCAATAGCCCTTATACTTTGTGACTATTCAATTTAGTCTGAATCGCGATATAATCGCTTTTGACGCATTTCGGAACGCGGGGATTGTTGCGTCGCCAGGGGTGGATCTAATGGAGCTCTGCAAAACTAGTTGCCAAACAAAAATTATGAAGAACGTCATACGTGGCCTACGTGGGCCTAATGTAGTCCTACCTTAAAGCGAACTTGAAATAAAGATCTTTGATTTCTTTGGCATCGTTGCCACAAGCGGAGGTAAAAACATGGAAAAGTTACTGCTGACAGGAAAAGTAAATGGGAAAAATCCCAGTGGTCGGTAAAAATACGTTGGTCAGACCGAAACCATGCTACACTGGAGACCACAGTCTGCGACGTCATTACCACCGCCGAAGACAACATGGCGAAATATGGTCGACTAGAAAGTGATTCGTCGAGGTCGCGACCCTCGGCATTGAGCATAACCGACGCAAGGAGGTTGTCACGTATTATTTTCACGATTATAATGTGTGTGAAGTAATGAGATAATATAAGTGTGACACAATACTTACTTTGTAAAACAATAGATTTCCTATAGTAATAATTTTTATTACTGACGTGCTAAAGAATTGCCTATTGTCGTAACTAAAATAAACCGGCAAGAGCGTGTCGGTCCACGCTCAGTGTAGGTTACCGTAGTTTCCCGTCCGTCAAAAATTTCTCACAATGTAACAGAACCCAGTAGCAAAATTTGTAACCCAATTTCCCGAGAGATGGCGCTGTACCCGGTGGTAATTTTGGATTGCGTGAACCGATTTTAATCTTTTTGCATTTTTATTTGAAAGAAGATACGCTCAGGATAATGAAATATATAAAAAAGTTAAAAAAAATGCTTGCATGTACGGTTAAATTACAAAATTCGTTCAGATCGTTTTCTTTTTAATTTTTGAAAAATTTTTTAGGATTTTGAACTTGATAGGATGAACTATCAAGTTCAAAATATTTTTCCTAGAGAGTTTATAAAAAGTTCTACTTTTGAGATTTTTTTCATATTTTATAAAGTTATGGTTCAAAAGTTACGCCTTGTTTTTTACTTTTGGAGCGATTATTTCCGAAAATATTAACATTGTCAACTTTTGGGACCCTTAATCATTTTTAAATACCTATCCTACAATATATCACAAGTTATGGTAGAAAGGAAAAAAAAAATCACTTCCCACTTTACGTGTAGGGGAGGTACCCTAATAAAATATTTTTTACCACTTTTGTTTATGCACTTTGTCGACGTAGTTGATCATAGTTGATATACATATTGATACCAAATTTTAGCTTTCTAGTGCTAACGGTCGCTGAGATTATCCGCGGACGGACAGACAGACAGACATGGCGAAACTATAAGGGTTCCTTGTTGACTACGGAACCCTAAAAAACTATACTGCCTTTTTAGTTGCAGTCACCAGAGTATCTACATCTTGTGACAATATCTACCAGCTGTGTATCGTGTATCGTATCATCTTCAGTGTTTCATCTCCAGCATCAAATCAGTTCGAAAGCAACGTAGCTAACGTGCATACTATGATAATTGTAATGAGTCCAAGCACGGCTAGAATACGTTAGTCTTTAAAGATCCAGTGCCTAGCTTCCACCTTCCGACTCTATCGTTAGATCTGTTCGATTTTGAGTTCGTTAATTTAAACCTAGCCAAAATGCGTCTCATGACAACTAATATGCCCAATTACGTACTTTTTGACTGCAGATGCTTAAGTTCTCTCAAATAATCAGGATCCCATCATCAAAAATGGGACCAATCTGTAAATCTGGTTAATAAATAACGGGAGGAAATGACGGGAGTTCTGAGGTAACAAAACAATCACATTGATAACCTACTCCGTTTATTGAAGTCGGTTAAAAAGATAAATATAGATATTAGATAGTTTGACATTGAGATCTAACGTTGTTGTCATATAAAGTGACCTAATTGAATTAGATTTACTATTTCTGTGCTTACGTATAATAATATTAAAATTATACAGAAACTTTAAAAACCTATCGTTACCACTACTAGATATCAATGACTGTTATGGAACAGGCACCATGGGGTGAGCATGGTGTTTTATAATAAACAAAAAAAAAAGAAATAATTTTGCTGTCACCAGTTTCACTTTATGAAATATTTTTTTAAATTTGCTATAAACTAGTGCTTGACTGCGATCCCATCTGATGGTAAGCAGTGTTGCAATTGCTGATGGTGAGGCGCACTAGGTTATTAAAAGCCTATTCACTCTAGGCTTGAAAAGACCCTAATTATAATCGGATGGGAAGACCGCAGCAGGCGAATTGTTCCAGTCCTCCGATGTGAGCGGAATGAATGTCCCGCGTCCAGCCATCTGTGTTGGCTTCCGTGGCTAATGCTACAATTTAGAAATTACAGTTTTCTTTCTTCTTTGCACTCTTCGTTGATTCACATTTTGAATTAGTTTTATGAACAGAACTATATACAACTTAGTAGGTACTTACTGACTTAAATAGATATCTGTTACAAAATAATTTACTTTCTTTATTGTTTTCCAAAGTATAGGTCGAGTGAATATTTAATTAGTCCTACGAAAAAACCGATAGGTACGATAGCTGAAATATCGAAATTAGCGAATCGAGTACCTACCTAGTTACATCCTTATCATTGAATTGGCTTAATTAAAACGTAAAGGAAGGCAAGTCTCTCTAGTGCGTGATGAAATTGTAACACCTAATAAAGGGGCACAGTTAGGGATTCCAGCAGCCCTGACCAGGTCATCTGTCCACCTTGTGAGAGGCCTTCCAACGCTGCTACCTTGTTTTTTTTCCTTTCCTCGGAAAAACTCGAAAGCGTCAGATTAAGATAAGGTAATTTGAGGACATGCAGAAAAGTATATATTTAAAAATCTGACAATTTAAGCATGGCATAAGGAAATGGGCGAGTGAGTCACAAAGTTGTAAAAGCAAACGTCGGCCACGGCCACCTCTCATTAGTTAATTGTCAGCTTGACAGCTTGTGGTCGGCTCTTCTACAGTCGGTCCCCACTACACTAAACTGAGCTCGGTTGCTCCAACCTGCTCGCGCTCCTCCCGCGCAGACCAGCCTGCGTCCAGCAGTGAAACACTTGCAGCATGGAGTTTATACCACGTTTATTGATTACCAGTAAGTACACAAGTATCACAGTTTATTACAAAATACTAATATTTAGGTAAGTATGTACTAGAAAATAATTAACATTAAAACCTTAACGTAACTATCTGTAAGTTTCAATATCATCAGAGGGAGCGGAGGGGGCGTCGTCATAGTGTCCAAGAGGAATTATTTTTGTGGTGTCATCAAATTACTTTTTAGCCCTTGAGAGTGACACTTGTACCCTTTGTTTTAGGAGCACAAGTTTTCTTTTCACAAATTTCCCGTGGTTCTAGCGGGCATTGGCTCTGCTGAGCCCCTAGAATTTGTTGACACCACTTTGAGGAGTGCGTGCGTGGGACATTACGCCGACGACAATCGGACGGGCGGACAGCGAACTACCCGTTGCTTGTCATCAGCAATTTTTAAAGGTTTAGTAATCGGTGGCTGTAGTCGACTAAGTCAACTACAGGGCCTGACTATTATTGGCTCCTGCACATTATAATATTGACGCATTTATTTACACTGTAACCGCTTCTGATTTCAGTCCTTAACACTGACGTCGAGATCAGTTACACACAGATATGTACAAATAAATAAGTTCGGACGCGTTGTGAGAGGTCGCTGCACGACAGCACGCGATGCACCCGCTCGCCTCGACTGCTGCAGGTCGGGTGCTCGGCCGTGCTTGTCTGCGCTATAGACCGGAGCCCTATCATGAACGTATTTACGCCATCATGATTCCTATGTACAAAATGAGACGGTTCTATCTCCGTAACTCATGATATTGGCCCCGGGTGTGGTGTAGGAAGCAGCCGACGAGCTGTCGGAAACAGCTTCGACGGAGACGTGTCGTGATCCGCAGCGGACGTCAGGTGTCGGCAGCGAGGTCGCGGCGGCTGGGTGCAGGTGCGCCGGGCGGCACCACAGGAGGCGCGGCGCTGCGCAGGCGCTCGGCGTCCTCCACGCGCTGCGGCAGGCGCGCGCTGCGCGTCTCCGGCATGAGCAGCACCACCAGCGCCGCCGAGCCGCTGCACACGCCGTACAGCAGCGCTTGCACGTACATGTTCTGACAGAAACATACCATGAGGACGGTTACTACAGCTTGACATGTAAAGTTTTTACAGCTATCACACAACGCCGTCTAGTCCCAAGCTAAGCAGAGCTTGTGTTATGAGTACTAGTCAACTGATAAACATACTTATATATTTATACGTAAATTACACCCAGACACTGCTCATCACACAAAATTTTTGTCCTGTGTGGGAATCCAACCCACGATCGCCGGCATAGCAGTCAGGGCCTCTAACCACTAGACCAACAGGTCAGTCAAAATTTATATACAAGGTGTCATTGACATGTTAACGCAAACGAATACCATAGATCCAGTACATGATTCTGGACACCCTAGTGGTGGAATTTTTCGTCGGTTTTTTTTTTTTCAAATTTTTGAAAAAAAAGTTTTGTTTTTTTTTTATTTTTTAGCTGTATAAAACCGTTATTCTAACCAATCCCAATGATATTTTTACAAAAAAAAAAAAAATATTAAAAGTCATCGAGGCAAATAAAGGTGATTATTCTAATCAAACCGATGACATTAATAATTTAGAACGTAATTCACTCATTTTTTTCGCAAAAAATTTTAAAATGACGTTTTTATACAGTTTAATTTAAAAAACGTAAAAAAATCATTAAAAAAAAAATAAGAAATAACCGACAAAAAATTCCACCACTGAGGGGTCTAGAATCATGTCCTGGGTTTATGGTATTCGTTTGCGTTAACATGTCAATGACACCCTGTATATTAAAACTTGGGATGCAAACTTAAAACCACGTAAAAAATTTGATGCACTAGCACGTTTCGTTTATGCTTTGCTGCAGTGCTTCTTTTATTTGCTTGTCACATATGCAACTGTATACTGCATAGGTATTGCTTAACTAGCAAGGTGATGCAAACGACAGCGTCGACTGCATAGCGGTTGTCTGCGTAGTACTATAGAATCTTGTTCACGTAAGTGAAAATCAAAGACCAGTGACAGAAATCTCAAACTTTTGCGCCATAGTATACTTAGTCAAAGTCAAAATATATTTATTTCACATGGGCCTATATGGGCACTTGTAAAACGTAAAAAGCTAGTGCACGGTTTCAAATTGGGAAGTATCGCCATTGAGTCCCTGCAAGCCTGTATATTTTTAAATGCTAACAATAGATTTAAGTCTTCTGTAGATATAGGTACTAACCGTTTGATCATGATCATGTCGAAATAATATAAAAAATAAATTTGAATAAGTCCACAACAATGTATGTATGGGCGAACTCCTTTAGCGATGCAACATTTCGGTTTTGAGCGTGACTACGATGTATACTGACCAGCAGCGGCGTCTGCGGCGCCAGCACGGAGCCGACGCGGCCGATGAGCGAGCAGGCGGCCAGCGCCGACGAGCGCGCGTGCGTGGGGTACAGCTCGGCCGTGAACACGTACAGCGAGTTGAACGCGAACGTGATGGCCAGCTTGCCCACGAAGAACAGCCCCAGCGACGTGCCCTCGTGACCTGCGCGCAACGACGCCACTAGCTTGTATCAACGTGTGCAACTACATTTAAGGTAGTCAAATTCTCACACTCTTGAAGTTTTGAATAGGCTAATGATTGATAGATTAGGTATAAACAACACAGTAAAAATAATAGTATAATATTTACTTATGAAGAAGGGTGAAACGCAAGCGACACCGCAAAGCAGGAACGCGAGGAATATGCAGAGCTTGCGGCCGATGCGCTCGAGCGCCATCATGATGAGCACGGAGGCGGCGATCTCCATGGACATGTTGAGCGCGAAGTTCACGTGCTTGTTGCCGGACAGCGCCACGGAGTTGATGGTGAGCCCGTAGTACACGAAGGTGGTGGCGGCCCAGCACCAGCCGCACACCGCCAGGCGCCACATGAGCACGCGCGAGCGCACCACGCTCAGCCAGGCGCTCTGCCGCGTCTGCGGCGCCTCCGCGTTCGTGTCGTCCTTCAGCTTGCTCATCAGCTGCTCGTTCACGATGATCTGCAAGTATTTACATCAGTGTCGGCTTCAGGCCAGTTCCAGAGATGGCTCTAGCCTTCGTAGCGCCTAGAGCCACCTCTAGATATTTTAACACTGTCAGCATTTTATTTAAAACGGGCATTTTCAATGATGTCGGGAAGTAATAGTATTTTTTTAAGGGAAATGTGGAATGTAAAACTTTGTAGTTATTTTAATGTTGCGATATCAAAAATCAAAATCAAAATGGGTTTTTATTTCATATAGGCCTACATGGGCACTTATAAAACGTTAGAAGCTAGTGAACGGTTCCAAATTGGTCGTTTCGTATGGAGAAGAACCGGCAAGAAAATCCATGGTAACTCTTTAAAAAAAAATGGTTTCTTACAATATTTCGTTATTACAGTATTTATATAATGATATAATGTAAGAACAGTGTAGACCAGTCAATATTGTACTCAGAAGCACAATAAAAATAATCATAATAATAAAAAATAAAAGGTGAGTCCTAATAGGATTTGCGAAGTCTACAGTGTTCTTACTTTAAAACGTGAAATGTAAAGAAATATTATAAAAAATAAAAAAGTAAGAAAAAAAATACATTTATCACCACAACAGTTACACTGCGAGATGCTAACAAATAAATTATTATTGAATTTAAGAGTTTTTAGATCTTAATAATCTAAATATTGCAAAAGCAATGTGTTGCGAAACGAGGAAAAACAATGTGTATATAAAAACAAAGATGGAGCAGTTAACAGACACAAATACACAATATGAATGAGTTACCGGGGAGCCACATGTGCAGGAGCAGTCATTGCCAAACAAGCTTGTCTTCTACATAATCCTTAACCTTATAATATGCTTTTTAGTTAGGACCCGCTTAATATGATTTTTGAACTTTCCCTCACTAAGTTCGGTTACCGCTTCTGGCAGCTTGTTATAAAAGCGTATGCTGTTAACTAAAAATGACTTGCTGGTCTTGGCTAATCTCCATTTGGGTAAAACAATTTCGTGTTTACTGCGCGTATTCTTAATATATAATAATTATTATTTAAAAATTCTTAAATTTTTACGAACATACAGGATACTTTTTAAGATATAAAGAGAAGGCAGAGTTAGTATATCGATTTCTTTGAATTTATCTCTAAGGGACTCGCGAGGACCCATTTTATAAATAGCCCGTATTGCTCTTTTTTGTAATATAAAAATTGATTCGACATCAGCTGCAGATCTCCACAATAAAATGCCATAAGACATAATACTGTGGAAATAAGCATAGTAGACTAATCTAGCTGTGGCTACATCTGTCAATTGCCTTATCTTTCTTACTGCATATGCAGCTGAGCTTAGTCTACCAGAGAGAGTTCTAATATGAGCGCCCCATTGCAATTTAGAATCGATAGTTATACCTAAGAAAACAGTTTCCATTATAACATCAAGTTTTTTGCCGTCAAGAATTAAACTGATGGCAACTTGAGGGACATTTGGAAGTGAAAATTTTGTACATTTCGTTTTATTCGCATTTAATAGGAGGTTATTAGCTTCAAACCATTTAGAAAGAACAGCCAGACTTTCATTGACATGTAAAACATCCACATCCTTCCTATCTACTTTAAAAATAAGGGAAGTGTCATCTGCAAAAAGGATTATGTCGAATAAATTAGCCATCATGTAAGGAAGGTCATTAATATAAACTAGAAAAAGGAAAGGGCCAAGAATTGAACCCTGTGGCACACCCATCTTTACTAAAGACCCCGAGGACGTCGCCCCATTAATGTTTACTTTTTGCTGCCTGTGAGATAAATAGGAAAAAACAAGATCAGCAGCTCGTCCACGAATTCCGTAACGATGCAATTTACAGATTAGAGTGTTATGATCAACGCAGTCAAATGCTTTTGAGAGGTCACAAAATATTCCAATAGCATCCTGGGACCTCTCCCAAGATTCCAAAATGTGACTGATGAGTTTCACTTCCGCATCCGTCGTTGACCTTCCTTTCGTGAAGCCAAACTGATGACCATGCTGGGTTCCGTACACCCTGTTTTATAAGTAAAGCCGGCCGTGGTTATTAAATTAAAGAGAAAGAGAGCACGTAACTACGAAGTATAGAGTATTGATGGCAGTTGGCGTGTGATGTTAATAATAGGGCGCATGTCATCATTTCTAGACCGGTTACCTTATTCCATCGAGCAGCCTTCCGTATGACGGCGTCGGTGCGGTCGGCGTGGGCGCGCGCGTGCAGCCAGCGCGGGCTCTCGTCCAGCAGCAACCAGTACAGCGGCAGCAGCAGCGCCAGGCAGTGGATGGTCAGCAGCAGGTGGCGCCAGTACGGCACGCTCCACGCCAGCCACGCGAACACCACGCCGCCCACGCCGTACGCGATGCCGGTGGCGCACGCGAACGTCGCGCGGAGTGATGGGTGGGCGATCTCCACCACTGAAATAAATAGACAATGACATTTGTTCAGTAAATTGGTTGTAAACAATATTAATACACGTCAAGTCTATAGGTCCAATTACTGGCAAGAACGATGCTGGTCTCAGAAACATCAGACTTAGAAACAAATGAGCTCTTCATGAATCTTGAAGAAAAAATTATATATGGGGTAGATACAAATTAATTTTCATGTATGATCTCCATGGTCAGTAGTGTACCGGCAGAGCACTCACTCATGACGTAGCCGGCGCTGTTGAAGCCGTAGCCGAGCGCCGCCTCCAGGAACTCCATGGCGAGGTACATCTGGTAGTTGACGGAGAACGCCTTCACGATGCCCAGCACGCCCGCGCACGCCGAGAACAGACAGAACGCCGTGCGCCGCCCGAACCTAACACCACGGACGTAGACAGTGTGTTAAGACCCCCATTTTTGTTTCATCATGTTTTTATTCAAGAAATCGATAATTTGCACCATTTTTAGTGCTAGAGTTCAACTCCGGCTTTGATACGACTTATAGTTTATTTTTAAAAAAATGTCAAAGTCTCGTAATATCCGCACCATGGAAAACGAAAAAAAAAATCTAAAAAATCAACTGAACTATTTATTCTAGTTTTTGTTATTTCCATTAATTGTTCATACAATACCCTGTCTTTTCTCTCGTTTCGGTTGATCTAACATGAACTGGACGCGACATATGAGTTAGGGTTGTCACTTCAAACAATTTTGAAAATTGTTTTCAACGCTATAATATTTTAATTTATTTACAGCAATAGCCGATGGTGTAATTAATGTAAATTATATTCTGGTCTCCTGGATCGATTCAATTCATTTATTTATTTATCTACTGAAGGTTACAATGTTAGTGAAAGTTAATTGTAACCAAGTATTCGGTTTATTTTTTAATCTTTGTCAGAGCTCTAGTCTAAACTATTTTCAAGTTCTAATGTACATACGTACATAATGTAATGCCTTCCACTTACACCATACCCTGTTGTCATTGGTATTCTTTATTTTATATTAATCAAATAATTATGTAATAACTGTGTTTATATAGGGTGACTGGTAATTAGTGTACGATACTTAAACACGTGATTGTACTCATGATAACCAACAACTTTTACTATGGGCACAAACCAAAAAAATCAGCTGTTCAGTACATTTATGTTTGCCTAATGTACTAAACAGCTGATACTTTTTTCGCGATTTCGGCTTTGCTCCCATAATAAAAATTATTTTTTATCATGAGCACAATCATGTGTTTAAGTATTGTACACTAATTACCAGTCACCCTATATAAGGTGCTATAAAAATATTTGCCACGGCTTCCCTATCAACTCCATTCCCTCTACAACTCCTTAACCACTAATAGTCCTTTTTGGATCCGAAAGGAAGGTGGCTACTGGCATACCTTTGGAAAAAAACAATAAGTTTTATATTCACATAACATTCCTTATGGCTAAATCCAGCAAAGTGGCAAATCATTTCTTGCTCCTCTCTGATTATTAGCAAAGCTAACAGTTGTTCCACGTGAGGTTGGAATAGCTAAGGGTAGACTTAGCGCCAGTCTACCCATATATACCGTAACTGTACTCGGCAATTCAACAACCCCAGTAAGGCGTTACTGTGAGGTACGTTTTGCAGAACTGCAGCCGGGGGACTTGCCTTAACTGGCCGGTCCGCGAGAAGGAAACTCTATAAAACCCGACAGCGAAGTCGTTTAAAACCTACGGATACCTAGCGACCTCCGTAGTATATAGCTTTGCCCCCGGAATGGGCGTCACCTTGAAATGAATGGGTGGACCTTCTATCGACCCTACTCGTGGGAATAATAATGGAGAATCAAATACAAACAATCAATAAACCTGGAATCTTAACACAAACGACTAAAGCATTGCCAATGGACACCGATTCAGATAGCGAGATATCTATGACAAACCGACAAAGTTCAAACAAGGCATACGAGCAGAAAGATAGTGCAGAGAGCCATTGTTCTAGTACAAACATATTGACTCGGTTGGAAGCCTTCGAACTATTTAAAGGCAAAGCAGGAAAGTCACCGCTTGTTGAGCGGTTAAGTATGATTTTTAATTATTTTGGTTCTGACTATGAACTATCACAAACCAGTGATCAGGTGAAAGTAACACTTTCAGCATTTTTAACCAGAAGTCAAGATTACCTAAAGCGCTGTAAAGGAAACGAATCTCATTTTAAAAACAAATATAAAGATTGGCTTAGTGGAACCCTCGTCAGTGGTCATTTAAAATCGATCCATGAAGACAGTGAAATATCATCGTCATCTGTTTTTAACAGCAATACTTTGTTGTCACCCAAATCAAAGAGATTTATGGCTTTAAGTAAAAGTCAACAGTATAAATCTAAGCGAAAACTTTCAGAAGTCCTAGGAAAAACGAATTTGTTTGAAGGACGGTTGAGCTGTCAGTCGTGCTGGAGAGAAATTTTATTTCCAAAATTTAATAGTTTTCCAATAATTTGAGTTATTCTTTTTATATTTCTTCGCAGAGTTCAGTGTTTTTTATTTATTTATTTTTTTTTCATTATATAGGTGCGCCGTGTCATGGACCATGCGCCTCCCCCCCCGGATCCCCCTGACCCCCCGGATCCTGGCCCGTCTTCGGCTATGGTCGGTAAGCGACGTCTAAAAATTGACTCGGAGACAATCGAGGTTGTCCCCAAAAAAATGAGTATTACTAAAGATATGGCTGTAGCGGCCATACAAACTCTATACATTCACCCATCCTTAATTGATGGAATAAACTCTTATGGTTCTCTAGAAAAGGGCCCGTTTCTAGTACATGTCTCCCGTTCGGAACCGGATCCCTCTGCAGGAACATCGATTCGTCCCATTAAGTTTGGCCAAATTCTAGTTAAAAACAAAATTAAGAACATTTGTAGAGATGGGGTTAAAAAAGTGGGTAGAAACAAAGTCTCGGTCGAATTCACCTCTGGTGACGCGGCCAATAATTTCTTGACCAATCCTATCCTTGAATTTAACAAATATGTTGCTAAAATTCCAACATTTAATATTACCAAAATGGGTATCGTCCGTCAAGTGCCGGTCGATATGTCGATGGATGAATTTGTCGAGTCTGTTATCCTACCGGACGGGTGTGGAGTAATATTAAAAGCTCGAAGGCTCAATCGTAAAAACGTACAGGATGGCAAGACCTCCTGGATCCCGACTCAGACAGTTGTTATTACTTTTAAAGGGCAAACTCTCCCCCAAAGAATATTCCTTTGCCACACATCCCTCCCAGTGGAGGTATACCAATACCCCACAATCCAATGCTTAAATTGCTGCCGCTTTGGCCATGTCAAGGCTCAGTGTCGGTCCAAGGCAAGGTGCTTTAGGTGCTCGCAGCCTCACGCTGGTGACAGTTGTGAAGTTGAAGAGGCCAAGGCCACTTGTATCCATTGCTTGGGCCGTCACTTTGCCTCTTATGGTAGCTGTCCGGAGCAAGGGAGACAAAAGTCCATCAAATTATTAATGTCTCAGGAAAATTTGTCATACGAAGAGGCTTCTCGGTCTTTTCCTAATGTTAGGAAGTCCTATTCCGAAGTTGCTCAGTCCCTTCCTTCTCAGAGTTCTTACTCCTCTTCGCAATTTATTAGCCTTTCTCCTCCTAATTCTTCTTATAAAAAAACTGTTTTTTCTTCCCCTAAGCCTAGAGCCCCTCTTGGTAAAACCTACGACAAAGCTCTCCATAGCTCCATTGTTGCTGAGATCCCTTCTTCCCTTCCCAATGGTTACTCTCTTTCCCTTAATTCTTCATCCCCAAAATCCACCCAAGAGGATAACCTTTTGGAATCTCTTCTATCGATAATTATCAATTTAATCTCTCGTAATAATACCTCTTTACCGCCCCACGTTGCCCATAAACTTTCCCTACTTCTTTCCAATATTAATAATGGATCCAGTCTCCATACTTCAGTGGAACACGCAAAGCATTCGGCCGAAGAAGCCTGAACTTTTATTTTTAATCAATAAATTTCACCCCTCAGTCATCGCCATTTCGGAGACTTGGTTAGTGCCTGGTTCTCACTTTAGGGTCTCAGGTTACTCCTGTCTTCGGAGTGATAGGGCTGATGGGTATGCTGGTAGTGCCCTACTTGTTAGACGCTGCCTCCCTTTTTCTCTTATATCTCTTCCCCCTACTTCTCCTGACATTAATATCGTTGCTGTTAGGGTTTTTAATTTAACTTTCATTTCTGCATACATTCCTCATCCTCATTCTAGGTTAATTCCAGATCTTTTATATATATTTTCCTCAGTACCCTCTCCAATAATTTTCATGGGCGATTTAAATTCTCATCACCGTTCATGGGGTTCGAGCCACGATGATTACTTTGGTCTTTCCCTCCTTGAAATTTTTGATGAAGCTGACCTTTGCGTCATAAACAACGGTTCTCCTACAAGGAGAGTTCGCCCTACTCAAAACCCTTGCTCAGCTGTGGACATTACAGCATGCTCCGCCTCCCTTGCTTCCATCCTTTCCTGGAATATTTTACCCCATTCGTTCGGTAGTGATCACTTTCCCATTATTATCTCTATCTCTGATAGAGTAGTTCCTATCCGTAATTTTAATCCCACCCTTAAGTATAGATTAAATGATGCAAACTGGTCATCATTTTCCGATTTTCTGCAAGATAAGTTAATGTCTCTTCCCTCTCCTGACCATAATAATCTTTTGGATTGCTATTCTAAATTTGTTGTTTCCATAATTTCTAGTGCTGATGAAAATTTTTCCCTTAAAAAACCCTTCAGGTTTAAAGTTTCAACTCCTTGGTGGGATTCAGAATGTACTTCAGCTATCAAGGAAAGAAAAATAGCTGAGGTTAATTATTCTAATTCTATGACTCTTCCAAATTTTTTAGTCTTCCAAAGAAAAGCAGCCATTGCTAAGAGGCTTCTTGCTAAAAAGAAAAAAGACGGTTGGCTGCGTTTCTGTCAGAGCTTATCACCCAGTTCCCCTTCCTCACTAGTGTGGAAGCAAATAAAACGGTATAGAGGATCTTGTAGTTCTTTTGATATTTTAGCTAACGACCCTTCTTCTTGGATTGAACCATTCTGTGATAAATTAGCTCCTCCTTCAGTTCCAAGTTTGGACTCTCTTCCCTCTCCTCCTGCTTTTCTTCCCTCTGAAAGTAATTTTGATGCCCCGTTCTCTTTCGATGAACTTCGAATGGCACTTGACGGTCTTGTAGATTCCTCTCCTGGTGCAGATGGGATCCCTTACTCATTCCTAAAGAACGCCTCAAGAAGTACAAAGCAGTATTACCTAGACCTCGTTAATAACTTCTTTGAGTATGGTTTGGTTCCTCAACCGTGGAAACATCAGATAATAATTCCGGTTATTAAACCTGGCAAGGACCCATCGGACCCAAATAGTTACAGGCCTATTGCTCTATCATCTGTTTTGAGTAAGGTTGCAGAGCATATGATGAAGCATCGACTTGAGTGGTTTGTGGAAAATAGGAAATTATTGCCCGCGTCCCAGTTTGGATTCAGAAAAGGTATGAGCACAATGGATAGTCTTAGCATATTAATTTCTGATATACGTATTTCTTTGATAAGTAAGCAGTTTTTAGTAGGAGCTTTTTTGGATATTACCTCTGCTTATGATAACGTTTTACTTCCGGTGCTCAAGAATAAACTTGTGCATCAGTTGAAAGTCCCTAAAAAATTAGTCCGTTTCATTTGTAATTTATTGATGGAGAGAACCATCTCTATCAAAACTCAAGACTCCTGCCTTCCCCCTAAGACTATCTGGAAAGGCTTACCACAAGGTTCAGTATTAAGTCCTCTCTTATTCAGCCTTTATACTTATGATTTACATTTTTCTACTGATTCATTTTGTCAAATATTGCAATATGCTGATGATATAGCCTTATACTATTCTGGAAAATGTCTAGATGAGGCTAATAACCGTCTAAATTCCGCTCTTGGATATCTATCTGATTGGCTTTTACAACACGGTTTGACCTTATCAGCCTCTAAGAGCTCTGTAGTTGTGTTCACAAAAAAAAGAATTGTTCCTCCTATTGATATTAAGGTTAATGGTGAAAATATTTCACAGGTGAACAACGTAAAATTTCTAGGAGTATGGTTAGATTCAAAATTATCAGGTATTGCTCACACAAATTTTGTTTCCCAAAAATGCGAAGGAAACGTTAATGTTCTTCGCTCTCTTTCTGGTGTTTGGTGGGGTGCTCACCCATATACTCAGAAGTTGATCTATAATGCTATTGTTCGTAGTTACTTTGATTATGGTATGTTTTTATTAGATCCCTGTAACAAATCTGGCCTTCAAAAGCTTGACAAAATTCAATCGAAATGTTTACGCATTATCCTCGGGGCGATGAAGTCGTCCCCAATTAATGCCATGCAAGTTGAGTGTGTTGAACCTCCGCTTTCGATTCGAAGACAATTCCTGGCAAATAGATTTATTTTTAAACTTGTGCAAAATTCTGAGCATCCCCTTCTTGGTAAGCTGGACCAATTATCCTCCATTTTTGACTCTTGTAGTCGCCGTTCTAACTTTGAACTTCCATGTCTTCTTCGTGCATTCCTTCAATTCACTAGTCTTTCTAGACCACTTTTTCAAAACCCCACTTTATATTTATACTCGGTTCCTTATAATGCTCTAGTATTCCAACCAGAAATCATTTTGGACTTTGGAATTCATAAAAATACTACAGAACCGCATACGATATTTGTTCAAAAAATTTCCTCTAATTATAATAACTGGACTACTATATTCACGGATGCTTCCAAAGCCTCCGATGATAGCCCTGTTGGGGTTGCTGTTTGGATTCCCCATACAAAAATTATTTTAAATTTTAAGTGCCCCCCTGTTACATCCGTTTTTACAGGGGAATCAATTGCCATTTTTGAAGCCATTTCATTTGTTATATCTCATAAGTTAAATAACTCCATAATTTTCTCTGACTCAAAAAGTTGCCTTCAAGCCATTTTATCTAACCCTTTCAGATCTAAGTCAAGATTCCCTATAATTCTGAAAATTAGAGATTTATTATTTCAATGTCATGAACGTGGGATGCATGTTGTTATAGCTTGGATTCCTGGTCACGTCGGTATTCTTGGTAATGAGTCAGCTGATTCATGTGCCAAAAATGCTGTCCTCACTGGCTCTCTTTCCCACTCTGAAATTTATTCCCATGATATTTGTACTACTCTTCCACTAATTTTGTTTCAATCTTGGTCCAAGGCTTGGCAATTATCTAAGTCTATAAAGGGTAAATTTTATGGAGATATTCAACCAGAGATACCACACAAACCTTGGTTTTTTAAATATAAATTGGAAAAAAAAATCACTACTTCAACTATCTGTCGTATACGGTTAAATCATTGTTGCACTCCTCACTTCTTGGCCAAACTTAGGATTAAGGATAGCTCTCTTTGTGAATGCGGTTTGGATGAAGGAGACGTGGACCATTTATTTTTCTCCTGTTCTAAACTGCGCTTCTCTTTTCATGAAATAATTCCTCCTCATATTCCTCGTCCTACTTCGGTCAAATGTCTTCTTCCTTTGGTTTTTACTCGGTTTATATTCAAACTATGCAAATTCATCGAAATTAATAAAATTAAGTTGTAGCAATTTTTTATTTTTTTATTATTAGTACTTTTTATTTCATTTATCACAATCAGTCACAATCTGTGGTCATAGGATTGTCACGACACTGTCAGTCTACGTCTGCGAAGAAATATTTTTATAATTTTTTAATTTTGATTTAAAAAGAAAGAAATATTTATTTTACTTTTTTTTCACGCTAAATACTCTCCAGCGTTTGATAGCGTCACTAGTCTGCACGTGTTATTGGCAAAATTGTGGTGTCTCTTCCACAAAGGCCATTCATTAAGAGTTGAAGTTGAAGTTGAAGTTCAGAAGTCCTAGACAATGAATCAAATATTATCAAAATACAAGCTTTTGTACAATCTATCAAAGTCAGAGGAAAAAAATTGCCACTTTCCTCTGCCAAAGATTTAGAGACATTAATAGGTTTATGTCTTGAATCTGAAACTGCTGTGACGGATATTCTTAAAAAAGTTCAGGCGTCGAGTTAACTCATCGTAACAGCCGTTTACGCCGAGTACGCAGTCTTCGTCAGCATGCATCAAGTTGCAACTACTGCATTTACTTTGAAATCGGACATAATTGTTTTTGTTGTATGATATTCAGTCTTGTATCCGCCGTCGCAATAATAACCTGTATTTTATATAATTAAATTTTGTAATAATAAATAAATATTTTTTTAACTTAATTCCCGACCGCCGATACTTAACTGGCGCAGTCGGTAGTGGCGCGACGCTCTAAGATCGAATCAACCTCTTCATCTTATTGAGTGACGGTTCTCAAATCGTTCCTTCGCGGCCTACAAAGAACCTTTCGCGCGGTCGGACACCTCTACGGTCTTCAGGAGTTGCGTTGGAAGGGGCTCGACTCGACAGGAGATGCAGTGGCTGCTTTGGTAAGTGCTCTTGTTTTACCAAGTGTCCTTGCTCGATTTCCTGCCTTATTTTAATTTGTGTATTCTATGTTAGGGTTTGTGTGTCTGTCTCTAAGCTAAAATCGCAGTAGGCAACCATAAAACTATAATAAGTAGCATTAAGTATCTCACCAGTAAATTCCAAGTGTTTAATTCGACACCTCTATTGTTTTACGTCAAGCGTCACTAGATAGGCAAGTCACAGAAAGACAATGTCGCTCAGGGACTATGATGCTAATTATAAACCTTACAAACTAATCGCAGATTTAATGCCCAGATATGATGGCAATCCCAAATTATTGAATTATTATATTAGGGAAGTAGAAAACTTATTACAGTTAACTTCAGAAGCAGATCGGTCGCATCCAGCGTTCGTCTGCCTAATTAAAAGTAGGCTCAGTGGCCTTGCTATAGACGCAATTGCATATGAAGGAAACTTAGATTCGTGGCTAGCCATTAAATACGCGTTAATTAGGCGCCTTGGCGAGCCGCGTAACGAAGTACAAGTGATGCAGGAGTTAATGCGAGTGCGTAAGCCCAAGACAGAAGATGCTGAGGCCTTCGGCAAACGCCTCCGTGAGTTGTTAGATACTCTGTATTCTGTAGGAGAGCATGGTAACAAATCTTACTATGAAAAGATGGTTATTGAGCAGTATATAAACCAGTTAGACTTCCACGTCTCTTTGGGCGTTCGAATCGCTAAACCAGACACCCTCGAAGAAGCTATCATAGCGGCTAGGCAAGAAGAAGCTAGGCTTTCATATAATAGATCTAATTATAACAATACATCAACTTTACAAGCAAAGCCAAAGGAGTTATCTAAACAACCTGGAAACAATAATCCCACCCGTAATACAGTAAACCCGTTTGTACCAGGCTTTATTGTTCCTTCTCAAAACTTTGTTCCTCAACAAAATAATATGACCCCCGAACAGCGTCAACAATGGATTCAGTCCGTATTGCCCTGGAAATCCAGACCAGCATCAGGTAACTCTAGACCGAGTGGCTCAAGTAATTTTAGGAATCAGCCTAACATACCAAAACCATCGGTTCCCACGCCAGTGTCGTCGGACGTCACAATGCGTACGGCAGGTAAGCCAGAAAAACCACAGTTCGCACAGCAGTTGTTTTATATCCCAATTCAGATGGCCGCTCAAGATCAACCGGAACCCGGTGACATGGGGTTCTATGGCAATGTAGCAGACAGTAACGGGATACCACTTGAGCCGAATGTAACCTTGGAAATACCAGAGGTAAGTAGTGACCAGGATTTTACCGTGGAAACCAACCGAGACAACCAGACTTAGTTTCAATCAATTTCCAGACAAAAAAATTTTTGCCGTACATAATATTACCAGAATTTGACGGTAAGTTTTTATTAGACACAGGGGCCAGCCATTCAACTATAGCTACTGATGTTATTGCAGGTACCATATTCGAGTATTGTGTAGAAACAGAACCTTTCCAAATTAATACGGCTCATAGTTCATCAGTTCATGATAAGGTAGTATATCTTCCTTTACCTCCCGCGTTTAATAGCGATATAACACATAAGTTTTTAATATTTGACTTCGACCCCAAATATAAAGGCCTTATCGGAATTGACCTTCTGCAAAAGTTAAAGAGTAACATAGATTTAAATAATAATGTATTGCGTACATCTACAGCCGAAATACCAATACACTTTAGTTCCCCGCCTCAAAAGATAAGTATTGAACCTAGATGTGAAAAGGTAGTCAAGGTAAAAACTAATTATTTAGACGGCCAATACCTTCACGACGACTTTATCTGGTCAGATGATTTGATATCCCCGGCAGCAATAGTTAACGTAACGAACGGTTCATTTAAAACATCGGTAATTAATCATAGTGATCAAAAGAAGTTTATCCCGTATAACCCGTCAATTGAATTAGAGATATTTTCCGATAGCAATAAGAATAATAGTCACGATATTAACACTATACAGGCTCAAACAAATGTTGATCATATTTTAAGCGAAAACCTAAAAAAAATTCGTACTGACCATATGAACGAAGAAGAAAGGCGCGAAATAACTCGGCTATGCTATCAGTATAGAGACTTATTCTATACGGAAGATTTACCACTCACTTTTACACACGCAGTTAAACACGAGCTCCGATTAAGCGATGATACACCAATCTTTACACGTAGTTACAGACAAGCTCCTAAACAACGTGAGGAAATTCGTAAACAAGTAGACAAGCTCCTACAGCAAGGTATCGTGCGAGAGAGCATATCCCCCTGGTCATGCCCTGTGCATATCGTACCAAAAAAACCCGATTCAGCAGGCAATATCAAATGGAGACTAGTAATCGATTACAGGCGACTTAATGACCGTATAATCGAAGATAAATACCCTTTACCAAATATACACGACATATTAGATAGATTAGGACGAGCGCAGTACTTCACAACCCTAGATCTTGCTAGCGGTTATCACCAAGTAGAGATGCATCCTAATGACATCGAAAAAACCGCATTCACCACTGAACGAGGGCACTATGAGTTCCTTAGAATGCCTTTTGGACTCAAAAATGCACCAAGTACATTTCAAAGACTAATGGACCATATATTAAGAGGCATAGACAATGTTTATACGTACCTAGATGACGTAATAATAATATCTACGTCACTGCAGCAACATATAGAAAAACTAAAACAGGTATTTGATCGTTTCAAAACACATAATCTAAAGATCCAATTAGATAAATCTCAGTTCTTACAAAAACAGGTTAACTTCTTAGGACATGAGCTAACAGACGAAGGTTTAAAACCTAACAAAGATAAAATAAAAGCCGTACTTGACTTCCCCTTACCCAGGTCTCAGAAAGATATCAAAGCCTTCCTAGGTTTAGTCGGATATTACCGAAAGTTTATAAAAGACTTCGCAAAACTTACCAAACCAATGACCCTTTGTCTTAAGAAAAATAGTAAAGTCATACACTCCCCAGATTTCTTAGAAGCTTTTAATAAATGCAAACAAATTTTAACTAACGCTCCAATACTGCAATACCCGGATTTTGATGAGCCCTTTATCCTCACTACCGATGCTTCAGATGTAGCGTTAGGCGCGGTACTGTCCCAAGGAACAGTAGGATCTGACAAACCAGTAGCGTTCGCATCTCGAACACTTTCAGACACCGAATCGCGTTACTCCACTATAGAAAAAGAGTTACTCGCTATAGTGTGGGCAATCAAATACTTCAGACCCTATCTTTACGGCAGAAAGTTTATCATCTATACGGATCACCGACCTCTCACTTGGCTAATGTCATTTAAAGACCCTAATTCTAAATTAACTAGATGGCGTTTAAAACTGTCGGAATATGATTATAAAGTTGTTTATAAGAAAGGTCGTCAAAACACTAACGCAGATGCCTTATCACGTGTTAAAATCTTCCATGGTAGTATCGATTCCCTTGTCGTTAATTTAGATGATAACGAAGACGATGAGATAATCAATAGGATATTTGAAAACGCACGTAGAGAAGCCGAAAATCAAACAGAGCCAGTAGCACACAACGAAAACATACAAGCACCAAATCCAAGCGTTCCCGAATCTCACGCAGGTACAGATAGCATGAGCATAGTGTCAGCTGAACCTGAACTAGTGTCCACAAGACATACCCAGCCTGACAACGAAAACAAAGGCATACCTATCCTTACAGACGCGATTGATAGGCAATTGAAACAGTTCCACATTAGGTCAACCCCCGGATCTACGTATAGAGTAGATAACAGATCAACCAATTCAAAAGTTGTTATAAAAGATGTATTTATCCCAGTAAATAATACAGAGTCTGAGATAATTAGATTCCTTAAAGAACACACCATCGCTGATCGTATATTCCATTGCTACTTCCATAACGAGGAGTTATACCATGCCTTTTCTAGAGTTTACACAACTATATTTAACGACAGAGGCCCTAAGCTACTTAAATGTACAACACGCGTAACTCTGGTAGAAAACAAACCTGAACAACAGGAGTTGATTAAGAAATATCATGAAGGTAAGACTGTTCATCGTGGTATTCAAGAAACGTACAAGCAGTTACACAGAAATTATCATTGGCCAAACATGCTCCTTACTATTCAAAGATACGTTAATCAATGTGATACATGTCTAAAATCTAAATACGAACGCAACCCTCTTAAACCACCTTTAGCTATAACCGATACACCTCGTAAACCGATGGAACATTTATTCATGGACCTATACTCAACTGGAGGCGCAACTTTCCTTACTGTCATAGATAACTTCTCTAAATATGCCCAAGCAGTTCAACTAACAGCATGTAGCAGTGTCCATATAGCTGAAGCATTGCTTAGCGTTTTCTCAGTGTTAGGTTTACCGAACAAAATAACCACAGATTCAGACACAAAATTCGACAACGACGTTATAAAAGAAATATGTGCGCTACATAACATACATATACACTTTACAACGCCCTATAACCCTAACTCTAACTCCCCCATTGAACGCTTACACTCTACCCTAGCTGAAATAATTAGAATTCAAAGAATGACCAACAAAGACGACCCTATACAGTTAATCATGAAGTACTCCATAATAGCGTACAACAACGCGATCCACTCAGCCACAGATTACACACCTCACGAGTTATTATTTGGACACACAGCATCCAGAAACCCACTAGAATTATACTATCCAAAAGAATTTTATCAGGACTATGTTATTAAGCATCGGGCTAATGCAGAGGCAGTTCAAGAGTGTATCGCTGCACACATGTCGAAAAATAAGGAACAGGTGATCGCTAAACGGAACCAAGAAGCAGAAGAGATGAAATTCAAGGTAGGTGAAACTGTTTACAAACAGGTGGCAAAGTCAGCACGCAGCGATAAGACGAAGCCAGTTTTCAAAGGCCCATACAAGATCATACACCTCCACCCAAATAACGTAGCTGAAATAATAGGTAATCACCCAAATTCTAAGTCCATCAGGGTTCACTTCAAGCTACTACGGAGACCTCATCTTGTTGCAGGATCTTCGTCGCAGGAGCCATCGTGCTCAGCACAACCGCAACCGTAACCATTACTCAAGTAGGTAATGACAATGGCATCCTCCTCCTTAAACAAAGTCAACTACTCAAACAAGACAACTACTTTAGCCTTGCTTGCGTTTACAATATTAGCAATCTGCACTTTACATCTATTCAGTTGATGTCATTATATGCAAGCACGAAAAGCGCCGAGAGTACAGCATCTGGAGAGTTACATAAAACGTACCAGAATCAAATAGAATATAGCCTTAGTATTATAGGTAAGAAAATTAAATTTTTAACGCCGCAAGTTAGGAAGCGACGCGGTCTTTTAGATGGTTTAGGTAGTGTCGTTAAATCTATCACAGGTAACCTTGACCATGAAGATGCAATTAAGTTTGAAGAAGAAATTTCGAACATTAAAAACAGAGTTAGAAACATTCAAAATTCACAAAAGAAATCTTTAATATTAGCACACAATACAATTGATGAGTTCAGTAAACAGTTAACTAAGTTAAATAATAACCAGAAACATTTGGCTAGTTTATTACAGAATATTACTAATAATTCCAACGATCTGTCTAACCATCTACACTTCTTAGATATTTACGTACAGATAGATTTTAGTTTACAGATAATCTTAGATAGGTTAATGTTATTAGAAGATGCTATGACTTTTGCTCAGATGGGCACCATGCATCCTAGTATTATAAGTCCTCAGAATTTAATAGAAGAATTAAGAAACTTAGAGAATACGTTTATGCTTAAACCAGTAGCTAGTATTAGCATTAGTAACTTATACAGGATAGAAAAATCAATCAAAGTTAGAGCTTATAGTACAGAGCACTCTGTTAACTTTATTCTCGAAATTCCTTCAGTTACGTCAAAAACCTATGACCTTATCCATCTCTATTCTATCCCAAATAAAAACAACCTAACTATCATTCCAAAGTCCAAATACCTAGCACTTGGTAACGATGAGTACGCTTACCTGGAAGAAGATTGTCAGCCACTGACCGACAACACCCAGCTCTGCAAGCTCCTCGACACCAGAAGAATCGAAGACACAGATGACTGCATACTATCACTTGTTCAGCATCGCCCAGCAAACTGCACCCACGCCAAGATGAATTTAAGAAGAGGAAAAGTTCAAAAGATTGGAGACAACAATTGGCTATTGGTACTCAGAGAAGATGAAGTCATCAGAACACAATGCAATACCAAGACAGATTACAAGAAGCTATCTGGAATTCATCTTGTTACACTAACAGAAGACTGCCAGATGAACGTCATGAACAAGACACTGCGATCTCACACCAACACGATCGTCATCAACGATGTCATACCATTACCGGAGCAGCATCAAGTCTCAGAACAGTCAATACAATATGAACTCCAATTAGAAGACATCTCACTGGACAGCATCCATGAACTTGTCAACAGAGCAGGCGACATCTCCGTGCCAGAAGAAGACAATTGGCCAATTATAGCAGCTACACCTAGTTGGACCACAATCATTCTATATGTCCTACTGGTCGCAACCGCATTCTGGAAGCTGTATCAATGGAAAACTAAGAAGATTCCAGAGGATACCAAGGGCAGCGCGGACGCCGCCAGAAGCAAGAGTTGCTTCTATCTTATGGAGGGAGGAGTTAACTCATCGTAACAGCCGTTTACGCCGAGTACGCAGTCTTCGTCAGCATGCATCAAGTTGCAACTACTGCATTTACTTTGAAATCGGACATAATTGTTTTTGTTGTATGATATTCAGTCTTGTATCCGCCATCGCAATAATAACCTGTATTTTATATAATTAAATTTTGTAATAATAAATAAATATTTTTTTAACTTAATTCCCGACCGCCGATACTTAACTGTCGCCAAAACCATATAGTCCATTTGAAGCTCTTGCTACCATAACCGATAGAAATATGTCTGTAGAAAACTACAATGCCATTCGTTTAGATCTTAAAGAACGTGGTTTTGACGCATATCCTCCATATTATAAACTACAAGAGGCAAAAAAGGCCTGCTATCGTGACAACATTCAGGTATCCGAAAGGGAAGCTTCTGTTCCTCTTCAAAATTTACTACAGCATACTTGTAATCAGTTACTAAAATCAAACGACGAAGTTTTTATTCATTACTGTTTAAAAAAAAATATTCAAGCGATAGACTGCATTTTAAGGGGTAGTTGGGGCTTTGATGGAAGTACTAGCCAATCATTATATAAGCAACCATTTTTAGATTCAGAAGGTGATGAAAACAGCCTCTTTGTAACGACATTTACACCGTTGCAGATTGTTACTAGAGAGAGCAATGAAGTTATTTGGGTAAATCCCACACCATCATCGTATCGATACTGTAAACCTTTACATTTACAATATAGAAAAGAAACCAAAGAATTAATACTGTCTGAAAAACTTTCAATTGAAGAGCAAATCAGAAATCTGGTCCCCATTTCTATTAAAACCTCGCGAGGGCATGAAATAACATGTATGTACGACCTGTACTGTGCGGCTATTGATGGAAAAGTCCTAAATGCAATTTTTGGTGTACCATCTCAATTACGTTGTCCGTATTGCAATTTGACTTCGTTGCAATTCAATGATTTAGAGACAGTATTCTCCCAACCTGTCTTAGAGGAACGTTTAGTTCATGTAAGTCCATTACATTCATGGATTAGGGTTTTAGAATTTATTTTACACCTCGGATATAAAGTTGAGGTAAAACGATGGAGGATTAATAAGAAATCAGAAGAGTGTCAATTAGTAACTTAGACCGTAAAAAAATAATCAAAGCTCAAATAAGGGATAAAATGGGCCTATTGGTAGATGTTGTTCGACCAACTTCCGGAACTACTAATGATGGAAACACTGCCCGTACTGCTCTATCAGATAAAAACCGTGGGGCTTTAGCTGAAATTTTAAATATCGAACAGTGGCTGTTAGATGAATTATACATAATTTTAACGGGTTTTATCTAGTAACTTACCAATTGACCCAGATAAATTTACCATTTTCTGCAAAGAACTGGCATACAAATATGTTGCAAAGTACGAATGGCATCCGATGACTGTAACGCTTCATAAAATTTTGATTCACGGTGGAAATATAATAAAGGCGTCATGTTTACCTGTTGGAATGCTCTCTGAACAGGCGGCTGAGTCACGTAATAAATTTTGGAGATTTGATAGAGAGCACCATACCAGAAAGGTTTCCCGCGAAGCAACCATGCATGACCTATTTTGCAGAGCCTTGGTTTCATCTGATCCAGTTATATCTGATTTCAACTTGTTAGTTAGAAAGAAAAAAGCTAAAAAAATCCCATTACCAGCAGCGGCGTTGACTTTGTTGAAACCTCTTAAAGAAGAAAACATTGTTATACGAGGGATGAAAGAAAGTTATTTAGTCCCGAGAAATTTCTTGGCGACCGAGCGAGAGCGAGGTCGCTAATAGTTCGAGGGACTAAATAACTTTTGAACCCGAGGTAAACACTGTGCTTTTCATTACGAATACGAGGAAAATAAAAATAATAAAAACCTGAGTCGTCGTCAAAGGCCTGAGTCGTCGTCAAAGGTATGTTTTCAGGTAGGTATATTTCTTTTGATTTAGGCGGTAAGCGATTTTCTCCTCTTAAGAATCTTGCGTTAAATTTATAACTGAAGCTGATGAACTTATCGTGTTAATAAAAATTTCTTGTAACAGAGATTTAGCAAAATGTAAACAAAACTATACACCTCGAAAAAAAAAGGAAGATCAAATCGACCACAGATTATAGAGAGTCTACCATTTACCCGCCAATTCTTTTTTTCAGTGTTCGGCTCCCTGGCTTTTCAGTCATTATTTTTCATTTTGTCATAGTAAAAATGGGTCTGTCAACATTTTTCTCAAATATATATTAGTTTTAATGAAATAATTGAAAGTAAATTAAAATAAAGTCATTAAAAAAAGTATTCTTAAATTATTTCTATCTCTATGTCATTTTAATTCGGTATAAAGTTTCGGGACACGGTTCAATAGAAATGTCAAAATAGAACTAGTTTTTTTTTAAATATTTGCTGTCTAAATATTAAAAAAACAACTGTCAGTTGTAAAGTAAAACTCTCTAGGGAGTAAAAGTACTTCTTCCAACCCTGTCCGCAGGCAACTTTACACCTACTTTCAGAGTATGAGTAATGAAAATTATTTTTCATTACTCATACTCTTCTTTCTAACTTTACAACTGACAGTTGTTTTTTTAATATTTAGACAGCAAATATTTAAAAAAAAACTAGGTCTATTTTGACATTTCTATTGAACCGTGACTTGAATTTATATACCTACTGCCAGTACAATTGAAATACTTAACATAAAAATAGAAATAATTTAAGAATACTTTTTTTTTAATGACTTTATTTTATTTTACTTTCAACTATTTCATTAAAACTAATAGGTATATAATTTGAGAAAAATTTTGGCCAGACCCATTTTTACAATGACAAAATGAAAAATATTGACTGAAAAGCCAGCCAGCCGAACACTGAAAAAAAAATTGGCGGGTAAATGGTAGGCTCTCTATAATCTGTGGCCGATTTGATCTTCCTTGTTTTTATTTTCGAGGTGTAGAGTTTTGTTTACTTATTGCTAAATCTGTGTTACAAGAAATTTTTATTAACACGATAAGTTCATTAGCTTCAGTTATAAATTTAACGCAAGATTCTTAAGAGGAGAAAACCGCTTACCGCCTAAATCAAAAGAAATATACCTACATAAAAACATACGAAGACCTTTGACGACGACTCAGGTTTTTATTATTTTTATTTTCCTCGTATTCGTAATGAAAAGCACAGTGTTTACCTCGGGTTCAAGAGTTATTTAGTCCCTCGAACTATTAGCGACCTCGCTCTCGCTCGGTCGCCAAGAAATTTCTCGGGACTAAATAACTTGCTTTCATCCCTCGTATAACAATGTACTATTAAACATCGAAGATTATTCACACGTTGAAACTGTTATACTGAGCAATGAGGATGAGTTTTAACACAAATAATATTTTTTTTATTGAGTCAAATAATTGTTTTTTCGGATATTAACAAGTGACAGCCCTGAAGGAAATACAAAATTATCAATAACTTCTAAATAACAAGGAATTAGCTTATGGTTTTAATACTGTGTATAATCCTAAGTATAAACAATATTCTAAAGTAGAAATAATCTGCTAATACGTTGTTACGGTGAACAAAAAAATAAAAACGAAAAATGAGAAAAAAAATCATTTTTCGCGTCCAGTTCATGCTAGAGTAACCGAAATGAGAGAAAAGACAGGGTATTGTATGAACAATTAATGGAAATAACAAAAACTAGAATAAATAGTTCAGTTGATTTTTTAGAATTTTTTTTTCGTTTTCCATGATGCGGATATTACGAGACTTTGACATTTTTTTTAAAATAAACTATAAGTCGTATCAAAGCCGGAGTTGAACTCTAGCACTAAAAATGGTGCAAACTATCGATTTCTTGAATAAAAACATGATAAAACAAAAATGGGGTTCTTAACACACTGTGCAACGTTATTTCACGATAATCACGATTATTGTATCTTATAGAACAATGTAACGCGTAGTAATCTGTTTGGTTATTGTGTGTTATCACGTTTAACTCTTGAGTCACAAGCGAACGCCGGCGTTCGTGTGACTATTGTTTTTATTATTATTATTAGGCATGACTCTAAATACGTTATTAAAAAAGTTAATGATATTGAACCAATTTCGATTGATTTTGGGGTTTGTAATGAAATTTCCTAAACATTTGTCATAGTTGATATCTTACGTATCGGAGACGTATCCGGTGAGGATGAGCGCGAGGGGCAGCGCGATGTTGCGCACCGTGCCCACCATGGTGCGCATCCACTCGCGACACCCCAGGTTGAACTGAAACACACCACACACATAGTGAGTTTGTCAAAAGACGCACACATCACGAAAGTATAACTTTATTCTTGAAATGCATTAAAAATATTTGTATTGAATTTGATTAACTTCCTCGCCGCCGAGTTTATGCAATCGACGAATTTCAGACGGTTTACAAAAGTAGGTCAGACGAAAAAGTTACGCTCTATAATGCAATCACAGAAATCCGGTGCAATGTTGTGATGTTAGATGAGACTACTTGATGTAGTTCTCAGACTGACGAAATGGACCACGCAATTCATTTCTGTTAAGATATTCAGGTGGTGATAGATGTATGGATAAAGAAGATTTATTTAGTCTCACGGATAAAGATATGAGACACTGAGAGTATACATTAGTTAAAGTTGGTAGGGCGGTTACAATCACAGCATACCTCTGCGAAGATAGTGTCCATGTTCTCGTAGACGAAGGAGTCGCAAGCGACGGTCTGGTTGTCGTGGAAGGCGTTGCGGTCGCAGCCGCTCAGGTCGGGCCCGGCGAGCGGCTTGTACCGCTGGCAGGACACCGGCGGCAGCAGCGCCGACGCCGCCTCGTTGTCGAACTGCGGCACGCCCACCTCGCACTCCGGCACCACGCATCTGTCGCAGCATAAATCATCAATCAGTCTACTTGCCTTTTACACGTTGTTGGATTCCAGTCTAACCATTGTAACTAATTACGAATATTTCACGTGGATGGATGGATACCTGTTTAACCTCCACAACCCGGTGATAGCATAACAAGATACTCCTCCGCTTTCTTTCTGACTTCTAACTATGTATTTACTGTCAAAGATCTTAAATGACTGCTTGCCTTTTTTACTATTGATAGACTTGCGCTTTACCGTTATCTCATCAAGCGACAATGTGATCGACGATGAAGCACGCTTGCCTAAAAGGAACCTATTCACTCTGGTTGTAGCTATTAGGCACAGTAAAAGTGTTCCCGAAACTTTTTTTACGTATGGCTAAAATGTACCGGTGGCGCATCGCTGTAAATCTGGTGGCCTGATGAAATATTAATTCTGTCTAATTGCTTTTTGAGGTATGAAGGAGTCGAATCGCGGGATGTAATGAGTTGAACCCGTGCGGTTGTTATAGTGTCGGCACGCGTTCCGTCAGCAGACCAGTCATCACTGTTTACAACGTGTGGTAGACAACGGCTGCGCTGTCTATGATTCACGAGCAATTGATTGTAAACGTGTATAGATATCGTTTTGTTGATGACAAATATTGGCAAGGTCATCAAGCTTTCTTCGTTAAACGCGCAAATTTTTGTTTTTTTTTGATTTCATATCAAGTGTAGGTAAATAATTGATTATTCGTACTGATTTATCAAACAATACATGTATACATCATGATACCCATATTTCATGTCCTTAATCAAGATATGTTTTGTAAATCAGTCTGTAGATTCTTTCAGGTAAATTAGGTACAGGTCAGTCCTAAGTTTATTTTGTAATTAAAAATAAACTTATTGAATTGAAATTGAATTGAAAATATTTATTTCAGACTATGCACATAGAGATTATACAAGTCCATATTTTGTTAGTAGATGAAAACTTATAACTATGTTAGTAAAATTTAAAATGCTTATTGCTTTGGACATGCATGAGTGACCACTGCCCAAGGATTTCGCTGTCCACTCTATTCGACACCACACTCAGCAGCGTGTTGGTGCTACCCTTTAAGCGTGACCACAGGGAGGCCGTTCTTTTACGAAGCACCGCCTGGAAGCCGTCCGTGCTGTGCTCAACGAACATTCCGGAAGCACTACACCGCCATGGGAGCCCCAACAGACCCCTGAATGCGTTGTTATACTGGATGCGCAGAGCATTGTAGGCTTTTTTAGTGTAACAGCTCCACAGGTTGCACGTGTATAACGTTTGACAGTAGCTTTTAAATAGTGTGACTTTAACATCACGAGAGCATCGCGCAAACCTGCGAGAAAGCATGTTACCCCTTACCGACAATGCCCTGCGCTCCCTATCCATGTCCATATCGTCGGTTAGTTTCTCATTGACCCAGTGACCCAAGTACTTAAACTTAGACACTTGCTGTAGGATTGTTCCATTAAGTGTGATTGGAGGAACAGTGTAAGTTTTAGTACCAGCCTTAAAAAGTAGCAGCTCACTCTTCTCAACATTATACTTGAGCCCATGGGCCAATGCATACCGTTCACATATCGACAATAGTGTCCTCACAGAACTGATTGAGGGCCCCAGCAGCACCATGTCATCAGCGTAGCTTATGTTATTCGTAAAAATACCATCTACTGAACATCCGACACCGGCACTGCTGAGCTCCTCAATCAATCCGTTTACATACAGATTAAATAAAGTAGGTGAGGTCAAACCCCCCTGCCTTACTCCACACTTCATCCTATATTTATCTGAGCATTCGCCCATCCATCTGACAAAATTGCTTTGGTTATCATACCAATACTTAAATAAATTAATTACTTCCACAGGCAGACTGGTGTTTAGCCTCATCTTTCTCCACAGAACATTGTAAGAAACCATGTCAAACGCTTTTGACAGGTCCAGGAAACAGGCGTATACTGGTGTTCCCCTGACAGTATAGTACCGGACAGTATGCTTTAGACAAAGTACTGCAGATTCAGTGGACAGCCCAGGTCGAAAACCAAACTGAGCGTCATGCATAGTGATGGGGAAAAAGAACATTCTCAAAACGAGAACATTCTCGGGAATGTTCCCGAATATTCTCATGAGCCGAGAACATACGAGAACTTATGAGAACTTAAAACTTGGGTAAAACTGTACTTTACTGGACGTCGAAATAACGTGTTTTTGGGGGTGGGGGCGTGGGGGCATTGTCCTCTCCTCCCTAAACCCCCTCCCGAAAACAGGAAACATACACTTTTGGAGATATTCAAAATAGAAGATTTTTCGTATTGAAAAATCGTACATTTTATGCATTTGTGCGACAAACTTAGGGGTTTTAGCAGAGGGGGTCACCCTCAACCCCTCTGACCATCCTCTCATAGTAGAAAATGTATATTTAAATGTACTTAAAAACGAAAAAAAAAAAAAATTGTAGTGGAGCGCTCTGCCATTGTACATTTTGTATTATTAATTTTGCGTCCAGTAAAGTACAGTTTAGCCAAAACTTGTATGTGCTCCTTCCGATTTTAACATGAAATTATGATCATTTTAATTTTAAATTATTGAATTTAATTTGCATCTCAGTCTGTAAATAGGACCGTGATACCATAAATAGCAGCTATACTAAACTTATTTGATCCTGAACATAAACGGACGTCGTGGAGACGTCATTTCTCCGAAACTGTTCACGGCTGCAATGGAGGATGTCTTTAAAGTTCTGGAGTGGAGTGATCCTTAAGCCCCTTCAGAAGCTATTCGATTCGAGAAACGCCACGGGCATCGAGCAGAGGTGTGGTGGTACTCTTCCTTAAGAAGGGCGACAATGCCCTGCTTAAGAATTAAGCTGTTTTCCTGAGCGAGTCATTACGAACCGTCTCGCGCGCAGGTTCGACGACTTCCAACCTCCCGAACAAGCTGGATTCCAAAAAGGCTTTAGCACCGTGGACCACATACATACGCTGCGGCAGGTTATACAGAAGACTGAGGAGTATAATCAGCCTCTCTGCTCAGCGTTCGTGTACTGCAGTCTCTCCTACGGTGCAAAATTGACTATCGGTATATCGAGGTGTTGAAATGTTTGTACAAAAACGCCACTATGTCAGTCCGACTTCAGGACCAGACCTCGAAACCTATCTTGCAGCGAGGTGTGAGGGAGGGAGACGTCATTTCTCCAAAACTGTTCACGGCTGCAATGAAAGATGTCTTCAAGGTTCTGGAGTGGCGTGGTCCAGGCATTAATGACAATGGCGAGTACATCACTCACCTTCGATTTGCCGACGACATCGTAGTCATGGCTTGGACTGAGGAGAACCTCAGTACAATGCTCGATGACATCAGTAGAACTTCCGAAAGAGTGGGCCTTAAAATGAACATGGACAAAACCAAAGTCATGGTTAACATCCATGTAGCGCCCACACCTATCAAGATCAAAGACTACACTCGAAGTAGTAGACGACTACGTCTACCTTGGACAGACAATCCAGTTAGGTAGGTCTAACTTTGAGAAAGAGGTCAATCGTCGAATCCAACTCGGCTGGGCAGCATTTGGGAAGCTACGCGGTGTCTTCTCGTCTAATATACCACAGTGTTTCAAGACGAAAGTTTATAATCAGTGTGTGTTGCCATATGGCTCTGAAACGTGGTCGCTTACAATGGGCCTCATAAGAAAACTCAAGGTCACTCAAAGGGAAATGGAAAGGACTATGCTCAAAATATCCTTGCGTGATCGAATCACAAATGAGGACATCCGCAAAAGAACCAGGGTTGCTGACAAAGCGAAAAGAATCGCCAAACTTAAGTGACAATGGGCAGGACACATTGCACGCAGAACGAATGGCCGCTGGGACCGAAAGGTTCTGGAGTGGCGACCGCGTACCGGAAGACGCAGCGTTGGAAGGCCTCCCACAAGGTGGACCGATGACCTGGTCAGGGTTGCTGGAAACCGACGGATGCAAGACGCACAGGACCGGTCTTTGTAGCGGCGCTTGGGGGAGGCCTATGTCAGGCAGTGGACGTCTTTCGGCTGAAATGATGATGATGATTTTTATATCTAATGCTATGAATATGTGATTTTATAAGATACATTTATTGTTTTGTTCATATAATGTAAATTGTTGTCTAAAGAAATATTAATCTAACTACCTATTTTGATTTTGTCAATGAAAATGTATATGACATTCGTACTTTTATTTTATTTAGCCGAAATTACGTAAATAAAGATGATTTGGTTATTAATTTGTATTGTTCTTCATTAAAAAAATTCTCAGATGTAGTTAGCCTCACGAAACGTTTCAAAATTTAAAATAATACACT
Source organism: Mythimna loreyi (assembly GCA_029852875.1). Classification (NCBI taxonomy): domain Eukaryota; kingdom Metazoa; phylum Arthropoda; class Insecta; order Lepidoptera; family Noctuidae; genus Mythimna; species Mythimna loreyi. Next base: position 321,648 of record CM056790.1, read on the forward strand.
ATTACATTTCATTTATCATTCAAATTTTAAAAGGGGATTAAATGAAGTTTGGGTTTTGTTACTCAAATTATAAGTTCTCGTAAATTCTCTGCCAGGAGAACATTCTCGAGAACATTTCCGCAATGTTCTCGCTAAGAGAATGTTCTCGGGAATTTCCCATCACTAGTCATGCAGAGAGACATGTTGGCTTAAATGTCTGTTAGGCACACCGTCCAGCACCTTACCTATGGTCGTAGCCAGAGATATAGGTCTATAATTCCCCTTATCCGATGCGTCACCGGTCTTATTTTTAATAATAGGCACTACTATGGTTTTCATAAGATCGTCTGGTAGGTAGTTATGACGAAGACAGAAGGTAAACAGCATGGATAGGACCCTGGGCAGATGAACACCTGCATGTTGCAGATGCTCGATGCTGAGACCATCGTGACCCGGCGACTTCCCTCTGGTCATCTGCTTAATAACCTTATCAACCTCCGCATAAGTTATTTTAACTGGAGGGCCACCGGTACCACAGCTCCCAACATCAAGCATCATTTGGCCTGCTTCCGGTTTCAGAAGGGGTACCACTCCGAAGTGATTCCTAAATAGGTTAGCCACATCACGGGGAGCGCTTATTCCCTCCACACTGGCCGGGAGATTCGCCTTAGGCTTAAGTTTGTTTGTAGACTTCCAAAACTGACTGAAATTTTTAGCCTTATGATTATACACACATCTTTTTGGGTGGAAAATATCAAATAAATTAATTCCTCTCTAGTTAGAGTTCCCTATTCTATCAGTTGCCCTTTGCGTTCTAGGGTTGCTGTAGCTATTTTCAATAATCCCGGAGCGACAACGACATCACTTTGGGTCGCTTGTGGCACGCAACACGCTGTCAACTCGGGCTTGGTCCTTATCGAAGAGATTAAGTTCCTAACTAAATCTTATTCAGCGTCCTATGTTATTTACATTGAACGATTGTAAACCGAATTATCGTTTTATCTAAAATATCTCAACGATGTGTCTCGTGATGACAAAGTCGCACCAGCTGCAATATTACAATGATCTAAGATACATAGAACAAGGATGACCCCACATATGTTATTCGATTATGGTGAATATTACATGCTAGATAACGCATTTATTAATACATTGCGCTGAGGTTGCCTCGCTAAATTTCATGCAAATGATGTTAAATATTAAAGTTTGTTACTACATTTTTGACCAAATTTACCCTCATCTGTTATTTGAAAAAATCAAGCATCAGCTGAAAGAATGTGCCCCAAGGAACTAAAAAAATACTGGTTGCCTTCGCAGAAATGATGCGCAATAGTTAGTTGCCTTGATTTAAGATATAAATTTTCTTATGCCCTCACTGTCGTTAAGTAAAAATAAAGGCAATTAGTGGTTTTTATTACTTTAAACTATTAGCAATAATACAATTGGATTTGGAAATGTTGAAAATTCAGAAATATTCGCGATTTACGCTAGTTTACGTGATAGGATTTTGATAATGAAACATTTTATTTGATGACTAATTAGAAAAAACCTCATGTAATTCGCTAGGATGTAGCTTAAAAATAATATTGTAAGCAATAGAAGTCCAATTAGACACGTTTTGAAAAAGTTATGACTTGTTTTGTGTTTATGAAAACAGCTAAACTGACTTTATTAGCAGTCAATGTCCTGAAAACTTTTTCATAAATTAATGTATGTGAAATATTATTATTTTATTCTTAAGAAGAGATGAAAACAAACATTTTGATGTATATTTTGTAATGTTTTCATGAAAGAATAAATAAGTATGGCTTCGGAAAGGTTTCGATTAAATCGAAAATGAAAGTTGAAAAGGTCGCAAAGTAATCTTCAGTTTCACTTAACGACAAGTGAAAATAAAGATTATACGCTAGATAATCTAGCATCAACTGAAAGGCTGATGCTAGACTTTCTTAAATAAAATGTCAGGAAAGTTGATAAAAAAAATATTTAAAAAAAAATTACCATCTTTGGCATGGGGTTAAACAAAGTAACCTACCTATATCGATATTATACTTTATCTGGCGTATAATCTTATATTGCGCATCAGTTCTGCGAAGGCAACCAGTATTTTTTTAGTTCCTTGGGGCACATTCTTTCAGCTGATGCTTGATTTTTTCAAATAACAGATGAGGGTAAATTTGGTCAAAAATGTAGTAACAAACTTTAATATTTAACATCATTTGCATTAAATTTAGCGAGGCAACCTCAGCGCAATGTATTAATAAATGCGTTATCTAGCATGTAATATTTACCATAATCGAATAACATATGAGGGGTCATCCTTGTTCTATGTATCTCGTACTACAAGGATACTGTCCGTAGTGATGACGTGTGCCCACACAGGTGAGATTCACCTTGACTCATTCCAAATCTGAAGTGGATATGACTCACGTAAGATATCAAACAAACATTGGGTCAATAATCAGCAACAGTTTAATCCATGCAAATAAATAAACGAGGTATTACAGCAAGTCCGCCGCACGCTGTGCGCTGCACGGATTCTCTAAGAAAACAGCCTCGAGCGCAGCGCTGGCCTAGCGATGAAATCCAAATAGATACATGGGATTTGTACTTATGTGATTTTTGAATGTATCTATTTGGATGTCTCCGCTGGGCCAGCGCCGCGCTCAAAGCTGTTTTCTTAAAGAACAGCATGTCTGTTATCGGCAGAGAGCGTCACAGTGTTCAGGCCGTCTCGTGTCGTTAAATGCAATTGTGCGGAACCATCATGAATGGCGACTATACATTGCGAACACAATCGAAGTGTGTTTACAATGTAAGTGTATCTCTTTGTAAATCAGTATTTGCAAAACCCGTTTTCAGCAATACCAAGGTCTGCAACACGCTTAACTATGTAGGTATCATAAATGAGGAAAACTGATGATGACATTGTTGAGGTACTGCCATACTATAGATAGATACTGTGCTGGATAGATGAAGTATCGAAGTGTTGATGCAGTTTGGCTTACAGAGCCTAAACTTAAGTGCTGAGTCGCTGAGCGATACCCGGCTGTGAAGAAACATCACGTACATTAGAAAAACAAACTCTAACTTAAAAATAACTTGTTTATTGATAGTTATATAGGTATTGCATGCTTCTGGCCTTGTACGTACTTAACATTTAAATATTTAGAACTTCGCATATATTATAGTCCAATTTAGATATCTACGCATAATGTTTGCCATGAAAAGAACAGTACAATACTGTAGCAAAAATATGGTAAATCCTATCATCTTCATGAAGCCACTTAGGTCATGTATGTGAAGTGATGTGTACTATTTGGTTTGTTTTATTGTGAGGGAGGCTAAAGTCGGCCCAGTGATTGTTATCAAACAATCTGTCGATAAGATAGTGGCAGAGCGCGGCCGGCGGAGACGTGTCCGCAGCCTCGCGTGCTCCCGAGACACGCGACCGAGGCTCGACAGCACACCGCAACAGTATTACGACCAGCCGCGCGACAAGCCTATTAATTTTTGTGAATTGAATATTCATTGATCGTGCAAAGTTATTTGATATGATTCTGCAAAATGCCCCGTAGCACGGAGACTGCCGCGTGTTCATGTAACTACTGGTCTGGACCATTGTGGGTTGGATATTGTTGAGCTCAGTCAGCCAGTATGTAGCATGAATATATTATCGGCAATGCGACGATTTCATTTAGACGTTGCTGTTATCGTTTTTGTGCGGTTACGGCTCCACTGTTGCGGTAGGTAATGTGCCAGTGAGGGCTGTTACCAACTTGATTCTGTTCTGAGAGACAGAGCGCTAGCATGGCGTGTTTCTCGTTAGCGCTTATTACTGTGTAAGAATTTCTTTCAGAAGTTGAGCTCTGAATTTCTAACTAAATTACTAGGTTTTAATAGTGCTGTACTACTTTTGGTCGTCTGTATTATTCTTTTATTTTTGTCATGATAATTACATCAGAGTGCGCACTGCGATATCCGCTTGGTAAACCAGTTTACAGTTCACATTCGTCCCAACAGAAATACATTGAAATAAAGAATAGTAGCTAGTAATACGGGATATTGTTGAAACACTGATAAAGAGATAATATTATTAAATTTGCTTATTAACGAGGACGAGACAGATTATACTTATAAGATTCTGAGGAATTTGGTATCTACTTTATATTGATAATGTAATAAAATAATTCTTGATCACTCAAATGAAAAACGTCTAAAAAAGCAAAAATAAAAAGCAAGTGGAACTCACCGGAAAGGCACCTGATCAGCGACGAAGATGTAGTTGAGGGAGAACATGCAGGCGAGCAGGTTGGGGATGCACAGCATGACGAGCATGTAGCCCTGGTAGAAGCCGAAGGGGCCGAGCTGCGCCAGCGCCGCCTCGAGCGAGTCGGCGGCGTCGTGCGCGCCGGGCTTGGCGCGCGCGCTGCGAGCCTGCACCATGTCGCGAGCGGTCGCGGCGCACTGCGGCGGCAGCGCGCGCGCCGCCCCACGCTGATAACGCGCGAGATACGCGCACCTGCGCCTCAGCCGCTCGTGACCGTGTAGCACCTGCAGCTGTCCCAACACCGATAGTATTGCGATATCCGCTCAGCTTCACTCTTACATTCCATTACATGAATTATAAGTTTATTTGTCTGTTGTGATATCTCTCGCAGGCAGGGCAGTGATGAAACGATCGACGTCGAGTCATCGAAACATAAAATATCCCACATGCATCTCGATACAGTTAGTATTAGGTATACAATGTTTGTTAACAAAGTTTACACTGTTAAATAAGCTGAATGATAACACCTTGATTTGTGGTGAAAACGATTCTGTCAATAAAATCCGAATACTTGCCATGATAATTTATTCAAAGAGTTTAAAACCTGTTTCGCAAAAACTCACCAAACAAGATGGCATGAAATCCTTGTTAGAATTTTTTCGTTATTATACCTAATACGAGCAAGATGACGACACACATTATCCCGTGGAATTTTTGAACTCCCAGCCAGCAAGTGGACTTCAAGCGCATACCATCAAGCTGAATGTCGGAGTCCCGATTATGCATCTTCGGAACCTATCTCCTCCAAAGTGGTGTAACGAGACCCGTCTCAAAGTCATCTCGCTGCACAGACACACCATTGAAGCAAAAATTCTTACGGGTTCTGGCATAGGCGAGACAGTTTTTTACCTCATAACTTCCCGTTCCAGTTCAAGCGCATACAGTTCCCCTGCAGTGCTTGCATCGCGATGACCGTCAAATCATCGATGGCAGACACTGAGTGCAGCGGGTGTTAACTTCAGGACGAGTTGCCTCTTACGTGGGCAACTGTATGTCGCTTGCTCGCGCGTCACCAGTCCTGACTCTCTTCACATTTTGGCTCCTGGCAGCATAACTATGATCGTAGTAAGAAAAATTAGGCAGTTAACAGATGTTAACACAGCTAGGTTAGTCTATTATGCTTATTTCCACAGTATTATGACTTATGGCATTTTACTGTGGGGATCTGCAGCTGAGGTAGACTCGATTTTTATATTGCAAAAGAGAGCAATCCGGGCAATTTATAAGATGGGGCCTCGCGAGTCCCTAAGAAATAAATTTAAAGAAATTGATATACTGACTTTGCCTTCACTTTATATTTTAGAATGTATTTTATACGTGCGTAAAAACTTAGGACTTTTTAAAATTAGAAGCGATCTTCATAATAAAAATACTCGTAGTCAACATGAATTGTTTTACCTAAATGGAGATTAGCTAAGACCAGCAAGTCATTTTTAGTAAATAGCGTACAATTTTATAACAAGTTGCCAAAGGGGGTGACAGAACTTAGAATTTCAAAACTCATATTAAGCGTGTCCTAACCAAAAAATCATATTATAAGGTTAGAGACTATGTCGAAGACACGCTTGTCTGGCAATGACTGCTTCTGCACATGTGGCCCCCTGGTAACTTATTAATATTCTGAGTAATTTTCTGTTAACTGCTCCATCTTTTTCCTTTTTTTATATACGACATCTATTTTTTTTTTTTGACATATTCATACAATATTCCCTAGATTACCATTTTATAGATCCGTAATATAATGTAATTGTCTTACAGATAATTGTGATTATTTTTCTTTTGTATAGCTTCTTTCAATAATGTGATTGTGAGAACATTGTAGACGCAAATCTTAGATTACTTCCTACCACTTTTACGGTACGATTTCAATATTGACTGGTCTGCACTGTCCTTACATAATCAATGTGATAATACTGTAATATGGAAATATTGTAAAAGAAACAATTATTTTAAAAGAGTAACCATGGAGTTTCTTGCCGGTTCTTCTCCATAGGAAACGACCAATTTGGAACCGTGTACTAGCTTCTGACGTTTCACAAGTGCCCATGTAGGCCTATGTGAAATAAAAAGATTTTGACTTTGAAGTATAGTGGCGGAGTGGTAAAGGCTCCGACTCAGTGGTGGCGAAGTAGTAAAGGATCCGACTTATAAGTTGTAGGTCGGTCGTTCAAACCCAGTAAGGCGCATTACTTTGTGTCTTTCTTTCTTTCTTTTCTTTCAACCACTGCTCAACGGTGAAGGAAAACATCATAAGGAAACTATGACTGTGAATGTCTCAGAACCAAAAATTCTAAGACATATTGTGTCATCCACCAATCCGTATTGGACACGCGTGGTGGATTATAGCCCATTCCCTCACCTAGAAAGGAGGTCTGTGTCCCAGCAGCGGGAACTTTATAAGGCTGATGCAATGATATTTTAAAAGTTGTTTACTTATAATGCTATACCATTTGATATACACTGATCATACACTGCCATCTCAGGTATTTTTGGTGCAGTAGAGCCTTCACGCAGACAACGTCGCGGGCAGCAGCTAGTACCTAATATTATCAGTATTTTACCAGTGACATCGTTTGCGAGAACGTTAACGTAATAATAACTGTCACCTTTACACCGTATTTTGTGGGTAGTTTAAATAATAACTGGGCAAGTGCGAGTCGATCTCGCACTCAGAGGGTTCGCGTGCCTTAAAGAGGTGTCAGCAGCGACGGCCTTACCTATTGCGAGGCTACGAGCGGCAGGTCTTTGCGAGGCCCCTTTTCCTTTCAGCTATAACGATTTTATATGAGCGTTCAAAATAGCCCACCTCTGACTTGTGCCGGCAAACAGAGTGTACAACCTTTGTAGCAAACCAAAAAAAGATGGAAACAAGACAATGCGGCATCTTCTAGGATAAGATTCCAGCTATGACACCCACAAGGTAAAAAATAAAAGCAAGTGGATTAATTTCAAGAATACGTTTTTGCACACCACTTTTTTGACCACGCATATTGGCACCATTATCATATCCTTGGCCTCTGCCTCTGCAGTTTTGCAGTGATATACCTAAGTGTTCTAATTTTTGTCTTCACGTGATTTGCCATTAAGACCAGGCACTCAAAAATAATTTCTGCGCAAGCTCCGCCCCATGCACCCCGCCACTCCGCGGAGTCTCCATTTGTCAAGCTCATTTTGAATTTTTCTGCCGATATAATGGTCATTTATCGTCTTAACAACTTATTGTTCTTACATGTTTTAGGTGAAGTCTCAGCACGGGATCAAATCGGGCTATTAACTTTACTAAATCTATAAAGTTTTCAATTATGTTTTGAATGAATGATTGAAACTAACTTTATATTCATAATAAATAAGAATTAAGGTTGAAATTTTTAATTTAGACTAGATACATTATTAACATTTTTTTTACATATTAGCTTGGGTTGTTGCACGAAGCCTCCCCAAGAGCGAGGCCCTGGGCGATTGCACAGTTCGCCACCCCCTAAGGCTCTGCGAACTTAAGCGATTGTGCACTCGTACAAAATATAGGTTATAAAAAATGCCAATAACAGTTGTTATAGCTCTTAACATTTTTAACAATATACCCAATATGCTTTGGTTAATGTATTGATAAAATAAATACTTAGAAAATACATTTCCGCATTACCTAGATAAAAAATAAACGTTTGTGTTTAGAGCAAAGTGACTAAAATTACACAATACGACACTGTCACTACAATAAGTACATACCATATCGATAATAATCAGACAAAAGTATGTCATTAGACGTTTCAATGGCCATACAGCCTGATGACAGAGTAACTTGGGAAAACTTAATATTTTTTTTATATATGGCAACTTGTTTGAAACATTATGCCAGTTTCCAGTATTGAGAGTTGCACGGTAAAAACAAGAAAGAAAAGAAGGTAGATAAAGAAAACACGAGAAGATAAAGAGTAAAAAACAAAAGGATCAGGTTTCACAGTCACTACATTACATAAAATACGATACATAGGATAGGAAAGTTTAATAATCATTCTAATTCTAACAAATAAAATATAATACATAAATAAAAAAAATATATATTACAGTTTTATGTTATTCTTTATTATACAAGGTGTCATTGACATGTTAACGCAAACGAATACCATGGATCCAGCACATGATTCTGGACCCCCCAGAGGTGGAATTTTTCGTCGTTCTTTTTTCAAATTTTTGAAAAAAAAGTTTTGATTTTTTATTTTTTACCTCTATAAAATCGTTATTCTAACCAATCCCAATGATATTTTTAGAAAAAAAAAGAAAAAAAATTTTTTTTAGGAAAAAAAAAATTATAAAAAAATCATCGAGGCAAATAAAGTCGTTATTCTAATCAAACCCGATGACATTTTTAATTTGGAATGTAATGCACTAATTTTTTTCGCAAAAAATGTTAAATTGACGTTTTTATACAGTTTAATTAAAAAAACGTTAAAAATTCATTAAAAAAAAATAAGAAAAAACCGACAAAAAATTCCACCACTGGGGGGTCTAGAATCATGTACTGGATCTATGGTATTCGTTTGCGTTAACATGTCAATGACACCCTGTATATTGGGACAGACATGATAGTATGGAATTATTGGTATTAGCTAGATGTAACAATGTACTTAGTAATATTTAGGGAAAAGGATTTTTTAATTTTGTTAAAGAGTTCAACATTTCTGAACGATCGAATGAGAAAAATATATGGTTATTCTCACCTTCATCCAGACCACATTCGCACAAAGAAATCTTTATGCGCAACATAACATTCGACATGACATCTTGTCGTTGGCAAGGATGATCTCTATCCTCGTTAGAAAATGTGTGTTTTTGTTAATTCATAAGGAGTTATGTTGTATTGTTGACACAATGTTTGTGTAATCTCATCAACTTTAAACTGAAATATTTTTAAGACAAAATTATGTAGAAAAATCTTCATACTTTTGTTAAAACCACTTTTTGTCACCACTTAAAAATTATTTCAACAAAATTTTGCTCGAAACCCCGCCATGATCCTTTTTTATTGATTGTAGGTTCGCGCTTCCTTTACAGTTTTCTGATTAATTCTTAAGTAGTGTAAGACCTTGCTTCATGCCAAATTTTAAGTGATCATTATAAGGGTTTTGGTTTGTTCCTTTGGAGGTACAGAACCCTAAAAACTAATAATGACATTTATATTTATTTTTATATTTATTTTGACTTATATAGTTTACTTTCCAATGTTCTCTGGCCCTTGCTTCGCATCCGCTGCCTGCAAGATTCGAGGCAGAGGCTTTACAATCCGTTCCAAATGAGAATAGGATCGATGGCCATGTTGTGACGTCACGTCGAACTGTTAAATCGAAGAAATTAGGTAGAGTGAACAAAAAAAGATATTTAAAAAATTTATTTACGTACGAATCGTGAATGAAAAAAGTTTAATCAGAATACAGTTTTTCAATTTTGTTTATCTCTGTTTCTGTGATGTGTCTGAGTGGTGGTAAATAGAAGAAAAAGGCGAATTGTTACTAACAATAAAAATAAGAAAGAAAATATTTTTTCTTGTAAACTATTTATGACTTAAAACAATATATTTGGCAAATTTATATTAAACCCTTACGTTTTTACTTCAACTAGAATTAACTAAAATTTAGTACCTAATAAAAAGCAAAAAAAAAACTTTTTCATTACTCATACTCTGAAAGTAGGTGTAAAGTTGCCTGTGAACAGGGTTGGAAGAAGTACTTTTACTCCCTAGGGAGTTTTACTTTACAATTGACAGATATTTTTTTAATATTTAGACAGCAAATATTTAAAAAAAAAAGTTCTATTTTGACATTTCTATTGAACCGTGACCCGAATTTTTATACTGCCAGTACAATTAAAATGACATAGAGATAGAAATAATTTAAGAATACTTTTTTTTTAATGACTTTATTTTAATTTACTTTCAACTTTTTCATTAAAACTAATATTATATTTGAGAAAAATGTTGACCTGACCCATTTTTACAATGATAAAATGAAAAAATATTGGCTGAATAGCCAAACGACGACTAAAAAAAAAAAAAAAAAATGGCGGGTAAAGTCTCTCTATAATCTGTGGCCGATTTAGTGTTTCTTGATTTTTTTTTCGAGTTTTGTTTACATTTTGCTAAATCTCTGTTATAAGAAATTTGTATTAACACGATAAGTTCATCAGCTTCAGTTATAAATTTAACGCAAGATTCTTTGAGGAGAAAACCGCTTACTGCCTAAATCAAAAGAAATATACCTACCTAAAAACGTACGAAGACATTTGACGGCGACTCAGGTTTTTATTATCTACACTAATATAATAAAGAGGTAAAGTTTGTTGTTTTGTTTTTTTGTTTGTAGGGGGTAATCTCTGGAACTACTGGTCCGATTGGAAAAATTTAAGCAACAATAGAAAGCTGCTTTACTCCTGAGTGACATAGGCTATATTTTATGTACGCGGGCGAAGCTGCGGGCAAAAGCTAGTTATTTATATTTTCCTCTTATTCGTAATGAAAAGTACAGTGTTTACCTCGAGTTCAAGAGTTATTTAGTCCCTCGAACTATTAGCGACCTCGCTGTCGCTCGGTCGCCAAGAAATTTCTCGGGACTAAATAACTAACTTTCATCCCTCGTATAACAATGTACTATTTATTGATACGCAAATAAGATTTTTTTGTAAACCGTACTTTTCATTCAAAATTTGACAGATCGAGGTTATGACTGTCCTGTTCTTATTTGGAACGCATAATACATCGGCATGCAGCATGAGATTTTGAATAGATACAAACGTAATTCTCCCTAGGTTGCATTTCTAAATAATAATATCCATTCATAGAGGTCAACTACGTCATAAAATAAAAACTTGATCAAAAATTTATGTTCTCAGTCCCAGGCTGAAGCCTGAGCGTTGATAAGTCAGTTAGTCAGTTTTCTTTTTATATATACAGGGTGTCATTGAGACCGTACCAAACGTAAAAAAAATATTTAAAAAAAACAACGAAAAATGTCACCACTGGAGGGCCTAGATTCATATACTAGATCAGTGGTATTCGTTTGTGGGACCGTGTCAATGACGCCTTATATCTACTTATATAGAAAAAGATATAGATAATTTAACAAGATACTACTGTACTACCACCGTTAGGTATATTAGGGATTATCCCTCAATTTCCTCGACTTTTGCCAAGTTTTAATTGCTCGCTAGGTAAGTATTAGCCACTTATCTAATTCTGATGAGAAAACGTGGTAATGGGAATACATGAAGCTATGGAAGTCATTAGTTACAGGCATGTGTACATAATTCCCTTTTTAGTGTTAATCTGTATAATGATGATAACTTGTATCAGCCTCAGCGCTAGGTACCTACAACCGTTTAATTCGAAGTGATAAGAGTTATCAGGAGGTTGGACGTCGAGATCATTAACAGTTAACAGTTTAAGGAATTTCCCTGCATGTTGTGCGATTATCAAGATTTTAAATGCAATTATAATAATTTCAGCATATTTGAGTCTTTCCATGATTTTTTATCGCATACCAGATTTTAACATCATTTTTTCGCATTCACTTTAAACTGTTAGGCAGACACTTAGCAACTACCAACACAAGACTACACAGATTGGACACTAGAGAAATGAGCTTTCACGAACGCCGATAGTTATTGTTGAAACTCAGCAAATTAGTGTCAGTGTCAGCCCACGCCAACTCATACCTGAACTGTGGACGTCTTTTGGCTGAAATGGATATTTTCATATTTTGTTAATAGTCCACCGCATTTTTGAAATATTCAAAAAAAGTTAAAAAGCGCCTGATGTTATTTTATAGCAATTTTTGACCGTCATGAAAGTGCGTTTTAGGCCGAAAGGCTGAGTACTTTGTTGTTACCTTAATATACAGATAAACATGCAATAACTTTTCATTATTATCTTGCATGAAATGTAGCACGTACACCATGTTTATTTTTTTATGGTGGGTAAAAACCATCCAATTCATATATCATCATCCATCGACTGGCCGGTCAGTCTAGTAGTTAGTGACCCTGACTGCTATGCGGGAGATCGTGGGTTCGATTCCCACCCAGGACAAATGTTTGTGTGATGAGCACTATCATTTGTTCTGTGTCTGGGTGTAATTTATCTATAATATGTATGTATTTAGAAATATATAAGTATGTTTATCAGTTGTCTAGTACTCATAACACAAGCTCTGCTTAGCTTGAGACTAGACAGCGTTGTGTGATAGTTGTCGAATAATATATAATATTAATATATAATATATATATAATTACAGATCCTGCCCTTGGGCGGAGCGAGAAATAGTGCCAGACTCTTAGTGACTACAGAACCCACCCTGTTCTTACGTTGCCTTTGAACCAGGACCAGAGCCTTCCTTTTCGACCTCACGTACACCATGTTTAAACTTTTAATCAGAAATATCCGACGGACACTTTGGCGATTGTTCCACCAGGATCATACATCACAACCAATACAACATCTCGTCAGCTCGTCTCACCTAAAGGGAAGGGAAGAGCTAAATACAAAGTAGAGTACCCCGTCGCAAGCACATGACCCTAGCAAATAAGATACAAACATCAATTCGACGCAAGCAGTTAAAGGGTAGGACAAATACATTTTTACTTACCAATTCACAATGAGTTTCACTAATAAAATTTTATAGAAGGCGCCTACTGTAGGTTACTCTTCGCGTCTTTCTTTGCTAAAGCTCAGAATTATATCAATCATTTTGAGCTTTAGCAAGAAACAACCTTTTAAATAAAATAAATGCATTATACTGTCCGATAAGTTAGTCAATACATTTTTTGTGGTTAATGTTTTAACTACCAGGTGTAGTGGCATCAGTTATGCTTTGATTAGTTCTTCAAAAAGTAAGTCGGAAATGCTCCGCAGACCGCTTGGAATATGCTTCTGATTTCCACAACTTACCTGACAAAATAATTTAATGGCATCAGCAACAAATAGGTAGTAGTCTAGATATAGGCGGACAATGGTAGGAGGTCAATGTCGAGCTGAAGACGTCATTGAGCATCAGTCACATTATAAAAATTATGTCCAATATACATATTGATAGTAGATAAAGATCTATACTTATCGCTAATAACCATTGCAATTTGTGAAGATCTGCTCGAACTTTTTTTTATTATGAACTAGCGATCCGCCCCAGCTTCGTACGGGTACTGATATTGAATATATTATCCATGTATTATGCACATAAACCTTCCTCTTGAATCAATCTATCTATTAAAAAACCGCAATAAAATCCGTTGCGTACTTTTAAAGATCTACGCATACATAGGGGTAAGCAACTTTGTTTTGATAGGCTCTCGTTTGTCCACAGAATTAACAATGTGTCTGATTCATTGGTGAATATTAGTTACTCGTAGAAGATATTACAGATCTATAAAACATCTTAAAAAAATTTACGAGGCTTCTGAGTCGTTTGATAGCTAATTCCTGTGTATACATGAGCTGCAAGAGTGTTATCAGCTGGCTGCGGCGAGTAGTGTGTGCTTCAGGTGGAATTTTATTGCCGTTAGTTTTCACCGCAGTAATAACTGTTAACATTATTTTATCTTATTTACGTTACGTAACTTTTATTCTTGGGTTTCCACAGGGTATAAATCTTGGGCCATAATAGTTTTTTGCAAGAATATAAATATTTTGAAATACTAAAAACATCTTTTGGTAAATTAATAAATGCAAAACCCATACCTACATGCATGCCTCGGGGGATTTTACAAAAAGGATTTTACTTCAGGAATAGTAAACTTCCCTCAGATTGACTTTCTGATTTAGTGATTGATTGAAACTTGGTTGAAAAGCTTTTAATAGCCTTCTTAAAGGTCAAATAATGCACTGTAAAATCAGGGTGAATAAAAATGCACGGGTTAAAGAAATAAAGCTTTGGTTTGGTTTTTCACTTGAATATCATTATTATTGGCTTTTGACAAAGCATCCACTTTTTAGAATAACAATTCATTAATAATAATTTGATATAGCTAAAGGCTGAAAAAATATTCAAATATCTTGAAAATATCTTTAAAGTTTTGTTTCTATTCACCCCATTTGATCATTACTTATATATTTTAATACCTACATATATTTGCAAGTAAGTAATTAAAGTTCGGTCATCTAGAAATATCGAGGAAAAATAACAATATAAGTCAATACTTAACTTATTAATACTGACTTATACTGTTATTTTTCCTAGTAATTATCTAGAGTATTAACTCTGTAATTGGCTGAATGTTTCTTATACAATTGTTATTCTATAGTTATAGCTGTTGGTTCTCCTTCGATTAATTAATTAAATAAATAATTACTACGTGCTTGTTTATTTGTGGGGACTGAAATGATTACTTAACTCCTGTAGGTAATGGGGTAAATTTTATTGACCATTGTTATAAGAGTACATCATTATGTATATCATGATATTTGCGGCGGGTTGTATTGTGTTCTGTCATCTGTGATCTTATCAGTGAACTGCGTTGTAATTGGTGTCTGTGATCAGACCGCCATCTGTTACGATAGGCTGGTACTAGTGCGACTACTGCTCGCAGAGTACTCGGGCTTGAACTCGGGTTCATCACCTGGCCTTACCTCTGTTATACAAGTCTAATATTATGTTGTGTTGTCCTAATTGGGCTCGAGCCAAAAAGAATAACTCATAAAAAATGTCTACTGTATGAGCCAGTGGGTATGACTACTTTGAAATTAATATTTAACCAAATGCGGATGACTCACTAATACTCATTATTTCTGTGTGTACGTTACGGTGAGCACGTGGTGCCGGCCTGGCTTCCGCGATCGCCCGCCGACTTTGTCGACCTTATTAGCTGAGCGTTAGAGTCGAATGTTGTGCAGAGGACATTATCAAAGCAAGGGTCAACTGTCAGGCGGACTGCCTATCTCCTTTTAGCTATGAACGGTAGTCTGAAACAGGTGATCCTGAAGGGGTCCGCGGGCGAGGGGTGGCGGGTGCTCAGGCGGCGCGGCGTGGGCGCGCGCGGCACCGGCATGCACTAGCACGCCGACCTTCTGGCTGGAGGGACGCCCACTAGCTACTAGCTGAAGCTGGCCTAACTTGACGTGCTTGATTCTGAGTTGACAAATTCGCGAGTAAATATTAGCGGTATCGTTTAGTAGTGTACTGGTCAGTAGCGAGTCGTGGGGGCGATGGCGGGCGCGCGCGCGGTCACCGAGGAGTGGTGCTCGGGCTGGGGCCGCTGGCAGGCGCGCCTGGCGCTGCTGCTGGCGCTGCCGGTGCTGCTCACGGGCGCCTACGGCACCAACTACGTGTTCTTGGCTGCGCCCACGCCGCACAGGTACCTCGTCTGAACTTTGATCATGATTTGCAAACTAGAAATTAATTTTAAGGTACTTGTAAATAAACAGATAGACGCTGCTTGTTCGTAATTGGCGATTCACAATATCCGTTGGTTCACATCTCTGTTAATATTTACTCTGCACAAAACCGTTTTGATTTTTTCTAAGTAAATACTCACAAAAAGCATAAATAAATATTTAAAATTGAACGCATGTTATTTAGCTGCTTTTAGATTGTGATATAGGTGTAAACAGTGGCAAAGAATTAATTCAGAATCCTGTTGCATGTTTTATCATAAATATTCTGGATATAATTATTTTTTGGACATTCTATGTCATGGAGCTTGATAATTATTGTTCACGTCACAAAATATGTGAAATATTTAAAATATTTCTCATATTTTGTGCCGTTAAATTCTCTAATTATTGGAAGTAAAACTAATATTGTATATTGATATAGTTAGACAAAAGCTGTCGGCGCATAGAATGCGTGGCGCGTGATTCACGCGTGCGGGAGTTGCACAGCGGATCATTCGGACATTGTTATCACGCTTTAGAAAGATAAACGCGTCTTGTTTGCATAATATATTAGAATTATACATAATTGGGATACTGCAGGTCATTTGGTATACTCCGATATCTTTATGAATGTGAAGGCTACGTTTTATCAATATAAATATAAGGATACAATACCCACGATATCGATGAATAGGTGCTGAGAATATTACAATAATTATCTCGAAACATAAATTTTAAAAAATACATTTTTTGTCGATTGACAGTTCGGTAATTGTAAAAATTATGAATGGGATTTCTCATAGACACAAAGTAGGAAGCTATTACGTTATCTTCATAGTAAGTTTATAGTCTTGTTTTGATTTGTTTAATAGTTAAAGAATAGAACCGGTCATAAAGTTTTGATTTGTTGTGACATGTCTTTAATTCGGCATACCAAGGTTGAATTAGTTTTCGAAGATTATAATCTAAATATATGGTAGAATTTTTCCAGCTTCTATCAACAAACTTGACTTTCCGTATACGATTTAATTTTCGACTACTTAATTGAGTGTTTATATATGTTTTAAAGAAAATTTTGAAAGCTTAATTCGCACGTCGTCGACTATTTTCCAAAGAAAACATTGTTCCAAAGCTGCACATCTTCTATTTGACTCAGCAGTTCTCTGTGTACCTGCACACATGGCACATCGTCACGCAGAGTTTGCCAACCAGATACTGTGTGACACAGTTTCAGCTGGTTGCTCTTTTGAAACAAGAAGAAGCCATCGACAAATGTGTTCACATAATTAACCATCATCCGTACGTTCATTGGTCAATGATGTGGTTCGTTAACAGTTAAGTGGTACTGTGACTTGTCACACTGCTGACCCCGAACTGTAAGGAGCAGTTAAATTTAAACGAGAGTAGGTGCTGCATCCAGAGTGTGTCGCTCTCAGCTTTTGTATTTAGAGAACAAATGACTAAGACCCACATTTTTTAAGAACATAGAGAGAACAACAATTATTTCTGATTTCGTCTTATCTCAAGAAATTTACACGTTGACGTTAACTAAATTCTCATTCGTTCAAAAATACTATCTCTAAATATTAATTCAGTCGACAGTGATGTGGAAGAGTTCATTGATGCCCTATTTTAGTTTATTTTTGTTTAGTTGAGCTGAAATTTTGCATGCGTGTGTCAATCAGATGACAAATTAAAATTGTTATTCTTGTAAAACTCTGTAATTAAACGACACAACCCCATTGAGTTTGGGCTCACGTGATTCGTCTTTACGAGTTTTAAATATATAAGTATATGCCATTTGCCTGCCATGCCGGTATAAAAACTTGCCATGAAAAATTGTTTTCATTGTAAACTTGTTTAGATTCCTGTCCCGATGTTTGTAATGAAATCTTATTTTAATTTGATCCCATTTTGATTCCCTGCCCGGTTACCGATTGAGCTGAAATTTGCATATAGGAATATACCGCGCTATAAAAGCTTGCTATGAAAAAAACTATTTTCATTGAAATCTTGTTTTTATTAATTAATTTCTGAAAATAAGTTAAAAATATTTCAGATGCAAAACGATAAAAATAAATAAATTCAGATTCCAAATCATAGGTAGTTCGTAATTATTTATAAACATTCGGGTCTGGTTTCGTTGTGCGTTGCGTTAGGTGGGCTCGGCTCGGGCTTGACCGCGGTGCTGGTATGCTGCTAGAACCGGATGTGCTCCGGTGCAGTATGCAGGCGTACAGCTGCAACCGACGACAAACGTAATGTCGCAATCACAGAACGAGTCTGTCGCCGTAACAACACTAGCTAAGTGTCCAGTGTTCGCTCGCTAGCTGCCACACTGCTGCCAGTAACAGAACTTGTTCACAATAAATAGCAAATTCTTAAACTTCATCCAAATCCAGGGTGCCGGCTTTTTTTTTTTAGAAAATCTCATAGGTTTCATGCACATTTAATGTGTCGGAAAAAGTGTGAGAAGAGAATACCGACCGACAACTAAATAATAGTTCTACTCACAAACTGCGTATTTAGTTACTAAATATTATTATTATAGCTAGCCTTTGCTGTCCCACTGCTGGGCAAAGGCCTCCCTCCATTCCTTCCAGTTTTCTCGGTTGCTCGCATGATCGTTCCAATTCCCAAGGAAGACATCCAGGTCGTCCCGCCATCTCCTTCGTGGTCTGCCGCGGCCCCGCGTTGCTACTAATTATGTTTGATAAAAATATAATTCGATTTGTGTTGGTGTGGGAATCCAATCGTTGCGTCTCAACCGGCGGTTTGCGCTGAACAGGCAGTCAGGTTGTGAAAAATCGCCATCCCTGAAAGGCGATTACTGATCTGTTTCTTGTCAATTGTCAGGGGTACGCGGCACTCACTGTTTATGTCTCATGGGTGCTCGAGTCCCCGAGCTCCCAAGGAGGCGGTGCTCCTGATTCGACCCCATTAAAAAGAAGTTCTAAGGCATAGTTATTCTGTGTTTCTGACATAAATATCGTATCCACGACGGTGCGACACAGGTACCTACACTTGTTGTCGCTGTATTGCGCATTAGAGAACACGGTACCGGTAGTTTCGTTTCTTTCCTGTTTTGATGATGTGGTAGTAATTACTAAAATGTAATTGCTACTAATTATATTTTAGTAAAAACAGCAGCCAATTAAGAGATCATTTGAAAAATTTCATTTCCGACATCACTGATATTGTCCAGACTTTTACTGACTAATAACGCACTCCTGTTCCTTCGGGGCCTTTTACATCAGTACTGAATCTTCCTTTCGGAAAACGATCCTTGGGCCCAGTAGACTTCGACCCTGCATGGGTCTCTAAAGTTTGCTGACAACTCCTTGAGGCGCGCGTGGAACGCGCCTGTGACGATTCGGGCTTTGTGCGGACGGTTACCGGACAGTCGGCAAGCCCGAGGGTCCTGATTACCTGATCAAACATTAATTGTCATCTGAATCAGGATGATTTATTTGTAAAACATAGGTGTGCGAGGTGTTACAGCTCGGTTAAAAAAAAAAAAAAAAAATCAGATGGTTATAAACATTTGTGAGAAAACTAATCGAGAGCACGAATGTAGGCAGTGTACAGTAGGACATACATTTCAACTTGTACAGGACAGAGCGTGAGCGTGTGGAGCCCCGCGCTCACATCACCTACTTGGAGGCCTACTGATCGAATTATTGCCATTTAGAAAGTTATTTTCTATTTTCACAAAGTGTGCCTTCTCTCGCTCTTCAACAATAATCGATCAAAGGGTCTGAGTACGAAGATCTGGATCGTAGTTCGTAGGTACGAGTGATGAGGGAGTACATCCTCCTCAGTCTTCCACTGTCGGACAACTTGGAAGGTTCCTCGAGAGGGTGGGGAGCAAACTTTGTGGTCGGGAATCTGGTTCCAGAACACTAAACGATTAGATACTATAATCATTCAATCAATCTGTTTTTTCTCAACTGAAGAAGATAATTTCGTTGTTCTTCGGCTGGATGGCTTTGTCTTGATATTTCTTAGAGCATAGATTTAATTAAGTGATATTTACTTGTGAGACTCTGATGGTGAAGTTCGAACTTCACTTAGTGCGATAAAAAAGCGACTTTCTGAAGCCAACTCCTCTGTGATGGCTGAGTGGTTGAAATTTGAAAAAATATATGATTAATATAAATTCGTGTAAAACATTATCAACAGTTGATTTTTTCGTGTGATTAATACTTTTGTCTAAAAAAAAAGTTAACTATTTCGCGACTTTTTCTTACTCCTTCGATACGGCTTGGATCTTTAGAAATATTTTTACACAGAAAAATTGGTGGTTTGGTGTTTCTCAAAATGTAACATAACATATGTGAATCAATCAATATTTCGGCAAGAAAATGCATGACAGGGCCCCTGTCCGGGCGCAGCTGGCCGAATTACATGCATGCGTGCGTCGCCTGGGCGGCTCTACGTCTGTGTGTGCATTTATTTCTGGCCAAATGTTCACGGTTCTGTGTGTCTTCACTAAACAGTAAATAATAAAATCATTGTATCGTGGCGGATTTAGAGTAAATAATAGGCTTAATAGACTGTTTGGTTAGGTCTAGAACTTTTATCAAAAAGTTAAGCAAGTAGCTGAACTTTCCAATCCCTTAGAAAAAGTTACAAGTTAAAGGACTTATATTTTTTTACCAATCTAATGCTAAAAAATATTATTATAAAAAGTATAAGAATTTTTAAGAAGTAGCCACAAAATAAACTTTTAACTTTAATATTAGTGGCGCGATATGTACGAGTTGTGTTTAAAGCAAGCCCTAATGTTGAGAAAATAAGAAAGTTGTTGTTTAATGGAATAACACTAAGTTTTATTAATTATAAATTTTATTTAACATAGGCTTGTGGACGAAAAGCAATGGATAGCTCGCCGTCCAGCTATCTGGTAACTATCCAGATCGAATCCGAATCACCGACATAGTGTTTCACACGCGTCCCCACGGGCCGAAGCTTATATTGTTGTGGACACAAACAAATTTATCGTATTTTATTATGTTTTTTTTTACTGATATCAGAAACGAAGGTGCAAAACGTATTTAATTTTTTTTTGAACTTTCGGATTCAGAAACACAGCTCCTTAACCATGTTTGATACAACCTTTCGTCTGTAAAACATTGTCGTGCTAGCGCGCTTGTGGAACGGATTAAGTAGGTACCTACCGTAAAAAAACCGTAAAGTGAGTATTTATTGTGCGTCAAAGATCAGCCACGTTGTATTAGTAACCTTGGTAACTGCTTGTTTTTATACAAGTTAACTTAACTGTATTTACTAACTGGTCACGTGAATTCGTCCGCGGTTCTAAAAGCTTTTGCTATCGGCTTTGTCCGCGTCAAACTAGATAATGTAACCTTGTGAATACCGTAATTAGAGACACAATAGAAAGACAAGAGTTTAAAGCTTCGCAGTGATAAAGTAGCTTTCACAGCTGAAAGAATTTAAAAGATCAGACCAGTACATTTTAGTTCAACTCAAATTATTTCTCTTTAATTTAGATCTACTAATATAAATATTTTTCTTTGGAAAAAATTGTGGAAGTTGTCTCACCCTCGGTGCTGCAGCCTAAAAAGCCTAAACTTAGCAAAACACTTCAGATAGGAGCTTTTCATAAACAATGTTGTGTGGCTATCAAGTATTTCTTACACATTCATGCGTATCAACGGCATAGCTGAGAGATAACTAGTGGTATTCTGTAGCACTCGTTACCGTACCGTGTGGATCATGTGTCCCGTGCGTGACCACGCCGCACACGTGTCAAGTGTGGGTTGCGGCTCCTGCGTGTGAATAATATGCTTATTATGACTAGGGTTGCCATCTCTAAAAATTGGAAAACAGGACAAGACGCGTGAAAATCCCGGATTTTAGAGACGGAAAGCCGGACATATCAACAAGATCTTTTAAACATATTCATTGTAATAAAAACAGTTGAAAATGTAATAAATCTCCTTTTTTATTAATTCATTATTTTAACAAAACTATTTTTTAATTAATTTATTTTTTTAAACTCGGTCTATAAATGAAATCTTCCTAAACTAGGACAAATCCGAGAAAACCCGGACGGATGGCAACCCTAATTATGACGGATGGAGGTGATCATATCGCTATTTGCTGCATATTACAAAAACGTATTGTTGATACTACATTTCCAAGTAAATGAATCAATTATGAATGTGTAATTAGTTATCTGGAGAAGGATTATCACTTGGCTCATTGTGACGCTCCACAATGAGGCTGGTGTGCCCTGGCAGGAACCTCGCTTCTGTGTTCTCTGTGCGTTGTGTTGTTATCATTCCATGCCAGGATCAATATATTGTTAAGATTAACTTTCATATATCTAATATTTTCGTTGCAAGATAACGCGACGAACTTCATAAGTTACAAATTACATTTCGTATATTTCGGCAGTTTGATGTAGTTGAAGTTCAAGTAAATAAACAAGTAGGTAAGGTGTGCCAATAATAACGCTCGCTTCGCATTAGATAAGCCGAAGCCGATGACCGACTTATGAAAACGTTTATTTCCTAATCAATCGGTTATCTTGTTTAGTCTATGGTTGAAGTTATCACAGCGCCTAACATTCGGCCGGCACGGGCTTGCTGACTGCTGTGTCACCATTTTGAAAAATCTTCGAGACTTGATTCGAGAATTGATCGGTTTTCATAGGTAAGTTGGTAGGGAACCTCAGTGCGAAAGTCCGACTCGCACTTGCTCGGTTTTTCAGACATTAGTAGCTTAGGAACGGATTTATATGAATTCAACGCTTAACACGTTCATTGCATTATCAGATGTAGTAGATCTCTTGCAGGACTTTCGCATCGTGCGTTAATATAATCGTGTTGTTTCACTCCTTGCGGGAGGTTCTACCGAACACGTAACCTACCCAACAAATATACATAATTGCTTCCTATATTAAAGCTGAATTCAACAACATTAAAAAATAAATTAGAGATGGATTACGTCAATCCTTGCGTTAGTAGATAATAATATCGGTAGTCGGGGAATCGTACACCTCGTAGACGCAAGAGAGGAAGGCTGAGCGGCGCAGGCGCTGCGTGATTCGTATGAGTGTTGTCCTAGTATCGACGTGCGAGGCTTTTTTAAAGCAACAAGCGTCTAAGAAAAAATATACCTACATATAAGATACGCGAATAATTTATCACCATTAGAAAAACTAATAAAATTAGATTCCATCGTAGTTACTTCATTGACTTAATATTTGCATGCTGTTTACTTATATAATGTACTTTATTAATTCCCCGAAGGAAGATATATCATATTTTCCAACGCGGCGACAAAAAAGACCTTGTGCGGGTTGTTGTGAAAAATTACACACTGATACATAATTCTCTGATACTTCTAAAAAAAACTAAACGAATTATTACCATCTGCGCGTAATTTAAGCAATCAATGTGCTTACCATGTTCTGATGAAAAATACTTTGCATAAGTTTTAAGTACTATTACTTAAAACTGTTTTCAATCGACAATTGAGATATTATTTGATTCCCATCACTACTTACTAGACATATTGAACTATCTTCGCTTGCGGTACGAGATACAATCGATATCTAATCTTTTTTTGATATTCGTAGTTTATTTAAAAGTCTTAGCTGCGTGCAAAACTAGTAGGTAAAATATAAAGCATATCTTTCACCTATAAAAACTTCAAAATATATACCTAATATTATTGTTTTTAATAACTGTATCTTTAGGAGACTGATTAGGTCCCGGTCCGGTAACCGTCCGGACCAAGCCCAGTCGTCGACGGCGCGCACTGTTCCCGCGCGCCTCAAGGAGTTGTCAGCAACCGTAGGGACCCTGCAGAAGGGTCGAAGCCAACTGGGGCCAAAGGTTCGCGTCTGAAAGGAAGGCTCTGGCCCTGGTATATATGGCAACGTAGGAATGGAGTAGGTTGTTTAGTCACTGTTTCCCGCTCCGCCCAAGGGCGGGATTCATCATTAGATGATTTTTACCTAACATAAAAGAAAACCATAGCTTGCTATTTTCAGTACTCAACGTTAAGAGTTTCGACCTGTATGTCCGCATGTTGATATTTACGCTAATGTAGGATAGTTAATGCTAATGTTTCCACTTGTTTACATATCGGCGTCCGCTAGTAATTTCTGGCTCAGTTAAAGTAAGTTTGATAGGCTGGGCTAGTGGAGCTTACAGCCCTTACAGGTTAGACGAGTCGCTGGCTCTACCGTCCCTGCACGACAGTTTTATCATCGGCTAGTTTTTATAGTCGGCGTCCATTCACTGGCTATATCATGAATATGCTAATTTGTGTCGCACGTCGCGCTATAAGTTAGTGATGAATGGTAATGAGCCTACATTAATCCGTCCGCGCCAAACACGACTATTTGACGTTTATTGAAACCGTCACGAAAGTGTTGTACCGCCACAGCGGGGCGACCGGTTCCTTATTGGATGGTTAATATTTGTGGTACTTAATTGAAAAACTGGGCAAGCGCGAGTCAGACTCACACACTGAAGTTTCCGTACAAAATAACTTATGTAAAATAGTTTAATTCCAGAATCGAGTATATTTGAATATTTTTCCGAATCAGTCTTTTTTTTTGTGACTTAACTACAAATTCAGTTTTCAGATTTATTACATAGGTACCTAAAATAATTTAATAAAGCCTTAGGTATAGTATATTTATTATTATATAGGTACCTACTATAAGTACCTATATAATAATAATGCCTTTATTTTATGCAATTTTTTTTTATTCTAGGTCAATGGGAATTACCCTACGAATTTTGATTCTCTTGAGAGTATCGAAATAGGTATAGGTAGGTACGTTTTTTGCAACATAAATAAACGACCATATATTTTTTTTACGTTAACTTATAAGTTTTAAATACGGAACCCTAAAATTGATGCCAGTTTAAATATCAACGTGCTCAGTAGCACTGAGCAGGAATTGAAGTACCATGTTAATTATTAACATTATTGATGTCGTCGTTAAACGCTGTCAACTAATTAAGATACAAGACTCCTACATCCTTTACATTCTAAATACTACAAAGTTCCCATAACGTGTCAGTAGAGGCGCACATGGGCGCGGGCGCGGGGCCGCGGGCGTGCGGGGGCGGTGCGCTGGCACAGCTAGTTCAAAATAATTACACTAAATTATTAATAGAGTGCAAAGTTAGGCGAAAGGCCAAGAGAGGTCAAGGCACACGCATCGCACGCAACCGCGCGGCGTCACTGTGTGCGTGCTCATCCTCGCTGACAGCCGCGCGTTGTAAGTTAGACAAAGCTCGCCGTATGTCGTGCTGCGTCCTAACCGCAGCTGACCCGGCGACTGTCACTGGCGACACAAGGCGCTCTGTGCTAACTGTAGCAATGTCTCATGACACGCGGCTGTGACATATTGTACAAGTATGCTCCACACGTGCCCACAACAACTTCGGACCAAGTACCAAGCGGATAGCGGCATACACTTACTACTAGCACAAGATATAACAGTCTGTACAGATCTCAAGTTCTGACGATGATGGCATTGTAGGTAGCTACTAAGTAAAACCGTAACAATTCGTAAACAAACATTACTCTTCAAATTTTTTGTGACTGAAGTAAAATTGCAACCATTTAACTTTTTGTTGCTTCAACTTGTTAACTCTTGTCGTGATTAGCTATTATGTGATACAATAATAGAACACCATTACTTTTTGTTTACTAATCCATTGTAGGCAAAAAAAAAACATGACCGTGAACTGAGTAAATCCAATTTCTTATTTTAATGGAAATGTAAGTAACAGTTGTTTGTTTTTTATGTTGAGTGGATTATTCTCAGTCGGTCCATTCCCTTGACCGTGACCATTATTTAGGTATAATAGGTAAAGAGTGGAAGAGTGGCGTCGCGTAAAAAGTGAACGGAGCGGCGCGGGCGCCTGCGCAGGCTGTGCAGTCCCGCTGTCGCCCCCGCTCGCGTGACGCCCCTGGCGCGGGGCGCACGCACACGCAACTACGAACTCATTCTATTCTATTTGGGTGCGCAGCCGAATGTCTGCCGACTTGCGGTGCTTTGAGCACGATAACAGTTCACGGTACACATTTATACGGAAGTAACATTAAACTAGTCCGCTGAGTATCGAGTATACAAATAGATAAGTGAGCCAAGTGTAACTGACCGCCGGACGGCTGACGCGGTGGTTCGCTAGAAGCGCTTATCCACTGAAAAATAAAAGCTTCTGTAATCATTAATCATCCTGTAATTGAGGACGCACTCGTCACGTACGTACGTGACACGGAAGTCATTAAGAACAATACTTCGCGTTCCGCTCCCGAGAGTCGCGAGGGGAGTGCAATATGTCACACGAGGATTCATATTTTTAGAAACCTCTTTCTTTTATTTTTCCATTTATTCCAAATATAGTTCATTGTACATGACATATCAATAAATCAACATAATTCGTTTTTTTTGTTTACAAGCCAAAAATAAATATAGTATTGTTTGTTATTAAGTAAGGTGGTGAGCCGTGAGTCACCGCTTCATTAGTGAGGCGGGTTTATTCCGCTGGATATTGTTCCTGTGGCCTTGAGCCTGCAGCAGATAACACGCGACAACTAACTGTACAACAGACCCACAACTTTGTTTATTTACATTTTACATCTTATCATTTATTAGTTTTTATATTATTTAATAATTTAAGTTACGTAACAGAAAAGCTTTTTTGAAAGAAATTTTAAAAGTCGTTTGTTGAAATTCGGCTGAGAGCAAAGTAATCAATTTTTTTTTCGTTAAAACATTTGCTAATTCAGGTTCTAGGTCAACGGAGTACCCATGAATTTTGATTCCCGCGAGAGTGACGAAATGTAGGTAAATTTTTTGCGACTTAAAAGTCGCAAAAAATTAACTTTTCTGTCGTTAAATTAAAAGTTTGATTGTTTTTACTGCTATAAAAAACCGCAGACTTGAGTAGGTGTATGTTTTTTTTATTTCAACTCGATACCTCTTCGTGTTCCCACGATGATGGGTCAGACAGACAACAAAGCGATCCTATAAGGGTTCTGTTGTTTTCTTTTGAGGTACGGAACCGTAACAAACTCTAACTTAGCCTTGACTTTTCTTTATTTTTTTATTTGTAACAGGATGTAGTTTTCGTCTGAAACACGATACAACAGAAGGTAGGTACCTAAGCATATACAGTTGTGCTATCAATTAGGTCAGACCAAGGTCAGGATCTGGGGCGGTTGTGATTACTGATCCCGATCTATGTGGTTGATTCTGGACAGATGGGTCAAACTTCATGCAGATAACCACAAGATAGTCAAGTTTAGAAATAAACAAAAAGAGTTTATTTACGCAAGAATATGGCGCATTCAAAATTCGTGCAGATAACCACTAGATATGAATATTCTTTCTCTCTAAACTTGACATTTTAGAAAGAAAGAAAAAGAATTTATGTAAGCAAACTGTAGTAAGCTGCGCAAGATATGCGACACACCCGCGCAAAAAGCTAGTGCTCAGTAAAAAGCTGGGGCTCATGCGTTAAACAGAGCCTCAGCGCCGCTTATCAGCACCAGCCAACATAGAAGGAAAGACGCTGCACAGCTAACATAAATTACATAACATAAACTAATAAACAAAAACAAATAGACCACTTAACACACATGTATATATACGTGTGTAAAGTTTTTTTTTTAATTTTTATTAGTAGGTATTATAATACCTACTAATATTTAATTTTTTAATTTTTATTAGTAGGTATTATAATACCTACTAATAAAAATTAAAAAAAAAACTTTTTTAACAATTATGTTTAACTCCTTGGTACTAAAGAAAAAAATAGTCGACTCAGAAACAGTTTGTCAAGCCAGCATCGAGTCCTTGTTCTGTAGTCCCGTCTTAGATCCATGAGCTTCATTGCACATTGCCACTAAAAAGAAGCAGTCTTTATCCAAAAACTACGCTGATATCTGCTATTTGCGTTGGAAAGTAAAATACTTCATGAATAATAGAATATATATTGAGTCTCTCGTTCGTTTATGATGTGTTGCTGGGGCCAAGGGTTGATGTGAAAGCGGAACACCGGGGCCCTGAACTAAGGCAGGAACGGAACGGTGTGTCGTTTAGTCAGTAGAACTTTGACACTGTCTCCCACTCCACCCAAGGGCGAGATCCGTCATATGATGATTTTTCCTACCATACAAAAAAAAAATTATGTTGCTATATTCTTTTATCTTTTGTCCTGGATCCCTCATGTTCAGGGTTTTTTGCAGTGTACCAGCACTTGAATCGCAAAGCTACGAGTATTAGTTTACCAACACTCGCATCCCTAAGTGCAGGCCTTTATTTGATAATGTAATTCCGAGGAGTAGCCTACACACTACATAAGTCGCATCATTATCGTATGGCATTTTAGTAGTTAATAGCGAATACTTATGCTAAGGCCGCGTTGCAAACTGCAATAGCAATAATACCTACTGCTAGAAGTCTTTGTCAGTCCGATGCGCAGCAGCTTGCATGTTTCAAGTGCACTCGGAAGAGCGATGCATTAGTCTAAGCACCGACACACCGATCGCCTGTCCAGCGCTGTCGGAGTCGACTAGCCAAGGCCTTCCTTCGGTAATGTTATGATTCTGTATACCAACATAACCAACTTTCACCAATTTCGAAAACTTTTACAACGGCTCTCTTACAAATTTAACAAAAATATATATTTTACATTTCATGCCCACTTCCGTGAGCTTCCGCTTAAGCGGGCTTTTGTGTAGATAAGCGCTGAATGTTCTGTGTGTTTACAAGTTCACGAATAACTGTGTAAGTACTGTATGACACGTTCTAAGCCGCCAGCAGCGTATGAGGCAACTTGTTCAACGACTACAAGAGCTCGTGGAGGGGTTTGTCGGGAAAGTGCTCCCGCCCCATATCGAACACGCCTCACTAAGTGTTAGTGAAAGTACACGCCTGCAGCAGTCGCCAGGCTGAGGACTCCAACAGGTCGGCGAACTGCTCAGTAATGTTGGGCAGTGCATGCATGCCTAGCGAGTCAGGAGCGCTGGTGGTTTGTGTGCCAACCTCGATAAAATTGAATACATTAATTTTAATACTTACAATTTACAATCAATTTTATCGAGATGCATATCGGCAAGATGCTGAGGATATAATAACGCTAAGGTGACTGAATATGACTTCGATTGTCCTCAGATGCCACGTGCCAGAGTGCGAGGGCAACTCTTCGATGGGGGTGGCGGAGGCGGCGCAGTGGTCAGCGGAGTGGCTGGCGTGGGCGCTGCCGGCGGACGCGCGCTGCGAGCGCTGGCCGGCCGCGCAGCACGCCTGCCACCCTGACGTGTTCGACAACACCAGCGCCGTTCAGTGCGACGCCTTCGTCTACCAGCACGGCAGCAGCATCGTCTCTGAGGTGGGCACCACATACTCGAGCGCACTCCAATTAATATTCATAAGTAGTGAACACTGTCGCCAGGTAAGCGGTAAAGGGCCGCCTAACTATTTTCGTCAGAAGAATTTAAAACAAGTCTATAAGTCTTGCGATAAATTAGCAAGTTTACAGCGCAAGTATGATAAGCAGTCGACAGTACTACTCGATAGTATCTATGAGCTCTCAGAACAGGTTGGAATTATTTTTGTATTTCCATCGCGCAAATGGGCGTACGTGTCATGTATGGTTGTGTTGGCGGGTTCACCGGAGTTCGTAGGACTCGTAAAAAATCTATATTTTTGCAATTTTGCGCACATTTGTGTCGCTTGTGAAAGGAACTGGTTCCCGCGAGTGTCACGTGAGAGTGAGTCACGCGGTGGTCCTCTCCGTCATGTGGTGACGACCCTCTACCTGCCTCTCTACACGCGCTAGATGTCGACTGCTCACACGGCTCTGACTTTCAATCTTTCTCATTTCAGATTTGAATAATGTCTGTTGTTTCCAGTTCGACCTGGGCTGTCAGGAGTGGAAGCGCTCCCTGGTGGGCACAGTGCACAATGTCGGCATGCTCATCTCCTTGCCCATCATGGGCTTTGTATCGGACAGGTAATGAACACTGTACACCCGCATTGCGAGTCTTTTACTTTATCTACTGTAAGTCTCACAGCATTTACATTATAACGTGACAATGTCTGATCACCGATTAGTAGAGGTAGTCGGTATCATACCTAGATAATCAAAATCAGATAATTTTCTTTGATGATTGCTTTAATGACTATGTAATAGGTTTGTACTGCATCGATTAAACGAATGTTAACTTGCGTTAAATAGTGTTTCAGTACGGAACACCGGTCATGCGAGACACGACTCGTCCAACTTCTATTTTTGTATCGATGCTTATATTTTTAACCATCGACCGCAAACTGATTGATCAAAAATCAATCGTGTGCGAGTACTGCTACAGTTGTAAATGTGACGCGAGATCCTCCATGGGACATAATAATATTATGTTAATAACATTCATAGGTACTGATGGCAGTTTTTGAAGTGTTATTACCTACTTGGTTGTTTATCTTGTGCTTAAAATATTGGCCTTGAGTAAAGTTATCTTGACGCGTAGAAGGAAAAAAAAAAAAAAACAAGGCAGTGTTAGGGTGTGAGTTCTAAAACTGGGACATGAAATTGTTTTGAATATTTTCTTGAACAATGCTCACATCGTTTTGTGTAGCTCGCTCGGCGTAGCATGGCGGCATCTATACATTTGTCTAGAAGACAACATGATCAGTAGCGATCGCTGGTAGTGTAATCAGTTCTTTTTCAGCGATCTCACCATCATTAACGTCATCTCGACACGAGCTCACTCAGTTCACTTGGGTCGTGTGGTTGCAGATGGGGCCGGCGCTCGGCGCTGGTGGTGTGCGGCGTGGGGGCGGGTCTGCTGGGGCTGGCCAAATCCTTCGCCGGCTCCTACCACTTCTACCTGCTGGGCGAGCTGATGGAGACCGTGCTGGGTGCCAGCGTCTACCCCTCAGCCTTCGTGCTCAGTTAGTACTCGCTCCCTTTCTTATTTTTATGCTGGGTGCTGAGGACACGTGGGTATAGAAATGATGATGGTTTTACTTGTATACGTTTAATAATTTTGCAGTGATTGAGTGGCTGGGCGTGGAGCACCGCATCCTGGCGAGCCTGGTGCTGGGCATCCCGCTGTCGCTGGGCGCGGCGTCGCTGGCGCTGGTGGACTACCTGGCGGGGTACTGGCGCACGTGGGCGCGCGTGGCTTACCCGCCGTCGCTGCTGCTGCTGCTGTACCCCTGGCTGCTGCCCGAGAGCGTGCGCTGGCTGGTGACTCGCGGCCGGCTCGACGACGCCGCACGCGTCATCAAGCAGGCCGCCAAGTGCAACGGAGTGCGGCTGCCCGGCGACGCGCTCGACAAGATGCTGCTCGAGAAGGAACAGATCGGCGCCAGCGCAGAGTCCAACATCGATGAGGGACTGTTCACAGCGCTCGTCAAGTTAGTGTCCACAGCTCAGTTACTATATATTAGCCGTATGAGACTCATGATTAGAACTTGTAGACATTTGAAAAGGCATGCGTTTATAAAACCATGTATTTATAAGACGTACGCACTTGCCACGAGTTCGAGCTATTTGGTCGCTGATTGCCGTGTGGTATTTCTAATGAATAAATCATGCTTTGGAGATGTAATAAATAAGTACATTATTTCCCGTGATTGTGTGTCGTGTGTTTCTCGACGTGACTCCATGTTGGCTCACGTAGGTGATATCATTAAACATTCACTTTGCGATTCTTTGGAGATTAATGGAACTGATGCTTATTTTTAGTTAATCCTTTTTGACAAACATTACACTTGCGTGGATGTACCGCGCAAGTGTAATGTTTGTCATTATCAGTCATTGTCAGGGTATTACAGTGCAATGTATAAAGAAATAAAAACATGAAGAAATCTCTTGGAAAGTATGAGACACATGTGCACGAACGAACTTAGAACTCAGTTGAATGACACTGGCACATGTCGTGTGAGCTCGGCACCCCCGCCTGTCTGTCAGCTTGCTCCTTGTTGATCTGGAACATACCGATACTACGACGCCGCAATTTAATTTGACTATGTTGATTGCTGCATCATCATTATTTCAGCCGAAAGACGTCCATGGCGTCTCGCATTCATCGGATTCCAATAACCCTGACCAGGTCATCGGTCCATCTTGTGGGAGGCCTTCCAACGCTGCGTCTTCCATCTGTATCATGCCATCTGTTCTGCGTGCAATGTGCAGTGCCCATTGCTACTTAAGTTGGGCAATTGTATTCTATGTGCCATGTCGGCAACCTTCGTTCTTTTGCGGATATCTTCATTTTTAATTCGATCACGCAAGCCCTTTCCATTGCCCTTTGGGTGATTTTGAGTTTTCTTATGAAGTTCATTGTGAGTGACCGCGTTTCTGGGCCTGAGCCATCACTGGCAACAGTAGCAACACACACGGGTCATAGACTTTCGTCTTGAGACTCTGTGGTATATTGGAGATGTTGTGCAACTTCCGGACGAGTCGGATTCGAAGATCCTCTTTCCCGAAATTTGACCTACCCAACTGGACCGTCTGTCCAAGGTAACGGTAGTCGTTTACAATTTCGAATGTACTCTCCGATCTTGATATGAATGGGTGTTACAAGGTGACAAGATAGCGTTTTTGTACAAACACAAATTTTGATAGTTGCATTTGTCGCTATTTTCAAGATGATGCGCGATGGTAAAAGTCAATGATTCAAGAGCTTTCGGAGCAGCAATGATTTTACTATTTGGTGATTTTCGTCAAATACTGCCAGTTAATATAAAATCCAATATGATACTAAAAAATCAATTGAAAAGGGAAGAAGTTCTCATTCCAAGGATTTCAATTAAAATTAAGTTCAGATATGTAAAACGGTATAATAATATATATTTTTTAATAATAATAAATTTATTCACAATAAATAGTACAATGTTTGTCGTAATTATTAGCTAGTAGATATATATAATAGCATCCGCTGTCGAACTAGGTTAGGACCTGTATTTCGGCATACGGCGCCACTCCCCAAAGAACAGAATTTAAACTAGCTTACACTATTTTACACAAATAATAAGATAGAAAATAAATGTGAAATAAATGGTGTGTGAAAGGGCCTCTCTTTGTATATGGGTGAAGTGTACGTGTGAGTGTGTGAGAGGGTGTGTATTTATTGCATGACAGACTTATGAATACATCAGTATTAAAAATTAAACAATGCATTCATCCAGCTTCTTGTTATAATATACTACTTATTTAATTTTATTGCATTATAAATTTTATTTTATTTCTTTGCGTTATATATATAGCATAATAATCTATTAATTGATTGAATCTATATATTTATTTTACCGTAAAACTGCCAAAAGTTCCTCAGTGTCCTTGTATTCTAAAGTTAGTAACCAACATTCAATAGTTTTTTTGCATTTATGTTTATTAAGAGGATAGATTGTAATCATATTATTGATCTTATTGTACAAAAAAGGACCTAAAAAGCAAAAGAACTTCCTGATGAAAGCAGTGTGAAACTGTTTTCGGTATTCACAAACCCTATTTTTGCGTCGATGCGTATTGTTTTGGGGATTAAAAGGCAATTCGTGATGTTGCTTTAATCATCATCATCATCATTAATTCAGCCGAAAGACGTCCACTGCTGGACATAGGCCTCCCCCAAACGTCGCCACAACGACCGGTCCCTCGCGTCTCGCATCCATCGAATTCCAGCTACCTTGACCAGGTCGTCCAGGTCGTTGCTTTAATATTAGGGCCGAAATAAATAATTGTCGAACTGTAAGCACTTCACAGTCTTTATAGAATAGTGCTGTAGGGTACAAGAATGGATGAAAAGTGCTTACCTTAAGTATAGCACGTTGAGCGACTTCGAGACGCTTTATAATATTGTAGCCGGAGCGCCACCCCAAACAGTAATGCAATACGAAAGCAACGACTGACAAAGTGCGAAGTATACATGTTTTACAAGTTTAGGTTCAGCAACGTGTCGTAATGTTTTAAAGATAATTAAAAGTTTGCGAATTCGTCCACTTAACACCTCAATATGGTTAGCGAAATTTTAATTTTTATCTAAAATTAAACCGAGATATTTAATATGCTCAGTTTTTTCTACTTTGGGACAGCAACAGTTCAGGGTACTAGAGCTAGGTTCCACGGAGCTATGAGCAAAACACGGTCATCTAAAACTGCACTTTGGTCACGAATGGTAAAAGTCATGTACTTCGTCTTATCAGCATTTAACGTAAACACATTATCAGCGAGCCAAATAGTTATATCGTTTAATGCATTCTGAGCAGCTTCGTAAGTCTCTTTCCAGGTTTGCTGATATTAGAATTACCGTATCATCTGCATACGATAGAACTTGACCATGCGAGATTTTTTTTTGGCACAGATCATTGATATACATCAAGAATAAAGTAGGCCCCAAAACGTTACCTTGTGGAACTCCAAAAATTACAGGTAAATCGGTGCTTACGTAATTTCCTATTATTGTAGCCTGACAGCGATTAGTAAGATAGCTTGTAAACAAATCCAACTGTTTGCCTCTAATGCCAAACGATTCGACCTTATTCAGAAGCATGGGGACAGAGACCGTGTCAAAGGCTTTGGCTAAGTCTAGAAAAATAGTCAAGCCCTTTTTTCTATCATCTAAATTGATAGCTATATATTCAGTAACAGAATGAACTGCATCAGAGGTAGAATTAGAGCGACGAAAGCCGTACTGATTTTTAGAGAGCAAATTCCAAATAATTGACTAGTCTAGGTGCGAGAAATTAGGTATTTGAAAATTATTGTTGATAATAAGTTAAGTTTAGTAGATAGCTATGCTTTCAAATTCGTGTGTTGACGTTAACTGAGTCATGGTTGTCGTGGTGGCAGGTACGGCGTGCTGCGGCGGCGGCTGTGCGTGTGCTTCGTGTGGTGGATGTCGGCCGTGTTCGTGTTCTACGGGCTGGCGGTGTCGGCGCACGCGCTGGCGGGCTCGGCGCACGCCAACTACGCGCTGGTGGCGGCGGCCGAGCTGCCGGCGCTGCTGCTCAACACGCTGCTGCTGGACCGCGCGGGCAGGCGCCCGCTGCTCACGGCCGCACTGCTGCTCACCGCCGCCGCGCTCATCGCCATGAGCTGCCTGCCGCAAGGTGAGACGCACTCACTGCTGCACCAGTGCTTCTTAATCTTTTACTGATAGGTGATTCGACATGTCTTATCATGGCCCACCAATTTTAGGTTTAACTTATTTTTTTTTTGTTTAAAACTTATTGAAGATGTACCTAAATAAATCATTCATAATATGATTCAAAATTAACAGTGGAGCCTATATTTATTACGAACCAAATGTTTTATAATTTTTGTGCAATATTTGTGACTGCTTATTCTTTACTATTTTCTAAATTGTTAGTTCAGTGCTACTCAAACCTAACGTACGCAGTCATGTCGGCACTCACTTCTTCTAACCGTTGGTGCTTGGTTTTGGTTATCAGAAGCACCGAGACCGGGCACTCTGTCGTGTGCCGTGGGAGCCCAGTTATTTAGTTTAATATAATTTGTATAATATGAGTGAAGGGGTATAAGGCTGGCAGGCTGTTTTGTAAGATAAAATCACTTCTGCCACATACAAAAACATACCTACTATTTATAATTCTGTTTTGTGGAGGATTGTTGCTGTTCTGATTATCTGGTAAATGTATGTTACATTTGACATAAAAATTATTAAATCTTAAAAAGCTAAGTACACAGCATCTAAATAATATTGTTTACAGCTTTGCGAGAATGCGCAGTAGATATGATGCGCATTAAAAGTTTTACAATAACATAATAACAAAGATTATGCTAAATTAATGCTTGTGGTAGTAAACATCACTTACTCTGGAATGTGGATGTTGGAGGTGAGTCTGGCGAGTCTAGGTACATATACTACTACGATCTATGTTCTACTACGTACGTATCTGTTATGAAGTAAACATGAATTCGTTTAACGATAATCGATGTTTATAATCATTTAAGTAGTTCAATCTTTGTGACTTATATTATTTACTAGCCTTCTGCCAGCGGCTTCGCCCGCTTGAAAGTAGGGTTCTCCATACAAACTTTAGACCCCCATTACATCCCTTTAGCAGCTGAATTTAAAAAAACCCTTTCTTAGTGTTCGCTTACGTCATAAAAGGAAGTCTTGTGCAAAGTTTCACGCTCCTAGTCCAAATAGTATTAGCTGTGCTTTGATATATCAGTCAGTTTCTCCTTTTATATATATATATTACTTGCATGTAATTATAGTATAGTGATAAGATTGCGACACGTGTATCAAGTTCAGCAATCCGTGATGACTCGGTGTCGCAACCGGCGTGACGCGAGCCCTTCCGATCTGACTCGACACTCGCTGACCTCACCAGATAAGTCTCTGGATTGTGTCTACACGCACCTAAATGAGATCAAAGATCAATCAACACTCTCGGATGACACACTGTGATTATTTACTGGGCTTAGTGACAGTAGCGATATCGTTTGAGTCTTTCTGCATTCCTTTGTCTACTGTTGATAGGCACGCACTTGGACACTATCTCACCTTATGGACTTTATATTATGTAGTTATGTCACCGGAAAATAACAAGATCCGTAAGTTTATCAATTTACTAGGAAGTTTATAAACTTTCGTAAGATTCTAAACGGGAGATAAATTGTAATATTTTACGTCCACATTTTCGTAAATTGATAAACTTACTGAACTCACTCGTAAAATAATACGTAAGCAGTAACCAAACGCTACGCGCGATCTGATTGGTTGGCGGTCACGTGTCACTTCTCCTTCCTCGCGGCCGCCATTGCTGGCCACGGAACATAAACAAACCGGTTTGCTCGTGCGTTTTTATTAGTTTTGAATGTTGAACTGTGTTGCAAAGTTGCAACTGTGAAAAATAGCTTTATTTTGTTAAGATTATCTAGCAGTACCCATAATGAGTGACTTACAAGCTGCGGACACCCAAAATGAAGGAGATAGTGTGGTAAATGCTAGAACATTTGTTGACGAAGTAAAATTTAACACAGAGCTAAGAAAGTTTTATAGTGGGCATAACCAAAATAGTAAGAAATCGGAATGGACAGACGAAAAAATTAAAAATGTTATTAAAATGATAGAAAAAAAAATTGAAACTGATAATAGAAAACTCAACTCACTACATCCGTGCCAGAGAGGAACCAGGCATTGTTGCTTCCAATTTATAGTTTGTCAAGTCTGATTATTCCAAAGTCTATGGACACAAGCATTGCCACTATGAACATTGACCAATCAGAGAGCAGTGTGTTATTTTACGTATTTCAAAACTCGTATATTTAAAAGAGTTTCTGTGATTGGTCGAACCATATAAAATCTTACGAATAGATATTCGTAAGTTTATAAATTTACCGTATGACGTCGGAAATTGATAAATTTACGGAAATGTGGACGTAAAATATTACAATTTATCTCCCGTTTAGAATCTTACGAAAGTTTATAAACTTCCTAGTAAATTGATAAACTTACGGATCTTGTTATTTTCCGGTGACAGTTATACTAATACTTTACAATGGGCCCATATATCTTTTTCAATACACTTACTCGAAAACTGCCACTTATCACACTATGATTAGGTTCGACATGACACGTATATCACCCGCGTGCTTTTGTTTCATTTATCATACCAAGGGCTTTTTTTTTCCTCCTTATCGTCACGGTCAAGCGTAATTACTTTTTTTTTTAAAGCAAAGAGTTGCAGATTTTTGAGGTTTTAATATTTAATTAAAATTTAAATCGTGTTTTTAACAGAATACAATAAATAAACATGATTATTTATGCAATTATTTGTTATTAACAACAAATTAACATTTATCTGTGTTCTAAATTCAAAAATATTTGAATTTCTATTCTTAATATTAAGTAGGATGTATAGCGTTTTGATGTCTTTGCTTCTTTTTCATCCTACAAAGGATAAGCGCGGGAAAAGTCTATAAATAATAGTCCTAAAGTAACTTATTTATTGGTAGTTGTGAAAAATATGTTGAATGTAAGATATTTAAGAGTTTTTTTTAGACCATAAGCCGCTGCCTTCAGATATTGTGCTTTACTATAGTTTGCTGCAATCGAAATCTAAAATGTACGGCAAGTTTGGAAATTTTTCTTCAGTAAGAAATAAACAAAAATGCGTCGTAATTTTCAAAGAAAGTAAGTGTATTATAAGTGTTATATGTTCGTAAGTGTATTGAAAAACGTCGTTTGACACACGTGCAGATTTTTCATTGCAGCCCTCGGCTCCATAACACACTCGCCTACGGCTCGTGCGAATTTCGCCTCGGTCGCAATGACAAACTTCCTGCACTTGTATCAAAATGTACTATTGCAAGATGGTAAAATTCAAAAGAAATGAGTCTCTTTTCAGACTACAGTTTTGGCTAGAATTTTGAATTGTAGATATAGACATCATCAATATAATGGTAGGATTGAGTTGACGTTACATTTAACTATGTGCGTAGGAGATATGACTCTGTAAAGACTGTATAATTTTGTATTTTGCGAATCTGTAGGATATCTAGTACCAAATTTGGATGATAGATGGCGCTGTTAGGTGAGCTCACATTTCTGCATCGCGCTATGGTTTCATTACCGTGATTTGATAGAGTCTATTAGTTTAACCGAATTATAATAAAATGTCTTCGTCATAAGTAACATTGGTTTTTATTCAAAGATTTTAGATTTCTTAGGTATTGTTAAAATATGGTAGTTCAGAAATTTATTTCACATTGGCTTATTTAGGCACTTATAAGACGATAAAAGCTGGTGCATGGTTCCGTAAAAAAAAAAAAGGTTAGAGCGATCAAATTGTGGACACGAAACGTTGCGGTGGCGCCTGACGTGCACGTATACGGTGCCGCGTCATAGTACCACGACACAGTGCGCGCATGCGTATGCTCTACAAGTTTACTTGATTCGCCACCGCACTTACATAAATCTCGCGGCAACGTGTCGCATGTAGGTGCCGCAACCGAGGTAATTTGACTAGGTTCTTAGAGACGCGACCAAATGGTATAATGTAGCTTTTAATCAAACTGTTTCCGTAACTTCGTTGTTTGATAAACTCTACGCTGCAATGCTAATGTACGAGTATGTTTAAAATGATGGTAGGCTCAGCCTTACTAGGCCTCTACGGTTTTACTGATTTTTCTCTGAATAGTGCATGAAACACGCAGCTTCGCCACGTCGCGTCGTCTGGTATACTACACGGACGACACGCTAGCCTGGCAAGGAGGGACTCGCACGAGACGGCGCCGCGGCGGCCGAACAAGTGACGCGCAGGGCTGAACTAGTGACTGTTATGGAAAGAATTGTTACGCACTGCGTCCAGCTTTACAGATTGTTGGAAAAGCCAAATGGTGTTCAATGATATTGCATGGAGCCAAAGCAGTAGTTTGCTTATATATTTGTGAAATCCTATTCCTAATACATTTACTAATTCACTTACAATTTACAGAGAATTTGATTGTTTTCCAGAGAGTGGGCTGTGGGGCACGGGGCTGTATCTGATCGGCAAGATGGGCGCGACCATGACGCTGAACGCGCTGTACGTGTACACGGCCGAGCTGTTCCCGACGCGCGCGCGCCAGCGCCTGCTGGCCGCCTGCTCCACGCTCGGCCGCGTCGGCGCCATCCTCGCGCCGCTCACGCCGCTGCTGGTGAGTGTCAGCAGGCAGCATGTAGCGCTGCGGCAGCCAGAGACGAGTGACGCGCTGCTTCAGGAGTTCAGGCATTTGCTAGATGACGGACCTCACTCTTTTTGTTTCTTTGATGATGGCTAGACCTACTGATTGCCACCTTTGAGGTCAGGTAGACGTTAGGTGTAGCTATTATCTGAAAAATCGTAATAACCGTGTACTGTTATAAAAACCAAGTTCAATGTCTTTATCATGGATGTACTCGCATCTAAAATACATGAATGTGTGTCAGGTGGTGTACAAGTGGTGGCTGCCGACGCTGCTGTTCGGGTCGCTGCCGCTGCTGAGCGCGGCGCTGACGCGGCTGGTGCCCGACACGCTGCACCGCCGGCTGCCCGACTGCTTCGCCGACCTGGACGAGTCCGTCCCCGAGGAGTCGTCCGCGCCGCCCACGCCCGACCTGAACACAGTCTGACACGGCCAC
The DNA here is from genome assembly GCA_029852875.1 of Mythimna loreyi. Classification (NCBI taxonomy): domain Eukaryota; kingdom Metazoa; phylum Arthropoda; class Insecta; order Lepidoptera; family Noctuidae; genus Mythimna; species Mythimna loreyi. Next base: position 361,460 of record CM056790.1, read on the forward strand.
TCTGGTAGCTCGACACAGGCCTACCGGATATCTGACACGGTGCCTGAGGTAGTGGGCTGCATGCATGTCGCCACCCGCACCACGCAGCTGTCGAGGGCGGTCAGCCAAAAACTCATTTCAATCGCATCCGCGCGGGCGTTAAGTGAATACAAATTAAAGCATTCAGTCTGATCGTTGAAGTTAGTTTCAATAAGAATAAGGCTTACTGTCTGCGGACGCTTAGCTTCGTATACGCGTCATTATAAGCTATCGTTCTCAGGGGTTCATAATTTTGTATGTAAACTACACGCAGGCGTACACTAAACGTATAGTGATGAATAACGTATAATAAGCTATGCGTTCGTGGACGTTGCCTGGCGTTGTGCTAGTATAATATTATGTCGCTCGGCTGCGGTTGATTGCTTGTACCACAGCGTCAGGACGTGCGAGCTGCGCGATCAGCTAACTCTTGAGATTGGTTCGCCGTATCGGTATTATGAAACATGTGCAAGGGACCAAGCACAATAAAGGCTTGATTTTCAGGTTGAAATATAATTTCAACTTGAAAGTTGCATTTTTGAAGATTTAGAGTATCCACCTCGTTCTAGAGGTTACACTCGTGTATAATCGTTGTTAGGTAGAGAGGTGACTCGTTTTCTCTATCACACTTATTGGGGACCTAAAAATAAGTTTTTAAAACATCCCAATTATGAGTTGTGTTGTTTGAATTATATTCTATTCAGGGAAGGTTGTGTTGTATCATACGTATAGAGCTTCTCCCTTGGCATAAGTACATTGTAGATCTAACTTTGCTTTAATTTATATAATCGATTGTTTATCAACACTTACTTCAGGTGTCGGTATTTATTTGTGTAAGATAAGTTACAAAAGTTGTACCTCTACACTAAGTTGAAGATGTCGCTCAAGTCATCATACAATGAACAATTAATAATTGTAAAAGAATTCGTTGTAGTTGTAATGTGAATATTATTTTAGTGTAAGGAATAAATAATGTAGAAAAACTTATTGTGTAAGAATTTACTGTTTCACCCTGTCCAAATTATACAAGACCAGAACTGAGGTGTGCGTGTGATGAGACTGATGTCACACACGTGATCTTATTTGACTAAATTAAATCTCGCTCCCAGTATTCCAATCGGAGCGCCGAAACGTCATAATCAGAACAATAAAAGGTAAAATTTCATTATACATTAGGTAATTTTCAACTGGAAGAATTCTTGTAGAGTAGGTATAAAAAGGATTCACAATCAGCCACCTGAGTAAAGCCCTTTTGAAGCGGATCATTGGAAGTTCCTTAACTCTGTCTGGAATCTTGTTGTAAATTACAATGCTCGTAGGGTAACAACTTCGTCTATATAGTTCCGTCATCATTATCATCATCAGCCTTATAATGTTCTCACTGCTGGGACTCAGGCCTCCTCTCTAGGAGTAGAAATAGGCCGAAATCCACCTCGTGGGCCCAGTGTGGATTGTTGGATGTCATGTCTTTGAATTTTTGGTTCTAGGACATGCCGGTTTCCACAGTGTTTTCCTTCACCGTTTTGAGAGCAATGGTGATGAAATAAATAACACAAAGTAATGCGCCTGGCTGGGGTTGAGCTTACAATTTACAACTCGTAAGTCTGGGCCTTCACTCACTCAGCCATCACTGCTCTGCGCGCTCACATTAGGTAGGTATGCAATTATCAATAAAAACACCTAAACATATTACACCTATTGAGTTTTTTTGTTGTAGACTCTTATTAATCCTTCAAAAATTAAATAGCAATATTTTACGTAGTGAGGTGTTGTGATTAATTATATACTATTAACTTTCGACAGCATTGCGACACAGGTGTCCTCCTCGCTCTCAGCGATAGTCGGCGATATCGGCCGAGACTGGCTTGTGCAATAAAATTCCAGTCTTGACTATAAGCATCGTTTAAAATTAATTGTTTCAAAGTCAGAGATGAAATATTCAGCGATTTCGCAAGCGTTTTGTGTTGTGGTCTAATGGTGATGTGTGAAAAATTTAACCTTTCAAGACACGAGCCGACATTATCAATAGACTTCCAGACTTAATATACGAACTATTAAATATTTTTTTTTTATATTAGGGGTCATCGATGCATCACTACATTTTTCTGTTCTGCGGATGCATCGATCCTTGGCCTTCTTTAAAAATGTCATTGAACAGCATCAATTTGAACATTTGTTGTTATACATACATATCTGGTTTTACCAACATAATAAACTAAATGCTATAATATGTTATCTAGGTATTTTAAACCAACTTTTTAAAAAAAGGCGAAGGTTATCAATTAATGTGTGTTTTTCTGTATGTCCTCAGAACTCCGTCATTTATAGACGTATTTGCAATTTATTCCTCCCTTAAAAAATATACTTCCAGATAGCTCCCTTTTTTAATCTAATTCTAAATATGTAATCTAGAAGGAATCAAGGGAATTGCTCAAATATATTATAGGCAATAACTAATGATTTTGACATTTTCTTCGAGAACTTAACCATTTACAGTCAAAAAACGTATGATACTTTAGACTCACATAGAGATCACAATGAAGATAGTTAAGTGAGTATGACAATACAAATAAATAAATAATGGTGAATAGTTAGTTCAAAAATAATATCATCGAAGTGACCTGATGACACGGGAACTTCATAATAAATCAATGTATCCTAGCAGTGGTTAATTATTAGCAAGTTAATTTACGGTTTTCACACTATTTCCTGTACCTGCTTGTGCTATGAGACTGTCTTGCCAAATTTTAGGATTCCTGGTTCAACGGTAAGTACCTACCTTTCCTAGGGTTTGATTTCCTTGAGATTGTGACAGTAAAAATATGTATCAAAACGAAACATAAAAGTCCTTGTCTTTTGTATTTCCATTTACAACCAGGCGTACGGCAAATATCCACCCTTTCGTTGTTGAGACATCTACGGTCCGGACTAAGCGTTTTGCCTCGTCATATATACTGCGTTCATCAAGGGACTGGAACAGTTTGCCAGCTGCGGTCTTCCCTCACCATCAACGATTACCATCAGTTGGGATCACAGTCAAACACTAGTTTATATCAATAAAAAAAACAAGGGGAAATATCTTTAGACAACAATGTGTGATACGGTTCTTCCTCTTTCTCACTTGATAAATAATGTGTAAGGTCTCTCTGAAGGTAATGGGTTCTATGATATAAATATACTCAGATATAAAGTTAATGGTCGCAGATTACTGAATTACAATTTCTTAGTAGATAGTATAATCAGTGTGGTCACAATGACGGATACAGAAGACCTTAAGGTAGTATTTGTATAACAATAAAGTAACAATTTTAACCTGCCCGAAGTGTATGGTTTTATTTACCGTCATATAGAGCGACTCGACGCCGTTGTGAGCGAAGACTGATACTTGACACAGATTTATTTAGCGAAATCTTTTTATGGCTGCAATTTACTCACAATAACACTGGTACTGCAAATCCTAGTCAAATGATAAAATCTCTGCAGTGATTGCTTTGAACCGGGCAATGATAGCTGGCACTGTTTCATTAAGATTAGGACACCTGACAGTGCCCTACTTGTGTTATTGTTATACTAAATAGTTAATTACGATATACATAATATGGAAGGTCGGTTGTAATAAGTAGCCATGACGCTAAGGTCGCGAATACGATGGAAGTGACAGTGGCCCCAATACACTGCCCTGCGGAAGCACTTCGCAGAGCTCTGCAAAGATGAGACATTGGCTTAGATTGATAACCTAATCAATTGGAACATCTGTTATCTTTATCTATGAGGTATCTACTTATAAAACCAAAGTCGTTTCCGCGTTTGTCTATTTATTGTCTAGCTCCTCCTGAACTAAAGGCTTTTGTTAATAACAGCAAGATTAACGAGGAAGGTTTATTTCGACCTTCTCATAATAATCATATAATTCTACTGTACTGTGTGCCCTTCCTTGGTTCGTTGCTTCGACGGTTTAGGGTGAAATTTTGTGTGTATATAGGTGTGCGTCCCTGAATGGTTTGAAAATACAACTGAACCCGGTAAGTGCCGCTGATATAGATACTCAATTAAAAAAAAAAAATGTTTTTCTTGCTTTCGTGCAGAACAATGAAAGTCAGGAATGCTGATTTATAAATATAATTCTTCTGTATGTGTGTTTGAACTCCTAAATGGTTCGACCGACCTGTATGGTCTATGTAATTTTGTGATACGTTACCGGCGATCTGTATAACGCAGAGTTGTCGCAGGTTAGTCGTCCGTCTGTAGTCGCGGGAACGCAGTGGATGCGAAACGTACAGGACCGTACGTTGTGGCGACACTTGGGGGAGACCTATGTTTAACGTGTGTCGCAGTGGACAGATTTTTCTGTATAATCTGATAGTCTGTATAATCTGGTATTCTATAAAATAGTGTAAGTGATAGAATACCTACAGTATGTGGGTAATGTATGAAATTTCTGTAAAATACCGAATGCTCAGCTGGTAATGTGTGTAAAGGACGAGAGCAGAGAAGAAGGTAACGTAATCTTAGGGCACCTCGACATTGACAGGTTAGGTTAGAACTAGACCTAAACGCAAATTACATTCTGTTACTTATAGCCAGAAGAATGTTTAGTAAATTAAAACCAAATAAAATCAAAAACGTAGCTATTGCTCGTTCCAAAACGTAAATCTCTATGGAGAAGAACGTGCAAGAAACTCCATTGACATTCTTGAACATACATATATCGCACACTGGGTGCAATAACGTAATAAGCAACAAAACACGTTTTTGTCAGGAGATTGATTTTGACAGGAATTAGAAATAATGTTCATACCCCATATTTGAAAATTTAGGTTGTGTCAGAAATAAAAATGTTGTACATTAATGTCAAATATAATATAATAATAATGTAACGTGCGATATGTATATTTTTGAGAGGAGGTCTCGGGAACGTTAGGTGACGCTGTAATTAGGTTCTTATGTTTTTCTTTGACAAGATGCCAGCTTTTGGGCAGAAGACTTCTGCTAGGGCCGCTAGTGGCATTCATTTTTTTTAACTTTTATTTTTGTACGAGTTATCAATCGTTTAGTTCTTATTGCGGGCACACACATCTATCGCGTTTTGTAATTACCAGTTGAAACATCGTGATTGCGTAACTAGTTTAGAATGTTTGAGGAAAATATTGGTGCACTTGTAATACGGGTACCATGACGTCCGCGTACAAGCCGTCATCACTGCCGCCCGGCCAATGAACTACTTCACGAGACGATCATAGCAAGTATAAAATTACCCATCTATAAATGTATAAAAATACCGCATACACCGAAGGACTTTTTTATGGTAGGTAAAAATCATACAATGAGGAATCCCGCCCTTGGGTAAAAATCATACAATGAGGAATCCCGCCTTTTGGTAAAAATCATACAATGAGGAATCCCGCCTTTTGGTAAAAATCATACAATGAGGAATCCCGCCCTTGGGTAAAAATCATACAATGTGGAATCCCGCCTTTTGGTAAAAATCATACAATGAGGAATCCCGCCTTTTGGTAAAAATCATACAATGAGGAATCCCGCCTTTTGGTAAAAATCATACAATGAGGAATCCCGCCCTTGGGTAAAAATCATACAATGAGGAATCCCGCCTTTTGGTAAAAATCATACAATGAGGAATCCCGCCTTTTGGTAAAAATCATACAATGAGGAATCCCGCCCTTGGGTAAAAATCATACAATGTGGAATCCCGCCTTTTGGTAAAAATCATACAATGAGGAATCCCGCCCTTGGGCGGAGCGGAAAACAGTGTCAGACTCTTTACTGACTAAACAACCTACCCTGTTCCTTCCTTGTCTAACCCCAGAGCTCTGGTGTAACGCTTTCGCATCAATCCTTGACCCCAGGACCGAAGGACTGGAAAAATTTGCGTTCAGCAGTCTTCCCGTTCCATTATAAAATAGGCTTCGTCGCGTAGGCTAGACTGAATAGGTTCCTAATAAACTAGTGCGATTCATCGTAAATTATTGCATATCATTGCTTACCTTCATCATCATCAGCCTTTTAATGTTCCCACTGCAGGGACACAGGCCTCCTCTCTAGGAGAGGGAATGGGCCATAATCCACCACGCGAGCCCAGTGCGGATTGGTGGATGTCACATGTCTTCGAATGTTTGATGTTTTCCTTCACCGATTTGAGAGCAGTGGAGATGAAATAAATTACACAAAGTAATGCGCCTGGTTGGGTTTGAACCCACGACCTACAACTCGTAAGTCGGGGCCGTTACCACTCGGCCACCACTGCTTACCTTCAGGTGGTCGTAATCAAGCGCTAGTTTGTATCGTGTAAAAAAAAATGGTTGCCTGTAAAGTCGGTTTTACGGGCGAAGATTTTACGTGACAACGTCCTAATTCTCTAGTGCTGCGCGCGCGGCAGACCGATCATAGTTGAGTGGGAGAGAGACGCAAGGCATTCGGCGGGCCTCTCTCTCGTTCGGTGACTCATCGTAACGTTACCGAGCGTTACACTTTTTCATAAGTGACTCCCAGCCGCAACCTAATTTAAGACGTTGTCACGTCAAAAATCTTCTCATGTACCTTCTTTCCGACTCAGTATGCAATGCATGATTGCCCATCCATGGATTGACCTTAGAGAACATTGTTTTCCCTTGAAATTCAACCGATCGCGGTCTGGCGGTTTTTATATTAACTACGAGTTGTCCTAACAGAGCAGCTACACCTGCACCAAGGGCCGCATGATACATCGAGTACCGACTGCTGTAACATTATATGCAATGTAACACGCAATGAAAGAATTTGAGTTTCACGAGTTGTTTGCGCGAACCGTTTGCCAAATGCGAGTTGTTTTTACGTTAACGTGATCGAAAAGTGTAGTGCGTTTGGCACTTTGTTGGTTAGAGCTTAGAGTGAGCGGAGCGTCGAACGTCATAAACGTGACACATAAAATAAATTCGCACTAGGCTCACAGAGCAATATTCAACTACATATGTGAACAGGTACTTTAGCTCCTTTCTTCTTTACTTGGATGTGACTTTATAGTTTCTTCTCTTTTCTCTTTTAGTTTCTTCTCTTCAGTAGAAACTGAAGAAAAGAAACTGCATCTTCTCAGTTTTCGCAAAAATTAGGACCTGGGTCCCTAATTTTCACAAAAGGTAGAAAAACCCGCCACCAAAATTGAAAACCATGATATTCACCCATCTGCTAGCTAGACTTGCTCTTGTGGATGATGTTGATCAGAATAACGTGCGTTTGTTGATGCTCTGGAGTGGCATCATATATTCTTTCGTTTCACGTGTTATGTTTACATCACGTGTGTGTGTGCATTTTTCAACAGTCCCTGCTACTTATGTACTATTGACTTTCTAAGCCATGTCTGTTGTCTTGCCAGGTGCACACACGCGAGCATTTAGAATACTGTCAGCCCATACCATGATAATAACAGTAGAGCCTGTAGTGTAAGCATTCTCAATCGCCCTTCAACAAAAACAAATGTTTTATAAAACGCAAACGGCGTGAAGTGCCGAACTGGAGCGTCTTGAGAAATATTCAACGTGATAGTATGCAAAGTGGTCGTTACTAGACGAAGAGGAGTTACTTGTAATTGTAACGGCAACAACCTGCGACATGCTCTTATCTGCACGTCATTCGTGAGTAAAAATACAACGATAAACGTATTTGTTCAGTAATTTAACTTATGGCGGCTGTTTTATCCTGTTAACTATGGACTTGTGTCCAAGGTGTTACACGGTAGTTCATAATTATCTAGGTACTGGTGTTTAGTGAAATATCTCAAATATCTGTCGGTGGGATTTCCAGAGTAGTGACAGCTCTGCTTGCATAACTACACAAACATAAATAAGGAAGGCAGCGCCGGCGCCGGGACTCGCCGCTGAAGCGCGCTCGGTGTAACAGCGCTAGATATCGATTCACAATTCGCGATTGCATCTCGATTGAGATTTGATTGACAGTGGACCTTGGCCTAGTATCGGCTTTCTAATAGATCAGTTGTCATTGTTGGTGTGCAGCGCGTGGTGGTGGCGCGGCGTCACGGGACGGAGAGCGCAGTGCTGCACGCGGCGCGGACATGAGTGGCGACGCGGCTCCGGGGGACAAGAAGACGGTGGCCGGCGGCGAGGTGGACGCCGAGAGCGTGCTGCGGCAGCTGGGGCAGCTGGGCTGCTTCCACCTGCGCGCCTACGTGCTGCTGGCGCTGGCGGCGCTGCAGGTGGGCCTGCTGCACACCACCTACATCTTCCTCGCAGGCAATGTGCCTTACAGGTACGTACTCGTTACACCAATATTTGCGATATCAACAGATAAACAATGGTGTTCTGAACAATATTTTTATGTTTCCCCGTATGACTTCGTCACATAGCATTTAATGTATTTAAATCTGGAACAACATTTGATGGATGCACACATATAATACGTCTAATTTGTGCGTAGAACGACGTCGCGTGGCGTGGATCAAGTATAGCCCTACAAGTCTAGTTTCCATACGAAATGTATGGAGATGACGCGCCCAGATCGGACTACGAAGCTCATATTGTGTGCGCAGTGTACCTTTATTTGTATAATTCGTGCAATGAACGTGAGTTGTAAATAAAAATGAGTATCTCCATCGCTTTTTTAAAAAAAAGTATTCTGTGAATCCCCAGTGATCAGATGATAGCACCGCGCCGATGATTAATTTGTACAATGCATTTACAGTAAACCATCTAATGAAGCTTAAAAAAAGAGCAAGAGAAGCTTCATAATTATAGTTATATAAAAAAAAAAAAAAATGTTAGCTACACGTGGGATGTGTCGGCTCAGACTAAAGTAAACATTAATCCTTACATAGTATAAAATGAAGTTGCCGTCTGTCCCTATGTATGCTTAGATTTTAAAAATTACGCAACGAATTTTGATGCGGTTTTTTAAATAGTATTATTTAAAAGGAAGGCTTATACGAATAATACATGCATGATATATCACAATTGCAGCCGTGCGAAGCTGGGGCGGGTCGCTAGTATTATATATTTTTGAAGGTTCCATAGCTCTGTCGGAAAAATGGAACCCTTTTAAGATCACTTTGGTTTCTCTTTGTTCGTTTGTTAAGATAGATAGATATTCTTTATTGTACATATGAAGCTTAAAATTAATAGGGTGTTAAAATCTTATCGCTATCAGCGCATAGACCCATTTTGTCAGGTTCTCACTCAGGGTCTGCTACTGGAGGTAGAAATAAAATCAAACTTCGAAGTCGCAACGAAATTTTAAGATTAGACTCTCTATGACCTTTTTGGTCAGATATTTTGACACTTTCAAGAAAATCAAAACCTTGTTTAGCAAGAAGCAACGTGTCATAAACACAAGTAAAGGAAATATCCTAAAACCCCTACTTTCATCACAAATTAATGACTTTTTATAAATATAAAACTACGGGACCCTAAGTGCGCGAGTCGTACTCGCAGTAGTTTGTTATTGTAGCCCCGCGCCGGTCACGCTAGAGTGGTGCTTGTACCACAAGTGTATCGACAACGAGCGCGGCGAGGGCTGCGGCCGGAGCAGAAGGTCGGCGCAGTGACGATGACCGCAGTCAAATACCAATGAGTATCTACGATAAATATTGATAAGAAATCTATTAGTTGGGTAATACAGTTACCTGGTTCAAAGCTACTAGTGGAACTAGAAGCACGATGCAGACTTTGTTTCAATCTCGCTGAATAGCTAAGATCAAATGTAAATAGTCCAGTCTGTCTTTTAGGCAGGTCTTTAGTCTTTCACTCTTGGCTAAGTGGTCGTGGTTGATTATGTTGCATTTTCGTTGGCTAGTGAGGTTCCTGCGATGCGTCTCCATTGACACGGTTTACGGCGTTTCGGGTACTCTGGACCATGGAGGTTTGTGTGTCATACCTGCCTGGCACACAAACCTGATTTGACTGCTTGTTGCTTTTAGAAGCAACAGTTCGAGCCAATCCTTTAGAAGACCTATTAGAATTAAAATAAGGCAGTTTTTCCCAAACTTTTCTTACAGTGAAAAGACTAGAAACGGCAAATACTTAACATTAACTTAACGACTTAAAATGTTTATCTATAATTATGTCACTTATATCCTCAAATCTGGTTGTTGTGATCTGTTTTTATGTTTTATTGGTATTTTTGTACAACAGGCTGGTAAAACCATTCCTGTTACTGCCATATATGTAGTTACTGAAGAAAAGCTGAGCCTATATTTTTAGATTTATAATTGTTAAATATTCATGTAGCAACCAAACCAAAAATTTACTAAAGTTTCTTTAAATTTCCTGTACAAATTCGAATTTATTTTAATAATATTTTTTTTTGACACAACAAAAAGAGAGAGAGTGTTACACCATTTTTATTTAATCGGTCTCTAAGTAAGAGTCTCGAAGCGCTTACCTCGAGCCTCGTTGTTGTTAAATTAAGTATGACACTTGAAACTTCCTTTTGCAACATAATTTCGACAGATGATTGCAATAATTAGGTACTTACAAAAAAAAGAAGGAAAACGGTTGAAAGTTAATGACAAGGCGATTGAAAATTAATGACAAAACGATTGAAAATTAATGAGACAACGATTGATTTAATTTGTTTCTTGTATTAAACGGGTGTTTGTAGAACTAAGGAAAACTTTAATTGTAATTTTACTTTATTTTTGCCGCGGATCGCTCAAGACAGAATCACGACCCCCCAGGGTCTGCGTAGCCCTAATTGTAGAACTCTTGAATATTACCATATTCAAGAATTTACGTCACAGATTTAACTGCACGAGGGATGTGTAGTTAATTGGAGTATACCATGGAGCCCACCATATACCATACCATACCCATATACCATGGAGTTTCTTGCCGGTTCTTCTCCATAGGAAACGACTAATTTGGAACCGTGCACTAGCTTCTGACGTTTTATAAGTGCCCATGTAAGCCTGTGTGAGATAAAATATTTTGACTTTGACTTTCTGTGATGTATACTGACAACAGTTAAATTTAGCTTCTTGTTGGTTACTGTCATGGACGTGTGTGTGGACCCTCTATGTTATACACTATACTATGACACAGGTACTAAAATCCAATCACTTTATAACAATAAGGTATTATTGTGTACAATGCCTTAGATATCTCGTTTGTAATATTGTACAAGTCCATGTAAATAAATAACTATTAGTTTTCACAATAGTTTTTGATTCAGTAGCTATCAGAGTTGATGTCGCAAGTGGCAAGCTCCGCATGCGTACAATAGCCCGCCATTGTGACATTGTGCTGACGCCGGAGCCACTGCCTGCACTCGGCCGCACTCGTGCACAATATCCGTTCAATTAGCTATGTGTAGCTCTCTGGCCAAGCATCAGGTCATGTTTCACATCTATACTTTTAACAATGAGTTATGTTGTAACGTGCTTTTTGATATGTGGTTGTTGCTTCCTTAGAATGTGCAGATGCAGTCGTGCTCACCCCTTTCTCAACTACTTTGCTGTCAGCTTCCGGTCTGATGGGATGTTGCTGAATGGGTATCAGTATTTTATGTGGAGCAGCTGCTTATCAAACCTCTACACGCTCAGCCGGCCGATGGACCACGGCTGCCTGCCAGACTTTTAGACTCTAGACTACCAGTGAGCGTGACTGCTGTCAAAGAACTGCTTATGAATGATAGTCAAGGGAATAACGATGTAACTATAACGGGGATATTTAACAAAAAGATAAAAAATATCATCTCGCGTAGTGAGATTCACGTTACTACATACGACTGATGAAAATACAATTGCACCAGCATAGTCTGGATGACCTAGACCCAAAACTTCGGAGATATGTGACGTGTGACCACCAATCCACTCTAGATCTGCGTGGTGGAATACGGCCCAATCCCTGTCCTAAAGAGATTGTGGTGGCATCATAAAATAAGAAAACCGGCCAAGAGCGTGTCGGGCCACACTCAGTGTAGGGTTCTGTAGTTTCCCGTCCGTTACAAATTTCTCACAATGTACCAGAACCCAGTAGCCCATGTATAAATTAGTAACCCAATTTCCTGATAGATGGCGTTGTACCGGCTGGCCGGATTGCGCGGAAATTACAAAATTAGTTCAAAAAGTTTTTTAAAATTTTTCAAAAACTGTTCTTTCTGTCAAGTTCAAAATAATTTTCTTAAAAAGGCTTTATAAAGTTCTACATATGTGTGTTTTTTCATATTTTCTAAACTTATGGTTCAAAAGTTGGAAGGGGGGGGGGAGACGCATTGTATTTTACTTTTTGAGCGATTATTTCCGAAAATATTAACCAAATAATTATTATGCCTTATGCCCCTTAATAATTTTTAAATAACTATCCAACAATAATTATCACCCGTTATGGTAAAAATGAAAAAAAAAATCACTACCCACTTTACGTGTAGGGGAGGTGGTACCCTAATAAAACATTTTTTTACTACTTTTTGTTTTTGCACTTTGTCGGCTTAGTTGATATACATATTGATACCAAATTTTAGCTTTCTAGTGCAAACGTTCGCTGAGATTAGCCGCGGATGGACAGACAGACAGATTTGACGAAACTATGTGTGTAAGCGCTTAGTATGATGTTTTTTGTTAAATGGGAAATCAAGAAATAACTTCTCTCGCTTTAGATAGACCGAGAGGGGTTTTAGGCTTTTACTGACAAAAAGCTTCTTTTGTGTTGCCCCTTAAGAAAGACTCTGTAACTGATGCACTGTACAAGCTGGTGACGGTTGCTGTACAACCGATTATTTTAACGCACCTTTTGATAATAAACAAAAGGTGCGCAAAGAATAAACGTTTTTTCTCATTTAGAAATAAAGAGTCGCTATCATGAATCTGCTCCAAACCGATATTAAGCGTGTCCGGAGCGAGGAGGAGTGGTAGGCGGTCGCCTCCTTCTGCGAAGCAGTAATGCTCGCAAAGGAGGAAGCCGACCGCATCAGACAAAGGCAACGGCGCTCACGCCCGACACGCATTAGATGATTTTTCCCACCGATAAAAAAATACCGATATTAGGCGTCAGGCATTTTGTTATATTATTTATATTCATTATAATTACGATTGCCAATAAAGGTTCACCATCCTCGTCGCACAACACACTGGTCTAGTACGGCCAGTACGGTAGTTGGCGAGTCTGAAGTTAGCATGAAGCAAACAAGAAGTAAGGCTCTGCGAATTTTAGCGGTTGAAAAGTCGAACAAAAATTAAGGAGAAAAAATGCTAATAACAGTTTTTAACAGCAATAACAACTGCAAATTGCATTTATTTGTTTAAACCATTTATTTTTTACGAGTTTTCAAGCGCTAAAATTCGTAGAGCCAACTTCAAACTCGCCAAGATCCACGGCCGTACTGTACCAACAATACAGGCTTCCATCACGACCACATGATGAGGTACACTTTATAAAAATCACAATGATCTGTGGGTCACACAATAACACAATTTAAAAGGCACCTGAGTAATATTTAATTAATTGTATTGACGAATTGATTTTTGCTACGAAATTATAGAAAGGCGCAAACCTTCAAATTATATAGTTGTTGCCCCGAACACCTTGAACCTTGACTGGCCTGTTTGAAGGTTCTAGATTAGTGACCCTGATTGCTATGCCGGAGGTCGTGAGTTCGATTCCCACCCAGGAAAACTATTTGTGGATAAGCTCAATCATTTCTTCTGTGTCTGGGTGTAATTTATCTATAACTGGCGACTCGCCCCAGCTTCGCACGGGTACTGATATTGAAATATTATGCATGTATTATACACACAAACCTTTCTCTTGAATCAGTATTTGTTAAAAAAAACCGCAACAAAATCCGTTGCGTACTTTTAAAAATCTAAGCATAAAACAAATGTCTTACCGCTGTCCCAATGTAGACAGCGGTAATTAAATTTGTTTTATTTTATACTATGTAATGATATGTATGTATTTAGAAATATTTAAGTAGTTTATCAGTTTTCTGATACCCATAATACAAGCTCTGCTTAGCTTGGACTAGACGACGTTGCATGATACTTAGTCGTAGAAAAAAAAAAGAAATATGGAATTTATTACGTGAAAACCGAACTCACAATTACTTTAGATATACAGTTTATTTTTATCCTTGATTTGGGAGTAATCAGTGATGTAATCTCAGGAGATAAATAGACTACTATGGTACTCAGACAGACAGGACCAGTTTTGTGGTGATAATTGCGGGATATAGGCCATATCCAACAGTCACAACAGTCGAGCCACATTACACATTAAGCTCTTTAGTTACTGTGCTGTATTTGTTCTCTCTGTCTGTGATTGTTTTTTATTCTTATCCCACAATTGATCCCTTCTCATTGCGTGCAAATAATTTATTCGTATTGCACTTAGTTACAGCGCTCACCTCATCTTGATGAGTACAGTCTCTGTAAAGGGCGCAGCACTCAACTTATTATTTTACAAGAATAATAATTATTTTGCAAGAATAATAATAATTTTTGTTTTGTAACATCAATAAAGCTTATTATCACATAATTATTAACTTATATGTCGGAAACGGCTTCGATTTTTTGACAACAAGACAAGGCACGCCATCTAGTGGCAACTAGAGGAACTAAACAAAGATGGCGCGCTTGACAGAGTCGGACGTTTCCGCTTTGCTGCGGGCTTGTGAGGGGGGGAACCCGCCCTGGGAGCGGACACACTCTTAGCCAAGCCGTCGCAGAGTCAAGACGTTCCGAAACTGTCCGTTTTGTTGTAAAGTGATAACAGTGCACTGTACCGAAATGTATTGAGAAGTAAACCGATTCAACTCCTACCCGTTGTTATTCATTGCACGATACCCACATAGACCCACATGAGATCTGATAGACCAGAGCTCGAACACCATCCTGGACACGAGCCGACATCAGAACTGGGATTCAATCGTGCAAATGAATCGAAAAGCTATGTGAGCAATAATCACGCAACACTGAAGAAAATGGCGAGAACAAAGACAGTTGGCGGTTATTATTCAAAATTTGAAAATGAAGACCCGGATCGAAGCATAGACTTGAATGGTTTGATTAGGTTTTTACTGGGGTTTTTCCCTAATCCTGAGCAACGAATGTTGGACCATGGTGACGTTGTGCCCCCAGAGCGCAAACTACAACGTCTTACCCAGATTGTGAATCTACCCAAATTCGACCCGGAGAGACAAGAGCAAATCAGAAAACACTATGAGAAAATTGGACATAGGCAAGCTGAAAACAAGAATATTCAAGCTTCAAGACCCCCAGCAACAAGGTAGCAAGCCAATCCAGGTCGGCTTTGGAGAGCAGAGTTCTTGATGGAGATCTGGACCCCTGAGAGAAGTGGCGCGGCGGTAACCGTGACGGTGCCGTTGTGACAGCGAGCGATGGGTTGACGCCGTGGTTGCTGATATTTCATCAGAAAAAGGTCAGGTATTCTCATTCCATTTTTATTCTGAAGCTGAGTTTATGGTGGGTGAAAATCATCTAATGACGAAACCCGCTCTTGGGCGGAGCGGAAGACAGTGTAGGTTGTCAGTAAATTTTGGGGTAGATTTAAAGTAAAAGTTTACATTGACAAGCGTAGGTGACATAATATGACGGTACTCGGTACAGATCATTACTTGTGTGGTTGAAATTGATAATAGCTAAATCGCGATTTTATTACGTGAGCTAACATTATTTGCGAAATTAAATCTTAGGCCGTGAAATATTGTTGCAAAGGTTCAGTTGAATTAGTGACCGTGACGCATTTTTTGAAAATTGGTTAGGTTCATGGCGTAAATAATTGTAATTACAAAATACCCTCAGTAGATCCGATAATATCCGTTTCGATTTTTTTTATGACGGTGACAGTTCTCCGAAATAATGTTGACGTAGTTGACACCGACGTGACCTAGATTATTTCTTTGTCGTTTCGTTAATAATAAATTTCGTTAAAAAATAATTGGACTATTTTACTATCGGTATGCTACAAACGCGTGCAACAAAAAGTGATCTTGATCGTTCGACTGGTTTTTGACTGTATAAAGATGACAGTGGTGGTTTGGCGCGGATGAATTTAAAATAATTCGTAAGCGGGTAAATGAATTATGGTGCGACCGTGTAATTCAATGATTGCAAAAAAAAAAAGACCTGAACTAGTCTTTTAGTTAAGAAATATGATGCGTCAAATTAAATGTGCAGAGACAATCGAAGACTAAATAACAATACCGTGCCGAGTCGTTATTTGTTTTTTTATCTCAGATTAAATATCAGTTACACGACCTAGGGTAGTGATTGTAGTATTTTCAATTATCTATTCCCAATGTTTGATTAAATTAAAGAGTATTGGTTTTAATGATACAGTAATTTTGAGAACGTCGACTAAAGCCGGAATAACGTTACATTTGAAAGTGTTAGACCTTAGGTGATGAACAAAGATTCAAATGTAGTATGCAAGTGACTCAGATTATGTGCATTCCAATGTTGTTTGTGGCTGCGAGCCTGAGTTTTACTTGAGCTCTGTGACCAACGCCAGCATGGCAATGTAAGTAATCGCTAAAGGTGCTAAATGGAGGCAATGTGTGTGTTGAGGACGGGTACCGGAGGGAGGTCCCGTTGGATTGCCGGATGGAGGCAATGTGTGTGTAGAGATCGGGTACCGGAGGGAGGTCCCGTTGGATTGCCGGATGGAGGCAATGTGTGTGTAGAGATCGGGTACCGGAGGGAGGTCCCGTTCGATTGCCGAGGTTGGGTACCAAACAGAGCATTGCATACTGGATTTGGTCGGAATGTTTCATGAATTGATTTAAATGTCGTGAGAGATTATGCATTACGCAATAAATACCGTGTAGTACCCTATTAAAAGTGTACGAGGAGAGAAAACCAAAATACCCACGAACAAAATAAAAAAAAGACAATAAAAAAAAAACGCGTTTGAAGTAGGAGGTAGGAGAAAATCAGAGCTTATAAAATAGACGTACAATAAAGTAGTTGAGATAATGAGATAATTAAGTTTACAATATGATCGGACATTTGATTTGTAGGCGTATCTTAATAGAAAACAATAGCTGGTGGTTATATTGTAGGAAACCATTAAGTCGTCAGAGACTTGGCGATCCCGGAGGGATGCGCAGGTATGGAAAAGTGACTAGAGGTTACTGGGCTATGAGTAGCCAGAGGTCGTAATGTACAGCTTAATGATTAGTGTTTTGGATTAGTTTGATTAGTTGTGTGTACTGTGAACGTATCACGACAGGTTAAGAAAGAAGCCAGAAAGTCATGTACCAGCCGAAGTACATGGTGAAAGCAGTAGTGGTAGCATATGTTGTGGGGAACACGCAAGTAAGCGATGCGCGTTAAGCTTTGACGGAAGTCGGTGACTGACCTGCCCAATGTGATCCACAGGTGGTGGATGCACATGTGGGAAGGCAATTGTGATTGCAGTTCGGCAATGAGTGCCGTGGCGTTAGTGGCTTGCTTGTGGGGGTTCCTAAGGCTTTAAGATGAGAACAATGAACGTTGGTACATGACTGGATGACAATTTCTATTACCCAAAATTTTGATTTGGTTTGTTGAGTAAAGTTTTGTTATCACATTGAGCGATGGACTTCGTGTTGCGGGTTCGATTCCCGCTGGAAGCAGACATTTGTGTGGCCTGTAAATGGTCGCTCATAGTCAAGATGTGAATTGTTAATTTTGTGTGAGCGACACGTAAACTCAAACTCGCGTGTTTGGGAATGCACTCGCGATGCGAGAGTGATTCCTAGTGTTTGTCAGGAGTGACCGAGCTATATGATACTGCGAGATGTGTTTTGTTTCAGAGTAACACACAGCGATGGATGACTAGTTGGAATATGTCATCAGTGGACATCTTCCAGCTGAGGTGACGATGACGACTAACACACGAGGACGTGTGTCTTGCAGGATGGCCGTGTCGGAAACGGCTTCGATTTTTTGACAACAAGACAAGGCACGCCATCTAGTGGCAACTAGAGGAACTAAACAAAGATGGCGCGCTTGACAGAGTCGGACGTTTCCGCTTTGCTGCGGGCTTGTGAGGGGGGGAACCCGCCCTGGGAGCGGACACACTCTTAGCCAAGCCGTCGCAGAGTCAAGACGTTCCGAAACTGTCCGTTTTGTTGTAAAGTGATAACAGTGCACTGTACCGAAATGTATTGAGAAGTAAACCGATTCAACTCCTACCCGTTGTTATTCATTGCACGATACCCACATAGACCCACATGAGATCTGATAGACCAGAGCTCGAACACCATCCTGGACACGAGCCGACATATATTTATTGGGTAGTCAGCTGATTTTTAGGTAATACACATAAAAATCTCGCATCCATTGTATTCCAGCGACTCTGATCGTCACCTTGTGGGAGGCCTGTGTCCAACAGTGGACGCCTGACTGCTGAAATGATGATGATGACGCATAGAAGTATACAGTGATCTAATAGGATAAATACTAGCAATCTGCTTCAGCCTCGGAACCTTCCCCAGAAACCACTCTGGCTATTAATTCCATGAAAAGCAGTTCAGTTATAATTTATGAGTTTTTCGCAAATGAACTCGGAGGATGACTTATTTTATATTATGTAGATTAATATCTCACTTTCGTTTATAATAGGTATGTATCTAAATATGGCCTTAAATAAGTATCTAAGTGTTTGTGTTGTGTGAAGTAACACATGTTTTCGAGGATCATAAAATTTCCAAGACAAATATTTCCTTGAAACTAAATTGACGCTATAATCATACTTCCTAATGTGGGTATTTGTTTTGTCTTCTCACACCTTTTTCATTCATTCAGTGTGACGATCTTATCACCCCAAATGCAGCTCAAGTAGGTACAACTTCCTTATATAGAACATGTTTGTACCTATGTCATCATAATCTTTCTACTCTTGTCCCATTTTATTTCAGAGTCAGAGCAACACATTTTTTTCTTCTATTCTGTCCTGAGTCACCCGTTACGCTATCACTCATTCTTGTTTGGACGGTTTATTTACAAATACAAATAATACTGTTGAACATTCAAACTTGCCACTAGATATCGATTGTTTGGATGATCCAAATACTAACAACGCTCAGACGTAAACAAAAGTATATAATAAGGAGACATTGCTTCGTGCAGGCAACTGTGTGTATCAACTGACTAGATAACAAGCACATTTCATAGTTATTTATTTAAAGCACCATCGCTCACGTTACTTATTGCAACAAATTAATTAGCGTCTGTAGTTATTTCGCAAGTAGATTCCTCCGCGTCTCCGCCGCCATTACAGCGGCTCGCAATCGATTAGTCTCTATTGAACATAATCATTAAACGCCCTCTAAACAGTTTGTGCAACAATGTCGCATTTACTCTCGTTATAATAGCATATAATTCCATGTTCAGTTCTTTTAATGAAGTAGCCGAAATTGATCAAAAACAAGGTCAGACTATTACTGGTCAATGTAACCTATCTACTTAATTATTGTCGAGGAGACGGCGATGTTAACACAAGGTAGGACAGCGCTTCTACTGTTCAATGAACGCTGAATAAAGATGAAACAAAGAAATATTGTTGAGGTATCCTTTTAAGCTAATATGATATTGTAGAGGGGTCTACCTTTTAAAGCAGAACTTTTTTCGTCATAATTTTATTTTGTATAACAACGCATAGCATAATCTTCATTTCACAGAAAGTTGTTTGGCATACACTCACTTATCATAAATTCGAAAATCATAATTTTGTTAGTCCGAATCATCCTTAGGTATAAATTTCATGTCCATAATAATTGAAAAGCAGAACCATCATATCGCAGAAAATTCGCAGTCAGTGTATTTCTTTATTAGAGCGAGCTTATCGTCGCAGATGGTTTCAACGCTCACCACCGCAGCTTCACCCGCGGTGGCGGGCCTTCAAACCGCCTACTCCTCAGCTCGCGGGCCGCCCTACCACTCCGCGCCTACGCGATTTTAAATTACACTCTAGGGGTAGAGCAGACAAGAACAGAATTATTTTGCTTCTTAGATTTAGACTTGGCTAGATGTTTTCAAATACGAAGGAAAACTGTATGGAGAGACCGACTTTCACGCGAGCGAAGCTGCAGAAGCTAGTTATGTATACTATTAATGGAGAAGATGCGAGCATCAGCATTAACTAACCAGTAATAGACTGAGCTATGCTCTGTACTCTGGATTTGTAGACACAGAAGTGTCAACTAGTTATCACTAAGTCACATAATAGATAATTTAATGCGTACTTTATATATTCAGTGCAACATAGTATACAACACACAACAGGGTCAACACGGGTTCGGTTCTAGAAGAGATAATATTCGGAGAAATTTTCCAGGAAAGTTATACTTTGACCTCGTCTCGTAAGCATCGATTTATAAGGACAAGAGAAAATTATCAGCAGGATCATCAAAACTGTATTTTTTCCTAAAAAGTTAAGTAAATAAGTAACTACTGCGATCGTAATGAAAGAATATTTGTTATTATATATCATTTCACATGTCAAGAGTTTTTGCACTCTAGGGACCGGAGCGAGAGGATATGTCAGACTTTTACTGGCTGAGAGCTTTGACTTCTCCGTGACGAATGCATGGCCCCGGTAGACTTTGGCCCTATTGAGCTCCTACGGTAATATGCTACCTGCAGATATTATGTTGCGGTGTATTTTAAATTTTACTTTGATTTTTAAAGTTAACTTTTTTTCTAGCCGCAGTTATGCTTGTAGCGCTACTAAAGAAGTGAGGCCTCAGCTCTACTGTATGTAGCTTGCAGTCAACTCGAATTGAGTAATCGATTTCATAACATAATCGAGTGGCTGGCCTAGAGTCTAACTGATAAGCTCTTAGCACAGACTAAGATACAGAAATAGGAATCAACTTGTAACATGCAGTTGCTTCACCCTGCTCAAGCCAAAAAAAAATTCTTGCAAGCAACCAAAATTAAATTGCTTATCACGTTTCATATACCTAACATTTAGGTTCGTAAACAGCACTTAGATTACCAACACTAACTATAGTTGCATAATGTGCTATAGCATTTTTCTGCATAAACATTAAAAACGCATCAATAAATGCGTTATCATGACATTCATGAACATGTACTGGTAACTGGATAGTACTGGACTACTTAATTACACAAATCTATCATTAGAAGTGATAAAATAGATAGCAAATAAAATGAATTTTTTTATGAATAAAATAGATAAAAAAAATTGAATGAATTTTTATGAATAAATGGATAGATGGCTAGAGTGAATAGACTTTTAATAAACTAGTGCGCCTCACCATCAACGATTGCATCACTGCTTACCATCAGGTAGGATCGCAGTCAAGCATTAGTATGTAGCAAATTAAAAAAAAATGAATATAACGGAATAATTTAAACAATACACTGTTACCATATTGTGGTCTTTTTTTTTTTTTTTTTTTTTAGGTAGGTAAAAATCATCCAATGACGAGTCCCACCCTTGGGCGGAGCGGGAAACAAGTGTCAGACTCTTACTGACTAAACAACCTACCCCATTCCAACGTTGCCATATACACCAGGGCCAGAGCCTTCCTTTCAGACGCGAACCCATGGCCCCAGTTGGCTTCGACCCTTTTGCAGGGTCCCTACGGTTTGCTGACAACTCCTTGAGGCGCGCGGGAACAGTGCGCGCCGTCGACGACTGGGCTTGGTCCGGAGGGTTACCAGACGATTGGACGGCGAGCTACCCATTGCTCGCCATCCACAAGCCCGCGCCTACGGTGGCCGGAAATCGGGATCGGAATCTCGGCGGCGTCTCGGGCGTGAGCGCCGTTGCCTTAAGCGGTCGGCTTCCTCCTTTGCTAGCATTACTGCTTCGCAAAAGGAGGCGACCGCCTGCCACTCCTCTTCGCTCCGGACCATGGCCTCGACCAAGGCCCGGCGCGAGAGATCACCGCCGCCGATCGCCCCCACGAGGACACGGCGATGCTCTGCCCAAGCGGGGCAAACCTCGACCGTGTGCTCCACCGTATCCTCCGGGCGGTCCACACAGTGGCGACACCCGGGCGTCTCTTCCGCACGAATTCGATGCAGGTACCTCCCGAACTTACCATGTCCGGTGAGGACCTGCGTCATGCGGAAAGTAAGAACGCCGTGAGTTCTTTCCAACCACGCCTCAAGGAGGGGCATTACCACCATAATTATGGCGTGCCCAGCACTGGGTTGCGATAGCCGCTGACGCCATTTCACCATCACGAGATCCCGCCGGAGCTCTTTCCGCCACGCCTTGACATGTTCAGGCAGCGGAGTTTCGCCCCGGCGTTGCACTTCCATGCGCAGATCGTGCATGCGTGCAAGGACTGTTGCCTCCAGATCCCATGGTGGCAGGCCAGCAAGAAGGCTCGCCGCTTCACGGGAAATCGTTCGGTACCCTCGGATCACGCGTATTGCCATGACCCTCTGGCATGCGTTCAGCTGGGCCCTCGGTTGCTGCTGCAACGACGGCGCCCACACTGGCGCCCCGTAAAGGGCCATGGACCGAACGATTCCTGCGTAGAGCTTCCGGCAGGGGGCGTCTGGACCCCCAAGGTTCGGCAGGAGCCGCTTGAGGGCAGCCCCAGTACGATTCAGCTTGGGAGCCAGACGACGGAAATGTTCCTTGAAATTCCACCGGCACCATATTGTGGTCTTGGATTTCCTTTTGGTGGATAATTAGTGTTCTAATCAGATCCTATAAAAATGTTGCTTCCGATATTTTCCTAGAACATGATTACATCTTCCGTCACTAAGCGGAACGATACCAAGGAGACATCAGATCATCTTCAGCGCAGAATATGTCAGAGTAGGCCCGAGGGCAGCGCCCCGTCCGGCGGCGCGCAGGTTATATGGTGAGGACGCGGCGCGCGACCCGACGACACTGTCACGCTACCGGCGGCGCGCGCGCACGCAAACGCTGACGAAAACACCGCGCGGAAATTTAATTACAAGTAAAACAGTCGGACAATTTTAAAAGTTCTGTGATGTCGAAACCTGAGACAGTGATGGAGGAGGAGTCGTACAAGGGCAGCGCGGGCGTGGACACGGAGCGCCTCATGAAGGAGCTGGGCCAGGGCCGGCGCTTCCACGTGGGGAACTACCTGCTGCTGGCGCTGTCGGTGTATGTGGCCGCGCTGTACGCCACCAACTACGTGTTCCTCGCCGCCGACGTGCCCTACAGGTGAGCTGGGTGGTGTCGTCGCACGGACTATCAGTTAAGGACCTGGTCTGTGAAATTGGTAGACGTGCCTGTCAGGAAGGTTCGGGCGTTGAAGTGATAGATCCTACTGATTTGGAGACAAATAAAAGGTGTTGATAATTTAAGGGACTTCGGTCAGTCCCTTCACCTGCTTGGTAGTAGTTGTCTGCATACAAACTTTTGATCTCCCTTTGGAGAATCCTAAAAAGAAATTTCTTAGTGCCGCCTATTTCATGAAACGAACTCGTGTGCAAAATTCCACAATCCCAATCCCAGTAATTTCACGATCCCAATAATTTCGGCTGTGCAGCCGGGTGTTCAGTCAGTCAGTTTCTTTTTTTTTATTTATGACAGATTAGATTGATGAAGCAAATGCGGTAGAACTTTAGAATAGCCTTCCTAAATAAAAAGGTCAATTGCAGGAATGCGGTTATGTATTAGTCAATAAATGTATAAAACACACTTATTTGAACTTTTCTCATCTTAAAAAAAAAAACTAAGATTAAGTTCTGTATCGTGAGTGCGTTCACAAAAATATGCCCAAACAAGACATCTAGATCGGAACCAATATTTGTTGCCCATACAAATATTTATTTCGTGACAGAATCGAACCCGCAACACACAGCGCTACAGGCATTCCCTCAATCATTGCGACATATCTTAATAACTTAATTTAATTTGCAAAATTCACTAAAGGTGACCTTACTTACCATTAGGTCAAGAGTGAACCTATAAAAATAAAAATTAACTCTTGGATTATTAAAAAATGTTGGTGAACTGGTTTTTAACTAAGTTGTGACAAGTAAGCAGCTGAATCTAGCATTTAAAGTAGTTCCTAAATAATAAATGATCCCTCAGATTGTTCCTCTTTTTGGATTTATATGTAAATGACAAAAAACCGGGTGTGTGTGTGTTTGCGAGTTCGGTCGGTAGTGCGAGTCGGATTCCCACACTTTATAAGTGTTCCGTACAAAGTCAAATATGGAAACCGTTAATTCCCAAATTGAGTGTCGAAATTTTTTCGGATCGTAATTTTTTTTTGTCACAAAAAAGTGACAAGTTTTTACTGTAGATAAAGATTAAAAAGATAATTATGTTATATGTAGCTAATAATAATTATGTTTAAAAGATTTACCTATTAAACTTTGTGATTTTGTTTTGAAAACAAAAAACAAACTGGGCAATTTCGAGTTTGACAACAAAGTCATCCTACAAGGTTTCCGCGGATTTTTTACCTTTTTACGTATAACCCTAAAAATCCTAGGTTTTGAATATTTTTACGGCTTCAGTACTGGACAGTGAGTTATTAAATAGATCGCCTTGATTTTTAAACACCTATCTAGTTTTGAGTTTTATAACCAGTTTATATTGAAACTAGCTTTTAAACTTAGAAAATAATATTAACTCTAGATCAATTAAATATAATTGAGCCAATACAATTTTAATTCATAATACAATTAGTGACTAGGATTACCTATCTACACTAATATAATAAAGAGGTAAAGTTTGTTTTTTTGTTTGTAGGAGGTAATCTCTGGAACTTACTGGTCTGATTGGAAAAAAATTAGCAACAATAGAAAGCTGCTTTACTCCTGAGTGACATAGGCTATATTTTATGTACGCGGGCGAAGCCGCTGACAAAAGCTAGTAAATTATAGACCAGTGCAGATAGCTTTTGTAAGGGAACAAAATAGTAGTAGAATGAAAGCCATTGGAAAAGGAATAGAATGTTACAAAAATTTAAGGAAAAATAAATTACGGTATTTGCACTAGACTATTACACGACGCGCGATGGAGGTCGGTAAATTCTCAAAAATATATGAGTTTTGGAATTGAGAAATTCCTCTTGTTTATTCTTGCCAGACTAATATGTCGCGGAAATGATAATCCAGTTATAATAATATTATAAATAGGTACGTGTGCTTGATAACACAAGGAATACAACTGCACTATTGTTATTGTTATCGTCGTCTATACACTTGCAGCCATTTCTGTTGTAAGGTGGGAAAGTATCAGATGACGTCACTCGCTGGAGCGAGAGGGCGAGTCAATTTTTTACTGACTTAATACACTCCCGTATTCTTCAGTTATATTTCGCGTTGCAAGGGGACGACGTGAATGGCTGAAAGAGTAACCTTTCTGCCATTCTCGCAACCATAACACAAACCTAAACATTATTTCGTCGTAAAATCTTTTTATATATATATATATATGTATATTTTTCTTGTAGTCGTCCGTAGAACTATCCTTAAAGTTGTCACTATGCACCGATTTCTAATTTGAGTATTTTTTTAATGGTAGGTAAAAATCATCCAATGACGAATCCCACCCTTGGGCGGAACGGGAAACAGTGTCAGACTCTTACTGACTAAACAACCTACCCCATAACTACTTTGCCATATACTTACACCAGGGCCAGAGCCTTCCTTTCAGTCCCTACGGTTTGCTGATAACTCTTTGAGTGCGCTCAGTGCGTTCGGAACCACTCCGCATATCTGATTTGTGTATTTGAAGTTGAGTATTTATCCAACTCTAGTTCAGCTTGAAAACCTGTCAAAAGACTTTGAAGTAATAGATTTTTTTTTTTTTTTTTTTTTTTTTTTTTTATGGTAGGTGAAAATCATCCAATGACGAAACCCGCTCTTGGGCGGAGCGGGAGACCAGTGTCAGACTCTTACTGACTAAAAAACCTACCCCGTACCTTCCTTGCCTTATTTCTGGAGTCGAGGTTACAGTTTTCACTTACCCTCTAGGCTCCAGGAGGCTTCGACCCTGAAGGGCCCCTGCAGTTTGCTGACAACTCCTTGAGGCGCGCGGGAACGGTGCGCGCCGTTGACGACTTGGACTCGGTCTTACCAGACGATCGGACGGCGAGCTACCCATTGCTCACCGTCCGCGAGCCAGTGTCTACGGTGGCCGGATATCGGCAGGATCGCGGCGGCGACGGCTACGGCGAGTACGCCGTTGCCTTTGCCTTATGCGGTCGGCCTCCTCCTTTACGAGCATTACTGCTTCGCAGAAGGAGGCGACCGCCTGCCATTCCTCTTCGCTGCGGACCATGGCCTGGACCAGGGCCCGGCGCGAGAGGTCGCCGCCGCCGATCACCCCCACGAGGACACGGCGATGCTCTTCCCAAGCAGGGCACACCTCCACCGTGTGCTCCACCGTGTCCTCCGGGCTCGCCTCACAGTGGCGACACCCGGACGTCTCTTCCGCACGAATCCGGTGCAGGAATCTCCCGAACTTCCCATGTCCGGTGAGAACCTGCGTCATGCGGAAAGTGAGGACGCCGTGAGGTCTATCCAGCCACGCCTCAAAGAGGGGCACTACCGCTGAGATTACGGTGTGCCCAGCGCTGGGTTGCGACAGTCGCTGTTTCCACTTCACCATGAGATCTCGCCGGAGCTCCTTCCGCCACGCCTCGACATGTTCGGGCAGCGGATCTTCGCCCCGGCGTTGCATCTCCACGCGCTGGTCGTGCATGTGTGCAAGGACTGTTGCCTCCAAATCCCATGGTGGTAGGCCAGCAAGGAGGCTCGCCGCCTCGCGGGACACCGTGCGGTATCCCCGCACCATCCGGATGGCCATGACCCTCTGGCAGGCGTTCAGCTGGGCCGCCGGGCGTTTACGTAGCGTCGGCGCCCACACTGGTGCCCCATAAAGGGCCATGGACCGGACGATGCCGGCGTAGAGCCTCCGGCAGAAGGCGTCTGGACCCCCAAGGTTCGGCAGGAGCCGCTTGAGAGCAGCCCCCGTCCGATTGAGTTTGGGGGCCAGACGTCGGAAGTGCTCCTCGAAATTCCATCGGCTGTCGAGGACAAGTCCTAGGTACTTCATCGTCGACCCGACGCCGATGTGAACTCCTTCTACCGTTAGTTGGGAACCCGTTGGTGGCGCGTTCCGAGGGCCGTGAAAGCACATGGCCTCGGACTTGTGCAGTGCCACCTTGAGTCCCAACTGCTGGATCCTCTCAACGACTGTCGCAACCCCGCGTGTCGCTAGTTCGACCGCCGCCTGGTACGACCTTCCCTGCGCTAGGACCAGCGTGTCGTCTGCGTAGCAGACCACGCTGACCCCTACGGGGAGGTCGGCGCGCAGCACGTAGTCGTACCCGATGTTCCACAAGGGCGGTCCTAGCACCGATCCCTGTGGGACACCGCACGACATCTCTCGCCGTTTCCAATCTCCTTGGTGACCGGGGTAGACTATGTACCTGTCGGACAGGTAGGCCTCGATCGTACGACAGAGGTAGTCGGGCACCCGGTGATACCGGAGTGCCGTCCTAATGCAACTCCAGGGCAGGGAATTAAAGGCGTTGGCAATGTCCAACGACACCGCCAAGACACACCTGCCCCGGGACACCGCATCCCCCGTCGTGAGGGCTCGCACGCGCATGATGGCGTCCACCGTGGAGCGCCTCCTGCGAAACCCGAACTGGTCGTCCGCGAGATCGGGCCCCTTCAGTGTTAGGTGCTTGACGAGGCGGTCTGCAATGACTCTTTCAAAGAGCTTGCCCACCTCGTCAAGCAGCACAATGGGCCGATACGCGGACGGAGAGTCCGCAGGGCGCCCCGGCTTCGCGACGAGGACCAGTTTTCCCGTCTTCCAGGGAAGTGGGAACTGGCCCCTCTCCAAGCATGCGCTAAAGAGCCCCCCCAATCGAGACCCGAGAGCCTCCATGGCCAGGACCCATGCCTTTCCTGGCAAGCCGTCGGGTCCTGGGGCGGTATTCTTCGCACCCATCCTGCGTACCGCCACTCTCATCTCTACCTCGGTCACTTCCGGAGCATTGGTACCGTCGTCGCTGACGTGGTCCGCGTCAGACACCGCTGGTGGCGGAGCCATGGGCGGGGGGGAGTGGTCCCCCCGCGCAGGGAACAGAGCGCTCACCACACCCTCCACGATCTGTGGCCGGAGACTCTGCGTCAACGGGGGAGCCCATGGGCGGAGTTTCTCCCGCACCAACTTGTATGGGCGTCCCCACGGATCAGCGTTGAGCGTCCCCAGCCACGCTTTGCAGGCCTCGTCTTTGGCCCGCTTTATCTCTGATCGGAGGGTGCGCCTTGCCACCCTGTATCCCTCGTACAGCTCCGCCTCTACGGCCTCCGCACCCGGCGGGCGGAAGCGGCGCCTGCGGTGTCTGGTATACCGGTGTCGCGCAGCATTGCATGCGAAGTAATAGATAAGTTCTTAATTCGAAATACTGAATTCAGAAACCCTCCCTTTATTAGTGAGTACCACCCGCCGCTGCTCGTATCAGCGGCTACCCGCTACGAACAACGTGCTACGCGCTACGCCTGCCCAGCTGTAGCTCACTTGCGGACTCACACGACCACTCAAATTAAAACAATACATGCGATTCGATTCCGACACAATTCTATTTTTGTTTTCGTAACGAGTGTTGAGCTACTTCTAGATAATTTGCTAATCAATGCATTCAGTGGTAGATTTCAATATTAATTCATAATAATAATACGTTGTTAATATTGGCCGTAATTTACAACCAACTAGCTTTTTCCAGCGGCTTCAACCGCTGCCACTTAAGCCCTAAAAGGACACCGGTGTCCGCACATCTATTGTCTTTTAATTGTGTCAGTAATTATGGTATTCGAAAGGTTAACCTAAAAACCCCGTGTCATGCCCTCAGGGGCCGCATGCATTATACAAAATCCTTTCTTAATGCTTGCCTACTTCAGAAAAGAAGGCCTGTTGCAAAATTACACCTCCCAGTATTTTCGGCTATGCATTCTAATGTTATTCAGTTTTTCCTTGATCTATAGATTATATATACAGTAGGTATTTAATATCAAGTCGGTATCTTACTAAATTGTGGCAAACTGTCTGCGTAGAGTTAACGGGAAAATGTTGATGTTATTTATTGATGCTGGTTATCTTTCCTCAACGTTTGCGTGTTTATTTGATACATTCGAAAAGAAATTTCCAAATTGATGACGTCAGCGACGACGCACGCACGTGCACTTTTACCTGTGGGGAATACCCCAATACGCGTTGTTTATAACCTAATATATCAAAATTATTTAGAAATTGACTGAACACTAACTAAATTGAATTGAACGGAAAACTTGTAAGATCACTTATGTGTTAAAAACTTTTTCTCAGAAACGCAAGAAAGTATTAAACTAAAATAAATATCAAATATTTAATACTGCTACCTCTAACGAGCTGTGAAGTCAAAGTCAAAGTCAAAAGTCAAAGTCAAAAATTTTTATTTCACATGGGCCTACATGGGCACTTATAAAACGTCAGATGCTAGTGCACGGTTCCAAATTGGTCGTTTCCGATGGAGAAGAACCGGCAAGAAACTCCATGGTTACTCTTTTAAAAAAATTGTTATCTTTACAATATTTCCATATTACAACACATAAATTATGTAAGGACAGTGCAGACCAGTCAATATTGAACTCCTACCGTTAAAATGGTAGGAAGTCATCTAAAATTTGCGTCTACAATGTTCTTACATTCACATTATTAAAAGAGGCTATATAAAAGCAAGAAAAATAATCACAAGTCTCAGTAAGACAATTACATTATATGATGGATCTATAAAATGGAATAAGGAATATTGTGAGAATGTATCAAAATAAAAGAATAAAGAGATGTCGTATATAAAAAAAAAAAAATGAAAAAAGATGGAGCAGTTAACAGACAATTATACAGAATATTAATAAGTTACCAGGGGGCCACATGTGCAGAAGCGGTCATTGCCAGACAGTTGTGTCTTCGACATAGTCTCTAACCTTATAATATGCTTTTTTGGTTAGGACACGCTTAATATGAGTTTTGAACTTTCTCTCGGTAAGTTCTGTCACCTCCTTTGGCAGCTTGTTATAAAAGCGTACGCTATTTACTAAGAATGACTTGCTGGTCTTAGCTAATCTCCATTTAGGTATAACAATTTCATGTTTATTACGTGTGTTTTTGTTATGGAGATCGCTTCTAATTTTAAAAAGTCCTAAGTTTTTACGAACATATAAAATACATTCTAAAATATAAAGAGAAGGCAGAGTCAGTACATCGATTTCTTTAAACTTATTTCTGAGGGACTCGCGAGGACCCATTTTATAAATAGCTCGGATTGCTCTCTTTTGTAATATGAATATTGAATCTACATCAGCTGCAGATCCCCACAGCAAAATGCCATAAGACATAATACTGTGGAAATAAGCATAATAAACTAACCTAGCTGTATCAACATCTGTTAATTGTCTAATTTTTCTTACTGCATATGCAGCTGAGCTTAGTCTACCTGAAAAAATCAAAACTTCTAAGTCAACATAATTTAACGACATTTTTTGATACTCACAAGGAAATAAAAACCTATATGATATTTTCCGTTGATCTAGAATCCTGAAACTTCGCAAAAAGTTTCTTAGTAACACTGAAGGAAAAGTCTTGAAAGCCGTTTTGTAGTTACTTCACAAAAAATAATTCGATTCCAATAATTCTTTATTTTTCCCTGTGTTTCGATTCAAGAATTAAAATAAGTTAGTACGGAAACTTCGGAGTATGAGTTGCAACGCGAGTGATTTTATTTCTTCACCGGTATTTTTTTGCATAATATATAATTTCATCACATAATACACCGTCATCGATACAACATACATGTCTAAACCAGAAAATTAAAAAGCCCCGAAGTTCAGTATTATGACTACAAAAAATTCAATGAAACATAATGATGTGTTTTATAATGATACGGTCAGAGATTCACAAAAACATTGACCACAAACACAACATCTAGTAGTCAGAGAGATATGACATGTATGTATACATAATATTATTATGTCAACATGAATGAGCATTCATTCATGTTGACATGTGTAAATCAGTGAAATAATGTTATGGCCACAGATATCTGTGGATCTATACAGATATACCTAGATAACGCAAGCATCACGATCTGTATGAAACCAAGCGTGCCATTTTTTGACTACCTATTATGGCGTCACAAGCACTATTTGTGACGGGAAAATCAAATCGATTCAAAGACGCCGCCGCGTACGGCGTCCCCGTCGCTCCAACCCCGCCTTGTCCGATTAGCGCTGTACAACGATGCAGACTGACCGCGAAAGTGAAGTAGTTGCTCATGCGTTATCTATGTATATCTGTGGAAATGGCAGACTGGTGAGATCCTATTTACTACTTAATAATTTAGTGCTAATTCATTATGTAACTGACCGTTTATTATTAGTTATAATAAATGTGCAGTAAATGGAAGTGTGTGATGTGTGGCTGCCTAGATACAGCCACATTGTTGTCTAGTCTAGATGAGCTGCGACTGCGCGGAAGTATTGCAAACATTGATAAAGTTCAGTCACGTTTGTCGGCCACGAATGCGGTATTCGGACAAAAGCATTAAGATTCGATAACCGTAAATCGAAATAAGTAACGCTTCCTTCCTGTCTGTGTAGAGCGAGGAGTGCACTTCCTTCCTAGTACGAGCTACGAACTGGCGCGGTACTGCGCCTGCGCTCTCTGTGCTAGCGCGTATTTGCGTAATTTATGAGCATAATTACGTAAATTAATTATACATTTGTAGATAGCTCTGAGATTAACCGCGAAAGTAGTTAATAATAAAGGGAAAATTCATTGGAAAATTGACAATAATTACAAGGGAAATTCAGTTCACTTTATCTGACGCTGTAGAAATTTTATTTATGGTGGTATCGAATTTATCAATGAGCTACATGTCGATTCAGTTTTGAGGAAGTTAAATTATAAAAAAAGTAAAAAAAATATATATTGTTATATTAACGTGATCTTCTTTAGCAAAAAATTTCAACCTTTTATATTGTAGTATCGTTAAATCAAACTATAGATGTCCGTTCGGTACTTATAGCTATTTATTAAGTAAGTACACGGCGGGTGTACAATCATATGTATAGTAGACACAACTTAACAGTTCCCTACATTACAACAACTATAGAGAAAAACGCCATATTGTCATCATCATCATCACCATCTCAGCGTTAGTCCCGGTTGCTTCCTTGGCTTTCACCTCGGTGCCCGGGGTCCGCTTTCCAACCTAAACGCCTCCACTTCGCTCGGTCTTTCGCGTCCTTTGCCGTAAGCCCATTGGCACGCATATCGTCCCTTACGACGTCGATCCAACGCCTCTTAGGCCTTCCTCGTTTTCCGGGTCCCGGCGGAGGCGGCATGGCGAGGCATCTGTTACCAACGTAGTCTGCCGGTTTTCGTAATACGTGGCCATACCAGCGTAGGCGACCCTCCTGCAGTTTATCCGCTATGTCACGGACCTGAAGGCTGCCCCGGATGTGGGAGTTTTTAATGCGGTCTTTTCGCGAAACTCCCGACGTCCAGCGCAGCATATTCATTTCCGTGACACGCAGGCTCTGCTTGTGCCGCTCAAGTACAGGCCACGCTTCACTGCCATACAAAAGGACAGGCCTAATGATGGTCTTATAGACCTGTCCTTTGAGCTTAACCGGCATTTTGGGGTCACAGATAACCCCCGCCACCTCACGCCATTTCGCCCAGGCCGCCGAGATACGTGACTCGACGTCGCAATCGACATCCCCGGACTCGTGGAGCACCGATCCCAAGTACCTGACCTGTTCCGTGCGCTCGACTGTGTCTTCGCCAATGCGAACAGGAGCAGCGTTTGTTGTGTCACAGGCCAAGTACTCGGTCTTCGCCGCATTAATTTTCAGACCGCCGTTTTCCAGCGATTCCTTCCACGCTGTCACACGTCGAACCAAGCGCCCACTATCCGAGTCCGCCAGCGCGATGTCGTCTGCATACATGAGCAGCCATGGCGGCTGCTCATGTAAGTCCCTGATGTTGAAGGACAGCACGTCCAGCACCACGCTGAACAGAAACGGACTAAGGACAGAACCCTGGTGAACTCCGACGGTGATGGTGAAGGGTTTCGTATCGCCAACAGCGGTCCGAACCACAGAACCGGAGTCTCGGTACATATCTCGGATGATGTCAACATAGGTCTCGGGCACTCCTTTGGATCTCAGCGCCCACCAGATCACCTCACGGGGGACACCGTCGAAGGCCTTCTGCATGTCAAGGAACAAGAGGTGCAGAGGCGTATTCTTTGATCTGTATCCCTCCATGGTAACCCTTAGGGCAAAGATGGGATCCATGGCACCATGGCCTGGTCGAAACCCATATTGACATCCCGAGACGGTGCACTCCTGTCGGATCCGAGAGTCAATCACCCGCTCGAAGAGTTTCATGGTGTGGGACATAACCTTAATCCCCCGGTAGTCGCCACACTCCTGCACTGATCCCTTGCCTTTGAAGACTGGAGTGATAATACTCAGTCTCCATTGACTCGGGATCTTTCCGGTGAGGAGCATGCGGTTAAATAGGTGGGTTAAGATGCCCACACCACGAGGACCCATCGCCTTCCAGGCTTCAATGGGGACTCCATCGGCACCGACAGCTTTCCGGTTCTTCATGCGGCGAAGAGCCACATGCACTTCCTCAGGCGTAACCAGGGGTACAAGTCCCTGATTTGGAGGGAGAACCGGAGACAGCACCTCTTTGTGCTGCTTGTTCAGCAGCTCGTGGAAGTACGAGCGCCATCTCTCCTTCACCGCGAGGTCCTCGCATAACAGATTGCCCTCAGGGTCTCTTACACAGCGGCACTTAGTGATATCCAGTGCCGCTTTGACCCTGGAACGTGCCAGCTTATATATGAGCTTCTGCCCCTCAGACGATTCCAACTTATCATAAAGTGGCTCGTCTGGCTCTGGCTACGGCCCTCTTGGCGGCACGTTTTGCAGCTCTGTATGCGTCGCGGTCTTCAGGAGATTTGGAAGCTTGCCACGTTTTGAAGAGAGCTTTCTTCTCTCTGATCTCCCTCTGGACTGTGTCATCCCACCACCAAGTCTCCTTGTCACACTTGCGGCCGCCCCTGGACAAGCCGAGCACCGACTTTGCCGCCTCGGTGATGGCAACCTGAATCCTGTCCCAGTGGCTTTGCACAGGTTCGCCATCGGTGCCATCGCACTTGTCGCCGATGGCCGACGCGAACGACTGGGACGTGGCTTCATTCAGTCGCCACCACCGTATTCGGCGTTGTCGGCGCTCAACAACCTTGATCCTAGGGTTGACGCGCAAGTCCATGACAAGGAGACAGTGTTGTGCAGTGAGACTCTCGCCGGGTTTGACCTTGCAGTTGGCTACCTTACTGATATGGTGCCTCCGTGTGAGTAAGAAATCGATTTGGGTAGCGTACCTCCCGCTCTTGTAGGTAATCAGGTGTTCGGGTTTCTTTTTGAAGAACGTGTTCACGATGGCAAGGCCGGCAGCCGCACACGTTTGGATGATATTCTCCCCCTCCGCGTTACGGCTACCGTATCCAAAGCCACCGTGAACATGCTCAAACTCCTTGCACCTGTCACCCACATGACCGTTCAGATCACCACCCAAGACGATTCCCTGTGACAACGGGATGCCACGAAGCACCCCACCGAGTTGATCCCAGAACGCAGCCTTTTCAGTGTCGCTGCAACCGACCTGAGGTGCGTAGGCACTTATCAAGTGGGTTACAACCCCGTCAATAAGCACACCTACGACCATAAGCCGATCACTGTAGCGTTTCACCTCCAAAAACGCCATATTGTCTCGTCTGTTATTTCTATCGCCATGGCAACTATCTACATCACATATATGAAAGGTGAAGAATATCTCGATGCCTCCCACGTAAGTTGTTGTAACCCACAAAATGGCGAATTTGGGTTTTTTATGTAAAAGTGTCTAATTTTATGTAATCTATCCTACAAAAAAACAAAAAGTCCAAAAAACCTATTATTTAAGGTACTTTTGAAACGTATAATGTTGTATATTTCGAACGATTCCGGCGTAGACTGTAGTATTTATTATTTGCAATGGTTTACAACGGAGAACAGCGCACGTGCGTCCGTTGTATGTAACACATATCACAGATTACGCTGGGATTCGCTGCCAGATGCACCTCTCATGCAATTTTTACGTCGTTAATTTAATATTCTAGTAATTACTATTCCCTTTAATCTTATCTTTAACTAACATGATAACCATTTAAAATATGTTATTGATCCCATACAACAATTTACGTCGCTAATTTTTAAATTATTTTATGTTAAGTGATACGTAAAATATTTTACTTCGATGCTAGATATGTAAAAGTAGGTTGTAACATCACATTCAATGATTTACGTCGCTATTCGTTTGAAATAAGTACGTTGTATGTATTTTTCAGGGAGTCTTTTATGAATATCACTGAACTCAGAGTCACTCTAGGCAACCATTTTCAATGAATCTGAGAAGTTTTAAAAGACTAAACTAAAAGGTGATGGCATATTCGTAACTTTGGACCTTGAAACTGCTCACTTACTAGTAGTTCATAGCTGTGTGGTATAATAACCATTTGGATTACGACTGTTATAGCCATTTTTGTTTATATTATATTATTATTATTCTAGCTAGCCTGTGCTGTCCTACTGCTGGGCAAAGGCCTCCCTCCATTCTTTCCAGTTATCTAAGTTACTCGCTTTATCGTACCAATTCTCAAGGAAGACATCCAGGTCGTGTCGAGGAAATGAGGGCCTGGAACACAAAAGGCACCGAAAGATTACATGTGAGTTTTAGTCTTAATCAGTAAAAGCAACTTTACTGATTAAAACTCACTAGGACTTTCCTTCTTGCTCGTGTTTATTGCTAGTTTCCCAAATCAAAAAACGTTGTTCGTTACTTTTACCTTAGTCACCACCTGCATGTTTCTGCACTGTTGAACTGTTTAAGCTAAGTCCACTATCAGTTATTTGATTGAATAAAGTATCGTTTGAAAAAGGCATTACCTTTTTAAAAAAAAAATACACATTTACAGACTAGAGATTTTTCAAAAGCACTAACAACGTCAAAGAAAACCTTTCTAGTAAAATATCAAAAACAGCCAGTAGGAAAACTGGTCTATTGAGTCTGCTGGAAGCACTATTTCAATAAATTAAACTAAAAAGGTGACAAAGAAAATGATGTATAACTATGGCTAATTTAGTTATAGGAGAGCCAAGCTTAGAATTTATGCTGATACTATTGTGAGACATAAGTAAATAAGAATAAATTGCCTGTTGCCGTTACTGAAACTTCAAACTTCAGACGTGTGTAAACAACAGTTTTCCCATTTCTATAAGTGATTAAGTTCTTAATACGGTGTTAGTTAAATTTGATATACCAACAGCAGCATTAATCCCCGATCAAAAAGATATTTAACAGCCTGTGAAAAAGTCTGGGTCTGTCAAAACCATCGTTTGTTACCATTTCAAGTCTTTTCAACTGCTTGCAAGTTGAGTCACACTATGTTTGACTAAATTCACTAATGTTATATTAAGACAGAGGTTTAAACTTTTAGTGTATATAGTAATAATGTATAGTTTTTGCCTAAAGGGTACACAGAGAAAACAGAAAACGATCTGAAAGGTAATAATATCGTAAAAATAAAAGAGGTACCAGTTTGTTTTGAAGATTCAATATTAATTTAATGTTTTATCAGACTGTAAGGTGATGACCACTTCTTTCAACATATTACCAGATGCCAAAATACCTTAAGATGCCAAAATGCTGATGATATGAATACACCAGTTAGGTGCATGAAACCAGTTTTTTTGGGCTCGGGAAACAATCCCTCTATTGTATATATTACGAGCAAAACTTAATATTTGCGGGCTTTTCTAGATTCAGTGTAAGTTATTAAACATTACTTATTTACCTATCGTTTGTCTTGGATATGCTTATGAAAAGAAGAAGAATAAAGCATATTACAGAATGAGCTATAAGTATAGTCACTTGAAAAAATGGAGAGAGGAAAAGATTACAAAGTGATAGTGTGAAGGGTGATACGACAAAATGGAAGAATAAGCTTGTTCCACCGACTCCAAATCACATTGGACTAAGATAGGAACATGATGATTTACCTATTTTTAAATCTCATTGGTTACTAGAATTTTTTTAATCATTTTGGATACGATACTTTTTTGAGTTTTGATTATTTAAACTATAGTAAAAATTTGATTAAAGGACGATGTAATGAATTGAAAGTAATTAATTAAAATTTAATTAATTACTTTCAATTCATGACATAATAATTTAAATTTTGAAAAAGCTTCAATTTTTATTTTCAGATTTTTTTAAATGATTTTTAATCTTAATCTTTAATGTTTTTCTAATCTTTAAAATATCGTTTCTTATTCTAAACTCTAAACCCTAAAATGTAAAATTTTGATAAACTTGATTGAAAATATTCTGCTTTTTTTGTATTTCGGTAACGTATCAACGAAAAGGTCTTGTCCTAAACGAAATTAGGTTGAAAAAACATTGTATTTATTTTATTATATCAAGTAATGATACACATACCACACCTTTTTTTTTATTTGTAACCGACGTAAATTGATGTAAGTATCAGATATGATCCAAATCGGCTCTTGAACTCCCGTGTATAATAATGTAAGTGATAGTTACAACATTTTGTGAGGACCTCCTGTCGCGGTAAACAGTTGTAACAACAAAATTCAAGAAACCGTTAAAATTATAAAGTAATGACATGTAGTAAACGATAACATATTAATAACTATACACTCATACCGAATTTCAAAAAGATTCGTTGAAAAATGTGGCTTGTATCGCAAAAAGTATCTTTAAAACGCTCTCCTGTAAAATTGCATTTTTGGGGTTACAACAACTTACGTGGGAGGCATCGATCTATTTATATTAGTTAGGCACACAAACCTACCCCAACTACTACGCTACCTTTACTAGATAGCGTAGTAGTAGGGTTAGGTTTTGGTTTATGCAGTTTGTTAAATATTATGCTAGTGGAGGGCAGATAGCATCCATTTTAGAGGTCTCAGTCACCGGATTGAGGCCCATTGTTAGGCGTATAATTATCAAGGTGTGAAGCAGGGAAATCTGAAGGACACACCATCATAGAATCTATGTTTGTTGACAAGATCGAGTACTTCTCAGATTTTAGAGGTACGGGATCATTTGGATAAGATCGCTATCTAACCTATCAGGAAAATATAAGCAATAACCCGGAAACTAGCTCGACTGCGCAGTGTCACCTGTCATCTTTTGGTATGACGTAGATACATCCTCGTTGGATTTTGCCATCTGTGTATGTTTCATTACACAACCGTCGTTATTAGAAATTAAAAGAGTGTGTAATTTACCGCATTCGGTGGAGAGATTGGTATAATAGCTGGACAAGTAATGTATGGCTCTGTTGGTGAAATATTTTCGATATTCGTTAGCTATGAGTGTAAACCAGTATCTAGTCTGTCTTGCCTTAGCAAACATAATACAAATCAATCTTCTAAAACTCGTTAATAAATCAATTCAGCACTATTAGATCCCTTTCATTGCTTTTTACTAGAAATTGGTCAGTTATGGCAGTAAGATTTATAAATAAACTTGTTTGATGCACACACATCCTCATTCAATATCTTCGGTTTCGCTAGTTTTACACCTGCACCGGCCAAATTAACTAAACACTTACTTAATTTGAAAGTTTCATCGGTGCTATTGATAAGCGTATTGAAGCAGATTTATATACGTACAGATATAGATAAAGAAGTCAGGTAAATGATAAACTCATAATTTTTTAATAGTTTCTTATCGAGTTTGTAGAATCAATGGTTTTTTATGGTAGGTAAAAATCATCCAATGACGAATTCCGCCCTTGGGCGGAACGGAAAACAGTATCAGACTCTTACTGACTAAACAACCTACCCCGTTCCTACGTTGCCACATATACCAGGGCCAGAGCCTTCATTTCAGACACGAACCCTTGGCCCCAGTAGGCTTCGACCCTTCTGGTTTGCTGACAACTCCTTGAGGCGCGCGGGAATAGTGCGCGCCGTCGACGACTAGGCTTGGTTCGGACAATTACTAGACGACCGGACTAACGGAGAGCAATGGGTAGCTTGCCGTCCACAAGCCCGTGCATACAGTGGCCGAAAACGGGTCCGAATCCGTTTTCGGCGGCGAATCCCGGCGGCGTCTGGGGCATGTGCGCCGTTGCCTTATGCGCCACACTTTCTAGCTTCGGATCACGGCTTCTACCAAGGCTTAGAGCTAGAATCAAAAGTTAAATCAATAAACCTTCAAAGGTTAAATTAATAAACAATTACAATTGTCATTTATACTATTTATATTTTAATAAAATAAACATTAACACAAATCAGTTTCTTGGAAAAACTTTAAAATAGTATTTGTGCAACTTTCCTGTTGAGTGGAGCCTCTTCGTTTGTTACAACTTATGAGATGAGTTACTTCACACATTTGCATCCGTTTGGCCGGACTTTCACTAGCCACTAGCTGAGGTCATAATAATATGGCTACTTACAAGTTACTTTTATTTTTTAAAAGAAATACAGCTCAGGCAGGACTGAAAATCATAAAGAACAGCCCATATAAATACTAGTTTTACCTTAAAATACATAAAAGTGGTGTTTATTTAACAAATGTATATCAAGTTCTGCAAGAATCCATCGTTATACTTGTACCGAGCAAATTCCGCCATATTACCATTCTTTGTCGTATGGTCGCTCCACATAACTAGCGTCGTGAATTCACACGGGAATTCACGCTGTGAATAATCTACACAAGTCGCACCGCGCAAACACCACGCGAAAACTGTCCTTATTCACGTTCACGCCTGTTTAGGAGCTTCACGGCACTAATCTGGAGTTATAAATACGCCATTGTACAATATAATGCGCAGCAGTTGGTCAAATTTAAAGTGCGAATATAAAAGAAAATTGTTAATATTTTTCCACGTTAAATCTACTTGAGTTTTCCAATTACTATACTTAATAGTTTCTGTAATTATAATTAGGTAACTATTATTTCTAAAAGCCTTGTTCAATGTTGTTTGTTTGAATTGGTGAATTAATCGTGCCCTATTTGTGTAGGTAAATTACTTGAAACTAATATAATTACTAAAAACAAAGAAACTAATATAGGTATACACCGTTAAATTTTGATCGTTTTAATCCCGATTTATGTAGATAAAATAAAAAAATAGAGTAATTTTTTTTCTAAATCTCCTAGCAGCGGCGGCTTTAGGGGGTGGCGAACTGTGCAATCGCCCAGGGCCTCGCTCTTGGAGGGGCCTCGCGCAACAACCCAAGCTAATAAATGTAAAAAAAAAATGTTAATAATGTACCTATCTAGTCTAAATTAAAATTTTCAACTTGAATTCTTAAAAAATGTGGTGTCTAAAAACGTATTCTTGAAATTAATCCACTTGCTTATTTTTTACCTTGTGGGTGTCATAGCTGGAATTTTATCCTAGAAGATACAATATCGTCTTGTTTTCAAGCAAAATCTTTTTTTGTTTTGCTACAAAGGTTGTACACTGTTTGCCGGCTCAAGTCCGAGGTCGGCTATTTTAAATGCTCATGTAAAATCGTTATCGCTGAAAGGACAAAGGGCCTCGCAAAGACCTGCTGCCCGTAGCCTCGCAATAGGTAAGGCCGCCGCTGTCTCCTAGTGATATACGCATTAAAAAAATAATTTCTTTAAGTAAACGAGTCAATGACCTCGTAGGTAGTCGTCGGGTGTTGCGTACTAACTACCTACAGGTCATTGAACTGGCCCAGCTGATATTTACTTAAAAAAATCAATTTCGAAAGTGCATAAACGAATTAGAGTTTTAAAAAAAAGTGCTTATTTTTTTATTTTAACTTTACAAATCGATAGTGTTTCAGGTACCGGATCGACCCTCCAAGGGATTAAAACGATCAAAATTTAACGGTGTATTGTAATTTAATATACAAACTAAATATAAATGTACAAAGGGGTAGAAAAAGAATTCACAGGGTGTATTAGTGCTCAGAACTCTGAGAGCATTGCCTGTGGATGCCATTGTCCGTTGGATAGCAATGCTGATTCGATTGGTGGCACAAAGAGTCAACCAGCCGTTTGCTGATATTAAGAGGCCGGTTCGGGACGATTTATCCATACCAATAAAAAACTATGACTATGACAATTATGGTGATATTTGGATTTAGACAATATTTATCTAGGTTCCCAGATCTTTCTTTTTTAAAAAAGCTTAAAACAAGCTTTTTTAAAAAGCATTAAACAAGCTTTAATGCTTTTTTATAAAAGCTTGTCTTTTAGCACCATAGTATGGTTGAAATATGCTCGACTTGCAAATGATTTTGGTATTACGTTTGTATGGATAAATCGTCCCGAACCGGCCTCCTGGAAACTTAACTCTAAACTAAGTTATAATACTAGCTACATGAGTCACATCAGTTTATATTTCTGTAGTTCTTGAATAATGAAACAAAGCGGTATCATTACGCGGTCGCATCTGTGTGAGACGTTATCTCGGTTAATTGTATGATTGCAGGCACTGTGTCCGACATCCGGTGGACGCTAATGTTGCACCTTGTTGTCGTGTACTGTGACTTGTCCGAGACGAGATATGTGCGTAATGATCTCTATAACTCGTGTCTCACAGCTAAATTCTTACACCAACCTAGGACATTTTCAAAGTGAAACAGCACTTGCTAAGTTCTGTGGATGGGATCATCCATTGCATCACGAGAATCGTATTTGTCTAGTCTGGAAAACAAAGTTACTGTTCCCAACTCTCCTGTATAGATCTTTGACGTGTGTTACAGATAGTCAGAAGGCAGAAGATCTGAATTTTAGTCTTGTCAGGTACTTATTGTGTTATCCAATAAGGTACTGGGTTGTAGACGGCAGATAGGAAGCCTGTTTAAGTACGTTTTTGTATTACTTAGTGGTGGGTCTGCCAAATATCAGTTTGATGCACTAAAGTTGATTAGGAAGCGAGTCCATCACTGCAACGCACTTGTCGAGTCACAACTCCAAATTCTTCGGCATTAACACCGAGTTGCTAGCCTGTCAGTTTTCTATAGACATTTGAGAAAGTGTATTGCATCGACAATTCAATTCTGTCAAGTCCGTTCCATCATCTGATCACTAAAAGTATAGCGTTGCGCCTCCGCTACAAGGAGGACATCGCACCCGCATGTACAAAGCGTTTTGGGAACACATTTACTGTGCGTGCAGCTAGGGAGTAGAATTCTCTGTGTTTCCTGCTAGCTATTACCGAGAAATCTTTAAGTCATCAGTAAATAGAGTACTTCTAGGCAAGCGTGCTCTATCGTCGACCAAATCTACTCTTGAATTACCATCAGGAGACTGGGGAGATAATGATTGATCATCATTGACATGTTCGCGTTTCAACGCGAGCTTGTCTGCTGTACAGAAGCCTTAATATAAATATAATCAATTGGTCTTGTTTATAATTGACAAACTATTACTTTCGTGGAAAGAACGAAATGCAATGTACGAGTATATCTCGGTTCTCGTGGCGGTCGTCAGTTAGAACAAATTCAATTGATTCAACAATCGGCATTAATTGAATAATTAATATCATGGAAACAAATCGTCGTCGTGTGGGTAAACTCCTTATTATTTATCTGTGTAGTAAGTGGAGAAAGTCAATACTGTTATAAGGAATGTTTAGGTACAAAGTGACATACAGATAACACTGTACTTAATTAATTTACTGTAATTAATCTATATTTACTGCACACACGTTATTATTTTAAAACATACCTATGTTTTTACTTGCGGCAAGTCAATGTTCTTTTTATAATGATTAATTGTAATAAAATGGAAAGCTAATGTGTAATAACTGTGTCTAGTATGCATAAAGATCTGTACAAAATAATATTTATACTAATAATAAGTATTCTAAAGAGAAAGATTTGTTTTGATTGGTTTTTATATTTTAAATACCGATTTTAAGTTTTTTATTCAATAATTATGGTTTTAATTAATTCTTTCACGAATGTTTTTCATTCTTTTACCAACTGAGTGAGCAAATATTTTTACGTGGGTGAAACCGTTTACAGATGCTAGGAGGTATCTAACATAAAAATTTAATGTCAAAGTGTTAGTTACTGTACCAACCGTACTCTTCCTAAATAGCTTGTCCGATTTATATGATTTTTGTTTAAGTCTTTTGATAAGTTTGAGAATAGGTCTTCAAAGTTGGTTCTTTTTTACCCTCCTGCCCCCACCCTCTTTTTTTAAAACAATTTCTATGGCTAGTTTTAAAAAGAATTACAAAAAGTACATGTGCTGTACTTTTGGTCGGCTGGCCGGTGAAATAATTAATTCCTGTTGTGTGGAATGAGCGCAATTAATAGTGAGACGGTGCTGCATGACGTTCGTGCGCGTGCGTTGCGTTGCATTGTATGTCAGCTACAAGCGGCCGCCACGCTCACACTAATGTGTCAAGAGGTCTGCACTTCCCGCGCAACAAGGAAGTCCTACTGTCTTCATCGGGCACGACCATTAAGCCTGCTCTACACTTCTCGCTAAGTTGGTCGAAGTTGAACGAATACGTTAGTTTAGATGGGTACTTCGCCTTGCTTCGTGCAATCTCGCCTCGCTTCGGGCGACTTCCAGTCGTTGTCGGTTTGTGCGCCCGAGTCAAAGGATTCGAAGTGCTCCTCGCGAGGTTGCACGAGTGTGTAGTCACATACTTCGGACTTCGATCAACTTCAATGAGTACATCGTCGAGGCAACTTCGCGAGTAGTGTAGAGCAGGCTTTATATAGGTATTCCACAATTGTCAAAAAAACGTCGTCTAGTCCCAAGCTAGCAGAGCTGGTGTTATGAGTGCTAGACAACTGATAAACATACTTAAATATTTCTAAATACATATATATTGTAGATAAATTACACCCAGACACAGAACAAATGATCGTGCTCACCACACAAACAAATGTTTGTTATTTTCCAGGGTGGGAATCGAACCCACGACCTCCGTCATAGCAGTCAGGGTCACCGACCACTAGACCAACAGGCCAGTCTAATTACTTTCACGTTTAATTACGTTTTTTATTTAGTGAATTTCCCAGTGTCCCCATGACACACATTTCCAATATCTTTCGTCATTCATCTAGTATGGTTCTCGTTGCTCGCCTTCAAATCGTATCTACACTCTCCACCTTTAAAAAACAGAGCTATTGTGAATTGGACTCGTACATTGTTGGTTCTCTATAAACTTATCTGTTTCAAGGATTTTAGAATTTTCAAAAAAGATTTTTTTAAACTACAAAACAGTTTTCCGGTTTTTTCTGCACTTGTGCTTAAGATTC
Organism: Mythimna loreyi; assembly: GCA_029852875.1. NCBI lineage: Eukaryota > Metazoa > Arthropoda > Insecta > Lepidoptera > Noctuidae > Mythimna > Mythimna loreyi. The sequence continues at coordinate 405,807 of CM056790.1, forward strand.
CTTGCTTCATGCAAAATTTCAACATTCTAAAAATGCACAATTAGAAGTACCATATAAATTTTGATTCCTTTGAGGGGTCGAAATACACGTTTTTGTGACATAAACGGCCGCATCTTTTTTTGACGTTACCATTGTAGTTTGATTGTTTCACAGCCTCGAGGGTCCGCAGATTTGAGAAAATGACTTCAGTTTCAACTCTATAACTCCATGAATTCTTTAAATAGAGTGTAAAGACCTTACACAAATTGACAGACGGACAAAAACTGATCCATCCGTTTTTGCTTTTAGGGTACGGAAACTTGAAAAGAAAACTCAATTCAAACTCAAAATAATTTTTCAAAAAGACAATTTACAGGCACTTTTGAAATGTCAAAATTGAAGCAAATTTTTAATTATATATAAATTTAATTGAGGCAAAACCTTATACCCCATCACAAAGGTACTTGACTAACACATTGTAATTAAACAACTTAAGATATCAGAGACAAACTGCTTTACAATAGAACCTCTTTGAATGGTATCTACGTTATAAAGAAAAACATTTATTACTTGTCGTGCCTAAGTCGGCGTCCATTACCTTCACAGGTGACGACGCGATCTCACGCAATAAGAAAATCTTATTCACTACTTCTGATAGTTTTTTGTTTCCAGACTAATTTGTCTTTTCTTCATCAAAAGTCAGTACACTCTGTCTTTTTTAAACAATTAAACATTTAACACTTTGTTTTTCTTTTCGCTTAGATCGAAGAAAGATTCGGATATCTTGCGAAACGAAAACTGTTAACGAAAATCTGTATGTTCTGTCGAAATGGTTCACAGCTAATAACCTCTTACTGAACGCGAATAAAACTAAATGTCTAAAGTTCATTACCGAATGTCTCTTTAGTTGGCCTTAATCTAATCTTTGACGGCAAAAAACTGAATGTAAACTGTATTTTCAAAATTGCAATGGGACCCTCACATTAGAACTCGTTCTGGTAGATGAAGCTTCAGATGTAGCCACAGCTAAGTTAGTTCATCATGCCTGTTTTCACAGTATTATATATGTCAGTGTGGGGATCGGCAGATCTTGCAAAAGAGAGCAATCTGGGCTGTTTACAAAATGGGTCTTTGCAAATCTCTTAGAAATATATTCAAAGAAATCGATATACTGATTCTGCCTTTAGTTTATGTCTAAGAAAGTATTTGTTACGTTCGTACAAACTTCGGTCTTTATAAGATTAAAAGCGATTATCATAAATGGACGTTGTCTAAGACAAGACCCATAAGCATAGATATAAGAAAATGCCCATAAGATCTAAACAAATAGCCCGAGTTACACCCCTTAAGGCAACGGAAGCTTTAAATTCCTTGCCCGTGGCCTCAATTGCTTTATTGAAAGCGCAAACTTATTGGGCTGTTTAGTTAAATTTCAATTAAAGCAAATAAACTCTGTAACAGTTATAAAGGTTTCCCGGCAAATCAAAACTAAATTAACTGAAGGCCTATAGGGAATGGCTATTATATTGTATGCCTCTATAATCGAGACCGTATCACCATACCGGGCTTTAATTTTTAATTTGTGTATGGACCAAGGAGTTTTTCCAGATGTTATGAAATTCAATAAAGTTACATCTCTTTTTAAATCCGGCTACCATAATTACGCCAATAATTATAGATCTGTATCTGTACTGCCAGTTTTAATTTTTAAATATTATCTTTTTTTTCAACTTTGGTGGCGAAACCCTTTCTTAATTTTTCAAGAAATTAGGGACCTGGGTCTTTTATTTTGTGTGTGTCCAAATGACACATACGTGGACGTTGCACATTACAGTCAGATAATATGTTTTGAAGTCAGTGAAAAAACCAAAACTATGTAAATTCGGACACTGAAACTTAAACTCAAAATAATTTATTTCGAATAGACCATTTACAGGCACTTTTGAAATGTCAAAATTGAAGTTAATTTGTGCACTGTGCAGTATTGTGAACTGTGTCGCAATCGACAGCAAGTCAAGAGAAGTACTCCTCTCATGCACAAGTTCCGTCTGTCTTGTGAATGAAGTAGTAAGCGCGCGGATGCGCTTCGTTAGCTGGCGCACGTGGACGTTGACCCACTTCGTGCAATCGTCAGCTTTGTCTTACGGGCCACGTTGCGCACGCGCGTCTCCGATCACACAGTTATTACATTCACTCTGATCATCTGCTGCGTGAGTCTGCTGCGGTAGTGGATAGGGGTGGCTGACTGACATTGTAGTTGTGTAAGTACTGAATAAATTACTCAATTTAAACCACTATCAGAGCGGAGCCGTAAAAAAAAGCTAGTGCAAAATATTTCAGTCACGTGTCAGTTCAGAGTCTTCATGGTTGATTTCTTTATAAAAGTCGTTCATAGGTCATAGGTTTTTTTTATGGTGGGAAAAATCATTGAACGACGAATATCGCCCTTGGGCGGAGCGAGAGACAGTGTCAGACTTCTACTGACTGAACAACCCATCGTTCCTTCCTGCCTTAGTTCCAGAGCCCCAGTGTTCTGCTTTTGCTTCAACCTTTGGCCCCTCATAGGTCATAGGTGCAGGTCATAGGCGATGTCACAGAATCATGTTCAAAATTCTAAGCAGTTTCGACGGATTAGTGGCTAATGAAGCCGCGGGTCGACTTCAAGTGTAGCGCTCCTCAGAAAGTTTTTGTAGTAGGCAGGTTTATTGAAATGATTGCGATGCAAACAATAATTTGATCAACGGCAAACAATAATTTGATAAAATTATATTAATTTTGCTACTAGATTTTTTAAAATCTCTCTCTCAAAATTATTTCTCTCCCCGCAGGGCGGGATTTGTCATTTTATGTTTTTCTCACTATAAAAAAAAAGTTTTTTTTTTTTTTTGACGAACGCCGTCTAGTCTCAAGCTAAGCAGAGCTTGTGTTATGAGTACTAGACAACTGGTAAACATACTTATATATTTCTAAATACATACATGTTATAGATAAATTACACTCAGACACAGAACAAACGATCGTGCTCATCACACAAACATTTGTCCTGGGTGGGAATCGAACCCACGACCACCGGCATAGCAGTTAGGGTCACTGACTACTATGCTGACAGGCCAGTCGAGATGGGATAGGTCAAATCGATAAATCATATTGGGTGTTACATTTACTGACTACTAAATAAGATCAAAACCGATGTTTTGACATGTATTTGGAGGCGATACCGAAGTAAAGTAATACAGTAGTGTAGTGTTAGTAGCCTTCCGTGCAACAGGTTGTGAGAGTGGCGGCAACATCTCGCAACTCACAAGTAGCAGCTCACTGTCGGCGCGCGCGACCGTGACTTGTGTGCGACTTGCTGGTGACAGCTGTGACGCCGTGAACATGATCTACACTAAACTCTATGGCAAATAGATGCGGGTCACTTTACGATAGTTCGAAAGTTGGGGCCCAGAGCCTACTGGGGCCTAGGGTCACTTTCTGAAAGGAAGGCTTGGCCCCAATACGAAGGGCAAAGAAGAGCCGGGCTGGGGTGTTTAGTCAGTAAGAGTTTGATACTGTTTCTCGCTCCGCAGTGATTTTTGCCCACCAAAAAAAAAAAAAAAATATAAGTATTTGAAAGTAGTATTGGAACGCAAAGGGTAACTAAAAGAGTACAAGTGGGTTTTGGTTAGTCAAAATCTGACACTTCGCTTCCTCCAGAGCTGGAAGTGTTATTTCATGATATTTCACTGAAATTAAAGACATGTGTTTTTTTAGAATATAAAAGAATAGAATGAATATAAATCAAATTAGTAACATAATTGAAATGTCCAATACATTTATATGCGGTCTTATGGCTGACAGTGGTACCAACCGCGGTGAACTGTAAGAACTCAAAATAAAAAACCGAATAAGTGCGAGACGCAATCGCGGACAGAGGGTTTCGTACAAAGTCATCTATAAAAATAGTTTAATTCTTCACTAATAATTGAATTACCAATATTTTTCCGCATCGAAAAAAAGTTTTCAGATTTATTCCAATACTTATGCTACATCAAGACCAATTTCAAGATTCTGAGTCAACGGGATACACTCAGTGAATATTAATTCCCTTAAATCGAACGTGAAAATTCTCTTATCTTTTGTTTTTCATTTAAAAAATATCAATTTATTACAACTTCAAGGTACCACAGCCACATTTTGCCGTGTACATAGTTTTAATTTCAACTCGTTACCTCCACGCGTTCCTGAAATAGCGAGTCTTGACAAACAGACAGACAGACGGACAACAAAGTGAACCTATAAGGGTTCCGTAATTCCTTTTGAGGTACAGAACCCTAAAAAGAAGGTAACTAAAAGACGCACTGAATGTTTGTACTATGTACCAGAACAAAAGAGATATAATACTGTGTATGGTAAAATATAAATTATTCGCATAATTTTCATAACACGATAATAGATATAACCAATTGATTTTTTAGTTCTAATTCCACAGAGGTTTTCTAAGTTGGTTGTCTATTGTCGATGGTACGTCGCTAGAATAGGTATTGCACGCACGTGTCTATGTCACACAGATGGCCTGCTACATGCGCCATTGCCGCAAGTTTTTTCGCCATGTCAAGGTTCCACTAACAAATCTCAATAATGAAATCTTCAGACGGTTAGTTAAGCAGAATACAGTTAGAATATTAACTATGTACAATACGAAAGCACGTAGTGTTCTGCGGACGTCTCAAGGAGATATCACCAAAATCGTAGTGTCCCAGCAGAGTCGATGCTTACTGGGACCATCGGTACGCTTCTAAAAGGAACCTGCGGTCCTGGAATGCAAGCCAAAGAAAGAAGAGTACGTTTTAGTCACTAAAATTCTGACACACTCCGCCTTAGACCGAAAAAATAAATCATCATGCTGCTGGACATAGGTTCAGGGTTGCTGGATATAGGCCTTCCCCAAGCGCCACCACAAAGACCGGTCCAGTGCGTCTTGGAGGCCTTCCGACACTACATCTTCCGGTACGCGGTCGCCACTTTCAGAAACGAACGAACTTTCAGAAAGAACCTTTCAGCCCCAGCGGCATCTGTTCTGCGTGCAAAATGCCCTGCCCATTGCCACTTAAGTTTCACGATTCTTTTCGCTATGTCGGCAACCTTGGTTCTCTTGCGGATAACTTCATTTCTGGCTCGATCACTCAAGTATACTTCGAGCATAGCCCTTACCAAAAAAAATAAATGCATTTGTCATATAGCAGCCCATTGTTGTTCGAAGTTCGGAGCGGTCCAGGTACTTCGTTGTAGGTATTGCACTTATCTTATCATTAGATTTGGTAAGGACTGGTGAAGTATGTCAGTGAGTCTTGACGTCAGACAGAATCCGGTGTGTTTAGCGTTTGCGTCACGATGTGGAGAAGTTTTCCTCAACTCGTCCGTGGTGCGCTTAGCACGCGCGTCAGCTGCCAAAGCTCACCGCATTAGGACTTATGGCGACAGGCGATGTTAAGTGGATTTCCTTCGCCTACCTACTACTAGTTTTCCTGCTTGTGTGATATACGAGTATCAGTGTCTAGTGCGATAGAGACTACAAGACTAGAGTTTGGTGCTGGTTTCTCCTATACATCACGCTTATATTATTTATATAAGTCTAAAACAAAACCCGGTAAGTGCGAGTCGAACTCGCACACCGAGGGTTCGGTACAAACTTACCTATGAAAACACAACTACTCCCGGATGGAGTCTTGAAGTATCGATTAATATATTCAATCAAATGTTTCAAATCATATTTGTTTCTTTTCGGTGGGGTAACAACAAATTTACTGTTTGAGATTTATTCCTATACCTGTAGTTACTATTCCTTACTTTGTGCCAAATTTTAGGATGTTGGGTCTACGGGAAGTACTCAATGAATTTTGATTAGTGAACATTTCGAAATATACATTTTTTTGCGACATAAGAAAAGTTTGATTTTTTTACAGTTTCAAGAGGTCTTAGACTTGAGTACTTAGATCTAATTATGGTTTTAATGCCAACTCAATATCTCCACGTGTTCCCAAGATTAAGGACCTTGAAAGATAGACAGACAAACGGACAACAAAGTGAACCTATAAAGATTCCGTTTTTTTATTATTTTTAGGACAGTACCCTAAAATGAATCAAATGCAGATTATAATCAATGATTATGAAACAGCCAGTACAAGTATTTTAACGGTGTAATGACGGCATGTAACAATAGATCATTACTGTAAGCCATCCACGCGGCACTCGGCCACTGATTTCCATACAATTAATCATTTACTGACTACGGAATTCTCGCGGAGTCTTCCGATCACGATAACAACTCTGACATTTTTGGACAGGAACATTCATTCATTTACATTCAACATTAACATTCATTCATATTCTGCAGCATGAAGTGGCAGCTCTAAAGAGGTTTCTATGCCTGAAAGAAATTATCTTTGAACGCTTTCAGTTTATCCGTTTTTTGACGTCCTACTGCGATGCCAATGCAGTGTGTTAGTCGTACTGCGTACGGACGATCGCATTTGTGTTATAATGTACGCGTTGCGGCAAGCGCATCGCGAACGATCGACAACAGGACGGCAACATTACAAGCACCACTTGTTCAATTCGATGTAGAGTAGCGCATCAGTGATATACAAACACATGGCAGTCAGATTGAACGTTTTCAATTCTTGCAAACGCAGATGGAAGATATTCTGCCTGTCTCCTGTAATGTGTCTGACAATGAGGTGATAATTGGAGCCAGAAGTAAACATCCAATTTGCGGTGTTAAAAATAAACATTAGTAGTCACAATTTAGGTTTTATAATTTTATAACTATCTCGAAAGAGAAAAGAAATCAATGATTTTTTTTTTTTTTTATTTATTTTAAAATTGTGTAAATAACACCCTTACAGCTCAACGCCAATGCGATGTTATTACTATTATTATAATATTAAGGCATACAAAAATTAAATGGTTATTTAAACATACAATATACCTAATATTAATTAATCGGTTCCATTATATTCAATGCACTTTAGTGCTGCTTCAGTGAACCTCGGCAGGCTGCAGTGAAATAAATCGACATCAATAGCAATAATGTTGAGTACCCTCATGGCGCGCGACAAGGGGGCAAACCTGTTCAAGTTGGTCCTAGAATAAGGCTCCATCAGCGTGGGCGTGGGGCGGCGCGCGCCCCCGCAGCCGGCAGGCGCGCGCAGTCCCAGCTCCGCCAGCAGCTCGGGGAGCTGCAACCAGCCGCGCAGCACCCGAAACACGAAGCTACACAAAGCAACATCCCTCCGCACCGCCAGCCTACTGTAACCTACCATTCCTATCACGAACAGACTTGGGTACATGAGCGGGAAAAAGGGATAGACGCCATACTGCCGCCAATACAAAAACCTAGTAAATTTATTTTGTATTCTTTCCACCATGAGACTATATTTAGCCTCATGAGGGTTCCAAACGGCAGCACTCGTTTCGAGATGGCTCCGAACTAGCGCATTATACAAAACTTTAAGTACCGATGTATTCGTACAGTCCTTGCACTGCCTTAGGATAAATCCAAGATTACGGAAAGACTTGCCGCATATTTCAATAATGTGCTTACGAAATGTTAATTCCGGAACCATCTGTACCCCCAGGTCCCGCACATGCGTGACTCGTGGCATGACCGCAGCACTCATCATGTACTGATGCTCCAGAGGCTCCCGCGCGCGAGTGTAGCTCATTATACAGCATTTGGAGATGTTGAAGTTTAACTTATTGTCTACACTCCACTGTACTACTCTATCAATATCTTGCTGAAGCCGCTCACAGTCTGATGTGTTTGCCACAGACAAGAACAACTTGAGGTCATCGGCGAACAGCAAACACTTCGCCTCCTTTACCACATCTGGGAGATCATTGACCACCAAAATGAATCCTAATGGGCCAACGTTGCTACCTTGATTAACCCCCGAGAAAGTTAAATAGGGCTTGGAAACGTATCCACCATATTCAACGTACTGCCGGCGATCACTAAGGTAGTTTGCGAAGAATTTCAGAAGGTGCGGTGTGAACCCAACTGCCGCAAATTTGGCCAACAAGACATCGTTATCAACAGTGTCGAAGGCCTTCCGGAAGTCGAAGTACGCAGCGTCCACCTGCCCACCCGCGTCGACCACCGGCGCTAGGTAACTCATAAATGTTAACAAGTTACTCCCCGTACTTCGACCAGCCCGGAAACCATGTTGAGCGTCGGTCAGTCGAGAAGCAACTTGATTTAAAATACACCTGTGTAACACCGATTCAAATACCTTAGCAAACGCCGACAGTACCGCCACCGGTCGGTATCCGCTAACATCAGATTTCAAGCCTCCCTTAGGGACCGGGATTACCCTAGTAACTTTCCATTTTTTGGGGTACTGACCTGCCTTTAAATATAAATTTAAAACGTGCAGTAGAGGTCCTTCAAACACTGCGCTACAGTCCTTCACAATATATGGGGGTATACCGTCTGGCCCCGCCGAACGTTTGGGCTTGAGGCGACGAAGCGAAGCGCGCATGTCGTCCAGCCGAAGCTGGTCAACATGCACACTAGCCGCGCCTGCCTTCGCACCCGCATCACGCTCAGCCTTTTCGGGGTCGAGCTCCGGCCGCACCACATTATATACTGAGTAAAAGAAGGAAGCGAAACATTCCGCACACTCTTTGTCACTCAACTCCTTTCCGTCTTTTGTGATTCGAGTTTTATTGCGCCCAGCTCGCTTGCTCCTAATATGACTCCAAAATGATTTGGGATCATTTTTAATATCTATCTGCAATCTACGCTGGTAATTTTCATACGCCGATACAATTTTAAGTTTTACTTGAGTTCGATAGCATGAAAAAGATTCGTAGTCGCTATTAGAACCAGTAATTTTATACATCTTATGATACCTCCACTTTTTTTTTATATCTTGTATCAAATCAGCCGTGTACCAGGTTGGATACTGATATTTATATTTATTAAAAACTATATTTTTTATCGGTGTACACTCACTGATTGCTTCATTTACTACACTATAAAAAAAAGACAACGCTACATCAGGATCTCGAATTTGATACAATGTCTCCCAATCGACCCATTGCAAGATAAGATATAATCTCGCGAAGTCACATTTAGTAAAATTCCAGTTAGGTTTACTATTTATTTCGGATACGTTTTCAGAATCGGCATTCTGCTTATGTACCGACATTGGTTCATTTAATCGACAACAAAATTTTGCTTTAGCTACCAGTGGAGGATGCTGAACGTCAATATCCACCAACGGTTCACCTGACAATTCTACCCTCAAGTCACTCGCCGCAAAGGTAGTCAACACTAAGTCTAAAGTTCGATTATTTATATTGCAAATGTTATTTACCTGATGAAATCCACAGTAAGCATTTACATACTCCAAGTAACTTTGTACTTCCACAGTTGTAGATGGCAGGTTAAAATCGCCCATCACTAATACATCATTGTAATTTACACACACACTTTCTAAAACATGAAACAATCGCATATATTCATTAGTGTCACATTTGGGTGGAATATAAACTACACAACATAAAAACAAACAATTATTTCCCTTATGCACGGTAGCACAAACAATCTCAAATAAGGCTGCGTTCACATCTGCGATTGGAACGCACTTTAGTTCAAACCGTGGCGATGCCGCTAACAACACTCCTCCTTGTTTGCGACCATCTGCTCGATCGCATCGTAAGACTTTATAATCTTGTGGAATAAGTTCGCCATCATGGATTGCATTATTAAGGCCCGACTCTGTGATAGCAAAGAGGTCGTAAGATGATGCCAATATATTTGTGAAGAACGTTTTCGTTTTAGTTCGTAATCCTCGAACATTCTGATAATATATTTGAATATCCCTACTCTTGGGTTTTGTTCCCTTGTGCTGGTTTTCGAGAGTTTCGAAACCACACCCATTGGTTAAATTGGGCATTTAAAGGCCAACTATCCACATTATTCACCTTATCAAAAAGTGATTCAGGAACTCCAATCATAAATGACGCATAGTCTCTTTTGCTTTTTGGTATTAATTTCTCGATAGTATGATATAGTACATTTTTATACAAATGCAAAAAGTTTATCATTGCGACCGAGCTGGGGTTCGCGCTAGCCATAAGCATTTTTCAATACACTTAGCTATGTATGACTCGTAGGGGTTGACGCACGCTCAGCCTGACACGATAAATATTTTTATTGCAATAAAATTGTAGCGGGGACATGCCTTTATCCGTACTAGTGCGGAAAATAGTCCTTGGAAATAAAAAATAATCATTTCTAGGCGCTTTTTGTTGGACTGCTAACGTACTGAAACCGGCCGGCTGTGGCACGATAAATTTGCAGCGGAGGTTCGACATGAATTGCCTAAATTGAAAGCGCCCCTTGATGTGACTCGTCGGACTTGGCTGATGTTGCCCGATGTTTGCTTTACAAGCCGTAACTGCTTGTTAGCTAGTAGTTTGTCGGCGCGACACGTGCGGGCTCGGGCACGTGTGTGATGACATGGGTGCAGCGCCTCTACGAGTGGTCAGCGGAGTTGACCTCGCGGCAGTGCTGTCAAAAGCTTAGGGCCCCTTAAGTTCGGCAAAAAAATATTTCGATCATCGGTTTCCCGTGCCTATAAGTGTGTAGTTCTGCAAATGCCAGTAAGATTTATAGAATTTTGAAATACAAAGTATTATATTAATTTACTATTATGTAATATTGTAACAAGTAACAACAGACAAAGATTTTATTAAATCATAGTAGACCCTGATAGGACACAGTAACACGTTTGATTTAGGGATAAGACCCTTATTAAAAACCTTTGACCTTTTTAGAAATAGATTTTTTTGTTCAATATTTATTTGCTTCAATACAGGTACATTTTGGTGGTAAATATTTTATTTGGTATCACTGCATTCGCCTTCTAAGACGCATTTATAGACTTAATTATTAGGTACATGCATATAAAATATCAAGATAATGTCATTACTTATTTATCACAAGTGTCAAATAAATAAAATGTCAAAAGATTAATAGAGTCTAATTACGTTAACTCTGCGCGTAGCTGGGGGCGTGCTTAATGTTGCCAGTGTATTTCTATCTATCTACTTTCCCTCATATAATCAAAATAAACTAACTTAAAAGAAAGTAAATAATTTTGCTTAAGAAATATATTTTGCAATAAAAAATGGGAAATGCATTTCATTTCATGACATATTATTACTTACATTTTAAAATGTTCAGGTTTTTTAAAATTATACACCGTTAAATTTTGATCATTTTAAATCCCTTGGAGGATCGATGCGGTACATGAAAGACAATCGATTGATAAAGTTAGAATAATAAATTGCTTTTTTTTTTATCGAATTAATTTACTCACGTTCGAAATTGATCTCTTTAAGTAAACGTCAGCAGGGCCATTTCAATGACCTACAGGTAGTTACCGACAACTTCTTACAAGGTCATACATAGGTCATAGACTCGTTTATTTAAAGAAATGAATTTTGTAAATGTGTATATCAAGACGAGATATAGAAAAAAAGTACTTTACTTTTTTAATCGATAGTGTTTCATGTAAGGGATCGTTCCTATTTGGGAATAAAACTACCAAAATTTAACGGTGTATACGACAATTTGCCTAGGGGAGGCCTATGTCCACACATAGGCCTCCCCTAATTGTCACCATAATGAACGGTTCTGCGAATTATAGTAATGCGAATATGTATAGTAATAAAAATTAAACAGAATTTTAGATAAATAAACATTATTATTTACATCGTGTTCAGCTAGTATTTACACAAATCGACCATAAATATTTTTATTTACATAGGTAATTATTATAAGAAAGAAATGAGAACTTTGTACTAAATCATTTAATGAGTATCTCGCAGCACTTTTAAATTTGGCGTAGCGTACATTTTCAACAAAGTCTGTTTATCTGCCAGGCACCGCTCGGGTACGAATACTTAGTCTGCGGGTACGAAACTAGCGACGGGCGGAGCGACGGCGGGGCGGCGCGACAGCGATGTAATCAAATGCATTAAAACATTAAGCGCTGTGTACGAAACGGGCGACGGCAGAGCGGCGCGATCGAGCGATGCACGGGCGGCGGTAGAGCGGTGGCGGGGCGGGGCGACGAAAACAAACTAGTTTGGTTTCGTCGCTCGCGCGGCTACGTAGTGTTGCATTTTTATCATATCTATATAACACGGAAATTATGGAAATTGATAATGAAGAATTAATATCTTCTATTTTATCAAAACCGGCTATATGGGACAGTAAAAACGTACACCATAAAAACAAAAAAATTGTAATAAAGTAGTAAATAGTTTTTGTTCAGGTGAGATTATACGATTTCCGAAAATGTTTGATTTCAGATTACTTCTAATTTTCTGTAAAACATAATCGAATGTCTCTATACTCCTTCTTGTGTAATTGTAGAACTTTCTTGAATGACAACGTAGCTCGTAATAAAGTGTAGAAAATTCTCCCAAATTGCATCGTCGTTGATTTATTTGATAAACACCATCTCTAGGTAATAAAAATTCTCTCATTAGGAGACTGGGCTCCAATAGTTCTCTTCGACGTGAAACCATATTTATCACAACACTACGTGTGCGCGACTGCGCGGAAGTTTGTTTCGTACACACGCTAGACACCGCTATCTAATCGCCCCGCGCCGCTCCGCTCCGCCCCGCCGTCGCTCCGCCCGTCGCAAGTTTCGTACCCGCAGACTTAGGGAAATTTTATTGTCCTGGTCACCCGAAAAAAATATTTGACAAATGGTCCAACTTTGGAAAATGGGATCTTAGGCACGACATTTCCTAATTTCTCGTAACAAACACGTTTGTCTTTCAAGATAATATCCTTGCCAACACTTTTAATCACTTTCTGTATAATGATGATGGAGCTAGCTGTCGCATTAACATCGGGTCCGTGTTATTAATTGTATAAAAAATAGTTAAAGTGATAATAAAAGTGTTCCTGCTATTTAAAACTGTGAAAGAACAATCAAATCTTTTGTGACATTGTTATCCAGTGAATTGTGTGACGGACTTAAGCGCAAAAAGGATTTTAAAATTACAATCTAACATCAGACTTTAAAACGTAAAATTAGTATATATTTCATCAAAAAACAATCAAACTATCATAACTAAGTAATCAGGTGGTAATAAACAGATTATTAGCAATAAAGTGTAAAAAAAACTATTAGTGACTTGCGATTTTTGTTGTGATTGAGTGCAAAACATTTTTTCTGCATGAGTCATAGCAACGACTTAGTAAAATTTGAAATAAAACTACGAAACGAGTAATGAGTTAATTCGCGTCAATCAGAAGAGCTTGTTTGGCGAGATACTTAAGGACTGTACCTGTAATAACGAGTGGTCGAGGGATCGAATCCCACTCACGATGTATTCTTTTTGTGTTTTGTTTTTGACAATTTTTTGAAATGATTGAGAGGGATTTTGAATAACATCACTTTTTCGAAAAAAAATTGGATTTGGATATATATAGTAATTAATTTCGAAAAGAATCAAGATGGAAAATATTACTTACAGAAAAAAACTATTCAGGTCAAAATCACAAAATAACTTATCGCATACTAGCCAAGATATATTAAACTCCACTATGCTGGATTCTACGATGATGAGCATACAGAGTGCCACACAAGTTAGCAATCAATCACTTATGGAAGACTATAGACAGGAAGTGAAGGAAATTAAAGAAAAACTGAAAATTGCTGATAAAGAAATAGACAACCTTTGTTATGAAAATACTAAATTAAAACTAGAAATACAAGATCAGCAACGACAAATTCAATTACTGAAAGAAGTTGCCAATTCTACTCCATCACTCAAAAAAAGCAACTCGACACCCTTATCAAGTAGAGTTTTGAATATGAGAATAAACACTTCCCGTCATTCTCCTCTACGTCTAGTCAAAAGTACTCTGCAAAAAACTGTATCACAGCAACCTAGCAATCACATAGCACAATTCAATCAATCAGCAAGCGATGTTCAGATCCAAAGGGACACCCCCAGTAACTGCAGAGAAATACTATCTAGTGAGATGATTCAGCGCCAGGTATCGGAAGGTGAGCACCGAAGTAGTGGTCATAGAGTGGTTATATTGGGAGATGGTCAGGGACGTGGCTTGCGTGACGTACTGCAGAATCTCCTAGGGCCTGAGTATACTGTAGTTTCCTATCTGAAGCCAGGTGCGCCATTAAATGACATTCTACAGTGCCCCAAGAACATAATCAGCAACCTGACAAAAAACGACTACGTCATCATATTAGGCGGATGCAGCGATAAAAATCCCTGTGATATCGATATACATCTACACCGTTGGTTAGCATTAACTGCGAAAACAAATGTGATCATCGCTGAAGTACCCAAAAACAGGTTTTTACAAGAAACAAAACTTAATTATTTACTTAGGTTTATTTGTAATAAATATAAAAATGTTCTATACATGGATATGAACTACACTATATCACTACCAAGTGGTCGGAACTTTGTAGTTAATCTTGCAAGATCTTTATTAAAAGAAATATTATGTTTACATTATCATTTCCAATTATTTCAATATGAACAATTAAGTCAAAATAAATGTAAAAAGTCGTTTCAAAACAAATGTGTCCAGGTTAACTTAGATTGTAACAAACATGTAGTAGTGAATAAATTGGATGATAACAATATAACAGCTGAAACAATATTACCAACAAATACTTTTTTTCGTGAATAAAAATGTATACATTATGCATCAAAATATTGCAGGACTCCTAGCAAAATCAGACATGCTCACGGTGTGTCTAAATGAGTTATTAGAAAAAAGTATACAAGTGGACCTGTTATGTATTACGGAACATTTCATGATGGAAGGTTATGAAGTCCATCTCAATATACCGAACTACTGTTTAGCTGCATGCTTTAGTCGCAAGGAAAGTAAAAGGGGTGGTGCTTGTATACTCATAAAAAATGGACATCAGTGGAGACAATTACCGAAAATTGCTAAATTATCAATAACGGGTATTTTTGAATGTTGTGCTATAGAACTTATAAATTATAAAATTGCAATTGTATGTATATACAGAGTACCAAATACAACTAATTTTGATGAATTTATGAGCAGGTTAGAGATTTTATTACGTATTCTGATAAAAAAACCTTTTAAAAATGTTGTACTGGCGGGTGATTTTAATGTAGATATATTGAAAAAAAACAAACAGTCTCTAGAATTTGAAAATTTATTATTAAACTTTAACTTAAAATTGTCTATTCGCCAACCTACTCGTTTAAAGAGCAAGACATGCATTGACAATTTTGCGCATAATTTTAATTTGTCCCGTAAAGCTATTGTTCTGGAATTGGCTTTGTCTGACCACACCGCTCAACTACTCAACTGTCCGATCAGCACTGCAAACACTAGGAATCGGTGGCGAACCACTAGACGGGATTATAGTAAAGAGAACATGGACAAATTTAAGTCCTACCTCCGTAGCCTGTCGTTTGCTGACGTATATGAAGCGAAAGACCCAAACATTGCTTACAATGCCTTCACAGAAATGTTTTCTTTATTATATACTCAGTGCTTTCCTGAAACTCTGATTTCTGTAAACGTGAAAAGAAGGCCTAGTTGGATCTCTCGTGGTATTAAAATATGTAGCAAAAGGAAACGTCGATTGTTATGGCAATACAGACAAAAACCTACTGATAAGAATAAAAATAAATTTAAAAGTTATTCAAAATTACTTAAAAAAATTATTTATTTAACTCAACGAGCACAAAATATACACAAAATTAAAACATCCGGTAACAAATGTAAAACAACTTGGGAAATTATTAATCAAACTAAACTAAACCAACCAAAAAACACTATAAATAAAATTCGGTACAATAATGAAACTGTAACTGACCCCAAAATCATTGCAGATATGTTTAATGATTACTTTATAGATAAAATCAAACCTATTACTAGTTCGGGAACCACAGTCACTAAACATATTTTAACGAGAAAAGACTCAATGTTCATGGCCCCAAGTCTGGCACTTGATGTATTTAATATTATCGCGGCCTTAAAAAATACTAGCAGTGTAGGGTACGATGGTATGAGTACGAAAATTGTTAAGTTAGTAGCACATGAGATCAGTAGCCCCATTAGCCATATTATTAACTTAAGTATCAGTGAAGGTATATTTCCGAATGCGTTAAAAAAATCCATAGTAAAACCATTATTTAAGAAACAGGACAAAGAGCTATTGGAATCATACAGGCCGATATCATTAATACCAATAATGTCAAAAATTATCGAAAAATATATTTACAAGCAGCTTAATACCTACCTTGAAAAAAATAATATACTCTGTGATGAACAGAAAGGATTTAGGGAGAAAAAAACGATTAACTTGGCTATATATGATTTCTTGCATACTGTTATGACAAATGTGGACAAGAACACACCAGTATGTGCCATTTTCTGCGACATGACACAAGCATTCGACTACGTGCAACATAACATACTACTAAATAAACTTGATGCATATGGTATAAGGGGAAACATATTTAATCTAATACAATCATACCTAAATGACAGGAAACAAATAACTCAAATTAGCAGAATAAATATGAGCACCAAACGTGAAGAGTTATTTACGTCATGTGAGCGTACCGTTCCTCATGGAGTTCCTCAGGGTAGTGTGCTTGGACCACCCCTGTTCACCCTCTATATTAATGACTTCCCTAAAGCCATCAAACATCCAATGACACTGTTTGCAGATGATAGTACGATAACCATACCATGCCTTAATAAAAATAATTATGAAACGGACATAAGAAATACATTGACTGAAGCGGTAACGTGGCTCAATAATAATAATTTGAAAATTAATATCAATAAAACTTTGATTATGCATTTTAGCCAACGACCATCATTATACTCTAATTTGGAAATCGAATATAATAATAATAAAATACAGACATCTAATACTACAAAATTTTTAGGTCTAACAATTGACAGAAACTTAAATTGGAAATCGCATATTGAAGCTCTAGCCAAAAGAATAAGCAGTGGAGCATATGCATTATATAAATTGTCTCGTACATTAAATACAGAAGCGCTATTAATGGCCTACTACGGTCTGATTGAATCTGTCCTTAGATATGGTGTTATTTTCTGGGGTAATTCAACCGATAGGGAGATCATTTTTAAAAAACAAAAATACTGCTTACGATCTATGTTCAATCTCAAGACTACTGATAGCTGTAAAACATTTTTCATTAAATATAATATATTAACATTGCCTTCAATTTATATATTAGAAATAACAATGTTCGTAAAAACAAATCCACATTTGTTTCCTCGTATGGCAGACAAATTTCCAAGAAATAGACGTGATGATAGCCAACTATGTTTACACCCATCGAAAACTGCACTTATGCGCAAGAGTGTCTTTTGCATGGCACCAATTATCTACAATAAATTGCCCAAAAGTTGGAAAGAACAAACAATACCAAAGCTTAAAAAAACTATGAAATTGTTTTTAGCACAGAAAGCATATTATAATATTACGGAATTTCTAAACGACTCCGTGATAGTAATCAATAAATAAACTAAACATTGTCGTAATTAAGGTATGTATCAGCAGTGTTTGAATGCTATTAAATATAATTGAATTCTTTAAAATATGTACTATAATATCTATAATTATTTAATAATGAAAATGTATGATTTGATAATTGTAAAAATGTTATTATTGTATAAATGTAAAATTGATTTAGATTAATTCATATAATAATTTAATATATTTGCACGCCATGAAAAATGGCAGACATGTCGTGAGCTAGGTACTTATTTAATATCTTGCATGCATGTTTGTATTGTGTGCATACACGTGTTTTAGCAAATAAAATTTCTTATTCTTTCTTATTCTTATTCTTATTCTTAAAAGATGACGATATTTACTTTGGAAATGATTAAAAACACAGAACACAAAACATTCTCTTGACACCTGACATAAATGTCAAGATGACGGCAAATGATTAGTTTCCTTTTTTCGCCGCGCGCAGACTTAACGAAATTCTACTCTAGTATGATATAAAATAAATAGAAATAATATAGAAATTGAATGTCATTCAAGTTTGAAATTTAAAAAGTCACCAATCGAATAAAAACATCTTCCAGCCAAATTATAGAGATCTGTTAAATTCTAAGTCATTAAGTTTTCTCATCTTTTCAGGCGGCTTGCCATGATGGTTCAACTTGTGTGTCAAGGATTATAATCAGTTTTCGGGTCCTTATCGAAGTGGAGGTTTGCGCGTAACCCCATAGCAAAGGGTTCAAATTATTTGTCGCATAGGTATAGGTACTATAATTGACGGGGTTGTTCGAAAGAGTTAGTTTTTTTATTAGAGTCTACATATCAGACATAATAGGTACTCGTAGAGTGCATTTCACTTTTGCAATCAGTTCTCTATTAATACATTCCTTGAGTGAATGGCCTCCGTCGAAGCTATCAATCATACCTAGTTCTAAAAGTGAATACTATCGCGTGTTTTAATTGACTAGCTCGGAGGCAGAGGAGGGCTATTATTGGCACTCGGAGACAGAGGGCCAATGACTGATC
Organism: Mythimna loreyi; assembly: GCA_029852875.1. Taxonomy (NCBI): domain Eukaryota; kingdom Metazoa; phylum Arthropoda; class Insecta; order Lepidoptera; family Noctuidae; genus Mythimna; species Mythimna loreyi. The sequence goes on from CM056790.1 coordinate 424,403, forward strand.
TGTTGGCAGGCACTTGGGTGGGATGGGTGATAGTGACGAGACGTGAGGAGACGTATCGTGAGGGGTCGACGACACCACCAGGACTCTACGCCCCTGAGTTTGGCTACTTATACTCGAAGTATTAATTTTACACTTTGATTGTGAGTGCATCGATAGTGCGTTAATAAACGAAATGAACTTGCCAACCAAAAGAAAGAATTGTAGCTATACTTTTAAAACGTCAAATCATTGATATTATAAATGATATTTAAAATTCTTTCTATTTCTTATGCTGTGGCAACCCAGCTGTATAATTTAATCAAATTGTTGCAATTCTATATCTATTGTTTCTACAGGGTGTTTGGTTGCTTTTTTACTAACGCGCTGATTAAAAGTGTTTTTGGAAATATTGCATACCGTTTGAACGAGGATAAACTAAACATCTTTTTAAAAGAATTTGTAGATCTCGAAAAAGTTTAGTTTTCTTTTAAATAAAATTTTAAAGTTTTAAATTATCATTTTTTTTTTTCATAAAGTTATATCTATGTTGTTTATTTAAAGAAAGTATTTGTTATTATTAAGTAGTTTTAATTTTTGAAGGACCGTACAATAATCTACGCTAATATAATAAAGAGGTAAAGTTTGTTTTTTTGTTTTTTTGTTTGTAGGGGGTAATCTCTGGAACTACTGGACCGATTGGAAAAATTTAAGCAACAATAGAAAGCTGCTTTACTCCTGAGTGACATAGGCTATATTTTATGTACGCGGGCGAAGCTGCGGGCGAAAGCTAGTATACAATAAAATAAAAATTAATTATGAGCGCCATAATAACAACATTTTAATGTAATTTTAAACGCATAAATCTAGATTTTTTCAAAACATATGTTTAAAAAAAAAACAAATTAAAAATCCGGTACGGCTAGGAATGAGTTGTGGGGCCTAATGAGATAGTGACCTATCGTTTTGGCCAATTTAATTTGGCAAGCGATGCATCAAACACTCTGTATCACTCACTCAACTCCTACATCAGTCTACGCCCCTGGCTCTGTCTATGTTCCATATAAGGAGTTCGTTGTGAGAGCTGTGATGTAAGCTATGCAGTTTTATACCTGTGTTTGGAAATATGACCTTATTTTAATAAAACCATTTATTGCAAAACATAATACTTATTTTTTATAGGCATAAAGTTGTTTTGTTTGACAATAAGGAAAATTGTATGAAATTATTTGTCGCCTCATTTAGATGTAGCAGAGATTTAGACAATAGCCGTGGCAAATATATCCATCTAGCCACTCTTCCTGAAGAGATTTCCGCAAGGGACACTAGCTTTGTGGAATACAAAGTTACGTTAATGGGAGGTCACAGTTGGCTATTTTTTCTAACGCGTGTTAATCTTGTAGGACAGGGAAACACTTTACTTAAGTGGCAATAAAGTATTAAGGAAAATTTTAAGGTTGTTTGTATGTTTTACCAAACATTTTCCTTCTAGTCTTTTGATGCATAATTTTCTAATAATGCCTTTTTATATGTCATACAACCATCACCTAGAGCAAGTCAGCCCCAGGGAGATTGGGAATAATGTGATTTGAATTGGAAACGTCAATCATGAGTTTATTCAAAAAATAAACTAGCTGTTAATAAAAATAAAACAAAAGAGCGTTATAGAAATCTAAATTTAAGACTAAACTATAATTTGTAGTGAATTTTAGTTGTTTCAAAATCCCAAAGCTTGTTGAGTATTTTTTAAATATATCTAATATTAAAAAAAAAAACAAATTTGGTTTAATATCTAATTTGGTCTTTTGATTACCGCACAGAAGGTATAAAAAGTAGAGTACCCAACAATGGAATAAAGCTTGTCATTGTCTTGGGCGAAAATCTATTTTAAATCGTTCACTTCACTAAGGTATGTTAACTCCCTCGCAGTGCTCGGAAGTTAACTATTTAAAACCCTCATTGCGTTCGGGATCAAAACTTAGCATCCTTCGTTTATTTTGGAATTCAAAATGCCGCCCTCGACTTTAAGACAGTGTTTTATCTTCCAGTCACATAACCTGGTATAATTTCCATCGACAGCACCGGCTGTATGGAACTGCTTCACGTGTAAGATCTATTCATACTTTTTTTTGATGAACTTATTATATGTTAGGTGTACCAATGAAGAATGGAAATAACACGTGATCGTATGACTCCTGAGGTCACTCTGACCACAAGAGTAGCAAAAACAAGCTCACCAAATAGCACGATGTCTATTTACAATGTCCGCGCAAGTCAACATTAACTATTGGGATGACATCAACAAAGTATCGTTACAACTAGTCTGCGCAATAGCATGAGCTTGTGAAGACATACATTACGCGTTGTTGCCCATCTGTGCACGTGTTGTAAGGACCTATTGTTTCAGACACTACTAATATGGGAGCGACGGAAACTATTCGTAGACCACAGCACATTGAAATTGTATTTACTTCGCTTTACGAGTGTGTAGCTGGAACCGGAGCAGTCCGCAAGGCGACTAACCTTACCTAACCTAACACAAAGCATAGGCCACACTAATGTAATCCAGCGTCGTCTAATGATGAAATCACGATCGCACATCGTGTTGATTTTTTTGTAAAACACCATGCTTTACAACCTCTGTTTTTGTACTGCTTGACAAATAAACCTTTATTTTACAACAACCTTCGTATTGGAGTGGCCCATGTGTGTTTTTGCGTCTGTTTGGTGGTTCAAGTGCCCATGCTTACATTACACAAGCAATTCCTATTGAGGAGGTGTTGATACAAAGACAAATAATCTATCTAATATCTGAAAAAAAAAACATGGCCATGACCGCATAGAAGTAATTCCCCCAATTTAGAGTAAACTTGACTTCCGGGAGTGTGGGCCGCCGGTTCTTGTAGAGTGAAATAAAAACGAGGTTGTGCAAGTTTCTGATGTTCGTGCGATGACGGAAACGAAATTAACCGCAATGTGTCAAAATGTTCACGCTTTAAGAACTCTGATACCATGGACGGATACACAGATACATTACAGTCCCTTTTTGTTAGGGCGTTAATAAAATTACTGAAGGGAAATTTGGTTCTGTGGCCAGGCTTATACAATAAGATATTCATATGTCAAAACACCTCCTATTTTTGTTGGGGCCTTATTAAATCATTATAGAGAGATTAGCCAGACTTACACGATTAGCTCGTAGGTAAATAGCGATAAAGTTACAAGTTAGTAGCACGTACTGTGTTATCGGCAGCATTACGAGCTGGTCGTGAGTCGTGACTTTTGTGACCATCCACGGAGTCGATGGCTGATGTCACCAGCCGTCGCACCTCGAATGGTTTGCAGTTTTATACACATAGAAATATAAAAACTTATATCTGATGATCCATGAGTAGGCACTTCGATAATTTGACGTGTTACCTTTTAGGATGCATTTCAGTTTCAAGCTGCATAAGTAACTACACTAGCTACTACTGGCTCTTAATAAACTAGTGCGCCTCATCATCAACAATTGCATCACTGCTTATCATCAGGTGTGTCCCACCTGATGATAAAAGCAGTGATGCAATTGTTGATGATGAGGCGCACTAGTTTCTTAATAAACTAGTGCGCCTCATCATCAACAATTGCATCACTGCTTATCATCAGGTGTGTCCCACCTGATGATAAAAGCAGTGATGCAATTGTTGATGATGAGGCGCACTAGTTTATTAAGAGCCAGTAGTAGCTAGTGTAGTTACTTATGCAGCTTGAAACTGAAATGCATCCTAAAAGGTAACACGTCAAATTATCGAAGTGCCTACTCATGGATCATCAGATATAAGTTTTTATATTTCTATGTGTATAAAACTGCAAACCATTCGAGGTGCGACGGCTGGTGACATCAGCCATCGACTCCGTGGATGGTCACAAAAGTCACGACTCACGACCAGCTCGTAATGCTGCCGATAACACAGTACGTGCTACTAACTTGTAACTTTATCGCTATTTACCTACGAGCTAATCGTGTAAGTCTGGCTAATCTCTCTATAATGATTTAATAAGGCCCCAACAAAAATAGGAGGTGTTTTGACATATGAATATCTTATTGTATAAGCCTGGCCACAGAACCAAATTTCCCTTCAGTAATTTTATTAACGCCCTAACAAAAAGGGACTGTAATGTATCTGTGTATCCGTCCATGGTATCAGAGTTCTTAAAGCGTGAACATTTTGACACATTGCGGTTAATTTCGTTTCCGTCATCGCACGAACATCAGAAACTTGCACAACCTCGTTTTTATTTCACTCTACAAGAACCGGCGGCCCACACTCCCGGAAGTCAAGTTTACTCTAAATTGGGGGAATTACTTCTATGCGGTCATGGCCATGTTTTTTTTTTCAGATATTAGATAGATTATTTGTCTTTGTATCAACACCTCCTCAATAGGAATTGCTTGTGTAATGTAAGCATGGGCACTTGAACCACCAAACAGACGCAAAAACACACATGGGCCACTCCAATACGAAGGTTGTTGTAAAATAAAGGTTTATTTGTCAAGCAGTACAAAAACAGAGGTTGTAAAGCATGGTGTTTTACAAAAAAATCAACACGATGTGCGATCGTGATTTCATCATTAGACGACGCTGGATTACATTAGTGTGGCCTATGCTTTGTGTTAGGTTAGGTAAGGTTAGTCGCCTTGCGGACTGCTCCGGTTCCAGCTACACACTCGTAAAGCGAAGTAAATACAATTTCAATGTGCTGTGGTCTACGAATAGTTTCCGTCGCTCCCATATTAGTAGTGTCTGAAACAATAGGTCCTTACAACACGTGCACAGATGGGCAACAACGCGTAATGTATGTCTTCACAAGCTCATGCTATTGCGCAGACTAGTTGTAACGATACTTTGTTGATGTCATCCCAATAGTTAATGTTGACTTGCGCGGACATTGTAAATAGACATCGTGCTATTTGGTGAGCTTGTTTTTGCTACTCTTGTGGTCAGAGTGACCTCAGGAGTCATACGATCACGTGTTATTTCCATTCTTCATTGGTACACCTAACATATAATAAGTTCATCAAAAAAAAGTATGAATAGATCTTACACGTGAAGCAGTTCCATACAGCCGGTGCTGTCGATGGAAATTATACCAGGTTATGTGACTGGAAGATAAAACACTGTCTTAAAGTCGAGGGCGGCATTTTGAATTCCAAAATAAACGAAGGATGCTAAGTTTTGATCCCGAACGCAATGAGGGTTTTAAATAGTTAACTTCCGAGCACTGCGAGGGAGTTAACATACCTTAGTGAAGTGAACGATTTAAAATAGATTTTCGCCCAAGACAATGACAAGCTTTATTCCATTGTTGGGTACTCTACTTTTTATACCTTCTGTGCGGTAATCAAAAGACCAAATTAGATATTAAACCAAATTTGTTTTTTTTTTTAATATTAGATATATTTAAAAAATACTCAACAAGCTTTGGGATTTTGAAACAACTAAAATTCACTACAAATTATAGTTTAGTCTTAAATTTAGATTTCTATAACGCTCTTTTGTTTTATTTTTATTAACAGCTAGTTTATTTTTTGAATAAACTCATGATTGACGTTTCCAATTCAAATCACATTATTCCCAATCTCCCTGGGGCTGACTTGCTCTAGGTGATGGTTGTATGACATATAAAAAGGCATTATTAGAAAATTATGCATCAAAAGACTAGAAGGAAAATGTTTGGTAAAACATACAAACAACCTTAAAATTTTCCTTAATACTTTATTGCCACTTAAGTAAAGTGTTTCCCTGTCCTACAAGATTAACACGCGTTAGAAAAAATAGCCAACTGTGACCTCCCATTAACGTAACTTTGTATTCCACAAAGCTAGTGTCCCTTGCGGAAATCTCTTCAGGAAGAGTGGCTAGATGGATATATTTGCCACGGCTATTGTCTAAATCTCTGCTACATCTAAATGAGGCGACAAATAATTTCATACAATTTTCCTTATTGTCAAACAAAACAACTTTATGCCTATAAAAAATAAGTATTATGTTTTGCAATAAATGGTTTTATTAAAATAAGGTCATATTTCCAAACACAGGTATAAAACTGCATAGCTTACATCACAGCTCTCACAACGAACTCCTTATATGGAACATAGACAGAGCCAGGGGCGCTGACTGATGTAGGAGTTGAGTGAGTGATACAGAGTGTTTGATGCATCGCTTGCCAAATTAAATTGGCCAAAACGATAGGTCACTATCTCATTAGGCCCCACAACTCATTCCTAGCCGTACCGGATTTTTAATTTGTTTTTTTTTTAAACATATGTTTTGAAAAAATCTAGATTTATGCGTTTAAAATTACATTAAAATGTTGTTATTATGGCGCTCATAATTAATTTTTATTTTATTGTATACTAGCTTTCGCCCGCAGCTTCGCCCGCGTACATAAAATATAGCCTATGTCACTCAGGAGTAAAGCAGCTTTCTATTGTTGCTTAAATTTTTCCAATCGGTCCAGTAGTTCCAGAGATTACCCCCTACAAACAAAAAAACAAAAAAACAAACTTTACCTCTTTATTATATTAGCGTAGATTATTGTACGGTCCTTCAAAAATTAAAACTACTTAATAATAACAAATACTTTCTTTAAATAAACAACATAGATATAACTTTATGAAAAAAAAAAATGATAATTTAAAACTTTAAAATTTTATTTAAAAGAAAACTAAACTTTTTCGAGATCTACAAATTCTTTTAAAAAGATGTTTAGTTTATCCTCGTTCAAACGGTATGCAATATTTCCAAAAACACTTTTAATCAGCGCGTTAGTAAAAAAGCAACCAAACACCCTGTAGAAACAATAGATATAGAATTGCAACAATTTGATTAAATTATACAGCTGGGTTGCCACAGCATAAGAAATAGAAAGAATTTTAAATATCATTTATAATATCAATGATTTGACGTTTTAAAAGTATAGCTACAATTCTTTCTTTTGGTTGGCAAGTTCATTTCGTTTATTAACGCACTATCGATGCACTCACAATCAAAGTGTAAAATTAATACTTCGAGTATAAGTAGCCAAACTCAGGGGCGTAGAGTCCTGGTGGTGTCGTCGACCCCTCACGATACGTCTCCTCACGTCTCGTCACTATCACCCATCCCACCCAAGTGCCTGCCAACAGATCAGTCATTGGCCCTCTGTCTCCGAGTGCCAATAATAGCCCTCCTCTGCCTCCGAGCTAGTCAATTAAAACACGCGATAGTATTCACTTTTAGAACTAGGTATGATTGATAGCTTCGACGGAGGCCATTCACTCAAGGAATGTATTAATAGAGAACTGATTGCAAAAGTGAAATGCACTCTACGAGTACCTATTATGTCTGATATGTAGACTCTAATAAAAAAACTAACTCTTTCGAACAACCCCGTCAATTATAGTACCTATACCTATGCGACAAATAATTTGAACCCTTTGCTATGGGGTTACGCGCAAACCTCCACTTCGATAAGGACCCGAAAACTGATTATAATCCTTGACACACAAGTTGAACCATCATGGCAAGCCGCCTGAAAAGATGAGAAAACTTAATGACTTAGAATTTAACAGATCTCTATAATTTGGCTGGAAGATGTTTTTATTCGATTGGTGACTTTTTAAATTTCAAACTTGAATGACATTCAATTTCTATATTATTTCTATTTATTTTATATCATACTAGAGTAGAATTTCGTTAAGTCTGCGCGCGGCGAAAAAAGGAAACTAATCATTTGCCGTCATCTTGACATTTATGTCAGGTGTCTGATTGTGTGAATGGTTTGCAGTTTTATACACATAGAAATATAAAAACTTATATCTGATGATCCATGAGTAGGCACTTCGATAATTTGACGTGTTACCTTTTAGGATGCATTTCAGTTTCAAGCTGCATAAGTAACTACACTAGCTACTACTGGCTCTTAATAAACTAGTGCGCCTCATCATCAACAATTGCATCACTGCTTATCATCAGGTGTGAGTTATCCCACCTGATGATAAAAGCAGTGATGCAATCGCTTTATTTGCTATAAACTAGTGCTTGACTGTTAAATAAATAAAAAAAATATAGCAAAATTACCTGGCTGCGGTAACTCTTTGACAGCATCCCGTAGCCCTGGCAAGCCCTAACAGGCCGTCAATCGTGGTGAGTTGATACTCACGCCATCGACTTCCAGCCGTAAGGTTCAGGCGATCCTTATTGGATAGCGAGATACCCCTTGCACACCGGCTGGAAGCCCGTGCCCTCGCCTTGGGTATTTCTTTCTGCCTGATTCGAAACTACCGTGGCAGATTTGGACCTGCGTCTGGCGTGTAATGAACACTCTACACCGTAGTGTTGCCTTAATTATTACACAAAATTACTATTGCCGCGATCGTGGTGCACATGTTACATGAATTCGTGAAACTATGTTGGTAATGAGCAAACAATATATATGCCACGTTTTGTACTTTGTACACTCTTTACTTTTAATTAAATACTAAAGGAACAATTTTCTAATTTATGGCTAGTAGTTTATCTACAAATGGTTTTATTACTTTGTATTTCCTCCGCCAGCCCGCATCACTTCACTAAGGTAAATGCGACATGCTGAGAATGATTTAGGTCTGTATCTGACTATTCTTCCACTAGCGCTCTCTTTGACTTGTGTAAGTTGTGTAAGATTTCTGGAATACATGCATTTTCCAAAAGAGAGTTGTTGCATATTATCGTGAATAAAAATTTATTTTACGTTCATATTAAGAAAAGCATCAGCATGCTCAATTAAAATCTCTCCTACGTATTTAAGCGCAATCTATTAATATCAATAAAGTTTACTTTTCCTAATTTATATCTATATTCTTTTTCATAACGCCAAGAGCTTGTGGCACGTTCACTAGACAACTAATAAAAATAGTTATATATTTCTAAATATCCACCTACATAAATTTTATAGATAAATTACACTCATACACAAGACCAATGATTGTGCTCATCACACAAACATTTACCTTGGAAATAATCGAACCCATGATCTCCGGCACAGCAGAAAGCTACTAACCATTACGAATTAATAATAATGTAAAAATAATTATGAACTAACATAGATATAACTAATACTAACACATAATGCGGATCAAAAGTTGTCTTTAAGCGAATAAAAAATTATTATTATTATTACACCAACAGGCAAACCATTTATATAACTATCCCTCTTTCTTCTTCCTCAGATGCGTGGTCCCAGAATGCGAGGCCGCCAACAGCACGGTGTACAACCCGCCCTGGCTGGAAGGGGCTCTGCCCTCGGGCAGCATCGAGTCGCGCTGCTCCCGGCGCGCGCCGCTCGACCCTCAGCTGCCCTGCCAGGAGGGCACGGCCTTCGGCGACGAGCTCACCACCTGCGACCAGTGGCTCTACGAGTCTAACAACACTATTGTTACTGAGGTTTGTCATGTCATCTTTACAATTGTAAATATCAAATATTGAGTACGTTACTGACCAGCACACTCGGTACTTCTATCACAATTCTACAAAGACAAGGGTCCATTTTGTCATCGTCATCATCATCAGCCTTTTCAATGTTCCCACTGCTGGGATTTAGACCTCCTCTCTAGGAGAGGGAATGGGCCAAGATCCACCACGCGGGCCTAGTGCGGGTTAGTGGATGTCACATGTCTTTGAATTTTTTGTTGTCATTCCATTCATTCATCCATCCATTCCATTTCTATTCCTCGTTTTTAAATCGCGTGTTAGAAAATTTTCCTGCAATTACTGGTTTTGTCTTCCGCATCTTCTGTTTCCACTGCGGTTATGTATCGATTATTGAGCAGTATGGAATAGACAAAAACGAAATTTAAAATAGGGAAATCATTAACTGTTCCCAGGATGAGGTTTAAGCAGTTCTTTAACGAGTATCGGCTTCATCATCATCATCTTCCTGCTCTTATCCCATTCTATTCGTGGTCAGTGCAATACGCAACACGGCTTCGTTTTACAAATTTTAAATACGCTTTGCTTTGTTTGTACATACCTGCGTACAGTTCAGTCTATAATAGCCCATAGTATGATCATCGCATACCACTTGTTTAGTATTGAGAGGGTTGTAATTACGTGCGGTCACCGTCGCCGAACTATTAGCGACACGTGATGCTACTGATCTTAAGCGTCGCCGGAAGACACACATTACGTTCACCCGTGCGCAAAATATCATTATCATTTACACTGTAATAAAGGTATCTACCGTACTAGAATAATAGAGATTTTTTACCATAAGCTCATTGAAATTCAACACTCGTGTGTTATGTATTCAATGAGATTCACTTAGAAATATTTAACAGTTTAACAACACTGACCTCTACAGAGGATTTATCTTTTAATTGAAGGTTTTTTATTCAAGATGCAGGAATGTTAGATGGTAGATAACCGTCTGGGATGTTAACCGTCTCATCATCATCACAGACAGTGCGTTGTTTATGTGCACATATTTGTGCAAGTGCAGATAAAGGCAGTTGCGTGTGGCGCGACATGTACACGCGCTGCCGATAACAACACAAAGCGAAAGGGAACCCAGCTCTCTTGATATTGAACCAACAGACGGCCGCGGCGGCTGCCTTGACTTGACACTTGCATAATTCGCTTATCTAAACGGAAAATAATTCCGCAGAAGGATCACTCGTATGTGAAGTTAAAAATTGAAATATGTATGGCTTAAAAAGAAACCAACAAACCATTAAACTGCAGATGTATTCATGCTGGGTTCCATCTATCTGGCAGAAACTTGATAGTCCGAATTTTATTTACACACTTGGCAGAATCTTCTTTCTTCTTAAGGCATAAAAAATATTTAGCATAAATATCGATTGGTAGAACGTTTACATGTCCGAATTTGCAACGGCATACTTTTAACATGGCAGAATTTTATTTGGCATAATTACGATTGTCATATTTAATATAGTTTCGTTTAGCATTATGTTTATTTAGAGGGATGGTGATATTTGAGGGAGCCGGTATTTTTTTATGCTTAAATTTAATTTTACCGAAATCATCAATCATCAAAAAAATAGTATCATGTAACTGTCAATATGTTATGTTATAAATTTATTGACAGAAATGAATCGCCGCAAAACCGACTTTCCGTAGTCTTGTCTGCCCTAGAGTGTAATTGAACCGCCAATTGGAAGAAGGGAATAAATCCAAAAAATAAGAACGGAGATAATAAAAAAAAACTTCATAACTTTTAACTTTCAATTTTTAAGCTTATGGGACATCAATGATTATTAAGAAAATATAAATCCTGATTTATTCACCAACAGATTTGCCTTAAATGTATAATATTTATCTATGTGTGTTCATCGAAATGTGGTGGATTTATTCCCTTCTTCCAATTTATCATATAACAGGTACAAAATAATTTGAAATAATAGACAATATAATGACAAAAACTATTTATTTATTACAAACAGGTAAGGACACTCTGTTATTCATCTATTTCTTCACTTTCGGATCTTGTAGTTGGCCAGGTCAGAATTAAATTGTAGAAATCTTTGAATTCGTCAGGAATATATTGGATTATTTTTTTTATGTCATTCATTTTTTTCTCATTTATAGGTATTTTAGTAACATATGCCAGAGTTTCAGGTATTTTCAGGATTGTAGAAGGTTTTTGGAGCAAAAATGTAGCTTTGACGAAACCATCAATAAATTCGGAACATGTCAAGTAACCTTTATGACTTGAACTATACTCAAAGCTTCTATATTGCGAAATCTTGAATGTCGTGGCCTTGTCTAATGACTTACAGGTTTTCTTAAACACACTGCTGCCATGAGTTTTTAAAATCAAGTATTTCGTTTGAAGAAACAGGTTTAACTGAAAAACCCCTGATTTTTGCTGCCGAAATAAGATTATTGTATTCATTTGGAACGTAAATTCTGTCTCTTCTCCTAATGAGTCTTTTAGCTGTCCCAAAATTTCTGTCACACTGTCACCACTATGTGATGCGATTTTGTTTATCGAATAAAAAAACAGCCAAAAAGAAATATTATTTCTATACTCGTAAAGTTAATAGTTGGAAGAAGGGAATAAAGGAAGGATTTGTTTCCTTCTTCCAACTAACAATTTTTTTAGCCGCAAGAATCTATACGAAATGAATGGACTTTGTTTCTTTTTTCGAACTCACAACTTAGCCCTACGTCTAACGAATATAAAAGTGTATAAAAGTGAATATGTCAAAAAGTGGCGTTTATTCCCTTCTTCCAATTGGTGGTTCAATTTAAAATCGCGTAGGCGCGGAGGGGTAGGGCGGCCCGCGAGCTGAGGAGCAGATGGTTTGAAGGCCCGCCACCGCTGCTAAGGCAGCAAGCCGAAGGAGCCGAGACAGAAACGATGCTTGCTGCATGCCAGTTGCATGCTTGCTTTGCATGCTGCATGCCTGCTTGCATGCTGCATGCCTGCTTGCATGCTGCTTGCTTACTTTGCATATTTTATTCTTGTTTGCATGTGTAAATGCTTCTTATAGGGAATTAAAAACCACTTACTTTTACAACTGTTTTATTGGGAAAATAGACGCAGGATCTACTTTTTTAAAATAAAATGGTTCGACTACTAACTACTAATAACTACATCCCACTAAAATAAATGATTTCATTAGCGCCTGATCACAAAGATGTAGCAATTAATGTTTTTTCTGTGATATGATTGTTCTGCTTTTCAATTATTATGGACATAAAATTTATGCCTCAAGATGATTCGGACTAACAAAATCATGATTTTCGAATTTATGATAAGTGAGTGTATGCCAAACAACTTTCTGCAAAATGAAGATTATGCTATGCGTTGTTATGCAAAATAAAATTATGACGAAAAAAGTTCTGCTTTAAAAGGTAGACCCATTTATGCTATAGTTGCTTAACATATTTTTGTTTCTGGACAAGTGTTTTGTGTTTATTGGAATTTTGACGCAAATCGTCGGAATTTTCACGTACTGTGCCAATAGCAAAATACGAGTAGGGTACCCATAGCAATCTTGAAAGTAATGATAGTATCATGCATTATCTCATGAAGCTAGTGGGTCTTCTGTTAGTTTTGCACAATGGCGTCAGTCTCGAGCGCAGGAGTAGGTATTGATCAAATCAATCGCGTGTGTTACGATGTTTATGCTGCGAACAATGACACAATTTACATAATATTAGGCACCAATCTCACTGGTATAAACATGTATACTTCTTTATGTTTTTTTAATGTACATAATGTACATTCAAACATCATCATCATTTATTCTTTTTTTTTGTGTGATTTTGTAGTTTTTTTTTTCACTGTTGTAATAAGTATTCGTATTGTTTACCTTTTAATGGATAGATGGTAATTTAAATTTTATACGAGTCCATAAAAAGGGAAGCTGACTGACTGATATCATACACATACATACAGATTTTCCAAAATTCATTTCCTAAAGGGAAGGTGTCCAAAATTTGAATAGAAAATCCGGGCAAAGCCTCTTGCATAAGTTTGACACTAAAATGAATGGATTCTTTTTTTACTTACAAGGGCAGAAGAGTACAATACTTGACATGAATGCCGTTAAAAGTTTTGGGTTTAGTATTCAGAACTGAGTCAATAGAACCGCACCTATTTAGTAGCAGCAAAATATTTGTGTCAACACGTAGCGGTCTCAAACTCAAGGTATCAAAGCCAAAGTATGGCATTGTAATTTGTAAAGTAGGCCAGCGGTGATATCCTCACGAGGTCAAGCACTTCTGCACTTGTAAAACTATTACTTTTGACAACAAACACTCTTAACTACAATCCTCATAAATAACCATATTCATAACGACCTTCGGCCCGAGATACTTTAGATATAGTTGGTATGTTGATGATATAGTAGACTTGATTTATGAAACTCTAGAAATGGGTGATAATTCTTCTGTACTGAATAAAAATCTTACTATCAACCATGGCAGATGAAGCTCTTCGTGTCGTCTCGCTTGCGGCGTTACAGAAACTGAAAGCGATGCAATGCATTTTATTGCCGTATGTTATTGTTTAAGAAATGGCCTGGTCCCTGTTATCTTTGATTTTTGTAAAAAGTTATCAGTATTTTGGTCGTCCATCATAGAATTTTTAACGAGTTGAGTGCTAGACCACATTAGGATGGGCACAGCCAACTTGCCCACCCTGTGTATACCTACTGCTACATGAATGAATTCGATTGTATAAGCACTGATAGTTATTGTTGAATGCATCAAATTCCGTTTCATTCAACTTGTTGTTTAACAGTTTAAAAAATGTATAAAGATTTAGCGAGTGGTAATATGTAATACCTTACCAGGTATTATTTCATATTACCATTGTTAGGTATTAAGAGTTGATCAAAACTACATGATTCGTAATTGGTCACACTGAACAGCTAGTTGATATTCATGGCTGAGAGCGTTGGTCACGGGTATTGAGAACTGAACGCTGACTGCGCTCTGATAAAGCACCAAATTGGAAGCAGTCGCGGATCACTGCCTCACGTCGCGCCTCCGCGCTCTAGCCCTGGGGCCTGTAGTAGATGATGCTGAGATCGTTTCAACCAGTGGTTATTATGTCGTAGCCAGTGTGATGGCAGAGGATATAGAGAAGCTAAAATTCTAGCAAGAATATCAATTTGTCCCTGATGAACGTAGCGACGATTCGGGATGAGCGTGATCAGACGGACTTTGTTCCAGACAACGAACTATAGGTTCACTTAGAGCAAGTTCTTAAAGACTTTTGCTTTGTTTGCTAGTTATGTAGGTACTATGCATTATTATGTGATCTTCAAGGAAAATTTATAATGTATGATGTTATTTTCTTGCAGTTCAACCTTGCGTGTCAGGAGTGGAAGCGCACCCTGGTGGGCACCGTCCACAACATCGGCATGTTGGTCTCTCTGCCGATACTTGGCTACATTTCTGATCGGTAAGCATTACTCTCCGTATTTTATTGAGTACGAGGTTAAAGGTGTTAGCCTTTCTAAGGTTTATTCATCTAGGTTAAACAATTTCCTGCTACTTCCTGCCGTTTTTATGATCATTTTATAGAAGCAATAAATAAGTCATTGCCATAGTTCTTAAGTTATAGTTATTAAATTATTATCAACCCCTATTTATGTTCGCTTTTTCAGTTGGGGCAGAAAGCGAGCGTTGATTCTGAGTTGCACATTGGTCGGTGTCATCGGTTCTCTGAAGGCGTTTTCTATTTCGTACGAGATGTACGTCATAGTCGAGTTCTTGGAGACCGTCGCTGGAGCCAGCGCCTTTCCTGCAGCCTATATTCTAAGTAAGTGAGGAGTAAAGAAAAAAGCGCAGATATGCAGAGTTGGCATGTTATTTGATCTAGGTATGCTCGTCTTAACATACTTCCCCGTTTGCTGTTCTTCTTTGGCATGTTGTTGTGGCGAACAGAGAAGTATGGAAATAGTACATTTTGATACAAGTGCAGGAAGTTTGTCATTGCGACCGAGGCGAAATGCGCACGAGCCGTAGGCGAGTGTGTTATGGAGCCGAGGGATGCAAAGACAAATCTGCACGTGTGTCAAACGACGTTTTTCAATACACTTACGACTTGTGAAATAAAGAAAGAAAGAAAAAACGTTTAATCGTATCTCAAACATACAGTAGAAATATATACAGTAGTAATAGCATTCAAATCTGCTCTGAACAGTTTCTAATTTTGTTGGGGTCGTCCAGCGCCCGTGGGGGACGCCTCGCGCCTGATTCGATAAACTAAGTACAAAAAAGAAAATCACTCGTGACCGTGACGATAAGGAAGGAATAAAAAAGCCCTTGTTGTGATAAACTCAAAAAAGCACTTGGGTGATATACATGCTATATTGAACCTAATAGGAGTGCGATAAGAGGCAGTTTTCGAGTAAGTGTATTGAAAAAAACTTTAGGGGAGGCCTATGCCCGAAGGCAAGCTGTAAATAATGTTATCGATGTCTAATAGTAAAACGAATAACATTGCAAATCAAACTATAGCTTGCCAAAAGGCAATGTTAATTGTAAGTATAAAAATTAATTATAATTTAATTAAAGTATTTGCAATTAATTTATAATATGTAATTCCAGACCAATTCAATAATAGGCAATTCTAAATTATTGACGCTTATTAAAATTTTATGAAACCAATTATTGCATGCAAACAATTTTAAAATTATAATTGGAATGTATTTATATTACTATCAGAAATAAAGGCTATTTGAATTTGAGATTCAATGTTAACATTATCTTTTCAGTGATTGAACTGCTAGGCCAGGATAAACGCGTAATTACCACCGCCTACCTGGGCATCGTGTTGGTGCTAGGAGGACTCAGCTTCGCTCTCCTCTCGAAGGCGTTCCAGTACTGGCGAACTTTCATCCTAGTGGCGTACCCTCCGTCTATTCTGTTCATCCTATACATATACCTGCTGCCTGAGAGCATCCGGTGGTTGTTGTCGAAGGGACGAAAAGAAGAGGCAGTTGAGATTATAATGAGGGCAGCAAAAATGAACAAAGTGACGCTATCAGAGGAGACAATGAGGCAGTTGGCAGAGGAGAAGGTGAAGCCGGTGGAGAAGAAGGACGAGAAGCAGGAGGAGGGGTTGTGGATGCAGGTGCTCCACTCGCCCATCATCATGACGCGCCTGGCGATCTGCTCGTGGTGGTGGATCACGTGCACCTTCGTGTTCTACGGGCTGGCCATCAACTCGGTGTCGCTGGCGGGCGACAAGTACACCAACTACATGCTGGTGGTGAGCGTGGAGGTGGTGGCCGTCGTCACCAACGCGCTCGTGCTCGACCGCTTCGGCCGCAAGAGGACGCTGCTGTGCGCCTACATGGTGTGCGGTATAGCCTGCGTCGTCATTCCGTTTATTCCTAAAAGTGAGTATCCGTTACAATTATTATCTGCACTTACAGATAAATTTACTGTGTGACACAGAATCTAATACATGCGAAGAGTTAAAAATGCTATTATAAGATTATTTATTTACAATTTGGATAAAATTTAAGCAGAGCCACATAAAATAATATAAAACAAAAACATTATGATCCTCAAACAGTTCAGACATTTTATTTATTTATTTTTGTTAAAAAAAAGCAAATAAAGGACCTGTTATATGTTAACATCTGTTGTATCAGGATATTAAAATTACGAAGATATAACAAAAATTGTAATCGTAATTTCTAGTTTCTACTTTAAAAGTAACATTGTTCACTGTTGCTAAATGTTGTTAGTGTTCCGTGTATTCATGGGCCTCCTGTTATTCCAGCGTTGCCGTGGCTAGCGACGCTCCTGTACCTGATCGGCAAGATAGCCATCACGCAGGCGTTCAGCGGCATCTACATGTACACGTCGGAGCTGTTCCCCACGTACGCGCGCCACTCGCTGCTCGGCTTCTGCTCCATGGTGGGCAGGCTCGGCTCTATCGTGGCACCACAAATGCCGCTACTGGTCAGTATTACATATAATGTTAATCTGTATTTATATTCAGAAGTTTTTACTTCCGCAAGCACGGTCCCTAGTAGTTCCTCAGTGGTTTCTGCTCCATGGTAATAAGGCTTGATTTAATGGTAACGGCGCTGATACTAATGCTGATATCTATAAGCCCTGTAATGCCATTATTGTCCATGGTATGTGTTACGTATTATCATTGCCATACACAGTGATGCTATATACTATACTTGTCTTTACGATATCAATCTACTTAAACATCTTGACTTTGAACATAAATGTTTGCCCAACTTTAGTTCGAAGCCATGTCTTCTTCTGTCTTTCATATCTATTAGCAGTCATCGTAGTAGTTATTCTCTCTCTTCTTCATTTTCGTTAAAATGGTATGATGACCATCTTTAAGAACTACCTCTATCGTTTCCTTAATCTTTTTCTCTTTCTTGTAAGACTACAAAGATGACGGACAAAAAGATTTCTCGATTTAAACTTCCACATTCCTCATTACATGATCTTCATTCTCTCGCATAGCTTGGCCTGTCTATGTTATAAATACTATACCAGTTTTTGTATAAGTTCTGTTACTTGTTGGTGTACAATAAAGTTTAATCCATCTATCTATCTATACTCGCAAGTTCACATGACATCCTCGGCAGCCGTTGTGTTCGATTCTGTTGTATTGTATTCATTGTATAACAATAGTTGAAGGTCGCACGGTGACATGAGAACATGGATCAGTTGATCTGATGTTTGCCGAAGATACAATAGAACGATCTCAACATTTTTATGTAAATATTGTCCGTAAGTTTACAAACTTACTCCTAACTAATGAGATAGTTGAGTAACTTTGATGTAGCAAAAATCTCACTATGTAAAAGCTATTCTAATCAATAGACGTATTAGATTATGTCTAAGATGACGTAGGAACAGCCTGAGAATGTGTCCTCTATTGTGTATAAAGGTATAGAAGAAAAGAACGTATTGTGTTCATCGAAAATAGTAAGGGCAGCAAATTGGTGATGATGAAAAGACTGTTTTTTTTTTTACATGGTTGACGATCTCCTCATATCATTACAGGCAATCTACGTGGAGTGGCTGCCATCGGTGCTGTTCGGAGCGACGGCGCTGTTGGCGGGTGGGCTGATGCTGACGACGCCGGAGACGCTGAACACGCGCCTGCCTGACACCATCCGCGAGGCCGAGCAGCTCGCGCGCAGCCCGCAGCCCGCGCCCGCCAAGGGGGACTTGCAGATGACTACCACGAAGGCGTGACCGTCCGACTCAACTTAGTTACCAATTTATTGTTGGTGTTAAATTTACAGAACTAAGAAAGCAATTTATGATCAATGTAGACAAAGCAATGCAACTCGTCCTAAATGATCATCATTTAAACTTAACTATTGCTGAAGTAATAGATCAAATTAGAAGGCAAAGAACCGCCGCTCTTACAACAGTAGCCACCAAAATGTTAACCATTCGACAAGCTAGTGTTCATAATAATAGGCATCCAATAGACAAAAGCAGGATAAGTTTCATTGGACTTCATACAGATTCGACTGGCCTGTCAGCATAGTAGTTAGTGACCCTGACTGCTATGCCGGAGGTCGTGGGTTCGATTCCCACCCAGGACAAATGTTTGTGTGATGAGCACGATCATTTGTTCTGTGTCTGGGTGTAATTTATCTATAATATGTATGTATTTAGAAACATATAAGTAAGTTTATCAGTTGTCTAGTACTCATAACACAAGCTCTGCTTAGCTTGAGACTAGATGGCGTTGTGTGATAGTTGTAAAAAAAAAAAGATATGAAACCTACCTACTTTGGTAAGTGTAAGGTGGCGCTGGAACGCAAAGAAAATCATTGCTTAGAGTTTCATATCAAGCATATCTGCTAGGACCTAGGTAAAGGTTCTCTAATAAAAGAGGCTTCGTAGACCTATATCGCACATCTTCTAGTAAATTATTGTACTGTGATAAAATGTAAGTTAATTCAAATTTTGATTCACTGTTGATCAATAAAAGCGCCATAACTATAGTGATAATAATATAAGTGGTTAGTAATGGTGCAACATTGTTAAATTATATAATAGGAATGAGAGTGAAATTTAAAAGAATGAAATCGCGTTTTTCTCAAAACCTAACTTTTGTGATATTAGACAGTTTTTAGAGGATGTGCGACATAAACATTTTTTTTTGTACATTGCTTTGTAAGCCATTTTTGCAGCACCCACGCTAGCAAAGCAGATGCTAATGTATCTATCTACCTATTTTTTGGTGATTGACATAATTATTTTGACAAAACTCTTGCGTACAAACTATATGAATCTTAATGTTTACTTAATTGTAAGTTAATGTAAGTTAAAGACAATAAGTTAAGCTTTTAATGTGATACTTGTCATTCAGCCTTTACAGTTGAAAACAATCTTACTAGGCGATAGTACACTTGACGACCGCTAGATGTCACTGCTTACTGTGCGTTTAATATTATTATTAAGTAAAATTATCTTTATATATTTAAGCCTAATTTATATTGTATTTATTTATGCACCGGTATTTACCTACTGCCGGCAAACTTGTGTGTTATTATGTGTGAATAATGCAGTGGTGTAAATGCTCGTTTGTACTTTTTTAAGTCTAATAATGATGTATAATTGTTGCAGATTTACAAATAAATAAATAAAATTAATTTATAAGTTCCTTAGATTTACAGTAGACGCTTTATCAATATTTATCGTGACCATAGCAACAGAGTGTTGTAGCAACAATGAAATAGAGTCAGGAATAGTACGGTCTATGTGTTTCAGGCAGTTTCCTAATTGGCAGCACGCAGTGGGCCGTAATTCTCTGAGTTATTACGAGAAAACGGGTCAGTGTAGTAAGAGGTAGCTCATTGAAATTAAATGTTATTGGTAGCTACATAATTATTTTTTACATTTTCTAGTATTGCCAGATTGAGATTTACCGTAAAAGTTATAAATGAATTGTCATTTTAATCAGTCGACCGGCCGCGTCGCTTGCGCAATACGTAAGGTACCTACCCTACCAACAAATGTATTATTTATAATATTTTCTACACTAAGTAATTTTGCAGTAAATGTATCGTTTTTGTTACTATATGTTCAAGCGTTGCCAATATTGTTATATAAAATTCTATTATGATTATTGTTGAACAATCGTAGGTTATATATAACTACTACCTTCAATTGGATAGCCTAATTTATGTACAATAAATGCAATTGTGCTACTGATATCTCACACTCATGTTGTAGATATGTAAATAAGCTCTTTTTAATGTAAAACACTTAAGTATCCAAGCAGCTCCATGGAACGTACGTTATAATTATATTTTGTAAATAAAAAATAGTTATTTATATTATTAATCAATTACGTTTTATTTTACTTTAAATTGTATGAGAAAAGTTCCAAAATACAATTTAATTCCGCCTAGCCCGTTCCATCATCGGACCTCTAGACGCACGGCATTGCGCCACCGGTACATGGTATCCACCATCCTACATACCTATACGTACAAAACGTTTTGGAAACAAATTCACTATGCGTACAGCCAAAGAGTGGAATTCCTTGCCGGAGTCGGTGTTTCCTGATAGCTACAACCCGGGAATCTTTAAGTCAAGAGTGAATACTTCTAGGTAAGCGCGCTCCATCGTCGACTGCATCGTCGCTTTCCATCAGGTGAGATAGCGGTCGAGCGCGAACCTATAATCAATAAAAAAAAAAAAACACAACAGTAATATGCAGTCATTTCCTAATTGTGCATTTATGCTTGTTGTTTAGAAACAAGCTTGATACCTATTAGAAATTTACATACCAAATTAAATACAAAATCTACACTAATATAATAAAGAGGTAAAGTTTGTTTTTTTGTTTTTTTATTTTTTTGTTTGTAGGGGGTAATCTCTGGAACTTCTGGTCCGATTGGAAAAATTTTAGCAACAATAGAAAGCTGCTTTACTCCTGAGTGACATAGGCTATATTTTATGTACGCGGGCGAAGCCGCTGACAAAAGCTAGTAATCTATAAATTCAAAGAGTGGTTCTTTGAATATAGCAAAGCTTCGCATCAGCTGCTTATACATACCTACGTATGTCTGTTTGTCTCCTCGAGGAAACCTGTCAATTACCCGCGTCTGGCGATTTGTTTCCACGAGACAAACGTGCGAGTCGCCGGCGGCCGACAGCCTGTCATTACATCGTTTGTCAAAGTCGCCCAAAATATGACGACGATGGCTGAGTTTTATCGAAATTATATCAAAAAAATAAAACTGGAAAAAGAACCGCGACACAGAGTGCCCACTAATACAGATTTTTCCAAACTGGTATACTTAGTGGCTATAAAAGGTAGATACTTCTATTTACTTGGTATTTTAAATAAAGAGAAACATGATAATATAAAACGTTTCTTTTTTTTATCAAAAAGTTACACTAGGGTTTAACTAACTGAGAAATTGAGTGTTTGGATTAGATTTCCATAAAAACCTGTGCGCATTAGGCACCAGGCAACATATAGACATAATAAAAGGGAAAGAGTCAAATTTCTTGGAAAAAATAGTAACAAATTGTTTGTATAACCAGGGATTGCGAAACGGAAATAATTATGATTGTGCTTATGTGTTGAGTTTGTGGAGTAGAGTCTGAGAAAGATAGTGGTAAGATGTACTGATTGTGTAGTGCAAATTAGTGCTAGTGATATTGATTCAGTATATCATGGAGTCTCTTTGGTTGATTAAGAGCCTCTTTGATCATAATGCTTTGACTTACCATTTGATCTTATCCCTTCATGATCTCAATCATCAGCCTGTGTTCTAGCTATTTAGAGTAGGATATTATAATCTCTATCTTAGTTGATCTTCTGTTTATTCAACTACTGTCACTCATTACACGGTGACAATTGTCGCAATATTTGCCAGATGCTGTTGATCATTGTATGTTGGCGTTGATATTGGTGCAGAAGCTATGATGTTCTTTGATATCATCATATACCGTAACACAGAGGTGCGTATGAAGCTCACCTCACACGTGGGACGTCATAACGAGCCAGCTTGTGAATGGGTTTATGCATTACGACCCAAATAACCGGCGGTTTTGATCGTAAACTGAGCGGTCGCGGATTCGGCGGCCGCGTCGGGCTCAGCGCGGCTCCCGATATATCCCACGTGCAGTGTTTCAGCGACCGCCATCGTCTCCACGCGCACACCATAAGCATAACTCGTAAATATTGGCCAAACATATCATAACGTTGTCTATGCGAGATTTATTGCTCAAATATAAATTAGACGCTGTGTGCAGTGTGGGATCAACGCCGTTTGATCTGTGTGCGCATCGCCGTCGGCCGCGGCCGGAGCGTAAATATTAAGATTTATGTGTTGTTGCTGTTGAACATCAAGGAGTTCTGCGCTGGTGCTTCATCACCAGAGCTCTATTAGGAGCAAGTGAAATCGCAAATGATTCGGTTCTCATGTGTGAAGTGAAGTGCTGTAAGCCTCATGTTGTTAATATCAGTGTTGGTGACGAGTGATACGGAGAGGTGACAAGTGTGATCACCAGTAGATCAACATGTCACGCCGGGACGTGCGTATGGAGCGGGGCGAGTACCCCCTGCCACCACCCAGCAAGTGTGCTAAAGTAAGTAAAGCAGTGCATGACGCACGAGAGTCCTGACAGCTTCAATCACACTACAGTCACAAATGAGAGACAAGAATTGATGAAGATGAAAGAAATCTTTGTGAACTTAGAAAACTAAAACACAGTGTCGCAAAAATTATTAAATAGTTGCTACTAACATTCAACAGGAACAAGAAGAAGCAACAAATTAGTCGAGTCCAAAATAAATGTAAAACCAACTGTTAAAGCCATAAAGCATTTCAAATAATTCGATAGATTCAATCGATCGAGCTCCACTTGCGAACACTCGGGCAGCCACGCTTGAAGCCGTGGTTTATGGAGACTCCTTGTAAAGTGTTAATAGCAACGGTTCGTGCCAAGTAACATACTCAACTAATCTCGTGTTTTGACACATTACAATAAACACGGCGTACGAGCACGTTGAGCGTTCTGTGAACAACCTACAAATTATATTTTATTAGCACACCTTGTTTAATACGATGTCATAACATTATAATATATCATAATATTTCAATTGACTTATTACATCTACCGAATTTTGGAAGAACATCCAATACGGTGTTCTGAACACTGATAATGAACTCACCAGGACTGGCCTGTTGGTTTAGTGGTCAGTGACCCTGACTGCTATATTGGAGGTCGTGGGTTCGATTCCCACCCAGGATAAATGTTTCATCAATCATTTGTTCTGTGTCTGGGTGTAATTTATCAATAATATGTATGTATTTACGAATATATAAGTATTTTTATCAGTTGTATAGTACCCATAACACAAGTTCTGCTTAGTTTGGGACTAGACGACGTGGTGTGATATTTGTAAAAATAAATATTTAAGCATATGCATTCCGTGCGGAACCTGTATAACACATTATATATATATTTATCTGTATTACAAGTAAGTTTAAAAAAAATCTGTAGTGTCTGAGGCAAGCTCACCTCACATAGATAAGGATGAGAATCGCTTATGAGCTCAAAAATGGAATTTCGTGCTGCTCTCCATCTTGCTATATTCAAAAATTTATCTGGAACTGGTTTAAGAAAAATCTATTTTATAGTAATAGATATACGATAGTTTGTTTTGATATCAAAATTTATGCAGCTTCGGAACTGTAGGAGAGATTACACAGTGAACATACCTAGCTAGCATTCATAAAAGTTCTAGTCTATAATTTGGCAGAAGCTGCATTGCGAACACAAACAAACAGTCTCATGCATTGTGGTCGTTACGTAGGTTTGCCGGCGTTCCTCACCACCAACAGATAAATCTGAGTGATCGATATTTATCATTGTGCTATTATACAGTTTACTGCTGGAATTCACAAAGACAATAATAACACGGGTTTTGATGCAAGCTATGTTTAAGGTGGGCTTTCACAATTCGCCTATCGTCTACGTCGAGCATAGTTTAAAAGCTTGTTGCTTCATTTAACACAATCCAGTGTTGTTTGTGTCACAATAAAGATTGAAAATTGAGTTCAGTAATATACTACCGTGTGTCAAATTAACTCTAAAGTTATAAACATTTTTTAAAAGCTAGACCAAGTGACAACTATTTTGCCAGGCATTGTGATTAGAAAACTGCAATTCTTGCATTTGAAATATTGTTAGCAATACCTGCATGGCTAACAACATGCTACTGATTGCTGTAACTTCGCAGCAGGCACCATTATTCAGCACATGCATGTTTACGTGGTCAGGTGCTGTACTACACGTGGAAGCTGTGCTCGGTGGTGTTCTCCCACTTCGTGATGATCAGCCTGGTGGTGGCCTACTGCATCCTCGGAGCCATCACCTTCGTGGAGCTAGAGGCGGAGCATGAGAAGGAGGTAACTTCTTAATTTTTTTTTTAAGATCACTATTATGTTTTAATATTCCATTGATTCAATTTTAATTTGAGTTGACATAATTTCATATAATTTTAGAGACAATCGCACGCACGTGAATTTAAATTTTATTTACTACTAGCTTTTGCCAGCGGCTAAAATATAGCCTATGTCACTCAGGAGTAAAACAGCTTTCTATTGTTGCTAATTTTTTTCCAATCGGATCAGTAGTTCCAGAGATTACCTCCTACAAACAAAAAAATAAAAAACAAAAAAACAAACTTTACCTCTTTATTATATTAGTGTAGATTTTATATTATGTGGAAAAAGTTGTTGTACATTTATTATTTCATTTATTGAACTGTATGCTTACTATAAAATTTTAATGTATCACCGTTTCTTTTCCCAAATAAAGAAAGGTGAATTATCTAAGTGAGGACAGAAGCGATATCCAATAATAAGGATCAGCGATTAAGTAGTTTCGGGATTATTGCGTTAAAAATAAAACCAATAGCCAGGAATCGAATCCATTTAACTTGGCAAATAAGATCATATAGACTACTTAGAATACAATTCCGTAAAATAAAGTTATGGCTGTCTAAGTCACTTTCTTTTCCCTGTTACTATTGTTTGCCTTAAACCTCGAAGATACAGTACAAATTTGAAATATAAAGAAATCTTGATAAAAAAGTTTATCGTAATTTGGAAAAAGCATTTATTTGGATCAAAGACATTAAATTAAAAAAAAGACATTACTTAAATATTTTAATAAAATGAAAATCTAAAATTCGTATATCCAGGAGAATAACAAAGCAAAGGATTTCATTCTAGAATTTTTTCTCTAGTAGCAGCACTTCCGAATGGTGAAATAATTTTTCCTGTTCTCAATATTAACGGAATCTGATTCTTGGCAAGGAATATTGATATAAGCGAGATCTTTCGACTCCTCACTATTCAGTGTTCCATTATATAATAACTACTGCAATAACCATTACGTTATTTAGGATTTATCACGTGAAAACTGTTACAACTCATAACTGCGAGTATCAATTCCGATGCTAGAATCTGTATCCAAATCATAAACAATCTGTCAACGAATTGCGCAGTTAATATAAATTTCCTTAAAGTAGAAGCTGCGATTTTCTCCGGCTATTTTAATCCTCAGCACACAAGTTGACCTATTATGGCGGTCGAAATTTAATGCGCAGTAAACATAGCAACGGGTTCAACTTCGTACTAGAAGTAACTTTTATTTTCTCTTTTTACAATATTTATCAGCTAAGTGATGCTTTATTGCTTTCTTTCAAAGAAACTTTTTCTTCTTATACTAAAGAGCAGAGTACTAGGAGTGTAATTCCTTGCCGGAGTCTGTGTTTCCTGATGGCTACAACCCGGGAATCTTTAAGTCAATAGTGAATAGATTACTTCTATGTAAGCGCGCTTCATCGTCGACCGCATCGTCGCTTTCCATTAGGTGAGATAGTGGTCAAGCGCGAACCTATAATCAATTAAAAAATAAATAAAAATAAAAACCGTTTTGGTATTAACACAGAAAAATATTTAGTATCAAAATTTATCAAATCTATTTTCAATCGCATTATATTGGACACTATAAATATTGTTTTATCAAAGAATGGCACACTGCCATAGACTTCTTAGGCCCATCTGATTAACGACTCCGTCAAGACAAGCAAACAGCTGAACACGACGAGTATTACCAACATGAAACACAAGGCGTTATGGGTGACGACAATAATATTGTAAATGCTTGAACTACTAATAATGGATACTGTGGACATCAATAGGACTTCAAGAATTAAATTATTTCATCTGAAACAATTAGTAGTTCAATGATACATGTTGAATGAATGTTTTAGCAAGTGCGTAGTATATTTCTAGTAAAATTGTAGGAGGCAATTTAATTTGGATATATTTAGATTTTTCTTCAAAGAATAGTAAATGTATTTTCATTATTTTCTCTGCCAAATTATTCATAAATATCAATTTACCAAATTTAAACTTGAAAGTATATCTTCCATTAATCCACGCAGGTGGTTTGTACAAAAATTTTACGCCGATTGAACCATTCTCATAAACTTGGCATAAGATTAGAGCTTTCGTAGAATTTATGGTCGTTAAACCAAGTGAAGGGTACTTAGTCCGAAATAAAGATTAATGGATTTAGAATTGAGACTGCAGCTAGATCAGATGATGCTATACCTATCAATGTAATCATATATTCTAGTTATAGACACAGTATTATTAGGAATTAAGAGTGAGTCTATGTAGGTCGCTTACATCTGCTTAATGATATTCAGCACGAGAATCTGAATGTTTACAAACACATCTGCATGTCTAGCTGTCTTCGACTGTTCAACTCCATTTTCATTGACTTATACATTATGTAAACGTAAACCGAATGTTACAATTTTCTTATTTAATTCGCATTCCAAACGTTCTTATGGATTCGTTAAAAAACACCAGTATGTTAGTTGATTCAGGTTAACGTACGATCGTTGTCAACATTTATCTAGTTCGTAATCGCAGCTGGAATTGA
Source organism: Mythimna loreyi (assembly GCA_029852875.1). NCBI lineage: Eukaryota > Metazoa > Arthropoda > Insecta > Lepidoptera > Noctuidae > Mythimna > Mythimna loreyi. The sequence goes on from CM056790.1 coordinate 451,858, forward strand.
TTCCTTAAAAGTGTGAACTTTCATATTTTTTTTTTTAACTTGCAATAAACTAGTGCTTGACTGCGATCCCACCTGATGGTAAGTAGTGATGCAATCGTTGATGGTAAGGCGCACTAGTTTATATGCGGTCATAATGTTTGTTTGTCCGTGTGCAGGTGAAGAAGAACATATCGCATATCCGCAGCAACACGACGCAGAGCATCTGGACGATGACGCGCACCGTGCCGCTCTTCAACCAGACCAACTGGACCTGCGAGGTCGTCGACATGCTCAAGGTTATCACTGTCACATTTACCAGCTTCTTTATTACTTAATCATTTAATTTTACCTAACACTTCATCAGGAACTCTACAGTGAGTTGTGGTATCTATGTTGTAATAAATTGCATTGCGATATTGACGATTGTCATCGGTTCGTCACCAGCGCTACTTTTACCTTCACGGGAAGCCAGTTGAAACTCAGAAACATTACAATTATGTATATACTATTCAAAACACGCTACGATTAGCACATTTCGAAGCCATTTGATTTTTTTTATTACCATTAAACAACAAATAATAAAAGTGTTTAAAACTACACCAATTATTTTTATGACACCTTTAAAATACGAAAGGCCATCACAATCGCAGACAGCCGAAATATCCAAGGCTGAATAAAAAAATTAAACTCACTCTTACGCACCTGATTCTGATAGAGAACTGTTTGGAAAATTATTGATCATAGTAGTTTATTAATAGAAATGTGCTACGTCAAAGCGCTCCAATAATATTTTGAACTTTTATATCTGTGCTTGTTTTACGATTAGGTAATTTTTATACTTTTTATTTATTTATTAATAGGTTTGCGTTTGACCAAATTCTCATTACTTTGGAAAGCTGAATCGAAATGGTACTGACAGACGGATCTGTAGTTTGCATCGATCTGTTGTTAAACACAGGTTGCATATGCTTTCAAGTAATCAGTCTCTTTTCAGTTTCATTTGATATTATTATTTAATCATTAAATACTATCGCCAAACTATTATTAAATTTTGCCCGACATTGGCGTGTCCGAAAACGGAGTATGCCTAAGACAAAATGTGTGACCTGCCGTTTAGATCACACACATTATATTCCTCATAGTTTCCACGCACAACAAAAAATCAGCTAAAGAAATGCAAACATTAACTTGATTCTGTTTTCAAATTTTATATCTTTACACTGAAAGGTATAATGTGAAAGTTATATTGTGTAGCACTCAGTTATTGATAAATGATTAGTTAATAACTGAGTGCTATAACGTAATAATTTGGGTTCAATTGGTATCTTCGGCTACGTACAGACATCTTTTACGTACTTGTGTTATAGACCAGTTATTGATTACCTGATTTTTTTTATTGCTGAAGCAGCACTGCCTTCCTATAAATGTGGAAGTATAATTCCTTTTATTGCAGGACTTTGAGAACGCAATCCTTCTGGAGATGAAGGTTCGAGGCTGGGATGGCAACGAGAGTACCGAGCATATCCAGTGGACCTTCAGCGGCGCGCTCTTCTACTCCATCATCGTCATCACCACCATCGGTGAGTTTACACAGAAGTCTGTGCGTAGCTGGGACGTCACCATTTTAGTTTTAAACCTTATCAGAGCCCTCACTCATTTTTTAACAGTGCTTATTTTCTTTTCTATAGCGAGATAGTTTTTGAGAACAGCTCATTAAGGTGCGTAAGATAGGAAATTTGAGGTCAGCGCATTTTTAATGTAATTATTATTGGCTCTGCAATACCAAAAATCAATATAGGTAATTGTACAATAATACCGTCCATACTTAAAAATTAGGTCTAAAATAATGATCAAAAGCTTTCGCAATAGAAATTTCAAAATAGTGGATTTGCAGCACAATGTGTGTAAGTGTGTTAGATTTACGACCGCACGCGCTGGAAGCGACAAAAAACGCAGACACTAAAACGCAGTAAAATAGCGTATTTTACAATACTTTTACTGCGTTTTAGTCTCTGCACGGCAGATTATGACATGTGTAGGGACAGAAAAGCAAAATGAATAAGAAGACTACAAATAATGTATCATTCGAGTCGATTACTGATAGACATAATTATGCAAACCAATTGGTAAGTTATTATTTTTATATTATTGTTAAGCTACTTTGCTACTAATCGGATGCTTCCTTACTTCAAACGTGGTAGCTTGTTGGTCCTTCTACCTTCCACCATGTGCTGCGCCGCGGCGAGGTGCCGGCGCCTGGCGCGCTGCCAGTCGCCATTCGTCACAGTTTTTATGCCACGTTCTATCGCACACGACGGCTTATTTTTGTTATAAATTCGACACATCTGACTCGAGGAATGTCCGCTTGTTAATATCGCCATTTTATTGGCACATTTATATCTGCACAGTTCAAACACCTACGTCGAAGTACTTGACGCTTGTCAGCCGTTAAACTTGATTATTTTGTTCTAGTTTTTGCCAAGAACTAAGTAAGAAAAACTAGGCTTTTAGTTTAGTATCATGCCTAAATGCGTTACAACTCCCTGGATCGAGAAAAACGAAACAAAGAACTTTCTACGAGTTTATTTTGCAGTAACATAATTCTTTTTTCTTGGTATTGTTTTGCGTGTGCTTGAGTGTGTGTAGTGAGTCGGGCGCGGGCGCCAACAGCTCGCCTGGCTTGACGTCTACCTTCAGCCTCTTGGAGCGCGCGGCGCCTGCAAAACTCCGTCCGTCACTACTCGCCCTCACAGCCCGCGAGGTGTGACCCTCACACACAAAGCTGGTGGTTTATAGCAGTTAACACGCGCGGTGCACACTCGTCGTCACTAATTAATCAAAATATTTACATCCACGTTCACTGGGTTACGGCACACTGCACAGTCTTAAACGTAAACAACAGAAACATGTAACTGGTTAGTTCTTTACTTGTGTTAGTCACCACACGGTATATGGCACAATTATTTACCAAAGAATCCCTGCGGTCCTATCTGACCTGTAGGGCCGCCGGGGCCTACAAGTACGTCAGGCCGTCTTCCATAAGCGGGCCCGATGATGCCAGTAGGACCGCCTGGACCGACAAGCACAGGCCGACCACCTCTGTTTGGCCCTATGATTCCAGTGGGTCCACCCGGGCCAACTAGTACTGGTCGTCGGCCATACGTCCCGAATCCTGAAGGCCCGACGTAAAATCCATTCTGTGCGCTTGGGCTGCGGAGTGCGTCACCGTGTTGCGCTGGGCCGATGATACCAGTTGGCCCGCCGGGGCCGACGAGCACGGCGGGTTGATTCTGTTGCTGTCGCTGCTGCTGTGGGCCGATGATGCCGGTAGGTCCTCCAGGTCCCACGAGCACGGCGGGTTGGTTCTGTTGCTGTCTCTGTTGCTGCGGTCCGATGATGCCGGTGGGTCCTCCAGGCCCCACGAGCACGGCGGGCTGGTTCTGTTGCTGCTGCGGTCCGACGACGCCCGTGGGTCCGTCCGGCCCCACGAGCACGCCGCGGTTGCCGAAGCCGTCGCCGAAGTTCTCACGACCTGGCTGCAGCTGTGGACGCTGGCCATCTACTTCATTAAAGTATTCTGTCATACAACATGAAGAAAGAATTAGTTTTTAAAAATGTTTGGCCTATTAAATCTACTGAAACTGTTTGACGAACAAAATAGCAACATATTTAAAAATCAATGCCAATCCAATCAAAAATTTAGGCTCTGTTCGGACTATTTAGTAGATGGTTTATGTGAAGTTTGCACAAAATCGGTCGAGCGGTTCTTCATTTACCACATTTTGCTGCGGCTAAAAGCTAGTATTTATATGATTTTTTGGAAGCTAATATTTTGATACTGCTGGCACTAATTCAGTAGAGATATCACAACAGTGAAATAAGTCCATACCGTTGTTGAATGAAGTCCCTTCACCCCTGTTGGGTCGCGGGTAGCAGCACAGGAACTTGCCGAGCCCGCACGCGCTCTGGAAACAAGAACAACAATAAGAATGTATATACTCGACTACAGAATCTACGTAGTGTTTACTGTTCAGTGGAAGTTTGCGAGTTCAATTAATCTCTTGCACTACCGAAGAAAAATGTAGCGATAGATTGAGATGAACTCAGTCTTTTCCCAGCTATGCATATTTATATTATCGGCTTCCTGTCTAATGCAACGAATTTAAAACTTATTAGCAGTTTCAAATGGATCCGGATATTACAGCTATAGCAAAGGTTGAAGCAAATATCGTATCGTATTTGAATATTACCCTAATATTTGGCTTTGTTATAGATATGAGTATACAGATGTTAAAATTACCGCAGAGTCGGGTCGCGGGTTGCAGTCCGGCTTGGAGACACACTTGCAGAACTGCAGCGAGTCCAACGTACCGTCAGATATCCCATTTTGTTGTTGACTGAAATAATAGAAATATTGAGTTTAGTTACAATAGAGGTTTTAATACCAATATATAAAATTCCTCTCAAGGCGGTGTGTTAGAGCTTCATGAAACACAATGTCAGTGCTGCAGAGTCCTAAGGGCAAACGCTACATACACGCACTTTGGTCATAAAGAAATTATAATCGCGATGTATGTAGTCTTGCATATGCATATGAGCCAGTAATCATCGCCAAAGAACGACCACTGTTGGACATAAGTTCAACAGTTGTTCTTCGGCTAAAATGAGGCCTATGCCTTCCCAAGGTTCTCGCCAGTTCATCGGTCCGGCTAATGATAGGAACAAATTGTACATACTTGTTGATATGGAAGATGCCTTGTCCATTGACGCGGTAGGGCTCGCGGTGAGCCTCCACCCGGACGGGGTAGCGTCCGGCGCCCGGCGGCCGGTTGTAGAAGCCTTCCGTCTCGTCCGGTTCCTGGAACGGCACTTCGTCTGCTTGCACGCGGTAGTTATTTGTTTGTGACTTTCTGTAAAAGAACAAAAGAAAACAGATCATGTAAGAGTGTGTCTCTACTAAACGAAGAGAAGTTCCTACATCTGTAGTCGAAAAAAGAAGAGTTAACGTAAGGAAACAATTTGTCTGTTACGATACAACAGTTCATACCCTCTAGCCAAGTTACGAACCTTTCGTGTCGACTCTCTTTCTACTAACGAAACACCTCAGCGTAGTTATCATTAAATATCATAAAACTACAGGATGTAGATAGCGATGATTATTATAGAAACGATTACATTTCATTCTGTCATTTTGAACGATGTGAACTTGACTAAGAATTTGTTGAGATGGTACTATCATTTCTATAAATTTGATTCGTTTTCTACTAGCGATAAAAACTTGGGCAGAGGTCTAATTACCTCTGCCTCTTCATTACATTTGAATACAAATATTATGATAAGTATTTCATACCGATATAGAAGACATTAAGCAAAATGATTATATTCCGGGGAGTGTCCATCGGAACTGCATCGTTTAATTCCATTAAGAAGTGGAGTTTCGTGAAGGACTTTGTTTCCTGATAGCTACAACCTGAGGGATTTTACACGTAACAGATGCATACAGGATACTTCTAATCAACCGTGCTCCAAATCCGAACACATCAAGCTCGTAACGGAATACAATATGATAACATATTGAATGCGGAACATATGTCGCCGCACTCTGGAGGTGTGAAACCATTACATATTGTTAATATACATACAAGACTATGTTTATGACTCCTTGATTTTGTGGAGCTCGAACTTTCTCGAGGCAATAGCTTTCGTGATATTTGACTAATGAGCGAGTTCCGTGAACCTTTGTACATACGTTATTGTTAGCAGCGGAAGATAATGATCCTATTTCGATTGAGGGAAGCTCGTTACAGATTTAAGGTTCTAAAGCATTAGGGTTGATTTGAAGTGGTCTTTGGAATTTTAAGTTCAAATAAACTTAATATTCTTCTTCTTTCTGCCCTTATCTCATGTTACACTTTGTCCTGTTACCCGTCACACTATCACTAACTCCCTTCTCTTTCATATCACTCCTCACACAATCCATCCATCTCTTTTTCGGTTTCCGTCTTCATCTCCATTGAACTTTCAACTTATTTGTTTTTTTTTTTCGAAATTTGGTATTATTAATTATTTTTTGTGTTTTTGGTATTTATTTGTTTTTTTTTTCTTGTATTTTTTATAACACGACATTTATAAAACTAAATAAAATAAACAGCTATCTAATAAATCGGTGTTGGTAACGATTAAGGCACGGTTTATTATTTGTTTTCTAAATATTCATTAACACCCTGTTATGGGGTATAACATGCTTTTGTAGAATTTGAGAAGTATTTTTTTTTTAGTTCACATCTTTCTAAATTATTATAGATTTAGGTACTTTCTATATATATTATATTCTTGGAATCATTCCTAAAAAATAACTCATTCAGAAAAGGGCGGTTAAAATTTTAATTTAATTCAGATCATATCGGAATGTTACATATACGGGTAAATACTTCTACAATACGTTGCCATATTTCAAAACATAGCGGTCTCTGAAGCAACTTTATTAAACCACTTTAGTAACAAATAGTTCTCATTAGCAGATACTGTCCATTGTTCCGAAGAGTAACGCGTAACATGGCTTCAAGGCTCGGTAGCAGATGTAACGAATAACGATGCTGTAACAGTTCAGTGTTGCTGACTCTTACAGCCTCACTACTTGCCTCAGATCGATCCGTCATCGTTGCTAAACGTACTAATGTAACTCATTCGTCAACGTCATTACGTCATACCAAACTAGTCAACTACTCAAGTCAAATTTACTTTTTTTTAATGATTGGTAACGAAGATTCCGTATTCAAAGAATAAAAGCGCACCATAACTAAGATTCCGCTGTTCGTGTGTCTGTCAGACAGACGAGGCTCTATTTCATAAACAGTGATACTTAGACTTTTAACATTTTCACAGATTCGTTTTTGCCGCTATAACAAATATTACAAATAATATATTTTTCATTTCACAAAATAGTACGACATCTAGTAATCTTTTAGACGAAATTTTCCTGTTATATATTATTTGTTGTCAGGGCACTTCGCAGTTGTATAAAAAAAAATCATTAAAAATGACAAGAATAAGCAAAAGTAAACAAAATAATACAATATAAAGTACTAGCTTTTCCCAGCGGCTTCGCCCGCGTGCATAAAATATAGCCTATGTCACTCAGGAGTAAAGCAGCTTTCTACTGTTGCTTGATTTTTTCCAATCGGACCAGTAGTTCCAGAGATTACCCCCTACAAACAAAAAAACAAACTTTACCTCTTTATTATATTAGTGTAGATATTAAAAACAGAATAAAATCAATATTTAAATGGAGCTCCCATACAAAAATTTTTTTTCCAAGTTTTGCTACGGCCGCGCCCGTCCGGTACGGACTCATCGTGCGCGACTCCCACTTGTTTTTATCTATAAAATCTCTGATTTCGCGATCAGTTTTTCTGTAAAGTCCAAATAACTTATCTCCTGTAATGATTCATAGTTGTTTTGTCAATAATTATTGTAGCGTGTCTAGATTTGGGTCCTGTAATTATAGTTAGGTACTTAAGTAATTACTAGAACATAATTAGTCAATCAAGGTTGTGGTTGCGTGTCTGTAGGGAAACCCAAATGTAAGAGTTGTGTATCCTGTGACTTGAAATTAACTCAAATTAAGATATTAGGGTCAACAATATGCATTGTGTAGATTTAACTATGAATGTTTAAGGCTTGATTAAAATTATAAGAAACTATACAAAAAAAAAATACAATTATACCTAATATAATTTGAAGTTGATGAGAACAAACTAATAATAATTTATTGTTCCCAATGAAACCTTTTTTAAATAAACCTTCTTGGTTTTTTGTAAATATTTTTTAAAGTAGTAATAAAACAATATGAATTTTCTGTTGTCAATTGCATGGTGTGATTGTCATTTCTCCTCGTCCTCAAACTCCTCAATTTTCTTGTCTTCCAGAGCCATCCACTAACAATAATAAATACAAATGACGCACGTCAAAACTTACTGACGTATAATAATAATAGGGCTATACAATGCACACTTTTCAGAAAACCAAACGTCAGTCATATGTACAAGACACTAAGAGAATACACGCGACATACGTCACGTGCGCATACGCAACCACATCGCCACCTCACGGCCATTACTGCAACTAACAGTATTATCAATTACTGGGTCTTACAGCGAATTACTGTGAATTAGCGAAATAAAACCTGTGCAGAATGACGCAAGGCATTCTCAGCCGTGGGAGCCATTGTGTGGATACCCGCTCCAATGTCGGCCAAGGTGCGGCTGGCTGGAACCAGAAGGCACACTACTAAATGTTTACTTATACTTTTTCCTCAAAGCTTTGACCCAAGGGACAGCTTTCTGTGAACGTGAACGGTTGAGTGCCCAAACAACCGCGTCAAACTTGAGGTGGCCCAAGGTAAATAACAATAAAATAACCTGTTAATTGCACATTGTAGCAGTCTCTTGAAGTGTTGTGCTTTCGTACAAGCTACAATTTATTAGAAAATGTTACAGGAAGGATACTGAGAAGGAAATTCAAAGCTTCACTTTCGGGCAAATTTTGTGACAATTTATTGCTTCAATTCTATACCTAGCAAGTTGGCGTCTATATCGCTCAACACAAAACAACAATTGCAGCAATTTAGCAATGTAGCTCAGCGATATAGCCAAGATATTTTAAACAAACAAAGGAAAAAAATTCGACAGCAATTCAATTGTAGCATCTTGCTGGGCTATATTCGGCAATGTACTGCGCAATTTTTATTGCGCAATATTGATCAATATATGCATATTGATCAATATTGCGCAATAAAAATTGCCAACAACATGCAATTTTAATAGACATGAAAAATGCATTCAAATAATGATTCACGATCGTGTGCCTTCATTCCATAATTGCATTCAACCAATTTACTTATTGGGAAACACCAAAGTCCTCCGTTTTAAAGATAGTCAGACCTTCGAACCACTTATTGGTCATAGGTTTTCCCTCCTACGTTCTAAAATAAAATAATATCAAAATAGTGTAAGGACATCGTGTATTTATGTATATACCTTTTTAGATGTATGACATTGGTATTTTGCGTTACAAAGATGAATTCACCATATAAAGTTTATTTTAATACGAAGTTTGATACAATCAGGTTGCCGTAGGTCAAGGCTTTGTGAGCCCAATTAGTCATCTAGGTCATAACCATATATGTATATCTACACTAATATAATAAAGAGGTAAAGTTTGTTTTTTTGTTTTTTTGTTTTTTTGTTTGTAGGGGGTAATCTCTGGAACTACTGGTCCGATTTGAAAAATTTAAGCAACAATAGAAAGCTGCTTTACTCCTGAGTGACATAGGCTATATTTTATGTACGCGGGCGAAGCTGCGGGCAAAAGCTAGTGTATTATAATGTAAGTAATGTAAATAAACAAAAACCGATAAGTGATCGCCAGGAAAACACGATCATAGCTCTGAAATTTTTTTAGATGCTGATCTTACTATCGACACATTTTCATTGTTCTCTTGCTTTTGTCTCAATTTAGGTATTACGATTATTGTATTTGACTTCCTCTTCCATAATGTTACTACGGATACAGTGAATGGTGGTATCTAGAATATTTCAACATTGAATGCATTGCTCTAAATGTTTGTGTTTTGTTTTTTTTTTTCTTTATATTTGGCATTATCTCCGTCCTGTGCATATGTGCTTTCCTTGGTTTTATTCGTTGAGTCATCGAGGTCCTTAGTATTCCTAATTGAGTTATATGGATACTGACAAATGCTTGCTCAAATGACAATTCTACTCAAATCAGTCTAACTTGCATGACTCTCATATGATTTGATTATTACATGCTTGCTGTATGGACTTTAAAAGAGACTTTGACCCCTTAGTTTTTATTTTGGTGTTTCTTCTTAGGGTAGTCAACTAAGAAACACAGGTCTCATAAGAGTGACAAAAAGTTTGTTTTTTTAAAACCTATTATTTGAAAAAAAAATAGTCATTTGGTTGCAATCCTACATAGCTGTTTCAGTCAGCGGTTAACTTTTTATAGGAAATTGACTTGTTAAGCAAACTATTGCACAGAAATTGTTACTTCTGGCTTAATATTCAGACAAACTATAATAGCAAACAGCAGTGGTCAGTACGTCATGCGTGAATGAGTTTCGTACAAAGCTACGTATTGCTATTTAATTTCTAGCTGTTGTAAGAAAGAACCAGTCTATTTGACTTTACTGTAGTCATTCAATTGGTAGTGAATTGCTGATATGATGTAAGTATTATATAAAGTTATAACAAGTGTTGTGATATACGTTTCTCGTACTCGCCCACCAAATTGAAAAAAATATTTGTAACACTTTATGTCGTATCTTTTGCTATAGATAGCTGCAAGTTGTTTAGCCGTGGGGCCTCTGTTACAACACACTCGTTATATTTAAGGGTCCATGGCGCAAGGCGACATACACTACACACCTAAGCATAACTCTAGGTTACTAACAAATATGGAATTAAATCCGAAATAAATGTTTATTATTATTCCGTTTATTTAATCATTTTACATATTAGTTACATTTTTAAATATTTATATATAAAAAAAAACATTTAAAATATAAAAAATAGTGTCCCACCGGTATCGGGAACAGGGTTCAAGCTACCGGCGGTCAGGGCTCCAGAGAAAGGAACCTCCTAACTATACGAGCCGTGTCCAGGAGTACCGCTTTCTGAATCAAGCCCTTGATCCTTATTATTATTATTATAACTAGTTGTTAAGTAAAGCGTTACTTACTGATTTGGTATTAGTGTCAAAACAAAAGACAGGGAACAGCTGAGTTTTGCACTGCGTATATGTTTTGGAACTCTACAATGATCTAGTGTTTATGGTATGTCATCTACGTGTAGCTCTACGGCTATATGTCTAACCTATTCATCTCTTTCTATCCATAGCTCTGGTTAACTTAACATGGCGTACTAAGTACTGACTAAATCCACCTGTTTCCTCATGATTGTATTTCAGTATTTATGATTTGTCAGCAGCAGGGTCACAGAGATTTTAAATCTTGATTGAATAAAAAATCTAATAACCAGAGAGAAACTGGGGAAAACCCTACGAACCATTTGAAACAGAACTAAACCAAGGCAAAGACGTTGTGTCAGTATTAGCTAAGTATCTCTTGGTGGTTACAGTGAGCCAACTGTCACACGCTCCAGCTGCTAGGAAGCTGGCGCTTGGTGAGGACTTTGAAACTATTTGTGACTTTGCATCATGCAGCCTTATTCCATAAATATACTACGGTGAATAAAACCATTATGTTCTTTTATTGTCTTTTAGTGGTCTAGTTTCCGCATTTCCCTAACGGAATCTTATTGCATTTTTTTTGTAATAGGTATTTTAATATTGAGTTTAATCGGTTAATTACGGCCTCGTCATATGGTGAACCTTCTTCTAAGCGCTAATTTTAGTGTGGAGAATTGTAGAATCTTTTGTTCACGCATTCTACAAATTCTTATTTGTTTCACCATAATATCGAATGGTGGGACGTAGTAGACCACGTAATGAGCATTGTAACTTATCCACTTGGTTTTACTAGTGGCATATCATGTTAGGGCATGGTCACACACTTATTGGAAACTTAAGAGATCTGCGTGTATAATATCCACTACCTAATTTTTTTTTTATTTTATGTACATTTAATTATAACTTTAATAATAATCTACAATTATAAACTAAAAATACATTAATACATACAAATGCTTACGATACGCGATATCAGCAAACAACTGGTCGACTCTTCGTGCGTCCAGAGGGCTAGGCTTTATTTCTGTCAGCGAATCAGCATTGCATGGCAATACTGCCAGCGTTCTGGGCACTTTTCCCATTGATATCCACTATTATATAATACTACTTGGTACACGCGACTTCGTCTGCGTCTTTTTCCCATACAAACATTCAACCCCTATTTCAACCTCTTCATCCCTTTTTTTCACAATAAAAGGTAGCCTATGTCCTTTCTTAGGGTCTAAAGATTATCTGTGTCAAATTGCATCAAAATCGATTGAGAGGTTTAAGCGGGAAAGTGTAACAGACAGACAGACATAGTTACTTTCGCATTCATAATATTATAGTAAGTATGGATACACGATATCTACTCACTTGTCATCCTCGGTGTCGATGAAGCGCACCTTGGTGTCGATGCGCACTGACGCGGCCGTGTCCCCCTCCGGCCAGCGCCACTTGCCCGAGCAAGACGATGCCAGCAGTAGGAAGCACCATATCACTCCTGGAAAACACAACACCAACTACATAAGAACTACATGACAATGACTTTTATGTTCATTGTCGTAAAGTTGCTCATGGGCTGTCCATTGCACGTGTTAACATTTGAAAAGAAACACAGAACAGAAACTATTTTTGCACCCAAGGAGTAAAATATATTAGTACCTACTTAGGTAGTTTTTACTTAAAATACTGAGGCAAAACAAAGAAAAATGCGAGCATATGTTTTTGTATTCGTACAAAAAACAAGAAACCGGTGATATTTAATTACAAACTAATGGTGCGAGGAAACGATTAAATTTTTTAGGATTGTTAGATTTTTTTCTATATCAGAATGAGTCACTGTTCCTTCCATATGTTGATCGCGTGATAACAATAACTAAAAACATATAATTATGCCATTTATAATGTCCACAAATCACAATGAAGATGCTGAATGAATCACAATTCAAGGAGATCTATTAGCTGAAAGAGCGGATGAAGATGAAATGAAACAAAGAGCAACACAAGCAGCTTTATCCTAATGACATCTTAGAGCACATTCATGCAGTAATGGCAATATAATGTGCAATCACTCAGGATAGGATTTTATAATATGAATGGGATCTACCGAATACTTTGGTACCAAATATAATGAAACTAATAAGACTTATCAGTGGCAATGATTTACTTATTTTAAATATATGAATTTATGAAGAGACAATAAAAATATGTGAAATTAACGCTTGGGGCGTTAAAGAAAGAGATAACTTAAAAGACATCAGTAAGACAGAACAGACATGTAATTGATTGGCATAATCAAATTATTATGTTCATTTCACCTAAAAAAAATTTTTTTTGTGGTGGGGAAATTATCTAATGACAAGTCCCGCCCTTGGGCGGAGGAACAGTGTCAGACTCTTACTGGTAAACGAACAGGGTGGGCACCCCGTTCTTTCCTTTCCTTGTTTCTAAAAGATGGTAGTATTTGGTATTTAATTTCCTGCAATGCTATAATTTCAAAGAAGTCATAGGCCATATGGCTATTATTATTAGCCATGTTACAGCTATTGTTATTATATAATTACAATAGCTGCAACACTCACTAATAATGATTTCATTAATTACTTGGTATTGTGTTATTGTCTAGAAGGTGGTCAACATAATCGCTTTACCTGGTTCATTGAAAAGCAATGAGTCAGAGTCAAAGCGACTGTGACTAGTCCTTAGTATATGGTTGGTACTTTAGTAAGTACGATCAAACCACTGAGGAACAGTTTACAAATATCCACTGTTACCTGCGTTATACTATTATTGTAATTACGTAATTTCGATGGAAGATTCAAACTTTAGGGTTTACAATATTCTAAATAAAATACTCAAGATTTAGATTGCATTTGGCGTGTTAATATCGGTTTTAGAACTCAATTCTGCCTGTTTATTCATGTATTTCAATTTAACGTTACTAGAGCGTGCTTTGTTAAGTAAAGTACTCGTAATGCAAGTTGATGGAAATACTCTTAAATCAGTCAAATGACACAATGAAGAAACACTTAACCAACAAAGTAAATAAGATTGCCTCAAATATTAAGAAAAATACGATTTAAAACATGTGGAAACGATGACAGATTTATGAGGGAAGTTAGCAAATCATATCTTTGATTTAGTTCATAAACTCTAATAAAGAATATACGTAGTTTAAACAGTCATTAACAAGAAACAGTTGAATGAAAATTGTCGACTTCAAGAAATTGACGACACAAGAGCAAGAATGCTTCCTGACTCAGATAGTATACCTTCAGATGAAGATGCAAGGATCGCATTCCAATTAATAAACTGGTTCGTATCACCATCAACTATTGCATCACTGATTAAACGTAGTAAGCAATATTTTGTATCAATTAATTAAAAAAAGGTTAGGTTAGGTTAGACGGATTTAGATATGGTTTCAATAATCGAAAGATCTATTTGACATACCTAATAATAACAGTATGCCAAAGATCAATAACTAGGAAAGGTTTACTTACAATTAGTACTTCATAAGTATACACATAGGGCTATATCTTATTGCTTAACTTTAACAAATTCCAATTTCAACAAATTTCTTTCGAAATTATTTTACACTATAACCAGCAATTCTTGCTAATACTTTGTTGACTGACAATAATAAGATGGTAACTATTGCAACCGCAACCTTAGGAATAATTGTGACGATTGTGAAATTAGTAGTTTTAATATACATAGTATGTTTTGAGTTAGACACATTTTAGACGTTTGTGTGTATGCAGCAATGTAGATAAAAGGCAGCAGGATTTTAAAAGGCGTTGATGTTTAGATGACAGTGTGTGGGCCCGCCCGGTTTAGAGGGTTGCGCAAACACACACCTCAAGGATTCGACGTCGATCTAAGAATCTTTTGTGTATAATGATCTGTATTGTATAATATTATCAATGAAACAAGACGTGCTGTCTAAAGTTCTATGTTAATTTCAATTTTTTGTATGTGTAGCAGATTTTGCCTTATAATATTCTCAGGCCTACTTTCTAAGAGAAGTAAAGAGTTGTGCCCAGTGCAGGTTAATAGGTGTCATTTGAATTTTGGTTTTAGGACATGCCGATTTTTTCACGATGTTTTCTTTTGAAATCATTACATAGTTTAGAACAAAGTTGCTTCCCGGTGTCCCTAAGTATGCATAGATCTTTAAAAATACGTCACGGATTTTAATGCGGTTTTTTTTTAATAGATAGAGTAATTAATTTTTTGTATTGTTTAAGTAAGTAATGTTTTGTCAATATTAGTACCCGTGCGAAGCTGAGGTGGGTCGCTAGTAAATTATATAAAGTAAAGTACATGTCTGGACCAAATCTATGACGTACTTATCCTGCTCGTAAGTCAGGACTGTTACCATATCTAAGATCTTTAAATTATTCAAATATGAAGTTTGTTATAGACCACCGGGGTTGCATATTGTTAAAATAAACCTTAACAGTAATAAGTATTTTAGAAAATCAATATTTTTACCAAAAATATCCTTAAAAATATATATAAATAAAAAAAATAAAAAATTACGAACCAAAATTCATTTTTTGCACTTGATTTGGAGGTTTCCGGTAGGATGCATATAAGTGGTATAAATTATAACTTTAGAACATCACTAACTAGTACAGGCTGTGTGAGCGACTGCTCTGCTCGCCCTGCGTTATGTAACTGCCGTGCTGGGGCTGCCCGCTGGTAATTTCAGCTGCACTTGCGCACGCGCCGGGCCGCTAAAATGTCGCTAAACACCGAAAAGCAACGTAAAAATATAATTTCCGATATTCTTAAACGATTTTCAAGGTCATAACTAATTAAAATAAAAACACTAATAGCCATATTCAATATGCCTATAATTTTTTATTTATAAATATATTTTTTTAATTGTTTTTTTTTTATAAACAGATATGAAGGAATTTTAAAAATATGTTCAGTAACCGTGAAGTTATAAAGCCTTAAAACTGCTAAAAAAAATTATAGAGCAGGTGTATTTATTTAAAATTTGTTACATCACTTGATTTTATTATAGAGATGGTTTCACTGTTAATATTCTATTTATAGAATACTATATTTATAGAAAAACTAGTTAGATAACAATTTTTTTCATGCATATTCCCTATTGCACATTTTCATAAAAGTTCGGTCATAAGCATAACTCGACAGATTCGAATCAGTCGTAAACATTATAAAATTATACATTAGCAATCAAAGTGCAGCTAACTTCTGCACGTCCTATGCTACCTTGTTAAAGAGTTACATATACTATGTTGCTACTGCTGGTACTTTCAAACACTTGGGGATGAAAGACATTTCATCGCCAAGTGTTTGAAAGTACAGCGGCATGTTAGCGGCGCAGCAGACAGCTGTGACGTCGATGTCGTAAGTTGAAGGTCGCGAGCTCTCGAGGTGCACCCGCTGAAGAGTGACACCACTTGTGACGGTGATGCTGGGATATTACTACTACTCATAGAAAGCTCATCATCTCATACAGGCATATAGATCTGAGTCAGATGGCACTGAAAAGTTTTTTATTATAAAATTAACATGTAGTGTTGACCCTGTTATTTGCTATAGGTATCATTTACCAAAGTTAGGGCACGGTGTAGGGGCCCTACAGGGTCGAAGCTGAAGTTAGGTGGGAAAGTGTTACACCGGGGCTCTGGGAAAAAAAAACAAGGAAGGCATGGGGTAGGTTGTTTAGTCAGTAAGAGTCTGACACTGTTTTCCGCTCCGCCTAAGAGTGGGATTCGTCATTCGATGATTTTTACCTACCATAAAAAAAGGGCACGGTGACACCTCACGAGAACAAAATCGATTTCTTTAAAATGAAACTACAAATTTACTTTTTATTACAGTGACCCAAGTTAACTATGAAAGATAGACAATCATAAAACGATATAAATGAGTAAAATCTTGAAAAAAAAACCATGCATACTTTCTGAGCACATTGCAGACATTCATTTTCTGTCATTTTGTTTTTCTGGACTTTCATGAGTAAATCTGATTGATTGCGCTAAGCCGGACATTTATTTTCCACCTCTGACTGTTTTGAATTACTATTATGGTCTCAAAGTAGACAAATATCTTCTCCCCATGCCACTCGTACAGTCTCAAAGCAGTTGAAAATCTTTTCACCCATACATTTTATGTTAGCTGATATGTTGTCTTCAACAAGACTGAGGTAAATTATGCTCGCGTCACAAAGTAACGCCAGTAGATTTATAGACTATCTCTAGGATTATAATTTGGATTGTCATCCATCATAAGTTTGATTCCTAGATCATACGATATCATCTTTATCGCTATGCAATGTAGCATAATTCTCTCTATTGCAAATCAAGGGATCAATTTAATTTAAATGTATTGAGGAAATAACCTTCGTTCGTTTATTCCTCACATGTCAACATTTTCATTGGTCTCTCTCTTTCCTTGTGTTTAGCCACAAGGGAATTAGTTCTTATTTTTGTCAAAAGATGGCGTTGTTAGTTCACCTCCGATTCGTAAATCGCGGTGTTGTTCTTCACCCATCAAATTTTTGGATTTCATTTTACCATCCTTCTTACAACCTTCTCTCTCTCTCTCTCTCAATCTCTTTGCTCTTCGAATAGTGTTGCCTACTTCCTTTTTCCATTTATTCCTCAATCATCATTTAAAAATCGAGAGTGTCCTACAAGGTCGGTTCTCATGGCTCCAGCGCGTATCATCTCGCTGGTGACCAGTGGGGAAGCACGGAGGGCGGCGCTAACGACGCCGCCGCCCAGCGCATTGTGCTGCTATCGATGATGACCCAATTGTGCAGCATCGGACGGCCATTGTTACTGCTATTACACTTATTAGCAATCGAGCTATGTTATATTAGCAGTGTGCTGAGATGAGCAGGTAGCGGACGCGGGAACTTGCTGTGGTGGTACTTAATGCTAGAAAAGCAGCAACTTTTCTGATTTTCAGTACTAACAGTTTCTAAGCTCTTAATCCATGAAGCTCCATGAGAACGCCGGCGTTCTCACGCCTATTGTTCTTTAATTGTGTCTGTAATTACAAGATCGATAGGTTGTTGTGTGCTGGTGATAATGTTATGTTTTAGATAATTGTAAATAAGCTAAGGTCAATACTTCTTCTTTCCTATAGACTATTTCCAAAATACTCGTTTGTGTTAATAACAATGTAAAAATCTTCTGTTTGGCAGACATTAAATAATACTCGTAAATAGCTATTATTAAAAGCCAACAATTATTTGCAGCGTTATTTTCTTGGAGTCGTAGGTACTCGATTGACAAAGGCGTTCCTGTCTAGGTAGACCGCTTTGCAAATCCTACCACAAGGGAAGTTCGATGAAGATTTATTTGAAGTTTATAACAATGTGGCCAATTAAGTTTAACTCAGATTCCCAAGTAGCAAAAAAAAAAAAAGAAATAAAATCGGATTAGGTTGCCAAAATTTAACAGCAATAGTTTTACATACCTACGTATAAGTTTATTTCCAAAACGGCTCCATGCCCTCTACCTCATGTGGAGGTACAAATTGAGAGGAGGAGGTCGCAAGAAGTCGACCTCGGTGGTATCCGTTTCAACAACGACGGAAACAGTTCGATTTCACAAAAAAACAATATTATCTTGCTTTATTGATCGTAGATAATCATATTATAATTTGGTTTCTGCGATTTGTCGGTCACGATACATTAATTACATGTGTTTTAGGATGTCGGTACTGTTTGTGGGCACACGGAAGGGAGATAAATGGGTGACCAATTGAGCGTGAATCAGAATATGTGTAAAAAGTAAACCAGCTTGAAAATCTTAATTAACTTAAAGTAGCAATCGTACCAGATTAATTTGTTGCTTACTCATTATACACAAGACTTGGTTTTCGTTAAAACTAGCTTCTGTCAGCGACTTTGCCCGCTTAAAAGTAGGTTTTTGTACCCCAAATTTGAGCTACCGTTTCATCCCTTTTGGGGAAAATCCTCTAGCTATTAGAACTCGCCTACGCTAAAAAAGAAAACCCTGTGAAGAATTTATGTTGCTAGTCTCAATAGTTTCGGCTATGCGTTGATTTGTTAGTCAGTTGGTTATTAAATGTAGAAATAAAAAAATGTGTTCTCGTAAAGGAATTTGGTAAGTTAATTTAATTTTGAATTCGAAATAATGACGCAATTTAGTTTAATTTCTAAGAAATTGAGTCACCAATACTTTTACGAGTCATCAGTTTATTTTATTTTTGAGATGTCAAGGCGATAAATTAAAATAATAAATTATAATAATGGATGTAATTTGGCAGTATGATGAGCATCCGATGTCCGTCCATGCGTGTTGTGATGACGTGTTTCCGTCGTGATCGCTGGCTGGCTTGCCAACTGCCTGCTCGAGCACTAACGCTGGAATTCCCAAGTGGTTGCGATACTGTATTACTTTACTGCTAGTAAAAGGTATTGCTAAACACAAGTTGGCCACACCAACCTAGAAAGTTATATTGTAATATGCTTTCAAACGTAACGTGTTGTAAGAACTATTTAATTAACAGAGTTTTGTAATAGTTTTATGAGTAAAAAATATTATTTTATTTTGTAAATTTATTTATAAAGATACAAAAAGAACATGCATCGGCCGGGAATCGAACCCGGGCCGCCCGCGTGGCAGGCGAGCATTCTACCACTGAACCACCGATGCTCATAGAAGACTCGTTAAAATAGCTATTTACAATCGGAGGAACAGTTAGAATTTCTGACGTCATAGAGCGTGTTCTCAGCAAGTGAGAGTCATCGTGGATTCTTGTTCTACTCGACCAAGAGAGGTTTTATTTATTTCTTTTTGGTATCTTTAACTTTTGTTTTCGTTTCTTTTTTATACTCTGGTTTTGAAATTGTTATCCATAGGTAATAAAATATTTCAAAGAGTACTAGTCTTTAGAGAAAGAAAACGAGTGTAGTTGAGCTTGAGTAGGCATGTAGATATCAGTTGCCTGACGATGTACCTATTTCTTTATTGTGTTGGCAATAATAAAATTAATTAATTAAACAAAGTTAAGCGACTGTCTGGATAAAGTCTCACAGCTTACAAATCATAACTTGAAGTCGTGACTGTAAGTCACTGATCAAGAACCCAAACGGGCAGTTACTGAAGCTCGATCGCCATTTTAGTTCAACTTATACGCCTATGCTCTCTAATGACAGTGTTTGGGTCAAGAGAAAGAATGATAATAATGATAGTGTTTGTGTTTCCAGGTTACGGTCACATAGCGCCGAAGACCCAGACCGGGAAGGTGGTGACGATATTCTACGCCATTCTGGGCATCCCCCTCATGCTGCTGTGTCTGTCCAACATCGGTGACGTCATGGCTTCCTCATTCAGGTACGACGTGTATTTACCATGCTGTGGACACTGGACGACCAAAAGTTATTGAGCGCCTACTATTGTAATACCACGTTCAGTAGTAAACGAAGCATCATGATATTGCTCTTATTATAATAGTAGGCGCTCAATAAAATTATGGCGTCGACGTACGAAATCTTTTTATTTATCAGGAACCTATTTAAATGGTTAATCTGGTCATTTTATTACATGCTAATTAATTGTTATAAATGCTAATTATTTGGCAAATAGGTAAAAAAAAAATATTTTTACACTTTTTTTATGGTGGGCAAAAATCATCCAATGAAGAATCCCGCTCTCGGGCGGAGCAGGGAAACAGTGTCAGACTCTTGCTGACTAAACACCCCACCCCGGTCGTTCTTTGCCTTTCGCACTGGGGCCAAGCCTTCCTTTCAGAAAGAAATTGTGTGCCCTTGCAGAGTCCATAGGTACGGATAATTTTTACACTTAATTTTTTTTTGACAGTTTAAACTAGATTTGGCCGGTGTTTTTAGCTGACTACCCTGAGAATAAACACAGAAACTAACTGAGTTAGTTTAAGTTCAAAATCTCCTATAGAGTGTAGAAGTAGTGTAGAAACACTTAATTTTTTTCAAAAGACTATCATATTCAAGCTCAGGTAGTCTTTTGAAGAAAGAACCACAAAACTTTGAGGGACACAGATTTGATTTACAAAATACGTAATATATTAAAACTTTATTGTACCTAAACCAAAATAGTTTATCGATTACTACTAAATGCTCAAACAATATTCGAGAATGATTTAAATTTTATTTTACGCTATTTGAAGTATTGCGTGTACTAAAATAGTAGACTCTTAGAACTGAATGCCTTTATTTTACTCAGCTGAATATTTTTTTTAATATTATGAAGAAGTGAGTTTTTTTTTTTAAATTAATTTATTTTACCGCAGACATGATGGTCCGCGCACTTTTCTATAATATGCACAATAATTATTTACACTCTTTTGTTTTCAATTCATGGCATACGTCATGCCCTCATCTGTACTTAAAACTAAGCTTAAAAACTACGCGAGTCCACCTCAGACTTTTTTTTTACCTATTACTATGCTATTATTAATTTTGGTTTTTAGGGTTGGTAGGTAAAGGAGTTTTTTTGAAGAAGTGAGTTGGTAGTTATAAAGTATTGTATATAATATAATATTAAAATTGGGTAAAATTTCTAGGTTTCTATACTGGCGCGTGTGTTGCTACGTGTGCACTCGGCCGCCCAAACGAAGACATCGCCACCATCCTTCCACCAGGTATCTACACGCACTCAGCGAAACGAATTGACAAGTGGCAATCGCTCCGTGTCGAATCCATTTCTAAGTTCGATTTCGCCTTAACGATGTCGACCACAAAATGGTATACAAAGTGACATCGACTAACATATCGATAAGTCGAAGTGTTGGTTCGATAAAATAACAACTTCTTGGCTATGGTTATCGAATTAAAACGTCCAATTTGACGTATAAACAACTAATAACAATTAGCGAATCGAAAACGTTTGACCACGTGACTTTTCGAAAGCATATGTCAGTTCCATACATTTCGGAGTTTCGAATTTCGTTATCGTTAGTGAGAATGTGACTTTGTCTAAGCCCCCAGTTGTGGATTGAATGAATTATCAAACTGCTTTTAGCAAACTCTGTTCAAATTCATTAATTCACAAGTGTCATTCTTTCATTCTTTATCAGTTACAACTATTAAATATATTATGCATGTATCATACACATAAACCTTCCTCTTGAATAACTGTATCTATTAAAAAAAATCCATCAAAATCTGTTGCGTAGTTTTAAAGATCTAAGCATACATAGGGACAGACAGCGACTTTGTTTAATACTATGTAATGATATGTAATAGCTATTTTGAGCTAGCTATTTAATAGAGATGCTGACTGGCTGAAGTTAACGTAGGGTGCGGTAGTAGTTTTAAAGGCATCAAATGGGTGCACATTAGGTACCCTTCCAGTGGTGCAGCTACCCCAGGCAGACAACCACGGTCTGTGTGGGTTACTGACTTTTGGGTGCAATATGTTCAGACCCAGTGTCCGAATTGTCATTTTTTATTTTTAATACTTAAGTACTTATATTTTTTTTACTGATCATTTGGACACCACTGTATATTTTATTGAAGCTTTGGTTTATTATAAAATAATATATAATATATTATATTATTTTAAAGTAAATAAAACCAGCTTTTTTTGTGGGAATACATAACACCTATACCTATTATATCTAAACAGCGTGTTACCATACAGTGAGCCATACCATACACATGGTCGATTAACGGAAACTGAACGTTTGGCCGAAAAGAACTTATCGCGAAAGAACCTTTTACCGACAAATGCGACTACGAATGAACGATTCACCGTCATTCACCGAACATTTATTAATCGACGAACTGTTCTTTCAAATGAAATGAAATGTTTTTGTTATATAGTTTTTATATCGTGCATAGTTCTGGACCGAGTTACAGCTTATTGTTTGTGGCAGACGGTCGGTGCGCGGCGGCAGCGTGCGCGGCTCCTCGCGGCGCCGCGCGCGGCCGCTCGAGCGCGCGCATTCCGACACCGACTGCAGGTAGCCACCTTACAATACACTCCACACCTGCTTGCATCATCTGCGTAGAAAAAATCTCAACCCCTTTTTTGTTAAAGTACCTCTCAAAGGTCACTATTCATTTGTAGCAGGTATGTTTTAGACAAAAAGTTTTAAGGCTTTTGATCAGTTATCTCTACCACTATAGTCTTTATTAATAGGTACTACAGTACACGACAAATAACTTGAACTAAAATAACCATCGTTGCTATGGCTAAGCGCAGCACTTTGCTGAGCCGAACTTCGCCTGAGACTGAAAATCTTCCACTTTTTATTGAAGGTGGGTCGCCATTATGGTTTAATTTATATGCCGGTGCTCCCTACTGCTAGACCAAGCCCTTAAGCACGGTTTCCACCGCGAGCGGAACGGACCCATAATGACTTCGTTAAACTCGCAAGCGCAAACTGCATACTTGGCTCTTTCCGTCCGACTATTTGTTGGTGGCAATACAAAACCATGCTTTATTGTCAACATAATTAACAATCAGTTCTTAAACTGGTGCGTGTTGGTACAGATACCGCGACAGCGGGTACAGCAGCGGCCGCGTGCGCCGGCCCCGGCAGCCGCTGCCCCCGGCCGCGCACGCCACCTCCCTACCGCGGAACAGGTCACAGCCACCCATGCAGGGAAGACCACAGGGTATTTACTATCTTCGTAACAGCTGTCAGACTCTTACTGACTAAACAACCTACCCCGTTCCTTCCTTGCCTTAGTCCCATAGACCCGGTTTCAACTTCGGTCCCACGAGGCTTTGACCCCATAGGATCTTCGTGACAGCTGAATTATCAAGGCTATTAGGTTTTTGAGTTGTGCTAGTAAGACAGGTTACCTCCAAGTAATACACTAATGTTCAGCTGTGTATGTAGTTAGCCTGGAAGCTGATTCTTTCGTAGTTCCTACGATATTGTACAGATATCGACATTACACCATATTAGATATACTGGCTACTGCCCACTCGTACTTTATCATAATAGTCTGCTTTGTTTCCAGCCATAAGAGATTATGACATAGAAGAACCGTCACCAGTTCGTTTTGAGAAATATGGTAGAGAGGGTCGGGAGCGGGACACCTACGTTGAAGACGGAGAAGGTAGACTAATTTATCAATTACTTACTCATATATTGCCTAGTGTAGTTTCTCCCTTAATTTGATAATCTGGAATTCTTTGCAGAGGAGTTCCCAAAGATTTCGTTACCACTCCAAGATCTCGAAGCAGCGTTACAAGACTTGGAGAGTCACCACATGAAGATATCGTCCAAACCTGAGCTTCGCAGCAAATCCCTGCCACGACCAGCTAAAACAAAGCCCGAATATGGGCCGAGGAGAGAATTTGATGATCAGAGACATTTCGACGATGACCCTAAGGAGATGTTCGAGATGCATGACTTACATGATGTGGATTATGAGAACTACAAGGAGCGGCAAGCACTAGAGAGGGAAAGGCGAAGAGAGCGAGAAGAGCTGTATGCGTATAGAGACCGCGGGTATGATCCCGAAGATGAGGACTACGAGTTTGATTATCCGAGGGGGAGGAGGTCAAGACGTGACATGAGGTTAGATTTATTTATTGTTCATTTGTCAATTACATCCGCTTATGTTCTATAATAGCACTATTCAAAAATAAGAAGAAATCAGAATCTTTTATAGTCATGACCGTCGTGTATTAGGTCAGACCGTGGCAGATCAGAGTACGTGGAGCGAGAGGAACCTTGGGATCGCCCCAACAGGCGCCAGCGACGGGCTCGCTCAGCCATCTACGACCACGAACAACGCTGGGATGATGAGCGTCCCCTACCTCCCGAGCCAGTGCGCCGCCCGCTGAGGAGACTCCTCACTGTGGACGACACCAGATACCGAACTCACGTTGGTAACATTGTCCTTAATTGGCTTGCTTAGAAATGAATAATTTCACGATAAAATAAAATACTGGTAAAATATTAGATCGTCAGCGTCACTGTGGTGGTGGTTGTAAAATTTTCTAATAGCATAGCATCAGCTTTATAATATGCCCCCTGCTGAGACTCAGGTCTCCTCTCTAAGAGAGAGAATGGGCCGTAATCAACCACGCGAGCCCAATGCGGGTTAGTGGATGTGACATGTCTTCGATTTTTGGTTCTAGGACATACCGGTTTTCTTACGATCCGATTCTTAAACTT
Organism: Mythimna loreyi; assembly: GCA_029852875.1. Classification (NCBI taxonomy): domain Eukaryota; kingdom Metazoa; phylum Arthropoda; class Insecta; order Lepidoptera; family Noctuidae; genus Mythimna; species Mythimna loreyi. The sequence continues at coordinate 476,728 of CM056790.1, forward strand.
TCAAATAATGTCTTAAATTCTGTTTTTATAGACGCCATCAGTGGATAGAGATGACTGGAGTGATGGTGAGGTGGCGGTGGTGCCACGCCGCGGTAAGGCGCCTGCAGGTACACTACGCAAATTGACGACTCAAGAAAATTAATTTTGTTAATAGTCTAGCATCATCATCATCATCCTACCCTTATCCCATATTACTTGGGGTCGGCGCAACATGTTTTTTTCTTCCACTCTGTCCTGTCACCCGTCACACTATCACTAACTCCCCTTTCTTTCATATCACTTCTCACACAATCCATCCACCACAATAGTCTAGCATATTGATCTATTTTATCAAGGCTGTCTATAGATTCTCTGTAACTGTTCCTTGTAATTGCAGCATGGGGTTCGCGAGCATCTGAGATATACCACCCACCATCCGATGTCGCCAAAGAAGAGGCGAGTAATGAATTACAACTGAAATTGAGTCAATTATATCATTATTTTAGTTTTCAACTGTGGAAACATCGTTATTGTTTTTAATATCATCACATTGGTTTTATTATATTTTGCTTATAGAATAATTTTTCGTATTATATTGTATTCAGGCATCTTTTACTTGGTTCTGATCGTAGTTTCTTGTCTAGATAAAGCCGGTACCGATCTGGCTGTGCGTGTGCCTGGTGGCGTCGTACATCGTGGCAGGCACCTTCCTGTTCAAGAGCTGGGAGAGCTGGGCCTACCTGGACGCCGCCTACTTCTGCTTCATCACGCTTACCACCATTGGCTTTGGGGACTTTGTGCCTGCGCAGGTATTAAATAGAAAACTTTGTAGTGTTGTGGTTATATTCTTTGCTTTTTCAATGGCAGCTTCCAAAGAGAAATTATATCAATTGGTAATAAATTACGTATGGCATTGCACCACCCGTACATGGTGGACATCCCACATAAACGTACAAAACGTTTTGAGAACACTTTCATTGTGCATACAGCCAAAGAGTCTGTTTCCTGATGGCTACAATCCGGGAATCTTTAAGTCAAGAGTGAATGGATAACTTCTAAGTAAGCGTGCTCCATAGTCGACCGCATCGTCGTTTTCCATCAGGTGAGATAGCGGTCAAGCGCGAACCTAAAATCAATTAAAAAAAAAAAAACAAACTTAAAAGAGCTTTTTGTAAAATCAGATTCCAGTCATCATTATATCTATGTCAGGTATTCAAGATAAAAATCTTCCATCCCCAGGGCCAGAGCCTAGGCGACTCAACGGCCGCCGTGCACTCCATCGCGCTGTGCTCGCTGTACCTGCTGTTCGGCATCGCGCTGCTGGCCATGTCCTTCAACCTGGTGCAGGAGGAGGTGCGCGCCAACGTGGCCGCGCTCGCCACCAAGCTCGGCATCATCAAGTCAAGGGACACGCATCAGGACTCTGACACCGACTACTGACAAACATATACAAGGTGTCATGACATAGTCGCATAAACGAATACCACTGATCCAGTACGTCATGATTCTGGACCTGAAATGTGATAAAAGTTTTCGTCGGTTTTTTACAAATTAAAAAAAAAAATTGTGTTGTTTTAATTTTTACCTGTATAAAATAGTTATTCTAACCAACCCCAAGGATATTTTTAGAAAAAAAAATTAAATTAAAAAACAACAAGGCAAATAAAGTCGTTAATCAAACACGAGACATTTTTAATTTTTGAATGTAATTCGTTAATTTTTTTCGCAAAAAATGTTAAAACAACGTTTTTATAAAGTTTAATTTAAAGAACGTAAAAAAAAAACAGAAAAACCCGACAAAAAATTCTACCACTGAGGGGTTTAAATTCATGTATGTACTGGATCCATGGTATGCGTTTGTGCAATGATGTCAAAGACATTCACATCCAGGGTGTCTCGTCTTCAGGCGCTGACACACCTGTAACTGACTGATGACGTCATCTCGAAATCGAAGCCCTTTCCAGTACCTGCTGTCTACAAACTCATTCATTCACAAGAAACTGTTCCTCATTTTTGGCTTCTGACTGTAATATATCATTCTCTTAAACAAAGAGGTCGTGGGTTTATTTTATATCCAACATATTCCATAGGTACCTCTCTATTAGTCATCAACTCATTTTTTTTTTAATAGCCCTAACTGTCCCACTGCTGGGCAAAGGCCTCCCCCAAGTCCTTCCAAATCTTCTTCTCCCGCGCCGTCTCGAACCAGTCGTCTCGGTACGCGTCTAAATCATCTCGCCACCTCTTTCTAGGCCTGCCTCGACAACGCTTTCTTCCCTCTGGTGCCCACTGTGTGGCGACTCTTGCCCAGCGGTCCTCGTGCATGCGACTAGTGTGACCTGCCCAATCCCATTCAAGCCATCAACTCATTAGTTTTCTTTAATGTCCAGTATACATTTAGTAGGATTGCAATAAAAAGGTATAAGGGGAGAATGTTATGTTGTCAAGGATTCCTCAAGAATGAAAATATATCGACAGACAGCTGGGAGTCCATAGGATTGTATGCTCTTTTTGTATTTGATTGTATGGCTTTGCAGGTAATCTTCTCTAAAACATAATCGCTGCGGAGTTTAAGAGTTATTATAGATACTTTTTTAAACAAATCCATCTGTATCTAATGAATTATATAGATTACACTCTAACTATTTATGCCTAAGTTTATCTAAACTAAGAATTTATTGTTTTAGTCAAGAATTCTAGTCTCGCATATTAGTGCTAGTCCTCGTAATAATGACTGCAAGGGTGCTTTACACTGCCCGGTATTTTTTTATTTACTTGTATTTTGATATTCGTTTTATATTATAGAAATAGATTAATTATTTTACCGTACGTCAGTCATTTGTTTTATTTATTTAATTTGATAAGATCGCCTCTTTACCTGTTATTTTTTTGGAATAACCCCAGGGCCAAAATAACCCTACTTTAGGGTTATTTTGGCCCTGGGGTTAACTTTGACACAAGCTTATCAACCTTTAGATCGAACATCACAGGTAAGTTCGTTTGATCATCTAATATCATCCTCATCATCAGCCTTTTAATGTTCCCACCGCAGGGACACAGGCCTCCTCTCTCTAGGAGAGGGAATGGGCCATAATCCACCACGCGGGCCCAGTGCGGATTGGTGGATGTCACATGTCTTAGAATTTTTGGTTCTAGGACATGCCAAACCGACATGATGTTTTCCTTCACCGTTTTGAGAGCAGTAGTGATGAAATAAATTACACAAAGTAATGCGCCTGGCTGGGTTTGAACCCGCGACCTACGACTCGTAAGTCGGGGCCGTTACCACTCGGCCACCGCTGCTCTCATGCATCTAATATACTCGGTAGGTAATGATAATTATAATTTCAACTTGATACCTCCATGCGTTCTCGAGATAAAAGTCTTGACAGCCAGATATATGTAACAAAGTAATCCAAAGGGTTCCTTTGTTCCTTTTTGAGGCTAGAACCCTAAACATGGAATTAAACAAAATTGTAGGTACATAAGGCCCGATATTTATTGGGACGCAATGGCGGTGCTGCAAGTTCTCACATCCAAGAAAATGCATGAAGGTGTGTATAGTGTACAACTAGTGCACCTCATTTGCCTCTGTTGATCACGTAGTCCACCATACATTTTTTGGCGTTATAACCAAGCTACGCCACTTCATGGTGTCTCAGTGAGCACAGCTCTAAGTACCAACCGGCACAGACGCCGTCAGAACTATTCTCAGAAGGATGAAACTTCTGAAACTCGCCTCGAATGCAGGTAAGTTAGCACCCCCTCGTCCCGCCCACTTGTACACTTACTCTACACTCTGAGCTGTTATTATGTTTGAAGGAAGCATCTAATCTACACTAATATAAACAAGTAGTTTTTTTTTTGTAGGAAGTAATCTCTGGAACTACTGGTCCGATTGAAAAAAAAAAATAGCAACAATAGAAAGCTGCTTTATTCCTGAGTGACATAGGCTATATTTTATGTACGCAGGCGAAGCCGCTGACAAAAGCTAGTAATACATACATACTTCGGTGGCTCTAAACTGGGTGGGTTTTGAAGTCACACGCATCCAACTGTCGAATGGTGTATAGCCACCAAACCAACGAGGTGGACTTTTTGGAAATAAAATAACAGTCATACCAAAACCAACCTTTTTGGGTCCTCTACTAACTCACAAAAAATTAAATTGAAAGTATTTTATAACGAAACTAACTGTCAGTAGTGAAAAACCATAAAAAAATGTTTCAGGTTTATACTGACAGTGACAGTATTGACGTCACGAGCGACTTACGGGTCGGCTTGTATTGGCATCCGGTAAAATATCTGCGACGGAATAAAAAGAATATGTATCGGAGAGCCGCCACTGGAAAACATTCTGAAAAGAACGGATCGACGAAAACTCAAAACACTATACGTATTGGCAACAAACGCATACATTGACATGAGTGTATGTAGGTACGTAGGTACAAGACACAGTGCGCGACGTTGCCACACTTCCAACTCCGGTGCGCGGCGTTGCCGTTCCTCGGACCGGATAGCGGCCGTCCGGCGCACGGCTGCCGCTCCGCTCCGCCGCCGACAGTATTGTGTAAACTCGCTAGGGGAATATACGCATTTTTGCACAACGTTTACCACTAAATATTCATCCATTACAATATTCCCGTGACCTTTTCATGTCTAAAATGTATTTAGTGTAGTTTGTTGTGTTTTTTGTGAGAAATTTCAAGGAAACCGCCATTTTGAAACCGGATAGGAGCAGTTTGAAGACGCTGATAATGTCGGACTCGGATACGAATGTAAGGTGAGTGACTGTTCGGTGCTCGCCCTTGTATTACGAATAAATGTTACTAGAATGTATTGGAGGCATTTACTTGAACAAACTAAACAGATAATAGCTATTTAGTCTAATGTGACACTGACGTAGTGTCGGAGTGAACTTTGCCTGCACTCAGGCTGGCGGTCGTTCTATTTTGGTCTTTATGCCGGGGGCGTAAGGTCGGTGGTGTGCATTTGGCGCGAAACTCGGTTCAATATTCGACAAACTGGTTCAAGGTCAACAGTGTTTACCCTGTTCGTGTTCTTGTTCGCCGTGAACTTTTGTCACAATGGGAGATATTTAGTTTACTGTTTACTAAATAGATACATTAGATATGTTTAAGTATGTTGTGATTCAATTGAATAAGATAATGAATGGTTAGGGTTCAGTTAGTAAGGCAACGTTATCTAATTTATAGTACTTACCTAACGTCTAATAAGTAGGTAACCAAAGTTACCCGTGTTGATGTGATGGCGCGCAGACCCAAAAATCTGTTAAGTACTGCGCATTCAAGGTCTATCGCCATTTCGGTCCAACTTATGTACCTATAGGTATGCCACATGTTGTACTGTGTTTATAATTTACCTATTTCATATGTTCAATATGTCTTGCTATATATGGTGGGTATCTACCTACAATTCCGACTGTGTCAGCTATTTTCTGGGAAAGGCATTCTTTTGTTTGTCTCCGGATGCCATACCTCGTGCCTCTCTATAGGTACGACTGCATTTCCGTCTAAACTTTCTGAGCAGGCGTGAACAATGACAAGCGACAAAAAAACATTACTCATTTAGGAGCCGATTCACGATGACCTATTTGTAAGGCCTTATTCCAATGTCCATTAGTGTTCAAACATAATTGTAGAATTCTTATAAACCTGAGTGTAACAATAGTGAAAAATAAAACCGTGACGTCATTATTGTGGTAGAGGTCAGCGACGGCACGATTGGACCTACCTATTTAAATGATCGTTCCACAGTTGAAATCTCATGTACTGATGAAGGCCCCCTGGCCGTTGAGGAACGATGTTCTAATCAACAAATCACAAATCCATCCAGAGTATAATAATCCTAACTATAAAACAAAATTTTCTACCGGTTGTGACCGATGATCTGTAGGCCATTTCTTTTAATGGAGTGTCAGTGGTTAATCATTGGAAACTCATAATGACGCCATTTTAATAGTAGTTTACCAAATTTGTCAAAATCAACAATATTATGAAACCAATGATAGACCATTTTGACAGTGTTGTAATATAAGACTTGGGGCCCTGGTCAGGTTGGCTGGAATCCGATGGATATGAGATGCACAGGACAGGTCACTTGGGTGGGACAAGAGTGAACGTCTTTCGGCTGAAATGATAATGATGAAATCGAACCATAAACTGCAAGAGCAGTTGCAACGAGAAATAGGGCAATAACGTAGAAGAAATTATCTGACAGAAACAGTTCTAAAACATGCCATGTATTTACACTTATTCATTTCATCATTAATTCATTAAGCCCCAAGAGGACACCGTTGTCCGCACAGCTATTGGCATTTAATTGTGTCTGTTATTACGGTAGTCGAAAGCTTAGTTCATCCAAATACTCAGCCGCCTTTACTACGAAAGTAAAGACTGCAGTCAGACCTGATGTAACAGCAGTTCTTCTTATTATCCAGCTTGACGGTGCAGCACTTCTCTAAGAAGATGATCGCGACGCGCGAGCTGATCCGGCTCGTGCGCCAGCACCAGTGCCTGTGGGACCGCTGCCACCCATCCTACCGCGAGAAGGCGGGCAAGGACAAGGCCTGGCACGACATCTACCTGGAGTTCGAGCCCGCCTACGACACTTTCGACGATCACAAAAAGAATCTTATAGGTAAGGAGCTGGAGAGAATCCTTTTTGATTTTATTGGCTCGATGACGACCCTTAAATAAAGAAAGTTCGAGAATCTGTGAGGTTAATACTTATCAATGTTCAGACTCGCCAGACTTTGCAAAATGCCTGATTCCTGAGTATTTGTTTTGGCGTTTCGTTACACATAATAATCGCCGAATTCGTAAACAATAAAGCAGCAAATAATGGGTTTATAAAACTAGCCATGACAGTGTTCATAAACGAACTTACACTACGATAGTTTAATACTCTGGCAGTGATTTGTCATAGTTTTACTTACAAGAAGGTTAGAAATCTTCGAAATTCTCATCTTTCGTATATTATAATATGCATGTAGCTATTCTACACTGGAACCTTTTTTAGTTATAAACAAGCTACACAGTAATAGTTATATCTCGAGTCCAAAAGCGACGATAAATGAGTTATTGTTAGTGAGTCATATGGACTTAGTTACTAGTTTTGTTAATTTATCATTAATTAAAAATATAAAATGAATAATGAAATGTGTATTTACCTGACCAGTCGATAGAATTCATGTTGCGGTCGCAAAGAGGAAAACAAACATTACTCATTCGATTTAATATTTCGCAGGTAATGTAATAACAAGAAAATGGTATAACGTCAGAGACTCATATGTAAAGTCACGAAAACCTGGAATACGAAGACCTTACGTGTATGCAGACGAGCTGACATTCCTGGACCCTATCTACCTGGCGGAGGGAGACAGGAAGAGCAACAAGAGCTACATCGAGGAGCGGATGGACAACGAAGACGACGGAGACCACGAGAACTCACACAACTGGCTGCAGGAAGTGTTTGTGGACATCGACGAGTGCGCAGACACGCAGGTGGCCGACAACCCCGCCAAGCGACCCAAACTCGAGTACGGCAGCGTCGGCAGCAGTAAAGAAGAAAGTGAAGAAAACATCATCGCCGTCCTCGCCAACCTCATACAGAAAGAAGAAGACGAAGACAGATCGTTCTTCAAGTCCATCACGCCCTCTGTCAAGAAGCTCTCCGAATCCTCCAAGTTTGAGTTCAGGATACAAGTGATGAAGCTGATCAACAGCTTGAAGTTGAGAGACCGACAAGTTATGAAACTTAAAAGAGAACGGACTTCTACCGTGGACTCTGACAGCGAGTGATACATTGTTACGCCTACTACTAGTTGTATCTACACATTAAATAATTTTAAGTATCGACTACCTATTTATTTCAATCGAGGTTAGTACCTGTGTCGTATTAGGAAGTATCTGTATCAATAAATCAATGAAGTAAGTAGAAGGACATCGGAAACGAATAAAATTATACTATCAATAACTGGTCAACAATTAAAAAGATAATATTCACTCTTATCTCAATTCACGTGTGACTTAGAATAAAGGATTATAAAAATGTTTTAAATACCTTTCACGCAATTGTAGCACTTGTGTCGAAAGCTCTATTTTCTAAAATAGCGTGCAGTTTTTCATGGATTATAAATTTTATTGACGATCTTAATAACTTAGCGATAAAAAATTGCATGATTTGGGTAATCTAAGCGTCAAGCTGATGCGATGCCGATTAATCTTGGCCTATGTGGTGCTAGTACTCTCATTACTCAGGCGGTCGCGTAGGGCCGCGTACCGGTCAACGAGTTAAAGCAAAGTATCCGGCTCGAAGGAACAGCCACCATGGCAAGTCAGGAGAAAGGGGAAACGAAGCCTTCCAAGGGAGTGGATCTGGACACGATTCTGGTTGAGGAATTGGGTCAGTTTGGAAAGTACCAGATCGTGACTCTACTACTCGCTGCTTTCCCGGTCATATTCTCTGCGTTTGCTTCCGGAGAATATATCTTCACAACCGCTAGGATAAATACAAGGTAAAATAATAATTTTCCTTAATATAAATTCACATAATTATTATACTAATTGCAATATCAGGCACTCAATATCTTATAGCAATGTTAGTGTAGTAATCATTACTTCATGTCGCAGGGTTTATGCAGAGAATATTTACACCAAAATGCTCTGTCACAATTCAGTGGGTTTCCATGAAGATATATTATGTTTACCATAGAGATAGTAGCAAAATGGTTGTATAATACAGCACCTACAGGCTACTCTACATGTATAACGTCATAAGTTAGTGGCACGACGGGAGCTTATCCGGCGCTTCCGGTTTCCGGCGCGGTCGTCCTTCGGTCGCCGATTTCGGAGGTTCCGCTGTAGCTCTACGTAGTTATGTATCCTATATTATTATCTAACCAAACCCAATGATTATGTCAAAGGGTAAAAAGTATGTAGCAAACTATTGAATAGTGCCTAGTACAAAATTAAGGACATGTTGAATATCAGGATTTTAGATTAGTTCGAATTAATAAAATGTACCTGCCTTTTGATTGAAAAAGTATGTAAAAATCTGTTTGCGAACACAGAATATATAATTTTCTACTGACACTGCTGTAAAGGGTAGGATAAGTCACGAGAATTTTATCTATATATATAAAAGGAGATACTGACTGACTGACTGACATATCAACGTACAGCCGAAACTACTAGGACTAGAAGCATGAAATTTTGCGCAAGGTTTCCTTTTATGATATAAGCGAACGCTAAGAAAGGATTTCCTGAAATTCGCCTCTTAAGCAACCTTAGCAAAAGGCTAGTTGATCATAATATGCAATACTGACTTGTAACGTGCTAGAACTTGGGTAGTGATAAATGACATTTATTTTGCAAATAGGTTAAAAACCTTACAGATCAATAATTTTTTCGTCAGTTTAAACTGGATGCGGCCGTTTGAGTTTACCCAAGACTCAATCTCATTATCACTTTTCTGACTCGTAAATAACTTCCTTACAATCTCCAGGTGCCTGATCCCAGAATGCGATGGCCCCGACCCTGAGTTCTCCCCTGAGTGGGTCCTGCGAGCCATCCCCGCCAGCGGCAGTTCGTTTGAAGCCTGTGAGCGCTTTGTGAACATCAGCACTCCGGCTGTGGTGCCGGACCCCACCTGTCCCGCCACTCTGTTCGACTCGTCCAGGAGGCAGGATTGCGACGGATATGTCTACGAGAACCAACTCAGTGTTGTTTATGATGTAAGTGTACTAGAACCATTCCTCATACCCATAGTATAGGATATTATAGTATATCGGGCTGGTATCCGCCACTCCACGTCTAAAGCGCATATTTTCCTTATACCTAATGGTTTACACGGTATACCAGTCTTCTTCTTCTTCCGTACATCTATTAGTCATCATCTCAACAGTCACTTCCGTTATAGAAACGATGTGACTGACGCTCCAGTTCTTAATACAATTAATTAAAAACTTCCTTGTTACAAGCTGACAAGTGCTTTTTTTACAAGCTTTTTATTAGCTTGCAATGTAACTATGTATGTTCGGCTCAAATCTTGCAACTCAATTTTGAAGCAGATATATTGAGCTGCAATTTTGCATGCAGGTGTAGATCATATGGCAATGCAATATTAGGATGACATGGACCTGATCTGATGATGGAATCGCGAGGTAGCTATAAGAACTCTGTAGTCGTCGAGTCTGGGCTTGTGTCGTGCTTGACGAGTTTTAATAATTATATAAGTATAGACCACCGCTATAAAAGCTGGTTATGAAAAAAAAAATCATTGAAAACTTGTTTTGCATAATTTGTTATGTGTTAGTTAGGCATATTAATTTTGTTTTAAATGTCTTCAGTACATAGGTTTATGAGTCGCATTTATTTCATTGATCTCTTAGATTTTTACTACTTAAGTGAGCTAAAACACTTGGTACACATAGTTATGTGAATATTATACATAGATAATAGTAATATTAGCTTCCCGTAGATTAGGTGAATTGTACCTGTTGTCTTATCGAGGTACCCTTCATTAAATCACGGTTACATGAAATCTATAACGTTGGTTGATGATAAGCGATATGTAACGAGAGGCAATATGTGAGCTATCAACGGGTCAAGTCAAAATGAACGTAGGTTTATTAAAACAGGGTTGTATGTAATAAGGATATAATATAATCTTTGAGTACCTCTCAAAAATCAATTAACTCCTCTAAAAATCAAGACTGAAACCAAAATAAGAAAAGCAATAACCCTACTTTGGCCTTAGTCGGGTAAAAGTAATTAAACATAGGTTTGGATAAATTTCCTCGATAAGATTTGATCTTTATCTAAAACGTTCTCGAAACATGTTTTTAACTCGCAAATTTTGAAAAATTTATAGCATCAATCAAGTTGTAAAAAACTTTGTTTCGGGAATGCCAACGTGCGTAATTTATTATTTAATTAGAGAATTATCGACTTAACATTGATAGCATCAAGTAATCGCGTGAGATATCGTAATCTGAACGTCAAAGCACCTAATCGTTGGAATAATCAGGCATTGTTTATTAATTTAGAGCTGCTATCGATGTTTTGCTCGTAGGTGTGTACTTATAAGAGAATATATTAATGAATGTAGAGATAAAGTTTTTACGCGGCCTGTGATACATAAAACATAACCATTGACGGAATCATAAATTAAAAGAAACTACTTCTCATGCAAGAAATACTTCTTTCTAGATGGTTTGAAGCTAACAACCTCCTATTAAATGCCAATAAAACGAAATGTATAAAATTTTCATCGCCAAATGTCCCTCAAGTTGGCATCAGTTTAATTCTTGACGGCAAAAAACTTGATGTCATAATGGAAACTGTTTTCTTAGGTATAACTATCGATTCTAAATTGCAATGGGGCGCTCATATTAGAACTCTCTCTGGTAGACTACGCTCAGCTGCATATGCAGTAAGAAAGATAAGGCAATTGACAGATGTAGCCACAGCTAGATTAGTCTACTATGCTTATTTCCACAGTATTATGTCTTATGGCATTTTATTGTGGGGATCTGCAGCTGATGTCGACTCAATTTTTATTTTACAAAAAAGAGCCATCCGGGCTATTTATAAAATGGGTCCTCGCGAGTCCCTTAGAGATAAATTTAAAGAAATCGATATACTGACTCTGCCTTCTCTTTATATCCTAGAAAGTATCCTGTATGTTCGTAAAAATTTAGGTCTTTTTAAAATTAGAAGCGATATTCATAACAAGAATACGCGCAGTAAACACGAAATTGTTTTACCCAAATGGAGACTAGCCAAGACCAGCAAGTCATTTTTAGTTAACAGCATACGCTTTTATAACAAGCTGCCAGTAACGGTAACTGAACTTAGTGAGGGAAAGTTCAAAAATCATATTAAGCGGGTCCTTACCAAAAAAGCATATTATAAGGTTAAGGATTATATAGAAGACAAGCTTGTTTGGCAATGACTGCTCCTGCACATGTGGCTCCCTGGTAACTCATTCATATTGTGTATTTATGTCTATTAACTGCTCCATCTTTGTTTTTATATACACTTTTTTTTTCCCTCTTTTTTCGACACATTGCTTTTGCAATATTTATATTATTAAGATTTAAAAACTTTTAAATTAAATAATAATTTATTTTGTTAGCATCTCGCAGTGTAACTGTTGTGGTGATATATGTATTTTTATTTTTTTCTCATACTTATTATTTTTTTTGTTTTATATAATATTTCTTTCTTTACATCTCACGTTGTAAAGTAAGAACACTGTAGACTTCGCAAATCCTATTACGACTCACCTTTGATTTTTTATTATTATGATTATTTTTATTGTGCTTTTGAGTACAATATTGACTGGTCTACACTGTTCTTACATAATGACATAAATACTGTAATAACGAGATAATATTGTAAGAAACCATTTTTTTAAAAGAGTAACCATGGAGTTTCTTGCCGGTTCTTCTCCATAGGAAACGACCAATTTGGAACCGTGCACTAGCTTCTGACGTTTTATAAGTGCCCATGTAGGCCTATATGAAATAAAAACCATTTTGATTTTGATTTTGATTTCATGAAAATCTCAGTTAAACAATAATAATAACTTTTTTGCTCATTATAGTTGTACTTAATCATTTTTGATTGACTTGTGAAAAGTCTAAAATGGAAATATCGTAAGTCCAGCTGTACTGAGGCCTTTTTTATATAGCTTGGTTAGGATTATAGCAGGATTAAAATATTCATCTCTAGGATGAGAAAAAAGGATAGGTTAGTTACATTGTAGGTACGAATCCCACCTTCTGTCGCCAGACCATCTCAAAGCATTTGTAGTTTAGGGGTAAGTACTGTACTGTAAGTTGCTAATGATTCCACTTCACGTATACCTCGTTCCAGTTCGATTTGGCATGCGACGAGTGGAGGCGCTCGCAGATTGGGTCCATCCGCACCATCGGCACACTGCTGGTGCTGCCCATTACTGGCTACATCTCGGACCGCTGGGGCCGCCGCGTGGCGCTCACCATCAACGCCTTTAACACCGGCTGGATCGGTCTCGTGCGCTCCTTCGTCAACTCCTACGAATGGTTCCTTGCCCTTGAGGTCATAGAGTCGTCGGTGGGAGCAGGAGCTTACTCGTCTTGCTATATTTTAGGTGAGTTTTCAATGGATTTATAATTTACCTGAAATTAATCACGCGACAGCGAATTTAAAAAGTTCAAAAATAATTTTCTGTTAAGTACAATGTTTTGTATCTATGAATGACGCATAGTCATCTACATCTACACTAATATAATAAAGAGGTAAAGTTTGTTTTTTTGTTTTTTTGTTTGTAGGGGGTAATCTCTGAAACTACTGGTCCGATTGGAAAAATTTTAGCAACAATAGAAAGCTGCTTTACTCCTGAGTGACATAGGCTATATTTTATGTACGCGGGCGAAGCTGCGGGCAAAAGCTAGTAGTCTATAATACGTGATGTTTCATTACAGTTACGGAGCTGGTAGGGCCTAAGTACCGTGTGATCGCAGGAGCCACCATCTCCACATTATTCGCCCTGGGGCAGGTGATCCTCGGCTTCATCGCATGGGGCGTGCCAGCCTGGCGCCCCCTCACTCAGATCCTGTACGCTCCGCAGATCCTCGTCGTCAGCTACTTTTGGATCTTGTCTGAATCCGTCCGTTGGCTTATGAGTAAGGGCCGCTATGAGGAGTCGGAACAGATTTTGAAGAAAGTCGCCAAATCTAATAAGACGGTACTTTCCGATAAGAGTTTGGAGTTGTTACGTGATACAGCTGAAAAGGAAAAGAACACTCCGAAACCAAAGGAACCTTGGCTAGCTATTCTAGTGTTCAGGTCTCGCGTGATACTGTCTCGGTGCCTGGTGTCTCCCATCTGGTGGATCACGAACACGCTGGTGTACTACGGCATGAACATAAATTCGGTGAACATGACGGGCAATGGGTACCTGAACTACGTGGCCGTGGCGGCCATAGAGATCCCGGGCTACTGGACGGCCATCCTGCTGTTGGACCGCATCGGCCGCAAGCCAGTGCTCATCTGCGCCTACTGGCTGTGCGCGGCTTGCCAATTCGCGTTCGCTTTCATGCCTGACGGTAATTATCATTATTATATTTTTTATGATGTTTAGTTGTTTACTTAACACCTTAGACCAGTTCTTGGTGTTACAACCTCGTTGTTTATGTTTTCGCAAGCACTACAGCAGTAACTGCTGGGTATGCGGATTGAGGTCCGGGCAAGTTGCTCCTCAAGCCTGAGAAAGTTTGATTCCACCATCATCAGCCTTTTAATGTTCCCACTGCAGGGACACAGGCCTCCTTTCTAGGAGAGGGAAAGAACGGGGGAGAAAGTTTGATTAGTTTCTATTATTATATACATATTACTCCGCAACAATAAGTATATTTTCTGCTCAGTATAGGTCATGATTGTAACTTGTAAATTGTGGATGTACTCGTATAGATTCACCTTTACAGCCTTCGGGGAAAACATTTGATGTGTTGTTAATTATTTTTTTGTACGTCGATGTTCCAGGTAACGACGCCTGGCGCCTAGCGCTGTACCTGTTCGGCAAGTACTGCATCGCCATCGTGATGACGTCGGTGTACGTGTACACGGCGGAGCTGTACCCCACCAAGTACCGCCACAACCTCTTCGCGTTCTCGTCCATGGTGGGTCGGCTCGGCTCCATCACAGCGCCGCTCACTCCCGCGCTGGTAAGTGTACCACCAACTACAAGCACTGACGGAATTGTTGACGTACTTATCTGGCTCTTGGTTACGTCACGGCACCACTCTTTTAATATCTGGATCGAGAATAAAATTTAGCAGTGTAGGTATAATTCTTGGCTCTATTACTTCAAAGTTTTACTCGTAGGTGCACAAATAAAAGATTAGGGGCTAGGATATGTAGACTTTTTAGACATACGTGCCGTTTTTCATGATCTTTTACTACTTATGCATTAAATACACTTCCACAGCATGGGCTGGCTGACACGAATTTTACAGGATTTGGGAGGGTGTGGTTTTTCTAGGCGGAAAATCATCTAATGCCATCGACTAAAACCCACTTGTTTGTTTGTTCTTTGCCTTGCGTGCCGGACCCCGGTCGTTCACTTTCACTTAATCCATAGCTCCTGTCGGTTTCGACTCTGCTACGATTCTTCTGCTTCGATACGATCATCTTGAGATGAAACAAATTTCACAGAAATTCATATTCCTACATAGATGCGTGCAGCTGCAGACATCTTCGAGAAGCGCGCGTGGAATACTACCCGCCTTCGACGACTATGGCTCGGTCCGACGATTACTAGACGGCCGGTCGTCATGCTACTCATTGCACGCTAACCGGGAGTCAGCACCTACGGTGTTTGGAAATCGGAATCCGGCTGGAGCGTGAGAGCCTTTTCCTCGACAATATGGCCGCCTCCTTCACTTACTACTTCTCAGAAGGAGGCGACCGTCTGCCATTCCTTCTCACTTTGGAACATGATTTGTATGCCAGTGTCCAGCGCTTATTTTGCAAAAAAGGGGTAGGATATAAAAATGGAAAATTTGTACATCTGTCTAGTTAGCACATGTTGCTATTATAATATGCCAATTTAGGTAAACTGTGTGTGTCTTACTCAAGATAATTATTTTCGTAGGCTCAAGAAGTGTGGGAGCCGTTCCCTTCGGTGCTGTTCGGCAGCTTCGCGTGTCTGTCGGGGCTGCTGATCTTCACCACGCCGGAGACGCTGGGCACCACTCTGCCCGACACCTTCGAGGACGCTGAGCAACTCGGCAAGAAGAAACCCTCGTGATCTCGATAGCTTGTATCTACTCATTATAGTTAGTAAGACGTTATGAAATAAATTGTATATTTTATTTATAGTATGTTTGTTTTTTTCTTATATTAAATTCTATTTCATCTTATAATTACATATTATAAAATAAAGTATCTAATAGCGTCAGTTTGGCTAGCTCAAAAACTTTTAAAGATGCCATTCGAACTTCGGCTGCAGGCAGCACATGTGGCGCCAGCACGTACAGCCACAATCGCGTTCAAGATGGTTTTCACAGAAGTTACATTATACTACTAGGTAGGTACATGTGTCACAGAAGTCCATTAGACTATTACAACCAGTCGTGTTACCGAGCCTTGTCTGCGTGTGCCGCCGCAGCACGTTCGGAATATTTTTCACAGAAATCTATGTGCTCCCAATGTGCTCCCTGCAGCCGAGGTTCGAATCGTATCTTTAATGTACTCGCAGATGGTTTACACCTATAGACCGAGTAGGGATGATTCTCATTACAACGTGCTGTGCCCGGGGCGGGGCCCGGACGGGGCACGGTTTTAATTTGTTTCATATATTTTGTATGAATCAATTTATATTACACAGTGCATTATCCGTGTTCGTTTTCTCATTATAGCGCTGTGGCATTTTTTTGAATTTTCGAAGAAGTGCGATTACTCGAAAATTATAAATATTTCTCGAAATCTAATGCTATCACAAATACGCACATTGCAAGAGCTATCGGTGTGTACTTATCGTATAGCCGCACATACAATGGTTTTAGAGATCCGCGATTTTGCAAAACGTTACTGTAGCAGGAAACGCAATATCTCGAAAACCTGCACATTCTTGCATAAGCATAAGCTATCTGCCTATATACAATACTAGCTGTGCCCGCGACTTCGTCCGCGTGGAATAGTTATTTTGGGCATCATATTTATTTTTGCAAACAACCTCCTTAGCTATATAAATTATAGCTGTTACCCACGACTTTGCCCGTGTCAATTTCTGTTATTATTTTTTTTCGACAATTTAATTTTTAAAAGAACATAATTATCTAAAAGTACCTACTTCATAGAGCTACACCCCCCCTTGGGCACGCCATAATCTCGGCGGTAAGTCAAAGAGGGGTCTTTGAGGTGTGGTTGGATAGACATCACGGTGTCCTCACTTCCGCATGACGCAGTTTCTCACCAAACAACGCAAGTTCAGGAGATTCCTGCGCCGGATTCTTGCAGAAGAGACGCCCGGGTGTCGCCACTGTGTGGCCAGCCCGGAGCACACGGTGGAAGTGTGCCCCGCTTGAGAAGAGCATCACCGTGTCCTCGTGGGGGTGATCGGCGGCGACGACCTCTCGCGCCGGGCCTTGATTCAAGTCATGGTTCTCAGCGAAGAAGAATGGCAAGCGGTCGCCTCCTTCTGCGAAGCAGTACCTGATGCTCGTAAAGGAGGAGGCCGACTGTATAAGGCAAGGGCAACAGCGCCCTCGCCGTAGCCGTCGCCGCCGCGATCCCGCCGATATCCGGCCACCGTAGATGCTGACTTAAGGACGGTGAGCAATGGGTAGCTCGCCGTCCGGTTGTCTGGTAACAGTCCAGACCGAGACCAAGTCGTCGACGGCGTGCACTGCTCCCGCGCGCCTCAAGTTGTTATCAGCAAACTGTGGGGCCCTTCAGGGTCGAAGCCTCCTGCAGCCGAGGGTTGGTGCGAAAGCGTTATACCGGGGTTCTGGGATTATTCCCAGAGAAACAACCTACCGGGGTAGGTTGTTTAGTCAGTAAGAGTCTGACACTGTTTCCCGCTCCGCCCAAGAGCGGGATTCGTCATTGGATGATTGTTACCTACCATTAAAAAAACCCCTCCGCGCCGCCCGCAAGCAACCCCTCTCCTCGCCCGCCGGCCAGGCGCAGCGTCATATTTTGCACATCATGCGGCGCGTGTGAATTTTATATCGGAGTTATTTTAAAATTGTAATATCTTCTAAGACGTTCATTGAAAATAAGTGATGTCAAAGACAATTTTGTTCAAAATTACGTACTCTTAATCAACAACACATTTATTTGGATAAAGTATAATATTATTATGTTGATACAACTCTAACAAATAATTGGTAATAATGCATTAATTTCGGCCAAATTTGATTCCCATAAAAACGGTTCTAGTGAGTTAATCTTAAAAGATAGATATATACTGTCGCGGACATTTTTTTAGATCATTTTAAGAGGAATAATTCTTTCATACATATTTTTTTGGTATCTTGAACCGTATTCGCAGCGCACGCAACGGAAGCCCTCAAAGATGAATAATTTTCCCCGTTTTTTCCACATTTTCCGTTGTTTCTTCGCGTTGTTTCTTCACAGCGTGATGTTATATAGCCTAAAGCCTTCCTTGATAAATGATCTATTCAACACAAAAAGAATTTTTCAAATCGAACCAGTAGTTCCTGAGATTAGCGCGTTCAAACAAACAAACAAACAAACAAACTCTTCAGCTTTATAATATTAGTATAGATTCGTCTCTCCGACAAGTATTTCAAAATTTTCTTGCTGGGGTAACGTTACCGCAGCAAGAATTGTTTTTTCCATTTTTTTCCAAAACTACAAGACGCACAAATTTTATAATCGGCGCACATTTACAGCAGATTGCGCTCTAATCATACGTCCCACTCACATCGCTCTACGTGCAACTTTCCTGCTGGGGTAACGTACACGCATTATCCATGTCCCGTCCGGGCCCGCTCGACGCACTCCAAAACCACGTTTGTTGCACGGTCCCGCCCCGCTCCCTCCACGTCCCATCGTAATTCGAACATTTTTCGTGCTGCGTCTGAAAATAAATTGCGTAGCACGGACGGGCCCCGGCTCATCCACGTCCCGGCCCTGGCACGGCCCACTCTAATGAGAATCATCTCTTATTTATAAGAAGGTTTATATGACGTGCATATTTACAGTAACACAATCGAGAATGTCAAAGGGTAGTAAAATGTCAAAGGGTAGTTTTGTCCATTTACAATCAGTGATTCAGCTATAATGTTCGTCGGTATGTATTGTTTTAACCGACTACAAAAAAGGAGGTTTTTCAATTCTTAAGTATGTATTTTATCCGATATCTCTGTCAATTGTGGACCGATTTTGAATTTAGATAGAAAGATTATTATAGATACTCCCGAATTTATCCTAAGTAATTATTATTGTTTTAAATCTGATGATGAACTTTGAAGATATAGAATAGAACTAAAAAAAAAATCTTTGCAGAACTATCATAACAAGTAAAATTGCTTAGTTTAAATATGTAGTCGGTGATATATATTATAAGTACCTGTTCGGCAAGTACTGCATCGCCACGGTGCTGTTCGGCAGCTTCGCGGGCCTGTCGGGGCTGCTGATCTTCACCACGCCGGAGACGCTGGGCACCACTCTGTCCGACACCTTCGAGGATGCTGAGCAACGGAAAGACAAAACCTACGTGATCTCAATAGCTTATATCTACTCATTATAGTTTGTTTGACGTTACATTAAGAAATTGTCTATTTTATTTATAATAATTATGTTTT
This sequence comes from Mythimna loreyi, assembly GCA_029852875.1. NCBI lineage: Eukaryota > Metazoa > Arthropoda > Insecta > Lepidoptera > Noctuidae > Mythimna > Mythimna loreyi. The sequence goes on from CM056790.1 coordinate 496,055, forward strand.
TTTTTTTATATAATACTGGATGTAATCGTTTCATATTAATATATAATAATGATATCATTAATTTTTTTTACATAATATAAAACGAACTCCCCTCTGCGTACCAAGCGCCTTGCTGAAAGATTTGATCATTATGTGTTACTACGTTGGTTTTAACTATTAGATTTTAAGACCAAATCTATTATTAACTATGTACAATCTTATTTTCCATATTAACATATGGAAATTAAGATTGTACGTTACCTAATAGCGTATTGAATATTTAGAAATTGTACATAACGTATGATTGTTTCTTAATTAATTAAAATAAAAAAAATATATAGAAAAGATCTTCCTTCGACTTATCCGTTTAAACAGTCCACTTATAATGTGATACAATACACAGCTTTTGTACTTTTTCTTTAAAAACATATCTTGTGTGAAGTCTTTGGTTGATTTCCTGCCTTAAAAAAAACCTACATAGACTGCTGAAATCAAAACCCTTCCTTTTGAGTTTGCCGTAGTTGTTAATGATGCGACAACTAAGGCTGCGATTTGGTGACTACTCCACTAACGCCACGATCAGGGGTTTATGCTACGATGATAACTTATTTTATATTTGTAATTATTTTGCAAATAACAAACACCAAAAAATGTTGGTAACTTATAAGTGGATATGTTACTGCTGCTAATTCTTATTCATTTATTTAAAGTGACTATTAATAAAAACCTTTCGGTAAGTAAGTCCTCTTTTTGAGGATGGCTGGAAAGATCTCATGGCATTCTTACTTTTCGCATGACGACATGGAGCATACGGTCGAGATGTGCAAAGTATTGCCGTATCCTCGTTAAGGAGATTGGTGGCGGCGATCTCTAGCGCCAGGCCTTGGCAGAGGCTATGGTTCGGAGCGAGGAGGAGTGGCAGGTGGTCGCCTCCTTTTTCTAAGCAGTAATACTAACAAAAGAGTAAGCCGTCCGCATAAGGCAACGGTACTCGCCCCAAATGCCACAAATTAGGCACAAGTATTTTTTTTAATATTTCGTCGTTCGTCGTTTTCGTCGTAAGGGACGATATGCGTGCCAATGGGCTTACGGCAAAGGACGCGAAAGACCGAGCGAAGTGGAGAAATCATATTCAATGAGTAAGTATTTAGTAATAGTTCGAGTACAAGCCTCTGTTAACAACCGACAACGATGATCGACAGATCATCACATCACTAATACTTCTACCTACATCAAATAATCTAGTGTAATTATGTCGTTTGTATATTTTGATTTATATTAATTGGAGGTTTAAAATAGACATAACTGTTTATAGGTACGGATCAATACATGATTGATTTAATAATAAATTTATTTAATTGCTCGCCACAACATTACAAAATATATAGAGTTATAATAACGAATACACATACTTGAATTAACCAATATTGTGGGAGAATTTTAACTGGCCTGTCAGCCTAGTAGTCAGTGACCCTGACTGCAATGCCGGAGGTCGTGGGTTCGATTCCCACCCAGGACAAATGTTTGTGTGATGAGAACTATCATTTGCTCTGTGTCTGGGTGTAATTTATCTATAAATAAGTATTTATTTAGAAATATATAAGTATGTTTATCAGTTGTCTAGTACTCATAACACAAGCTCTGCTTAGCTTGAGACTAGCCGGCGTTGTGTGATAGTTGTCGAATATATTATATTATTATATAGACTGGTGCGTAAACTAGGCTCAAAGTCTGTATTTCAGGACACCAGGATCTCCACCATTTACATTTGCGTAAAAACTTACTATTTAAAATTGTAGTCGTACACTTGATCACAGAAAATACAATTATAGGGTAGTAGTTTTAATTTAATATAATTAGATAAATAGAAAGATAGCTTAAAATATTGTGGTTTTGTTTTAAAATAACTAAATATCGATTTACAAAATTTTCCAAGTGCATTTAAGATACTTCAAATTTAAACATCAGTCATAAGTCAATAAACTAGATAAAAGTGTTTTAGATAAAAAACATATTTTCGAAATAAAATATGAGAAGAGTATTTAGATACGTAGGAAGGTGCGGTGGTCTGAGTGCCGGGAAATATGGCGGGTTTGGACAAGGATGTGGCGCCTGAGGAGGGCAGGAGGAGGGTGGAACTGGACACGCTCCTGGTGGAGGAGATAGGGCAGTTCGGTTGGTACCAGCTCCGGACGTTCCTCCTGGCCATGGTGCTGGTGGTGTTCATAGGCTGGTCCAACATGGAGTACGTGTTCACCACAGCTCGGATAAGTACCAGGTAAGTAAACAAAGATAATATAAGACTGTATTGTGTAACTTTTCAGATACAAATTTATTGGAATGTATCCAAGTTTTTTCATATTACATGAATTATCTATCGTTTCTTTTTTGCATATTATATCAAGTTGAACTATTCGGGTGGTCGATCTTGAATGCGCAGTGATCGATTCTCGCGTCTTAATCGAGGATCTGCACGTATGCATAGCAACGGGGTCAACTTATTTGCTGCGTACTTACTACTACTACTCGACCACACAACAACTTTGATCTCTTGTGTGGTCGAGTAGCTTCGTGTAATTAATATAAGCCTCTAACTTGTGTATTACATTTCTATATAATTTTATTTTACGGAAATGGTAAAATACGCCCTAATCAGTTATTAGAGAGTTAGCGATACATAGTGTATTACATAGTAGCGTGTACTAGCGACTTGCCGCGCTTGGAACTTTGGACCCCACATTATTAGAAAGTGTTACCTTAGGGTGTGAATTTTGGAAATTCCTCTCTGAGATCTCTGTCGATAGACGCACAAGACCGTTCATTGAGGCTACACTTGGGCTGAAATGGTGATGATGATGGTGATGAAAGAAACTATTTTTGTTATAGATGTGTGATCCCAGAGTGTGAAGGCGAGCCAGTAGAGTTCTCCCCGTCCTGGCTGGAGAACGCGGTGCCTGCAGGCGCCAGTCAGGGCTCCTTCGACAACTGCCAGCGCTTCGGGAACGCCACCGGAGCCCCTCAGGTCGTTGACAGCGACACCTGTCCTGCTGCGCTCTTCAACCAAGACACGCGTGTGCCTTGCGAGAACTATGTGTATGAGAACACCAATAGCGTCGTCTATGATGTGAGTACATTGAATATTAAGGATCATGCATCATATTTTGACTTTATATACCTACATATGCTTTATGCAAATACAAGCCTTCTTTCTAAAAAACCTTCAAGGTTTATAATTTAAAATTCACAATATTGGCTTATTTAAAATCTCAAAATATTTTTATTCTACGACCTAAACGGACACTTAAACACATAAAGCTATAGAAGTTAATGCTTGGTTCCGATTGGTGAATTGGAAATACGCGATTACTCTTTTGAAAAAGATTGATTATTTTAATTCAATTAAATGGTTAATATATCCATAGGTATAATATAAATTACAAAAAAATATTGCTGTCATAGACTTTGAAACCATCCAACCGCCGGTTTTATTAGGAAGGAAATAATGCGAGACTACGAAAATGATTCGTTTCAGCGTAGGTAACTGCTAATTTCACTCATAAGACTGCAATGTTTGGTATAATTGATTCATGATCGATATTCTTTGTCCGCAAGTACGAGCTGGCGTGTGACGAATGGCGGCGCTCGCTGATCGGCACGGTGACGACGTTCGGCACGCTGACGGCGCTGCCCATCACCGGCTTCGTGTCCGACCGCTGGGGGCGGCTCGTGGCGCTCGTCCTCAACGCCTTCAACACGGCGTGGATCGGCCTCTCCCGCTCCTGGGCCAACTCCTACCTCGCCTTCATTCTGCTGGAGTTCGCGGAAGCTAACTTCGGACATGGCTTGTATTCTAGTATTTACATTCTATGTGAGTATTTTCTTACTAATGGGCTTTCATGTTCCATGAAGTTTTTTATTTGATATAAACTTGTCCTTGACTGCGATCCCACTTAATGATAAGCAGTAAATCAATCATTGATGGTGAGGCGCACTAGTTTATTAAGAGCTCATTCACTCTAGACTTAAGTACATTCAAATTTACAATACGTTAGTATATTTTATATATTATTTCATTCGTATTGTTTTTTGTTTTACAGTAACAGAGCTGGTGGGTCCAGATTATCGCGTGGCAGTCGGCGCAGGTCTGAAGACGTGCTTCGCGATGGGTCAGGTGACGCTGGGGCTGATCGCGTGGTGCGTGCCCAACTGGAGGACCCTCACGCGCACGCTGTACAGCCCGCAGTTCATCTGCGTCTTCTACTTCTGGGTCATCAGTGAATCTGTGCGCTGGTACATGAGTAAAGGACGGTTTGAGGAATCGGAAACTTTGATTAAAAAGGTGGCAAAAGCTAATGGAAAGGAATTATCTGCTAAATCGCTGGAAGCGTTACGTCTTACTGCGGAAGAAAACATCCGAGTGAGTGATTTGGAGACAGAGAGACGCGGCGGCGAGACCTGGTTAGCGGTGAAGGTGTTCCGACACAAGAAAGTGTTACTGCGATGCGTCGTGTCCCCGGTGTGGTGGATCACCACCACGTTCATCTACTACGGCCTCTCTCTGAACGCCGTCAACATGTCGGGCAACAAGTACTTGAACTTCATAGCAGTGGCCGCTATTGAGATCCCCGGCTTCTGGACTGCGTATTTCTTGATGAACAAGATTGGAAGGAAGCCGGTATTGACGGGGGCTTTTTGGTTGTGTGCGGCTTGTCAGGCTGCGTATATATTTTTGCCTGAAGGTATGTTTCTGCTTTGTTATTGACTCTATGTTTTTAGGGTGCATTTGTAATGTAGGAAGCTGGTAGCTGGAGCAGACTTTCGTAAATTAGCTGAACACAACTTACGTAAAAAACTCATATAAATAAATATTATCAGTGTTAGTAAGTAGCTGTTGGCACTAAATTGGTTTCAAAAATGCTAACAACAGCGAGCAGACGCGGTCTTGCGGCCGGCGAATAATAGTTAGTTCGCCGTCCAATAGTTCGGTAAACTTCTGGACCAAGCCCAAGTTGTCGACGGCGAGCACTGATCCCGCGAGGTTCAATGAGTTGTCAGCTAATCGGAGGAACCCATCAAAGTCGACCCCAACGGGACCAAGGGTTCGCGTCTTAAAAACCGTAGGAACGGTGTGGGTTTTTTAGCCAGTAAGAGTCTGACACTATATCCTGCTCAAAAAAAGCACAAGTTGGCGCCAGCTGCCTGCTTTATATATGACAGTACTGTACGAACGTGATCCTGAATTGTGATATAATTTCTTAGGCATGTACGTGGCGTCGCTGACGGTCTACCTGACGGCCAAGTTCTGCATCGCGATGGTGGCGACGTCGGTGTACGTGTACACGGCCGAGCTGTACCCCACGCAGTACCGCCACACCCTGTTCGCCTTCTCCTCCATGATCGGCAGGATCGGATCTATGCTGGCACCTCTTACACCTGCTTTGGTAAGATCCTATTATTACTAGCTGCCTCCCGCGGTTTCACCTGTATCTTTAGTTATTGTCCTACTCCCGGAGGTTTAAGCGTACAATACAGCCTTTCTCGATAAATGGGCTATCCTGCGCTGAAAGAATTTTGATAACCAAACAAACATACTCTTCAGCTTTATAATATTAGTATAGATTTTCTGCTTTGTTGCATTTTATTTTAGCGAGGAAAAATTATAAATTAACAAAAAATAAATTAGTTGTTTTTTTTTAATTATTAGCATATAAATGTTATGTTTTTTTTTTCGATTTATTTATTGAACTGAAACAGTTGCATAATTAATTACTTTATTCCAATATGTCATGCCATGTACTTCCATGAGATTTTTAAAGACTTCCATACAATCTTCTGTCTTTTTTGAATAAATACCTTTAGGGAAGGAATTACAATTTGCAAAAATCTTTCGATTGGTCTCAACTTAGATATTTACCTAAAAACCTCTTGCGTAAGTTTCTTGGTTCTAGAGCAAACAATTTAGATTATACATTAACTGTTGTAAAATAAATTAATCTAGAATTTTTTTACACTCATTATAGTAGGTATTGAAGTCTTGCTAAAATATTAGACCTGATTTCTAACCACCAAATAAAGTGTTCAAATAGTTGAATAGCGTTATTTCCGCAGGGTGTACAATTCTTCCCCGAGCTGCCGTTCGTTCTGTTCGGCTCCCTGTCGCTGCTCTCGGGCGCGCTCATCTTCCTGACGCCGGAGACGCTCGGTACCACGCTACCAGACACTCTGGAACAGGCTGAACATATTGGCGACAAATTTAACATTAAGAAATAATAACGACTGTATTTTCATTAATTAGATAAGATTCAAGTATTTTTATTATTTTTCATTACTCATACTCTGAAAGTAGGTGTAAAGATGCCTGCGGACAGGGTTGGAAGAAGTACTTTTACTCCCTAGGGAGTTTTACTTTTCAACTGACAGCTGTCTAAATATAAAAAAAAACTAGTTCTATTTTGACATTTCTATTGAACCGTAACCCGAATGTCTATACTGCCAGTACAATTGAAATAATATAGAGATAGGAATAAGTTAAGAATACTTTTTTTAATGACTTTATTTTAATTTAGTTTTAACTATTTCATTAAAACTAATATTATATTTGAGAAAAATGTTAAACTGACCCATTTTTACAATGATAAAATGAAAAATATTGACCGAATAGCCAGCCGACCACTGAAAAAAAAAAATGGTAGTCTTTCTAGAATCTGTGGCCGATTTGGTCTTTCTTGATTTTTTTTTCGAGGTGTAGAGTTTTGTTTACAGTTTGCTAAATCTCTGTTATAAGAAATTGGTATTAACACGATAAGTTCATCAGCTTCAGTTATAAATTTAACGCAAGATTCTTAAGTGCAGAAAACCGCTTACCGCCTACATGAAAAGAAATATACCTACCTAAAAGCATACGAAGACCTATGACGACGACTCAGGTTTTTATTAGTTTTGCTTTCCTCGTATTCGTAATGAAAAGCACAGTGTTTACCTCAGGTTCAAGAGTTATTTAGTCCCTCGAATTATTAGTGACCTCGCTTTCGCTCGGTCGCAAAGAAATTTCTCGGGACTAAATAACTAACTTTCATCCCTCGTATAACAATGTACTATTTTTACCTTTGATATCAGCGATACTGAAAAGCAAATCAATAGAACCCATGTTTTTTTAATTTGTTATATTTTATTTTATTATAAAATTATTTTTTAATTGCTTACTGAACTGGTAAGTTTTGCTAAATAAATGATTATTCATGAAAACGAATGAAATAAAAAAAGTCTAAATAAAATACTTTGTGTGGTTGCATCGCGGATGATGCGCGAGTGTAGCGGAATAATCGCTTAGATTTTGGTGTTAGACATCTGCTGAACAGTCCTAGATGGTGATGGTGGGAACTACGCGCTCAGTTCGACTTGTTTTTATGTTAACACTAGCGACCCGCCCCAACTTCGCACGGGTACTGATATTGAATACCGTAAAACGGGGTGATTAGAAACAAATCGGGGGTGAATAGAAACAACATTATTTTTATTGATTTTTCACGTTATTTAAACATTTTTTGCAGTATTTAAATATTTTTATAAATTCAATATTGAAAACAAAAATGCTTTATTAAAACTAAAAATATGAAATCGAAGTAATAATTGTAATAAACATTTTGTTTCCATTCACGCCCTGAGTTTCTATTCACTCCATTTTACATTATTATTATGCATCTATTATACACATAACCCTTCCTCTTGAATCACTCTGTCTATTAAAAAAACCGCATTAAAATCCGTGGCGTACTTTTAAAGATCTAAGCATACCTATGTATGCTTAGATCTTTAAAAGTACGCCACGGATTTTAATGCGGTTTTAGATCCTATGATCTAAGCAACTTTGTTTTATACTATGTAATGGTAATCGAAAACTTAGCCTCGTTTGATTCTGTGATTGATTACGTTTTGTTTTGTTTTTTTTTTTACATTTTGAAATTGCTGCTTATCTTTTACAATTTGACATTGTAGATTATTTTAATTTTACACTTTGACATAATTTTATCATTTAATTAATATTTAACTTGAATATTTACTTTGCTAAACTTTTTATTAATTTCCTTTTATTGTGAATATGAGGACTATGTGGAAAAAATGGTAGTGTTTTTTAAACCTACTTGCAAATAAAGATTATTTATTGTTGGTCTTGACCAAGCTCTTGAGCTGAACGTCATAATCATGTGGATCGCAATAACATGAAACAAACTTGCACGAGATACAAACGGACAGCAGATTTCGGGCTGTTTACGGAGACGCGTCGCGTTGTGCGACGCGTTGGGGTTCGCTATACCTAAGTTGCGTTTGCGCTTACGATGACGCGGCCAGCTGCTGCAAATACGACGTCTGCCCAACGCACAGCGTCTCCGTAAAAAAGTACATAGGATTTGAGTTATATATTTATACTATCAGCTGATGAAAGTCTTTTCATTCATCGATTCAAAATATTGACGAAAATTCATTGATTGATTGATCAATGATTAAGTAAATCAATATAAAATGATCGATTAACCCTCGATTTGAATGTTTAAGCCAATCGAATAGCCGAATAAGATTAGCTGTAGGTAAGTACCTTACGATAAAAGCGGTTAAAAATTTTACCAGTCATATCTATCTACTCGTAATTCGTTAATTGATTGATCTGTAGTCGCGTTTGCGTCATACGCTCATGAGCATAAATGCAACAGTGAATAAAACTTTTCAAAACATTTCAGTAAAATATTTTAGGTATTAGATGATAATCAAAGAACTGTGATATCCACCAAACCGCACTGGACCCGTGTGGTAGATTATGTCCATCTCATAGAGAGGAGGCCTGTGTCCCGGAAGTGGGAAATTAAAAAGGCTAATGATTATGATTATGCATAGCCCAGAGAAGGGTTGAAACTTAGATTATAAAACAAAATGGGTTAAAAACATGTAGGTACTCGTATAAGTATGATTTTGAGCTTGATCCTATGTGCTTGTTCAAAACATACAAAATCTTTGGTTGGTTTAATCCTACCAGCTCATCTCTTTCCAAAAATGTATTAGGTTTCTCAGATTTTTCCGGGCGTCTGTGAAGGAATTCGGAGATCCTGGTGTATCAGTGACACCTATGCAGTTAAGGAACACATGCGCTCGATGTAAAGAAAGAAAAGAAGGAAATAATTTATTACCAGACTTGTTTATGACAATATCAAGTATAGCACGTGCGCGAGTATCCTGCGCTTGTTTCTGATAACAATGTCACACCTTGGAAGTAAGATTATGATAATTTACAGCAAGAATATTTCGTCCATGATAACATATCTACAGTACAGATCCGATAAATTTTTGGCACTTAGAAAATGCATAAAACATTAGATACTTGTAATTCTTGAGAAGATTATATAATATCAAACGGGATAAGATACATTGCTATCTGACGGAATCAAAGATTAAGATGTTCTTAAGATGTTGTCAGTAGTGGACAAAGATTAGTGTGAGGTAGTCAGTTAGCATGTGTCAGTTTATATATCTACATAATAATATGCTCATTGATAAATGTTACACATTATTGAGACCACATAATATTTTTTGAGAATTGTCGTGTAGTCATAGACTGACTTTAGGAAAAGACGGAGGGGTAAATTGAAATGATCTGATGATGAAGACGGAAGGTGGGCCTTGCCGTGTTTGATTTTATTAGAATTGTCATGAGTTACACTTTGGCTATAAGGTACAATCGAACTTATCTAATGATGGAGAGCTAGAAGTTCGAATGTAGCCACAAAAACTTGAAAACTGGTTCGGTAGATTCCAAATATATACGAGTACGACCGTGTTTGCACGCGAACACTGCTTGAAGCGGTCTTATTGATGTTTCATTGATATCATTCGATTGCTCTTGAGAATTTCTTCCAGGAGACGAAGTAGGTATACGATCTCTGTTTTTTTACACGTAAATGGTCAGTTTTTATTATACATATATTTATTAGCTATCCAGTAGTGTAGGTAAATTTTAAATGGAGATGAATTTAAATATGTAGATGGATTAAGAAAGTATATCCCCTTATTTAGTAATTACTAGATTTTTAACTGTCTCCTACTATGAAAGTAATTTTAAAGAAACATTCACGTCAAACAACCAGTTTTTTTCCAGAACACTAAAACTGCATATCGCAAGTAAAACAATTTTATTGCTTACAAAAATTAGATAGGTATACATTCATATATAATAAAGATTATCAGCAGTAGGTACTAGAGTTTGTGAGATAATTCAGTTGTGAGTTGCACGCACGATGCCGGAACGTGGGGAGAGAGACCACGTCGATCTGGACACGATCCTGGTGGAGGAAATCGGGCAGTTCGGCAGGTTCCAGCTGCGGACGCTACTGCTCACCATCATCGTCGTGATCTTCGCGGCTTTCCATGCGGAATATGTATTCACTACGGCCAGGATTCAGTCTAGGTTAGTACTTGTACTCATTTTATACGGTTATGTGTAATCTCTAAAAGTGTCTCTGTTTGATTTTGCGCTTACTCACAATGCGACAGATTTGGATATGGTGTTCACAAATATAAAAAAGAACAATAAACCAGGTATAGTGTGAACAATTTACACTTGGGCGATGCTGGGGCGGGTCAGTAGTGTATAAGTAAATTAATAGCAATCTAGTTTCTTGTGTTGCTGTACAGGTATTTGATAATAATGCCAGTAAGCAATTGAGCGGATTATTGAGATGTTTTTTTAAATGTCAACATAACGAATGTCATCCAATTTTGTTGTAATTACAACTTGACAATGTGTTTCAACTAAACCTTTGTTTAATTTCAGTAAATGTTAAAATTTCAGTGTCTACAATGTTTGTACAACGCGGAACACGTGGTATAAGGACCAGCTAATATAGTGCCTATTAGACACTATCACCGATCACCTTCGGCCTTTAAAAACCGTTATCACTTTTAGACTTGTATAATATATAATATAATAAATGTTAAACGTGTAGCTGAAGAATGAAGATGTATCAGGATGTACCCTAGCTCACTTGCTTAAAAAAGCTATCGTTGATAAATTGACGCATTTGTTATTATGTAACGGTTTTATCTAATTGTTTTATAATAAAAAAAAAACAACATTATTATTTTAATATTTCACCAGAATACCGACAGAGTTGCTTCATTTCATCAATTAAGAACACGGTCAGTAAGACTATTCATCCGTAGGGGCCCTACAGGGTCGAAGCCTCCCGGAGCTGAGGGTTGGTGCGAAAGTGTTACACCGGGGCTCTGGGAATAAGGCAAGGAAGGCACGGGGTAGGTTCTTTAGTCAGCAAGAGTCTGACACTTTTTCCCGCTCCGCCCAAGAGTGGGATTCGTCATTCGATGATTTTTACCTAACTATTCATGTTCCAGATGCTTGATCCCCGAGTGCGACGGTGAGGAGCCTGAGTTCTCCCCCGCCTGGCTCAGCAACGCCGTGCCGGTGGTGGAGGGCTCGTTCGACCACTGCCACCGGTTCGGCAACGTGTCGGCTCTGCGCCGAGGGGACAGCTGCCCCGCCGAGCTGTTCGACCAGGACACCCTGCTGCCCTGCCAGCAGTTCGTCTATGAGAACCAGCTTACTGTCGTATATGATGTAAGTAGGTCAAACTAGCTTTTGCCCGCGGCTTCGCCCGTGTGGTATTGGGGTTGGGGTTGGAGTTTCCGGGATAAAAAGTAGCCTATATCCTATTCCGGAGTGTATCCTATGCCTGTTCTCATCGTACGACGATGTTTCGGAATTTTCGGTTTATTTTTCACAATTTTAAGAAAGCTTACGGAGTAATATTATTATAGCTATACTAATAAATCACTTACTTTCTATTTAAAAGCTTTCAAAGGTAAATACGTATTAAGATTGTTGTTTCCAGTGTAACCCCAAGCTGGCAAAATAAATAAAAAATAATACATAGGACCAAATGCATGTCCAGTAGGTGCCCTTTATGAAAAGTTCCTATGTGGTTTCATGGATGATGCTACAGCTTCATTTTTTTCTTGACAGTAGTAATTTTAGGCATTATTCACAATTTAATTTAAAAAAATATATAAATTACTAGCTTTTGTCAGCGGCTTTTCGCCCGCATACATAAAATATAGCCTATGTCACTCAGGAGTAAAGCAGCTTTCTATTGTTACCAAAATTTCTCCAATCGGACCAGTAGTTCCAGAGATTACCTACTACAAATAAAAAAACAAAAAAACAAACTTTACCTCTTTATTATATTAGTGTAGATATAGTTAAAATATTGTTAAAATAAATTTCTTTTGATATTTGCTTAGGATAAATTTTGTAAATTGAAGCATAGAATTTGTACAATAGATTGTTTTTCTATGAAATAAATTTGCCCACCAGTACGACCTAGGGTGTGACGAATGGCGGCGCACGCTGATCGGCTTCGTGCGCACGTTCGGCACGCTGAGCGCGCTGCCCATCACCGGCTACATCTCGGACCGCTGGGGGCGCCGCCTGGCGCTCACCATCAACGCCTTCAACACCGGCTGGATCGGACTCCTGCGCTACTTCGCTGGGACCTACATCGGCTTCATGATATCACAGTTCGTTGAGGCTACCTTTGGTTCTGGAGTCTTCTCCTGTATTTATATATTAGGTGAGCTCTTCATCACCATCATCGTCCAAATTCCGTCCTTACCCATTGCTGAACTTAAACTTCTTTTAATTTGTGCTGATCCCCACACTTGTGTGCCTTTCGTATTTAGATATAGTTGCAAAGCCAACAATGAGTTTTTAGTATAATTGAAATGAACAAATAAAAATAAAGTTTAATTGTTTTTTTGGGTTGTCGTGTTAATTTGTTTGTTGTTGAAAATATGTTAATTTGTTGTTGCTTGATTAGAAGTGCAATACGACATTCTGGATTAAGTTCAAATGAAACAGTTTAATTATTCTTTTGATCTCAACGGATCAAAATTGTAATTTGTTATGATGTGCTTATAATAAAGAGATTTTAATTGCAACTAATCTATTCAAAATGAAAGTGTTACCTTCAATTTAAATATTCAGTTACTTGAACTTATTAAGTTGAATGCTTAAGTAACTGAATATTTAAACCATCATGTTTAATTTATTTACAGTTCTGGAACTGGTGGGTCCCAAATATCGAGTGATTGCTGGAGCGACGCTGAACACATCGTTTGCAGTGGGCCAGGTGATCATGGGCCTCATAGCCTGGGGCGTGCCGGCCTGGAAGCCCCTCACTCTTGCACTCTACATCCCACAGCTCTTCACCATCGCGTACTTCTGGATAGTGCCGGAGTCTGTGCGCTGGCTCATGAGCAAAGGAAGGTATGAAGAGTCAGAGGCTCTGCTGAAAGAAGTAGCGAGAATGAACAAGAAGAAGTTATCAGATAAGTCTTTAGATGCATTGAGGAGGACTGCGGAGTCCGAGAAAGAACGTAAAGCAAGGGAAAAGGAACAGAAAGTTAACGAACCCTGGCTGATCGTGAAGGTGTTCCAACACAAGCGGGTTCTGTTCAGCTGCCTCATATCTCCGCTGTGGTGGATCAGCATGACACTCATCTACTACGGGCTATCCATCAACGCTGTGAACATGTCCGGTAACCCCTACGTGAACTACATGGCCGTGTCGGCGGCAGAGATTCCAGGGTTCTGGATAGCAGTGCTGTTCCTACCCATCGTTGGAAGGAAGCCGGTACTTTTAACTGGTTTCTGGATATGTGCTGCCTGCCAAGTGGCTTATATTCTCATGCCAAGCGGTAAGTAACAGTAGTTACCTACATGACATTTCAAAGAGATATTCTTAGCTACCTTTAAGAGCAGTGGGTTGGGTGGAGCAAACGAGCTCTAAGTTGCAAAATGTAGCTGGGAATTGTAGAGTAGCTTGGGAGAAAAAGTTTGAAGTGGAAGCATAACTACTACTACTATTTCTAAGGAACCAGATTCTCGATGCATAAACTGCTTTGTTTTCCAGACATGTTTGGCCTTTCACTGGCGATGTACCTGATCGGCAAGGGCAGCATCTCGGCAGTGGTGACGTCACTGTACATGTACACTGCCGAGCTGTACCCCACGCAGTACCGGCATAACCTATTCGCATACTCTTCGATGATCGGGAGGATAGGATCGATCACCGCCCCCCTCACTCCGGCTATCGTAAGTATAGTCTTTTTAAATACGTACGAGTATTGAGTATTATTATTATTTCTTATGTTTTCACAACTCTTTGTTAATTAATTTAAGTGATGTACCGTTTTAATTAACTATAAATAAATAATAAATAACTAAATTTATCCGAATGTATCCGTATAAGTAACCTTTTCTTCTTTCTCTTTGTGATTGATACTCAACTGACATCACAATTCTTTACTCCAGGGTGCTGCAACATTCGACGACCTGCCGTTCATAATGTTTGCGGTGCTGGCGTTCACGTCAGGGTTCCTGGTGCTGCTAACTCCGGAGACCCTCGGCTCCAAGCTGCCCGATACTCTGGAGCAGGCCAATAACCTCGGAACCTCCAAACAGGAGAATTACCAAACATTAAGATCAAATTAGTTCGACCCTTACAGGTCTTACATACAGATGCTGATAGTGGCGGATAAGAGGGAAGATGGAGACCTCCGTATATGTTTAAGATTACGATTTTTGTTTTTACCGTATAAATTATAGAGAATATTTTGTTAATTTAGTTTCAATACACATTCCATGACAATGCTTTCAAAACATATTACAAAGAGAACGTAAGTTTAACAAAGAAATAGATCAGACTACATTCCTGCACATTCCCTTCTTCAACATACTTCTTACGTAATTAAGATTTCATTGGACTCATTAACTTATAATAAAACTCGCACACAAGTTTATCTCGAACTCCTGATTAATATGTAGTCATAACTGTTTGTTATATAACGACATATAGCTATCATTTTCTGAGATTTTTATAAATATCCCTTTATAATACGACTTTTATAAACCTGATTAGCTAAGAACGGTAAAATTTATAAATATTGGTTACATATTTTTTTATATTCCTATGTGTGGTTTATGTTGCAGTCATATTGTTTTGTAAATCTATGAATTGTGTGTTTATTTGAATAGGTGCAGTTGCAGACATTGTTTTCTTTAATATAACCGTCGGTATTATAACGAGTGATGCAGCTGGGTGGGTTAGCGAACTCATCAAACAGATTCTATTGTTGTACTGCATCGTACCTATGAAATATGCAAAGAAATATCGATGACATTTCATCGGCATTTTGCTGATAATGAATACTAAAATTAAATTGAAACGTTTTAGTTTATACTGAAAATTTGATAGATGGAGTAGCTAGATCAAATACATAATCTATAGTGGATTTTGATTTTGCATTATTCATAGTAGGTAAAGGAGTAACTCGGGATTAGAGTTATGAATGTAGATGAGAAGAAAAAGGGAAGACCAAATGAAGGGCGGTGGGACATCGTGGAAGATAATATATTTAGAGAGGAGGTAACGATCGAAACCAAGGCACATAGAAATGACTGAAGAAGCTGCTGCGCTGAGAACTTAGGAAGAGGAAGTGAAGTTAGCATGAGGATGAAAATGTTGAATTTTCTTTTTTTTTTGTTATGATCTTGATGTCAATGTTTCCTGTTAATAGGAATGACGAATGCGAGTCTTGGGAATGGGCTTATTTAGCCAGCGGTTTACAGGTGAAAGAGAATACAGATGCTGGCAAATACCTTTAAATTTTGGCTAAGCCTATATCTACATCCAAAAAATATACATGTACATTGTATGTATATATATATCTCATTAATATAATAGAATAAACATGCGAAAATCATAATAATGCGGTGCGTTCGATGCGTTGTGCGAGCTGTAGCCGCAGACGCGTCTATCGGCGGAGCGAGGCGCGCGCGCCGACCGCACACGCGACACACACACACGCACACACACGTATGAACTATGTACGAGTTTCGGCCATAAGAAGCCTGAATTTCCTGCGAATATTGTTGAAAAAATAGTGCAGTGATTGTGAAGTTCTGTTGTCATTTTTTTGGTGAGTAACGAGTGAGTTTAGTTTTACATTTTATGTGTTGTTTCATGTTTCACCAACTTATTTAGTTGATTCCCTAAATTGGTGTGGTACACGTAAATGGTTGATTTTTGTATATATTTTACGAGCCGAAAAATTGTTCCATTCACCAAAATCCTTTTTAATTTAATTAAAAAGAAAGAATATGCGGTGCAATTAATAGAGCTGCAGTGTTTTGACAATAAAGTGCGTTAGTATCCGCTTCCGCATGCGATTAAACAATGGTTCTACACTAAACCTTTAGCTATTCACAGATTGATTAATAATATTAAAAACAATATTTGCACCTCATCTATAAATTGCGTCATTGTTTATAACTATTTTATCGTAACAACTGCATATATTTTTGTAAACATTATGTCACTAAAAGGGAAAGATCCAGTCGCAAGCGTGCGCTTGTTTGGTCGATTGTCCATCTAAAGTATTATGTGGGTACTAAATTATTTCTTCTATTTGGTGTTTGACTGATACACTTACAACAAACCTTTCATAAAAATGGCAGCTGATCAAAACGGTACAAAATCGCACTTAAATACCTCATTTACAAATTTTTTCATCTCTTTCGGGAAGAGTTACCAACAATAATATTTTGTTAAATTTAGATGGACGTATCACTGACTAGGCTTTTGTTTTCGAAGTGACTCTATGCAACAGGGAGCAAAATTTAAATGTTTCGTGAATTTTCTTTACTTCAGTGATTTAAAAAACTGAGTTATCACACTGTCTGTAGCGACTAAACAAAAGTTACTTCCAAACCCTCATAATAATATGCATAATATTGCATTTCAAACATTGTCTAATATTTTTATAGCATTGCATGTGGCGTGTGTATGCATATTGCAATGTCATTAAATACCATACATATTGTAAGAGTTTGTCGCTTAGTTCGGTTAAAGGGTTCATTTTATATTCCTTCAACTTGATTATCATTTTGCCTGCTTAACTATATAGAAGACAGTTTGTATATGTGGGTTGGCAAATGCGTAGATTATATGTGGTAATAGGATATTAAAGTACATTATATTTATTTACTTGTCTCCTAAGATTCTATTGAACAACATAACGTCCGCAATTTCTATACAGTTATTTTGGTAAACTAGATCTGTTTATTACTTCTTCGTTTCGTCCAATTCAGTTCTTCAATTATTTTTGGACTTGTTTTACAATTTTAGATTCTACACTCTGTGTGTATGGGTGCCAAATTATTATGATTTCTTTCCTTCCTTCTTTTTTTTCATAAGTTGTTCGTCTTTGTTGATCAGAATGTCACTAGGTATAACTCTTTAACATTGATAAATTTTTAACGATATTGTTATGAATGCCGAGAATTTAGATCACAAAAGCAAAATTAAGGAAATTATCGCAGAAGTTTACCTCTAATATGCAAATAATTAAGAAAACTTGTGAGCTGCACGCATGTTGTTGCATTTAATGCTATGTATCTACGGGCAACTTGCGCGCATGTCATGAATGTAAGTGTAGCGAAAGTACCTAGTCCTTACAATGTGTCACTTGTTGTGGGAAACCGTAGTATTTCCCTGAAAATACGAGGACACTCACCACAGGGGTCATTCTCAAAACATCGTATCGTATGTAGTATTTATGTTTATAGATTTATTTTCTTATTGATGTCTGGATCATAGCTCTCTTCCATTGCGCTGTCCACTTCCAATATTTCTTAACCCTAGTGATCTGTTCTACGTGCAATGTACCCTGTTGGCTGCCACTGAAGTTTGGCAGTTTTTCAGGTTATGTCGTTTTCTTGTGACAAGTTATAAACATGGACATATTAGCAAAGGAGGAAGCCGACCGCTTAAGGCAACGGCGCTCACGCCCGAGACGCCGCCGAGATTCCGATCCCGATTTCCGGCCACCGTAGGCGCGGGCTTGTGGATGGCGAGCAATGGGTAGCTCGCCGTCCAATCGTCTGGTAACCGTCCGGACCAAGCCCAGTCGTCGACGGCGCGCACTGTTCCCGCGCGCCTCAAGGAGTTGTCAGCAAACCGTAGGGACCCTGCAAAAGGGTTGAAGCCAACTGGGGCCATGGGTTCGCGTCTGAAAGGAAGGCTCTGGCCCTGGTGTATATGGCAACGTTGGAATGGGGTAGGTTGTTTAGTCAGTAAGAGTCTGACACTTGTTTCCCGCTCCGCCCAAGGGTGGGACTCGTCATCGGATGATTTTTACCTACCTAAAAAAAAAAAAATCATGGACATATTCAAATAGGTTTTGTTGCGAGGCGGATATAGGCCGTATGAAACATAAATTCAAGAGCCAGTAGATTAAAGCCCTGAAAAACTTGCAAGGAGGACACGGTAGAGCGTGTGCTCTACCGTGTCCTCCTTGCAAGTTTTTAGACCATGTGGTCGTGGTGTGCTCCGTTTGGGCAGAGCGGCGGCAGTGACCTATCGCACCAGGCCTTAGTACAGGCCATGGTCGGAGCGAGGAGAAGTGGCAGGCAGTCGCCTCCTTCTGCGAAGCAGTAACACTAACAAAGGAGGAAGCCGCACGAAAGTAGCGATGGCCCTCATATCCGAGCCACCGTCGGGATTACGACCCCAATTTCCAGCCACCATAGGCGCGTCAGCACCGTCCAAATCGAGCCTAACTCGTCGACGATGCGTTCTGTTTTAAACGAAGAAGTTGTCAGCTACCGTAGTGGCCTACTAGAGTCATGGACAAACTTCCCGCTTCGCCATCTTATGACATCTCTTGGTCTTGGCAAGATATGATTTTCACCTAAGACAAAAAACCCTGAAAAACTAGCAAATGTGCAACGCGTAGCGTAGCAGATGTACAACGTGCAACGGATTTGCCTAGCTACGAAGTAGTAACAATTTGCCTGTTTTAGAAATGGAAGTAGTATTTGCTAAATATAACATGCAAATAACAACAGTTGTACTTGACTACCGCATATTCATGCTCGCTATTACATGCATCAGTGTGCGCTATGACATCGCGGTTTAGCGTGCACTATCTATGCATATTGAGTGGTATCATCCACTTCGCATCGAGGTAATTGCAAAATTAAAAATTGAAAGGAAAATTATACTTGCAGTAGGCTGAACTTACAACCTGTTACAAGTTACCTGCGATAACTTATCACATGAGTGAGACACAGAACATTTAGCTCAATAATTAAAAAGTTCTATAGAAAGACAAACTATTGATACTTTTAGCAGCACCCTTTCCTTGTAGGGGCCCTTCAGGGTCGAAGCCTCCTGGGGCCGAGGGTGGTGTGAAACTGTTACCGTGGCTCTAGGAATAAAGCAAGGAAGGTACGGGGTAGGTTTTTTAGTCAGTAAGAGTCTGACACTGGTCTCTCGCTCCGCCCAAGAGCGGGTTTCGTCATTCGATGATTTTCACCTACCATGAAAAAAAAGCAGCAAACCCTATCCTAGAACAATCCAAGCTGTTCTCGGTCTTAGCAGAAGTAGATTTTCTTTTGTTATTTTATCACAGCACGCCTCCCAATTATCATTATAACAATAATCAGAAAGAAGAACACAGTCTCAATATTTTTACATTTTTGATACCTCTTCAACTACGAAAACTTAATAAAACCAAGACCGTGAAACCTCGAACATTAAATTAACCTATACATTTTTCTGTTTGGGTAATACTTGTAGATACAGTCAGTATGCGCGTGGTGCTATCAGCCCCACAGTGACGCGGGATCGCGACCTGCTCGATCCTGACGCACGCTCTCCTCACTGATACCAACCGCGTGCAGTGGTAATTCCGACCTAATGATCTCAAAGAACAATAATAAAAATCGGAGCATTGACTGGTTTATGTTTATACCTTAGTTTTCATGATTTTATGTCGCGAAATTTTTTGTTTACAATATTAAATTGTCTAAAAGAATGTGCTTTAAGATATGCAATTGTTTCTGCTTTCATAAGAGTTCAATGTTAGTGTTCGATGAGCTAATTATTAGTCTTATCGTGAGAGATATTGTATTGGTCAGGTTACAGTTCCATGTTATCTTCAAGCAGTTCATCATTGTTGGGGCTGACCTCTGAGAGTATTATGAAGTCATTAATTACTTAATTTGAAGGTCTTTGCTGGCTTTATCTAATTTGCCTTGCATTATCAAGTGATACTTTTCCAAATCAGTATTTTGCTAACCTCTGAACTTGCGTCACTGGGCTGCGTTGCGCTTACGTATGTTTTACGAGTTTTCTGTACACGTGTATTCACAAGGTGCGGCGATAAATCCGAGGGTTCTGAAATTGCAGCCGCGGCACTTAACAGTTACGAGCACATAACATCTGGACGATTTAATTACCAATTATATACTGCAGCGGTATAATATGTTGGTCTGATAGCTGCTATTTGTTGTACACCGAATTTCTGAAAACCCGATCTGGGTGTCATTCAACTGATACAACGGATAAATTAACGGCTGTGTCAAGTTAATTTTTATTGCAAAAATGATACTTAGAAAAAAATTAACTATTGTTCGTTTGATTAGAATCAAACTATAGAAATATGTTCCCAATTTTCTGGAGTTAGACATTTTAAGTTGTCAAATCGTAGTCTAGGATTAAAAAACGAATTATAAACTATGACATGGCATCTGAGATGCTACTGCTATAGAAGGTTTGATTACACTGTCAACCAGCCAGATGATCAAAAGTCTTCTATGCTCTATGCACATTAATTGACACTTGACAAGAGATTTGACACAGATGATTTTTCGCGATTTCGGAAACCGGATGTTCTATAGTTATATTTGATTTTGTAGTCCCAAATTACCTTAATGCACTCCATTTTAGGACTTTCATTATATTAAAACTATTACAATTTTGTATACAATAAAGAGAGATCTATTAACCGGTAAGAATTTCCAAAATGACTCTAAAAATAAAAGATTTTTACCATTGATATATCTATGATTTTTACAATACTTCCATATCATTTTAATAAGTATGAAAAGAGTGTAAGTATGGCGTCCTGCGGCCGATAAAAATGGACCAAATAAAAATAATAATATAAATCACTACACTTATTTTTAAACTTGATTAAAACGAAGGAAAGGAACCATATCACTACTTAATCTGTCATAAGGACTCTGCAAATGGGTAGAAACCTATTGGGGCCCAGGCTCTCTTTCTGAAAGGAAGGCTTGGGCCCAGTGCAAAAGGCAAAGAAGGAACGGGGTGGGGTGTTTAGTCAGTAAGAGTCTGACACTGTTTCCCGCTCTGCCCAAGAGCGGGATTCGTCATTGGATGATTTTTGCCCACCATAAAAAAAAAACTACTTAATCGGTCGATCTCAACTGCTGAGGTTTACCAGTTTCTAACTTGACATTGTTTTTCATTTTAATGGCAGAAATACGGTGCATATTTATGTACATAATATATATATATATATGTATATATAAATTATTAATGTATATTAGAATAATGGCAGAGTAAATTGATTAGAAATTATAATAGTTTCGAGATCGACCGCATCAGGCAACGGCGTACACGCCCCAGACACCTCCGGGATTCCCGACTTCCGGCCTCCGTAGGCGCGGGCTTGCAGATGGCGAGCAATGGGTAGCTCGCCGTCGCCGAGGAAGCCACATCGTTGATGGCGCGTTCTGTTCCCGCACACCAGCAAATGTCAGCAAATGTAGAGGCTCAACTGCAGGGCCAAAGTCTACTGGGGCCCCGGTCCGGTTTCTGAAAGGAATGTCCGACCTCGGTATGAGCTCTAAGAAGGAATGGGGGGGATTGTTTAGTCAGTAAGAGTCTGACACTATTTCCCGCTCCGCCCAAGGGCGGGATCCGTCATTAAATGATTTTTCCCACCTTAAAAAAACCTATATACATATGTAGTTGTATGGAGAGGGACGGAAGGCTAAGGAAAACATAAAAGGCTAGTGTGTCTGTGTGTCATAAGAAACCCAAGGGAGTCAATGACAGCGTGGTGAAAGGATAAAGAAGAGATCGTATTGTATCCACCCTAAGAGACAAAAGACGAACGCGAGATGATGATGAAGATAATGTTAGTGAGGCAACTAACACTACCAGTAACAAAGTAAACGGTAGAGTGTTAACTATTTCCTTTGTTGGTAGTAGCGTGAGTTGACTCGCTGATGTTGTTCCAAGTTCGCGAACATCGTCGGGGCGAGTAGCGAGGCTTCTATTGGCACAGCTGTTAGAACATGAATGACTTTACAACAATCTAGCCATGGATCCCTGTCAACGTTCGCTTGAAGGTTCACTGTCAGGTGTCTCTATTCCATTTTTTCTCATGTATTTGTACATAATATTTGTTCTTTTTAATTTATTACTCAGTTCTTAGTATTTAATGAATTAATCACAATTCATTTATTTTTTATTTACTTACTTTAACAATATCACTTATTTCTCTCTATCTAAATGAATAGGTAATTTTGGACAAATTCTTGGGACATTTAAGATTGAATTTTCTTATAGCAAATTCAAATGAAAAAAAAAGGAGCTGAAAAAGTTTTTCGTTTATTTGAGAAATAAATGTCTGAGGCAGGTGGTTTAAAAAATGTTACACTTGTATGTATCGTTATGTTAGGCCTACTATCCCACAGATATATATCTACCTATATCTATGTACTGTCCGCTTTGTATCGTTGCCATTTAATAGATTTATTTGTAAGCTATGAGCCGGCGGCGTACTCTTGGTGTAGAAGAGTACAATTTTTTTTATTGATCATACGTTCGAGCTTGACCGCTATCACACCTGATTGAAAGTGACGATGTGGTTTACAATGGAGCGCGCTTACCTAGAAGTAACCTATTCACTCTTGACTTAAAGATAACCGGATTGTAGCCATCAGGAAACTCAGACAGCAAGGAATTCCACTCCTTGGCTGTACGCACAATGACGAATACGCGTCTAGAAAGCTATGTGCCTGTAGACTAGACTGTAAATCCTAAAAGTAAATCTGTACACAGTGACAACTCATAACACAGACAACATTAACTACATAACAATAATTATCGTAACACTAGCTTTGCAGACATAATTACCATTATCTAGTTTTTATTGGACAGTCTGTGTCGTGCTATAAACCGTATGTAAATAAAGAAGGGCAGAGTTCACCCGCGCACTGAGCGTAGCGCGGTATATGCGCAGCCGACGGGTCACGACACACTTTTACGTAGTTACTGCACTGTGCATCGTAGTCAGTTTGACACTGGACTATTTGTCCTTGTGCTTTGTTCGCAGCGGGAAGAAAGATGAGTGAAACGTCAATTCATAAATTGCAAGCTTTGCTTTATTGCAGCATGGGATACATTCATTTATGTAGGTTCTTAAAATTTACTAAAACTTTTTTACAACTTTTCGGTAACCCATGTATTTGACTTTTTATCATCATCATCATCTCGGCCGAAAGTCATCCACTGTTAGACGTATGCATCCCTAAGAATCGTCATAATGACTAGTCAGTTCCAGTGCATCCCACATCAACACTCTATGTCTTCCGGTACGTTGTGGCCACTCCAAAATCTTTCATCCCCATCAACAATCCTTTCAGCGAGTAAAGTACCATGTCCATTGTCACTTAAGTTGCCGATTCTTCGTTTCGGTAACATCAATTCCCTTATGAATATCTGAAAGGATATGAGAACTATGTATATCGTAACAGTTATGCTCTGATTTCATCACTTTTTGATTGTCTGTAGAACAGGAATGAATTTAATTTTTTTTTTTTAAATTACCTACTTTCTGTCCGTATTGCAATTTACATCGTCTCCTCTTCCTCCTTAGTCGTTCACTCTTGCCAGTGTGATCTTGGCTGATCATGTTGCATTTTCGTTGGCTAGTGACGCTCCCGCGATGCATCTCCACTTGACACGGTTTACTGTGTCTGGGGATCTCTGGACTATGGAGATTTGTGTTGCAGCTCTAATGAGGTCTGGCCAACATATAGGTGAGCACCCACAAGACCGCTTCTCCTCTACTTGTCCCTGGACAACGAGTCACTCAATGGAATGTCCGTTGCAAACACACATCGTCTACATACTTGCATATTGGAATTAATGCACTTGGTGAGAAACCATGTCGCATCTTGCATATGATATGAAGTTATATTTTTTACCTCGAGACACACTATCACGACTTTTTGAGTCGTGTCGTTCATACCTTGTTGTTGCAATCAATTGCAATAACATAGGAAAATTATAGTGACATCATTATATGGTAATGTCGTCATAATAGGATGCTTATCCGTTAGGTTAAAAAGTAAAAAGGAAAATGTGTAAATTTGACTCATCTTCATCCGACTCTTTTCTCGACATAAAAGTGTCGACTACTCTAATCGGGCGGTCGCAGCTGATTTCCATTATTTTACATAAAGCGGCTACTTGTATGACCTAGAAGTCACATCAGGTCAACCCAGTACTTAGGAGATAATAGGCAACTGGGTTTTCATAACTAATTTGTTGACTACCATCGTCAAAATGTTATGGAAATGTGTGAAAAAATCATAAATATATTTATTTTACACGACCTTTTTTGGCAATTTATTTAGATGAGGCTGATGTTTCCTAGCTAGATACTATGAGAAAAATCATCGGAACGAGCTCAAAGTTGGATCTCTGTCTTTTTAAAGTGAGAACAATGTATGTTAATAATGTATGCGTGTGTCTTTGAAGAAAGACTACCTTTGCCCGTCAAATTGGGAGACATTTTGTCCCCTAATATATCTGATGCTTTATGTGCATGCATAACATTGTTATACATTTATTCTATCTAGGATACATAATACTGATTTAAAAGGAAGAACTTTATTCATCTAACTTTTCTATAATAGCATGTCAAAATTATTGGTTCTAAATGTTTCGAGTTTGTTAAATATCCCCTGTATATTTCTTGTTTTATAATGCACTAGCGACCCGCTCCAGCTTCGCACACCCGTGCGACTGATATTGAATATATTATGCATGTATTATATACAAACAATAAATATATATATAAACCTTCCTCGTGAATCACTCTATCTATTAAAAAAAAGGAATCAAAATCCGTTGCGTAGTTTTAAAGATTTAAGCATACACTGGGACAGGAAGCGACTTTGTTTCATACTATGTAATAGTTCCGGTCTGACCTCTACCTCACCTGATGGTAAGCGATGATGTGGTCGACGATGGAGCACGCTTGCCTAAAAGTAATCTATTCCCTTTAGACTGAAAGCCCTAGGATATAGCTATCAGGAAACGCAGACTCCGGCAGGGAATTCAACTCTTTAGCTGTGAGCATAATGAATATGTTCTCAAAACTTTTTTATTAACAAAGAGGTGGTAGGTACAGGAAGCACTTCCGAAGACCTTTGTTCCGCAGTAAACCACAGAGTTCGTGATCCACTTGACGCAGGTACTCCTTTTATGGACTTCACAGCTTTTATGAGTCATCTATTATGTAGTGTAGTATTCACACAAGAACTGTCGTGTGGTCTATGATGAAAGTGATCGTACAATCACTCGGATATTCCTTGAGGATAATTTATTAGACGCAAAGGGTTTTGTGACGTAAATTGGTAAATGATAAATTAAAACCCACAGAAATAATGTCATTGTCAAGTAGTAATCATTGTGGGGAAGATTTTTTGTCATGCTAACTACAAAGTCTTAAAATGATCCCACAGCTGGGACTCAAGCCTCCTCTCTAGTGGAGGGAACGGGCCGTAATACAGCACGTTGACCCGGTGCGGATGTCAAATGTCACAGGTTTCCTCACTATGTTTTCTTTCACCATTTTGAGAGCATTGGTAATGAAATAAATTACACAAAGTATGCGTCTGGCTAGGTTTAAACCCAAAGACCTATAACTCGTAAGTCGGGGCCGTTAACACTTGGCCACCACTGCTCTCGAATAATAAAATGCTAATGCATCGCGAAAAGACCGAGAAATTTACACAGTACCTATCTTATTTTTGAGGTGTAAGTATAAATTTACGTCTAATTAGGTGTTAGATTATGCAAGTCAAATTATTATGTCTCTAGTTTGTGAGATAAAGGTAGGTTACTAAGAGCGCTATTTTACAAAAGCAATCACATTATGCCGCAGAATTAACAAATTAAGTTTCAAGGATGACTCCTAAGTCTAAGGAATTAATTTTTGGGGCTGAAGATATAGCAAATGATCTATCCTGTCGGCCACATCAATTTGGCAAACGATGCACCAAACGCCCTGTATCTGGGAAGAATTCTCGTTGTTATGTGTAGATATCGTCCACGTGCGAGCGTCGCAGTGTTTTTGTAAACAGAGGGATTATGCAAATACAGATTACGTTGATACTTAGCACACGGTCCCTGCAGTGACAGGCCGACCTCTCGCCCTCTTGCCCTCCGTGACACGACGATTACTAAGATAAAGTTATACTCAAATCGTCAAATACTGCGAAAACCTTGGATAATGTTGAGTCCAAGGCTCCAACGTGGCCATGTGTGTGGCCAAAACACAGCGGCGCACGGTTATGTTTTTCGGCTCTTAGGGTCTGGAAAATAGGATGATGATGACTATATTAATTAACTTGAATTTACTTATAAATAAGAAAAATGTTTCATATCGATAAATCAAACCAAGTTTTTTTGCAAAGTTGACCCATGTGGCAGCGACCCCGCGACTTAGGAGTTGTTGGTCTTGGGCTTAAACTCTGGTTAACTATTTGTTGTAATTTATCTCTTCACTACTCTCAAAACGATAAAGGAAAATATTGTGAGGAAACTAGCATGTCTTAGAAATAAAAATTTGAACAATGAGATTACGAAGTGGATTAAAAAAAATATATATTATGTATATATATTTTTTTTACATAATAAATATTATGTCTTTTCACTATTTCTATGGCTACCTATTACTAAAGTTCTGGGCAAAATGGATCCTTTATACTTCAAGACTACTGTAATCCCAGAATATGATGGTGGTATCTATTAAATAATTTTGATGAGACAGCAAAGCGATAATTTTAAAGGCAATCTGCATTCAATCCTCTGTCTACTACAGACTGTCCCTTGTTAGTCACACACTTGTCCACCGTGTTGCAATGACATAACTCTCACAAAACAATACGAATGAGGCTTTCCCTCTCATCCCTGCGCACTTCTGAGTATTTTCCACTTTCTTTTGACGTATTTCGGCAGGACAGGGCCTTTCACAATCTCACAAGGTTCTGCGGTTTTGTAACGTCATCAGGTCGTGAGAACCAGGCCAGTTGATACGCTGGCTGGAGCTGCATTTTCCTCGTAAAATTGTTGTAGTTATGTATTTCTTAAAGCATATTTTCTATTGAACCGTTTTCATCTTTTATTTCATAAATCACTAGGACTGGAGTCGTCTAATTTAAAACAATGTCAAACTCCTACTGACTAAACAACCCACCCCATTCCTTCTTAGCCCTTATACCGGGGTCGGAACTTCATTTCAGAAGCCGGACCGGCTCCCAGTAGGCTTCGGCCCCTCAGTGGGGCCTCTACATTTGCTGACAACTCCTACAGGCGCGCGGGAACAGGGCGCGCCATCGACGACCTGGCTTATTCTGGCTGACCGGACGGTGAGCTGTGGTGGCGCTGGTCATCTTTGCTGCTGTCGAATCTTTCCTCCTGGTCTAATCTAGTCGTCATACTAAAGTAAAGTTCATTCTTCCTTTTTCCTATATCTTGTGTAATAATCAATCAATCTTCTGTGTTGTGTCTTGTGGAATTTGTTCTACAGAAACACGAATAGATACTTGAAATATTTTTTTTTAACCAGTGCGCAAATTTAGACATAATAAACTTGAATGCATTTTAATAAACAGGTATTTTTTATTTAGATATGTGTCGATAGTAAAAAATTAAGTTAACGCTTACGAAACTTGTTTACTCAGAAACTTATTCTATTGACCCAAGTCAAAGGGACAAAGTGGAAAAATGAGAAAAAAAAATATAAACTAAAAATGGAAATGTGTTTTATTGTGTACACTGAGCCACCAAAAAAAATTTACGCAGTGGTTGAAAAATTACCCAGTATATAGCTGATGACTATAAACTACAATAAACCCAGTCGTATGAGCAGATTTCAGCTGTTTCAACTTGCCTGTGACGTACTCGTACTTTACTACCATGTAACTGCGTGAGTGTGGATTTTTCAATCGAGATTTTTACATTCTATCTTGAATCGATCACCATGTTGTGAAATATCAATTTTAATGATGTGTGTTTGATGTTAATGGAAAAATGTCTTCATTCACATTACATTAACATTGACATTGGATGCAATGGTGTGTTGTTATTGGTTTGTATGTTACTAGCGATTAGTTCTAGCTTCGTACAGGTGTTAGAAATCTTTTAAATTGTTGTCTTTTCTGAATTACTCTGTCTTTTTGTGAAAAATACATGAAAATCTGTTCAGTAGATTTAGAATTCATCGCGTAAAAACAGAATGTCGTGGAGGATCAACGTAGTCCAGAGACTCTACCACGATCTCTTAACGGGAACCAATTGACGGTCTAAATTGAACTGTTATAGGAATGAAGATTTATAGCGTGTATAGCTCTATTCTTCTTTCGCGTCCACAAGAAATGAGAGAGTATAATATCTATGGATAGTGGTTTTGTTTAGAAAAATTATCTCGAATCGAATATAGTTATTGTACGCGGCACATAAATTAAACTATAATAGCGACCGACAGCCCAACACTGTCCCGCATTTGTCTAAAACCCGAAAAACTGTTATTGCCCATTGAAGGTCATAAATTCCACTTACGTGCTGCGAATAACACCACGCGAGTCTTATGTCAAGTCATCTCGCTCATCGGTCACATCACTGACGTGACGTCAGAGTCCTCCCGTGAACAGGATAATGGTGGGATGGGCTGCATGTGGTGACGCGACGTCGTCATTGTCACGGCCAAGCAAGGTTGTCGTGTTTACCTCGTTGGCTACCTCAGGTAGCAACAGCCACTGTGAGTCAGAGCCAATTTAACTTTTAGTTTATTGTTGCTATGACATGTAAACTCACGCATTTTTTTTGTGGAGATAGGTAGAAAATGCAGAGCTCGGAACTGTCTGCAAATGTCTGTTGAGGTCATAAAAATAAATATGCAAACTTGGAGATTATGGTAAAATATTGAAGGATTGTGTCATCTATACATAAAAGCAGAATCTAGGTGGCACAATTGAAACAACTGGGACTAGGAGCGTGAAATTTTGCACAAGGCTTCCTTTATGACGTAGGGGAATTCTAAGAGAGAATATTTTTAAGGGAGGTTGTCTTTAAAAAATCTATTTTAGCGATAAGACCGCCCATCGTGAAACCCTATTAATTTTAATTTATTTTTGTAATTTTATTTTTGGTGTGTAATAAAGAAGAAATCTATCTATCTATTTCAAAACTCGTGGTGTATGGAGAAAGAACAGGAAAACGTACTCGTGGGCGAAGCCGACGGCAGAAGCTGATAGTCAAGCAAATTCCAGTATTTTATTTGCTTAAAGTCATAATGCACGCATTATGACTTCTAGTCTTGAATTTGCTATGCGTTGCTTCGCGTTAACAGTGTATTAACGCGAAGCAACGCATACTTAAACCTAAGTAACAAACAAAATCATCATCATCAATAAGTGAGTTCAGTTTGTCTTTAGTTAAAAGTTTCCTCAATCCTTGTCACAAAAATTGAATCATCATGACCGTCGCCCTTGCGCAGGAACAGTTTTTCGAGTATCAACCGAAGTGAGAAGCTGGGCGTTACCATACATAGCCAATAGCTTAATTTATTTGCTGCGTATTACACCTTCTAATAAACTCCGACACGTGCGCAGATTTTAGCTGTTGCTACTCCCCCTCCTCTTTGTAATGTAGCTACGTCACTAACGCGTCTACCACTACATTAACTAATATCTTAGAATTTCTATGGGAAACCATTGTTGTGTGAAGTTTCAGTATTTCCAAGTTACTCACAAGCCAAAAACCATTGCGTTTTTGCAAATAATAAAATATTAGTATAATAAATAATTGTTTAATATTATTAATATTTTCAATTCCCTCCAATTATCCTTATTACTGAAACCACATTCTGGCCTTTACTGACCACTGACACACAACAAAGGAAATTAATTAATTAAATAATAACAATTTATTCATTTAAAGACAACTTTTGGTCCACATCATGTGTTAGTATTAGTTATATCTATGTTAGTTCATAGTTTCAATATTATTTTAAAATCAGATATTTTTAAACAAATTAAATAATCATCACATTAAATTACAATTGTCTCTAAATTAAATGTCATAAAAATTAATTAAAATTTCAATACAAAACGCAACAACATAATTGAATTATGTGATAATAAATAATGTCATCAAAATTATTTAAATTCTTGATACAGAAAATTATTTAAACATTATCGCAAAATAATATAATTACTGCCTTCCTACCCTTGTCGCGTGTGACCTAGGACTTATGTAGACCTAGGTCCTGAAATAGTCCAGAATTAATACTTTTTATCCCAAGAGTACAGAACCAACAATTATCAATTTAACCATCGGACAACCAGGCGTACGGCAAATGACTCTTACGTTGTCGAGACATCTACGGTCCGGACTAAGCGTTTCGCCTCGTCGTTTGTATCGCGTATATCGAGACACTGGAACAGTTTTCCAGCTGCGGTCTTTCTGTTTGATTATAATTTTCAAGACTAGAGTGAATAGGCACTCTTAATAAACTAGTGCGCCCCACCATCAACAATTTGCATCACTACTTACCATCAGGTGGGATCGCAGACAAACACTAGTTTCCATCAATAAAACAAAAAATATGGTCCCTTGCGACAATTTTCTATTAATTATTAATTTATTTATTTATTAAGATCCTTCATTTTATAGCTATTTGTTTGTTTGTAAAATGGCTTGTCACTGTAGTTTATTACAAAAAAATATAAAATTAAACACTATAAGTTCTAAGTATATCATTCGTATCTGCAAGGATCATATAGTTTTCAATCTTATTGTATTTCACGTAACAATCGTAAATGTCGTTGTAAAACATACAACGATCAAGTTGCGATATTGTAAAATGTCACGCAATGAAGAAAAACAACAAATTATTGTTGATAAGCGTAACATATTTTACACCTGTTTGGAGGTTTCTAGAAAAGTGATAGAAATGTTTGTAGTACTTATGTAATTATCATAGGGGAATGACTGACTGACTGACAATACACACAGTCAAATCTACTTTGAGCACTAAGAGAGGATTTTACAAAATTCACCTCCTAAGGAATTGAAATGAGGTTTCAAACTGACTGACTGATATGTATATATAATGTACTACCAAAATACGTGGATTAAGAACGCGAAATTTTGCACATGGTTTTCTCATATGACGTAGGCTATTATGACTGAGAGAGAATTTTTTCAAAATTCACCCTCTAAGGAGACAATAGTTAGGGCCCAGTGGGGTCGAAGCCTCTCGGGGCCGAGGATTGAAGCGAAAGCGGAACACCAGAGCTCTGGAATTAAGGTAAGAAGGAAAAAGAGTGGGTCGTTTATTTAGTAAGAGTCTGACACTGTTAAAGTTTGTATGGAGGAAACATACATTATGCTTAACAAGTATCATTCAACGACGACACAGATTAAAGTGATTACTAGACTTAATTAGGAAGTAGTTATACAAATTGTTTATAAATGATCTCCACGTAGACAACGCAACGCTACCAAAATTTCGTAGGCCATTCTATGTGCTACGGCTACGCGCGGAGCTACGCACTCGTAGCCGGCGCCGCGCTTGTAGGCTTCAAGCCAAAGGTAATGAAAACTAACCGTCTTCACCTGACAATATTATGTAAACTTCACACAAGTTTGCACAACGACAGACTCTTAATATTTACATTAGGTAATAGTTACCAAGGAAATACAAATAAAAAAAATATGAAGCGGTTCGAACCAAAACAATATTGTTTATCTTATCCCATGTAATGTTTTCATAAGAATCTAAAGTGTTTTAGTGAGGAGGGCGGAACAATCTGATGTTTGGTAAACGAGGGTATTGCCACGTGGGAGTGAGAGGTTCTCACTATTGTGGCGGGAGGTGTTCACGATGCGGCGGGAGTACAATCGCAGTGTTTCATAAACAAGATGATAATATTTGCAGTAACCTAATATCTCAAGTAACTAGGCTTTTTTGAGTGTCTTCAAGGCTAGAGTGAGCTATTAATAAACTAGTGCGCCTCACCATCAACGATTGCGTCATTGCTTACCATCAGGTGGAATCGCAGTCAAGCATTAGTTTGAAGCAATTAAAAAAAAAAACTTTTGTTTATAGAGTAAAGTATCTTTCAATACACTATTTCTTCGTAAGCGAATAAAACAACGACGCTTGATACATATTGAAATATGTAACACCCTCACTTGCGGCTCGGGTGAAAACCTTTTTCGATTTGTATCACGATGTACTTTCTGCTCTTGAGCAGAAGATTTGCCATTGCAACCGAGGTGGAATTCGCACAGGCAGTAGGCGAGTGCGTTATGGAGCCGAGGGCTACAAGTAACGAAATTAAATTCGCACACACAGATTGGGTTTCAATCGACGTTTTTCAATACACTTTCGACTCGTAAGGGTTGACTTAATTGCTTCTCATGGGGAGGCTTCTCACAAAATAGTATCAATGTGTGTTACGCTCTTTAGGGTAGAGTACGTCTTCAATGAGCGCACCAGTTTTTTACTAACTGAAATCTATGTCCTTCAGTTGCATTTTATGTTCAAGTTCACGGTCAGTTTTATAAAAATTGCAGCCCTAGCAAGTTTCGGCAGTGTTGGTCCCCGTCAGCTTTTCTGACATACCTCCTTGAGCACGTGAACACTAGGCGCCATTGACTCAAGCCTGGTCCTTACCAGATGGCCGGAAGGAACAGAGTATAGGCATGGAGGCTATTTGTGTTACGCTCGTCACACAAACATCGTGAGGAAACCGGCATGTCCTAGAACCAAAAATTTGAAGGCATGTGACATCCACCAATCCGCACTGGGCCCGCGTGGTGGAATATGGCCCATTCCCTCTCCTAGAGAGGAGGCTTGTGTCCCAGCAGTGGGAGCATTGATAAGGCCGATAATGATGATGACGTCACACGGCTAGACTGAAGCTTTGTTGACTATTAATTTCGAGATCAGTGATTAGTATTGTTTATCTGAAATCGTGATTGAACTTCTATTCAACATGTTGATTGAGCTGAGAATTAATATTGTGCAACAGTTAAGCACATTATTGTCAACATCACTTGGCTCGTGTTATACATACATAGTTTATTTATGTCTTACGATGTCGTCGATTATGCGGATTATTTTAAATGGGAGAAGTCATCCATAATTACTTTATTCTACTAAGAAGTTTAAACGAGCAAATTTAATTTAATTCCGGCTAGCCCGTTTCATCATCGGACCGTACAAAAAGTTTTGGGAAAACATTCATTGTGCATACAGCCAAGGAGTGGAATTCCTTGCCGGAGTCTGTATTTCCTGATGGCTATAATCCGGGAATCTTTAAGTCAAGAGTGAATAGGTTACTTCTAGGTAAGCGCACTCCATCGTCGACCGCATCGTCGCTTTCCATCAGGTGAGATAGCGGTCAAGCGCGAACCTATAATCAATAAAAAAAAGCTTAGTCTGGACTGCAGAAGTTTTAACAACGTAAGTCTCCCGCCTTAAGTCGGGTTATCCAATACTAGAACAGCTGAATCAAGTCATGCAATTATGGGAATGCACACTCTTAAAAATGCATCTTATAAAAAGCTTTAGACAAGACTTAACCAAATCTGGATCACGAATTAGTTACTTCGCACGTTTTTCCACCGAGCTTGGTGGCATTTCGCTGCACCAGCCCGTATGTGGCTGTAGTTAAGTACTCCACCGGTCCTATAACATTAAAAGCTGTACCGTTGGACTTTTGCAAGAACTCTGAGTTTCTGAGCCTAGCAGCTACTTTGGCCTTGGACACACTGATTGTACCTCGCACTAGAAACTTCTACGGTAGACGGACAATAAAATATTTGATTCCCACATTAATTAATGAAATACCGCAAAATATAAAAAAAGAAATAAATGCTAAAAACTATAAACTAAAATATAACAAATACTATCACGACTACATAAACAACTTAGCGAAATAGATGCAACTTTTTATTATATATAGAATATTATTTATTTATTCACGCACCAAGTCCCAAACACAATAATTAAAACAAAAAAAAAAAAAACATACTACCCAAAACTTTTCCATTTTATCAATACAGCCAAACTACCTAAATTCGATATTAGTCCACGGAAACAAGAATAATACTAATATAAAAAAAAAAACACGACTAACGTTACAGTTTATTAGTCAATAATATACACAATAAACAGACCAAATAATGGTTAGTGAGGAATAGTAGCTACCTGTATATACTGACATGAACTTATCCTCCAATAGCGCGACGCTCCACAACTACGTAACGTGGGAATTATTCACATACCTACAAGTACTCGAATAATTTTTACGGAATGGATGTTTGCGTTCATGTTAGAATTAACTTGAGCAATTGTATAAGTTATAATTTTTAAGTTAGTGTAATAATAATTAGTGTTTAAGCGGTGTATTACGCGAATGTGAGTACCAATACAAACCAATTATATGGTTTAATGGTACAAAAGTGAAGAAAACTGTAAAAACAATGTATTTTTGAACAATAAAAAAAAAAAAAAAAAACTCAATGCATCGCAAATGTCAACTCTTAAGAGCTGAAAGGCGGTCAGTGCACTCCAGGGATACATTGTAAAATGCAGGAGCCAAGGTGAACGGGCTCATATTGGCAGTAAACAGACACGCTTATGATTTGATGGCTTGATGATAAACTTACGCGTTTTTCGTTTCCTACTAAAGAAACGTGCTACTCCCACCTATTCTTTTGCTTCATCAACGTCCATATGTCTAAGCCATATTATCTGACCGTACTTACACGTCGATTGCGGCAAATTGCATAAACTCTACCTACGGTAGTTATCCATGTGATTCTAACAAACGACTTGTGGCCCTCGATAACTTGCCATAATGTGACGCATCGTTTGTACTTATTTTTCTTGAAGATCATTACTTAACTGTGAGCACAGCAGGTTCTGGTGATAAAGCGCACACTTGTTATTCCGTCGAGTCAAGTTCACCGTGTCAGAGTTTTCATTGGATTCTCCACGCATTCTCATAGCTGGGCTTATCTGATTGTTTTATAGTAGTAGTTTTTGTCAGGGGTTTGTCCTCATAACCTTTTATTTTACTTATTATCAAAATTCGTAAAACCTTCAAGGTTCCGAAATTATGCCTTTACTCTGAACTCCAACATGATTCAACAGATTGAGTGAAGAGATAACTGATTTTTTATTTAAATTATTCCGTAAAGGTTTTTGGTGGTTACATTAAAAATAGCGTTGACTATAAGGGAAACTAGACATTTCAGGTGAAAGGGGTGTAAATAAAAAAATGACAATACACGACACCACAACTGTGAGTTGCTACCAAGCATGATGGTAGCAGACTATAATGTTAGCAGAGACGACAATGGATAGAATAAAGAATTAAGGAGTGGCAGTGGCATTAGATAAGCTAAATAGATACCTAAGCAATGCTCTAAGCATTGTGAGACGTACGAAAGAAATCCTGTTGACAGCTGATGAGTGTTAAGTAAACCAATTTAGATTAGAATGTTGGGACCTCCCAACATTTTTATCTAAATTGGTTTACTTATAAGGACGTTGTTTAAAAAATATTCCTAGAAGTAGACAAAAGAATATTATAAGTTGTATAGAAGATAAAAACAGAATGGGACAGTAATTTAAATAGAACGACGATACCGCACCAAGAAACCAGAGATAAGGAGATGATAATTCAGATCACGATTGGCGGTGACCAGTGACGACAGTGTCCGAATTAATGACTTTTTTTAAATATATAATTCATAGGCTCTCGTTAGACCACAATCTCACTTGATGGTAAGCGATGATGTGGCCGAAATAAGAATGTAAATAAAAATAAATAAGGACAATTGATTTATAGTAATAAACAAAAAATTATTGAGCATAAGTTTTTTGGAACAAAAAACTTATGCTCAACTTAACAAAATATAATACTCTGTGTATGGTTTGATCATAACTACGAGATTTACGAATATGTCTAACCTGAATAAAGTGGTCAAATTGCAATGAGGCGTCGAAGTATTTCTCTGCACGAATGTCATCTGGGCACGCCAGAAACATGCTGAGAAGACTGGCAGTATTGCCATGATGGATGGAAATACTGATGCTTTAGGCAAAGAACGAGCCAGGTCTCTGGTTACGCAAATAGTTGGTCATGATTTAAATGAATCATAGAGGTGGCGATTTGCAACTAATAAAGTATTTCCACGACTTGGTAAATACGTTTTTTACATCCTTATATTACTTATCTATACTATTATTAGCATGTATTGGGGTAGCATTAGTAATACAGTTTACGCACATTTCGTTCGTGAGTCATGAGGTAAAGTGGGCAAAGTTTTTTTAACTACAGTTACTTCAAACATACAGACAGACTTTTGGATTTCTTTGATGTTGCACTTGAATTCTGTGTGAACACTGCACTTTTCGTGATACATTCTTGTGAGAACCACGCAGCGTGTTGCAACTTTCAGTCGATTTTCGACATCTCGTTTTGTTTCGGCGTCCATGTGTCACCGGGAAGGGTGGCCGGCGTGGGCTGCGGTCGCCGTGTGATGCACACTCGACTACAATGCATTGTTAGTAGGTAATTACGTGTAGAGCGGTTATGTTCGTTTGTGTATATAAACGCAGAGAAATGCCCCCTGGCTTTCAGTTGCTCTCGTGTTGTAATAGCTTTACATAATAGTGAGCTTACTTACAGTGGGTGCGTGTTGTGTAAGTAGTTTTCATTTTTCGTGAGTGTTTTGGGAAAACAGTTTTGTCGGGTGAAAGGATCAGAGTTGATTATTCTGGTGATAACATTCGGTATTTGGTTGTCTGCTGGAATATAAACTGATCGTTATTTTTTATTAAATTATTATTAAATATTTAATTAATAATATCAGTGTTTTTACTTACGTATGTTCATTAATTTATTTACTGTCAGTGATTTTGACTTCACATAATTTAAAATGTTCAGTGTTTGTCTGCATTTCAAGATTTCCATAAAAGTGTTGCATTTTCTTTCGGAAAGTGTTAAGTAATTTTTTTTCTAAAAAATCATATAAAAAGATGAGGTTATTAATTTTGTTTTTCGAAAATCATATTAATTGTAATAAGATGAGGGTCTTTTTAAAGAAATTGTGAAAATAAATAAAACACAATATACTCTACTTTAATCTATAAAAACCAAAAGAAAATCATAATATATTTTTCTGTAGTAAGGTTCGAGTAAAAATAATGTAAAGCGGTAGTATGCAAATGATTTTGGAACCAAAAATAACATCAAATTGTGAAAACAAGTGTTCTTTAATGCGGAACATGTTTGTTATTGTACCGACTCGGACGAGTGTTTGTGCTGTGTGCATGGCGCAGTAGTGTGGGACTCCCGAATTATACAGACACTGGAAACGATACCAACAATTATTTTAAAATTATTTTAAATCGGTGAGTTTAAAAGCAAAAACTAAACTGATTCGAATACATACTATTAAAATTTATTACTTTGAAATGTCCATATTTATTGTGAAATTGGTTTTAAACAGTTTTATTTCTAGTAATCATTTAAATTTACATTTTCCCTAGTTTAAAACATTATGATTTATATTAATAGAGCTCGATGTATTTAAAAATTTACTTTCAAAAATGTTTTTAATTAATCATAATCACACTTAATTAAAAAAATATATACCCTTAACTAATTAAATAAAAAACTAAATTATGGCGTAGAAGAACAGAACGTGGTGAAGCGTGCTTCAAGTTAATTTAACCTGGACACATTTTTTGTGCATTTACAATAAATAGAGCCCAGTGGCTCAGTGGTAGCTTCGATTTACGAGATGTTGGTTGCGGGTTCAAATAAAAATGAAAGTAAAAAACAAAATTAAACTTGTTTATTTTGTTTTTTTATAAACCAATTACAGGCACTTTGCAATTGTTATTGACATTGTCGGTCAGTCAAAAACAGAAAGTGAAGTGAAATTTCTGGCTCAGCCAGGTACATTACTTTGTGTAATTTATTTCATCACCACTGCTCTCAAAACGGTGAAGGAAAACATCGTGAGGAAACCGGCATGTCTTAGTGCCAAAAACCTGTAGATACGTTGCGTGCACTAATTCGCATTTAGCTTGCTCGGTAGAACATGGTCCATTCTCTCTCCTTGAGAGGCTTCCTGAGTCCTAGCAGTGGATTAGGAGTTTATAGTTTAATTCTTATTAAGCTACTAGCTTTTGTCAGCGGCTTCGCCTGCGTACATAAAATAAATATAGCCTATGTCACTCAGGAGTAAAACAGCTTTTTATTGTTGCTACATTTTTTCCAATCGGACCAGTAGTTCCAGAGATTACCTCCTACAAACAAAGAAACAAAAAAACAAAGTTTACCTCTTCATTATATTAGTGTAGATTATGCCAATTAATTTATTATTTATTTGTACTTTATTATCTTTATAGGACAAACAAATAATAAATAATTGATAATAAAATAATATTAAATAAAAAAAATATAATTATAATAAAATAACATCAATAAATAATCACGCAATAACATCATTAATAATATCATTATCATTAATATTATCATCAAGCAATTTTGGCATTCATATGCCTGTATAATTATAGTTTATTCTAATCAAGTTGAAAAGGTTGACTTATGTTGCTAATAAGCTAAAGCTGCGCATGCGTGCAGCCTCTCAATCAGTTCATTCAGTGCCCGCGCTATCGCAACTGTTGCTTTTTTCTTGTTGTATCGTATAAAACAATCGGAAGTGGGTTACCGAGTCAAGATAACGTTTGTTTGGCATTTAGTGCTCTGAACTTACTAGTTACCAAGGTCTATCAAACTTTAGCTCATGCCGGTGACTTTTCCCGCGTTCTCTATACAATCTTTAGACCCTGTGTTTCTTCCTTTAAAGTAGTAAATTTTGGGAAATCATTTCTTAGTGTTTGCTTACGTCATAAAAGAAAATCTTGTTTAAAATTATATGGTCCTAGCTTCAGTAGTTTGGGCTGTGTAACTAATTGACTGTCATATCAACATATGTCATTCAGTTAGTTTCTCCTTATATATAGGGTGACTAATAATTAGTGATCGATACTTAAACATGAGATTATAGTCATGATAACAAACAACTTTTACTAAGGGACCAAACCTGAAATCACGAAAATTACGTAGCATGTCTTCGACGTAGTACTTATATTTCGTAGCAAGTCCCTCTACGAAATCTCGTAGCAAATCCCTCTACGAATATTTGTAGCAAGTCCTTCTACGAAACTTCGTAGCAAGTCCTTCTATGAAACTTCTTAGCAAGTCCTTCTACTAAACTTCGTAGCAAATCCTTCTACTAAACTTCGTAGCAAGTCCTTCTACTAAACTTCGTAGCAAATCCTTCTACTAAACTTCGTAGCAAGTCCTTCTACTAAACTTCGTAGCAAGTCCTTCTACTAAACTTCGTAGCAAGTCCTTCTACGAAACTTCGTAGCGAGTCTTTCTACTAAACTTCGTAGCAAGTCCTTCTACGAAACTTCGTAGCAAGTCCTTCTACTAAACTTCGTAGCTTGACCGTAGCGTGACACTGTAGCGCATGTTACGGCTGTGCGTTGTATATCAGTCAGTTACTCATTTTATATATGTATATAGAATACTAAAACATGTTTGAATGTTAAGTTAAATCGGTCAATTAGTTACATCTGCTCTCAAAAAAATATAAATTGTTTGGTTTGCAAACACGTATTTAAGTTATTCTGGCTTAGAATTCGTCGCATTACTGGTAATAGTTTGAACAAGTGTCGAATGTTTGTGTAGTTCACAGTAATGTGTTCTCGTTATGTAGCGCTTCCAGACGGAACACCTTTGTTTGGATAGTAGTACGCATATCGTGCTCAAATATGTGTTTTGTAGTTTGTTTATTTTGATAATACACTATTTCAGCAGAATCTATATCAACAACACTTCTCTAGTCTTTAACCACTTAGCTTGGACTTCGAAAAAATATATGTTAATAACAGTTAGCATTTGTTTGTTTATTATTTCTTAAATCAACAACAGCCTGCTGTGATGCGGCAGTGTATTTTTCTTGGAACTTCGAGTCCTATAGGTAACAGTTGCTCATGCATTTCTAAATCTCATGCAGTAAATGAACAGTTGAGTGTACCTACATCTTGTTATGAAATTATATGTTAGGTGACATAAAATATAAACAATGTCAAGGTAGATAAATGCACAAATCTACCGAGTGACGTCATTGGGACCATAGATATAAGCAGTACGTCCCTTCCTATGGTATAAAAG
The DNA here is from genome assembly GCA_029852875.1 of Mythimna loreyi. NCBI lineage: Eukaryota > Metazoa > Arthropoda > Insecta > Lepidoptera > Noctuidae > Mythimna > Mythimna loreyi. Next base: position 536,550 of record CM056790.1, read on the forward strand.
TTACCTTGTAGCATACTGGCTATTTATATTTCTGTACTAGCTTTCTGCCAGCGGCGTGAAAATAGGTTCTCATACAAACTTTGGACATGCGTATCATCCCTTTTTGAGGTGAATTTTGGTAAACCTTTTCTTAGTGTTCGCCTACGTCATAGAAGGGCAGCCCTGTGCAAAGTTGCATGCTCCTAGTCTCAGTAGTTTCGGCTGTGCGTTGAAATGTTAGTCAGTCAGTCAGTTTCTCCTATAGATTTCACTTTGCGATAGATTTCAACAATATTCGAATTTAGAACCGGTTTTAATTTTTAGGATATAAAGTTTTGGAGGTATGTTTTTTACGTACGTATATTTCACGTACACCCAAGGACTGGAACAATGTGCCTGCTGTGGTTTTCCCGTCCGATTATAATTAGGTGTCTCCAAGGTTAAAGTTGCGGTCTTCCCGTCATATTATAATTTGTCTTTTAGGCTAAAGTGAATAAAAATAACCAAAGATATGAATCATAGACTAAATGACTCAAAACTTTGAAACCCTTTTTCTTGTGAACAAAGTGAATTAGCATAACAATATTGGTGCTAACACTCATATCCTCGACAGCTGTCAAAACTTGACCTAATTTTATTATTATTACAAAAGTACCGGTAGATTTATACCGGTTGGAAAGGCTCAGACTCAGAGCGGTAAAAAATCACATTAATTTTTTTTAGGCTTTGAGTGAAATTGAACTAATTGGTGACGCTTGATCACGCTTGTATATACTTGGCGCCAGTCGTCATTAGCTATGTTTAAGGGAGAGTGTCTTATCAACAATTATGTTTTACTAGCTTTTGCCCGCGGCTTCGCCCACGTGGTATTGGGGTTGGGGTTGGGGTTTCCGTGATAAAAAGTAGCCTATGTCCTATTCCGGAGTGTATGCTATGCCTGTGCCAAATTTCATCCAGATCCGTCCAGCTGTTTTGGCGTGATTGAATAACAAACATACAAACATCGTAACTTTCGAATTTATAATATTAATAAGATTATAATTGAGTACTTTTTTACAATACTTTAAACGAAACAACGAATTTTTTTTTTCTGAAACAGCACAATGCTTTTTAAATAAACTAGCAATTAAATTTTCAAATATTGTTATAGGTAAAGAAGAGTGCACACGCATCTTATGTACGTACAAGGAAATTGTACCTAAAAACTTTCAGAGAAACGTCACAATGGGAAATTAATTGCCCTAGAGAGTGAAATATATTATCCTCTACTATTGTGACGTGTGTATCACACAATAGTGGCACACGTCACAAACCTGGGATAACTTCAGCTAGGTTAAGGAAAGTTGCCAATTATGGCATCTATTGTGTTAGTATAAGTAGTAAGTGCTTCTCTCCCATTCGGTAGTATAGGAGAAGAAGTGCAGCGAGGCATAGCTCAGTTCAGTGTAAGTAGGAAAATATACTTAGGGGAATTCGACTCGCGTGTTGCGTGATACTATCGATATAAATTCTGGGATAGATAGATAGATGTCGTTACTCTTATTTTGTATCTGTGTCAAAATAAAGCAAATGATATAAGATATCTTTTTCATAAATAAAAAATATATAACTAAGCGGACATTGGCACGCCTTGGAACGAGCAATTTATTTTTTATTGTGTGTATGTTCGCGTTTGACCGCTATCTCATCTGATGGAAAGCGACGATGATGATGAAGCGACGAAACGATTTAGCTTCACTTTCTTCTTTTTTGACTGACCGAAATTTTGACAATTCAAAAGTGCCTGCAATTGTTCGATTTTAACTTGTATTATTTTGTTCCAGGGATGACGGTGATCAGTGCAAGTAGTTTCAGTAGTACCAAGTAACTGTCAGCAGCCGCCATGGTGTCCAAGGAAACTAGTGTTAAGGTAAGTGACATCAAGCCAGCCGGCCTGGCTCAACGGCGCGGTATGTTCCACGGCCTCCTTATACAGCTGATAGCATCATTGACAGGTCTTCTAGAGCTGAAGTCGTTCGGGATAGTTCGAAATAGAAGGAATACGGGAGGGTTTTAATCAGTAAAAGGCTGGTATTCCTCGCTATACCCAAGGCGGGAGAAGTACTTAATTTATTGTTTCGCCACCCCCAAAACCACCATCACCACGACCCCCACCACTACCACCTCTGTACATTTGTGCATGAAGTGTTTAATAAATAAATATTAAGGATACCCGTGGTCCTGCAACGTAAAGGCAAAGACAGCAATACGGGTGTCATTTTAGTCAGTAAAATGTTCAACTGCTGACGTCTTTCAACTGAAATAATGACAATAACTTCTGTTACGTAATAACGCTTTAAATTCTATTGAACGTTATGCTAATTTATTTTAATATTATGTTCATGTTTTCATTCAATATTTTGTTATATAAACTAAGTGCTTGGTATTTAATCCGATAAGTGTTTATTTCTATAAAATATCGGAGTAGCATAACATCAGCTTTATAATGTTCCCACTGCTGGGACTCTCCTCTAGGAGATGGAATGGATCGTAATCCACGATTGATCATCGGAGTACCTCTTCATAAATAAATTCGGTGGCGGGAATCCAATGGTTGCGATAGGTACAAAATCCATCAATATGACGACACTTGTGGGAAGCCTGTGTCCAACAGTGGACGTCTTTAGCTAAAATGATGATGATGATTAAACTTGAATGTCTTTGCAGGTGTCAGAGGACAATAAGGAGGGCCAGTTCAACCTGGACGGTATCCTCAGTGAGCTGGGCAGCTTCGGGAAGTACCAACTGCTGCTGCTGTTTCTGCTGGCCTTCCGGGACTCCTTCCTCGCCATGTGCAACTTCCATTACGTCTTCACTGCCGCTGAAGTAAACCTCAGGTACGGATATTAGTTTAGAAATGGCATTTACCCAATACAGGATTCAAATTAAGAAACAGTGGTTCAAAAGTCTTTATCCGCCCATTGCTTAAAGTTTTTAATGGGTTATAGATCTTTCTTATTATTGAATTTATTATGGGATGTTTACCCCACAATAAAAACACAGTAAAGTACAAAATAACTACAACTACTGATTGTATATACATAACTTTTGATGAAACAATAAGCTTTTTAATCATGCTATCATTGACGATAGACGAGTGGATAGGCCACCATAATTAAAAGTAAAAAAAAAATGTATTTCGTGTTTAAAAAATTGAAACACCAAATATCAATATGACACCAAGTTTCAATGAAAAATAGATTTTACACTACATTAAAGAGGCTAGCTAAAAGATGTTCATTTGTTAAAATTACATTACATGTGGCGGTATTCTCGACATGTTTTCTTTCGCGATTCGTCACAAGTGATAAGCGGCAGCTTGTTTTAAAACACACTTGCAAACGCAGCAATCATAATTTGTAGTAAATTCTTCAAATACTAGTTTATTAACCTACTGCTTAGCCCTGTAACTAGCATAAAATTGCCCTATTATGTATTCATGAATGAAAGATTATTTGAAAGAATGTTAACGCAGCCCTGAAACGCAGAGGGTGGCTGGTAGGTGTTAATCCGTAAAAATCACACACACCCTGTATCTCATACCAGAGGTCCATATCCATTTATTAGGTCCAACTATCGAAAAAAAAAAAATTAGCAACATTCAGTTCAAAAAGTTCATATAAGTACCTACCTATTTAATATTAAAAAAGGAAACGCGTGTTAGATTTCGCGCGTTGATTGGCTGAATAAAATTCCAACAGCCAATCGCATTGCTTGATTCACGTTTAATTTTACGATTCGTCGACAATTAATTTCCGGGTTACCACAGAACTGTCAAACATTTATCATTTATATTTAATGTTGTCAATAGTGTGGAAGCTTGAGAATGAACGAAAGAGTCCAAGCAATGCTAACATCAGATATTTTTTTTATAATCTAGATTGGCGTTTGTACGACCTCAATAGGTATAAGTTCCAACCGCAAGGATGTGTTCCTCTTTCTCTATCGGCAGGCATGTGAACAACAACTTAGTCTAGGGACTGTGTTACGGCTCGTTGTGAGGCGAATACCTAAAGCCTACATCATAATAAATCACTTGCATGGTCTAGAATGTTGTAATGTTGCTCATTGCCCGCTCATCACCTTCTCTTTTCTAGAAAGGGTTACTTCTAGGTAAGCGCGCTCTATCGTCGACCGCATCATCGCTTTCCATCAGGTGAGATAGCGGTCAAGCGCGAACCTATAATCAATGAAAAAAAGGTTTCCTCATCTGATCAGTATCCTAATTAGAGATGTTTATTATTAAAAAATGCAAATTACTATATCACAAACGAGTGGGTGTGTCATTAGTTTTCCGCGTGTGTGATGACGCCCTCTGGTCTCCCCGCACACGTGGTCACCATTATCGCTTGGTTTCACACCTCATACGTCACTCGCATCACTGTGCTCCCAGTTTCCTGTTACAGACTCATCTGTACTTAGTGAGTGTTTTCCTGTACCTATGCAGGTGTGATTGTTATGTAAAGAATTAAGATAAGAAAATTCTTTAACAGTTTTCAGTTTCGAAAAGGCCGTTTCCTTAACGAACTTTTTTTTAAAAGACAACGTTGGCAACGGTTTGCGTTCTTTACAAGAAAGAACTTTTTTCCCTTTTCTAAAAAAAAATATGTTACTTATGAGTAACCGAAACTATTCTAATAGATTAGTTGTTGTCTGCAACTTTTGATCTATTTTAATAGCTTCTATTAACGTAGCCATACCAGATACTTTTTAATTAAGAAAACACTTAATTAAAAAAAAAGTAAATATTATCACTTACCACATATTCTTCCTGAACAGGCTCGTTATGTACCCTTCTGAAACCATAAAAAGCAATACGCAATCTTTTGACATAATTTATGATTTTGGTAAAGCAATCGTTTGGAAAAAGTTTTCCCGTATGGAAATTCTCAGATACTCATAAAGATGATCATATCAGGAAGGAAAAGTTAGAGATGATGCTCCGATCACGTAAACAACCTCACTTGAAAGAACTTAGGTGTCTAACGTACCTATATATCTCCTTGTCACCAATACTTATATTGTTTAATTTTGATTTAATTTTGATTTAATTCTGATTTAATTTTATTTTGATTTGATTTCATATAATTTTAAATTTTAGAGACAATCGCAGGCACGTGAATTTTAATTTTATTTACTGTTTTATATTATGTGGAAACTGTTGTTGGTTATACATTTATTTCATTTAATGTACTGCATGGTTTCTTAAAATTCTAATTGATTTGATTGATTCTTTGTACTTTGTTGTGAACGGACGTGTCGAAGAATTATAAAATTAATAAATAAATACTCGCTGAATCGTGACCTGGTTTTACCTACTGGCTGGATAATTCTGTGAAACGTAGGCATAATATTTACTAGTTGTGTTACGTAACGAAATAAAATGTGTAAAGTGTTACCGGGTCAATAGCTGTGTCACAATGGCAAGCAGCCCCTTCAGCCGGGGTGACCGATGTGCTCGGAGTCCACCCTCTACACCCGTGCCCACAGCTGCACCCCAAACCGAGCCCGCACTCTCATCTCACTCTCAGACATGCACCCAAAAAAACGAGGTGGAGGTCATTTCAACGCCGGAAATACAAAATTGGATGACGGCTATTGAAAAATGTCTAGGCGAAGTTTGCACTATTGCATCAGAGGGCAAATTAAATACAGACCAAAAAATGCGCATAAGTGCTTTATGCCGAAACATTGGACACGGTACATCACAGATGGCGGTCCAGTACCAATCCGTAAAGATGAGAGCAGTCATGGCCAGCTCTATGGTACTAAGACTTGAAGAGCAAATTGATCTGTCGCACCAACTCCAAGAACTTAAAATGACAGTTGGAACATCAACTAAGCAAAATACGGGATCTTCTTTTGCGGATATGGTAAAGAAAGGTACCAACAAATTTATCCAGCCCTTAAATTTAAGCTCAGTGGCCATATATCCCAAAGACAAACTTAAGTCCAGCGAGGAGACAAAGTCACTTGTACAAAAAATTATATGCCCAGAACAGATGAAACTGCAAGTAAGAGGACTACGTAAGACAAGAAATGGCGGTGTCATCATCAGCACTGAAACCAAGGACGACATTGAGAAGGTAAAGAAATCGATGCAGTCAACAAATTCAGGCCTTACAGTCGACGAGCCTCAAAAAAGAAAACCTAGAGTCGTAATTATAGGCGTGCCCTCATCTATGCAAGAGAAAGAAGTTTTTACTTGTTTGTTCAACCAAAACCTAGCCGAAAAACTTCAGGATTGCAGCCTCGAGATGTTTTTGACCTCCATTAAGCTGAGCCACAAGTCAGGTAAGAAGGATGCTGATACCTGTAACTTTATAATTGAAGTACCTGCACAGATACGTAAAGCACTCATATGTAAAGACAGAGTTTTTGTTAATTGGTCTTCCTGCCCTGTAAGAGATTTTACCCTAGTCACACGTTGTTATAAATGTCAGCAATACGGACATGCAGCAAAATCATGCCGGGAGACCACCTACACGTGTGGCCAATGTGGTGAATTAGGTCATTCCATCAAAGAATGCACGAAGAAAGCAGAGGAACCAAAATGCGCAACTTGCTTGCACTTCAAAAAACCAAGCAATCATAAGACAGGTGCAGCGGACTGTCCGGCGAAAATTATGGCAGAAAATAGGTACATAAACTCTATCGATTATGGAGGCGCCTAGGAGCGCCGTAAATTACAATTCTTATTGGCCTTTGTTAGTTTTAATAATATTAGAATATGATTAATAATGTAATTAGTGACCTAGATAATTTCTCTGTATCGCAATCGGAAGTTTGTGACGTTGAACAGTGCAAACATTATCTCTCCTCTTACACTAGTCCATTAACCATATTATCCCAAAACATTCGAAGTGTTTTTAAGAATTTCGATAATTTTAGTATTTTTCTTAAACGTCTAGACATAAATTGTGACATAATTGTACTAACTGAATGTTGGCTTGCTAAACAATATAACATTCCACAAATCCCAGGATATTGTATGTATAAAAGTCACTCAACTTCCAATCAGAACGATGGGGTGATAGTTTACGCAAGAGATCATCTAAATGCGTCAATCGTGGAACCAAAAATGCACGACTGTAGCAGATTGTTGGTTAAAATCGGAGGAGAATTTGCAATATTAGCTGTGTATCGACCGCCGTCTTTTACGAATTTAAACAATTTCACCAACTCTCTAAACGACACCTTGCAAAACCTATCATCCTTCAAAAATGTAATTTTAACTGGAGATATTAATATCAATATCCTTCCTGGAAGTGCAGACGCTTCAGCTGAGGAATATCTGAATCTATGCGCGTTCCATGGCTTGCTTCCCGCTCACACGCTTCCTACTCATCAAAGTGGCTCCTGCTTGGATCATATGATGCTCAAGGCTAATTTCCCAGCACTTACCCTTGTAACTAATTCAACAATAACCGATCACAGTGCTAACCTACTTATTCTTAATTGTAAATTGCCTAATGTTGCCTCTCGCACAGTCTCTAAATTAAATTTACATAAACTTGAAGAAGATTTACGCGATATTGATTTTGACCCAGTCTACAATTCCGCTGATCCGCAGTTTTGTATGTTATACGTAATTAAAAAGGTGCAACATGCAATTCAGAAGAACACAGTCACATCTACGTTAAATAACAAATTCTGCAACATAAAGCCATGGATCACGGCTGGTCTCATACGTTGTATGAAACATAGAGATAAACTGCATATGAAATCTAAAGCTAATCCGAATAATTTAATATTGCAAGTATCATATAAGCGATATCGTAACTTTTGTAACGACCTCCTAAAAAAAGTAAAACGCAATTACGATAACACTGCACTAAAAGAGGCTGGTACAGATAACAAAAAGATCTGGAAAATTATTAAAAATGTGACGTATAATTCAAAACAGAATCAGTCTTCTTCAGGTTTATTACAAGCACATTCATCACAGTTAACATCTGCAAATATTGCAAATAATTTTTTTGTTAATGTGGGCAAGTGTCTAGCTGAAAAAATTCAGGGACAACCGCAGCACCTAACAAACTCATTAATTTCATCTGGCACTAGCTTGTCATCATTTACGTTACTGAATACTGACGAAGCGGAAGTGGAAAGGATTATTATGGGCCTTAAAGTCGACTGTGCAGTTGGCTGGGATAACATATCTAATAGAATTATTAAGCAGTTCAAAGACCTTTTAGTACCACCGTTAACTTACATTTTCAATAAATGTTTGACTACAGGTGTGTTCCCCAAGTGCTTAAAAAAAGCTGTTGTTGTCCCAGTTTACAAATCAGGGAATAAAGACCAAGTGACTAATTATAGGCCTATTTCCTTACTGCCTTCTATGTCTAATATATTAGAAAAGATTATAAACAATAGGCTTTATAAATATTTGGAGGACAAATCTATTCTTTCTAGGCGGCAGTTTGGATTTAGACCTAAAATGTCTACAGATAATGCTGTACACCATCTAACCAACTATCTAGCACAAGAACTTGATAAAGGTAACCACACAGTGGGAATTTTCCTGGACCTCGCCAAAGCTTTTGACACAGTTTCTATTCCCATCTTGTTGCGCAAGCTTGAAGCCTTAGGCATCAGAGAAATTCAACTGAAACTATTTAAGAGCTATCTGGAAGAACGAACGCAATGTGTTAAGATCGGGAATGTTATCAGCAATGATGAAAAAAGCACAGCTTTTGGCATTCCTCAAGGAAGTATTTTAGGGCCCTCACTCTTCTTAATATACATAAACGATCTCTGTAATCTAAATTTAGATCATGGCCATATCGTTTGTTATGCCGACGACACTGCTCTTTTGTTTTCGGCTGACTCAGAAGAAAATGTCTACAAGTTTGCGCAACACGGATTAAATGTTATTAATAAATGGCTTAAAAACAATTCATTAACCTTAAATGCTGACAAGACCAACTATGTCAAGTTTTCGATGCGCAAGCAAAAAGTACCTAGCACTACCCCAACATTGTATGCTCATAACTGCACACCTAGCACAAATAACCAATGTACTTGTCCTAATATTAAAATGTCAAATACAGTAAAGTACCTTGGTATTACAATCGATGAGACCCTTTCATTTAAACATCATATAGAAGTTGTAAATAATAGAATTCGTAAATTAATATTTGTTTTTAAAAAGTTACGTTACATTGCAGACCCAAACATAGTTAGACAAGTCTATTTTGCTCTATGTCAATCGATAGTAACATACTGTATTACCACATGGGGTGGAGCGGGTAAAACATTGTTACTAACTGTCGAGAGAGCTCAGAGGGCTATTCTCAAAGTATCCACTTTCCGCCCTTTTCTTTTTCCCACTAACCTCTTATACAAAAAATGTGAAGTATTAACAGTCCGGCAGTTATTTATAATGGGTATTGTATTAAAACAGCACGCAGAACTCTCATATAGCACTGATTTTACTAACAAAAGACGTAAAGATCTAGTCTGTCCTCAAAATCATACAAAACATGCTTTCACATCTAAGTTTTACCCTTTTCTTGGTCCTTTCCTCTACAATAGACTGAACGCGTTAGCAAACATTTATAGCTTGAACCAATTTAATTGTAAGAGAGCTCTTAAGGAAACTCTTCAAAAAATGTCCTATGATGATACAGAGAATTTACTTATTGTGCTAAAGTGATTTTGTGTATTTTTTGTGTTTTTATACAATTCTTGACCTAGTTTAAGTACCTTGTTAATTAAGAAACTAGAAGTTAAGTTTTTAATAGTTTAAGTTAACCTGTCTGCGTTACAGATTATTTTCACATTTTCATTGTACTTTAGAATCCTTTTGATTATTTGTTAATTTTTTATTATTTTAGCTCTTCTCGCCTGAAACACAGGATTTCCTAGTTCAGGCATAGTAAGACTCAGAATTAAGATATATTTAAGACTGTATGTTTAATTTATCCTTTGATGCTTTTTGAATAAATTATTATTATTATTCTCTTTATTCGTTTTCTATATACATATTATTTTACATTTTTAAATATTTTCTTATAAAAACACATAAAAAAAAAACATTTAAAAATATAAAAAATAGTAGTCCGCCGGTGTCGGGAACAGGGTCCAAGCTACCGGTGGTTAAGGCTCCAGAGACAGGAACCTCCTCACAATACGAGCCGTGTCGAGGAGTACTGCCTTCTGTATCAGGCCCTTGATCCAACCGCGCAACGACAGCTTCGACAGATGGTCGTCGAAGCTTTTGGCTATAAGGCCATTGGCGGTCACGACAATCGGCACAATGACAGCCGAGTCCACATTCCACATGTCGACAACCTCGTGTGCTAAGTCGAGATATTTGATTTGTTTCTCTTTCTCAGCTTTCACGAGATTCTCGTCATGCGGGATGGTGACATCGACAATCATTGCGCGGCGCGCTAATCGGTCTATCACCACTATATCCGGCTTATTGGCTACAATAGTCCGGTCGGTGATGACAGACCGATCCCAGTACAACGTTACATGATCCTTCTCGAGAACTGGGTCGGGCACATACTTGTAGTACGGTACCTCAGAATCCACCAGGTTATATTTTAAAGCAAGTTGCTGGTGAATAATCCTGGCTACTTGGTTATGTCTGTGCAAATACTCGCCGTTGGCCAGACGAGAACAACCAGAGATAATATGTCTGATGGACTCACCCGGACGATGGCATGCCCGACACATGTCAACCGTCCCGTCCTTCATAATATGTCTCCGGTAGTTATTCGTTAGGATAACTTCGTCCATAATTGCACAGATAAAACCCTCAGTTTCTCCGAAGAGGTCGCTGAAACGTAGCCAGGCCACGGACGCTGGGAAATCTACATCAGGCTCGTGAAGAGCCCGATAAAAGCGCCCGTGGAGCTCCTTGCTTTTCCATACTTCCTTGCGGTCATCAGTAGTCAGTACCACAGGTTTGCGCCAGTTCTCTTTAGCCATGGATAACGGGGTGAGTCCCTTGTCCACTGCGACCACATCACGGTGCATACCCACGTCGGCTTTGAGAAAGTATTCTCTGAGGCTGCACACCTCGCGGTTGTGTAGAGTCTTTGCGTTCAAAAAGCCCCGACCTCCACACTTCCGCGGGATGTACAGTCTCATCACCGACGATCGTGGGTGATGCATCCGATTTGCGGTCAGCAGTGTACGGACCCGCCTATCCAGAGCGTCTAACTCGGTCTGAGTCCATTTGAGTATGCCGAAAGAGTACATTAAAACCGGCATGACCCAACCATTGAAGGCGCGCACCTTATTTCCACCTGACAGAAGGCTGTTTAATACCTTCTTCAGGCGGCCAAAGAAGCGCTCCTTCAACGATTGCTTCATGTCAGTAGCGTTAATGCCTAAAGCCTCCGACATACCCAAATACTTGTAGGTTTCGGTTGAGGAGAGAGATCTAAGGTGTATGGAATCCGAGAGTTGAATTCCCTCAGATTCCATAATCTCCCCTCGCTTTACATGCATGACTGCACATTTATCCACACCAAATTCCATCCTGATGGCACTACTGAAGGTTTCAGTTACCTTGAGTAGTTCCATCAGTCGTAACTTGTTGGGGGCAATGAGTTTCAGGTCATCCATGTAAAGGAGGTGGGATAGAACTTGACCACCTCTTCTCAACCGGTAGCCCAGTCCTGATTCCTCCAGCAACGTGCTTAAAGGATTCAGGGCTAGGCAAAACCAAAGTGGACTCAGGCTGTCGCCCTGGAATATTCCCCGCCTAATCCATATAGGCTCATCGTCCCTCCGGATTGATCGACATCCTGGATAGCGAAGGACTGTGTTCCATTTCCCCATACATGACTCAAGGAAGGTGCGTAGAGTTGCATCTATTTTATACAACTCCAACACCCTCATGAGCCATGTATGCGGGACAGAATCATAGGCCTTCTTATAATCAATCCAGCATGTCGACAAATCCTTGCGGGATCGACGAACCTGTTGGCTTAAGGTCATGTCTATGAGGAGTAGCTCCTTAGTACCGCGAGACCCATTCCTACATCCATTCTGAGAGGCAGACATAATTGAGTTGTTGTCAACATGATGGTTAATTTTCGTTCTCAGAATGGATGTAAGAAGTTTATAGACCGTCGATAAGCATGTTATCGGTCTATAATTTTTGGGTTCCGCAGTACTACCTGTCTTGTGGAGCAGATGGGTGACGCCAGTTGTTAGAAACTGAGGTAGCCACCCAGACTCTAAGGATGACTGGAATTGAGATGCCAAGAGCGCGTGTGAACTACTATACCATTTCAACCAGAAGTTATGCAGTCCGTCCGGCCCTGGAGATTTCCAATTCGGCAACGGACGAACTGCTCTGGCGACGTCTAATGGGCTGATCGAGACTTTTTCCATCTCTGGTATAGTTGCACACACGCGCTCGACATCACGCATCCAGCCTCCTTCAGTGTGACAGACGGGCTCCGACCAAATGTTGCGCCAGAATTCATTTGTGGTGGCATCATCTGGGCGGAGCGCGTCGCTCACACTTTGTTCAGGTCGCTCCCAAGTTCTGTACACCCACCTCTCATCGCTCCGGAACATGCGATTCTGCGAGTATCGATCGACCCGCCGCTTATACCGCCGGATACGACTGGCCCATGCACAAACTTTCTGCTTCAGGAAGTCGATGCGCTCCGTGACACGGGACATGTATTCTCGGGGTGCAATTCCAGTTCCCGAGAATGCCCGTCTCACGAATCGCATCACACGTGGACGTGTATTGCCCTCCCTGAAGCAATATAGCTTACCAATGAGTGCTCTGGCCCTATCGATACGTCCCTCAATCCTTCGCTGCCAGGCTGGGGCGGCAGGCTTTGGTCGTGTAGCTACTTCACAACTTGGAAACTTAATATTAGCTACACGACATGCCGCAACAGCCCCGCAATACAGGATTGAGTGCGTATCAATAAGGTCCTCGCTACTCTCAAAAACATTCTTAAGTAGCGAGTTCAGAGCACACACTAGCGCCATATTTCGTTTGTGCACGGGTAATCGCGGTAACCGAGGCCTGAGTTCGGTTGGAGTGGACCTATACTCGCGAAGCGCATCCTCCAGTGCGCTCCTCAGTCTTTCATTGCACTGGCTACTTACTGTGTCAACCCTATCATCTAACTCATTCTCGGCATTATCGGACCGCGGCGGGATTGCGTCAGTGGCAGGCAGCACCACGGTCTGAGTCGGAGTCGAGACGATACGGTTGTTCAGTACCTCTGAGCGCAGCCTATCAAGTGTGGCGTCGTCCAACCTATGGTTGTGTTGGATTACCCGCACCTGATCCGACAATCGTTGCGCCGAGACGTCTACGGTTGGTTCAAGGTCCTGGAACAGAGACAGCATTCTAACACGGTACGCAGTGAGGTTAGTTCCCCCCTCTGTAGCCCCGTAATATGCGCGCATGACGTTCTCATTCATTGATTGAGTCCATTTCATGCGCTGCACACAACCACCGGTAGCGGGGACCCTGCTCGGGGCCGGTTGGCCCCTGGGTCCCAAGCCGATCGGTGGCCGGCCTCTCCCCGGCCGACGTACAGGTGTTGGCGACGTTGGCGGGGAAAAATACTCGTCGCTCGAGCTCGACGCAACTGCAGCCGCCGGTGACACTGGTGATCCGAGGTCCGGCGGCGGCGGGGCGGAGCTGAGCGACGAGCCCGGGGGTGGAAGTCGTGCGCGTCGGGCAGCTGCTCTAGTAATCATCGCATATATATCATCTTCAACTATTGTTTGGTTTTATTCAGTGAGTGACATCTGACATCTCTGTGTGTCACCTGTCTGGTCTGGGTATGTAAGATTATTTCTTTTCTTCATTTTCTTGCTATTTTATTGAAGGTTTTATTAACTATTTATTTTATGTCGTTTTTATTATTGAGTAATGCGTTTAAACCAAAATTTCGGACTAGAGTAGAATTTTTTTAAGTCTGCGCGCGGCGAAAAAAGGAAACTAATTTTTGCCGTCATCTTGACATTTATGTCAGGTGTCAAGAGAATGTTTTGTGTTCCGTGTTTTTAATCGTTTCCAAAGTAAATAATCGTAATCATTATACCGAAAGTGATTAAAAGTGTTGGTAAAGATATTATCTTGAAATTCAAACGTGCTTGTTAAGAGGAATGAGAAAATATCCGGCTTACGATACGATTTTCCAAAAGTGGACCATTTGTCAAATATTTTTTTCGGGTGACCAGAACAACAAATCTCCCTGAATATTCGTACCCGAGTGGTGCCTGGCAGAAAAACAGAGTTGGTTGAAAATGGACTGCTACTATGTATTTTAATCTTAATCAAGTGGCTATTATGACAAGCTATTATATATTAAATAAAGTACATATTTTCTAAGTTCCATGACTTTTTTATAATAATTAAACAACCTATAATTCAATCTATTTGTTTACTTTCAATAAAGTAGTAATTAAATAGATTTGGATCTATATCAATATCTACATCTACACTAATATAATAAAGAAGTAGTTTGTTTTTTTATTTTTTTTTGTTTGTAGGAGGTAATCTCTAGGAGTACTGGTTCGATTGCAAAAATTTTTTCACTGATAGAAAGCTGCTTCATTTCTGAGTGTCATAGGCTGTATTTTATGATTATGAATAATATAATAAAGAAGTAAAGTTTGTTTTTTTTATCTCGAGAAATTGTATGGGAACAGAGTTAAATATGTTAAAACAAGAAATTTTCCGCGGACGAAGTCGCGGGCAGAATTTAGTTTATTATATAAAAATCAATGCAACTTTATAACTCAAGAACGTGCCCACCTATCCAAACCAAATGTTTAGGCTTTGTTCGGACTATTTAGTAGATGGTTTATGTGAAGTTTTTCAAAATCGGTCAAGGGGTTCTTCATTTATCACATTTTTCTGATTCCGGAAGCGAAGCCGCGGGCAAAAGCTACTAATATATAAAAGCGAAATACCACTCACTGATTAATCACTATATCTCAGAAACTATAACACCTACAAACTTAACATTCGGGAGGTAGGTTTCTTACAGGGTGTAGACGTCCGCTATGGACAGATTTTACGAAACTCCACCCCTATGGTGGTTAACAGACTTTCACGCAGGCGAAGCCGCTGGCAGAAGCTGGTATACCTACCTACTACAGAAAAAAGGCTGCGTGCGGCTAAAATTTGTTTTAATTTTTTGATAAAATTTGTTGTTATATCGCTATCGCTACATCGTCATCTATAAATTTAGAAAACCTGAAGAACCAACTAAAATGTAATAATATGTAATGAAATGAATCGTATTTCCCATTATTGATTTCAAAACGTATTTCTTGTGCTTTGTTTACTTTGTATTTTTTTTATTATATGAGGGAAAGTAAATTAATTACACTGGCAACATTAAGCACGCCCCCAGCTACGCGCAGACTTAACGTAATCCAACTCTAAAAGTGTTGGGTATTTAATTTAAAAATAGCTGTGACGTAAAATGCGACTGGTTGACAGCGAGTGTTGCCAGGTTATTATTATTATAATATATCACTGTTTGTTTTCCCGAATAAATTTATAAATACTGCATAGAAACAGCTGATAAAGTAAAAATGTACATGAAGCAGTAAATAAAATGCACATTATTGTACAATGACCGCACATCTGGAGGGTCGACCTTGAGGTGTACAAACGACATACTGTGCAAGAAAATACAGAACTTACAGTAAGATGCAGCTGATTTGCATTTTAAAAATTTCTGAACATCTGGCAAATAGTCAAAACTAAACTTAAGTAGTTTGTAAGAGGAGAGATTACCAGAAGTTGATTCCTAAAATTCTTTCATCGATAGAGAGTATCGTTGAGGCTCAACGTCTACTCTTTAATCAGAAAAAAAAATCTATTCAAAATATATTGCTTAACATTTTTATAAAACGTCAGAAGCTAGTATACAGTTCCTATCACAGCTAAAGCCTTGAATTTGCTATGGGACAAGATGAAAAATATATAAAAAAAATTACTTTAAAAAAGTATACTAAAATAAAGATGGAATTGGTGATTAGTTGCCAATTCCTGTAGTATACGCCTCAGTGGTGAAGTAGACGGGTGAGAAGCTTGACTTGCATCTAAAAAGAAGTACCATTCAACTATCAAAGATGTAATCAGTCCTTCTGCGTGTGTTTATATCCAATACGTTTGTTGCGAGACTTATGCAACTTTTCACGTGTTCGTCATTCAGGCATTGATGCAATAGTGCTCAATTCTGAAGTTTGAAAACCATGTAAATTGTATTATTTCAGAAACCAATGACTTTGTTTTAGAAATATTTTAAACTAAAGTCAACGCTCTTAAGGATCTATAGAGATTCGGACAATAGATTCGGACACGGGGCAGTCCCTAGTTTGACTTCCAAAATTGTCAACACCATTATTTTTTAATTGTTCTTAAATCATCATCAATTTCCCTAACCGCTTCGCTATTATATTCCCGTCAATAAGTTTCACAATAGCATTTTCTATAGAACACTAATTTGCTTGTTGCCATCAAATTATGTAAAAACATTAGTTTTCACGTACGTGAGTATTTTCATTACTATAGCAACACTAAATGACCAATCAAGAGCTAGTAGCTATTGTAAGTGTAATGTTAGCACTTGTAGTGCAAACAATGAATGACGCAATCCTCATGAATGGCTTGTATGGAGTGAGACCATGTATGAGTAGGATGAAATATGTCCAGCTGGACATCTGTAATTTAGGAAGAAGCAATGAATAACAATGACTCGTTATATTTTAGTTTTAATAAATAGAATCAAGAGCTGTCATAATTTGCCGACCTTTTTGTAATTCTATTACACGATCTTGCAATATTTTAATGACTCTTTAGACGCCCGAGTAGGTTTGTTTATTTGTAGTATAGTCACAAATATTCTTTCACGTCTGATTACAATATGGAACCAAACTTATCGAAATACCTCACTGCTTACCATCAGGTGGGATTGCAGTCAAGCACTAGTTTAAACCAAAAAAAAATACCCTTATTACCGACTGAATAGCGTGTTAAGTCCCTGAGGCAGTATTAGTAAACACAAAGGACTACAACGATTTTTGTAATATGTAGTATCTACCTAAGAGTAGATGGATAGAAAAGTGTATGTGTTCACTTTGAAACTATAAATTAATCGCGAACGACAACCACCACCATCGAACATCAAAAAGACACACAACAGAAACAGAGAAACAGTTGCAACTATGCCATATGACATAAACCAAAGCAGGAACCTAGTGTAGTACACACGGCATGTTATTGTTTAGCCGGAGGACCGTCCACCGCTACATATACCGTACACAAACAAATCGTGAGCAGGAAGCGACGGCGACGCTAAATGTGGAACACACGACTCAGCTGACCTAGTGTCTTACAATCAAACGTTGTTATCGAAACCTTAAAGAAAATTTGTGTTGGATTTAGAGTTGTAGTGACATGTTGAATATGTTAAATTCTATATAAAATGCATTCTGCACAAATAAAGTTAACATCATTAAACTTAAACTTGTCACCTTCACCGTCATTGATATTTATCTACACTAGTTATGTTAATCTTAATCGAATGATATAATCTTTATGCCACGTAAATTTTCTTTAGTGCCTGTTTAAGCGCTCAAGCAACATATCTTAAAAATGTTTCATCAAAAAGATAGTAATCACTATTATCATCAGCGATATTTACACTGTCGACACACAGCCTAATTGAACCTTAATCAATAGGTATTCAAAACTTGCAACTAATGATGAAGTTGCAACTAACATCCTCTTGTATTTCTTCTTCTAGATGCCAAGTCCCCGAATGTGAGTCCTCAGACTCCCGTTTCAACGCGTCCTGGGTATCATACGCCCTCACCAACGAGACCAGTACGTGCCACCGCATGGTGCCCTACGAAGAGGCTCAGAATGGCTCGCTGCTCAGCCGGGAGTTCACGTACACCTGCGCGCCCGACAACTTCGCCTGGAACAAGACCATGCCCTGCGACAAAGTTGTCTACGAAGACTATAACAGTATTGTGGCTGAAGTGAGTATTTAAATTATCTTCTCATGTGTCTCTCTTTACAGTGTTATGAAAAAGTTCCTTGGTTTTACTCACTGTTACCAATTGGATGCTGTCTGTTGCCTAGGCAAAAGTATCGGATTAGAAATCAGAAATATTATCAAAGTAAGTTTTTCTTGCAAATTTTTAATTTATCATACTGTTTGAGAACTGCTACTAGCAGCTTCGCTCACGTTTTAGTAGAAAATTATTCCAAGGGAACTTACTCCTGATAAAAAAATATACGGGTTATACTAGTTTTACCGAAATCCGTTCAAAAGTAAAAGCCTGAAGAAGTAACAAATATATCAACTTTTGTTTTTATAATGTTAATGTTATGACTTGAAAAAGGCTCAATGGACTGCTAAGTTTTGAAACAACTTTTTGCAATTTTATTATGAGTTCTTTAAATTTTAGCTCACTGAACTTAGTAGGCAATTTTTTCACCGTCATCACATCACATTAGATCCTCAAAAAATAATATTAGTTCTATAACCTGATCATTGGTGCCGTCCAAATGATGGTCATTGTCGCTTAGTGCAAGTTCAGGGCCTCTTCACGCACGGGGGCGCGCGGCTGCCGAGTAAACACCACACATTATGGTGTTTAGCGGTCATGTACTTACTGTGATGACTTTACGTCTACAGAGTCATCATGCCGCTTGTTGTCCGTATGGTCACGGTTACAAGTTAGTAAGGTTGATCAAAGAAATTGTGTTGATAAATTTGTTGTTAGCGAACTATCTGTTGGACCACTATATAACTATTTAGACCTCACTGTAAAACCTCTTACAGGACGCACATACCAATACAATGTTGATGCATTAGATATAAACTATCACTTCTGCTAAAAAAATAACAAACAATAAATCGAGCTGAATTAACAGATTTGTGAAGCATACATCACTGTAGAACAATAACACCCCCCCCCTCCTCCTCTGTACCTGTTTTCTGTTTCCTTGTTCTTTTCTTTTATTATTATGTGTGTACAAAATAATGTAAATAAATAAATAACAGCATCTCATTAAACATGGCACTGTGACATTCTCTAGCATATAATTTATTGTTATTAAAGTTTTGCCCATCATAACATTTTAATCTAGCTGTCTTCTTGCTATGTATTTGAAACACTCACGTTTGCAAGTGCATGCAAGCTGCGTCACATAAACCGTAATAACACTTATAATGTATACACTGATGACGCTCGATGTTTTGGGTCTTAGGCTATCTGGATAGAAATTGTATTAAAATTCCATAGTATATCAACATAACTTGCATATCTCTAGTAGAAAATTATCTTGTACATAGTCATGGTAATTTTGTTTATCATACGTAATAGTGACGTTTCTTTGCAGTTCGACTTGGGATGCCAGCCGTGGAAGAGAACGCTGATCGGTACCGTTCACAACCTCGGGCTTGTGTTCTCCTTTGTCATCTCAGGACTTATTTCAGACAAGTAAGTACGGCTTTAAGCCAACCTACAGTAAATGATAACTTATTATTTTTGTCAATTTCAGCTAACTCTGTAATTTTATCGTATTAGAAGTCTTCGAATTCGATTTCATACATCGGCTATAATCATTATCACATTCATCGTTCTAATCGCTTTTACTTTTAAGCTCATTGACAAGATGAATATATACAAGATCATATTCATACTAAGATTTTGCTTGTACTAGTTTAAATATTGTTTTTTATTTCATCATCTGTATTTTTTGAGCAATAAAAAAATATTTGAATTTATTTATGGATATTTTTATTGTTTGATTGAAAGTATTAGAAGCGCTCAGAAACACATCTTCATAATCAATGCTTAATGTTATCCACAGGTATGGTCGCAAGGTGATCATCGTTGGAACACCGCTAGTGGTTGGCGTGGCCGGTCTCATCAAGTCTTTCTCCGTCAACTATTGGATGCTGTTGGTCTTTGAATTTTTGGAAACAGCTCTGGGATACGGCAACGCTTCCATGGTTCTCTGTAAGTACCTATTTCTATAAACTAGTTTTATTTAATTCTAAAACAATAGCTAAATATTCATAAACTGCTGCATGTAGCACTTCTTCATTAGCAATTGTAATATTGCAATTAGTGGAATAATTCAATTTCTTTGTAAACTTTCCTTTCGTCTTATACCTTGACCCACACTACGTCAATGTAAAATCTGTCATTAATGTAAATGTTATTTGTTGTCATGGGAGATAACTGTGCACGTGTCATAATTATATGATGTCATATCACTGTGACAATGAGGAAATACCGTAAATTGATGGACAATTACTTACTAACTACACGATTTTCATCTAAGAAATTAAATTTCAAGCAAATAAATAAAAGTCCGACAAAACTATAATTATTTTGTAAATTATTATTTCTCAAACACGTGCACTTAATCCTTATAAACAATGATCTTCCGCTGCACAGTTATACATGATGAATGGATCTTCTCATTCTGATGCAATAATTATGTGCACATTGTCAGCACGTGCCGCTTGTATCTAATGTGCATTGTCATTACGATTGTTTACTTCTCATTTTACTTGGTTTGATAACAATGATTTTAGGTGCAAATAACAGATAATCCTTAGATTTGTATTGTCTTCAGTAATGACCCGTAAATTATCCATGCCTCGGAAGTCCTTTGTTTGATAGACAAACACCAATTACATACTTTATTATGTTGTTCTATACTAAACCGAATCCTCTCCCATTCCAGCCCTTGAATCAGTGAGTCAAAAGCAGCGAGTAATGTTCTCATGCATTTCTGATATCTTGGCAAGCATCGGCAGCGCCTGCTTCGGCCTCATCGCGTGGAAGGTGCCCTACTGGCGCCACCTGATGTGGGCCATCTACGCGCCTCTCCTCATTGTCGTCTTCTATATCTTCCTGGTAGACGAAGGGGTGAGGTGGCTGCTAGCTCACAACAGGAACCATGAAGCCGCTAGAGTTTTGAACAAAGTAGCAAAGATCAACAATATTCAGCTATCGAAGAAAGCGCAGCAAATGTTGACAAAGATGGCTGGTGATAGCAAGTCTCAAGAGGTAAGTCTTCTTAATCAGTTTTAGCTAACAAGATTTAACTGGTTACAAAAAATTATAAGGTAACCCGTAATCATATGGGTTACTGGTTACATGTAACGTAGACTCATTAATATATTGTACAGTAATTAAACTGCTATATTTAACCATGTGAGGATTACAAGTGTACTCGGATTTACATGGTTGATTATTTGTCAAGTCAAACGTTCTTATATCTGTATAGTTAAATCTCTATACAGATATAAGAACGTTTGACTGTTGTCCTGGTATTGTGATCAATTTACATTGACCATACAGTTTATCAACAGACACCAGACTACAAGATAACAAAAACAAACCTAATGTAGTTAATTACCTCACGATACTCGTAACAATGCTAATTATGTGAAAATATTTGGATAAGTATGACATGATAATTTAATAAATAGAGCTAAGGACTAGAATAATACATTAATTACAAGTTTCCGACGGATCAAAGATAACTCTTAGTAGCTAGGTATACTATATAGTTATATAATACTTTGTATTCAGTTTCAATTCTGATCGACGCGTATCTACTCTGAAAATCAGGCAGATTACATCCTCTGATGATCACATAATAGCATCAATAGTTGTGAAGCTGTATTATAAAGGGTCACTGAACTCCCTTAATGGCATTCAACTGAAAACCTTTAAAGAATACTGTGAGCATTTGTGTACTGACAATATAGTTTAATTTCCTACATAGCCACCTCATAATGGTTCAATCCCAATGATTATGCTTATTTTTCCAAACAATCCTATTCATAATATTTTTCTCTTCACAGGCAGGAGAGAAACCTCCAGTAGAGCGTCTACACCTCCTCTCAGTTCTTCGTTCAAAGAAGATCTTGTTGCGCGTCCTCTTGATCGCGGCTTGCTTCATCTGCTGCACCTTCGTGTACAACGGCACTATCATCAACTCGACCAGCGTGTCCGGCAACAAGTACCTCAACTTCTCCGCCCTCCTCCTCGTGCAAGTCCCCACAAGGATCATCACGGCACTCACTCTCACGAGGTTCGGCAGGAAGGCCCCCATCTGTGTCGCATATACTTTGTGTTGTGTGTTCTTCATTTCATCCGCTTTTATTCCTAAGTGTAAGTACGCCTTTGGTTTTGTATTTTTTCATTAACTTTGAGTGTTGTTTTTAATTTTGAAATTCCATTGTGAGCTGAAAAAAAGTCTAGACGAAAATCATGTCTTATCGTTATGCGCGATGTTAACAACTGAAACACAGAAATTAAATATAGCACATTAATAAAATCAATTTAATTTTCCAGCGATCTGGTGGGCGTCCGTTCTATT
Organism: Mythimna loreyi; assembly: GCA_029852875.1. Lineage (NCBI taxonomy): Eukaryota > Metazoa > Arthropoda > Insecta > Lepidoptera > Noctuidae > Mythimna > Mythimna loreyi. The sequence continues at coordinate 558,952 of CM056790.1, forward strand.
CTACTTGTTCGGAAAGATGTGCAGCAGCTACGGTGTGTTCTCTATGTACGTGGTGGCCATGGAGGTGTTCCCCACCAAGTCCAGGAACTCGCTCACCAACATCGCCAACACAGTCGGCAGGCTTGGCTCCGTGCTCGCCCCGCAGGCGCCGTTACTGGTAAATATACTGCTTTTATTAGACGTGCTCGCTTTTTTACAGCATTTCTTCAAAAGTGCAGTCTCAAAGTCATGCTTGCATTCTTACTTGGAACTTCATTCATGTGGTTTTGGTCTGTTTCTCCATTACTAATGAAAGTTCACAGTTAGCATTTGATTACTGTCATTGGTTAATTTTTGCCAAATTTAGTTGGAATAGCCATTAAAATCTCTTTTTTTTTTTGCAGGAAAAATATATGGCCGGTCTACCAAGCATAGTATTTGGTCTAGTTGCTCTAGGCCCCGCAATGTTAGCACTCCTGTTGCCCGATACTAGCAAATCAACACTTCCTGACGATGTCATGGATGCTGAAAACTTGGACAAACCCCACGAAGACGAACACACACAAAATAACAACATTCACGACGAAGTGCCGAGACTTTCTGTTAGTGTCACTGGAGAGAAATAAACTCTGTGATGTGATGTGTGGTGGACCTTTTGAATAAAGTATGAGAAGGCCAAAGAATCAATAAGTTAAACGTGCAGTGATTTAGTGTTAAGAATAGCTTTTTGTGAATCTCGATCACTAGAAGCAGGTGATGATGTCGTTCATGCCACCCTTGCCAGCTGCGTGTCCAGTATGCAGTATTTGTCGACATCACGGATTCTTTCGTGTCGTCTTTAGTTTTTATAGACATAGTGATAGATATAGTTATAATTGCTCAGTGTGACTTCAGTGTGATATTGTGTATACTAAATAGGTTTTAGGTTTTTGTGATATTCGGTTATTGGGACAGGCTGTTTTAGAAGTCATTAGATGTTTGTAAACTTTGTACTTAACTGAGAGTGATTTTTAATCTACCTACTGTTATTCATGTAGCGTTTGCAAGCGCTATAATTCCTATTAACTTGATACAATTTTATATGAAGTTAAAGGTGTTATAAAATAAATACAAGTTTGTCGGTACCTTTCCTACTACATATTTAAGTTCATTGACTTCATTCTCATCATCTTTTCCACTGTATAGTTCCGGACAAGGTTTTTGTATTTATTTTCTAACATCGTCTATTGGCTAAGTATGATATTTTGTATACAAATCGTAACGTAATTACTAGATAAATATTGTTGTAATAGTTAATGTTTAAATGTAAGCTCTCCTGCACTACGTGCGAGGATCTACAACTAAGTCTAAGTGAAACATATATTCAGCGTTGTTTTTTATAAACGTGTCTACTTCAATACATATTTATATGATCTGATTATATCTGTTTTTTCTAACCCTGGGGAAAATCATCCAATGACAAATGCCACACGTAGGTGGAGCGGGGAACAGTGCCAGACTCTTACTGACTAAACGACCCACCCCTTTCCTTTTTAGCCTTGATACCGGGGTCGATCCATCTTTTTACCCGACTACGGCGAAGCAAAAGGAGGGTTATGATTTTGACCTGTATGTATGTATGTATGTGGGTATGGATGTTCATCTGTTCCCTCGTAACTTCTAAACTACTTATCAGAATTCGACAAATGACATATCATTAGAAGCGTCTTAATTGTCCGCTGGTTATAGGCTATATGGGATTTCACAAAATCTAATGTGACGCCCTCTAGCGGACAAAACATACGAAGTAAAAAAATAAAGTTAAGATAAATATGCCGTGTTTGGTATCATTTGAAAGCGCTTTACTTGTACATTTTGAATATATATATATATTACTAGCATTTGCTTGTGACTTTACCTGTATTCATGGGCTGAGAAATCAATGAACCCAAGATTAACCTATTTAGAACTCCAAAATATGTTAAATAAAAATAAAGTTTAAAAACTAACACCCGACTACTTAAAAACACGCTCTAAAAGTACGAAACAAGAAAACAAGAAGCCGTGGTCGTATGCCATAAGAATAATAAATTAAAAAAAGTGGTATACGACCACGGCTTTCTTGTTTTCTTGTTTCGTACTTTTTAGAGCGTGTTTTTAAGTAGTCGGGTGTTAGTTTTTAAACTTTATTTTTTCAGAAACCGGACCGGGGCCCTAGTAGGCTTCGGCCCTACAGTTGGGCCTCTACATTTGCTGGCAACTCCTAGAGGCGCGCGGGAACAAAGCGTGCCGTCGACGACTTGGCTTAGTCCGGACTGTTACCAGGCGACCGGACGTCGAGCTACCCATTTCTCGCCTTACTATTATATAGATATACCCCCATTTTCTTTCTTACAAGGTTGCCAGTTTTGGTCAGCATACGTAGAGGTGTGCCCCGCTTGTGCGGAGCGCCATCGTGTCCTCGAGTGGGGCATCTTCGGCGACGACCCTCACGCCGGGCCCTGACACAGCCCATAAGGTAGACGGTCACCTAATTTTGTGCATCAGTAATGCTGGTGATAAATTCGAATGTACCGTTGCGAAAAATGCGCCACTGGTACATGGTCGATATTCCACTTACACGTACAAAACGTTTTGGGAAGACATTCATTATGCGTACAGCCAAGGAGTGGAATTCCTTGCCGGAGTCTTTGTTTCCTGACGGCCACAATCCGGGAAACTTTAAGTCAAGAGTGATTAGGTTTCTTCTAGGTAAGCGCGCTCCATCGTCGATTGCATCGTCGCTTTCCATCAGGTGAGATAGCGGTCAAGTGCGAACCTATACTCGATAAAAAAAAATTGACGTCCTGAAACGCAAGGCCTAGAAGAAAGATAGGAATGGGTTTTAGTCAGTAAAAGTCTGTCATGCTCTCCCGCTCCACGAGTCACTGGCTGATTTACTACCTAAAATAACTTATCCAAGTTCATTTACTACATAATACCCTGATGTACCTATATTAGTAGGTATCTAATTATTTTGCCAAAATTTTAGCAAAATAATGCTAATTGTGATAAGCGTCTTAATTGATTACAGTCTAGACATTTTAGACTTGGATATGCGCTAATGACATATCTTTCTGATACTTAATTACATGTTATCCGATCCAATTTAGTTTTATGCTTATAGCCGGGCTCGTACGCGCGTATAGCGTACTATATTGGTAAACGTAGTAGTGGTAGTAGTAGGTAGCGTACTATTTTAGTAGTGTTGGTGGGTTTCAAACGTCGTTTCAAAAGAATATCTCAACTAGAAATAGAACCAAAAGGCTGAATAATAGAGAATGTCTAGTGATATTAAGTCTGTCTATGTAGATAGACTATTTTTTTCCAACAACTCTATGAATTTTTCAAGTTACCAATATGGGACACTCTATTTATCAAGCGACTTCTACTTTACAAATCGCCCATTTTCATACAATGTTATCGATATTATGTAACCTGAATATGTTTCAGACAACACACATTCGTACACTGATGATATCATATATTATTTTCTGTCTCCGACTGTCACAGTATAGAAAAGTACAGAAAATTTACTGTTACTTATAATTTATAACTGTCACTGTTTTGGCGAGGTGCTACAATTTTACATTTTAATAAAATGTCTGTTTTTTTCTATTCATTATTATAAACAAGTTATGTTCTTTTTTTCTTCTTTACTAGTTCTGCTGTACGTTTCCTTGCCGTATCCTTGCGCGCGCACGTTGTTCGTCAGCGAAACGTTGCCACAGAGGTTTTATGGCGCAAATATATTATGATATTAATGTTGTGAACCTCGCAGAGTGAAATATTGTCCCGCTATTTAATAAAATTTATAAGTGTTCATAATAATTTATATCCAAAAATACAGTCGTTTAATTTCTTCCTAAAATAGGACTGGCCAAAGTAATGAGTTGGTAATAAGGAATGTTTAAGCAGTAGCTCAGAGTTTGAAAGTTGATAGTGTCACACCTCTGTGTTTTTGAATGCACGTAAAATCTTTAGCCATGCGAATGATGTACTCCGTCGTCTCGTATTATCGTGCTATCAGACTAGTCCAATGAAAGAACACAGAATTCATCTTAATTTGCACACATACTCGTAGTGTACACTATAATATGTCAGGTGTTATTGGCTATTCTCCGTTGAGATTGATCACCGTGGTAGGAATTTGTTCAGGAGGTACAGTTGGTGAAAACAGGTAACATGAAACTTATAATGCAGTCCTAAAATGCTGCGGCATATTTTCATTTGAAGTATATTTACCTGATATATTAATCGTTACTGGATTGAAAGGGTTATTCTCCACTCACAACATCTTTCAACTGTTTGTTCTTTACTTCACAAATGACTTAAGGAACAGACAGTTGAAAGTTGACAGTTGAGATGACGACGACACAACTAGATGCCATTTCACATTTGCCTTGATCCACACAAATTGTAATATTCTAAGATTATGCTGTTTACATAAACTAGAGGCGGGTGTATTTTACTACAGCTAATCACACTTAGGTTAAGGACACTACAGCATTAAATAATGAATCGAAATATAATTTATAAACATGATTTAATATCAACTTAAATATAAACGAATGCCAGCCTTCCGGAACCCGCTTCTATAAATTATAAACTATACATAAGTGAGTATATTGTACATTACTAAGAGAGCATAATAAATAATATTACACATTAAGACATAAAAGTTATGAGTACTTATAACTATTTTACTTACAATTCACAACATTCAAATTTTCTACCGAAATAAACATGGTATCTCTAAAATAATCTGAACCTATACATTTTACATCATGTAATTAATAGATAAATCTAACGACGCCAAAAATATCAATAAATTAATCTGTTTTAGGTTGAATATTGTTATTATTATCAAAATTGGGATCGTTTTTTGAATATCAGTCTATTTTTTTTTTACCAGAGCCCAAAAATCTCATTCTCTTCAAATTCATAAAGCTATATGATTTTTTTTTAATTCACAACTTACTGTAAGATTTCTTAAAAGCTACTATTTACAAAAGTGTGTTATCATTTTCTTTGTACTTTCGACTCAGGTGTACCGAGAGCCTCTGCTTCCGCTAGGGTGTCGGGCATCTTCGTGCCGAGGGTCTCAGGTTGCGTGAGCACTAGGATACCAGAAAGGATACCCATGGCGCCAAACATTACTGACGGTATACCAGGCCAGTAGTCCATCTGTTGAAAAGAAACATGATTAACGTTTATTGATGGTTTTACTATAGGTATGGGCTTGCAGTAGACAGATATTTAGCCCATTTCTGTTATCGTTAACTAACATTAAAATGGGTTATCTTTGCTAAGAAAATCAAAGAAATCACGCTGACTATACTTAATAGTACTAAATAATAAGGACTTCAAATTATTGTTCGCAATAATTTTGGTAATTCAAAATGATGAACTAATTAAACTAATACACTTACCAATACTGGAGTGAGTGGTGCAGTGATGGAGCCAATACGTCCAACCATAGAAGAGAAGGCGAGCAGACGGTGGCGATACTGCGTCGGGTACAGCTCCGACGTGAACAGGTACAGGGACGTGAACACCACCGAGATACCGAATTTACCCAACAGGTACACGATCAAACGCAGTGTTGTCAGGTCTGTAACCAACCAAATCAAAATTGTTTCGAACATTTTTTGTGAAAACAAAAAACAATAGATATTACCCCTCTGTGGCGTTCATCAGTAACAAATCCATCTTTTAATGTTATCATATCGAAGGAATCATAAATCAATACGTCCTCGTCATTATTGTTTTTCAGTGAGATATCATAATCAGGTATTTAAACAGGAATTCACTAATTTTATCAAAATTTTTGATCTTTATTATACTCAAATTGTCGGCATAATTTTCTTTTGCATCGTTTATTAAAATTGCCTAAAGTATTTTTAATTGGTGATATATTCGAGCATAAAGCATTTCAATTTAAACATTAGTGATTCAAATAATGATAAATGATACAATTTTAGTAATATCAATCAAGATTACGATGATAAACTCATAATGAATTAGCGACGCATTTACCGGTTTTTGAAATTAATACGAGTATATGTGATAGCATCAATTGTTTTGTTGACGTTATCAACATTATTAATAAGATATTTAAATAGCATCATCATCTTCGTACTTTTGGCTTGAATTATTTGGGGTCAGCATAACATGTATTTTTCTTCCATTTTGTCTTGTCACTCAATTTTCTGCATTCATCGTTTTCGTATCCCAACATTCTATTCTATCCAGTAAAGAAAAACAAAGTGGACCTATCATGTTTTATACATTAAGCTACAGAACTCTAAAAATACTCTATAAATATTACTATTTATCTATGTTTGGCAATTTCGATAACACCATAAAAATAATAATATTAAAAACATTACATACAGGACATATAAATGTATAAGGATGTAGTTAACAAAACTTACCATCAGGAATGAACGCGAAGGCAATGTTGCAGGCAGCGCTGAACAGATAACCTCCAGAGAGTGTAGGCTTCCTGCCTATCCTGTCGAGGATGAGGACAGCGGTGTAGAAGCCAGGGATCTCGATGGCACAGGTCAAGATGTAGTTTAAGTGCATAGTGTCGGAAAGACTAGTGGCATTGATGGACAGCCCATAGTACACGAAGGTGGTGGTAATCCACCAGATGGGAGTGGTACAGACGCGACGCAGTAGCACGCGGGAGCGGAAGATGGCGGTGAAGAGGTTAGGCACATCAGCATCGTCTACCACCTATAAATCAAAAAGGTAAAATTTTATGTGTAGAAATTTAAATTGACGCACTAAAAGAAAAATAATTTTTGCAACTGAACATAATCTATTGGTAAATAATCTATCCTAATCTGTTTAAATGATAATATCATATATGTAGATATAAATTAAAAACTAGTAAACTGGTTTTATTAATTCTTTCACCAGATTGTTACTTTACCACTGAGTGATATAGGTTTATGTTTTCTACTTTTGCAAAACAAGCAAAAGCTAATAGTCTATATTTTGACTGTACCTTGACTGGCTCTGGCGGGTTACATAGCGCTTCCATCGACTTTTCACTGATTGTCGTCCGGTTGCGTTTGGCCACTCGCTGCAGCACTGTCTTTGCCCTGTCATACTTTTTCTGGGACAGTAGCCATCTCACACTCTCCGATAGAACCCAGTAGTAGGAGATGATAAGTAAGCATGGGATGTGAATCGCTAAGATCATGTATCTCCAGGGTTCAATGAGCCAGGCCATTCCACCGAGGATGACCTGACCGACGGCGAACATGGATGAGCATGTGGCGCTGGTCAGTACACGGTATTTTGGGCCCACAAACTCAGTAGCTGGAATAAAGATAAGATTATAACCTTGATGGTATGAACCAGATATGTGACGGTACATGGTATAAATATAATGAATTGTCTTTACATATGGATGCATGCACTATCATCTATATATATATAAAAGAAGAAACTGAGTATTCTTGCAACAATTATATGCTTACCAAAGATATAAGAAGAACTGAAAGTTCCAGCACCAAACGTGGTCTGTAGAAGCTGCAGGGTCAAGTACATGGGGTAGTTGACGGAAAAGGCTCTGATGATTCCAAAGATGGCTAAATTGGTGACGCTGATCACGAGTGCAACACGTCTTCCAAATGTATCAGAGACGTAACCGGCAAAGGGAAGCACCAGCAAGGTGCCTACGCTGCTAAGAGTACCAGCTAATGCACGAAGCCAATCTTGACAACCCAGGTCAAACTAAAAAATGAAATAAATACCTATATTTTAGCTTTCCCATTAACATACATACATTACAAAGGTGTAGAAAACATGTTTTGTGATACTAACATCATAGACGCAAGAGTTGTCCCTCGCGTAAACGAATCCATCACATTCCTGTTCCCTGTTGTTGAAGATGTTAGCCGGGCAATAGTCCAGGGTGCCGTTTCCTCCGGCGGGCTCGTATCGGGCACAGGACACAAACCCATTCGCGTTGTCTGCAGCTGGGATTGCGTTTGTTATCCATTCCGGCCTAAAAACTTCATTCTTCTCGATTTCTCCACATTCAGGAATCCGACATCTGCAAGTGAATAAAATTGATGCTTGAATTATGACTAAGGTGAACTGAGGGTGAGAACATATTTTACCCACATCAACTACGTGTTTGAGTAACAACTTGAAGCGTCCCGTCGAAGAGAATTTCAAACGCATACCTACTGATTAAGAATACTGCGTATGGTGACAAAAGTACAGCGATCTATTTCATCAATAAAGAACATGTAAATTTGCGGGAAGACAAATGTCTCCCTCTGTTACTGGTAAATACGCACCTGTGCGGGATGGCGGCGGCAGAGAAGATGTACTCGCTCATGAAAGCCGACATGATGATGGGAACGGAGACGAGCAGCAAGTTCAGCATCTGGTAGCGGCCGAACTGGCCCAGCTCGCTCACCAGCACATCGTCCAGGTCCAGCGGCTTCACGAATACGCTGCCTTTGCGGTCACCTGGTCCCTCAGCGTTAGTGTCTCTCCGCTCATCCGCCATGATTTACTTTTTTTTTTTAATTTTCACTTCTGACTTCCACGTCTTCAGTTAGAGCACGCGGCGTGTTCAGCCGTGAGCTCCGAAGAAGTGAACCGCAGCACATTGGATTGAAACAAGAGGAAGTCTTATCAGACAAATGTAGAGGATTATAATAATATATTAATGTAACGATAAGCTGTTTAGATTTTCGCGATAATACCTCCATTGTTTATCGTGAATAGACGTGACCCTCGTGTGCAGTGCGAGGGCATTTTAGGAACGATGCTAGGTAAGGATCGATGCCAGCTAAGGATCGATGAACAGAAGCAGAGGAGTGTGAAAAGAAAATTTATCTGCTAAATTAAGCTGAACTGTTTATCCTTGAAATAAATATGTTATTGGAGAATCTGTTTATTATTTGTGTAACCTTTCAACCATCGCATCACTTTTACCCGACTACGTTAGATGGAATTTCTTTTTTGAGAGATTGGACTACTATGTATGTATGTTTTTTTAACGTCCTCAGGGGCCAAACGGCTTATTGCATTTAACCCGCCATCACTCGCGCGGGGTGCTATCAGCACCCCACGCATTTTTTAACGTAAAAAAGGATAATAATTTCTTCAGTTATGTATCGGCTCGTCTCAGTACCTTCAAGTGACCTTTAAACGCATCGAAACGGGTCGGGAGGGGTAGTGTGGCGCAAGCGCTCGCAATGTGAGGACCTTTCAAAGTTTGCGTGGGGTGGTCACGACACCCCGCGAGCGCTCGTGTTATACTTTTGAGGAGGTTATTTTATCATCAAGGTATGTGATTTCAACTGTTTTGTAAACATAAATTATTTAGTTGTGTTTTTATTTACTATAAATGTTTATTTATTAATTTTTAAGCATATATTTAATGGTTTTGGTTAGCACACACTTCTAATTAGGTACCTTCCTGTATTCGTAGGTATGTAATTATTTTTTCAAATCTTTTTGTTTTCAGATGAGTTGGGAACTCAAGAGGATGTTGAATGTTCCTGGATCAAACACCGAAGGAATGTCGCCTACAAAAAAGCAGAGCTGTATAGTTTGTCCACGTTCTAAAGACATCAAAACATTGAGTCACTGCAATTTTTGTAAAAAAATCATGTGTCAAAAACACATGAAGTTAATTTGTAGTTCTTGTTACGAAAAATAAGAATTTTTTATTTCATTTTGTTATTTAATCCTTATATTTTGTTTTTCAATAACAAAATTTATGTTAAAAACGAAGAAGTTTTTTGTTTTTGTTTCTTTTTGAGAAATGGTCTCAATATTATGACTAAAAAGGCTGGTTATTATAATGTTTTGTAGAACAGTAATAAAGTTGATTATAAAATTTAGTTTTTTTTATTTACATACGTTATACAACACAAAATAATAAAATGCAGGTGTAATTCCATTAACTTCTACTATATTTGTATAAATGTACTTTGAGTATGTGGGGTGGCCCCAACACCCCGCGAGTGCTCACGAGGTGAAAAACCGCGCGAGTGATGGAGGGTTAAGATAGAGAGGTGCAGTTAGACATCCTATTGATACATCTTGGTCATGAAGGTGAAATTGATTTTTCGATTTTTGAGGATAAATTATATTGTATCTTTTCGTTACAGGGTCAAAATAAAGGGCACAAGAAGACGATTTCAAAAGTGTTGCTCATTAAAATACAGATAATACAGTGTCAAAAACTAGACCATATTATAATCTGAAGTAGTAAAAAAACAGATTGAACTGAAATTATTTCGATCAAGTACAACAACCACCACTATTAAAAAAATATAAAGACAAATGTAAAAAAAAATGTTGAAGTAACGCAAAATGCTTTGATCTAAGGAACATAAAAAATCTTCGTGGTTACAATGTGTAAGATTAATTAAAATAATAATAAAAATACCGTTTATCGTATTTTATCGTGACCATAAAGTAGATATCTGAATATGGGCACGTGAACTTGATATCCGACTGGAAATATCTGAATTTACAAACATACAAGTTATCAGTAATAGAATATTTATGCCTATTACAAAAAGGTAGTCAATAAATTCACACGTGGGAGCCTGAACATTGGGCAAAAAATCGTAGATAAAACTACCATAATCGACGATGAACTAGATTTTCTTCTTTTTAACTGACTTCTAAATTGGCGTGGTTCTATGTTTGGCTATACCGATTTTTTTCACTTTTTTCTATGGCCTAGAAGTGGAAACAAGGTCATGGCAGTGCTTCAGTAAAGTGTGGTAGACTGTAACCGTGTTAACGATTCGCACAATGGAAACTAACGTATCATTCCGCCGAATTCAAACCAGGAACTTTCCGAAACACTGTGTTCAATAAAAACAATTGGTGAAACAATTCTATACATAAATGAGGACGCAGTTGCGTTTTTGTTTAAGGGTCCTTAAAGAAAGAATTCATAACCACGATTATGGCACATGATCCTCCCACTATGGAACTTTCTGATTTCTTCGAGTCAAACCGGTCATATCGTCTTTAGAATCTATTATAATTATTATTTATCTATCAACTACCTGGGTTATTATTTCTATCGGTCAAATTAAATGTTCTAGTGATAAAATTGTTCTGTAATCTCTTAGTACTCAGTGTTAACAGTGAGTAGTGCAGGACATTTGCCTCGACACGTGTCTTGAAGTAGCTTTATAGCATGCCTTTGATAAACTTGTATGTAGCAATATTTTTTTTAAATAGGTAAATAGTTTATACAGTATTGTGTACAGCAACTAATTCCATCATGATAGTAAATATTTGTAATTAATTGACGCTGCTTTTTTAATTTTACTTAACTTTTACTATTGCACTATTCGATTTTTAGTAATAACACAGGAGATCCGTAGTTCGTGCTTAAAAGAAAACTTTGATCACCAATCTTACTGCGACGCAGAAGATATCACCATCTATCTCCTGTCAAGCAATATAATAACACAGGAGATCCGTAGTTCGTGCTTAAAAGAAAACTTTGATCACCAATCTTACTGCGACGCAGAAGATATCACCATCTATCTCCTGTCAAGCAATAATAATGCGTTTAAATATCTCAGAACCCTGAGGTCCTGGGCCTTTGGAAAGCATACGAGGGGGTCAGGAAATTAGAAACCAGTTTTTCAGAATAATTATTTTATTTTACTTTTAATGCAATCTTATTCAACGAGACAGTGGACTCGAATGTCCCATTTCCCAAGTACAAACCTTTTAAGTAAACGAATTCACGAATAGACGAACGTAAAGCCTTGATCATACGTATCCAGCCAAAGGACGAGACAGTACTCTCGGTCGAATACTTGGTGCATATGAGCATAGCACCAATTACTCGGCCGAGCGCTTATCTTTACAACTCTCTTTTATCACTGTCTCAGCTGAGCAACGTCTACTGTCTCGCCCATAGTTCTCGCCTTTTTACTCAGTACGTGTGATCAAGGCATGAGAGTTTGCTGTCAGTGACTGAACGATTAAAAAAAGTTGATTTAAAAAAATACATAATTTAGATTATAATTATTATAATATAATACACATTTTTTTGCGAATTGAAAACAATATCTCCAGTCATCCCGAAACATAATACCAAATCTCAGTCATCAATAACTAAACCTTTTGTCAATGACTACAGACACGATCTTTCACGTTGAGATTCTTGTCATTGTGACGCCGAAAATTTACGTCGTATTTATTATTTTGAGCAAGCTGTTCTGATAAGTTACATCAAAGTTAGGGAAATTATATATTGGCTAAACTAAATTAATTTTATTTTTTCTATATTTATGTTCAAAATATTTTTATTCATCCACTGGTAAATTGTCTTTAAATCCGTAAGCAACAAGATTTTCAGTGCAGTTTTTTTCCTAAAATCTACTATTCAATTTATTTTAAATCTTTTTTTGACTTAGATTTACCGAGAGCCTCTGCTTCCGCAAGGGTATCAGGCATCTTCGTACCGAGGGTCTCAGGTTGTGTGAGTACTAGAATACCGGAGAGGACGGCCATGGCACCAAACATTACTGACGGTATACCGTGCCAGTAGTCCATCTGTTAAAGAGAAACATGGTTAACATTGGTAATAAAGATGATATCAAAAATATTTCAGTTTTGCTGTATATGTTTGCTGTACAAAAACACTTAACCCTTACCCATTTATATCGTACTTAACTAACAAGAAACGCGTTATTTTGGCTGAGATAACTAAAAAAATTAAGCTGACCATAACAACACACTTACCAGTACTGGTGTGAGTGGTGCAATAATGGATCCGATACGTCCAACCATAGAGGAGAAGGCGAGCAGACGGTGGCGGTACTGTGTGGGGTACAGCTCCGACGTGAACAGGTACAGGGACGTGAACACCACCGAGATACCGAATTTAGCGAACAGGTAGACGATCAGACGTAGTGTAGACAGATCTGCAATAAATCAAAAGAAACTCGTAATACCATTTGTAAGAGCACCTCTTGTCTGTAGACTTATAAATTATTATATCAATGAAATCATGAAACGCTCAACTTTCTCATTTCAGTATTCATAAATCTAAACTTCTACACTATTATAATAAAGAGGTAAAGCTTGTTATTTTGTGTGTAGAAGGTAATCTCTGGAACTACTGGTCCAATTGGAAACATTTTAGCAACAATAGAAAGCTGCTTTAGTCCTGAGTGACATAGTCTATATTTAATGTACGCGTGCGAAGCCTCTGACAAAAGCTAGTATTAAATAAGAAATTATACAAAACATACACATGCATAAGGATGTATTATAGATATATAATCAGACCAGACTTACCATCAGGAATGAACGCGAAAGCAAAATTGCAGGCAGCGCTGAACAGATAACCTCCAGAGAGTGTAGGCTTCCTGCCTATCCTGTCGAGGATGAGGACAGCGGTGTAGAAGCCAGGGATCTCGATGGCGCAGGTCAAGATGAAGTTCAAGTGCATGGTGTCAGACATACTGGTGGCGTTGATGGACAGCCCATAGTACACGAAAGTGGTGGTAATCCACCAGAAAGGAGTAGTGCAGACGCGCCGCAGTAGCACGCGGGAGCGGAAAATGGTGGTGAAGAGGTTAGGCATATCAGCATCATCCGCCGTCTAAAAATTAAAAAGGTATATCATACAAAATATAATTATATAAACAAATATAAAGTAACTTGAGTAAAGTAAGTTGTAATCAATTTACGATGCTCAAAAAAAAAAATGAGATATAACTTAACATAATAATCTACATCTACACTAATCTACACTAATATAATAAAGAGGTCATCATCTTCCTGCCCTTGTCCCGTTTTATTTGGGGTCGGCGCAATATGTCTTTTTCTTCCACTCTGTCCTGTCACCCGTCACGCTATCACTAACTCCTCTTTCTTTCATATCGCTTCTCACACAATCCATCCATATTTTCTTTGGTCTCCCTCTCCCTCTCCATCCATCCACATTTATACTCATGGCTTTTTTTGTAACATGCGTTTCATCCCGCCTAATATAATAAAGAGGTAAAGTTTGTTTTTTGTTTTTTATTTTTTTGTTTGTAGGACGTAATCTCTGGAACTAATGGTTCGATTGGAAAAAAAATAGCAACAATAGAAAGCTGCTTTACTCCTGAGTGACATAGGCTATAAATAATTTATATAAAATGAATGTTAACCGAGCTATCACTACAAGAAATTTTCCGCGGACGAAGTCGCGGGTAGAAGCTAGTATATAATACTTTAAATACTACTTTTCTAAAATAAACTATTACTTTTACCAAAAAAGGGAAAACTAAAACTCAACTACGAAAAAAAAACGACGTTGAAAAAGTATGAAATAAAAAACCGTAAAAAAGAAAAACTGTAGTCACACGTTACAACCGCATAACTTTAATAACGCGTGACTACGATTTTAATTTTTGGTTTTTTATTATTTAATTATTTTGGTGTTAAAATACCTAATGTTCAACCCAACCGCCCGATCCCCGCACCCCTCAGCTATTGTGCTATCGCTTGCTACGCATAGCCTTAGAAATATTTAGTACGTTCAATTTAAAACAAGAAAATGTTTGTAGTTTTGATTTTTGTATGAAAAATCAAAACTACAAACAATGATGAAAAAATTTTAATAGTCGTAGAACTAATGTTGTTGTTTATGATGTTATTACCGCAGTCCTGAGAGGTTTCCGGTGTTTTACAAATAACTCTGTATTTATTATCCACTAACTAAAATCACTGGCAGAAACTAAAAGTTTATAAATTTTGATACCAACCTTAACTTGCTCTGGCGGGTTACATAGTGCTTCCATCGATTGCTTACTAATTGTCGTCCTGTTGCGTTTGGCTACACGCTGCAGCACTGTCTTTGCCCTGTCATACTTTTTCTGGGACAGTAGCCACCTCACACTCTCTGACAGGATCCAATAGTAGGAGATGATGAGTAAGCATGGGATGTGAATCGCTAAGATCATATATCTCCAGGGTTCGATAAGCCAGGCCATTCCACCGAGGAGCACCTGACCGACGGCGAACATAGCTGAGCATGTGGCGCTTGTCAATACACGGTACTTGGGGCCTACGAACTCAGTAGCTGAAATAAAGAAAAGATTTAATTTTTGATGCCATTAACCAGATAAAGGATGTACATGGTACATGTATAATAATATATATCTTTACAAATATACAATAGACTAATATACATAATAAATACGCTCGCAATAGTTAAATGCTTACCAAAAATGTAAGAAGAACTGAAAGTTCCAGCACCGAACATGGTCTGTAGAAGCTGCAGGCTCAAGTACATGGGGTAGTTGACGGAAAAGGCTCTGATGATTCCGAACACAGCCAGATTGGTGATACTGATCACGAGCGCAACACGTCTTCCGAATGTATCAGAGACGTAACCGGCGAAAGGTAGTACCAGCAAGTTGCCCACGCTGCTAAGAGTACCAGCTAATGCACGAAGCCAGTCTTGACAACCCAAGTCGAACTGATAATTAAACAGACATTATTTTAAGTATCTCATTAACATACAGAAAATATGTAGTTGATGGTGCTTTGTCATACTAACATCATAGACGCAAGAGTTGTCCCTCGCGTAAACGAATCCTTCACATTCCTGTTCTCTGTTGTTGAAGATGTTAGCCGGACAATAGCCCAGGGTGCCGTTTCCTCCGGCGGGCTCGTATCGGGCACAGGACACAAACCCATTCGCGTTGTCTGCAGCTGGGATTGCGTTTGTGATCCATTCCGGCCTGAAAACTTCGCTCTTCCCGGTTTCTCCACATTCAGGAATCTGACATCTAGGGGCACAATTAAATTAATGACTATGCGTCGTAAAGAATTGTACACGCACGTTGATTTAAAATGTTGCTTTGTATGGTTAAATAAGTATAGTGATTTAATGTGTAAATGTTGTGTCATCAAAATAAACAATGCATAAATTTGATGATAAGACAAGTGGCTGTAACTTCTTCAGAGGCAGATAAATACGCACCTGTGTGGAATGGCGGCGGCAGAGAAGATGTACTCATTCATGAAGGCCGACAGGATAATGGGAACGGAGACGAGCAGCAAGTTCAGCATCTGATAGCGGCCGAATTGACCCAGCTCGTTCACCAGCACATCGTCCAGGTTCAGCGGCCTCTCAAATAAGCCCTTGTGGTGATCTGGACCCTCAGCGTTATTGCCCGTCCGCTCATCCGCCATGACTATTTTTTTTTATATTTTCATTTCTGATTTAGTTTGTGCCTTCAGACAGAACACACGGTGTCTTCAGTCATGAGCTCCGTAGAAATGAACGGTAGTTCGTTGGATTGAAACAAGAGGAAGTTTTATCAAACAAATGTTGAGGATTAAAGTAATATAATAATTTGACGATAAACTATTTAGAATAGTCATTGTACATTATTTATGAAGGATAAAAGCGATCCTAACGTGCAGCGCGAAGACATTATGGAGGTAACGCTAGCGAAAGAAGAGAGAAGAAACTCCTGAGATTGTGAAACGAAAAGTGATCTTCTAAGTGTATCTGAACTACTTAGGTATTCTTGAAATAAATATGCTAAATGCTAATAGCTAATGGATTTTAGGGGTTGGAGATATTCCAATACCTAAGAAGATTATCCATTCACTGTTTCAATAACGTTTCAACTTGACAAATATGCTGGAGAGTACTTATTATCATATCATTTATTTTCCGACTGCGTCCAAAGGTTTATGTTGTTTGTGCTAATGCATATTTCTTTGGGAAATCTAGACCTTAAACGGTTTTTGGCGTTTTAGTTTGAGTGGTATCATTACATTTTTCTTGAGAGCGATATTGGTAAATCTAAGAGGAAAAATGAATTGGCGGATTTTTAATGGATTGTATTACCTGAAATAAAACGATTATTATTATTTTTTTAAACTAAATATTGTTTTATAGTCATGTTGGATACCAAAACAAAGGGCGCAAGAAATTTTTACACAATTTCTGAAAATTGTAACCGATTTCTGTCAGTTTTTCGCACTTCTTAGTGTGTTATAGTCTTACACCTTTTAATAAATACAAAGACTATAAATTTTCTTCGTTGATGTGTAAGACTCATTGAAGTTGTAATAAAAACACCATTTATCACATGTTATCGCAACAATATTGTAGATAACTGAATTTCGGCACGTGAACGTTATAGCCGAAAAGAAATACCTAAATTGCACAAACATACTTATCAGTTAGAGAACATCTATGCCTACTAGCTTCTGACGTTTTATAAGTACCCATGTAGGCCTATGTGTAATAAAAACCATTTTGATTTTAACTATAAATTCACATGTGGTAGCTAGAACATCGGGTAACAAATTGTATGTATTTATATAAATATCATATCTTTTCATTGATGAACTAGATTTAGACACCTCTACGGTTCGGACATTCGACTCTAGGAATAAGTAAGGCAAGGAAGACGAGTCTAGGAATAAGGCAAGGAAGGTACGGGGTAGGTTTTTTAGTCAGTAAGAGTCTGACTCTGGTTTCCTGCTCCGCCCAAGAGCGGGTTTCGTCATTCGATGATTTTCACCTACCATAAAATAAAAAATAAAAACGGTTCGGACGTTAGCGTTTCGCCTCGTCATTTTAAATACCGCGTATATCCCAGAACTGGAATAATTTGACTGCTGCGGTTTTCCCGTCCGATAATAATTTATCATATAATAAAGTGCGCTTCACCAGCAACGATTACATATCTATTTGCCGGATAGATTCATAATAGTATAAACTATCAATGAAAAAAATTATTATATGTTTTGAAATAAAATGACAAGCTACCATTATTATAGATTTTCATTTCATTTGAGAGTGTCTTAAAATGCACTTTTTCTTCTTCATCAAACCACTTCTCTAGATCTGAGAGCTTAGACTTTTCCTTACCCAAGCCAGCCTTGTCTCTTCTGTTGTTCTTAGCAATCCAAGGCCGTGATGACTTTTGTACAATAATGCTGTTCTGCCTTGGATTAGCAGTTCAGTTGTCCTGGAATGATTCTGAGATTTTCAAAGGCTAGGGTGTCATATTCATATCCATATCTTTATTTGCATTCCATAATGTCAATTATATAGATGTTAAAGTAATAATGCTTATAGCTAGGTACAATTATGGACCCTGTAGGGCACAGCAAATATGAAATCTTAAAACTAAACTTTATTGAACAATAATAATTAGGAATAATTAAAAATAATAATAATATACAATGTTAAAGTCGTTCAAATATTAATAGTTTTTCATTTAAAAATAACAATCACCTTAAAATCGTAATAATCCTAAAATATAATTTTTAATTATCGCCTGTAAATACTTATAAATATCAATTTTAACCAACTTTGAAGGTAGGTGTGTAGTGTCAGTTTGAATTAAATAATTTTTTTATCATTTAAGTATTTGTTTATGGTGTAGTATGCTTTTTTAATTAGTATTTGCTTAAGATTATTTGTAAATTTTGTGTTGCAAGTTTCATCCTTTATTGCGTCTGGTAGTTTATTAAATATTTTTATAGACATTACGTAGGGACTATTTGAGTGCATTTTCATGCGCGATGACGGTAACATTATCATATTCTTAAATCTAACTGGCCTAAATCATCTATACTGGCCGGGACGGGAGGAAGTCCTCTTCCTTACACATTTTATCACCTCATTAGCTCGTATTCCTGCTTTGCAGAAGAAGGTGATTGCTTCCTATACCCGTCAATTTGTCCTATGACTTAACCTAGAGACCGAGGATATAGCAGTGCTCCCATATCATTTTCTACCACCACTTTTGCTCGAAATTCTGTTTGCAAAAAGAAATTAATTGCTTCCCAAATTCCTGGACGAGAGAAGATCCCGCCGCTGATCTCTTCCACGGAGACATGGCAGTGTGTCAATCAAGTGAGCCTCCATTGTGTCCTCCTGGAAATTTGCTTCATTATGCGAATTACCCGGAGGGACAAGCAGCGGCGTATGTTATGTTTCTACTGACACTAAACACAAAGCAAGGCTACTTGCAGACAAACTGCATCACTATTCTTGAAGTTAATAAAAAGATAAAACTTTATAATGAGTCAATAAAAGTGTCAATTGACCAAAACTCGATAATAGTGTTTATCTTGGCCACATAAATATATCTTTAATGGTTTTTGATACCTACTAAGCTCCTTTAGGTTAGAAACAGCCTTGGTTGGCAACTCACCGTCATACACCAAAACATTTACCGAGCTAAACGAATTGAGATCAGTGTTTTGAGATGACGTAAAATAAGTTTAACGAGATGAGATAAAGTGAGACTGGATGATATTAAGGAGGTCACCCATAAAAACATGAAAGTAAAAAAAGTGTTTGAAACTCTGAAATGATATCTAATGTACAAGCCAAGCGTTAAGAAATTGAAAGGAAGAATATACAAGATTAATAGCAGAGTGGTAAACAAGATAAGGATAAAGATAAAAAGTGTCAGACGACAGTGGACAGATGAAATCCTACTTATATTATAAATTCGAAAGTTACGATGTTTGGATGTTTGGATTTTTGGATGTTTGTTACTCAATCACGACAAAAAGGCTGGACGGATCTGGATGAAATTTGGCACAGGCATAGGATACACTTCGGGATAGGAAATAGGCTGCTTTTTATCCCGGAAACCCCAACCGCAATACCACGCGGGCGAAGCCGCGGGCAAAAGCTAGTAAAAAAAACTTTTTACAAAAAAATATACCGACTTTACTTAAAATATAAAAATAACTTTAATTTCGGAAGTCAATGTTAAATAAGAAACAAATAATATCGAAAAACACCCTTATTTCACCCTTTATGGTTGCGATACACTTATAACCAGAGTGCCTATGACAATTTCAATGAACCCAAACCCCGGTAGGATACGTCGTTTTATTATGAAGTTTCTGTGTCTCCCTTTCACCTTCCGGCTCCTTCTGGTTCGATAGTACCCTAAAGCCAAAGTGCATCTCATAACAATTTTAATGAGCCCAAACACGGCTACATTGATTAATTACGGAGTTGCGTTACCTATCTTCCGGCTCCATCAACATCATCATCATCTGGTCATTTCGATGATATCATTTTCATCAACCTAACTATTCAAAAACATTTATTTATTTGTGTTGTAATTTTATTGTGATATCTATGTAAGTATGAAGTTCCATTGGCCAGTTCTGGTCTTTTTCATCAGTTCCACTCCATCAAATGTTTCTTTTTTACTGTAAACGCTTAAGATCTAGATGAAAATACCAAAATCACCATAAGTTTGCCTATGATATTTAAGGAGTTCCCTCGATTCCTCATAGATCCCATCATCAGATCTCAACTTGGTGACAATGGGACCCCTTCAGAACTATTTACTTTCGAACAAAAAAAGAATTTTGAAAATCCGTCTATAATTGGCGGAGTAATCGATGCACAAACATACAAAAAAAAAAATACAAACATCCGAACATAGTACCTTCTCCTTTTTATGAAGACGGTAAAAAAAAATTTGCACAACAATACCAAAAGACTAGAAAGGAAAGATTTAGTTAAAGCCTTTATCTAAAGACAAGCTCATCTTGCATTATTGATTTGTAGAAGAAGATGACCGTTTCCCATTCCTAGACCAAAGCCAGGTGCAGGATTTCGTGCTACCGATTGTTGCGGACATTGCAGTACTTCACTCAAGCCTGAAATCTACTGTATTCTCTGAGCACTAATGCGACACCCGGACATTTTCACATCAGCGATGGCTCTATTCTAACCACTCCTCAAAGAGAAGACCGCGCCTGTGGCGTGCCCAATGTCTATTAGGGTTGCAAAATGGAAATATTTATCGCAGTTTTAGATAGAAAAATGAATATGAGTGGGATTTGATTTTTGATTCAGTGTACAATAAAAAAATATCTCGAAATTTTTTATCGCTTGTTGTTTCGGCAAGGCCGCTTTTACCATCCTTCGCAGCACCTATGTCGGTCACCTCGGCATTGACAATTTTAGCCCAAGGGTGACTAGGGAAAAAAATGCAGACATCGATATCACGATAATGATTATCTGAAATAGTAATCAGGGGCAAAAACGTGATGCCAATTGGAATTTATTCGGTTTTTCTCGTACCTTATCATAATTAGTATTTGATTTGGGCTGGTAGTTGACGTATTAAAAATGCTTCAGCAACGCAGCCCTAATCCGACTCCATAATAGCAGCGTTTTCGTGCAAGTGGAGAATATTTGTCATACAAACGATAGAGATGTTATGGAGAGTGCTGCAGTGACAAACTTCCACGTGTATCAAACAAAATTTTCAATACAAGGATAGACCCCACAAGTGGCGCGTCGTTTAGAACCTAGCCCGATACGACGATAAATATAATGAATTGTAGCGAAGATTCAAAGCATTTACTTCAAATAAACCTTTACAGGTAATTTGGAAATGTCAAGAAGTAGGTCTGTCAGAAAAAAAATAAAGTGATACTAATTACACATTTCAAAAAGTAGATCTCTATAGAGAAGAATGTGCAAGAAACTCCATGGACTCTATTTAATCTTGTTATGTTTTACAAATACACATACATATTTTTGTAGCTGCGATTATGTAAGAGCAATGTAACTAAAATTATAAGAAAGTACATGTTCTAAACAAATTAAAATTAACCACTGGCAGCTAAGAAATGACCAATTCACCAGTCCCAACTGACAGCGCCCGTTCACGGACATGTACGGACACGTATATCAGCACCACTCAACTCAACCATTTTGAAACCGAATGATCCAACACACGCGCCATGGCAAACTCTCAACTGCCGTGCTCATTTACATCAAACAAGTTAAATAGGAACTCTAAACCATAAATTACTCCATGGTACTCACATTTACAAACATTGAAAGGGCAGCTCGCTCCCTTATCCGCAATTTTGCGAAAAATAGTGAATTGTGTGTCTAAAAGCATTAAGGATAATACCTAACGGGTTTTGAAGTGTTTTTAGTATCGTAAAGGTGTTTTATATTTCGCTTGCGGGATTACTCCACACGCGGGGTTGCTGCCTGGGATCACGTTTCGAGTCTCGCATGCGAATTCCACGCAAAAAACCCTGCATGCGTGATGAAGTCCTCATGATATTAAAAATACTCTAAGTTCAATTAAAATCATACAAAATCATCATCAACCATGAATTTCTGAACTTCATGCAGTTTCTTCAGAAAAGTTTCAAGGTTAGTAGAATGAGAGTTATACAGGAACAGAGTATTATAAAGGACGTCATTACCTTTCTGTAATATGTAGAGCGAGCTCTAAACATAAATTCATTTTCAAAGTCAAGCACATCGACTGTTTTGTGCGAGACTCTGCATCGATTGTCCAGTCACCAAAACGTTTATTGTCGGTGGAACATTAATTGGTTGAATTATAATTTAATCTCCTTGCTTATCTTAATCTCTAACATAATCACTCGAAAAGTGTGTTTAAAGTGATATATTAAGATAATATCGATATCTGTTCGATTAGATATGTCAGCTAATAAATGCGACATATTTTAATGTTTACCGTCCTTGCAAACGTTGTTTCTGCTTACTACACTAACGTACTTTCCAATATGAATGCGTCACAGATAATATCTATATCTATTGTATTTTGTTAAATATCAGCTACTAGCTGTGCCCGCGACTTCGTCCGCGTGGAATAGTTATTTTGGGCATCATATTTATTTTTGCAAACAACCTCCTCAGCTTTATAAATTACTAGCTTTTGCCCGCAGCTTCGCCCGCGTACATAAAATATAGCCTATGTCACTCAGGAGTAAAGCAGCTTTCTATTGTTGCTAAAATTTTTCCAATCGGACCAGTAATTCCAGAGATTACCCCCTACAAACAAAAAAACAAAAAAACAAACTTTACCTCTTTATTATATTAGTGTAGATAGCTGTTACCCACGACTTTGCCCGTGTCAATTTCTGTTATTATTTTAGACAATTTAGTTTTTAAAAGAACATAATTATCTAAAAGTACTTCATAGAGCTACACCCCAACTTGGGCACGCCATAATCTCGGCGGTAAGTCCCCTCTTTGAGGCGTGATATCTATCACGGCATCCTCACCTTCCGCATGACGCAGGTTCTCACCGGACATGGGAAGAAGGAAGAGACGCCCGGGTGTCGCCACTGTATGGTCAGCCCGGAGGATACGGTGGAGCACACGGTGGAGGTGTGCCCCGCTTGAGAAGAGCATCGCCGTATCCTCGTGGGGGTGATCAGCGGCGGCGACCTCTCGCGCCGGGCCTTGGTTCAGGCCATAATTCGCAGCGAAGAAGAATGGCAAGCGGTCGCCTCCTTCTGCAAAGCAGTAATGCTCGTAAAGGAGGAGGCCGACCGCATAAGGCAAAGGCAACAGCGCCCTCGCCGTAGCCGTCACCGTCACCGCCGCGATCCCGCCGATATCCAGTCTCCTTAGACGCTGGATTGTGGACGGTGAGCAATGGGTAGCTCGCCGTCCGGTTGTCTGGTAACAGTCCAGACCGAGACCAAGTCGTCGACGGCGTGCACTGCTTCCGCGCGCCTCAAGGTGTTGTCAGCAAACTGTGGGGCCCATCAGGGGCGAAGCCTCCTGCAACTGAGGGTTGGTGCGAAAGCGTTATACCGGGGCTCTGGGAATATGGCAAGGGAGGAACGGGGTAGGTTGTTTAGTCAGTAAGAGTCTGACACTGCTTCCCGCTCCGCCCAAGAGCGGGATTCGTCATTGGATGATTTTTACCCACCATAAAAAAAAAACCATCCGCGCCGCCCGCAAGCAACCCCTCTCCTCGCCCGCCAGCCAGGCGCAGCGTCAAGTTTAGCACATCATGCATCGCGTGTGAATTTTATATCGGAGTTATTTTAAAATTGTAATATCTTCTAAGATGTTCGTTGAAATTAAATGATGTCAATGACAATTTTGTTTACAATTACTCTTAATCAACAACACATTTATTTGGATAAAGATTATATTATTATGTTGATAGAACTCTCACAAATAATCGGTAAAAATTGGCTAAATTTGATTCGCATAAAAACGGCTCTAGTAAGTTAACCTTAAAAGATAGACATATAGTGTCGCGGACATTTTTTTAGATAATTTTAAGAGGAATAATTCTTTTATACATATTTTTTTGGTATCTTAAACCGTTTTGGCAGCGCACGCAACGGAAGCCCTCAAAGATGAATAATTTTCCCAGTTTTTTCCACATTTTCCGTTGTTTCTTCGCTTCTATTAGTCGCAGCGTGATGTTATATAGCCTAAAGCCTTCCTCAATAAATGATCTACTCAACACAAAAAGAATTTTTCAATTCGGACCAGTAGTTCCTGAGATTAGCGCGTTCAAACAAACAAACAAACAAACAAACAAACAAACAAACTCTTCAGCTTTATAATATTAGTATAGATTATATAGATAATCTCTACAATCACTAAAATGCTTAAAACGTGTAAAAGCAATTTATAAAATATTTTTTTTTTTGTTAATTTTTTGTCTAGGCATTATATATGTTACGGGTAAAGCTAGAAGATGGAGTAAACCTAGGTTTACCCGGGTAAACTTAGTATTACCCAAGCTTCTTGGGTAAAGTCCGAATAATAAGTAAAATACATTTTAATTCGGGGTTTACCCATGCTCACCTAGGTCTACCCAACTCTGGCTGGGTAATGTTAGGTGTTGCGTTATTTTCGCACCCGTGGCGTAATTCTGGGGGGCCCGCGTTATCTGTTCATTACTGCAATATTACGTTCGCCTTTGTATGTTTTTTAAATAATAAATGTTTAAATTGCACCCAGATTTTCATTTCACTAATTAATTAGACAAATTAATTTAAAATATTACCCCGCCATTATTTCAGCAAGATAAACTGATGTGACATTTTGAATTGCAAAATTTTGCCGCCGTGTCCTCGTGGGGGTGATCGACGTCGGCCATCTCTCGCGCCGGGCCTTGGTCGAGGCCATGGTCCGGAGCGAGCGGGAGTGGCAGGCGGACGGCTCCTTCTGACGCTGCCGAGATTCCGATCCCGATTTCCGGCCACCGAAGGCATGGGCTTGTGGATGGGGAGCAATGGGTAGCTCGCCGTCCAATCGTCTGGTAACAGTCCGGACCAAGCCCAGTCGTCGACGGCGCGCACTGTTCCCGCACCCCTCAAGGAGTTGTCAGCAAACCGTAGGGAACCTGCAGAAGGGTCGAAGCCAACTGGGTCTAAGGGATCGCATCTGAAAGGAAGGCTCTGGCCTTGGTATATATGGCAACGTAGGTAGGAATGGGGTAGGTTCTTTAGTCAGTAAGAGTGACACTGTTTCCCACTCCACCCAAGGGCGGGATTCGTCACTGGATGATTTTTACCTACCATAAAAAAAAACCTAGCCTCCTGAAATCGACTGTTCATTTGCTAGCTCTCGTAAGCTTTCTTCTGGTGATATATTTGCACTTTGCTCGGTCGTCATTATGTCACTAAGTAAGCGACGTGCGTGGCCGCGTGGGCAGATAACGCGGGCCCCCCAGAATTAAGCCACGGGTGCGAAAATAACGCAACACCTAACATTACCCAGCCAGAGTTGGGTAGACCTAGGTGAGCATGGGTAAACCCCGAATTAAAATTGATTTTACTTTTTATTCGGACTTTACCCAAGAAGCTTGGGTAATACTAAGTTTACCCGGGTAAACCTAAGTTTACTCCATCTTCTAGCTTTACCCGTAACATATACAACAGTGAATGGACAGCCAGCAACGTTGTATTTATTTATTTTCATTACTCATACTCTGAAAGTAGGTGTAAAGATGCCTGCGGACAGGGTTGGAAGAAGTACTTTTACTCCCTAGGGAGTTTTACTTTTCAACTGACCGCTGTCTAAATATTAAAAAAAACTAGTTCTATTTTGACATTTCTACTGAACCGTGACCCGAATTTATATACTGCCAGTACAATTGAAATAACATAAAAATAGAAATAATTTAAGAATACTTTTTTTTAATGACTTTATTTTAATTTACTTTCAATTATTACATTAAAACTAATATATATTTGAGAAAAATGTTGACCAGACCCATTTTTACAATGACAAAATGAAAAATATTGACTGAAAAGCCAGGGAGCCGAACACTGAAAAAAAGAATTGGCGGGTAAATGGTAGACTCTCTATAATCTGTGGCCGATTTGATTTTCCTTTTTTTTTCGAGGTGTAGAGTTTTGTTTACATTTTGCTAAATCTCTGTTACAACAAATATCTCGAAATTTAAAATTTAAAAGCTTCAGTTATAAATTTAACGCAAGATTCTTAAGAGGAAAAAACCGCTTACCGCCAAATCAAAAGAAATATACCTACCTAAAAACATACGAAGACCTTTGCCGACGACTCAGGTTTTTATTATTTTTATTTTCCTCGTATTCGTAATGAAAAGCACAGTGTTTACCTCGGGTTCAAGAGTTATTTAGTCCCGAGAAATTTCTTGGCGACCGAGCGATAGCGAGGTCGCTAATAGTTCTTTCTTTCATCCCTCGTATAACAATGTACTATTACTTTAACAAAAAAAAAAACCGCCTTCAAAAAAAGCCAAACGATAAAAGTTCCTACACTAAAAAGTTGATAATAAAAATTTGAATTGCTGTAAAGAAACTTAATTTATAGTCGGTGCCAGCCAAGGTAAGTTTGGCAATTCTTCGGGCTATGTCGGTGACCCTGGTTCTCCTGCGCATTTCTTCATTTCTGATTCGAACACGCAAGGAAACTCCGAGCATAGCCCTTTCCATTGCCCTTGACAGCATTGACCATGACAGCTCTAATAAGCTCAAACAATGCTAGGATACATTATTTTATTTTGAAGTTCCCATGCCGACCTTCCACCTTCCAGCTTCATCATCACATCAGTTCAGTAGTACCTTACAGCCAAAGTGCATCTTATGACAATTCTAACAAGCCCAAACACGGCTAGGATATATTAATTAGTTACGCAGTTCCAGTGTCTACCTTCCAGCTCCATCATCATCATCAGATCAGTTCGATGACATTTTCAACATAATTATTTAAGATCATTGGTTTATAGTGCATTTTCATAGTTGCTTAACTACCTTGATTGTGATTATTTGTGATATCTATGCGAGTGTCAAGTTTCGTTAGCCATTTCTGATCTTCTTCAACAGTTCCACCTCATCAAATGTTACTTTTTGACTGTAAATGCTTGAGTTCTCGATGAAAATATAAAAAAAAACTATATAGTTGCTTATAATATTTGAGGAGTTCCTTCCATTTCTCATGGATCCCATCATCAAAACTCGTTTTTTTTTAAAAATGGGAGCAATCTAGAAGCATATCCTTTCAAGTACAAAAAAAATTTGCAAATCCATCCATAAACAACGGAGTTCTGAGGTAACAGACATAAAAAAAAAAAAAAAATACAATCGAATTGAGAACCTCCTCCTTTTTTTGAAGTCGGTTAAAAAAGGAAAAAAGTGTAACGACGGGCGATCGGAATTGATAAGTTCACTTCTACCTATTTCTCTGCAGGATTTAGGATGAGCACCCACTTCAAGTAAGACAGTCTTTAGACAGTCCTGATCTCACATAGACAAGACTGCCTCAAAAAAAAGCGCGGCGCGCGCCTTAAATGAAACTATTTTGTCCATGGATGAAACAACAAGAGTAGAGTTGGATGAAGAAAATACATATTATGCGTTCCAAATAAGAATAGGAAAGTCCATAACCTCGATCTGTCAAATTTTGAGCGAAAAGTACGGTTTACAAAAAAATCTTATTTGCGTATCAATAAAAAGTTTTTTTTTTGCTTTTTATTTCTAAATCTTAGTTAATTCTAGGTGAAGTAAAAACGTTATAGTTTAATATAAATATTAATTATTGTTTTAAGTCATAAATAGTTTACAAGATAAACTATTTTCTTTCTTATTTGCATTGTTAGAAACATTTCGCCCTTTTCTTCTATTTACCACAACTCAAACACATCACACAGTGAAACAGAGACACACAAAATTGAAAAACTGTATTCTGATTAAACTTTTTTTGTTCACGATTCGTAAGTAAATAATTTTTTTACAATCTTTTTTTGTTCACTCTACCTAATTTCTTCGATTTGACAGTTCGACGTGACGTCACAAGATTGCAATCGATCCTATTCTCATTTGGAACGGATTGTACTTACACAGCCGACCATAGAGGCTCCTTCATTAATTATTTATACCCAAGTAAATCTTTCCCATTACAATACGATTTTTAGAATATAGGATCCCTTTAATTTATTTTGCCATAGGTAAAGGCTGATTTTTAATTATCCATGAAACCAAATACATTCGGCATTTCAACCGAATGATTCGCCTGAATACGAATACCTCAAAATTCTCCCAAATACGCTGTGTTAGATCTCTTCCTATTCGATGGAGGGCAGGGATCTTCAATAAATGGTTTTATTACGACTTGAAAATATAAACGTATATTTTTCTTCAAGATTACAATAAAAAAAAAGGAGTAAAAATTACGAATGGTTTCTAACGACGAATAATGTTCGGAGTGAAGTTGGCGATGGTGCTGACGCCACACCGCACAGTCTTGTAGCACGCCGCACGCAGTGATGTTCACGTTGCTGTATGGTGACGCCTTTCGCTGCTAGATGGCGGTGTAGGTATATTGAACACGCTGAATACTGAATTTAAAATAAATATTCGGCGCAATTTTAATTATTTATTTATTTAAACAGTATGGCCGAAGCCAATTAAACTATTTAAACACATAAGAGTCGAAATAAAACAATAAAATATAAAACAATATTAAAAAAAGAATATAAATATTTAGTTCTTATGGTTCACCACAGATGTTTCTACATCAATGTAATATTTATCCAATCAGCCCTCGTGCTAGAAAGGTACATTCATGCAATATCACAATACCCTAATAGAAAGAATATCTACTTCTACGCGGACAAATTTAAACGTCGCGGGCACAAGCTAGTCTACAATAAAAATAGTACCCCTGTTGTTAGTTCTGAAATCGTAACTAGATGGCGTTGGCGTCGAATTAGATCTCGCTATCGTTGTGTTACACGGGAGATATGAGTACGGCTTGTCGTGGCTCGGCCAGACACTTCTTAACGTAAATCGCAATTTGACCGCATGTAGATTGAGAATTTTTGACATCAACGTAGCTACTGCTGGGCTGCGTTGATTATTATTTTGTATAATGTATTGATTTATTTATTAATTGGACAAACATTATTAAAAGTAAGGGTACAATGGGCGGTCTTATCGCACAGGGCATTCTCTTACAGACAACCTTTGGATGGATTGAAATATTTACTAATACTACTACTACTACTACTATTTACTTTTTTTTTTCGCTTTCCTTCAGATGAGATGGTGGTCAAGCGCGAACCTATAATCAATAAAAAAAAAGTCATATATAATAAACTAATAATAGACTTAGGTCTATGCATGATGCATATTGGTAGAGCCTAAGATGACATTATGACTTCATAAAGTCGTGACCTACAATGGACCGCATTAGAGGGTTTAAAGTCACCTAAAGAGTAAATGCGAAAGGCAAAGAAGGAACGAGGTGGAGTATTTAATCAGTAAGAGTCTGACACTATATCCCGCTCCGCCTGAGAGCAGGATTCATCATTGGATGATTTTTGCTCACCAAAAAAAACCTAAAGAGTAATGGAAACAGCTATGCTTGGAGTGTCCTTGCGTAATCGCATCAGACATTTACCGAGATTACCAAGGTTACTGACATAGCCCGAATAAACGCTGAAGCTGATAGATGCACCAATTAATGTTCTGCGAGCAATGACACATGAAGCATGGTCGATAAAGACGAAGAGTTCTGGAAACACAGCGTTAGAAAGCCTCCCAAAAGGTAGATCAATAGCTTGGTGAGGGTCACAGGAATCCGACAGATGCGAGACGTACAGTCAGCAGCACATCAGAATATACAAATCTGTCAGATTTCTCCAATACATTTTGAACCTTGTTATATTATGGTTAAGAGTTGAAAATCGTTTGCAGAATTTTGACAGTTTTTTGTAGTCTGTGTGTGTATGTGCTGCTTACCGTAAATGACCGGTCGTTATGGCAACATTTGAGGAGCATTATATCAACAAGCGAATGTGTTTCAGCTGAAATGAAGATGAACTTTGACTTGGAAGATGTCTGGACTTTAGGACGGACATTTTGTTTTTATGATTTTTTAGCTTAATTTGATTTCTTTGATATTTTAGCTATTATTACCTTGACATTGGCAAAATCATCGACGTTCGTCGATGGAGCTTAAATAAAAAGAAGAAGATGATCTTTGCTAATGGGGCATAATCTTTGAAAAGAAAGTCTAACTAACTCAGGTGGCTTATCATTTTGATTATTAAGTGCCAACCGCTCATTCAGGACGACTGATACTTGTATTGCACGTTGACATTATCGTTTTTTCATTGTTGGTATCTGCAGTAGATTCACAAAGAAGCTTCAGGTAATCCAATGCAATATGGCTCTTTGTCCTCAGCCCTGATAAGAGTTTAAAGGAATTAAAGTCGTAAAGATATTAAATTGAGTTTGTTAAACGCCTTTTGGTTAATTATGTTATCGTAGATTATTGTAGATGCGATGTGCTGTGGGCTTTTAAAGCCCACACAAAACCCACACACTTTGCAAAGTGGATTAAATAATTTCGTAGCTCTTATGTGAATATAACTGCTCTCAAAACGGTGAAGGAAAACATCGTGAGGAAACGGACATGTCCTAGAATCAAAAATTCGAAAACATGTGACGTCCTTCAATCCGCACTGGGCCCGCTTGGTGGAATATGGCCCATTTCTTCTCCTAGAGAGGAGGCCTGTGTCTCAGCAGTGGGAACATTAAAAAAAGGCTGATGATGATGATGTGAATATTAGTTATAGTCGTCGTGACTTAAGGTTAAACTAGTCGCGGGCTCAACCTCATAGGTGGGTGCGGTCAAAAAGCGCGCTGGTTCATCTTACATCGTGTCCTATAGATTTAGTATCATTGATGAGCAATCATATATACAGGTTTAATATGCACAAAGTGTAGTTTACATGCACACAAACACCGTTACAAACTGGAACAATATTACACGATGCGAAAAACTTGGGAATAATGGTGCGGAAGATCCAGTTTTCTGAATAAAATACTGCAAAGTACCTATAAATCAATTACAAATAAATTTTATAGAAATATTTGGTACAAAAAAATTTTTGCTGGTTTTTGTTACTTTTTTACACTCAACATAGCGTTAGAATAACAAAGAAAAACGAAACTTTGTTGGCTCATAACTTTTTGATGACCTTTTTTTATATAAATCAATATGAAGGTTAATTTTGGATGGGTAATGTCAAACAGTGGAGTAATATCCCCCCCCCGGGGTGGAAAAAATATCGCCTAGTGTAACCTTAAGCCTATTCTCGAAAAGCGTAACTATACCACCGTGATAGTCTGTTTCGTTATTTAGGCAAATGTGTCTTCTTTAGGTATGGTACCTATAAATACCTGTGTAGGAAAATCAAATACTTCAGTAGGTATTGTTAGTTTTCATTAATTTTATTAACAAGATTATCTTTTACAGGAGTGCAAGTTCAGAGACACGGTAGCAAGTTCACCAAGACGAGCCATTCTTACATACATTATTATTTACTAGTTTGTACTTCGTTACCCGTATTACAAGTATAATATTAGGTAAATATCGTCACGTGAGAAGTTTAATCCATACACAATTATTCATCTCCCGACATTTGAAATACCAAAATGTCATAACGATTATGGTGAGAGTGTATGGAATGTCAGTCTTGCCCGAATACTAAACAAGTTGCCAAAACACATAGTTTGTTAAATGCAAAACAAAAATAAAAGGCAGACCTACAACATATTGAAGCGACATTTAATGAATTGTAATGGAATAGCAACTCCTTAACTGTAAAATCTTTTCTGTTTAATTTTAAGATTAAGTTAAGAATTGTATAAAACTGTGTTCTAGTAGAAATAAAGAGCTTTTTTTTCATTCATAGACTCTGAAATGGACCTTTATTCATTTTGGAATCTGGAAAGGAATTATTTTTTACAAAAAAAGAAAAACTTCAATTAAAAAACCGGCCAAGCGTGTCGGTCACGCTCAGTGTAGGGTTCCGTAGTATCTTGTTCATTACAAATTTCTCACAATGTAACACAACTCTTAAACTAAAACGTAACAGCGCGAAATAGCCAAAAACAGCGCTATCTCTCGGAATTGGAAAATCCACTTTTTATTTTACCATTTTTTCGGTGTGGTTGATACACGTATACCAATACGTGCCAAACCACTCCGACAAATTGGTACCAACCAAGTTCTAGATGAGTACGGAACCCTAAAAAAACTGCGAAAAAAATTAATTTCGAAAGTCGCAGTTTTGTTACTTCATTATTTGGTAATAACTCTTTCTATGTTTGTTTGCCATTTTTAGGTACCTATTATAATTTTATAACTGATGATTCTAAACAGTAATTATTTATTAAGAAGATTGTTATCCTATTACAAAATAATACATTTATATCTAACTAAAGATTCACTATTTATTTCATTTTGTTGCTGTATGAGGTAACATGATAATAGATCTATTACTTTCATCGACAAATTAAGCTCTATAAAAAGTTTGTGCTGTCAAACATACGTTATATATAACAATTAAAACTAATAATTCATAGACATAAAATACACAGTCAATAGTAAACTACCAATATTAATGTATAATATCTTACAGATACACTACATTCACACTCATGTCATTACACTCATCACTAAAACTTAAGCTAATAATAAATTAAATATAACAAACAGCTCGATCATTATTATTTTTTGTTATAACTGCAATAGAAAACCACTTTCTGTAAAAATGTCAAATATGCAAAAAGAAATCCAAAAAGCGAGTACACAGAATAAGCCAGGATAGAGCTCACTAGCGTAAACGTACAAACAGATCTGATACTTTTCGTCTACCAACAGACTCGACTTCTTCCGTAAACAGGAAAGAGGGTTGGATAAAAAAGATCTGATGAAGAACTTACTATTGAGATAGGCCATAAAAAATAGCAAATCTTCCAAGTCCAAATATATTTTTACCACCATTTCATATACCATGCCAGTATAACTGTATTAGCCAACGCAACGGTAATATGCCATGACTCACATACATACACACAATATATATATTCCACAGCTAATCTAATCTACATTAATTATTAAAGATCCATTTTTCTATCATATTAAAACATCTACTCTACAGTGACCTTCTTCTGTTTGTCCATGTTTTCGGCTTGCTCGATGGTGTCTGGCAGATGCGTCTTTAGCGTCTCTGGAGTCAGCAGCATCAGTAGCCCCGCTGCGCCCGCCATCACACCGAATAACAGGTACGGGAGTGCTTCCATGTACGCCATCTGAAGAAATAGGAAGATTCAGATAACGAATGGAATCACCTGACGTTATCAAGCCTTTTTAATTGCTGGGACACAGGCCTCCTCTTTAGGAAAGGGAATGGACCATAACGCAGGCCCAGTGCGGATTGGTGGATGTCAAAGATCTTCGAATTTGTTATTCTAGGACAGGCCGATTTTCTCACGATGTTTCCCTTCACCGATTTGTTATTTTCTGACGTAAATAAATAATAATAACTTGCCTTTAAGTACTGCTGATGGCGGTGTGACTCCGCCATAATATACACACCTTGGAAGATAAGAGGCAGATGATGACTGAATAACGGGGAGCATCATAGCGGTTAGCCCTTGTGGCAATGAATACGGCGCTCGCCGTCCGGTAAGGCCTTTAGAGCCTAATGTGAAAGATCCTCGTGACCAGTTGAAGAGTTTCCAAAGACGGTACTCATGTAAAACGGAGGATTGCATTGACAGTGCAGGTAACATTCCAGAATGTTTTAATAGGTACTGATGGATGATGATATTATTGTAAATCTAAACAATACTGACCAGTAGCGGTGTCTGCGGTGCCACCACATTGCCTATCCTACCGATCATAGAGCAAGTGCCGAGCATAATCTGGCGCGCCTGCGTGGGGAACAGCTCCCCTGTGTAGATGTAGACGCTGCTTATCGCCATGCTGATGCACAGCTTGCCCAGCAAATTGAGGGTCGTCTGCAGCCAGGGTATTGCTGCAATCAAAAAGAGAGAAGTAGTGGTATGAGATTGTAGTGGAGTAGTAGTGGAGAAGGGTAGTGATGTAGTGGTCAAACACGAGCCTATCAATAATAAAAATAAAAAAGTGTTAACATAAACTGAGTCTGATCAGGAAATCTCAAAAAAAAAATATGCAACATAATTTCATAACAATATTTTTCTTATGTTAACCTCAGAAAGTATGCAACTTATTAATATACACGCTACATATCAATATGCATATTTTTTAATAGTAGCCATGTAATCTTAGAAGTAAAGTAAATAAAAATTAACTTACACACAGGTACAAAAGGTATCGCTACAAGCGACAACCCACAGATGATGAGCGCAGTCATGCTGCAACTTTTTCTGCCGAACCTGTCAAGTGTGAGCACGCTGAGGCAGTACCCGGGGATCTCCACCAGCGACGTCAGGATGTAGTTCACGTAACTGTTGCCCGCCAGTGACACCGAGTTGATGGACAGTCCGTAGTACACGAACGTCAGCGTGATCCACCAGAACGAGCACACCAGCAGACGCAACATCAGCGTCTTTGATCTTACTATTTGCATTATAATAGATGTTTTATCTTCCTGTATTGCAGCTTTGTCATCTATTTGGGGAAGTTTTTCAGGTTCTTCAGTCAGCAGCTTAATAGTGTCCGAAGACAGTTCCTTTCTATTCATCTTTGCCGCTTTGAAGATAATTTTGGCAGCTTCCTTATTTCTTCCTTTGCTAAGTAACCAGCGGACACTCTCATCTATGAGCCAATAGTATGTGATGAAGATGAGTGAGGGTGCATAGATTACCAGGGTGTAGGTCCTCCAGTAGGAGACAAGCCAGGCCACGCCTGCTGTCAGCGCCTCACCCACAGCCCAAGTGCAGAAGACCAGGTTACCACCGAGCACCCGCTTGTCTAGGCCAACCATCTCGAGAGCTGGAACAGGCCAATGCAAGATTTAAAAAGTATATAGTGCATTAAATCTGTTATTTTATGATTGTCGTCGAAAATAATAGCGCCTGGTAGAAAGTACAGAATACATTACGTCTAAAATATTTGATGTGATTATTTGTGTAGTGTGCTGCAAAGTGCAAAAAAATCGAACGTAATTAGGGTACCTAAACCAAAAATATCGACTTCCGAAATTTCATGTTAGATCGAGAAGTAAAATGCAGTGGTCTGTATGGAAAGGCTGTAAGTCGGCTTCGCACCCAGGTAGGCCACTGCAAACACAATCTAGCAAACTGGGGGTTTATAGATTCGTCGGATAGTCAGTGTGAGTGCCGTGCTGTTCAAGACATGAGCCACACGTTGGAGTGTTCCAGGTGCCCTTACTTTGCACTTTGGAGGATTTAATGAGTGCCACCGATGCTGCGGTCAACGTAGTCTCCTACAGGACCCAATCAATTTTACGATTATTTTTTTTTAAAGAAGATGTATATCATGTTAGTTGAATGGTATTATGTTGCAGTTGTTAAATAAACTAACAATTAAAGTCCAATTAATTAAATTTTACGTCATAAACCCTCTATCTACACTAATATAATAAAGAGGTAAAGTTTGTTTTTTTATTTTTTTGTTTGTAGGAGGTAATCTCTGAAACTAATGGTTCGATTGGAAAAATTGAAGCTATAATAGAAAGCTGCTTTACTCCTGAGTAACATAGGCTATAAATTATTTATATAACATGGATATTAACCGTTCTATCACAACTTTTGTCTCACAAATTTTCCGCGGACGAAGTCGCGGGCAGAAGCTAGTTAGAAATATACAAATATTTAATCTATGCGGGAACCGAATTATTCAGCCTATTGCTTAACCACTACGTCAACCGTGCTGTAAACTGATTATGTTTCAATAAGATATTTTTCTCTAACAACTGACCCAGAATGAAGCCGGTACTATAGAGGCCACCTCCCACGAAGGCATCGATAAACTCGAAGCACAGGTACATGATGTAGGATTGCGAGAAGGCACGGATGATGCCCACCAGCGCGGGGCACACCGCTGTGATTACCAGGGCTGTGCGACGACCGTACCTGGAGGAAAGTGAAGAATATAATATGAAGCTATTTTTGGAGCGCGAAGTTCTGGGGGTGCAAGATCTTTTAGTGTATACAGCACATTGGTATTTGAGTTAGTTTAGGCAACCAGTGGTAGTGGTACGGCACAAAGACTCACCAAATTTAAGAAACAGTAGGCGCCCAGCAGGGTCGAAGCCTTCTGGGGCCAAGGGTTGATGTGAAAGCGGAAACCGGGGCCCCGGAACTAAGGCAGGAATGTACGGTGGGTCGTTAAGTCAGTAAAAGTCTGACACTGTCTCCCGTCATTCGATGATTTTTCCCACCGAAAAAAAAAAACAAAGAAGCAATGAGCAGGCACAGCGCTCGCAAAACGGATTGCCGTTGAGGCCGAAAGGTTCTGGAATGGCGACCACGTACCGGAAGACGTAGAGTTGGAAGGCCTCCTATAAAGTGGGCCGATAATCTGTTAAGGGTTGCAGGAATCCGGTGGATGCAAGGTGCACAGAACCATTCATTGTGACGAAACCGTAGATATCTTTCGGCTGAAATGATAACGTTGATGAACCAGTAGAAATTCGGCACGTCACATTATGTGTCCTCTAAATTCATGCGGAAGGAACGGCTCCATACTGAATAGTGGTAGCGGAAATTCAGAGCACCTTCCCCGTTGTTTACAGCGCCCCCCAATTGTTGGATGTAATTCAAATTCATTTATCACTTTTGTGAACACAGGGTACAAAGATCTTATATAAAATATTCCGTCCAACCTTTGATCCATCAAAAGGCATACAAAGTAAATTAATAAGACAACGAGGCGTAGATTGTTCCTTGCATACACTTCTTGTTTAACATTCTCGCAATATATCTTGTGATTGTGAGACCCTTCCAAAGTAATACATAGTTATTTTGTATGGGGCCTTTGGTCGACTGGTACGTAAGGGGTACCACTCAATCACAAGAGCCATAATTTTAATAACCATGCGAACAAAAATACACCTGCTCTTACATATTATATCCCCATGTTATCTTTATAAATACTACAATTATTATATTCAACAACGCTGTCTAATCTCAAACTAAGCAGAGTATAAGATGCTATGAGTACTCGGCAACTGATAAACATATTTACATGATACATTACACATTCACAAGAAAAACTATCATAATCATCACACAAACTTTTGTCATGGGTGGGAATCGACCCCACGACCTCCGCCTAAGATACTAAACTAACAGGTCTCGTCAGATGATCCTTCCTTTTCTGTAGATGATGTAAAAATTTACTCAAACACCATGTGTCAGATACCTCTGTTATCATCATAATAATTTCAGCCAAAAAACGTCTACTGTTGGACAAGGACCAGAGAGAGACTCTGGTACGTGGTCGCTACTTTCGGCCCCAATGATCATCTGTTCTGTGTACAATTTGCTCTGTCCATTGCCACTTAAGTTTGGCGATTTTTCGTGTCATGTCGATACCTCTGCATTTTGATATAGAATAATATCTATATCTATGTTAAAAACTTACATGTCTGATATGTAGGCGGTAACAGGCAGCGCTCCGAACAGGCCGGCGACGTGGATGGTGCCCACCAGCGTACGCTTCCACTCCTCACACGCAAGGTCGAACTGAAACGTACAGACGAGTATGTTACGAGATGCCGAAAAACGTAACCTCGAATAACACTTTCCCGAAAGTATACTAATACGAAACACGTAACAACGAATGCACGCTATAGTTCGTTTTTTAATCCTAGACTACGATTTGACAACTCAGAATGGCACACTCTAGAAATTTGTTCCCAATTTTCTGGAGTTTGACATTTAAAGTTGTTAAACCGTAGTTTAGGATTAAAAAACAGCCTATACAACGGAACTCTTGGCAACAAAACCACGCCATCTCGAATTACATGATCCCGAAAATGTGATATCGATTAACTACGTGTTTCGATGTTCCTTTTATGATGTTTGCAAAGAATAAAAAATAATTATTCACCATAACCTAAGGGAATGAAATCTTCCACCTCACCCAATTTCGCTGAGATGGATATCTTATTACCGAAAAAAAAATGTTATGGCTAGATGATGTCTACTAATTCAGAAATAGGGTAACTTTACCGGTTCTATGGTGTTCATTTCGCATATCTCTAAATGGTATTTCAAGGGGCGACGACCTTGCTGACTTGCGCTTATTGAGCCGATACAGTCGCATATCTTATCGAGTTCTGAATCTGTATTGATATGATCTATGAAATAGTACTATCTATCGTCTTAGAAAGACTTTACTTTTCTACACATGTGTGATACTTGAAGCCTATCTACAGTTAGAGAGATTATTTTACGTAGGTATCACCTTTGAATACACAGGCCTCTTCTTAAGAGATACGTGAAGAATAATATAATGCGGCAACAGTAAAAAAAAACTAGCCAAGTGCGAGTCGAACTCGTACACTGAAGGTCCCGTACAAATAACTTACGTAAATCGTTCAATTTCTAAATTGAGTCACGAAGATTTTACCAAACTGAAAAAAGTATTATTTTTGTGAAGTAACAACAAATTTTAATTTCACAGATTTATTCCTATAATTGTGCTATAATACCTAGCTTCATGCTAAATATGGTTCTAGGGTTCTAGGTTAACGAACTATCGAAGACACTTCCTCCCGTTCATCGCTAAGTTCATTTTAGCGTACACTCGAAACTAATACTTGAAAGGTTTGGTTTGGCGCCGCGCCGCAGAATTCAAGCGATTCTTTTTATGTGATTAGGCAGAAATTACCGCTATAGTACCTACTTTAGCCGCTTACCCTATGAATTTTGATTTCCTTAAGCGTGTCAAAATATACGCTTTTAGCGATGTCAACGGCCTTTTTTGAGTTTACTTGGAAGTTTTATTTTTTCACTGCTTCAAAGGCACGCAGAACTGAGTGTGTGGTTTTAATTAATTTAAAATCGATACTTACACGCGTCGCCGAGATAAAGTGTTTTGACAGATAAACAGACGGACGGATAATAAAGTGATCTAAAAGAGTTAAGCATTTTACTTTTTTGGTATTTATTTTTACTAAACCTTAAGGGGTCTCCCCCTTAAGGTTTAGTAAAAATAAACTAATAAATAAGTAAGTAAAAATAAATTATTTTCAATACACTTACTCGAAAACTGCCTCTTATCGCACTCCTATTAGGTTCAATATAGCATGTATATCACCCAAGTGCTTTTTTGAGTTTATCACAACAAGGGCTTTTTTATTCCTTCCTTATCGTCACGGTCACGGGTGTTTATTTTGTTTTACTTAGTTTATCGAATCAGGCGCGAGGCGTCCCCCCGAGTCGCTGGACGACCCCACGAAATTAGAAACTGACCAGAGCAGATTTGAATGCTATACTTATATATTTCTACTGTATGTTTGAGATACGATTAATTTTTTTTTCTTTCTTTCTTTATTTTACAAGTCGTAAGTGTATTGAAAAACGTCGTTTGACACACGTGCAGATTTGTCATTGCAGCCCTCGGCTCAAACTTCCTGCACTTGTATCAAAATGTACTATAAACGTCTAATTACGGCGTGGGTTTCCTTCCTTTTGAGGTATGGAACTATGGAACCTTCAAAATAATAATAGGTAAGACACTAATTTTATATTTATTTGAAATATTATTGAATTGAAAATGACTATAGGATAACAGTTTTGAGGTGGGCAACTAAAGCAAAAATACTAGGTATGCAACTTTACCCAATAACATTCTACCCGACCTAGAAATAAGCTCCAAGACCTTGCTGAGCAGTCGGACAAGAAAACATCAAGAATTTTGTTTATAGAATATAAGGTAACCAATACCCACATCGGCAACAATAGTGTCGTGGTTCTCGTAGACCCAAGAGGTGCAGCGCTTGGTCTCATTCGCACTGAAGCTGGAAGGTGCGCACTCCTGCGCCGTGGGCACCAGGCGCTCGCAGCTGGCCCCCACGTCTGGCAGCGCCCAGGAACCCCAGCTACCCGTGACGAACTCTGGAGGGGATGACTCGCATTCTGGTACTGCGCATCTGTAATACATAATTTTCATTTGGCTTCTAATCATCTACATTCTGGTACCCAAACTACGACTTATTTATGATCGTTCCTACTTCTGTTACAGTTATAATCTCAGCAGCCCTTTTCTGAGCAGAGAGACTAAACTCGCAGAAGCTCCTTAGCCACTTATTATGGATTGTGGTATCAACCGACTATAATCCCTCTATGCACTATGCAAGAGCATCAACAAGGTTGTCCTTGGATAATAATATTCCACAACTATCAGACTACGTTATCTAGTCCCAAGCTAAGCAGAGCTTGTGTTATGAGTACTAGACAACTGATAAAAATACTTATATGTTTATAAACACGTACGTATTATAGAAAATTATTACCCAGACACAGAACAAATGATCGTGCTTATTACATAAACAGTTGTCCGGGATGGGAATAGAACCCACGACCTCCGAAATACTAGTGAGGGTCACTAACTATTTAACGATAGGCCAGTCAAATGGATGAACTTGAAATTGGAAGAAATGTAGACATAAGTGGGCATACATAAGAACATATGTGACCGTATGTGTGTATATTATCATGTTGTTTTTTCGTGTACAATAACTCTTTATTTCTGGCTACTGCACAGGCTCATAAACACTAAACATAATAATAACATTAATTATTATAACTACATTGTGTCAACGACGTATTGCGCTGAGCTGTCATGGTTTCATATAGCCTGCTGCGTAAGAGTCGATACCTACACGACACCCGTGTCGGTCAAAATTCTTCCTCTATGAAAGTCTTTAGGAGATGATCGACAACCGTACCACAAAAGATTTAAAGTTGCCTTTCAGCTCTCAGGATGAACTTGACCTTGACCATGACGTTTAAAGTAAGATTGTTTTATTCCTGTACCAGAGTGTGCAAGTAACAGCGTTTAATACTGCTATAAGGGCTTGTGGCAGGCCCCTTGGTCTTCATCTTTATGTACTCCATGACATCATCTACGTTTGTGGCGTGATGCAGACTTGAGAATTAAGTAGGGATATAACCGGCCATTACCGAAAAAAGGGCTCTTTTCAGGTATTTTTCATATTTGCACGTTAAAAAGTTATAATTTGAGAAGCATGATTACTCGTTTTATTTGGATATATTAGCATAGCGCTATCTCAGGATCTGTGCAAATATAATATACTGTACATTGTTACTGTCTAAGGTCGTATTTTATTACGGAAAAATATTGTCCTAATATTTTTTTTATATACTAATTATGTTGAATCTATTCAGGCTCGTTTTATTAGGTACTTACCTATATGAAGAATGGCATCCGTAAAGCTATACCTGATTATACTATAAATTAGCTTAAAATATAGGCGGATACATTCTGACTTACTTCTACTACACAAAATTATAATGTTTCCATAGATGCGGAGTTGATTGTTTCAATTTTAGGGCTAGCCAACGCATCATTACACTACACGACATCATTACATTTTTCAGTTACCTAAATCGACCTTAAATATCACTTCTAATAGTCTTCTTACACGTATAAATGAAAGGTTCAACTTGATAAATTACCCTATCGATGTCTTTTTCGCTTCATACAGGCGCTGCCTATATAGGGTGTCATTGACATGTTAACGCAAACGAATGCCATAGATCCAGTACATGATTCTAGACCCCCAGTGATAGAATTTTTTGTCGGTTTTTTCTTATATTTTTTGATGAATTTTTAACGTTTTTTTAATTAAACTGTATAAAAACGTCAATTTAAAATTTTTTGCGAAAAAAAAATGAGTGCATTACATTCCAAATTAAAAATGTCATCGGGTTTGATTAGAATAACGACTTTATTTGCCTCGATGATTTTTTTATTAATTTTTTTTTTGTAAAATTTTTTTTTTCTTTTTTTTTTAAATATCATTGGGATTGGTTAGAATAACGATTTTATACAGGTAAAAAATAAAAAAACAAAACTTTTTTTTCACAAATTTGAATAAAAACCGACGAAAAATTCCACCACTGGGGAGTCCAGAATCATGTACTGGATCCATGGTATTCGTTTGCGTTAACATGTCAATGACACCCTGTATAACCAGTGTGAATAATGTGTGTCTTTGCAGTTGAATGTGCTTTTGTCCTTGTAGTGTTCTGGATTTAAGAGTACTGAACACAGTTGTTAATTTCTTTATTTGTACGTATTATGTTATGTATTTTGCATACATTTTATTTGCGTGGTTACTGAAATAACAATCTTAGATGTAAGTTTTGTTTGAATTTGTAAGTGACTATGCTGCTGGTGTGCTTATTATAAATAAACAGGCTTGTAGGTCCCAAAATAAAGGCATACCAGTCATACCTGTAAGGAATATCAGCAGCAGCGAAGATGTACTGGCTGTTATAGACGGCACTCATGAGGATCACCACCATGATGAAGCAGTAGTTGCGGATCTGATAGCGGCCAAACTGGCCCAGCTCCAGCAGGATGGCATCCAGGTCCACGATCACCGCCATGTTGGAGAAACACGAGAATACCCGAGGGTACACGAAGGCTCACGAAGACAGGCCACGACACTCGGCCGCCACAGCCGTCGACAGTGTGGCACGTATCGCGTGCGCCGGCGCCGCCGCACACTCAGTATGTCAGGTGTTGCTACTCTCGCAAATCATAACTTTGCGACATGTACATTACTCCATAAAAATAATTTCGGCGTTAGTACTTTTTTTTTTTAATTATGTATTATGTTACGTATTATGTCTCTAATTATGGTTAATTAGAGACATAATACGCTATAATATCGTTTCTCTGGCTGTGAAAAAATATTTTCAACGGTTTTTTTTAATAATCATTAGAACCTACGTAATTGCGCTTGTTTAACCAGTTTTTAGCTGTTTAGTTAAATTTTATCGTTTGAAATTAAAACTCTTAATAAAATAATAACATAATTAGTTAGATCCCACCGAATTTCAGCCCGCCGCCGCCGTCGTAACTGTAAAATGTGTAAAAAATACTTCACTAAATGTTTGTGAAATATATTTATTCAACAGTTTTTGTTTTTCTTTATTTACAACTTGTGCAACATTTCAGAAAACATCTAAGACACTGCACAAGAAAACTTACAAAGTAATAATAAGCTAACGTATAAATAAATAAAAAAACATACGTATACACATTACCCAAAAGCATAAGCCAAAAAGTGGTAGCATCCCAGCCAAGACGATCAATTCTTACATTACATTATAGATACATGATTACTCATTCATAATTATCATTTATAATCATTTCAGCTAAAAGTCGTCCACTGTTGGACATAGGCCTCCCCAAGGGCTACCACAATTAATAATCTCGCATCCATTGGATTCCCACAACCCTTGCCAGGTCATCGGTCTACCTTGTAGGAGGCCTTCCAACACTGTCTTTCGGTTCGTGGCCGTCACTCCAATAACATTTTGTACTTTTTCTCATCAACAACAACATTTTGTGCTTTTTCTCATTAACAACAACATTTTGTACTTTTCTCGTTAGCAACAACATTTTTTACTTTTTCTCATTAACAACAACATTTTGTACTTTTCTCGTTAGTAACAACATTTTGTACTTTTTCTCATCAACAACATTTTATACTTTTTCTCATTAACAACAACATTTTGTACTTTTCTCGTTAACAACAACATTTTGTACTTTTACTCATTAACAACAACATTTTGTACTTTTCTCGTTAACAACAACATTATTTTTGTTCTTTTTCCCTTTGATAAATACTAATATTATAAGCAGTTACATGAGAAGTTTAACACATTAAAAGTGACTAGCACGAGTGTTTTACATTAACGCGTTCGACTAGTATTTAATTGTGAAGATTAAGTTAAAGAGAACATTCTTCACCAACAGAGAACCAATTTCATAACAGTTCTGCTATATTAACTACTAGCTTTTGCCCGCAGCTTCGCCCGCGTACATAAAATAGCCTATGTCACTCAGGAGTAAAGCAGCTTTCTATTGTTGCTTAAATTTTTCCAATCGGACCAGTAGTTCCAGAGATTACCCCCTACAAACAAAAAAACAAAAAAACAAACTTTACCTCTTTATTATATTAGTGTAGAAAATTTGAAAGATTTCATGGAGACTCGATACAACCTTAAAAACCGAGAAACAATTAATCAACCACGCTCTGCTAAGGCATTATATCTATAATATGTATGTATTTAGAAATATATAAGTATGTTTATCAGTTGTCTAGTACTCATAACACAAGCTCTGTTTAGCTTGAGACTAGACGGCGTTGTGTGATGGTCAAACAAAAAAATAAAAAAAAATGAGAATTTGCATTTTAGAGGTAAAATTGTTTTTCTTTTTCGCTTCA
Organism: Mythimna loreyi; assembly: GCA_029852875.1. NCBI lineage: Eukaryota > Metazoa > Arthropoda > Insecta > Lepidoptera > Noctuidae > Mythimna > Mythimna loreyi. Next base: position 603,513 of record CM056790.1, read on the forward strand.
AATACCATCTAGCGAGTTGTACGGGCCGAGCCCAAACGAGGAAAAAGTTTTTCAGCCTGCTAGCGTGGCAAAAAACCAAAGTAAGACAGATGACGATTCTTAAAATGAGAACCAGTGACAACGCTTACATTCAGCTGTTACGTCTTCTGTTGAAAATTGAAGACCTGCCCGGGAAAGCAATTAACTGACTACAAACTTACATGAAAGATCGAGTAAAGCAACTTGATCGAAGCGGACTCGATACACCATAAACGGCACGATTTATTCAAAATCCCATCTATCTTGTACACCTAGTGAACGCAAACAGACTAAAATTCCGTACAAATCCTTAGTATTTATATATGGCATAGGAATATTGAAATACTAGGTAAAGATTTAAACCAATTTTGTGTATGTTAAGGCATTTACGTTAGAAAGTCGCGGTAGCTGCGCTATTGGTTTCAAGAGGGTAAAAAGAGATAGGTCCAAGAGTTTCAAACTGAAGTTATAGATACCCACATGGAACTGTAATATGCTATCCATCATCATCTTTCCACTATATTAAAACAACTACTCCACGGCGACCTTCTTTTTTTCCATGTTCTCGGCCTGCTCGATGGTGTCTGGCAGGTGCGCCTTCAGCGTCTCTGGGGTCAACAGCATCAGTAGCCCCGCTGTGCCCGCCATCCCACCAAACAACAGGTATGGAAGTGCTTCCATGTACGCCATCTAAAGACATTAGAAGGTTTAAATAAGGAATGCAAATTGCTGACGTAACTACATATTATACAGACATCGAGACGTTAAGACCTCTCCGCAACCACTACGGTTATCTTCACAAAACACAATTGACGGCACTCAATCTATACTAATATTATAAAGCTGAAGAGTTAGTTAGTTTGTTTGTTTGTTTGTTTGAACGCGCTAATCTCATGAACTACTGGTTCGAATTGAAAAATTCTTTTTGCGTTGAATAGACCATTTATCGAGGAAGGCTTTAGGCTATATAACATCACGCTGTGACTTATAGGACCGAAGAAACAATGAAAAATGTGGAAAAAACGGGGGAAAATATTCATCTTTGAGGGTTTCCGTTGCGTGCGCTGCGGAAACGGTAGAAGATACCAAAAAAATATGTAGGAAAGAATTATTTCTCTTAAAATGATCTAAAAAAATGTCCGCGACAGTATATGTCTATCTTTTAAGGTTAACTCACTAGAACCGTTTTTATGGGTATAAAATTTGGCCGAAATTAATGCATTATTACCAATAATTTGTTAGAGTTGTATCAACATAGTAATATTAAATTTTATCCAAATAAATGTGTTGTTGATTAAGAGTATGTAATTGTGAACAAAATTGTCTTTGACATCACTTATTTTCAATGAACATCTTTAAGTCAAGAGTGAATAGGTTACTTCTAGGTAAGCGTGCTCCATCGTCGACTGCATCGTCGCTTTCCATCAGGTGAGATAGCGGTCAAGCGCAAACCTATTACCAATAAAAGAAAGAAGAAGAAAGAAAAGAACATCTTAGAAGATATTACAATTTTAAAATAACTCCGATATAAAATTCACACGCGTCGCATGATGTGCAAAATATGACGCTGCGTCTGGCCGGTGGGCGAGGAGAGGGGTTGCTAGCGGGCGGCGCGGAGGGTTTTTTTTATGGTAGGTAAAAATCATCCAATGACGAATCCCGCTCTTGGGCGGAGCGGGAAACAGTGTCAGACTCTTACTGACTAAACAACCTACCCCGTTCCTCCCTTGCCTTATTCCTAGAGGCCCGGTATAACGCTTTCGCACCAACCCTCGGCTGCAGGAGGTTTCAACCCTGAAGAGCCCCACAGTTTGCTGACAACGCCTTGAGGCGCGCGGGAGCAGTGCACGCCGTCGACGACTTGGTCTCGGTTTGGACTGTTACCAGACAACCGGACGGCGAGCTACCTATTGCTCACCGTCCGCAAGCCAGCGTCTACGGTGGCCGGATATCGGCAGGATCGCGGCGGCGACGACTACGGCGAGGGCGCTTTTGCCCTTGCCTTATGCGGTCGGCCTCCTCTTTTACGAGCATTACTGCTTCGCAGAAGGAGGCGACCGCTTGCCATTCTTCTTCGCTGCGGACCATGGCTTGAACCAAGGCCTGGCGCGACAGGTCGCCGCCGCCGATCACCCCCACGAGGACACGGCGATGCTCTTCCCAAGCAGTGCACACCTCCACCGTGTGCTTCACCGTGTCCTCCGTGCTGGCCACCCAGTGGCGACACCCGGGCGTCTCTTCCGCACGAATCTGGCGCAGGAATCTCTTGAACTTCCCATGTCCGGTGAGAACCTGCGTCATGTCCTGCGTGATGTCTATCCACCACGCCTCAAAGAGGGGACTTACCGCCGAGATTATGGCATGCCCAAGTGTAGCTCTATGAAGTTTTTAGATAATTATGTTCTTTTAAAAACTAAATTGTTTAAATGAATAACAGAAATTGACACGGGCAAAGTCGTGGGTAACAGCTATAATTTATAAAGCTGAGGTTGTTTGCAAAAATAAATATGATGCCCAAAATAACTATTCCACGCGGACGAAGTCGCGGGCACAGCTAGTATATTATATAAATGGTACTGAGACCTACTGCAGCCTTTAAATGCTGCTGGTGGGGTGATTGCAAAAGTGTCACCTATCATAAGATCGAAAACTATTAGGCCGAATTTCATTTCACCTATAATTTTTAAACTATTATCGTTTCGCCTTTTTTTATTTCATCAAAGTCACGTCTGCCACTGTATCAGTTGACCAATTTTGTATTCGATTTTCATCGTTACTCTGATGTTTCATTTCATCGGTATTCGATTCAACCACAATTGCATTTGTTTGAAGTACTATGTTGCCGAAATTAAAGCAACATGCCAACACTTGCACTATGAAAGAAGGCATGCAACAGGCTGCAACCATTGCTCCGTCGCTGCCGGGTTTGGACGGCGCAACGCTTGTCGTTAACGCTCACCACCGCAGCTTCGGCTTGAGGACCAGTTTCGACCAACCTGGCCTGGCGTGATTGAATCACACTCTAGGAATAGGACTTACAAAACCGTGTGCAGTCTTTCGCAGCGATCGGTTTCTATCTCTAAATTTTGTAACACCATATTGACTTTTTTTGATACTATTTCAATTTAATATTAGAAATGCTACCAAGTAACCGTCTATATATTTATGACAAAAATTTAATGAAATGTTTTTTAAAATGTTTTTTCGGCGTGGCAAAAATATGGAAAATAAATAATTTGGCAAATGAAAAAAGTTATTTTATGAATTGGCGAAACATTATTTGATTAAAAAAATACCTAACACACATGATACTTCGATGATCTAAAAATACTCTTATATTAAAAAAGCATACAGAAAAAAAAAACGGTGGTCAATAGTCTTAGGTAAAATGAAATTCGAACAAAAAAAAATCGCGCAAGGGATCGGTGCACTTACGAGTCATATGATATGCTCATTGCATTTTAAGAAGCAGACGATGACTAAAAAAAGAGTGGCACAATAGCATTAACAGTGCAAACTATTTTAGTACTGGTGGATAATTATTGTTAATTTAAATAACACTAACGAGCAGCGGTGTCTGTGGCGCCACGACCGCGCCTATCCTGCCGATCATGGAGCAGGTGCCGAGCATGGTGTGGCGTGCCTGCGTGGGGAACAGCTCCCCTGTATAGATGTACACGCTGCTCATCGCCATGCTGATGCACAGCTTGCCCAGCATGTTCAGGGTTGTCTGTAACCATAGTATTGCTGCAATCGAAAAGAAGTGTTTAACATAAACTCAGTCTGAACTAAATTCCTTGAAAAACAAAAGGATTAAGATGTTCTGCAGTACAGCACAATTAAATAATAATATTTTCCTGTATTAACGAATTATAAAACTCATTAAGATTAAATAATAGCCACCTAATCTCAGAAGTAAGAAAAGTTGCTGCAACACTGTCCGTAGGCAGTATAAAAAAAGTAATTAAAGATAACTTACATACAGGTACAAAAGGTATTGCTACAAGCGACAACCCACAGATGATGAACGCCGTCATGGTACAGCTTTTTCTACCAAACCTATTGAGTGTGAGCCCGCTGAGGCAATACCCAGGAATCTCCACCAGTGATGTTAGGATGTAGTTCACGTAGCTGCTGCCCGCCAGCGACACTGAGTTGATGGACAGTCCATAGTACACGAACGTCAGTGTGATCCACCAGAATGAGCACACCAGCAGACGCAACATCAGCGTCCGCGATCTGACTACTTGCATTAGTATAGACCTTTTGTCTTCCTCTATTTGAGCTTTGTCATCTATTTGGGGAAGTTTTTCAGGTTCTTCCGCGAACAGCTTGATGGTGTCCGAAGAGAGTTTCTTTCCATTCATATTTGCGGCTTTGAAGATGATTTTGGCAGCTTCTTTATTTCTTCCTTTGCTGAGTAACCATCGGACACTCTCATCTATAAACCAGTAGTATGTGATGAAGATGACTGAGGGGATGTAGATTACCAGAAGGTAGTTCCTCCAGTAAGGGACGAGCCAGGCAACGCCTGCGGTCAGAACCTGACCCAAAGCGTACGTGCTGGAAACCAGGTTACCACCGAGCACCCGCTTGTCTAGGCCAACCATCTCGAGTGCTGGAACATGTAAATACCAGATCAATAAAAATGATAGGTTAAAGTCAATATAAAAGTACAGATAGTTCAACTCAGTTGTGCGCGTGGCCCTATGTGCGACGCACACAAAGTCACTAAATTGGTAAGCAAGATAATTGTGTTTCAAAAGGATTTTTTCACCTACAACTGACCCATAATGAAGCCGGTACTGTAGAGGCCACCGCCCACGAGGGAATCTAGGAACTCGAAGCACAGGTACATGATGTAGGATTGTGAGAAGGAGCGGATGACGCCCATCAACACGGGACACACCGCTGTGAGTATTAGGGCTGTGCGACGACCATACCTAGAGGAATGTGAAGAATAATAACAATAAACAATTTGTTTTAGGGACATGCGAATTTTTGGGGGGTAACACGTTGGTACCAGAGTTGGTAGATAACCAGTGGTAATTCGATACATCGCATTATGTATCCACAAAGTTCGTGTGAGAAAGCGGTTCCATACTGAATAGGCGTATTCACCAGTCGAAAACCAGCGTGTCATCCCAGTTGTTAACAGCTCTTAGGAAAACAGCCCCCCATTTTTTGGATGTAAGACAAAGAGGCGAGGATTGTGTGCGCTTTCTGTTTAACATTTTCGCAAGATTTGCCATAATTGCGGGAGCTGTTCAGAGTGATACAGATTTTTTTTTGTTAGGGGCTCTAGGTGAAGTACTTCTTGCCACGAAATGTTGAATGTTAAACAATGTTAAAATCTTACATGTCCGATATGTAGGCGGTGACGGGCAGCGCACCGAACAGGCCGGCGACGTGGATGGTGCCCACCAGAGTGCGCCTCCACTCCTCACACGCCAGGTCGAACTGAAACGTACAGGAATTACATCATTACACGCTCAACATGCACACTGCTTCTCTTGGCAGGAGTCTGTGTGGGCCCATTACAAACTAGGATTTTTCAAATCTCCGGTCAGCACAGTATTGGATAGAGGGTAAATCTAAAAAAATTGAAAAAAGATTTCTGAGACTAAGTGTCATTGTAACTGGTTCTATGTAAGCGACAGACAATGTTATGTGATCAAACAAGTTTGAAATAGGTCATTTGATTCAGACTGTGTGTGTGTGTCTGAGACAAGACTGTGTCTCTTGTAGGTATGGTTTTCGGATTGAAGTTTACTTTTTTTTATTTTTTGCTTTGATCTAATATAAACTAGATACGACTAGATTAATATCCAGTAGGATCTAGTTCAGATAGATATGGTAACAAACTTACTGTTCTATGATGATTATTTCGCATATCTTTATATGGTATCTCAAGGGACGATGGAGATCATAACCTCTCATTATACATGATTTACTCCTGAGTAAATCATGAAATCAGTACTTAGGTATACCTAGTGCTGGTAGCACAAAATTTTCTTTTATTAGCTTCCCACACATGTGTGATATTCGAAGCTCTGCTATCAGATAGAATATCACCTATGAACACACAGTTCTCTAAAAACACATGTGAAGAAGGTTATATTTATATGTTAATGCGGATAAACTCAAAAGTTATTTCCAAGACACGTAAAAGGTTAAGTAGTATATGTGCGGTATACTAGTGCACCAAAGTAAAAACTATTGGTGGGAAAATTTTAGGAAATATGGATAACCAAGAAATGGCAAAAGATATAGTGTTGAGTAGAAGCTTATATGGACTGGTAACTAGAACTATGAGAACTATACGAGTGAAGGCTAAGGGTAGTTTTGGGGTCTACCTAGGGGTGACTTGCTTAGTCAGTAAATAGGCACCAAAAACAGTCGTTAGCACGAAATGAAGCAGGGAAAGAAAAACGTGAAAGCTCTGTTCCTCGTCAGTGTTCACTATGACCTATGACCAATATTCGATAATAAGCCGGAAATCAGGAACAAAATTTTCCCTGAACAATCTGAGATGTAGGATTGCCACAAACCTGCCCTGTAGATTGTATGCCTCTGAGTCTGTCTCAACATGAGTATGTTACTCTGGTCACTCACCTCGGCAACAATAGTGTCGTGGTTCTCATAGACCCAAGAGGTGCAGCGCTTGGTCTCATTGGTGCTGAAGCTGGAGGGTGCGCACTCCTGTGCTGTAGGCACCAGGCGCTCGCAGCTGGCCCCCGCGTCTGGCAACGCCCAGGAGCCCCAGGAACCAGTGACGAACTCTGGAGGAGATGACTCGCATTCTGGTACTGCACATCTGGAAGACGCCATTTTTCATTTGGATTCTAATCATCTACATTCTCATACCCAAACTACGATTTAATTGTGGTCATCCACATCAACTGCAGTCAATCACTAGTTTATTTCAATTAAAAATATACAAAAAGGGTTGCTAGCACGTTGCTATAGTGCTTGAGAAGTAAAGAAGTTTACCATGACTACCAGGAAAATCCGGAAGTATAGTGGAGATCCCAACCAGCACATGTGATCTGACTTGTGTTTTGTATAACATTATTATAAAGTGTTTTGAGTGTGAAGTACCGCTGGACCTTAGCAGAATCGCCGAGTTTCTTAGCCGCTGCCTTGACTTTTAAATTGGTTACTGTCAGCACTTTTTTATAATATTAAATTAAACTGAGAGACATATCTTGAGTATTTATTTTTCGAATTGTTGACAAAATAGTGAGGAAAAGCATTAATAGGTCACAGTGGCAACATGAACGACAGGAAAATGTCAGCCTCTTTTTATATGATACATTTGTTAACTAACAGCCATTATATTTATGAGCTAGAAAGATACCATTACAAAGAACTTCAATATCATCAAACTTAGTATAAATTAGACAGCTGTTTTAAAAATTCAATAAAAACAATCGCAAGGCCATGGTTTATTGCTAGTTATATTACTTAGATTGTAATAATCCAAGTTGATCCAAGTCCTTATTTATTTACTAGCTTCTGATACCGTCTGCTGAGTTGTGTGACGGTGTCAAAAGTATTGCCGTACAGTTTAAAAACCTTACAAGTACTGTAATTAGAGACATAATATAAATACATCGCTTGGGGCTAAAGGCTTAAAATATCTTAATATTGTCGTTATTAAAATCCTTAGATCTAGGACAGAGAGAGATAATATTACGTAGATCAAAGACGAGGCAAAACTGGAAAATTACACATTTTTTTAATGAAATGTAGCTTACAATTTTTTACTCATTTCATTTGGTAAAGTAGTCATGGATATATTAGTTTGATATACCGGTCTGTTCGATATTGGTTAATTTATACAATTTAAAGCGTGCAGTTTCCTTATGATGATGATGAAGACCAACAAAACTTTTAATTTTACTAAAAAAAACCCTCTCTGAAATATGATTTAGATCTTTAATTAATACTTATTCTACTACCACTAATCATTTCCTCATACAGGCTTTCATTTATGTATCAAATAAATTTATACATCATACCACAAGTAGCATATCTAATATTGTACCATGTACAACCCTACTTTTTCATCTAGCTTATGTTCATATATCCCAAAATATAGACAAAATCAGTTGTACCTGTAAGGAATATCAGCTGCAGCGAAGATGTACTGACTGTTGTAGACGGCACTCATGAGGATCACCACCATGATGAAGCAGTAGTTGCGGATCTGATAGCGACCAAACTGGCCCAGCTCCAGCAGGATGGCATCCAGGTCTACGATCACCGCCATGATGGAGAAACACGGGAATACCCGAGGGTACACGAAGGCTCGCGAAATAAGACCACGACACTCGGCCGTCACTGCCACCGACAGTGTGGCACGTAGCGCGTGCGCCGGCGCTGCCGCCAGACACAGCTTAGACACCGGTATTATAGCTACTCTCACGTCACTACTTTGGAGCGTGAATATTACTTTAGCAAAACAATGACAAATATAATAATCGGAATTCTATGTAGGTTTTTTATTTAGCAACTAAACAAATGGTTTCAATTGGTTTTTGCAGGTTTTTGTAATAAATATTAGCTAAATACCCGTAATTGCGATTGTTTACTTATTTTTAGACACTTGGTTAAATTATATACATTTAAAATGTCAAAGCAATACATTTGATCATTAATAATTTATTTGAAAACAGTGATTCTAAACAGTTATGGGCCTTAAAAATATTCTTCCAATAAAAATGCTTTCCGATCGAAAATCGTAAGTGTATTAATGTGTTATATTGGCTAAGTTTTATATATGTTACATGAAGCAATTCATGATAAAAGTAGATGTGCAATACTCTATGCTATACTATCATGTACAACAAGGTTTGTGTGAGAAGAAACCTGTTTTTCGATTTAATAGGTAGGTACTTACTGATAAAACATTAAATGAGTAAGAATTAATTCTAAGTAACTGGATGTGTAAATAAAAAAATGCAATTTATTCTAAATAACTAGTTTTATTAATGTAAATAACTAATTTTATAGTTGTGAAAATTATGCAAATATTCGTTACTAGCTTTTGCCCGCGGCTTCGCCCGCGTACATAAAATATAGCCTATGTCACTCAGGAGTAAAGCAGCTTTCTATTGTTGCTAAAATTTTTCCAATCGGACCAGTAGTTCCAGAGATTACCTCTTACAAACAAAAAAATAAAAAAACAAACTTTCCCTCTTTATTATATTAGTGTAGATGAACACAACTCCGTACATTTAAGCATTAATTGCAACTTTAAATTGTTATTTGATGATTCATATAAATGACTAGCTTTTGTCAGCGGCTTCGCCCGCGTACATAAAATATAGCCTATGTCACTCAGGAGTAAAGCAGCTTTCTATTATTGCTAAAATTTCTCCAATCGGACCAGTAGTTCCACAGATCCACAGATTACTTCCTACCTACAAACAAAAAAATAAAAAAACAAAAAAACAAACTTTACCTCTTTATTATATTAGTGTAGATGTAGATTGGTAAATAAAACTCCTCCTCCTGTCGGTCGGGATACACGAATGAATCAGAACATAGGATTCAAATTAAGAACCAAAATGCCTTGAAGCTCTGGTCAAAGAATCTCGGATACCGATCGTATTTGGACGCTTTTCAGAAACAGCAGGCGGGTATTTACACCAACAACGTTTGATACGACTGAATCCGGAGCGGAACCGCAAAAATAGCAAAAAGAGAAGCTCTGTCAACTGGTTTTGACACCAATAAAAGGGATAGGATAAGGATTACTCGAATTCAGCAGTATGTCATTGTGTATCATAATAGCTGTACTGCTTCCAACGTCTTATATTATTCAAAAATAATTTATAGTGAATTTTCCAAAGGGATAGATACAATTTATTAATTGTTGGCAGCTAAAACAAAACCCTATCTATTTTTTCCATTGGAATTGTAAATTATATAAAAAAATAAGAAACTCAGTTTGCAAAAATAGTTAAGAAAAATAGAAAAGAAGTTTTGCTAATTAATAAAACTGAACACTCCCTTTTTAATAAAAAGTAGTGAGATGTAGAACTTTGTACTAGAGAGAAATGAACCAAATAACTTCTTTCAATCTAGGTGAAGCGAGGAGTGTCAGACAGTTCCATCCTGTCAAAAAAATTCTTTACGTTCCAGGGTCACGGTGATTTAAATAATTGGCACAAGAGGTCACTGTAACTCTCTTCCACGAACAACCGTGTCCAGTAAAGAACTGCGTGAGGCAGAAGATGACGACGCTTTGGCACCTTGCTAACCTCTCCTCAAAGAAATTTCTTGCTATGATTGTGTAATCGTACCCAGCATTGCATAGCGATAATTGCCGTTTCTGTACCACTATAAGATACCACCAAAGCTCTTTTCGGCTACATTCATAGCTAGGTAAGAATGTTACAAGGTGTAGGTAAAAAACACTTCAAATAATCTTGATAAAATATATTTATGAAAAAGTTTACATTTTTCAAAGGTACAAATCTAGGGGCACGGCAGTGTGCTCACCAAGACGAGTCACTTTTACATTTATTAAATATACATTATTACTAGTTCCTGAACTGCCTTAAATAAATAATATTACAAGTAGTTACGTGAGAAGTTTAACACACTAAAGGTTCAGAGCGCTTTTTGTGAGTATATTTTACATTACTGCGCTAGAAACGTATTACACAATGTAATAAATTGCATTTGAGAGGCATATTTTCAAAGTAAAATAAAAAATATTTAGATAGGTCATAATTATAGAAGCAATATTGATTTTTATTGTTAAATAATGTTTAATTAATACGAGTAATAATTACCTTTTATAATGATTTATAAGAACTAAATAGGGTATTTTAGTTTTTGAACAAAACATTTTTAAATTAAACCTTGTCAATTTTTTTTTTTATAAATCCCGTAATAATAAGATAATTATTACAATTCAGGGTCATCTTCATCAGCCTTTTCAATGTTCCCACTGCTGGGACACAGGCCTCCTCTCTAGGAGAGGGAAATTATAATTGCCCTCTCCAATTTATAATTCAGGGTCAACTTAAATAAAATTATAAATACTTAAACTTTGAATTACTTTGTCTCAATCGAAAATTTTTGGCATTAGCTGTATGTTCTTATACTCCTCTAAATACAAAATTGTGGAATAGTGAACTCTTTATTAAAAAGAAGATTAAATGAATGCCTATTTTTACTTCTATACTAATATTATAAAGAGGTAAAATTTATATTCTTGTAATTATTAAATCCAAAAACTACTGGAGCAATTTTTAAAACATCACCAATGTACTGGTACTTAATCACTGAGTGACATAGACTTCAGTTTATAATCATATTAGCTACTTACTTTTGTGTAAGCAAAGGTATTAGCTTCTGCCATACACAACATTATTTTTAGTGTATACGAAACCTAAAAATAATTTGTTCAGAATCAATAACTGAATCTTTTTTAGAATATTTTTTTCCCAAAAATATTTAAAAAGGTCACAAATTGGATACCACCGAAACTAAGTCACAACCGGGTGCGGGAGCAAAACAACCCCTCAGTCGTGACTATGTATTTAACACATAACATAATAAACTTATAAATTAATTTTGTTTTTTTTTATGATGCATCAAAAAATCTCGTCTTTCTAGATTTTCTTGTTTTACGCTGAATTAAACCGATTTTTTAAATATTACTCCCTTACGTTGAAAGTTCGCGGTAACTGCGCTATGGTTTTCAAGAGAGTAAAAAGAGAGTTCCAAGAGATGCAACCCCAAGTTATAGAAATCTACATGCAACTGTAATATACTATCGGTGTACGGCCATCGCCACATGATTTTAATTGCTACTTTTTAACTTACATTGCGCTGAATTGGCGATACGGCTGGCGCGATGGCGCCTTCGTTGCGCATCCTACTTTGTTGTAATTAAATTTTTATTTATAGTTACGATTAACTAATTTAGTACAACCAATACTCTCTTCGAAAACGGATACAAAAACAATGATCTTATTTCTGTGAACTTCCCGTCTTCGTTGACAACACACTACACAAAAACACATCTCAAGTGTACGGGCAAACAGCTCGTACAATCGGTTATTTAAATATCCATATTGTAATAACACAACTACACCGCAGACACCTTCTTCCTGTTCATGTTTTCGGCCTGCTCGATGGTGTCTGGTAGGTTCGCTTTCAGCGTCTCTGGAGTCAGCAGCATCAGCAACCCTGACATGCCCGCCATCACTCCGAACACCAGGTACGAAAGCTGTCCCATGTACGCCATCTAAAGAAATAGGAACCTTCAAATAATGCAATCTCCTGACTTAAACACATATAAGGACAATAAGAAGTCAGGAAGACGTCTAAGCAACTGCTACTGGGAGCATCATTGTCAACACTTTTCGTCGAAACCAAGTGTGTTGTCATTTATTCGCAATATTCACTAATAAAATTACGCAATATTTATTATTTAGATAATACAGTTTGTGACATCCACCAATCCGCACTGGGCCCGCGTGGTGGATCATGGCCCATTCCCTCTCCTAGAGAGAGGAGGCCTGTGTCCCTGCAGTGGGAACATTAAAAGGCTGATGATGATGATGATGAATACAGTTTATTTTTACTATGACTTATTTGTATACACTGTGTCTAAATAATGTCTCATCCAACTCTCCTGTCGCAGGTATGCTAGAAGAAATTTCAGTTGAAATAAGCAGTACCTTTGTGTTTTTCTATCTGATTTTATATTTTTCATTTACATTTAAGTGTTTGTGTATACAAAAATAAATAAATAAATGAACTATGGGCTTGAAGAAAATTATAGAACTGGTACTAATTAAATACTTTACGTCGCCTATAGATGCTGCTGGTGGGGTAATTCCGAGCCATGTACGCAATTTGAATTTTGAGAGGCGAAGGACGGCTGTTATTCAAATATAGACTTACGACTGCGAGTATATAAGAATGATGGATTAGCACCTTAGCACTGATAGTGATATCACTATAGTAAATATCATTGTAGACTGTTTTAGTCCTGGTGGAGAATATTTTGTATAAATAATACTCACTAATAACGGCGTTTGCGGCGCCATCAGCGCACCTATCCCACCGAGTATAGAGCAGGTACCAAGCATGCTCTGTCGTGCCTGCGTCGGGAACAGCTCCCCTGTGTAGATGTAGATGCTGCTCATCGCCATGCTGATGCACAGCTTGCCCAGCATGTTGAGGGCTCTCTGCAGACATGGTATTGCTGTAATTAAAAAAAACAGTGCGTTAGTGTTATCAGTACCTATTTTTCGAAGAATTTAACAAAATAATGTTAAAAACCAGGATCTATCATGTAAAATACGAATGGTACGTAGTACAGCACAATTATATTTTTGAAATACCTTTGCTAAAAAATAAAAAGGTAACTTACACATAGGCACAAAAGCCATCGCTACAAGTGACAACCCACAGATGATGAACGCTGTCATGATAGAGCTCTTCCTGCCGAATCTGTCAAGCGTGAGCACGCTGAGGCAGTACCCGGGGATCTCCACCAGCGACGTCAGGATGTAGTTCACGTAGCTGTTGCCCGCCAGAGACACTGAGTTGATGGACAGTCCGTAGTACACGAACGTCAATGTGAACCACCAGAACGAGCATACTAGCATACGACACATCAGCGTCCGCGATCTTAACACCTGCATTAGTATCGATCTTTTATCTTTCTCTACTGGAGCCTCTTCATCTCTTTGGGGAAGGTTGTCAGGTTCTTCAGTTAACAGTTTAATAGTGTCAGAAGATAGATTCTTTTTATTCATTTTTGCAGCTTTAAAGATAATTCTGGCAGCTTCCTTTTTTCTTCCTTTACTGAGTAACCAGCGAACACTCTCTTCTATGAGCCAGTAGTATATAATGAAGATGACTGAGGGTGCATAGATGACCAGAGTATAGGTCTTCCAATATGGAACGAGCCAGGCTACCCCAGCGGTTACCATCTGGCCCAGGGCGTATGCAGTGGAGATTAAGTTACCACCCAACACGCGCTTGTCTAAGCCTACCATCTCTAGAGCTGGAATATGGAAACATAGGATTAATATAAAGGGTAAACACACAGGCAAGCTTAACTCAAAGCTGAGTTTTATCGCAACTAGGAGATAGAATAGTAGAATTCAGAACACAATTCCTTCAGAGTTAAGTCAAGAGTCCTTCTCGTAGCACACAGACTAAAAAAAAGCAAGTCAATGGTACGCTCACCTAGGATAAAGGCAGTACTAAAGAGGCCACCTCCCACGAAGGCATCCAAGAACTCAAAGCACAAGTACATGATGTAGGAGTTGGAGAAGGCACGGGCGACGCCCATCAACACGGGGCTCACCGCTGTGATCACTAGGGCAGTGCGACGGCCATACCTGGTGAAACGTGAAAACTTTCACAAAATGCTGTATAATGAGATACTATATACAAATAATAACCACATTTGTGCCTTGTAAACAGAGGCAAATAAAATCAACATCAACAGTCAAACATTTATTGTCGAGCTATGAAAGTTATCTTTCGGTTTGGATACCCTTTCCACATTTGGAGGTATGCGGAACAGAAAGTAAAGTCCCACATACCTCCGTTGAAAAGGGAGGATCCTCCGACCAGACAGGTGTTATCGTCTGGTGGGCTACTGCCCGATAGTTGACTTCGGGCTGTCGTATATGTTCCAATCACGCGGAGAACTTTCATTGCGCGATGCAGGATTCTTTGTAGTTCTTATGTGGCGTCACAGATTATTCGCTACATCACTGCCCTCCGGAGATCGGAGATAAATAGTTCTTGAGGCTTCTTGATGCGTGCCAGGCCAGTGGTAGGTTGGTTCCAGTGAATTGGAACCGGAATCCGCATAGTTCTCGGTGAGTCAGAACTGTCTGCCGTGATGCCCCGTGAGTCAAGTTGTGCTATCCCAGTGAGTCGGGATGATTGCTGCAGGCTCCATTGAGTCGGAGTTGTGCTGCTGGCTCCAGTGAGTCGGAGCGGTTCAGTGCGACGTAGGGCTTGACTGCTGGCGTCGACCAGGAGAGGTTCTTGATGGCTCTTCTTGTGACTGGCCGAAGGTGCAGGTGGTTAGCCATGGTCGCTGATGAGGCTGAAGGTGATGACCAAGTATGACCAGGATATCATGCTGGTGGTCAGGATACCCTTTGTAGCCGTGGGTGCTGGCTGTATGGCTCGCTGCTCGAAAGCTTGAGGAAGTGTCACGAAGTACATGCACGAAGGCTGCATTGACGTTCTTTTGTCGAGGGTCACCAGTTTGGAGGTATGCGGTACAGAGAGTGAAGTCCCACATACCTCCGTTGAAAAGGGAGGATCCTCCGACCAGACAGGTGTTATCGTCTGGTGGGCTACTGCCCGATAGTTGACTTCGGGCTGTCGTATATGTTCCAATCACGCGGAGAACTTTCATTGCGCGATGCAGGATTCTTTGTAGTTCTTATGTGGCGTCATAGATGTCGCTACACACCCCTTTCCATGCATGTTGTGGGAATTTATTTGTATATATACCCTAGGCGACCAGGAGAGGTATCTCCGGGTGGCATACAAAATAATAATAATCATTTTTATAAACTTACGTGTCTGATACGTAAGCAGTGACGGGCAGCGCTCCGAACATGCCAGCGACGTGGATGGTGCCCACTAGCGTACGTTTCCATTCTTCACACGCCAGATCGAACTGAAACGTACAGACATTACGTCACCATAAACTCAACATGCACAGCTACTGCTTGTGACTGGTTTTCAGAAGTCTGTGCTGCTCTTGTGCAAGCTAAGATTCTTCAAACCCAGGTCAAGTCAGACAGTGTGCAGTAAAAAACTGTACAATTTAAATAAAAAGGTTTCTAAAATTAGGTATCGATGCTGTTCGTTCTATCGATATATTCGGTAATGCGGAGTAGACACTGGCGTGTCACCAACAATTAGGCTCCCAGAAACCCGGGACCTTACTATGTATTTTAACTACAATATATAAAGGTAATCGGTACCCACCTCTGCCACAATGGTGTTGTGATTCTCGTAGACCCATGCGGTGCAGCGTTTGGTCTCGTTGGTGCTGAAGCTGGAGGGAGCGCACTCCTGTGCCGTGGGCACCAGGCGCTCGCAGCTGGCGTGCTCGTCCGGCAACGCCCAGGAGCCCCATATGCCTGTGGTGAACTCTGGAGGAGACGATTCACATTCTGGTACTGCGCATCTGAAAGACCACAGATCATTATACATAACATGATGCTACGGGTAGAAATTGGTTTCCCGTACAAAGCAAATCTTACTTCTTAGTCAGGCAATAGCTAACTCATAAAAAAATCCACCAACTCAGTCGTACCTGTAAGGAATTTCACCAGCAGCGAAGATGTACTGGCTGCTATAGACAGCAGCCGTGAGGATCGCCAACATGATGAAGCAGTAGTTGCGGATCTGATAGCGGCCAAACTGGCCCAGCTCCAGCAGGATGGCATCCAGGTTTATAGTCACCGCCATGGCGTAAAAACACGAGGATACCCGATAGATACGAAGGTTTGCTAAGTCAGACAATGATGTTCGACACTGCACACTTCCTCAAACACAGGAACCGTCTGGCGTCGCTACTTTCTCAAAAGACTTTTTATGGGATTTTATGATCATATAACTGAGACCTTTAAGTCAAGTCTTCATTTTCAACACGGATGTAACACATTATAATCGGCGACCTCTCGCGCCGGGCCCTGGTTCAGGCCATGGTCCGCAGCGAAGAGGAATGGCAGGCGGTCGCCTCCTTCTGCGAAGCAGTAATGCTCGTAAAGGAGGAGGCCGACCGCATAAGGCAAAGGCAACGGCGTACTCGCCGTAGCCGTCGCCGCCGCGATCCTGCCGATATCCGGCCACCGTAGACACTGGCTCGCGGACGGTGAGCAATGGGTAGCTCGCCGTCCGGTCGTCTGTAAGACCGAGTCCTAGTCGTCAACGGCGCGCACCGTTCCCGCGCGCCTCAAGGAGTTGTCAGCAAACTGCAGGGGCCCTTCAGGGTCGAAGCCTCCCGGAGTCTAGAGGGAAGTGGGAAACTGTTACCTCGACTCCAGGAATAGGGCAAGGAAGGTACGGGGTAGGTTTTTTAGTCAGTAAGAGTCTGACACTAGTCTCCCGCTCCACCCAAGAGCGGGTTTCGTCATTGGATGATTTTCACCTACCATAAAAAAAAAAAAAAAAAAAAAAAAAAAAAACACATTATAATGTCTTTGTATTATTCAGCTGTGAACGTATGCAGTCAGCCTTCTTAGCCAGCCTTGCTGGGGTAGTCTGCAGTATAAAATAAAATTCAGCTCCATTTTACTGAGATCGTGTCTGTTTCCATGATTCCACATATATTACAGTTGTTTGCACACTTGAGAAAAACTGCCAATTTAACATCACGTACTTGTATTTACTGGAAGATTTCGAAACGTGTGCATTACTCCAGCAAAATAATGATGAATATTCTCATTTCAATCGAAAAGATTAGTTGGTAATCCAACTTATGTATACTTTATTTGTACTGATTGTTTTTCAGTTTTTTTTTTTTAATAACTTATACTTTCCTACTGCTGGGCAAAGGCCTCTTCCAAACAAAGCAGTGTTTTAGTTATTTGATAAAAAAAAAACACGGTTTTATATGAAGTAATGTTACATAAAGTAAAAAAAACCATGTTGTCACATTAAAAGTGCTATTCAGGATTATTCTACAGTATTACTTCAAAGCAATTTACGAAATAATAAATAAGTTAATCGAAAACAATATAATCTAAAAATAGTTATCGGTCGTAATAATATTATTTTATAGAGAAATATGCAATTTTGCTATTGAACTATAATGTTCATCAAACATGATATAATATGATGATTTGATTTCATAATGGATTAAATTTTTGTAAACAAGGTTTAGGCAAAGGCTTCTTTCAAAATTGTCCAATCCTCTTTCTTCTCGCCAACATAGTCCATGTTTTTCAAGCTGCTTTGAGCACGTCACCTTCCCATCTCCTGAATGGTTTGTTTTCTTTCTCTTTTCCTCTCCTGGTTACATTAGTATAACTATCTTGTTCTCTTTCTATTACCAGTCATATCGACAACCGGTTCCCACTTGTGCGATTTAAATTTTAACAGCACATCTTGAGATTGTATTGCTTTCTTGATTATACTTATATATAAAATCAACTTTTCTCTTCTATTTTCCACTTCCCTATCGTGTCTGACTAACAAGTCTGGCGCCTGATTTATTGCAATTTTAAGAGCTCCTTAAACGCATTGTTTCCGTTTCTTTTTGTCCTTTAATACTTTTGTACAAGCACACGATTTTTTTCACGCATGTCAAAGTCTAAACCTCTTTGATATTATAGAATTTATTTTTGATTAATTGGCCCAAATAAGGCTCCACATGTGCAATGGAAATATATATACCTCTTTACTGTGTGTATGAAATCAAATTTGGATATACACTGTATGTGAAATTATTAATAGTAATATTATTATCTATAGCAACAAATTGAGATATATGCATAGGTACGTAAGCTTAGCCAGATATTTATAGTTGACTATGAAAAAAGAAATTCGAAACGTGTCAACTCGCAAGCACGGAGGTTCACACTAAGTTGGCGAACAAGTCGCCAAATGTCGGGCGCGTAATTGTTTAACATGTAAAAAATGCGTAAAGCAAATCAATCCAAACGCTACAGTGGAATCGCGTTCCACCAACGCGAAAAGTATATAAAGTAGAACTACCTACATTAGGCACACATGGACCACTGAAGTCTCTCTTGACGCGTAGATTTCTATACCTTATTAAGGCAACTAGACTTGTAGAGCTACATTAGATCCACACGCCACGCGACGCGCCGCTGCGTAAAGATTAGCCGTAGCACACGTGTGCGTAATTGGTCCTTGCTTTAATCGCGTTGCAGCGGGTTTGCGTTTAGTCAGCATAAACTAGCATCAAGCACTTGACAGCGCTTAGTGTACACTAATGATGCGTTAGAAACGCGTCCCTGTGATTTGCATTATTGATACGTTGTTGAACTTGAAACAATAATTTTAATTGTATTACACGAACAAATTACACAGTCAGCTGACTCACTTCTTAACTAAATAAAGTATGTAAATTACACTTTTTTCCCTAATTTATTAACGGAACGGCAAATCACGCGATGTCGCTATAGGCGCGGCGCCGCGCGGACACGAGTAGGTGGTAGATAACAATAGTAATGATAAGTACTTCTATCTACTAGTGATAGTGGTACTTACACGTGTTATCCATTGAAAAGAAAAATAAACCTGACATTTTAATATATTACACATATTTAGTATAATAAAACAATAAATAAAATAGGCGCTACTACTGAAGCTGTACCGATCCTATTAAAATTTTGCTGAGAAGTAATTATTACAAATCTGTGGGCACATTTTTTTTTAATTAACATTTGAAACCAAAATTATCACGCTATCTTCGACAAGCAGTCAATTTTATAACGTCTATTAGCTTGAACCGCAGTGGTTTTATGAGTTAATACATAAACTTGCACGTACTCTAATACAAATAGTTTTTAGATGCTCCTTTTAAACAGAAAAAAATCATTATCACCATTAAGATTCTCATCGATAATAATCAGAACTCTGTAGTACTACTGGGTCATATTATATCACAGTTCTGCATATTCGACATGCGAAGGCCGTCCTGTCCAAGGCCGAGAGCGTGAAACTGCCTTTGACTGACAAGCCAGGCGGAAACACACGTTGATAAAGTTAGTTACAGACTATGGGTAGAGAACGTTTCTAATGTGAAGTACGGGAACGTTACGTTGTCATATTTAAGCTCTCACAAATAGCAGATGAAATTTCTAAAAAATGTTCTTAGTTTTTTTTATGGTAGGTAAAAATCATCCAATGACGAATCCCGCCCTTGGGCGGAGCGGGAAACAGTGTCAGACTCTTACTGACTAAACAACCTACTCCGTTCCTACATCGCCATCTATACCAGAGCTAGAGCTTTCCTTTCAGACACGAACCCTTGGCCCCAGTTGGCTTCGACCCTTCTGCAGGGTCCCTACGATGTTCTTAGATAGTAATATCTACTGTTGCTGAGCGCCGGCGTAACCATACTATGAGGCTTGGTACCTATAGATAAGTAAGAAATACTTCAGAAAATGTTTGTAATATATTTATTCAACTGTTCAGGTATGTTTTCATGTAAGTCTGGTCAGTGTACCCGCTAACACGAAGAATGACTATCTTACATCTATAAACATTATTAGTAGTTAACAACATTTTGTACTTCAATTTCTATAATAAATAATATTAATATACTATATCATCACGTAAGAAGTTTAACATACTACAATTCCAGTTCAGTATCTACAAAGGAATGAAAAATTTAAAAATGATACGAAATTTCTATCATCTAGACCCAAAATGTATTCAGAGATGAACGAACAAACAGATTTTTTATTTTTATTTATGACCAATTTTCTAAATTTAACTCTGAAAATTAACTCTACGTAATAATTAGATTAATATATTGTTATTATTATTGACTTATTTGATTGTCTAGCTAAAAATATTCACTATTTATCTATTTTTTCTTCATATACACCTTTAGGTAAATAGATTCAATAGTGACAAAAATGTATGATTTAGAATCTTGTTACTTAAAACATTACTCTAAATCATGCAGTATTGTCGGTGAATAAATAAAGCTCTTTACAATATTTGTCTCCAGTTAATCACACGTTATAAATAACGCTTAATATAAAAAACCCAGTCAATAGTAAACTGTTATCATTACCAAAGATATGTCATTGACTGTACTTATTGCTACACTTCACTGAGGTTACTGCATTACTTTTGTACTTTAGTGTTGTATAGAGACTAAATAATATCCTACTACTATTATAAAGGCGAAAGTTTGTAAGTATGGATGTATGGATGTATGGATGTTTGTTACTCTTTCACGTAAAAACTACTGAATGGATTTGAATGAAATTTGGCACAGGCATAGGATACACTCCGGAATAGCACATAGGCTACTTTTTATCCCGGAAACCCCAAACCCACGCGGGCGAAGCCGCGGGCAAAAGCTAGATGATACTTACAAATATACTCTAGCGATCATTAAGATCTTCACTGAAACTTAAATAGATAATAAATTAAACATAATAAATGTATCGATTACTCAACAACCTTTGTGAAAATAAATAAATATAACATACATACTTCTACACTCAAATCAGAACAACTCACAAATGGGCTTACTACAAGCACCCTGTGCATCGTCATTAACAACCCCGATTAACCCAGATAACCTAGATTAACCCAGATTTTTAACTAATCCTCCAAGTTATATTCAGGCATTCAACAAAACAGATCTCTTAAATGACTTCCTTGTCCAGCCAGGCATTTGAGAGAGATTGGACCAAAACGAAAAACTTGACTTTTATTTGCATTCTACTGGCAATGTGCTGACTACGAACGTAAGTAAAATCAAACTGGCAGAGTTTGAAGATGACGGGGCTAGAGTGAGTCATTAATCGAGCAAACAGAGCGTTAGAGAAGCTAAGAGATATCACAGAATTCAATCTATCCCTAAAATATGTGAACAAATGTAACAAAACTGCTGGAACCACAAATTCATTTAACTTGCAAGTCGTCGCTGCTAACAGCTTCATCTAGTCTGGTATGCGGGACGCGTCCGGACGAGGAAAAAATTTCGACCTATGTGTGAAAATACTTTAGTTATGGACATCACGTTTATTCGTATAAAATTAGGCAATTGTCCGCTAATATTATTATTGTCTGTGATGAAAATCAGAAATATCTATTTAATATTTGATATAACTTTTGAGCCCCGCACACCTATTTGTTCTTTAATTGTGTTTGTAATTACGGTAGTCGAAAGGTTAAAGAGTTCCATCCCTTCCGTTCCCTCTTTCTTGTGTAGTAAACGCAAACAGGCAAAAATTTGGACGACTTCTATTTGCCCTATGTATAAGCTCACATGGAACTGTCATTTGCCATAAATCCTTTAATTCAAAGATTTATATAATCTTTCTATTACATAAAAACAATTATTCCGCAGCGAGCTTCTTCTTGTTCATATTTTCGGCTTGCTCGATGGTGTCGGGCAGGTGCACCTTCAACGTCTCCGGAGTCAGCAGGATCAGCAGCCCCGACGTGCCTGCCATCGCGCCAAACACCAGATATGGAAGTGCTTCCATGTACGCCATCTAAGGAAATAGGAAAGTTTGATTAAAGCACGGATCTTAAGACGTAAATACGTAGAAGGACAACGAGATGTTAAGAGAACTACCGCTGCTGTGGTATTTTCAACATTTTTCATACACTAAGTTTGCTATATCGTGTACTAGCTTTTGTCAGCGGCTTCGCCCGCGTTTATAAATTATAGCCTATGTCACTCAGGAGTATGGCAGCTTTCTATTGTTGCTAATTTTTTTCCAATCGGACCAGTAGTTCCAGAGATTACCTCCTACAAACAAAAAAACAAACTTTACCTCTTTATTATATTAGTGTAGATTTCATTCGAAATAATTTATAACTTCAGAAATTCCTAGCCTACTACCTCCTCCAGATGCTATTGTCGGGAGATCCATATTCATCTATTTACATACTTCCTCAATACTGATAAATTTGAAACAAACAGGCTTGAAAAATTAAATCATAAAAAATTATATATCACGCATTAACAAAAAATAAGCATAAGATTTAAAGAAAATACAGGTTAGAATAGAATAGAATTATACTTTATTGTACACCAAAAAAAATATATATATTTAAGTTAATTCAAATAAATCAATTAAAAACATAGCAAACATATTTATAGCGATCATCTTCATCGTCAGCCTTTTTAATATTCCCACTACACACGAGAGACAGGCCTCCTCTCTTAAAGAAGGAATGGCCACCACATGAACCCAATGCGGGTTCGTGGCCCATTTCCTCTCCTCGAAAAGAGGCTTGAGTCCCAGAAATGGGTACATCAGCCTGAGGCTGATACTAATATAATATAACGCTTTTAATTTAACATTTATATTGAAATACGGATTCATTACATATTCATTAATATTACGAGCAAGACGGAAGACGTAGCATTGGAAGGCCTCCCACAAGGTGGACCTATGACCTGGTCAGGGTCGCTGAAAGCCGATGGATGCAAGACGCACAGGACCTGTCTTTGTGGCGGCGTTTGGGGGAGGCCTATGTCCAGCAGTGGACGTCTTTCGGCTGAAATGATGATGATAATGATGATTCCGAGCAATGTGGCTCTTGCCATTTACGGAATATTCCGTATTATATTAAACACGTTATTTGCATTTTGAGAAGTAAACGATGTTATGGCTGGCGGTTATGTATTCATGATGCTTATTTAATGCATACTCACCAGCAGCGGTGTTTGCGGCGCCACCATCGCGCCCACCCTACCGGCCATAGAGCAGGCGCCGAGTAGACTTTGGCGCGCCTGCGTCGGGAACAGCTCCCCTGTGTAGATGTAGATGCTGCTGAATGCCATGCTGATGCACAGCTTACCCACCAGGTTGAGGGTTATCTGCAGCCATGACATCGCTGCAATGAAACATAAATGGGTTGGTGTCAAATTGATTAGATGAAGATTTCGAGATATACTTGTTGTGTATTGGGTATAGCAAAATTATAATTTCTTGTAAATATAAGAAACAGTACATAAATAACAGCAATCAAAGTATGCTACTGTACTCACGTAATGTATTTTAATATTATAAATGTTTGCGTTATGAACTCGAGAAGTAAGAAATACTGCTAAACAAAGAATAAGAAAACTAACTTACATAGAGGCACTAAAGGTATCGCTATAAGCGAACATCCACAGATGATGAACGCCGTCATGGTGCAAGTCTTCCTGCCGAACTTGTCGAGTGTAAGCACGCTGAGGCAGTACCCGGGGATCTCCACCAATGCCATCAGGATGTAGTTCACGTACTTGCTGCCCACCAGCGACACTGAATTGATGGAAAGTCCGTAGTACACGAAAGTCAGCGTGACCCACCAAAACGAGCACACCAGCAGACGCAACATAAGCGTCCGAGATCTTAATACTTGCATTAGTATAGATCTTTTATCTTCATCTAATGGAACCTTGTCAGCTGTTTGAGAAAGTCTTTCAGGATCTTCAGTCAACAGTTTGATAGTGTTTGAAGAAAGTTTCTTTCCATTCATATTTGCGGCTTTGAAGATAATTCTGGCAGCTTCCTTATTTCTACCTTTGCTTAGTAACCACCGGACACTCTCTTCTATAAGCCAATAGTATGAGATGAAGAGGAGTGACGGTACATAAATGACTAGCGTATAGGTCCTCCAATACGGGAAGAGCCAGGCCACGCCTGCTGTCACCACCTGCCCCAAGGCGTAAGTGCTGGAAATCAGGTTACCACCCAGCACTCGTTTATCTAAGCCCACCATCTCTAGAGCTGTAACATTGAAATTCAGGATTAGGTTACACTAAAGTAAATAATTTTGTATTAACTTTTCGGTATTTTGACAAATAATTTATATGAACGTGCTTGTCTGTCGCTAGGATATAAGTCGATGATTATATGTCAGTAAGCTTAAGGAAGTTAAATAATCGAATCAAATAACCAGGAACAGCCGATTGAAATCAACCAAAAAAAAATTATAAGTAACATTCATATGAAAAACACTAAGAAACTGTGAAACCACTTTAATTTCTGTAGACTTTTGTCAAATAAGGAAATCTAAAAATACCAATAACCCTGTCGATTTAACTCTAGTTTTGCGAAATGGTAAGGTAAATCAGTGATCTGTTAGAGCCGAGGGATTGATCGTAAGCATTCCAACTAGGCCTTAGAACGCAACAGCTAATCTTAGTTTGCAAGACAATTGAAAGCCTTTTTCGTTTTAGAGCCGCAGAAAAACTCAACGTTAACCACTGGTGGGTTTTAGTCAGTAAAAGTTTGACACTCTCTCTCACCCTATCCAAAGCGAAAAATATATTAAATGATTTTCCACCCCAAAAAAGAAATGGTACCAGTGTGCTTTAATAGAAACTCCAAACAACTCACCTAGAATGAAGGCAGTACTAAAGACGCCACCTCCCACGAAGGCTTCCAGGAACTCTAAGCATATGTACATGATGTAAGAGTTAGAGAAGGAGCGGATGATCCCCACCAACACGGGACTCACCGCTGTGATCACCAGGGCTGTGCGACGACCATACCTGTAAGATCATAAGGGGTTTCCGTTCAGTCGTTTAATCCCTAACTTTAATATAGCGGCAACTATGTCCTAACAAGGAATAGAAATGGAACTGATGCCACGTGTATAGTCGTGATATCAAAGTTATTTGGTCAATTTAAACGTTATTATACAACAGCCTGACAACAGTGCAGTGACTTAGTTCAAATTATCTTTCATTTTCCGGATATCTCCATAGATTTCATACAAAATAATTATACAACGTGAAACGTTAAATGCGAAAAGCCGGAAAATAGTTTACTCAAAATAACGAGCAGACTCAATTTAACCACTAAAAGTGGTCACACAGGTTACATCTTTCCAAAAATCGAAATTTAAAATGTTGACCTATCTATTTACTAAGAAGCCAAGCACGTTCGCAAACCTGCCAAAATATGTCAACCGACTCGCAATTTGCGTTCATGCGATTTTAATTTTCTCATACGCGGGATAATAATAGTTCTTATTATAGAAATGATCATAATTGACAGTAAAACAGCACATAAAACCTTTAAAAAAATCTGAATTAGGTAAATTTATTTTTTTTAAATAATGAATCATTTGGGGTGTCTGGTTTTGCACATGTAACGTGACAGGTTGTAGTTATCATTGTTATGAACTTACGTGTCTGATATGATGGCGGTAACAGGCAGCGTCGCGAACACGCCAGCGACGTGGATGCTGCCCACCAGCGTGCGTTTCCACTCTTCACACGCCAGGCCGAACTGAAACGTAAATAAACGTTGGGTCACTACGTTCAACATTCTGAAATGAATAACAATATGGAGTAGCAAACTTAAAGCCTAAGCCTTTTTAATCTTAATATACCGAACATTTCATTTGATAAAAGTACATACATGTTTTTCTGGCATTTGCAGGAAAATGGCCGTCAAAACTAGCAAGTAATTATGCCCACTCGGGTGGTATGATTGCATAAATGCTTGGGACTACTACTGAACCTAGCAAAAGCTTTTGATACATTACAGTCCCTCTAAAATGAATCATTTTAGGGATATACTCAGAGGTATATCTCTTAAATGATTACTATCTCCGTGACTAGAACATGACAGGATACTTTTGGGTGGTCAGGAGGCATTACCGTGGTGTGCCTCAAGGCATCATTCTGAGTCCTATTATTTAATATCTTTATTAAAGACTTGTGCAACATTCCTCTTCCTAACTATATTTTTTTGTTAATTATGATGTGAAGTATATACCTTAAGCAGATGGGGCAAGCTGAATAAAACCTAAAGCGGCCTTGATCTAGTATAAACTAGTACGGATAGGGATGTCAAACATAATTATCTTAGGTTTAGAGATAGGGTGACGAACTTATCGGTTCTATGATGATAATTTCATATATCTTCAAAAGGTATCTCAAGAACCTTGTCGAGTATTGAACCGATAAGGACGTATAACTTTCTTCATCTCTCGTTTATCTATCAGTCATTCATGTAAATAAGAGGCTTGGTTATTGAAGTGTTGGTAACACACGTTCTCGCTGCATGGCTTGTTTGATGTTCAGACTCACGCCACATCGACGTCCATAAAACAGTATGTCTAACTGTCGTTTTCGAAATTATCCCATATTCTTAATTTTCTACATATCTGTGATAGTTAAAGCCTAACTTTAATAAAAAGTAAAAAAGGGACATTTTTAAGAGACACAAGATTAAGGACTTAGTTGTATATATGGAGGCTTGTGCCTCACTACTGTTTTGCCTGTGCAGACCGAGTACACGGAACGTCAAAAGCATAAATTAAAAAATAAAAATAAAGTCGGTAATTGTTCACTTTCGGCAATATTTTTGGTAAGATTTGTAATTGTTCACTTTCTACAATATAAAAGGAAATTGGTTATTAGTCAAATACTTTAAACTAACTTTAGGATCGACCCTACAAACGCGAATTGGATTTGGGAAACAAAATCATCGGTTCGAGAAACAGACAACACGTAGACCATGGAGTCTTACAGATGAATCTCATTCAAATCCGTTCAGCTGTTTGAATATAAAGGAGCAATAAACACACACATACATTTATGTACGAATAAACTTTTACACTAATACTAGTGTGATAAAAGTAAATTTTCTAACTGTGATGTTAGCAGAAGTCCTCACGAACCACTAGCATATAAGCAAGATGGCCGTGTTCCCAAACTGTGTGGCGGAGTAGACACTAGCGCATTACCATCACCTAGACACGAGTTCTTACTCACTAACTCTGTGCTTGACCTGGAAATAAAATCCAAAACCTCGCTCAGCAGTCGTGCTAGAAATCACCAGGTATTTTGGCTTCAAAGTATAAGTTAATTGGTACCCACCTCGGCAACAATAGTGTTATTGTCCTCGTAGACCCAAGAAGTGCAGCGCTCGGTTTCGTTAATGCTGAAGCTGGAGGGTACGCACTCCTGCGCTATAGGCACCAGCCTCTCGCAGTTTGCCCTCTCGTCCGGCAATGCCCAGAGACCCCAATTGCCCGTGATGAATTCTGGAGGAGATGACTCGCATTCTGGTACAGTGCATCTGGAAGACACCATTTTTCATTTGGCTTCTAATCATTTCCATACTCGTACCCAAATCACAAGTTATCTGTGGTCATCCACACTTCTGTTATAATCTTTAGCTTACCATCAGATCGGATAGCTAGCAATCAAGCCTTAGTTTATATAAATTAAAAATAGATGAAAACTATACACACAAAAAGGAGCTACCAGGACAATTATAAAGGGTAGTGAAGATCCCAACCAGCACCTTACTGGATTATACATCCTTCTCTCAAACACTAAGCTTTTATAGTTTTGTAATATACATAACTTTTGGGATCTTGGTATATGCATAAAACGACTTTAAAAATTGTGGTATAAAATAAAAATCTAAAATCTATAATTCACAGGGCAACAGTCATGAAAGATTTATTTATTTATTATTATGATGAAATAATTATAAAATTTTAAAACCATTGAACGAGAAAATAGCTTTCAAACCATTTTGTCTTTGGACTGTGGAAACGTTAGAACTGATAATACTTTCAGCAAGAAATTACGAAAATTTGAACGATGTAATTCGAGGTACTTAAGATTAAGAGACTTCTATGCCTTTTGAGAATAGCATCATAGACATACTTTTTAGTATAGGTCTAGAAAATACTTTTACTTAAAACATTGATAATAGTTTTAGCATCGCAGCAGCAATGGCCATAATACCAATGTAAAGTTGCCAGCTGCCAAGATTTCTGAATCAACCATATGATCCCAATTACATCAAAATCGTCACTGAATTACGAAAACAATACAGTAGTTTTCTAACAAAATACTCATGAGTATTGTCGTGAACAGCAATAAGAGTCACAGTAACATAATTATCATGTCATTAATTGTAATTTAATTCAATGTGATAAAGTATGGTGCTTAACTCCGACACAATTATTTTTTTCACGTTTGTTCCACTAAAACAAGACGACTAACTGGTGAGTCGTGTATGTGATGAACTTTGCTCTGTGGGTTTTATTTATTTATTTATTTTACTATTTATGTACACACTTATAATTTATGAATTATACGTGTGTACATAAATAGTAAAATATATCTATGGATACAGAACATTATAAAAAACGAATGTACAAAGGTACTGCTTATATCAAAAAGAAATTTCTTCCAGCAGACCTGCAAAAGGAGAAATTTTAACCAAAAATTAAGAAAAGAATTGGTTTTATTAATTTAAGAATTAATAAAAATGCATTAATAATAAATTAATTATTAATAATTCAAAATGTATTAACTGGTTTTTATATTGCGCACGCGATTGAATTTCAGAAATAGATTTGTTGAAAGAGGTACGTTAAAAAAAATTATAACTAATCTTATTTTTAAAATTTAGATACAATTAGTATGACCAGAATTATTATGTTTGTTACTTCTTCGGTAAAATGGATTTAGATGTAAATCCGTACACGAGTACATGTAGGTATACGGGTACTTGTCTTTGAATAGCACGTAGAATACTTTTTAGTCTGGGAGTATATGCCCTTGGAATATGAGAATAGTCTGTCAAATCATCAATCGATGTCAAAGTCTCGAGAGTTCAGCGAACCTGCTATAATTTTCTTTGTTGATTTCTCGAAAGCATTTGATTCAATGAAACAGAAGTTTTGAACACTTGGTTGTGAATAGATGCGCTGAAGCATCTAATATAATTGTTGAGACAGTATCCTAGAGTGGTGCTAAAAGAAAATGCTTAGGGTATCTTGGACTAAGTCGACATTAAGGAGCGCTTATCTACGCTGGTGCACAATCGTATATATTATATTTATATTTGGCTATATACTTTTGTCGGCTTAAGAGTTATTCTATTCGATTTAGCATCAAAACTAATATGTTAGCTTGTTTTATTACTAGTTATATTGCTCAGATTGTAATAATCTAAGTCCTAAACCTGTTAGCCGCTGATACCGTCTTCTGATTACCGTGACAATGTCCAGAGTATTGCGTGCATGCATAGCTATTTATTTTTCAATACACTTACTCGAAAACTGCCTTTTATCGCACTCCTATTAGGTTCAATATAGCATGTATATTACCCAAGTGCTTTTTGAGTTTATCACAACAAGGGCTTTTTTATTCCTTCCTTATCGACACGGTCACGAGTAATTTTTTTTTTAGTTTATCGAATCAGGCGCGAGGCGTCCCCCAGGAGGCGCTGGGTGACCCCACGAATTTAGAAACTGACCAGAGCAGATTTGAATGCTAATATTATTATATTTCTACCGTATTTATTTATTTATTTTATAATCTTATATATATTTTTTTTTTGTTTGTTTGAGATACGATTAAACGTTTTTTCTTTTTTTCTTTATTTCACAAGTCGTAAGTGTATTGAAAAACGTCGTTTGACACGCGTGCAGATTTGTCATTGCAGCCCTCGGCTCCATAACACACTCGCTTACGGCTCGTGCGAATTTCGCCTCAGTCGCAATGATAAACTTCCTGCACTTGTATCAAAATTCTGACTTAATTATACACACTGCGTCTACATCTTTCATCCAACTCTCCTGTCACAGGTCTGCTGGAAGAAATTTTGTTAAAAATAGGCAGTACCTTTGTATTCTTCTCTGTATTAGTTGTTATTTTCGTTACTAAGTTTCAAATGATGATGGATTGTTTCATTTATTTTATTTAAATCGATTTATTTGTCATAAAATAAATCAAACCCTTGATTTTGACAAGAAATTCATCATAATCCCAAACTATTGCAGGTTTTGATAAAAAATATGGATTGTTACAGGTTTATGATGAAATTGTGTTTAAAATCTTCCAATTTTTCATCTAAAATCTAAGTTTTATGAATAACCTGTGACATTATAGACACGTTCTAGTCAATACTATTTTATTTTTATTTTGTTATGGATCATAAAAAGTTGCATCAGAACTATTGGTTTTTTTTAAAACCTTTCGTGAATATTTGATAAAAATGTGTGACGAATTGACTAGGTAGGTACGTAAATCATCCAAAATATTGTTTTAAATCCTCCGTTTTTTCTGTATCGATTTATGTAAGTATCACAATCGTTACACCACCATAATAAGAAAGGACATAAAGTGCTCATGAAAAATATTGTAGTTTCATTAATTATGATTAATTAATTACGCAAGAGTATATCTTCAAGGCAATTCTCACGAACGAACTATACATGTAGTTGCAATAGCTTAGTAGTAAGCTATTGCAACTACATGTATAGTTCGGTTTTTAATTCTAGACTACGATTTGACAACTTAAAATGTCAAACTCCAGAAAATTGGGAACATATTTCTAGAGGGTGACATTCTGAGTTGTCAAATCGTAGTCTAGAATTAAAAATCGAACTATAGGTACATGTCCGCGATTTAATAACTGTACAAGTAACAAAAAGAAACAATTTAAGTTTGAGACTGCGAGTGTTCCATCACATCATTTTTAAATCATTGTCACTTTTTATGTCACCATTGTCACGTAGAAACATTTTAACTATGACTGATATGACTGGTTTTGAATTTAACGACTTCAATTTTTACTAATCTTAATGACCGTTTTGAGCTGAACGAGTACAGTATCCTTCTTTTCTTCAATAAAGTCCGTATTTCTTTGAATAAATTTACTCAATGACCAAGATTTTCAATGTAACTGATCAATATTTTCTGACCGTATTTTCTGACCATCAGGGTTTTCTTCTCTTTTTCTGAATCAAAAGTTTCAAGTTCTGAATTACATTATTTCCTATTGATAACATACTTTCTTCTTCTTGGTCATTTATGTTTTTTTTTTTGTCTGAACTCGATGGTGAACTTCTTGAAAAAAATTTACTGATTCTGCCTACTTCTGTGGGCTGTCTAAATACTTCTACATTCTAGGATGGGGCTTGGATCACCTAGACTTTCTTATGAAGGAAATGAGGAAGTATATTCCAATGAGGAGGTCATTAGGCTATTTGGTATTTTCTATTGTGTTTTAACAAGAAATCTCTGATGTGCTTTTCTTTTTTTATTCATAGGGCATTGTTTCAACATTACCACGTGATTACCTAAGAAAGTAAGGCACTCTTAACCTACCTATTTATCTCAATTTTTGTATTGAGTTGTTTAGTAGACCACCTTCCAGGTTTTTATGCTCGCAACCAAGGTCACTAAATACGTTTATACCTATATAATTTACATATTTAATTTATTCAGCATCTATCATCTCATTTTGGTTTAATAATTTTGCAGGAGCAAATTGTATGTGTACCTTTATGTTATATCTATATTCTATATATTATTGTTATCTTAGAATTTTTATTTACAGTTTGCAAACATTCTTTATTATTCTCAGTTCTTAGATTTTTCTTCGGTGATGTTGATGTATTCGTTTCTATGTATATCGTTATTTAAATCTGATTTGCTATCTGTATTTAAGTTTACATTGCAAATCTCAAATTCATTTTGATCCCTATCTAATAAACAACAATGTTCAGAATTGCTTAACTGCACTGCGATACCCGCAAGAGGTACCGTGAGTCGACACTTAAACCGGTGTTTTGTTTACCAATTGTTAACAAAAAACGTGTTTTTTTTACATCGAGTATGATTGCGAATTAGTGAAAACTAACAATTAGAAATTGATATAGATTCAATACTTGTACCTATACTTTAACAAAGCAGCTATCTGTCTGAAATAAATTAGCGAAACAAGAATTGTTAATTTATTTCAAACAGGCAGCTGCTTTCTATACTATACAAACAAATATATAAAAACTTTTCGGTAGAAACTACCTAAAATCTGCTTTCATCCACATCTTAGACTTTACTTATAAAATCTACATAAGATGAAGAGCCTTAAATGTAACTAATTCTACTACAACTAATCACTTCAAGCTCAAACTCAAGATTATTTAAATTTCACCTAACATGTATGGCATTTATAAAACGTCAGAAGCTAGCCCAGCTTTAACAGACTTTAATTTATTAATTAAATCACTTCACGCAACATCATGGTACATTTAGCAAAACAGTTTTTATTGTACAATACAACCATTACTTGTTCATCTGGCACAGGTACATAACTCCAAAAATACAAAAACATAAACAATCGTACCTGTAATGGACTTCACCAGCAGCGAAGACATACTGGCTGTTATAGACGGCACATACGAGGATCGCCACCAGGATGAAGCAGTAGTTGCGGATTTGATAGCGGCCAAATTGGCCCAGCTCCAACAGGATGGCATCCAGGTCTATGGTCGCCGCCATGGTGGAGAAACATTACCCGAAGATACCCGAAAGCTCGTCAAGTCAGACCACGACACTCGCCCGCCACGGACGCCGACGGTGTGGCATCTATCGTGCGTGCTGCCGCACGAACCGGTTTCGCGGCACTGCTCTCACAAGTCACGACTTATGACGTGTACAAATAGTTCACCAAAATAATGCGAATATCGGCATCTATGTCAACCAATGTCAGCATAGTGAAAGAGATAACAGTAGTACATATCAAATCGAAACAATTACCTCGTCTAAGAAACTAATTATGTAACTAACATGGATCTCAATAAATTTTAGTCACTCAAGCGCTATTTTATATCAATTCAAATAAAAAACTTATTAAAAATTTGTTTATATTAAGAGTGTCAGCTAAAAACAAAAATAAATTTAAAATATTCATAACGATTACAGAAGATAAAGAACAACATAATACACGGGAACTATTCTCGGTATATCAAAAATAAAAAAGAATTGATATTACAATATAAATTTTTTACTTCAATTTTAGTTTAATTACAACATTATTTAATTAAATTTCGATTTTTCATCCAATACCGACCGCATCGTCGCTTTGTGAGATAGCGGTCAAGCGCAAACCTATAACCAATAAAAAAAAAAAATTGGATGCAGGAGTGATATTGCAATTTTTTAGATTGTCTGTATTAATCAGTTTACAAATCGATTCCTAGAGGATACTGTTGTGTAAAATGTATGTACGAACAAGACTTAATTAACTTTAATTTTAATAATACTGCGAATCTTATTACGATTTTAATTCCCTCAGAGTACTTTGTTTGAAATCAAAAGAAAGAAATCTTAAGCAAACTGTGGGATTCTCAGAATGCCATGTTCTTTAACTGGCTGATGATTACCAAAATGACAAATTTTCAACAAATGGGAATATTCTTATAAAGAGAAGATTTCTCAATAGAAATAGTATCTATTGTTAAAATTGTAAGAGTTTATAGTATAATGATGTCTATTGAAACCAAATCAAACCAATTTTGTAAAATAGCAATAAAAGTAACTTTAGAGTTGTTCCAAACTTATTGTGTAAATTATCTTTTCCACTGCGATAATGATATTCAACGTTATTTTGCTGGAGTGACGTACACCTTCACGGCTATCGACTGAACAGATTACCAAGGCACCGCACGCAATGTACTTAATCCCCTGTTGAAACGTCACAGACAAGCGTGAGATTACAGGAACCATTGATTTATCAAACATCTCCCGTCAATCAGCTGATAGCCATAATAATAGGTAGGTACATATTATATCTGCCAGTGACATCAAAAATCTATGCGTGGAGCGGTTAACCAGAGGTACATTTTCATACAACCATTCTTACATGATATTATTACACTATCTTTCTCCAGATATTTATGTGCTACAAGTGAGTTTCACAGAAAAGCGCTCAGTCGACCATTCGGCACTATGTTCATTCATACGCATCGAGTATTCTGCCGAGAGCACTGTTTCGCTCGTTTGCTTGATACGTGTGACTCAAGTAAAGGAGTCACTGTCATGTTGTTGCAGGTCTTATATTTTTTATGAGTCATATATTTAAAAACTTAAGTTATGTCCTGTTAAATTAAAGTCTTTATTGAGATAACGGTGAAAGAAAACATCGTGAGGTTAACGACATCTCCTAGAACAACAAATTCGAAGACAACTGACATCCACCAACACACACTGGGCGTAGTAGATTACGGCCCATTCCTTCTTCAAGAGAAGAGGCCTAGTCCCAGCTGTGGGAACATTATAAGGCTAAAGCTATTGCTGTTTAGATACTTTTGCGCAGCAGTCGCAAAACTCGAGTCTATCTCTAAAGATAAAAAAAATAAACCACGGCTTTCTTGTTTTCTTGTTTCGTACTTTTTAGAGCGTGTTTTTAAGTAGTCGGGTGTTAGTTTTTAAACTTTATTTTTATTTAACATATTTTGGAGTTCTAAATAGGTTAATCTTGGGTTCATTGATTTCTCAGCCCATGAATACAGGTAAAGTCACAAGCAAATGCTAGTAATATATATATATTCAAAATGTACAAGTAAAGCGCTTTCAAATAATACCAAACACGGCATATTTATCTTAACTTTATTTTTTTACTTCGTATGTTTTGTCCGCTAGAGGGCGCCACATTAGATTTTGTGAAATCCCATATAGCCTATAACCAGCGGACAATTAAGACGCTTCTAATGATATGTCATTTGTCGAATTCTGATAAGTAGTTTAGAAGTTACGAGGGAACAGATGAACATCCATACCCACATACATACATACATACATACATACATACAGGTCAAAATCATAACCCTCCTTTTGCTTCGCCGTAGTCGGGTAATAAGTAATGTTATAGGTCCTACTTGTACTACCTTCACTACTACACACAAAGGTTTCCTGCGAAAAAAAAAAACAAGAAACTTTTGTTTAACTGTGTAGCTACAAAACTAAGTGATGATCGTTGTAGTAAGTGGAAACTATAATAAGTAATATGTGTTAATAAAAATGAAGCGATGTTTTTTATGTAAGGAAACACAAAAAACACACACAAAATACATTTCTTAGGGAAAAACCAAGGAAAAAACGAACCAAAACTTTAATTTACTAAAACGCCTTTTTTGAGGAGGTGGCAGTCATCTAATTATTGCTTCAATCCTCATTATATACAGCCAACCAACGCCACCGATCGACTGCACCAAGAGCCGTTTCTGGTAAGGACCTGCGTCAAGCAGAAGATAGAGATGTCCTGACGCCTCTGTAACCACTCTTCAAAAAGAATACTTATCGCCGCGACTGCGGCGTGGCCAACACTGATTTGTGGCAGTTTCTTCACAATGCCACTCTGGAATCATAACCATAACCAGCATACGGTATAACCATACATGTAGGAGTAAGTAAAAAATACTTCAGCAAATGTTTGTAAAATATATTTGTGTAACAGTTTATATTTTTCATAGTTACAAGTCTGGAGACTCAGTAGGGTACCCGCCAAGACTAGCCATTCTTTGATTTCTAATACATACATTATTACTAGTTAACAACCACATTTTGTACTTCTTGACCATACATAACACTATAAATAAAATTATATGTATGCTGTTATGTGAGAAATTTAACACTGGGGTCAACCGTAGGTCAAGAGCCAAGAGGGAATAATTGACCTGATAAATTTTAAAGAATACAACAACATTCTTATTATCAAGATTCTAAATCAAAAGGTAAACAAAACAGGCCATTTGTAGACAGATACAATTTTTTTAACTGGTGAATAATAAATTTGTTTAAATTTAATTCTTAACTCCTAAGTATATTCATAAGCTATTAATAATGACTTATTTGTATTATAAATAAAAATATTCACTATGTTGTACTTATTTTCTAAATAAAATTTACATAAATTAACATTATTGTAGATCTTGTACTTTTACGTATTAAGCTTTGCTAAGCTTTTCTTCATAACTACACGATATCAATTTGAACTGGACAAAAATAACGCTTTGCTATGAAAGATTCAGTCACTGGAATCAAAAATATCTACGGTTATCCGTTG
The DNA here is from genome assembly GCA_029852875.1 of Mythimna loreyi. Classification (NCBI taxonomy): domain Eukaryota; kingdom Metazoa; phylum Arthropoda; class Insecta; order Lepidoptera; family Noctuidae; genus Mythimna; species Mythimna loreyi. Next base: position 640,109 of record CM056790.1, read on the forward strand.
ATTTTACTTGCTCTATACTCTAACGTTATCACGATCATTACTGAAGCTTATTAATTATAAGTTAAATAGATATAACAAACAGCTCGATTGATTGTCCCAAATTATGTATTCAGATTTAATGTTTTGTTTTTACAGCTACACGAAAGAAATAATCCACGTTCTGAGAAAATTCTTATTACACTTCATGACATACTGACTTATTGTTATTTTGTTACTTTGATTTTGTGATATCTCCCAAGATATAGTATACAAAAAAAAGTGCCCATTTTACTAGAGTAGAATTTTGCTTTTGAATCATTAATCGAATATATTTATTCAGAAAATGCTTTGGCATATGAAACTGTTTTACACCTAACTAGCGACCCGCCCCAGCTTCGCGCGGGTGCAAAGGTGATATATTATACCTATAAACCTTCCTCTGGAATCACTCAATCTATTAAAAAAAAACCGCATCAAAATCCGTGGCGTAGTTTCAAAGATTTAAGCATACAAAGGGACATAGGGACAAAGAAAGCGACTTTGTTTTATACTATGTAGTGATATTAACATTATGGTATTGTTGATCTAAGTATATTGAACATTTTAAAGGAAAACTTTCCCGTATATTTTTTACTATTTACGTTGTGTTCACTGTGGAAACTTTTAATACTTCATCGAAATTTATTGACAAATATTCTCATAAAACTAAACGAGTTTTGTTTGCATATATATTTAATACATATACCCTATGTCCATCTAGAACAAGATGCTTTTGAGACGGTGAAACACTTTTTCAAATAGGCATGATTCTGGGGGTTACCTGCACGCTCTGTATATTAACATAATTTCACTTATAATGGGTTTTAATGAGAGCTTTAAATATTATAAAATAAGTATTTATACGAATACTTGCATTAACACAAAATATAGGTAAATCTTTTTATAATAATTATGTAAACTAGTGCGCCTTACCATAAACGATTGCATCACTGCTGACCATTAGGTGGTATTGCAGTCAAGCACTAGTTTATGTCAATACAAAAAAAAAATAGTATTTTAAAAACAATTAAGATATATATGCCGGGTGAAATTCATTACATTTGACTGTAAATAAACATCTAGCTTTTCATCTTGCACCATTTTGTGGTAACTTATAGATCCATCAAATGAAACTAAAAAACGTTCACGCATCTCTTGCACATATTATATCAATAAATTGCATTTTTACTATAACTGTATTTTCCCATAAAAAATAAAACAATTTGTTAAATCACTAAAATTAAACTTTCGGCTTAACTCTAAATTCATATTTCACAATATTCCGATAGATCATTAATATTAACACATCTTACTTTGGTCTTTAAATTGAAAATTTGATGTTAACAACACTTGTCACACAATGTTATTGGTACAAAAATATAAGTTTTCATTTACATTTAAGTTTTTAACTTTGAATTCTCACAGGTGGCTGTTAATTTCTATTCTACTACTTAATTGCTATTTTAAGATCTACTTAATCATATATATCACAAATTCTTAAACTTATCTATTGAAATTAAACTACAGGTTCTCTCTCATCTTGAAAAAAATAATTTTTGTCCAAATTTTCAATCGATGGCGTAATTTACGTATCGATTATCGTGTATAATCAGGCAAACACTGGACGGCCCATCTTAAATCAATGCCTTATAAAATAAGCTATATATGTTTAAAGCATGTGGCTGCTACGCTACTGGTTTAAAAAAAAAACCAAGAGCTGTAACCCCACTTAAGAGAAACCCACATGGAACTGTAGACATGCCATCGATCCAATTATTTAAAGATCCACATAATCTTTCTATAACTACATCTACTCCGCAGCGACCTTTTTCTTTTCCATGTTTTCGGCCTGCTCGATGGTGTCAGGCAGGTGCGCCTTTAAAGTCTCTGGGGTCAGCAGCATCAGCAGCCCCGATGTGCCCGCCATCACACCGAACACCAGATACGGAAGTGATTCCATGTACGCCATCTAAGAAAATAGGAAATTTTAAATAACTCACAAGATCTTCTGATACAAATACCAAAATTGAACGAGGCATTGTCAACATTATTCATAGAAACCAAAAGCGTTAGGTATTTAAACTGGACACAAACTGATCATTTTGAAGAAATTGTGGTAGTGGTATCGCATTGTGCCACCTCTAGATACGGGTGGCGGGATGATTCTGAGGCATGTGGTACACACATGGCATTTTGAGAGACGAACAAAGGCAAGACCACGACTTAATAATGATGACCACGATTTAAATAATGGGATAGCATCATATATAGTGACAGTGCCGGTAACATTCCAGACTTCTTTGATCCTAATGGAGGATTATTGATCATCTAAACAATACTAACCAGCAGTGGTGTCTGCGGTGCCACCAGCGCACCTATCCTGCCAGCCATAGAGCAGGCGCCGAGCAGACTGTGGCGCGCCTGCGTGGGGAACAACTCCCCTGTGTAGATGTAGATGCTGCTGAATGCCATGCTGATGCACAGCTTGCCCACCAGGTTGAGGGTTGTCTGCAGCCATGGTATCGCTGCGATAGAAAATGAGTTGTTAGTGTTATTAAGAACTCAATATGATTAGTCCCTCGTTTTCCACAAGTAATAAAACAAAAACAATAAGCTTATGATCAGCTGCAGTACAATTATATTTTCTTGGGGTAAGACACGAAAAAAAAAACAGTAAAATACTGCTTGAGATCATGAACTAAAATGACTAAATTATGTATAAAAGTGTTGCTAAAATGTAACAACGTTTGCAATTTCAAAATTAATCTAGAAATAACTTACACATAGGCACAAATGGCATCGCTACAAGCGACAACCCACAGATGATGAACGCCGTCATGGTGGAACTCTTCCTTCCGAACCTGTCGAGTGTGAGCACACTGAGGCAGTACCCGGGGATCTCCACCAGCGACGTGAGGATGTAGTTCACGTACTTGCTGCCTACTAGTGAAACCGAGTTGATAGACAATCCGTAGTACACGAACGTCAGCGTGATCCACCAGAACGAGCACACCAGCATACGACACATTATTGTTCGCGATCTTAATACTTGCATTAGTATAGATCTTTTATCTTCCTCCATTGGAGCATTGTCGGCTATTTGGGGAAGTTTTTCAGGTTCTTCTGTTAATAGCTTGATAGTGTCCGAAGACAGTTTCTTTCTATTCATCTTTGCCGCTTTGAAGATAATTCTGGCAGCTTCCTTATTTCTTCCTTTGCTGAGTAACCAGCGGACACTCTCTTCTAAGAGCCAGTAGTATGTGATGAAGATGATTGCAGGTGCATAGAGAACCAGAGTGTAAGTCCTCCAATAGGGTACGAGCCAGGCCACGCTTGCGGTCACCACCTGACCCAGGGCGAATGTGCTGGAGATCAGGTTACCACCCAGCACTCGCTTGTCCAGTCCTACCATCTCTAGAGCTGTAACATGGAAATACACGATTAATATTTTTATAAAGGTGAAGCTTTAAAATGAGTACAAGGGAATTAATCTGTTATTCTATACTGCTAACGAAATCAGATGCTGTGAAAATTTTAAAGTCATTATTTATCATACCTATTTCGCAACCACGATCGTCAGAAAAAAGTAGGTAGGTATGCATTATTATTTTAAAACTATAGGAAAATCGATAATATAAAATAAAGAAAAGTAATGGGCCAAGGATACTTCTTTGGGGTACCTACTTACTACTGTAGTTATAGTTTATCTGTAATCGTAGCTATATGATGTAAGCTCGTTACTTGTGTTTTTTTTTTACTTTCCGCTGATGTCTAAATAAATAGCTAGTTACCCAATTAAGCATTATTCCTGTGATCTAATATAATTAATTATATATGATAATGAAATGTGATTTAAATAATAAAAGGAAATCGTGATTTTCAAAATCGAAAGCTATGCTCACATCTTAAATAGGTACTAAAATTCGTTTTATCTATGTAAATTTTGTGATGGCTTCTTAATATAACTATAGCTTAAGAAGTCAAAGGGGAAAGAAACTGCCTCACATTGCTGGTTATTCGTCAAAAATGAAACCTAGGTCATATAAAGGACTGCATGAAAAATTAATTGCAAAAAAATTTTGTTTATTTAAGTTTTCACATATTTTAGTTTGTGTGTTTATGGGGGTACGCATTAAATATTGTCAATCACTATCGCAACATTAGCTTGAAACTTTTCAATTGATTTATCTCTCATCTTTTTTACTACTTTTCGTAATGGAAAACTGCGAGTGTGAAAAAAATTCACAGTAATAATCAACTTAATCTATTTTATCATCAAAAACTTGAAATATAACGTATTAAATTTCAATTTCATTATAGTTCCAGCCTTTACCCACGACTTCGGTTCGGGCATGCTCAGCGCACACTTTATTTTTGTCTGTATCGAATAAATGTTATTCTATTCTTCTATACTTCGTCAGCATCGACGTTTTTTTTTTTTATGGTAGGTAAAAATCATCCAATGACAAATCCCGCCCTTTGGCGGAGCGGGAAACAGTGTCAGACTCTTACTGACTTAACAACCTATCCTGGTCCTACGTCGCTATCTATACCAGGGCTATAGCCTTTCTTTCAGACACGAACAATACCTTTGCTTGATCCCTTACGTTATTAGCAATGGAAATGAAGTATACTTCTCTCTTCGCTACTATATAGCCGTGGATATTGCCCTTAGACATGTATAAAATATAGTCAGAGGTGGTTCAAAAGTTGAATGAGCCAACTAATAGTCGCAGGCTCGCAGCGATACGCGATTGACTCTACGCGAAAGCGTGCTTGCGCCTTGCGTGTAGAACTTAATCAAAATTTCGCGAAGGCGTCATTTTCAAACTATGATAGAACTATCTCCTAAAATATTTATTTATTTATTTATTTATTTATTTATTTATTTATTTATTTATTTTTAATTGGGGAAACAAACAACTGTACACTTAAGGCTATGTCTAGAGATATGATACAGAGTTGACAAATGTACAATCCACAACGTTTCCACAGATTACCAAACAAAAAAAAAAAAGAGATACAGTGAAGACAATAACAATCAATACATTCGGCAGAAACAGAAAATATACATGTATATAGTTATACGCTACTTAAACCAAATGTAAATGTAATAATACCATAGTTATACGCTATTTAAACTAAATGGACACTAATTAAATTAAGTGAATTCTAATTAAATCTATGCACCATACTAAATAAGATAGACACTACAATTAAGGAGAATAGGATAATATAAACATACAGACATTAGGCTAGATAACTAAGAAACCATTTGGTAGTAATTACTAATCAATTACAAGGATGCAAACTGTCCAACAAGGATTTCTTGAATTTACGGCGGTCTAAAGCAAAAATGTCAACATGAGCGAAATGCTTGTTGTAAATTTGAACCAATCTATGAAGAGGTGCACGCTCGCCCGCGTGGGTACGACAACTAAGCGTAGCAAAAAGTGGATAATCGCGTGCCACTCTCCGTAGAATAGTTCTAGGCACCACATAAAATATGTTATTTATTAATTCCGAACAATCTATCTTATTGTGTATCAGATCATGAAGTAACATGGCTTGAAGTAATAGGCGTCTCGATTCCAGGGTTTGAAATTTAAACTTTTTTAAAGACTCAGTATATGTCATACGTTCTGTACGGCATCTGAACTGTATTGCTCTTAAAAACTTACGTTGGACTTTCTCTATACCTACATTATATTTGGCGTAATACGGATCCCAAATCATGCAGGCGTACTCAATTTGTGGCCGAATGAGAGAGTTAAACAAATATAGGTAGGTCGAGGGACGTTTAAAATCTAACGAAGATCTCATTACAAAATGATAAAGTTGGAACGCTTTAGCAATAATTTTATCAATATGAAGGTTTAGGTGAAGTTTACAGTCCAAGATGATACCCAAGTCACTTATTTGTGTTTCTTTTAAAAGTGATTCATGGCATAAAGAATAATTAAAACTAATGACATTTTTATTTTTTGTAAAACTCACACACCTACACTTAGATATACTTAATTTTAATTTATTAATAGCACAATAATCGGATAACCTATTGAGATCTTCTTGCATAAGGTTACAGTCATCGATCGTTAAAATCTTCCTGTAAACCTTGAGATCGTCGGCATACAATAGAAAATTACTATTACGAAAACATGTTCCTATATCGTTAATATAAATTAAAAACAGCAATGGGCCAAGAATCGAACCCTGAGGGACGCCGGAAGTAGCAGTAAATGTGTCCGAGTGATACCCATTACATACAACAGTCTGAATACGGTTACTAATGTACGACTGAAACCAGCGCAGCAAATTGCCTCTGATGCCGTTGAACGCTATTTTGTTTAATAATATCTTATGATCAACTCTATCGAATGCTTTTTAATGAATTTAATGAAATCAAATAATAAAACAGGCAATTATGTTCCAAATGAAATATTTGGATAAGGGTTAATATTATGTTTTTAAAACACTGTCTCGAATAATGCATTATTTTTAAGACAAATTCGCTACCATAAAAAGGTTATAGTGATCCAATCAAAGATGCTCACATACTGTCGCGAACTTTTTTCGGTATTATTAAAGGGAAACTATTTTGTCGCACATAATTTTTGTGTAACACGTGTATACAGCGTGCAGCGCACTAAACGGAAATTCTCAAAAATGGAATAAATTTTCGCTCGTTTTTGCAACATTTTTTGTTGATGCTCCGCTCCTATTGTTTTTTTTTATGGTGGGAAAATTCATCTAATGACAAATTCCGCTCTTGGGCGGAGCGGGAAACAGTTTCAGACTCTTACTGATTAAACGAACCACCCTATTCCTTGTTAGCCTTCATACCAGGGTCGGACCTTCCTTTCAGAAACCGGACCGGGGCCTTAGTGGGCTTCGGCTCTGCAGTTGGGCCTCTACATTTACTGACAACTCGTTGACGCCCACGGGAACAGAGCCCGCCACCAACGACTGACTTAGTTCGTATTGTAACGTAATGACAACTAGACGGCGAGCTACTTATTCCTCGCCGTCCGCAAGCCTGCGCCTACAGTGACCGGAAATCGGGATTGGAATCCCGACGGCGTCTGGGTGTGACCGTTGCCTTATGATGTCGGCCTCTTCCTTTGCTAGCATTAGTGCTTCGCAGAAGGAGGCGACCGCCTGCCAGTCCTCCTAGTAAGAGCCCGTACCAATAAGGAGTGATAAATCAACCAACCGGGGTTGTCCTTGGATGCAATAACATAGCATAGCATGCACAGGGATAATTGTCAGTTGGTATCACATTCCATTAAAATATCTAAAGGGCCTCTGCCAGTTGGCTTCTGCCCCTCGTACACCTTCCAAAGGTCTAGGACCTCAATGGGAGATATATTAGCATATAAAAATATTAATATTAGTTCATTAAGCCCCAAGCGAGCGCCGGCGCTCGAAAACCTATTGTTCTTTAATTGTGTCTGTAATTACAAGATCGAAAGGTTTGTTTATGGTTTAAGCCCCAAGCGAGCGCCGGCACTCGAAAACCTAGGGTTCTTTCATTGTGTCTATAATTAAGGTAGTTAGTAATTAGTAGTAAAGTAGTATACCCTATTGGTATAGATAAAGAAAATAGGTAACGCCTGACAAAAATATACTAGCAATACTTCTTTAGGTAACTTCGTTCGGTTATTGGTTTAAAGGCGGTTCTTTTTGCTATTGATTCTTCGCATTATCCTCTGATATAAAAGTTTCATTTCTAGCGTTTGCATTGATTCATCCTTTTAGTTTTATTATTGACTGTTTTAGTTCGTCTGATAAATTACCTTGCCAAAGAGAGATATTTAACAATATGCTTTAATTAAGGAGATATACAAGTAGTACAGGATTTATAAATATAACTTGACATATCGTCAAATCCCGCCGATTTCTTATTTTTGAGAGATAAGTTAGGAGAACAATTAGTAATATTTAGGAAAAATACCTGTTTCTTTTTATTTTTACTTAATTTTGATTGACTGTTTCCTGTTGCTATAGACCTTAAAGTTTGATGACGTGCAATCCAAATCTAATTTAAATTTTGTTGATTTAAAAATAAAGTCTTTTTTTTAAGACTTTATTTTTAAATCAACAATAGAATATTTTACGAAATCAAACCAACAAAAATTTACTATTACATCAAAAGCTGGATCTAACTTCTGACAAATTATTGCTGATACTGGTGCTAATAAGAACTTTTTTACAAACGCTCACCTAGAATAAAGGAAGTACTATAGACTCCAGATCCCACGAATGCGTCCAGAAACTCAAAGCACAGGTACATGATGTAGGAGTTGGAGAAGGCGCGGATGACGCCCACCACAGCCGGGGACACGGCGGTGATCACCAGGGCTGTGCGACGGCCGTACCTGGAGGAATATGCAAAATAGTTTTAAATATAGTGTTGTGTAATGGGATACTACTTGTGTCTTGTAAAAAGAAAATAAAAAACAAAAGAAAGACAAAAAGGTAAAAGGTAGCTAAGATGTCGGTGTCAACGACAACGATGATGGCTTGAAACGTGTCTTGTCAAGATAAGACGAGCTTAAAGATGAGATCGATTTAAGAACTCATGTGCTGCTTCATCTTATTCATTAATTCTTAAGATCCAAATATTTTGAGCCCTAATATTCTCCAAGTGTTCTCCAAGGTAGCGGCATCAACATCGCCACATATGGACAAAAAGAAAAGACTTAATATCAAAGAAATGGTCGTACTAACAACAACAATAACAACAATACTTATTTAAGTAATAAAGATTTTGTATTTGTACGGTCAAAGATATCCATACGATTAGAATATATACAAAAACATGACAGCAACCCTTGTGTAGTTGCTCAACAGACTGGTCGGAGGATTCTCCCTTTTTCGTGGATGTTGCAAGATTTACTCGTACACACTGTACAACATCCGTCTATAATATGTCTATCACACAATAATATATTTTTATCTAATTACAAACTTACATGTCCGATATGTAGGCGGTGACGGGCAACGCCGCGAACACTCCGGCGACATGGATGGTGCCCACCAGCGTGCGCTTCCACTCCTCACACGCAAGATCAAACTGAAACCACAAATATTACATTAGTTAAAAAATCATCACTTCTACAGGTATGCCGAACCACTAATAAGCAAGTTGATTTCGGGCATTTATTCATATGTTCATATAAATAATTATTATGTATATTTATTTCATATGTTCTAATCACACAGAGTATGAAGAATCTAAAAAGCAGGCTGGATAACTTCACATTCACCAATGAAAAGGGACGCTCTTCAAAACTTAATGACTACCACTCTGTCCTAGTCTTTGAATTGGGCTTCTCCAAGTTTCAACTAAATAGATTTATTCTTAGCAAGGGCAGCATCAAGTTACATTATCATTGAAGAGTGGCAAAATTGAAAAAATCCCTTCTTTGCAGAGGATGGTCGACTATTATTATTTTTGGGTTATTAAAAGAATGTAATAAACTACGACTATCTTAGTAGTGCGAGTCATGGGAATGCTATAGATGTGAGATGCACAGGACCGCTTGTTGTAGCAAAACTTGGGAAAAGTCTATGTCCTGCAGTGGACGTCTTTAGGCTGAAATGATGAAAGTGATGACTAAACCATTTGGTTTCCAAGATATAATTTCAGCTGACCCACGCTAGCCTCAAAACCCGTTGTTTCAAAGGTCGCAAGACTTTATTAGATAAGGTTCGACTCTATCAATAATCAGCATAAAAATTTCCAAATCGTAGCTACTTTAATCTAGTATAAAGTAGATGCGGATCTAGATCCAGAAGTACATACCTACATATCTGGTTTGGAGATAGGGTATCGGCAATTTGGCATATCTTGAGATGGTATTGAGGACAACAACCTTGCTGAGTTGCGATTAGTGAGCCTATCGGTGGCTGAGCGATTCAGTTGATAGGCACAATAATAATAAGCCTGATAAGGTTGCATATCTATCTCCATATATCTCTTATTATCTAACAGTCATTTATGCAATTAAGGTACCTATTTATTGAAATGTAGGTAGCACACGTTTCTGCCAAGTGTCTACTCGTAGATCAGACCCACTTCATATTTATACCCATGAAACAATACCTGTCTGCCATCTTACAAAATACTTATGTTTTTCACTTTTCTACACATGCGTGATACTTGAAGCCTATCTCAAACCAGGGAGATCATTTCAAGTATCTCCTATAAATACACAGTGGAGGAGACATGTGTAGAATTATGAAAGATTATATAACACATACCTTTGAATTGTCAGTCTGTAACGAATTGGTGAATGTAGAAGCCTTCACGAACAATTGTTAAACAAGACGCCTGTATTTTTGTAATTTTGTGGTAAATAAGATACTGTCTCCATGAATTAGGCAAGAGTTTTTCATCATCATCATCATCAGCCTTATTAATATTCCCACTGCTGAGTCTCCTCTCTAGCAGAGGGAATGGCCATAATCCACCACGCGGGCCCAGTGCGAATTGGTGGATGTCATATGTCTTCGAATTTTTGGTTCTAGGACATGCCGGTTTCCTCACGATGTTTTCCTTCACCGTTTTGAGAGCAGTTGTGATGAACACAACAACTTGTCCGACCTAAAAATAAAGTCATCAAGTACTTTGATTGAAAATCTAAGGGTGATCGGAACCCACCTCGGCAACAATAGTGTCGTGGTTCTCATAGACCCAAGAGAAGCATTGCTTGGTCTCGTTGGCGCTGAAGCTGGAGGGAGCGCACTCCTGCGCGATGGGCACCAGGCGCTCGCAGCGAGCCCGCCCGTCCGGCAGCGCCCACAGCCCCCAGCTGCCCGCGATAAACTCCGGGGGGGATGACTCGCATTCTGGTACTGCACATCTGGAAGACAATTTTTAGGAAAATGTTATTGTGCCGTAAATCTTCTCTTCTAGTTATTTATTTTTATATTAATATATTGTCTCAAATATAGGCCCTGGTAGGGCACAGGAACATTCATATTTTTAACATTGCATACATTATACAAATCAATTAATACTATTTTAATTACTGTACAGAGCCATTAAATTATTGTTTTTATAATTCTTATTTTAATAGTTTATCCTTCATATATTCTTTAACACTGTAATAGCATTTTTCTAAAAATCACTTCAGTCTATGTTTGAAAATACTCAACGATTTTGTAGATGTTATACTCTCAGGCAACCTATTGTAAATATTTTGAATGCTTCTGTATTCTGGACTATTTTATACATTTCAAGTCAATTTAAGTTCAAAATACATTTAAAGTTACAAACTTCGTAGTCTCACCCTTTCTGAACATATCATCTCTCCCAGTCTTATATCCATCTGGATTTGTAATGATGACACATCGTGATAATAATGTCAAGGAAAAATCTGTTTAATCAACGCTTTTTATTCAAAACCCCGAAATATTACCTGCGCCGTGACTTTGAAAACTCGTTTGGCTAAAGAAGAAAGACAAGTCTGTTTGCATAAGAGGTACTAAAGAAGTAGGTACGTAGGACGGCGTATATACACTCAGTACCTATATCGTGTAAGCTTTACACGAATACACATTATACTACCTTGCATCAATCAGCATTAAGGCACCTTTGTGTTGCATGAAGTTCTAATAAATAAATAATTCAGGCTGATGTATCCCAGGAATAGTGCCGTAACACCAAACACAATTTATTCGATGGTCACCGTGTACAAAAAGATTGCAAATTCTTCTTCTGGGTTGTTATCAATGTGCGTATTTTTATTTAAATTGATTGTATGATATCCCATTTCTGAACAAAGGCCTCTCTCAAATCTTACCAGGCATTGTTCATATAAATAGATATGTAGGTATCATGTGCATAAGCTGTATTTTTAGAAATTGATTCATCTTCTTCCAGCCCTTCTCCTATACATTACTTGAGGTCGATACAAAACGTAATTTTTCTTCCATTCTGTGCTGTCACACTACACATCATCCATTCATCTATCTTTTTCTTAAGCCTTCCTCTCCCTCTTCACACATCTACATCTATACTCGAAACTCTTAGTAACATCTTTTGAAAAGCTGATTATTTTGTATTTATTTGGGTATTATTGTGTCAGACAGTCTGCAAATATACCGTACATTGTAATAATCATATTTATGTTACTATCTAAAATTCTAAAGTATGCACTATTATCTAAACCATACTCTTTGTTTTAAAGAATTAATTCAAATAAAAAAACTCTGATATGGAACATTTGATGATGACAACACGGTTGGCAGATTTGTTGTATGATCAACTGAGGCGTGTCTTGAGTTCGATTCCCATTTATTTTACTTTTAATTCACGCTAAATACTCTCCAGCTTTTGATAGTCTAGTTTGCACGAGTTATTGACAACGTGTGGTGTCTCTTCCACAAAGGCTCCAATTCACTAAGAATTGAAGTTGAAGTTGAGTTAGGTTCGCTCACGTAACAAATAACTATATGGCCTTTAAATTTTTGTAAGTATACAATACACTAGTACAGGATCCGGGGCCTATTTTGTCACTTGATTACTATCAAGCTGAATCTTCGTGAATAGCATCGTTTTGATGAGACGCCCAACAATTTCCTGTGCGAAAATTCTCGATATTGGTAGCTAACAGAGGTAGCAATAATAAAATATGTCGATTTGATGATTCTCAAATATTAATTACTAACTGGATTGTTTTTTATTAAATCTTAAGATAATTATCTAAATTATTTGAAAAAATATTTGTCCTACAAAATCTATGGTTTCATCAAAGAGTCCTCCCCCTCCAACATGTATTGATAACGAGATCACCAAAAATTATTACTAACCAGCTGATTTTTTTTTTATTACTTAGTTAATATATATAATGTCACGGTCATATTGTCCTACAAATTCCGTGGTATGTTATCCCGGTCCTACGGTCAAAAGTAGTAGTACAGATCATTGATGTAAAAATAATTACTATCAAGCTGAATCTTCGTGAATAGCATCGTTTTGATGAGACGCCCAACAATTTCCTGTGCGAAAATTCCCGATATTGGTAGCTAACAGAGGTAGCAATAATAAAATATGTCGATTTGATGATTCTCAAATATTAATTACTAACTGGATTGTTTTTTATTAAATCTTAAGATAATTATCTAAATTATTTGAAAAAATATTTGTCCTACAAAATCTATGGTTTCATCAAAGAGTCCTCCCCCTCCAACATGTATTGATAACGAGATTACCAAAAATTATTACTAACCAGCTGATTTTTTTTTTATTACTTAGTTAATATATATATAATGTAACGGTCATATTGTCCTACAAATTCCGTGGTATGTTATCCCGGTCCTACGGTCGAAAGTAGTAGTACAGATCATAAATGTAAAAATAGCGTGGTACGCTATTGCGGTGCTCCAATTGAATATATATTGGAAAGTCATGAAATTAAAAATCAATTTATTTCTCAAGCGTGAGAAAAAAAAATCTTGACTTTTCGGTAGATTTCACTTAAAAAAATGTACTTAAACATAAATGAAATGTATGAAAAACTTGGGGATCAATTATCTTGTTCACTCGCTATATGCCATATTTTTACAGGAAATGATTATAATCCCGCTTTCTTTCGTAAAGGAAAAAGAGACCTTTTAGTATTTTAAAGAAAAATAAAAAATTTCAAGAGGCTTTTATTCAACTCCTACAGATTGAAAATACAGCATTAACAACATCGAATGAGGTATTTCAAATTATTGAAGAGTATGTATGCAGAGTGTATTCATTAAAAATAAAAAATGATATCAACAAAGGACGGTACGAGTTATTTGAAAAAGGATATAGATCAAAAAATCAGAATGAAAAAATTTTAAAACAAAAAATCGTAGGATATGATCCTTCCAGTTTGCCACCAACAAAAGAAGAATTGTTACAACAAATTAAAAGAACTGTATTTATCTGCAATGTATGGTGTAACGCACATATGCGGTGCCCCACGGAAAAATTGCCGGAAAATTTTGGATGGACAATAAATTGATGGCAAATATGAATACTATTGGTTTGATGGTCCCCAAAGTCCATCTTTTGAAGAATTATCTTCTGAAATACAAGGTAACCTATTTATACTATTGTTATTTATTGATTGATTATTCATTATTATATAATTTACTTAATTTTTTCATGTTATTATAGAGTCAGATATCACAAGTGAGGAAAGTGACACAAATGAAGATGACAGCGATGTTAGTAGCGAAGATTATGATTCATCGGATGAATAAGATGAAGATTAATTTTTGTTATCTATAAATACACCAATACACCAATTTTTGTACCTCATTTTTCAAAAAAATAAACTTATTTAAATTTTAAAAAAGATTTTCTCACTGTATCTTATGTTAGAAATCGGAAAACGAAAAAATGACAATTTTTGTCGGACTAGTGATACATACCTGTTTTTTTGTAGGACATTGTTTTATTTGGGCACTGAACACACTAACCTATTATGTAATATTTTTGTCCTACAGTTAGTAATGAGAAAAATGGTCTTATGGTATTAACAATTTCTGACCGTAGGACCGGGATAACATACCACGGAATTTGTAGGACAATATGACCGTGACATTATATATATATTAACTAAGTAATAAAAAAAAAATCAGCTGGTTAGTAATAATTTTTGGTGATCTCGTTATCAATACATGTTGGAGGGGGAGGACTCTTTGATGAAACCATAGATTTTGTAGGACAAATATTTTTTCAAATAATTTAGATAATTATCTTAAGATTTAATAAAAAACAATCCAGTTAGTAATTAATACTTGAGAATCATCAAATCGACATATTTTATCATTGCTACCTCTGTTAACTACCACAATCAAAAATTTTCGCACAGGAAATTGTTGGGCGTCTTATCAAAATGAAGCTACTCACGGAAAATTAGCTTGATAGTAATCAAGTGACAAAATAGGCCCCGGATCCTGTACTACACAGCAAGCAAACAACTCAACTAACAACTAAAATATCTTTTCTGTTACGATCTATTAAACAAAACAAAAGACATCTTTAAAAATAGCAAAATTTGTTTTGTGGCACAAATAAATCGCAATTAATGCCGCACGTGTATACGAGATACAAAAGAAAAGAGTACTTGTAAATACAAGTCATTTGTACTTCATTAATAATAGCGTAGAAATAGAATTACTTACGTTAGTTACGGACCATTTTGTTGGAACAATTCTCATTCAAAGGATTACTTAAGGAAGCTCCACGACTGAGAGTAGGAAAAAACAAATTAGCTTACAATAGGCCCATTAACTGACACTGCTACTAACATATTTAATGCCTACTTCATTTCTAAATAAGAACAGTGTTAGTTACGATGATTATTGTGATCTTCAAGTACGTTTATTCAATTAAAAATAATAATAATGAAGGAACAGAACATCATTTTTTTTTTTACAAAGACTTTTATCTAGAAGTAAATATCACAATGGCCAGTCAACAAATAAATACAAAAGTATAATAAAACCGGACAAGATCGTGTCGAGCTACGCTCAGTGTATCATAGTTTCCCGTCCGTCACAAATTTCTCACAAAGTAACAAAACCCAGTAAGTAGCCCATGTAAAAATTAGAACCCAATTTCCCAAGAGATGGCGCTGTACCCGGTGGTAATTTTGGATTGCGTGAACCGATTTCAATCTTTCTGTATTTTTATTTGAAAATAGATACGCTCAGGATAATTAAATACGCAAAAAAGTAAAAAAAAATGCTTGCATGTACGGTTAAATTACAAAATTTGTTCAGAACGTTTTTTTTTAATTGTTCTAAAACTGTTCATCCTATCAAGTTCAAAATAATTTTCCTAGAAAGTCTTCATAAAGTTCTACTTTTGAGATTTTTTTCATATTTTCTAAACTTATGGTTCAATTAGAGGGGATATTGATTAACATTTTTGTTTAGCTGGGGCGCACTAAACCTAAAAAGTAACTATAAATTAGGTTTTTTACAACAAACTCTTCAGAAAACACTATTCAATGTTTCTGATTTCTGATTATTATCACCGAATTCAATTTTTAAAGTCACTTTGTTTTGTATATTGAAGTCGGCTGCATTTTATTTAATTGTGTATTCAAGTAACATCTCGGTTCTCAGTTTACTAATAATATTGTTTTTATGTCGATGAGGAAATTCGCAAAAAAATCTTTCTATAGGCTTCTCTAGGTCACGACACTGATTGCTAGCTCGTGCCCGGCTGACGGAAGTTTGTACTTAGAGTATTAAGGAAAAAGTGACCCATTTCAATTGTAGTCTCGCATCAATTCTAGAGTAAAATGGGTTCTTTTATGGTGGGTAAAAAGCATCTAATGACGAATCCCGCCCTTGCACAGAGCGGGAAACAGTGTTAGACTCTTACTGATTAAACAACCCATCCCGTTCCTACGTTGCCATATATACCAGCGGCTGATGACCGCAAACAGGTGTAGCTGCTATGTAAATGTTTTTAATGTAAATTAAAATTTATAATGTCGATAGAATTACCAAAAACCCTCAAACTCAGTAGAAGCGGCACTGCAGACGGTGTAAGTATATACTCACCCAATAAATCAGTAG
The DNA here is from genome assembly GCA_029852875.1 of Mythimna loreyi. Classification (NCBI taxonomy): domain Eukaryota; kingdom Metazoa; phylum Arthropoda; class Insecta; order Lepidoptera; family Noctuidae; genus Mythimna; species Mythimna loreyi. Next base: position 656,708 of record CM056790.1, read on the forward strand.
ATGACCCTGATACTGGTCTTGAAAATGATCAAACTGTACCTACCTTACCACACTTAACCCAAATAAATAGTCCATTTCGCAATTACCATTGTCAAACCTTTTACAGACGGTCTGAAATATCGTTATCTACCTGATCAATAACAGCTGAAGTATCCAAAACAATGTCAATAGTAGGAGATATTGAATAATAAACTAGTTTTCGTATTAGTTTTATCTTCTATTACACGTATATGTACCTACATGCAATCTTTTGTCTATTGGCTTAAATACGCAGGTCATGGTTTGAGTTTCATATCTTGCGATAGCGTTCCATTACAATATTGGTACCAAATTAATAAGTATTCAATTTAATATTTATGAACATGTTTTAAGTTTGACAAAATCTGTTTCTGTAAAGGTCGATTAAAATCGTTTTATTTTTTAAAATAAATCAGCACAATGTTACAATTTTGGAAAGTCACAATTTATCAATTCTTGTAACCACCTATTAAAAAGGTAATTTACTATGCACTGACCAACGCTTAAAGGGACAGAAATGACCTTCAACAAATAAAAAAAGATGAAGACAAAGAGGGAAAGGAAGATATCATCACACATGATTATGTTAAATTCCCGGTTCTAAATATAGAGCAGGGAACTGATGACCTGGTTGTAGCCACAACTCGACCAGGACAACAATGTGGCAGCAAGGACGCACAGGATGCACTCGTTAAACACACTCTTAGCTAGCAAGCTGCTGTTTATTAGCTAACAGGAAGGCAAACTGATTCCTTGTGCATTCAATACCTTCACTTACATCTTAGAAAATTGCTGTTAATCAAGTTTGAAACCACAGAATAGTATTGGAAAGACTCATACTAAATTCATTAGTTTAATAACCTAGATATTAGATGAAACTTGGACATTATAAGATACTCGTAGAAATAAATTACTAATTCAGCAAAGACAAAATTGATGAAATTGATACCTTAATCTTAGGTAACCTATTGTTCTTTATTGGCTTGTCATAATTTTTCTACCCTTAATACTTCTTAGTTGAGGCCAGCGCAACACGTTTTTTGTTCCATTCTGGCTTGGCCCGTTTCTCTAATATCACATTTTACATCAGCATATTTTCATTGGCCTCCCTCTCATAATTATATACCTACTAAATAATTATTTTAATAACATGTTTTCATTTCATCCCGCCTCTTCACATTTCCATCACTACTCGTATGGACTCAATCAATTATTACCTACATAGTTTAAGCCTAACACGGTTTCAGGGATTTACATTGACATACTCGTATCACAACCTAGTTTCCTTGCCATTTCTTTCCTTATCTATACTTACATTATGTATGAGCTTCAATTTATTTGCATACGTACTAATACAATATCGTAAAAAAAGTTGTTTAAACTTCCCAAACATACGTACAGTTCGCACAGTATGGGCCTTTACTAGATATATGCCATCCTAAAGATACATATAAGTAAAGGAATTCGTAAAAGCGTATCTGTCTTGAACTAAATATTATATTAGGAAGACAGCTAAAGGCAGTCGCTACACTACTTCATGCTAGACAGAGAACCGAAGAATCGAAGATAACCCAGAAACATACAAAACCGATTACAATAGTACAGATGCTATAATTGATAGTTCATGGAAAAAAAAGTGATGTGACAAACAGCAGACGCAATATACCAGAGTAATGAATATCAGGCAGTCATGTAATTATCTTGTGCTCACGAATGTTAATAAAGCAGATAATGAAGTGTTGGACATTATCGAGCTTCCATCGTGCGATGCGTGAACGATACCGTATCGGAGTATCAGTGGCGTGCTACCGGCTTGCCGTACACGTGTTCACACGCCGAACCTGGATGCAACACACGGGTTTTCCATGATTGGCAGTTGTAGTGCCGCCAATTTCCTTTTTTTGGTGAAGAGAACCAATTCGGTTTTAGTGGGGTTTACAGTCAGTTGGTGCTCCTTGCACCAGTCCTCTACTATTTTCAAGGCCTGTCGCATAAGATTGCATAGAGTATTTTCGTGCGTGCCATTTATTATGATGGTTATATCGTCGGCATAGCCTACGGCGAAGTAACCCTTAGTGTTTAGTCTTTTGACGAGGTTATCTGCAACTAGGTTCCATAGCAAGGGCGAGAGGACACCCCCTTGGGGGCAGCCTTTCGCTACCATGGCCCTTGTAGTGTTATTTATGTTTACTTGTACTGCTCTTAAGCTGAGCATATTTGTGATCCAGCCACTCAGAGTCGGGTCAACACCGTGACTTTCGAGTGCTGTGCTGATGCTTCGGAATGTAGTCTTATCGAAGGCTCCTTCGATATCAATAAAGACTGCCAAGGAGGACCCTTTGTGATCTATAGCGCATTCAATTTTAGAGATCACGCTATGTAGTGCAGATTCTGTGGATTTACCTGTGGAATAGGCATGTTGCTGCTTATGGAGCGGTCTCTCCAGGAGAGGTCCGTCCCGAATATATCTGTCGCAGAGCCTTTCCAAAGTTTTCAGTAGGAAGGATGTTAGGCTTATGGGCCTGTATGCCTTGGGTTGTGTATAATCAGTTTTGCCAGGTTTTGGGATGAAAATAACTTTCACCTCTCGCCATATGAGTGGTACATATCTGTGTGCTATGCAGGCACAGTATATCTCCAACAGCCACGGCACTATGGAGTATTCGCCCCATTGCAGTAGTGCCGGAAAGACACCGTCTAATCCTGCCGATTTGTACGGTTGGAAGGTCCTAATGGCCCACCTAATTCGGTCTTCTGTTACTACATTGTGAGCTCTAGACCAATCAAGATCAGTTGGGGTATGTTCTGATACGCTTGCCCATGATCTGTCCTCTAAGAGGTTGCAGTCCGGGAAATGCGTTTCCAGTAGAACCTTACTGGTCTCATGGTCTGTTTGTGTGTAGCTGTTGTCTGGTTTTTTCAGCACACCAAGGGTACGTTCTTGGTCAGTTGACAGGATTTTCCTGACCCGTGCTGCCTCAGTATTTGATTCTATGCTATCACAGAAGTTGCGCCAGGCAGAGTTCCTGGCGGTCCTAACTGCTTTCTTGTATTTATATTGGGTTTCTTTGTATTGCTCCCAGTCTTCTGGGAGTCTTGAGTTTTTGGCTCTGTTGAATTGTTTACGTAATGTTTTTCTGAGTTTACCAAGTTCTGTATTCCACCAAGAGTTTCCCTTTCCCTTGGTGTGTGGAGAACTTAACGGGCAAGTTGTGTAGTAAGCTTTAATTATGTTATCTGTGAGTTTTGTTACAGTGTTATTTAATTCTGTGGAGTTGGTTATTTGAGTTACGGGTCTTTGTTCCCTTTTTAGTAGGGAAGTTATAAGGTGTTTATATTCAGGTATATTTGTACGGCGAGGGTTTCGGCGTGGTTCTGGGTTATATGTAGTGGCTACCAGGGAGAAACATATTCTTCTGTGATCAGAGCAGGATGGTTCGTTTGATACGCGCCAATTGGAAATTAGGTTAGTTGCGTTTTCTGTGGCTAAAGTAAGGTCTATGATCGTTTGGCCGCGGACCGTGACCCAAGTGGGTTCCGTGCCTCGGTTTACGATGTTAAGATTCGTCGAGAATAAGTATGTGGATAGTGACTCACCCCTTGTGTTGGATACTTCACTACCCCATAAGGGGTGATGCGCGTTTGAGTCGGTGCAGATGATCAGGTCCAGGTTTGCTTCTTCGCAGTGTTGAACCAGGTCAGTCAGTTCTTTTGGTGGGCAGTTTTCGTCGTCGCCTGGCATGTACGATGACGCTAGTACTAATTTCGGGGCATCATTACCAATCTGGAGCCTGACCGCAGTCAGGTCTCTGGAACAGAATTGGGTTAGTGGTGTGATCGGTATGTTTTGGGGTATGTATATACAAGTTCGGGGTTTATCTATATTGTATGAATTTGATATTAGTTTACCTCCAATGCTTCCAAGGCCGCATATCCTGTCATTTCTGACCCATGGCTCTTGGATCAGTGCTATGGTTCGGGGATTCGTCTCCAGCACCCTGCGTAGAGTAGCTGTGGCAGTCTGACTGTGCTGGAGGTTGGTCTGGATGATCGGGATGGGGTTTTGGGTGGTCGACGACGGCGCCGGACTGGAGTTAGGAGGAGACGGAGCCATCGGAAACCATCACCTCCTCCTCCATCCTTCGCCATTCGTCAGTCGGTGAGGATGCCAATAACTGCGCCGTCCATCCAGGGGACGGGGGCGCCTTATCGGCGTCAGCGTCTGCCATGACAGCTCGGGCCATCTCTTCCTCGAGCTTGTCCATGTCGTTGTCGGGGTCGTTAGTCTCAGTCTGAGTCTGTGCGGTTGGTTCAGTGTCGTCAGATTCAGTCTTGGGATGGGTCTGGGGGTAGAAGCGAACGTATATCGAACCCAGTAGGTAGGATATACGTCGCTCCCGACCCAAGACCTTGTCAACCTCGTCGGTGGGTATACCCAGGGTCAGGTATGTCCCGTAGTTATCCCCACCGACTTTGGTTGCCCTGTAGAGCGACCACCTCCCAATGTCATACCAAGCATTCTGATTAATCAGAAGGCTCTGGAGCAGCGCAATGTCCCCATTAAACCTGGGGACGAAGAGCGCCGCTCGGACACGGGTTGGCACGTCGGACTGTCTCATGACTGTCAGGGTCTGGTCTGAGTTTGGGAGTCTCAGTGAGGGGAGTTTCAGTGTAAGCCAAGTCAGTGCATTCTCATCCTCACACCACATCTGCACGGTGCCATCCTTCACCCGAGGGTAACCACGGAAGGCCGGGAGTGGTTTTGTGGGGTCCGATACCACTGACTCGATTAGGAGTCGTTCAAGCTCAGATTTGACGTGAGTCGCTTCGTCACTTGTCAGGTCTCTTGAGGGGGGAGGTAAGCAGATCGCAACGGCCAGCCGCGCCGGAATATCCTTCGTGGCTCGCGCGTATGTTTTCTGCTCACTTTGAGCAGCCTGAGTCCTCACCCGCTTCGGGTCCCCCTGCAGCGCGCTCGGTGACCTGATAACATTTTTTCCACTGAAACTGGAGCATAGATGAGAGAGAGAACTTCCTTCAGTCCACTGCCAGCCATGATGTACCCAATGCATCCCAGGAATGACATAAGCAAATGGAAACCTCCAAGCCGAATGATAACGTTATCTAACAGTGGTTCAGATGTAAATTCCAGTATTTCACGGGCCTTTTTGTACAAGGGTTGATCGAATGTCACCAGGCAGGAAGTTTGACCAGATTTGTTCGTTCTTTCTGCAGCAGATATTAAAGTTGTGTATACGGTATCCCAGTCACTTGGAGGAGCGTTGATGAAAGGCAAAACTGATATTGCAGATGTGACATATTCTCGTTTGGACGTAAGTGCTTTGTTTGTCTTGTCATGGTGAAACTTGCTCTAACGTCAGGGAAATTGAAATTGATGGCATGGACGATGATGAAACAGACGCAGTTAAGAACAGTCTGTTGAATGCCGAAAATGATAACTTCGGAGAGCCGCAAGATGTATTTCTTGATGACAATTCCGATGAAGTAGTGGTTCAGCTTGAGGCACCCGAAATATGGGTAAACGCACCCGAGGAAAATGTAGGCGAGTTCGATGTATCTACGAACGACAGCCCTTCTGGACCAACGACTACGAAAAGAATGAGACTATTAGAGAATGAATAATTTGTGTGAGGTAAATATTCTCAAAATCATCCTACTGAAATTGAATCTTATCAAAGTGTTGATAAAATTGTTAAATATTATTTTCTTTGATTGCAGTTGTTCCTGGTGGACCTGAACACAAAGAGAAGCGAAACACCAAAAAAAAAAATTCTTAATTTCTAACTAAATTTATTTTGTATTAATTTAAATCACAAATTTTTGATGCCTCTATTATAAATAATTAGAATTTCATTTCTTCAATTTCATTGCTATTATTTTAAGATTTAATACTTTTTGTAATTTTATTCGTAATTCTTAACTTATCATAAAACATCTTACTTTGTTAATAATAAACGATATTGTATACCTTGAAAAACAATGCACAGTTTATTATCCTTCTAAAACAGTGTCAACAACATGTTGTCCAGATTGCAACTCTTTACTCACTTTTTCACCATTGTCACTAACTGAAATATTTGTTGATATAATATTTAACAATGTTCCGTTTGTTGCAAAACGCTGCAAATTTAATAGAAGTTTTAAAGCAGTAAAAACAACTTAATTCTACATTTGCAGCTTGTTACTAATATTTTTTACCCTTTTCATGAAAAAATTCCGTTGCTTTATTTATAATAATAAACAATGTTAAATTTGTTGCACAACCCTGAAAATTTAATGTACAGTACAAAACGGTAAAAACAACTTAAATATAAATTTGCAGCGTGTTACTAATTTTTTTTACCCTTGTTATTAAAAAATTTCATTGTTTTTTAGTTATAAACAATGTTCCGTATGTTGCAAAACGCTGCAAAATTAATAGACGGTACGAATTGGTAAGAACAACCTAATTCCAAATTTGCAGCGTGTTACTATTTTTTTTACCCTTGTTATTAACAAATTTTAATGTTTTTTAATAATAAACAATGTTCCGTACATTGCAAAACGCTGCAAATTTAATACACGTTACAAAACGGTAAGAACAACCTAATTCTAAATTTGCAGCGTGTTACTAATTTTTTTAACAATGTTATTAACAAAAAACCATTTTCACCCCTTTTCAACCCTTTCCGTACACCCCAGAGCGCTGCAAAATCACTCGGTAAGTTATTTCACCTTCCTTAAAAACCCCTCAAAATTTCACCGTGTTACTAATTTCTTTCGGGTTTGAGGCTTTAATGACTGGCCTATTAATAATTTTGAGGTAAACCGGCTTAGACACAACTAGTTGCCACTACCTACTTACTAATTCGTTTATTTTTATCTTTAGTTTCCCTGTTTTTGTTATATTTATTCAGTTGGATCGACTATTTTTTATTCTATGCATATATTAGCTTATCACACATAATTAAATATTATAATTTTTGGCGCAACCGTGAGGCGTATTTTTTTTGTTTGTTTCATTTGTCCCTCAAAACCTTTTATATTGTGTCAAAATAAACCAATATTGCTTCTTTATTTTAGATACCTAATTTTTAAATTTGATCGATACTTAAAGGTACAATGACGTTGTCGGTAATCTCAAGGTTATAAGCAATGTTTTCTTCACGTTTAGAAACCAAACAAGCGAGGTAGAGTCTAGTTGATTGAGTCTATGCCTTGGATCCCAAATTGCCTGCCTACTGAGGTCACAAGTTCGATTCCACTCGATTCACCTTCGATTACTTCCTTACATTATTTTACATATTATTCGCGCATAAATAACTACAAATCAGTCGTCTTCTAAAGTAGTCAATAAAATTGTTTTTGACAACTAATCCGAGCGCAAAAAGATCGAATTTAGTTAAAAACCGTTTAATTATAAAAGGATTCGAGAATTAACAATCGTTGATGTTTTGTTTATGTAGTCATCAAGATATGCGGCGACGCAGAACAGATCCGCGGAAGTGAATAGAGTAGTACAATCGATCGCTGACCCTCGGCGGCAGACGGAAGAGGAGGAAACTCTTCCTTCCTTCCCTATAGTCTTATGAGCCTGTCAATAGGATTTTTAGTGCTAATTTTGTTAATATATCCGGGTGGATATAGTAACAAAATTAGCATTTGCGGGTGCAAATATCCACCCTTACGTTGTTGAGACACCTGCGGCCCAGACTAAGCGTTTTGCATCGTTGTTTATACCACGTACATCGAGGGACTGGAACAGTTTACCGGCCGCAGTCTTTCCGTCCAATTATAATTTAGGTGTCTTCAAGGCTAGAGTGAATATGCACTTAATAAACTAGTACGCCTTACCATCAACGATTGCATCACTGCTTACCATCAGGTGAGATCGCAGTCAAGCACTTGTTTATTGCAAGAATAAAAAAATAATCAGAATCTATCTCTATCATATGTATCGGAACCTACTGTGTTTTAAATTCTAGGTTAACTGTTAAACAGATCAAAGGAAATCGTTTGTCTTGGTATGGTCATGTAAAAAGGAGAGATGAAACGCATGTTACAAAAAGAGTTCTGAGTTTACACGTAGATGGATGGAGAGGAAGAGGGAGGCCGAAGAGGAGATGGATGGATTGTGTGAGGAGTGATATGAAAGAAAAGGGAGTTACTGATAGTGTGACAGGTGACAGGACAGAGTGGAAGGAAAAAACATGTTGCACCGACCTCAAGTAACATGGGATAAGGGAAAGATGATGACTGTTAAACAGTATCGCACACAGGCACTTACTAAATAAATCAATTATTTAAAAATACTAACCTTATCAGCAACAAGCCATGACCTTACCAATTAGTGATCTGTAAGACTTACTTTAAATATAAATTATAAACATTGGATTGTACAACACACGGATTGTGTGAGGAGTGTTTTGAAGGAAAAGAAAGTTAATAGTAGCATGACGGGTGACAAAGGCAGAATGGAAGAAGAAAACGTATTGCACCAACTACAAATAACATGGGAAAAGGACAGGAAGATGATAATGATGATTCATAACAATTTTTAAAGCAGTTCATATCATAGTATAATATAAAATTATAACTCGTTATGAAGAAGAATTATTAAATTATATCATATCATAGATGTTTCATTTTATTTATCAGTATAAACAGGTGTTTCAAGAAACAACAATCGGTGGAATGTAAATGGTATACAATGGAAAACTTAAAATTAAGAAGTAGTACAGGATAAAATATATTTGACGAAAAATGCCGCTTACATGAAAAGGTTATGTTCAAGCTACTAAAATATTTGCTGATATTATTGATTCTGCGAAGAATTACATTTCGAAAATGACCTTACGATTGCTAAGTTTGCAGAAGATCAAGCACTTTTTTTGCTTTTATATATTAGAAGGTTCTTTCACCTACTTTTAATAAAATGACTGACTTAATGCTACAAGGCATTCTCTACCACTGTGGTAGGTGTACACAATAAATAAATAACAGATATTTTAAATAATAAAATATTGTAATATAAATTAAGTGACTTATCTTTAATCATTTTGTAAATTCTTTTTTTTGCTCAAGTACTTAATTAAAAAAAAGAAAAGAAATAAAGTACACAAGGTACTAGCTGACCCGGCGAACTTTGTTGCAGATTATTTTAGATTTTTTGTTGTAGATTATTGTTTTTCTATATCCTTCTCCTGGTTCTTAGCTAGCTCCCTACTAATTTTCAGCCGAATCGGTTTATCCGTTCTTGAGTTATAAATAGTGTAAGTAACACGACTTTCTTTTTATGTATATAGATAAGGTCTACTGCTAAAATACATGTAACATTTTACTATCACTAATAAAATATAACTAAACAAACAAACGCACTAGAATTCAACAAATTAATAAAACAAATCATCATTCTACTTTTCATAATATTATAATGTCATTTAATATCCTAAACTTTTTCTTTTTTTTGTGTCGATTGTGGGTACCTAATTTACATTATTTCGTATTTGGCGATTTATATTAAGAAACTGTTTGTAAATTCAAATGGAAAATAAATACTAAAATTAGCATCTATGTTAGGTATATTGAATTATATTTTTTTTCTGTACCGTAAAGTTTCCACTTCCAATAAAATTTATCCGGAGTGGGACTATATCTAAGAAAAAAAATCACCATAAATCTATGTATATTATAATGCCCAAACTTTAGGAAACTAAATTACTTCTATTTTATTTATAACTTCGTAGCGATTCATTTAAATTGTTGACCTTTCCTTACCGATGGAGACGCAACACCACTACAAGTAATAAATATTCGTCTAGAGCGAATCTAACGTCAACTCAATAGTGATGACACACTAATTAACCTTTATCAATACTTCCGTGTCCATGGCGTTTTCCTTCCTTCCTTCCTTCCATGCATATGCTTGTTGCTTCATCTAAAGCAATCCAATGTGATGTTTGATACAAAAGTAATGAGAAAAAAGAGATATAACACCTGAAAACTCTGTTAGCATTGAGTAATTCTACGATTTAGTCGAATAATTCACAAAACTTGTTCCAGGAAATACGTGTTTTTATTAAACCCTTAAGGACTTTTGAAAAATCTTGACTACATTTAGAATCTAAATTAAATACGCTAGGTTTCTATAGAAGTACTTTTTTATATTTTTTATATAGCAGTACATTATGGCGAGTTAAAGTTCACGTAAAATAGCAGATTTTCAGAGGTCTTTACTGAATTATTCTTACACAAATTTACGTTTTGGTTTCTATAGAAGCCTAAATAATATCCACAAGATATTTATGTATCAAAATATTTAAAGAAAGATGTGTAATAACATCATAGTCACCGCCGCTCGTAACGACTTTTTCTACGGAAATTCGACTATGTATGTTGGTAATTTATTTATAATATTTTATTATTGGGTATTCATATAAAAAGATAAACTGACTAACATATCAAGAAATTACTGGGACTATGGGGGTATGAAATCTTCCCCAAGGTTTTCATTTATTCTACAATTTTGAACTTTTAAGGAAAATCATTAATATTTGAAGTGCTTTGTCTCGACATGTATTAAAACCACAGAGCTACAAGCCCACTAAAAGTAAAACATATTTTGTCTCCTTTTGCGTAATTTGCATTGTTTATAAGTTACAATCGAAGACCCGCTAATAATCGATACATTTTTCCGTGTAGACACAGATCTTTAGAAGTAGCAAATTTAGTTTTAGATTACTGCTATCTGTCGAAACAACATCCCAAAAATTCAACTTAGTGTATTTTGCAGTTGCAACCCAACACGCGGCTTTAAATTAATGACCTGCTACTACTTTTAGTATACTTATTTGTTGCAAATTATTTGGGTATATTCTGTTTTGTTTCATTTCCCTCAAAGACTTTTGGTGATTAAAACTCAACCCGGCAACAGTAAAATTGGTCAGTGATTGTATGCAGAAATATTCATGCATTTGATAAAAAAAGTGACAGTAAGAAATGGATAGAGCAAGATTTAATTTGTTGTATTTTGAAATAAAATTATTATTAGGTAGTATTTGTCAGGTCACGGCTGTATAGTAATAAAGAATTAAGAAAATGTAGCTGTCTCATATTTTATAATAAATAATAATATTACTAGAAGATTTAATTTGTTGTATTTTGAAATACAATTATTATTATTATTTAACAGGTCACGGCTGTATAGTAATAAAGAGATAAGAAAATGCAGCTGTTTCATATTTTCAAATGATCTCTCAATAGATCTATTAACATTATATTTATGAGTTAAATAGCCAAGAAAGGTACTTCTGGTAAACACATCAATGAAAAACCCGTTCTGATATAATATTCATCAAAACAAAGGCATATTTTTGCTAAGATTATGAATGACTAGCTTTTGCCCGCGGCTTTGCCCGCGTGGTATTGGGGTTGGGGTGGGGGTTTTCGGGATAAAAAGCTATAAATAGCCTATGTCCTATTATGGAGTGTATCCTATGCCTGTGACAAATTTCATCCAGATCCGTCCAGCCGTTTCGGCGTGATTGAGTAACAAACATCCAAACATCGTAACTTTCGTATTTATAATATTAGTAAGATTATCCGATTCAAAGTCCTATTCTTCAGTAAGTACAGATAGCACCCGCTGACTAAGGCGACAATGTCCGAAGAATTGCGTACAAGTGCAAGATAAACTATTAAAAAACAACCTATCTTAACGTTATCATAATTAGTACCTTTACGTAGTATATTACCTACACAATTTCTAAATCAAGGCTAAACAGTTGAATATGCAAGTATTTCATAAAACTCAAAAAAGATTAGGTGAACCAAACATGATGACAAAAAACTAAAAAAGAAATGGCAAATTCGTCCTCGTATTTCTTCATAAAACCTCGTAAATCTTACTAATATTATAAATGCGAAAGTTACGATGTTTGGATGTTTGTTACTCAATCACGCCAGTTCCACTTCCACTCAGATCCGTCCAGCCCTTTGCTGGACGGATCTAGATGAAATTTGGCACAGGCATAGGATACACTCCGGAATAGGACATAGGCTACTTTTATCCCGGAAACCCCAACCCCAATACCACGCGGGCAAAGCCGCGGGCAAAAGCTAGTCTTCAATAAATAAATGATCATCTTCATTTGAAAATATTATACGTGAAGGCATGTTATAAAACTTATCTGTTTGATTTGCTAAACCCCTTTGACATACTTCTTCTACGCACATTATTTATTCGGTGGTTACTAATTGTGCATTGATATCATTTATCTACCTGCCTGATACTGGTGAATTTATTTCAGACAAACAGCTACTTTGTTTTTTATTTAAACCAAACTGATTTTCTTTTGTTTTCCTTCCTTTTAAAACACTGTCCCACACTAAAAATTGGTTGCAAGGTCGTATGTTCGTTCACATATATATAACATAAACAAGGCATCCAAACCCACATCTTTCCAATGTATAAAAAAAAATGATGAAGGACCTCTAAAAAGTAAGCAAGATAAAGAACATTCATTTCTAGTCTTACTAATTTTCCGACTTCAGGCTACAATTAAATTAATGAGAACTAATCAACCCTTACATCTTCGTGTGATAAAGTTTATAAGTTCACACCACACACCGCACACCGCTCTGGGCTTATCCATTCCTCCTTTTTTGTCCAGGCGATATCACTCTGGAATGCGCTCCCTTTGGATGTCAGGATGGCGACTAGCCGATTTTCTTTTAAAGTGAAAACACGTGAGTACATTCGCAAGAAGTTGGCAGAATCACCACAACACTGATTGGTTGGATTTATATTTCTTTTCACGATTAAATTACTTATTTATATGTATGTATTTAAGTATGTATTTATTATTGTATTATTTGTATCTTTCTTTGTTTTTTTAATTATCTTTAAGTTGCACCTACCGTGTTTGTTTCTGCACCACCCTAAGGTCGACTGGTAGAAAATGCCTATGGCATTAATTCCGCCTTTGTGCTTATTATGTGCATAAAGTTTTTATACAAAAAAAAAAAAAAAATAGGCAATATCAGTCGTACCTGTAAGGAATTTCACCAGCAGCGAAGATGTACTGGCTGTTATAGACAGCAGCCGTGAGGATCACCACCAGGATGAAGCAGTAGTTGCGGATCTGATAGCGGCCGAACTGGCCCAGCTCCAGCAGGATGGCATCCAGGTCAATCACCGCCATGGCGGAGACACACGAGGATAGCCGAGGATACACAGAGGCTCACGGTGGCCGACCACGACACTCGTCTGTCACTGCCGCCGACAGTGTGGCACTTATCGCGAGCGCTGCCCTGAACACAGGTATTGTGAAGTGCCGCTGCACTCACAACTCACGATTTACGACGCGTATAGTCCAACAAAATAATGCCGAATATCGGAATCTGAGTGGAGATAAGAGTATACAAATCAAGTCGCAACATTTACATCTAGGCAACTAATTATGTAGATAATTAAAAAAAAAACACTGATTCTCATCAAACATATCGCCCTCAGTGTATTAAATACGAACGTATAATGTACCTAACATGTTTTACAATGAATAAAATGTATCTAAATTTGTTCGAGTAACGATACATCAGCAGAACCCGTTTTTATCAAAGAACTAAAAAATAACATGTGTAAAATTAAAAAAAAAACTGTAATTTTAAAGTTTTAGGCGACTATCGAATAGGTATATATTATCAAAACACCACACCCAAAGTACTTAATCTCCGGTTGAAACGTCACGGACAAACGTGAGATTACAGGAATCATTGATTTATCATAGATTTGTAATCGTTAGTAATTAATTAAGATGGTGACAAATACCAATAATAATGATAATTACAATTATCTGCCAGTAATAAAAAAAGTGTTAGCGGCCGGACCATCACACGTGTTATAAAAAATATATATGGAAAACGTGACCGAATATATTAATTTCAAGGCCATTACTATTTTGTTTTATTTTAGTACAAAATATATGTAAATATGGCAGAAGTTACTGTTTGTTAAATATTTTAAAATGTTTGCACGTAATAGGAGCGATTTACATTTCGCAAGAGTCCAGTTTATCTACATTTAGAATCTAGTTTAGTTTATAAATAATTTATGGGTTTAAAAAAAATCCTATTAAAAGAATATATAGGGTGTCATTGACATATTAACGCAAACGAATACTTACCATACATTCTGGATGGGGTGCCATGACAGAAAACCTCCTCGAGCGCCCGCAGGCTGGAGTTCCCTTGCGGACACGTCCGGAGTGAAGACCAGTCTGCGGGACGGTGCACCCCGGGAGGCCGCCATCGACCCACCCTTGGGCAATCCCTGCCTAAGGGTGCTCGATGGCGGCTTGCGAATATTCTGTTGGGAGTAACGCCTCAACGCGTGTCCCTCTGATTTAGCAGAGGGCACAGCGACGAGGTAAGAGCGGGCTCGGTGTGCACTCACCCTGCCATCGGGCAGGCAGGAGGAAGAGTTCCTCCTCCTTCTGCCACCGCTAGACTCGTAGCCCCAAAGATTGTCCAAGGTCATGTTTCTGACTTTCGATGGGGGTCGAGGGCCTTGGCTTAACCGCCCGGGCCGCGAGGAAGACAACCTCTATAAAAAATCACCCCAAACCTCCAAGCGGCGGCGCACCGTGAGGGAGGTTGTAAGCTTGACTAATGGGTAGCTTAATTAGTCCCTAGTGCGAACCATGTATTTGAGCCAGTACACAAAGTTCATACTCGTGGGAACAAAAATGCAGAATTCTAAATTTTTTAAAACCCAAATTTCGGAGAGTGACGAGCGGTCGGAGTCCGACGCTGCGTCCAGAAGGAGCTCAGGCTCGGAGTTGGAGGAGGAGGAGTTGGTGGGCAACTCCGGAAGGGACTCGCGTTCCTTCCGGAAGCGCACCAAATCGGAGGACGGGCAATCGTCCTCCGATAATGAGAAGGGTTCGGCCCCAAAGATCCCCACCGGCAGTCGCGGTGGGGTCCAAAGCCGAGGTAGAGGCAGGGGGCTCACTGCGCAGGAGTCCGCTCAGCGAGCTGAAAAGCTGGCTGCGGAGGGGCGCCACCCTGGTGCGGTCGGCGCTGGAGAGCGCCCGCCGCGTCAGGCCGGTGGCGCGCCAGACGCTGGGGCGGACTCCGCCGAAGAGGCCCGCAGGTCCTTCGGCGAGCTGATGGTCGCGGCGCTGCGCGACATGGGCCGCAAGAGGCTCGCAAAGCCGTCTTCCAAGGCGAAGACGGTTTTGAAGCACGCCACCTCTTTGTCCGAGGCCTTCGATAAGGCCTTGGACAAGAGTGTGGCGAAGCTGCGGGCCGAGCTCCGGGCCGAGCTTCGGGCCGGGCCCGCGGGCCCTGGAGCCGTTCGGCGGGAGGCCGTCGGAGGAGGTCCCGGGCAGGGGCAGGGGCAAAGTCAGCCCCAGCCCCAGCCTGAGGCAGGGAGCCAGCTGCTGACGCTGGTGCAGTCGGAGCTGGCTGCCTTCCGGCAGCAGCTGCAGCAGCAGCAGCAACAGTTCCAGCTGCAGATCCAGCGGCAGCTGTCCCTGCTGGAGGGCATAGTCTTACGCCCTCCACTGGCGACCTCCGGCCAGCGCCAAGCGGCAACTTATGCCGCTGCCGCTGCGGCCACGGCTGCTGCGCCCAGGGCGGGCCCGTTGGGGCAAGCCGGGCGTAGGGCCTCAGCGCCGGAGCCTGCGAGGCCGGCCCCGGTGGCTGGGCAGCGTCGGGCGCGGGCCGCTCCTCCCGCGAGGGGTGCCGTGGCGCCTGCTGCCAGACCAGCGGGAGCTCCTATTGCGGGGGCGGCGACTCAGCCGCGCCTGCCGCCTCCTCCGCCTCAAGAGCCATCGTCTGGCGCCGACTGGACGGTCGTCGGCGCCAAGAAAAGCGCGGGCAAGGCGCGCAGGGCGGCCAAAAAGCGCGCAAAGCGCCAAGAGCGCCGAAAGCGGGCCATGGCGGCGAGACTTCGCGCCCCGAAATCCGAGGCTGTAGTGATCACACTACAGCCTGAAGCGGGAAAGAAGGGCGCGAACTATGACGCCGTCACGGAGAAGGCAAGGCGGGCGGTGTTGCCCCACCTTGAAGAGCTCGGAGTGCCTGGGGGCTTCTGCATTAGGCAGACCCTAACGGGGGCCCGAATTCTGGAGGTCCCCGGCTCGGCCAGTGTCGCTGACACCCTGGCCGAGAAGATTAGGGTGGCCCTCAGTGCGGAGGAGGCCCGAGTGTCCAGGCCCACCAAGTGCATCGACATGCGCATCATGGGCCTGGACGACTCAGTCAAGGTGGACGAGGTGGTGGCCGCCATCGTCAGGGTGGGCGGTTGCACGCCCGAACAGGTTCGGGCGGGCACCATCCGCGCTGACAGCACGGGCATGCGAGCCGTCACGGTAAGCTGCCCCGTGCCGGCGGCCAAGGCCATCACCAGTGGGGGCCGACGGCTTCTTGTGGGCTGGGTCTCCGCCCAGGTAAAATTGCTGGAGCCCAGACCTCTGCGGTGCTTCCGCTGCCACGTGGGGCACCACGTGGGGGCCTTCTGTGCCGCGGAGGTGGATCGCAGTGACCACTGCTACCAATGCGGTAAGCCCGGTCATAGGTCTGCCGAGTGCCGGAATGCGCCGCACTGTTACGCATGTGCGGCGGCAGGCAAGCAGGCCGACCACCGGGCTGGGAGCAGGTCCTGCGACCCCCCGGCCAAAGTGAAGGCCAAATTGAGTCGCCCCCCCAACACCACCGCCGCCGCCGCAGCCGCTTCTTCGGCCGCCGGCGCGGTTTCTGTAGCCGCCGCTACCGCTGTGGCGGCGCCCTCTCAGAGGGCTAGGGAGGAGACAATGGACTGCCAATAACGGCCCCATTACGTCTCCTCCAGGCGAATATCAACCACTGCGCCCCAGCTCAGGATCTGTTGCTCCAGAGCATGGCGCAGTGGTCGATAAACGTCGCCGTGGTCTCCGAGCCGCACTTTGTCTTGCCCAGAGCTGACTGGGTTCAGGACCTGAGCGGCTCGGTGACCCTTATCTCGTCGGCCGCCGCTGGTACCCCGACCCTCGAGGCCGTCACGAAGGGTCGGGGTTGCGTGGCAGCACGGTTCGGGGACATTGCAGTGGTAGGCGTCTACCTGTCCCCGAACAGAACTCTCGCCGATCTTCACGACTCCCTCAGGGAGCTGAAGACCGTCGTCGCTGGGTATGGTACCCTCCCCGTGGTCGTTTGCGGGGACTTCAACGCCTGGAACATGGCTTGGGGTTCCCGGCTCACGAACCAGCGGGGTCGGTTGGTGGAGGACTGGGCTCTGGAAACAGGCCTGGTCGTCCTAAACCGGGGTTCTGTCCCCACGTGTGTGCGGGTGCAGGGTGAGTCCGTGGTGGACATTTCGTTCGCCAGCCCCACTCTGACACCGCATGTAGTTGACTGGCGCGTCATGGAGGGGGTGGAGACATACTCGGACCACCGGTATATCCGGTTTGACGTCTCCGCCCAGACCTCGACCGCGCCGGTCCGACAGACCCCATGTGGTCCGCGTTGGGCGCTGAGGCAGCTGGAGAAGGAGCTCTTCCTGGAAGCCGCGGCGGTGCAGGCCTGGGTGCAAGCACCGGTCAGGCCTGCCGACATCGACGTCGAGGCGGAGTGGTTCCGGGAGGCCTTGTCGCAAATTTGCGACGCGGCAATGCCCCGTCTCCGCCCAGGACGCGCCCGACGCCAGGTGTACTGGTGGTCGCCGGAGCTTGCGACGCTGCGCGCCGCATGCAATGCTGCGCGACACCGGTATACCAGACACCGCAGGCGCCGCTTCCGCCCGCCGGATGCGGAGGCCGTAGAGGCGGAGCTGTACGAGGGATACAGGGTGGCAAGGCGCACCCTCCGATCGGAGATAAAGCGGGCCAAAGACGAGGCCTGCAAAGCGTGGCTGGGGACGCTCAACGCTGATCCGTGGGGACGCCCATACAAGTTGGTGCGGGAGAAACTCCGCCCATGGGCTCCCCCGTTGACGCAGAGTCTCCGGCCACAGATCGTGGAGGGTGTGGTGAGCGCTCTGTTCCCTGCGCGGGGGGACCACTCCCCCCCGCCCATGGCTCCGCCACCAGCGGTGTCTGACGCGGACCACGTCAGCGACGACGGTACCAATGCTCCGGAAGTGACCGAGGTAGAGATGAGAGTGGCGGTACGCAGGATGGGTGCGAAGAATACCGCCCCAGGACCCGACGGCTTGCCAGGAAAGGCTTGGGTCCTGGCCATGGAGGCTCTCGGGTCTCGATTGCGGGGCTCTTTAACGCATGCTTGGAGAGGGGCCAGTTCCCACTTCCCTGGAAGACGGGAAAACTGGTCCTCGTCGCGAAGCCGGGGCGCCCTGCGGACTCTCCGTCCGCGTATCGGCCCATTGTGCTGCTTGACGAGGTGGGCAAGCTCTTTGAAAGAGTCATTGCAGACCGCCTCGTCAAGCACCTAACACTGAAGGGGCCCGATCTCGCGGACGACCAGTTCGGGTTTCGCAGGAGGCGCTCCACGGTGGACGCCATCATGCGCGTGCGAGCCCTCACGACGGGGGATGCGGTGTCCCGGGGCAGGTGTGTCTTGGCGGTGTCGTTGGACATTGCCAACGCCTTTAATTCCCTGCCCTGGAGTTGCATTAGGACGGCACTCCGGTATCACCGGGTGCCCGACTACCTCTGTCGTACGATCGAGGCCTACCTGTCCGACAGGTACATAGTCTACCCCGGTCACCAAGGAGATTGGAAACGGCGAGAGATGTCGTGCGGTGTCCCACAGGGATCGGTACTAGGACCGCCCTTGTGGAACATCGGGTACGACTACGTGCTGCGCGCCGACCTCCCCGTAGGGGTCAGCGTGGTCTGCTACGCAGACGACACGCTGGTCCTAGCGCAGGGAAGGTCGTACCAGGCGGCGGTCGAACTAGCGACACGTGGGGTTGCGACAGTCGTTGAGAGGATCCAGCAGTTGGGACTCAAGGTGGCACTGCACAAGTCCGAGGCCATGTGCTTTCACGGCCCTCGGAACGCGCCACCAACGGGTTCCCAACTAACGGTAGAAGGAGTTCACATCGGCGTCGGGTCGACCGAACCAAACTCAATCGGACGGGGGCTGCTCTCAAGCGGCTCCTGCCGAACCTTGGGGGTCCAGACGCCTTCTGCCGGAGGCTCTACGCCGGCATCGTCCGGTCCATGGCCCTTTATGGGGCACCAGTGTGGGCGCCGACGCTACGTAAACGCCCGGCGGCCCAGCTGAACGCCTGCCAGAGGGTCATGGCCATCCGGATGGTGCGGGGATACCGCACGGTGTCCCGCGAGGCGGCGAGCCTCCTTGCTGGCCTACCACCATGGGATTTGGAGGCAACAGTCCTTGCACACATGCACGACCAGCGCGTGGAGATGCAACGCCGGGGCGAAGATCCGCTGCCCGAACATGTCGAGGCGTGGCGGAAGGAGCTCCGGCGAGATCTCATGGTGAAGTGGAAACAGCGACTGTCGCAACCCAGCGCTGGGCACACCGTAATCTCAGCGGTAGTGCCCCTCTTTGAGGCGTGGCTGGATAGACCTCACGGCGTCCTCACTTTCCGCATGACGCAGGTTCTCACCGGACATGGGAAGTTCGGGAGATTCCTGCACCGGATTCGTGCGGAAGAGACGTCCGGGTGTCGCCACTGTGAGGCGAGCCCGGAGGACACGGTGGAGCACACGGTGGAGGTGTGCCCTGCTTGGGAAGAGCATCGCCGTGTCCTCGTGGGGGTGATCGGCGGCGGCGACCTCTCGCGCCGGGCCCTGGTTCAGGCCATGGTCCGCAGCGAAGAGGAATGGCAGGCGGTCGCCTCCTTCTGCGAAGCAGTAATGCTCGTAAAGGAGGAGGCCGACCGCATAAGGCAAAGGCAACGGCGTACTCGCCGTAGCCGTCGCCGCCGCGATCCTGCCGATATCCGGCCACCGTAGACACTGGCTCGCGGACGGTGAGCAATGGGTAGCTCGCCGTCCGATCGTCTGGTAAGACCGAGTCCAGGTCGTCAACGGCGCGCACCGTTCCCGCGCGCCTCAAGGAGTTGTCAGCAAACTGCAGGGGCCCTTCAGGGTCGAAGCCTCCTGGAGCCTAGAGGGTAAGTGAAAATTGTAACCTCGACTCCAGAAATAAGGCAAGGAAGGTACGGGGTAGGTTTTTTAGTCAGTAAGAGTCTGACACTGGTCTCCCGCTCCGCCCAAGAGCGGGTTTCGTCATTGGATGATTTTCACCTACCATAAAAAAAAAAAAAAAAAAAAACCATACATTCTGGAATGAATGGATGGAATTCTTCGTCAGTTTGTTTTTTTCAAATAAAAAGAAATGTTTGTTTTTTTTTGCCTGTATAAAATCGTTATTCTAACCACTCCCAATGATATTTTTAGACAAAAAAAAATAATAATATAATAAAAAATCATCGAGGCAAATAAAGTCATTATTCTAATCAAACCTGATGACATTTTTGATTTGGAATGTAATTTACTCATTTTTTTCGCGAAAAATGTTAAAATGACGTATTTATACGGTTTAATTTAAAAAACGTAAAAAAATCATTAAAAAAAATAATCCAGTACATGTTTCTAGACCCCCCAGTGGTGGAATTTTTTGCCGTTTTTGTTTTATTCTTATTTTTTTTAATGATTTTTTAGTTTTGAACAGTTTGCGCGAAAAGCACTTCCATAGAGGTAAAATATGTCCGCCCCTGTAACTTCTAAAATAAGAGAATGATAAGACTAAAAAAAAAAATTACGTATTAGTTAGTGCACATCATACATTTTTTTTGTTCAGTGTAAACTTCCACCGAAAATTGGTTTAAACGAGATCAAGTAACTAGGTAGTTTTTTTTTTTTTAATACAGCATAAATCGTATACCGCAATTGGAACCCTCAGTGTGCGAGTCCGACTTGCACTTGTCCAGTTTTTTTTCTTGTAGTTAGTATAGGTACAAACCAAGAGCAAGAGCGACAATTATATCGCAGATAGTTACTTGTTACCTTACTTTAGATTGCATGACTTCGCGTATTTAGAAAATAACTAGACATACCTGTTTAATTAGATAGTTAAAGTAGGTACCAATAATTGAAACAATGGGTTATCAACTAGTAAATTCTTTAATAATAATACTATTCAAAATACAAAATAAACGTTCTTAAAAATCTTTCACTAATGAAACGAAGAAGTTTAGACAGAAACAAACGATTGCCGCGCTTGCCTGACCAAGTGGATCAGAAACAGCTCGACATTGTACGTTTCTGTTGTCTTCATTTTTACTATAAATCTTTGTTAGAAATGTTTATCTTAATTGTTTGTATATTTTGGTTCCTAATCCTGAAAAATGTTGAGTTTGCAGAGTGTCGTCTGTACAACGTCTAACCACAAATTATATAGGTACAGATGTCAATCTACGTACAAAGCGCGCTCGAGCAACGCACACATAGACACCGTTCACCGACGCGAAAACCGGGCTCAACGAGGATCATTACGACCGCGAGAGTGTCACGTTTGAGACGCGCGTCTGTGAAATTTTGCAACTACCACGATAATTTGTTGTGCATAATCCAGTTGACAACCCTAGCGCGCGCGACCGCCGTGCGTAGATATGAAAAGTGAAGTACATACATGAGATTGACTTCTGTACCTTTTTATTTTGTGGTCTAACCCTCCGAATACCGTACTACCGGCCTTGTACTTTCATGTTATCGACGATGATGTTGGTGGGCTTGCGAGTGCGCGCCGCCATGCTCATCTGCTCAGCCTGCGCGATGGTGTCGGGCAGCTTCATGTGCAGCGTCTCCGGCGTCAGCAGCATGAGCAGCCCGGCGCAGCCCGCCATCGCACCGAACAGGAGGTACGGCAGCGACCTCATGTAAGCCATCTGTTAAGTAATCACATGGTATGGTATGGTATATCGGGCTGGTGTCCGCAACTCCACGACTAAAGCGCGTATTTTGCGTACGGAAAGTAATCACATTTATCATCTTTATTCAGTCGAGAGACAGTCCGGGAGGTAGGCAGCCGGTAATTTAGGTAGTGTGTTAATTTAGGTGCATTTACACTGATCGGTTGCCATCTTGTTCAAAAGATCTCGAATGACTGATAAGTGAACCAAGAGACAGCTTACGCACCCACGGTGGGTGTGGGATTGATAGGCTATGGAAGTGGTGAAAATAAAAAATTAAAAATCAAGCCATAGTACGCCGGCTGAAATTTTTTCCATTAATATTGTGTCAGTTGCGTAGCGGTTTTTTTTTTTTATGGTAGGTGAAAATCATCCAATGACGAAACCCGCTCTTGGGCGGAGCGGGAGACCAGTGTCAGACTCTTACTGACTAAAAAACCTACCCCGTACCTTCCTTGCCATATTTCTGGAGTCGAGGTAACAGTATACACATACCCTCTAGGCTCCAGGAGGCTTCGACCCTAAAGGGCCCCTGCAGTGCGTGGGTAGCGGTGGATACACCGTCAGCTAAAGATACTGATTATATTACTCGTATGTGTAAAACAAAATCCTATTTGTAGCGCCATCTATGACGTCACAAGTCGTAGTTTTTAGTTTCGCTGTACTTCTACCCACGCGGCTGATTATTTATTAGTTTAAGGAATTACTTAGTTACATTTTATACTGTAACTTTACTTTACGTATTTTTTTATAAGTTCATGTGAGTTACTGACGTATAATACTCATATGCAGCTGACATTTTTTTTTAACTCAGTACAATGTAAAATATTTATGAAAAAAGTTTCAGCCGGCTTACTATGACTTTTTCATTTGCAACGGTACCTCCCGGACTAAATGGTCTCTGCTGGAAAAAAAAAATCTTTATTTACCACACACAAAATTCATGAAACAAGAACAGATCTACAAGGCGATAATATATGTTATATCTACATGAATCTACACAAATCATGTAACCCTGTTTCCTAAGCTAGGTGGGGAACAGTTCCTTAGTACTTTGTGTCGGTGTGTAAATGTATTTTTGAGAGAGCAGTGGTGGCCGAGTGGTTACGGTCCCGACTTACGAGACGTAGGTCGCGGGTTCAAACCCAGCCAGGCGCAATAATTTGTGTAATTTATTTCATCACCACTGCTCTCAAAACGGTGAAGGAAAACATCGTGAGGAAACCGGCATGTCCTAGAACCAAAAATTCGAAGACATGTGACATCCACCAATCCGCACTGGGCCCGCGTGGTGGATTATGGCCCTTTCCCTCTCCTAGAGAGAGGAGGCCTGTGTCCCTGCAGTGGGAACATTGAAAGGCTGATGATGATGGCGGTGGTATCACAAAAGAAAACGCACTGCGTTTTTGGTTCCAAAGTTTTCGCAAAACCAGCCCCGTGGGCGGCCGGAGTTCAAGTTTAATAATGAAGAATTGAAGGCTATAGGGGAAACGGATCCATCGCCAACCACGTCCGAGACTCCGAGTTAGCTGCAGACTGCGGCTGTTAGTGACAAAACTGTTTTAATCCACTTGAAGCAAATTGGGAAGGTGGAAAGGCTTGAAAGGCGAGCCCCTCATAAATTGCGCGGAGCAAATCGACAAACGCGCGTAGACTGCTGCGTCACATTAGTCAACCGGCATAATAATGAAAGGATATTAAATCGAATCATGATCTTTGATGAAAAGTGGACCTTGTGCGATAATTGGAAACGCTCATCGCAATGGCTGAACTCTGGCGAACTAGCCGAATCCTGTCCCAAGCGAAAATTGACTCAAAAAAAGTTACTTGTTGGCGTTTAGTTTACTAGTGCCGGTGTTGTTCACTTCAGCTCTCTTAAATCTGGCCAGACGATTACGGCAGATGTGTATTGTCAGCAATTGCAAACCATGATGGAAAAGCTAGCTGCTAAACAATCGAGGCTGATCAATCGCCGTAGGCTATTGCTGCTTCAGGACAACGCTAGAGCACACACTACATAACAAACAGTTACCAAATTCGAAGAGCTTTAGCAATTGGATTGTCGAAACTCCGTACTCCCCGGACCTTGCTCCAACAGATTACTATGTTTTATATCTCGAAATTTTGATAACTTCTTGCAAGGGAAAAATTCAACTCCGATGGGCCAAAGCACCTTCAAAAATTTTATTGATTCCCCTCCAAATATTTTTTTTTAGTAAAGGGATCAATGAACTACTTATGAGATGGCCCAAGTGCATAAATAGCTGTCCGTTTGTTACGCTTTCACGGTTAAACTACTGAACCGATTTTCTTGAAATTTGGTATGGAGGAACCTTAAACTCCAAGGATGGTCATGGATTACTTTTTATCCGTCTTGAACTTTGTGAACGCAATAACCAACATTCGTCTGCACGAATGTAAGTTATATTAAAAAAAAAAAAACGACTTTAGGTTATTCCTTTATAAAACGCCAATTTCATATGTAAGGACCTAATATTTAGTTTACTTAATATTTAAATTTTTATGTAAGTACAAAAACTCGCAATATTATTTAAAGTCATCGGTTCAGATGGAATACCAGTTGAAGTGTGGATGTTATTGCGAGTGGAAGGATGGATGTTATTGCGAGTGGAAGGATGGATGTTTTTAGCTTTGTTCTTCAACAAGCTGTTGCGGGAAGAAGCCATACCGGATATCTGGTGCAACAGTTCTTAGGTGTCCTTCATCATCATCAAAAAAGCTAAACTAAGCTATCGCCAAATGTTAAATTTGAACGCGTTTGTCTTGGGAGAATATACTTGAACGGAACAGTAACCAATGACGCGAATGAAACCACGGAGGATAGCTAGTATATTGTGCATAATTATATGATTACGACTCCTATGATATGATGGCCAAGTAAGCAACTAAAACCTAGAGCTACAGTGATGGTGATGTAATAGACCGACCAACCAACAGAGGCGTCTGGGGCGCGCATATAGAGCCGATGCGGCCCGTCATGGAGCAGAAGCCCATGAGCGAGTGGCGCGCCTGCGTGGGGAACAGCTCGATGGTGTAGATGTAGATGCCGCAGAAGATCAGGCTGATCATCATCTTGCCCAACAACGTCATCGCTATCATCAAATTTACTGAAATGTTGAGGTTTTGAAAAGGTAACGTTTAAAGAATTAACTCTACAATACACAGTACGAGTAACAAACGACAATTAAGTCAGTAATAATGAGGAGAGCGTCGTTCGTACATAATTATGTCATTACTAATTAGTTATGCAGTTCCTACTTACTGTTTTCGATAGCAGGTAATGAAAGGAGCGCTATGGCACACACAAAATAACTTGTCATCATTGTACTCTTCCTTCCAAATCGGTCAAGTGTGCAATAGCAAAGGAAAGAGCCCGGGATCTCGATGAGTGCCGTCATTATAAAGTTCAAGTACTTGTTTCCCACCAGCCCCACGGCGTTGATGCTCAGGCCGTAGTAGATCATGGTCGTTGATATCCACCAGAACGACACCACCGCCAGCCGGAACCGGATGGTCTTTGACTCTATCACTTG
This sequence comes from Mythimna loreyi, assembly GCA_029852875.1. Taxonomy (NCBI): domain Eukaryota; kingdom Metazoa; phylum Arthropoda; class Insecta; order Lepidoptera; family Noctuidae; genus Mythimna; species Mythimna loreyi. The sequence goes on from CM056790.1 coordinate 682,166, forward strand.
TCTGAACAGAGAACGTTCTTTGACGCTGCTCGACTGACGAGTCAAAGACCTTTGAGACAATCTCTTTACCAAAGCTGACTGTTTAGGTGGACCGTATTTTAAAATCTTCATTGTTTTGGGCAAAAGTGTCACTCTGTTGATCCTCGCCATTTTCAAAATAATTCTGACAGCTTCATCCCGTTTTCCTTTGGCTATGAGCCATCGCACGCTCTCTTCGACAAAGAAGGCGTAGACAAAGAACAATAAGGAGGGCGTGAAGATCACCAGCAGGTAGGTTCTCCAGTAGGGAACAGCCCAGGCAATAATGGCGCAAATTACCTGCCCCGTCGCGAAAGAGATATGCATGATGTTGCCGCCGATCACTCTCATTTTAAGACCAACTATCTCAAGACCTGGAATAATGAACATGGGAATATAACATGAACAATGTTAAACTAGACTGGTCAATATTAAAGTGAAACATGAAAAAAATATTTTATCAAATACATTTTCGCTGTCAGCGATAGACCACCATTGTACCCATAGATCTGTTTTTGTATAAGTTCTGTTAGTTTTTGCTGTAAGTACAATAAAATTTTTACATTACATAGTATAAAACAAAGTTGCTTAGATCCTATGTATGTTTAGATCTTTAAAGTACGCAACGGATTTTGATGCGGTTTTTTTAATAGATAGAGTAGTTCAAGAGGAAGGTTTAGGTATAGCTATAATATATCACCTTTGCACCCGTGCGAAGCTGGGGCGGGTCGCTAGTTATCTACATATCTATCTATTGTTATCGTAATGCTACCTTTCTTCTGTGTTCCTTAAGTAGCGAATAGGAGCACGTTTACATATTAGAAGGATTAAATTTATTATTGTTGGTACCAATAATAAATGCAGTGCTGTAAGTGCCGTTGCCGACGAGCGCCTCGATGAACTCGAGGACCAGGTACAGCACGTAGTTGTTGCAGAAGGCTCGCGCCATGCCGAAGAACGCGGGCAGCACCGCCGTGCCGATCAGCGCAATGCGGCGCCCGTAACTGTCACCAAACATATATTTACACTTCACACGACTTTCTTTTTATTCCCTATAAACTAATGCTTGACAGCGATGGTAAGCAGTGATGCAATCGTTGATGGTGAGGCGCACAAGTTTATTAAGAGCCTATTCACTCCAGCCTTGAAGCCACCCAAATTAAAATCGGATGAGCAGGCCGCAGCAGGCAAATTGTTCCAATCCTTCAATTAACGCGAAAGAGTTAATCTACTACTCAACTGTATTGTTGGTAGGTACGTGATTTCTTCAGAGATTTTCTCACTCAACAGCCTGCCTCATGAACAAGACTCTTCTCTTCTGAGGACAGCCTCTAAAAAGGATATTTTCTTAACACGCCTTTTATTTATTTGTCACAGTAAAAATAAATATTTACTCACGCGTCGGAGATGGTTGCGGTGGTCGGGATGGCCACGAATACGCCCACGTTGTGGATGGTGCCGACGAGCGTGCGCTTCCACTCCTGGCACGCTAGGCCGTACTGAAATGATGACACACTAATCAACAACCCGTCGTATCAAAAATAAAAAGAAACAAATGCAGCATGGCATATTTTGTTCTTTTTTTTAACATTGTCGTGTGAAACTTCTGGAATATTATTTAGGTATGCTTAAGTATGGTTCTCTTGAACCAAGGTTGCTGACATAGCGAAAAGAATTGCCAAACTTAAGTGGCAATAGGCAAGACACATTGCACGCAGAACAGATGGCCGGTGGGGCCGAAAGGTTCTGGAGTAGCGACCGCGTACCGGAAAACGCATCGTTGGAAGGCCTCCTACACGGTGGACCGATGACCTGGTCAGGGATGCTGGAATCCGATGGATGCAAGACGCACAAGACCGGTTTTGTGTCGGCGTTTGGGGGAGGCCTATGTCCAGCAGTGGACGTCTTTCGGCTGAAATGATGATGTTTATGTGGCTATAAATATTATGACGCTGAGGATAAAATATAAACTGCACAAGTGCCTTCTTTAATATTGCTGTCACCATAGGAACACGATGGCACTCGCCTCAGGAACAATTGTGAGGTAGTTCTCGTAGACCCAGGAGTGGCAGCGCCTGGTCCCGTTGGAGAAGCTTGCTGGCTCACATTTGTCGCCAATCGGAACATTCTGGTAGCAGTCGGAATCTTCCGATGGTAAAGCGAATGTCTTCCAACCATTCGGCTGGAACTTTTCCGGAGACGACTCGCATGCTGGCACTCTGCATCTAAATAAGAGGATGGAGATTTGTAGAATCAGGAGTAAGCAGTGTCAACTGGTTCTTATGTAGGTACTGTAAGATACGGCTAAACAAAAAAATATTAATAATAATTGCAATCATTGTTCTAGGTAAACAGATACAGATAGAAGCGCACAAAGGTGCCGCTTATTTCATTTAAAAAAAAGGCCGAAGTCTACAGGAGCTACTCTCTGAAAGGGAAATCTAGAGTCCTGGGACAAAAAGCTAAAAAGGGAACACAGGAGTGGGTTTAGTAACATTCTGACACACTCCCACTCCGCCCTAGCATGCTAGTCACTGATGATATCTAAAAAAAAGAAACATTTACTTGTGTTAACCAAAAAGAGTTTGCTGTTAATTAACTGAAATATTTGACTGTACGCACTAGTCGAGCCATTAAGATATATTGGAGTTAAAAGTATGCTCAGCGCATTGCGATAATGTCGACTGCTTATGATGCCCAGCGATTTCCAAGAATTAGGTAATCAGTAGGTAAGCAGTGCACCAATTATTACTCTCCCAGTCTCGTTTTTTTTTTATGGTAGGTAAAAATCAACCAATGACGAATCACGCTCTTGGGCGGAGCGGGAAAGTGTCAGACTCTTACTGACTAAACAACCTACCCCGTTCCTCCCTTGCCTTATTCCCAGAGCCCTGATATAACGCATACGCATTCGCACCAACCCTCGGCTCCAGGAGGCTTCGACCCTGAAGGTCTCTACAGTCTAGTCTCCCAGTCTCGTGGAATTGTGATACTTCGTGGTGAAAAGACTGTCCCTTAAATACGTGTATTTCAAAGTAGGTACCCACATTTCACGGGTTCAATTTCCGGTCCAGAATAATTATCTAAATATGTTTAATATTGAGACACCTTCGACTTACCTATATGCAACAGCTCCAGCAGCAAATAAATATTGGATATTGTAAATACTGGTAAATATGATGGCGATTCCCAAATACAAAAATACGAATCTCTGATAGCGACCGAACTGTCCCAACTCAGGGATGATGGCGTCGAGGTCTAACTGCGGGGGTGCCGCCTTTCTCCTAACCATCCTTTTTATTGAAGCCTCACTGGTGCTCGTCGGGCATAGGGAACATTACATTATAATTACACAAACTGGAACAAAATGAAAGTTCACATATAAAAAATGGTACTCTGTGTGGCTGCTTGAAGTCTGGCACGTTCTGTCAAATGGGACAGAATGCGATCGTCACATTTCGGGTCACGCACATCGGCCGAAGAATGCAATGAAGAATAAAAGAAGGTTTCATAAAAGAGTTTAGAACTTCATTCTATAAAATAATTATAGAGTGCATTTGTAGTGGGAGGCACGGTGCAGTGTACACTATAGACTACATTGCATGCATTACTAAGAACAGTGGCGGCTGTATGGTAACGGCCCCAACTTACGAGTTGTTGGTCGCGGGTTGAAACCCGCTGTACCACGACACTTTAGGCTAATCCTCGAGCATTTCAAGTTGCGTATAACCCACGGCACACAAGTTGAACCATCATGGCGGATGTGCAGTAACCGATTTTCAGGTCTTAATCGAACTTGGGGCTGCATTAACCTACCGAAATTAACATTTGGCCGATGGCTTGGTGAAAGTCGCGGGAGTGCGACGGATGCGAGACGCTTAGGACCATTTATTTTGGGCACACTTGGGCTAGGCCCAGACGTACGGCGTAGCGCCACCGGTACATGGTGGACATCCCTCATATATAATACGTACAAAACGTTTTGGCAACACTTTCATTGTGCGTACAGCCAAGGAGTGGAATTCCTTGCCGGAGTCTGTGTTTCCTGATGGTTACAACCCGGGAATCTTTAAAAAGGCTATGTCAAACAGTGGTCATCCTTCGGCTGAAGCAGGACGAAGGCTTAATACCTTCCATAAAAAAATGCTCAATTCAGGAGCCCTGCGCCATCTGTGCAGTGCAATTCGAAAGTTAGGTATGTGAGCCACAGGGCTTGTTAACGTTACCAAATTCACACTATAAGTATCGGTAAGTAACGTTATTTTCATAATGTTAAAATTTTAACGGTAACATGAGTAACAATACTTTGGTATCAAATCTATAAAATAACGTTACCAATTAACGTTACAGGTAACGAAATTGTTATCGTTACTTAATGCGTTGTTGTCAAACCGCGCAACATGCGGCGCACGGCGTGCACTACGGAACGGCAACATCGCTACACCAGTCAAACGATGCTTGCTACTTGCTACTAAACAAAATTCGCAGTACGATTTCACAAACGAGGTGTGCGGTAACGGATTTAATACCTATATAGGATAGTGTTGAAAGTCTAATGCCCTTTTTATATTGGCGTGTTCGTAATAGTTTTATATTTATTTGTTTAATTAAAGCTCATGACCATCTACTATTTTTTTTATGTGGATACAATAGCATTGTAGGTATAATGTAGAAGCACTTTTTAAATTTTGTAAATGTGAAGTACCATGGAGCATTTTTCGCTAGGTTACAACTTATTTGACACTAGCTGTGCCCGCGACTTCGTCCGCGCGGAATAGTTATTTTGGGCATCATATTTATTTTTGCAAACAACCTCCTCAGCTTTATAAATTATAGCTGTTACGCACGACTTTGCCCGTGTCAATTTCTGTTATTATTTTAGACAATTTAATTTTAAAAAGAACATAATTATCTAATAGTACTTCATAGAGCTACTAAGGGGGGGTCCCTTTGGGCACGCCATAATCTCGGCGGTAAGTCCCCTCTTGGAGGCGTGATTGGATAGACCTCACGGCGTCCTCACCATCCGCATGACGCAGGTTCTGGAAATGGGAAGTTCAGGAAATTCCTGCGCTGGAGTAGCCGTCGCCACCGCGATCCCGCCAATATCTGGCCACCGTAGACGCTGGTTTGCGGACGGTGAGCAACGGGTAGCTCGCCGTTCGGTTGCCTGGTAACAGTCCAGACCGAGACCAAGTCGTCGACGGTGTGCACTGCTCCCGCGCGCCTCAATGTGTTCTCAGCAAACTGTGGGGCCCTTCGGGGTCGAAGCCTCCTGCAGCCGAGGGTTGGTGCGAAACAGTTATACCGGGGCTCTGGGAATAAGGCAAGGGAGGAACGGGGTAGGTTGTTAAGTCAGTAAGAGCCTGACACTGTTTCCCGCTCCGCCCAAGAGCGGGAATCGTCATTGGATGATTTTTACCTACCATAACAAAAAACCCCTCCGCGCCGCCCGCAAGCAACCCCTCTCCTCGCCCGCCGGCCAGGCGCAGCGTCATATTTTGCACATCATGCGGCGCGTGTGAATTTTATATCGGAGTTATTTTAAAATTGTAATATCTTCTAAGATGTTCATTGAAAATAAGTGATGTCAAAGACAATTTTGTTCACAATTACATACTCCTAATCAACAACACATTTATTTGGATAAAGATTAATATTATTATGTTGATACAACTCTAACAAATAATTGGTAATAATGCATTAATTTCAGCCAAATTTGATTCCCATAAAAACGGTTCTAGTGAGTTAATCTTAAAAGATAGACATATACTGTCGCAGACATTTTTTTAGATCATTTTAAGAGGAATAATTCTTTCATACATATTTTTTTGGTATCTTGAACCGTTTTCGCAGCGCACGCAACGGAAGCCCTCAAAGATGAATAATTTTCCCCGTTTTTTCCACATTTCCGTTGTTTCTTCGCTTCTATTTGTCGCAGCGTGAGGTTTTATAACCTAAAGCCTTCCTCGATAAATGATCTATTCAACACAAAAAGAATTTTTCATTTCGAACCAGTAGTTCCTGAGATTAGCGCGTTCAAACAAACAAACAAACAATGAAACGAACAAACTCTTCAGCTTTATAATATTAGTATAGATAAACGAGCATGGCAGTTGAGAGTTTGTCATGCTCACTCAAATGTCTCGCTGATGGTGGCGCGTGTGTTGGGTCATTCTGTTCCCTCTAAAATGGTTGAGCGGAGTGGGGCTGATACTCGCGTCATGCTCGTGAACGGGTGCCGTCAGTTGAGACCGGTCATCTCTTGTCTGCTAGGCGCTTTTTGAAATTCTTTTTTTTATTATTATTTTACTTTTTGTTGAATACCGCTACATCGTGCTCGCATAATAGAAGCAACATAAATTTGTCACCAAGTCATATGTAAATATATAAATATGATTTAAAAGAGTGCCCATGGATTTTCTTGCACGTTCTTCTCCATAGAGGTCTACGCCTTGGAACGTGCAAATTAGCTTCAATTTTAACATTTCAAAAGTGCCTGTAAAGTTTTAAAGTGGCGATAAAGCTGCAAGTCGTTTTTTGCATTTTGGATTTGATAAAAAAATAAACTTTATGTATAGACACTTAAATTTTATGAATCATACAAATCAGCATATCAACACTTAAAAGGCAAAAATTACTAAGTACCTAACATTGAGTAACCTTTACATAAAAGTGATTCAATTTTATTTTGTTTGGAAAAAATTACCTATAGTTAAAAAAAAGACGGATTTAGATATTACTACCATTGTGTTAATAGTGTACTAACTATCTCGTCATTTTCAACTTTTTTTTTCAGTTTTTTTTTTACTTTAAATCACTCTCCCTCTCCCGTAAATTTTACTCAATGTCACTAACAACTTTAGCCTTTCAAGCGTCCGAATTATTAAAATAGTTTGAAATATGACTTAATTGGAAAACAATATAATTATCATTAAATCGGTTTATTACTAATGAATCATTCAAATTTTAACATTATCATTATTAACAAAAAAAAAGTCTTACTGAAACTAAATAATTTGTTATTGACAAATTATTTAGTTTCAGTAAGACTTTTTTTTAAATAAATCAAAATACAAAGTCTCATAACTTTTTCAGTTTTATACTGCATTTGTAATAATTTTCATTATTTATTCATTAAAATCAGGACCTTGACCATGACGTTTAAAGTAAGATTGTTTTATTCCTGTTTCAGAGTGTGGTCTCTTTCCCACTGAAAGTAATATCGAAGTAATACTGCTTTAAGGGCTTGCGGTAGGCCCCCTGGTTCAATACTTTGATTTGGTTCTATTATTTATCTACTATAATATTGAACAATGTTTGTTCTTCGACTTCCAAACACAGACAATAAACTTTGTCAACTATATATACAAAATGACACACACTGTTGACAATCTACAGAGCAAGCAGCAGCAGCAGGATTTAAATTTTCCACGATACCCCTGTATCAGCTTATTTCAAATAGAGCAATTGCAGACGCGTGAATTATTAAAATGTCGGGCAGTCAAAAAAAGTGAAGCTAAATTGCATGTTCCAAAGTGGAACACTATGGACACTCTTTTAAATCATATTATGAGTTAGGTACATACCAAAACCATGGACCATGGTTACGTATTTCTTGTCACTTTGTGAGGACAATGTAGGTATGATAAGTAATGAAAAAAAAGATGAAAAATGAAAATGACCAGTCTCAACTTACGGCGCTCGTTCAAGAACATGACGCGTGTATCAGCCTTATTGAGCTCGACCATTTTGAATGGAACTGAATGACCCAATAACACGAGCCACCATCGTCGAGACATTTGAGTGAGCTCATAATGTCAAACAAGGTGTAATCCAATAAACTTTTGCTCCTTGGTACTTTGCATTAATATTTGAAAAAAAAAGTGCTTTTACATTATACAATGCTATTCTTTCAAATGCAAAAATAATAAATCATCACAATTTCTATTTTAAAAATAATCAATATCAACAATACAAAAAGGGCAGTAGTATCTCTTCCAATATATAAAAAAAAACTAATTAGTAGGCAAAATACAGCTGCCACAGCTACAGCCATGCAGAGGCGGCGTAAGGCGTGGGCGACGTGGGCGACCGCCCATGGCCTCGCGGTCCAAGGGGCCTCGCGCCTCGGAGGCCCGTGATAGCAAACGTAGATGTACTCATCTAGGAATTAATAATATTAATATCGGCTAGCAAGTATCTGGCAATACCACCGGGGGCCCGACCATCTCTGTTGTGTGAATGAGGCCTACCAATTGATCAGGTATATCATCTACCCCGAACACCAGGGAGAGTGACAACGGCGAGAGATGACTCGTTGTGTTCTGCAGGGATCGGTACTACGACCACCCTTGTGAAACATTGGGTACGACAACGTGTTGCGCGCCTATTTTGTGACGTCGTCGGTCCTAGCACAGAGAAATTGTACCAGGCGGCGGTCGAACTAGCGACACGTGTGGCCTTTGGCAGGGTTTAACAGTTGCGATTCGAGGTGGCGCTGTACAAGGTCGAGGCCATGTGGTTCCACGACCCTCGGAACAAGCTGCCAACGGGTACCCATCTAATGGAGGAGTTCGCATCGGCGTTGGGTCTACGATGAAGTACTTGGGACTCATCCTCGACAGCCGGTGGAAATTTGACGAGCATTTCCTACGTCTGGCTCCCAAACTGAATTGGACTGGGGCTATTCTCATGCGGCTCCAGCTGAACTTTGGGCCAGAAGCCTCTAGCTGGAGGCTCTACGTAGGAATCGTTCAATCCTTGGCTTTGTATGGACTGCCAGTGTAGGCGCCGTCGCTGCAAAAGCAACCGAGGGCCCAGCTTAACGCATGCCACAGGGTTATGGCAATACGGATGGTGCGGGGATACCGCACGGTTTGCCGTGAAGCGGCAAGTCTCCTAGGGATCAGGAGGCAACAGTCCTTGCACACATGCACGATTTGTGCGTGGAGATGCAACACCAGAACGAAACTCCACTGCCGCGCCAAATCGCGGGATGGCGGATTGAGTTCCTGTGGGATGTCAAGATATTATTGGCGACAGCGACTGTCACAACACAGTTCTGGGCATGCCATAATACGGCGGTAAGTCCCCTCTTTGAAGTCTGTCTGAAAATACGCGAGTTATTACCGGACATGGCAAGTTCGGTAGGTAACGGAGTTTTGTGGAGGCGATCGGCGATGGCGATCTCTCGCGCCGGGCCTACGTACAGGCCATGTTCCGGAGCGAATAGGGGTGGCAGGCGAACGCCTCCTTCTGCGAAGAAGTGATGCTAGCAAAGAAGAAGGCCAACCGCATAAATCAAAAGCAACCACGCCCCAGACGCCGCTGGGATTCCGATACCGATTTCCGGTCACCGGACAAATTCGAATATCAAAAAAAATATTCTCAACAAAATCGGTCCTTTTGCGTGGTACATCAGGGCCTCAGGGGGCCTCGCAAAATATATCTTGCCAACAACAAAATTTGGTCTTGCCCCACCACTGCAGCTATGGCTGTGGCACAGGACCTAGCATGTAGTCAAACATTTTTATCTAGGATATAATCCTCTAATCTATAAAATGATTCTCTACATAAGGTGTTTTTAATTTGATTGGAAGTCAAATATACTACTTAAATATATTATTAATTTCCTCATGCATGTTTTAAGATTTGATTTATTTAGATGGCGAATCTCAAGTGGTATTTTATTACAAAATTTTACGCAGTACAGTAAGAGCTATGTACTTTACGATGTTGCAGTTGAACTAATAAGTATTTATAAGTTTAATTATTTTTACCGACTTCACAAAAAGGAGGAAGTACTATGTTCGGATGTTTGTATGTTTTTTTTTCGGTTCACCGAATACTTCGCCAATCATCGACGTCCCATTTTCATCAAGTTTAGATTTGATGATGGGATCCATGAGGAATCGAGGGAACTCCTTAAATATCATAGGCAAACCTATGGTGTTTTTGGTATTTTCATCTAGATTTTAAGCATTTACAGTAAAAAAGAAACATTTGATGAAGTAGAACTAATGAAGAAGACCATGGCCAATGATAAATGATCTTTATTTTGTAAGTAGGTATAAAAAACACTTTTACACGTCATTTTTTTTTTGATAGATGAGTCCGATGTTTCCTAGCAGACTACCCTGAGAAGAAACACCGAAACAAACTCAGGGGTCAGTCTCTTTTGAAGTCCATACAGAAAATATGTATTGGTCAAATCCTCTGGTTATAAGTGTATCGCAACTAAAAAGGGTGAAATAAAAAACTTTTTACAAAAAAATATACCGATTTCACTAAAAAAAAACTTTTTCGGAAATCGGTGTTTAATAAGAAATAAACAATACCGAGAAACACCGACTTCCGAAAAAGTTTTTTTTTTATATATTTAGTGCAGTCGATATATTTTTTTGTAAAGTTTTCTTGTAACATAACAGGTCCGATCAATCACTTACTGCAATGCTTGTAAATTTTAATTATTTTGTACATGATGAAACGCCGTTTTATTGGGGGAACAGTAGCCAATTTCCACAAAAAGCCCAAAAGCTTTATTTAATATATCCATTTTGTGAGAAAGTTCTGCCACTTCTTTTTCAGTTTGGCTGGAGCAATTCTTCATTATTTTTTATTGGGTGGACTCAGATTTTTGCATTTATCCATATCCTAATTTTGACCGCATCGCTCAAAAATTTTATTATTACTAGCAGATTTTATATTTTCGTGATCACCTGATGAACACAATTATTATTTATTGTGCAGTAAGTATATTTAATACTAAGGAGAAGGACGGTATTTAAGTGGCAGAGAATGACTGAAGCATTAATGCCCGTTTTCACCAACAGCCCCTAAAAAGTCACCTAAGTAAGGTCCACTTAACTTAAGTCCACCTCTGTGCATATGTGTTGCATAAAGATATCTAAACAAGTAAAACTCTGGCGAAAAAGCCTATACTTCAAAAAGGAACGGTAGTCACTTTCTTCAAAAGCCAATACATCAAATCATTCCCTACAGAAACACTGTTTCTATATTGTTCATAAAGAAAAAGACCATTTGGAATTAAAAGTGTTTTTAAGAAAAAAAAATATTCTCGATCGATAACAATAAGTATAGTCGTTTGATTCGAAAAATAGTTGTTCCCTCAATTTTAGCTACCTAGAAAGTTTTAATCCAGGAGTATTTAAAATATGTAATTCTATGGATTTTGGTGTGCTCTTTCCAAATTTTGACTTTGCCAATTCGTATTTTTGCCTTTTGTACCATCATATTGAAAAATGCGCCTAAAAACTGAAAAAGCACATCACAAAAAAAATCGGAAATAGCACATTCAAATTTATAAAGTTACTTAGCCCTGGACAACTTTCCATGTAAAACAAGGAACTCACGAAGCGGTTTTCACCCACAGCCGCCACGTTTGCAGGCCCGCGGCTTATGTAAAATGCTGTTAAATATCGGCGCTTGAAAGGCAAAAATTACTAACCGACACTGAGCATACTTTACAAAATGTTATTGGGCCCCATCAGTTTAAAGAGTTTATCATTGATTCGAAAAGAAGAAGAAGAAAGTGTTATTTATAATTAATAACTTTAAATCACTCTTGGCAATGTCTACTCAATGTCGCTTAGTATTTTTTTTTTCAAGCAATGGATATGTAAAAAAAATAACTTAATCGGCCGCCAGTTTTGCGGTCGAAATTCGCAACCGTTATGGCTTTTGTAGATCTACCGCCTCGTGAGTTTTAAAATAATATAGCTGTTTCCTCTACAGCGGCGGGCGTGGGTGAAAACCGCTTCGTGAGTTCTTAGCCTCAAACTATCAAATTACTTTATTCAAATCCCTTTTCTAGTATAATAAGGCCGATGTAACTTAGCGAGTCTGAACACATAGGCTTTGCGAACTTTAGCGAATATACACTCGTAAAAACTGTCATTAGCAATTACATTTTAAACAAAAATGCGAATTAATAATTTATAATGTAAGGACCAATACCTACACATAATCTGCCACTGAATCAGTTAGATTCAGCGGCAGATTTAAAAAATAAAATAATAATTACTTAAATACCCACATAATTAAACGAGAAACCCGACTGCCTTAAAAGCATTAAATGAAAACATGCTATACGTATACTACTAAGTAACATTTGCTCCAATATGTACCACGAACCATAAACACACACAAACGCTCGAAAAGTATTATCGTCCTTACTGACCCTATTAAGTAAAAGACTGCAAAACCACAAATATTCAACATAACGTTAAGTATTTATAGACTTACGAGCGAAAAAAGTATCACGTAAGTCAAGCAATCGAAGATAAATTCTATAGCTACTTAAATCTTTCTTTAGATTTAAGTAGGTATAGAATTTATTCACCCCTAGATCCTGAATCAGATCCACTATTAACTTCATGTAAATCCTAAGAATCATCACAATGACGGCGAAAATATCCTTCAGTATTCGTACTTCCTATTTAAAAAGAAAATGATGCGCAGCGCAAGTGTTTTTGATTTGAATACCTACGTGATCATAGCAGTTAACAGTATATTTAATGTAAACGAAAGAAAGAGATAAAAGAAATTTAACGTTACTTTTCGTATGCACTTGGTAACGTTATCAAGCCCTTGGTCTTGGTAACGTTATTATTTACCGATAAAATATTCAATAACGTTAAGTCAGTTTACCGGTAAAATTTGTCACAAGTAACGTTATCAAGCATAACGTTACCTCTACTAATAACGTTACCTTCTCACGATGAAAGTAACGTTACCAGATTTTTAACGTTATTCAAAGCCCTGGTGAGCCACAGGTAGTATCTGAAGCAATCGCGTGTGCAGGATGCGTCACTAGAGCAGACACACGCAACTCGTGGCTTCAATAATTAAAATAAAACCCATAATTATGTAACATAATAATAATTATTTTTTAATATCCTTAAACGTTTTATATACAGTCAACATCGAATGCCAAGAACAACATCTACAACGTAGTAAAGTACACAAGAGCACAACAGGTTTATAAACGTATTTATATATTATATATGTATAGATAAAATTATATACATCTACAGTAGTATCCTCACTAGTGTATCTGCACGACTGCATGTATCTGACCGGGCTGCCGACGCTCTGCGGTAAACATTGTGAACACGCTAATTGTGATTTTTGTCATTTTTCTTACAAGTGCTGTTAATCTGCATGTGGCAGTTTTTTAAATGTGGAATATTGATTTGATTTAACGGCTAAATCTATATATTTCTATATGTTCAAACATCTATGTGCACTTATGTAGATAATGATTACCGCACAACGTCAGCAACGCGATGAGTTGGAATAGTAACCAGTGATCGATACACTCACGATAGAAAACTTCTGAATTTCAATACAATATAAGTTTTATTGAACTATGCCGACCGACAATAAATATTACATTGGTCTTTAGATTACAGGATTATTATACAATATTCATAATATGATTACGGCTACATCCTGCCCGCGTGCGACAGAGACGGGTAGTGTTGCCGTCCCTGTCACTCGCGGCTGGACAGTAAAAGCTATCGAACACTTAACATTTCAAAATGTTTTGTCTCTTTCCTTTGTATAACGATTAATGAACACTAGGAAGGGATAGATACACAACACTGACACGATACTATTATTTTTCAAAGATGGCGTGATTTGCAAGCGCCCTCTGTGAGCCGGGAACACGACTCTAGGGCCTACAAACAAACTAGTAATCTAACGAGCAAAACATTATGAAAGTTATTACAATAATTAATGTTATTTTAATACTAGAGCGTAATTTTAAAACATTTTCTTGTAATTTGTATGTAACAGGTGCCAAGTATTGCGTTGTGAGAAAATATACATGTTCGCTTACGATATAACAGAGTGCTACGTTTTAACAAACTGCATTAATTAATTAGATCCATTATCGTACAATCGGCTGCACATAAGTTCCATAATTTTGTGGAAATACTATTTTTGTTTCAGGACACAAAAAGAGTATATTTATGTAAAAATGGGCAACTGCCCGGGACTGTGCGGAGCCTAGCCTGGCGCTGTTGGTCGTACTTTCAATAAATAGTATCGAGAGCGAGCAGTTTTTCGCACGAGTGCGAAATACACTACATTTAGGCGTAACTAAAAGTTTGCGAATGAGGGTGTTGCAAAAACATTTGTATGGAAAATTATTTTATATAGCCTTTAAACACTTGTGTAGCCGATTATACAGATCACAACCAAAGTGATGCGAAGCACCGGAACGTTTTGTTCGTTACTATGAGAACTAACGCTGATGGACAAGCCAGAACAAATGTTATAACAACTGTGGTGGAAGATAAACAAAACTAAGTACCGATATCGCCTATTTCAAAGTACTATGCGTTCCAAATGAAAAAAGGATCGATTGCCGGGACGTGACGTCACGCCGTACTGTCAAAAGGAAAAAAAATGTCAAAATTTTATAATGCAAAGATGAATTAATTCGAATAACTGAATTCTGATTTAACTTATTTCGTTCACAGTTCGTAAATAAATTAAATTAAAAAATATATATATTGCCTGGATTTGACTGTAAATCGTGACGTCAGAACATGGCAATCGATTCTATTCTAAATTAGAACATAAAATATACTTTTTTGCTATTGACTTGGCGATCAAAATGGTTAAATTGCACAAGCGTTTCCATAACATGACTATTTCATTTAAAATGATGGCAATTAACATTAGTATGGGGTTACAATAATAATCTCCTATTACAGTTACACAGATTGGACACCAAGTTACAAAAATATATGACTTTAACATTCATAGTAAACTAACTTATAACGTTTTTATAACAGTTTGACAGACATTGGCACTTCCAATGTTCAATTATTTCGGGCACACATTACAATTATTTATATAATATAAAACTATTGATACAATGCGACACAAATTATTGCCAGTTAATCACAAGACTGAGACGACCACACTTACGATAACGGTTTAATGAAAAATTATGTTTATGAAATTTTAAATAAATCACGAACAGGTTAAGTTCTGAATTTGCTATCTAATATTAAATGTGACAGATGGGCTTTTCCGCAAAGATGATACTTATATTTATATAAATGAGTCCAAGTTATTATACTCATCAACATAAACAACTAACGTGCTAATACCCCAATGGGACGCCTATTCATTATACGCTCATAGCTAGCAAGCCAAGTTAGGCTCTGCGAATTTTATCGCTTGAAAACTACAAACATAGACGGTTTTACAAATAAATGTATCCACCCTTACGTTGTTGAGACACCTGCGGCCCGGACTAAGCGTTTTGCCTCGTCATTTATACCGCGTACATCGAGGGATTGGAACAGTTTGCCGACTGCAGTCTTTCCGTCCGAATATAATTTGGGTGTCTTCAAGGCTAGAGTGAATAGGCTCTTAATAAACTAGTGCGCCTTACCATCAACGATTGCATCACTGCTTACCATCAGGTGGGATCGCAGTCAAGCACTAGTTTATTGCAAGTTAAAAAAAAAAAAAAATGTAATTTTTAGTTGTATTGCTTTTAAAAACTGTAATTGGCATTTATTTTTTTAAGACCTTTTATTTTTGTACGAGTTTTCAAACGCTAAAATTATCAGAGTCGCCAAGATCCGACCGCCGTACTGTACAATCGTTTCTACGCGTCGAACACCTCAAGTAGGCCGCGCCTTCTATTTCTTTGTTCTGACCACGTGATCCAACATGGAGATGACGTCAGAACAAAGGAATAGGAGACGTGGCTTACTTCTGGCGTTCGATGCAAGAGAATAGAAGAATAGGACAGTACGACATTACCGCTTCGTCGAAAGATTTTCATAGATTTTTTTTATGTAGATTTTGAGCGTAGGTACGCGTCTATAAAGCTGAGCGTACAGTAGGCTTGATATAAATGTATGGACCTAAGGATTTTTTTTACGTGATTGCATAATTAGTGAAAAAAAGGTGTTCATATTTATGAGTACAATGGCCCTGTTTAAGGAAAGCCTATCTGTCTTATCAACGTTGAATATACGTAATATACATATACTATAGAGAAACAAAGCATTATAAAAATACTAGCCACAAACACATTTTAATATTTCGAAAAATCGACATTTAGATACGGAGTGACTACCACTACTAAAATACTTGGCAAATAAAGTTGTCATCAATGTCGACTTATTCATATTTAAAATTAAGTTTAAAAATAAACTCGTGATAGTTACAATTACTATCTTTGTCTATAGTTAGATCGGTGCGAAAAGTGTTTCTCATACACATGAGTCATCCTCCCTATTCCTTCATAATAAAACAGATTTGCACACTGTGTCTGTCTGTCTGTTCACAATTAACTTGAAAATTGCTGAACAGATTTTCATTCACTTTCCACCAATAGAGGTGATTAATTTGGACTATTTAGGTAGATAATAAATGTAATATTACAATAGTGAGATATTTAGTAACACCCCGGTGCGTGCTGAAGCATCTCGCTGGCCAATGATAATTATATAATAATAACTACCTGCATTTAAGTGTGATCAACCACATATTACATTTAACTTAAGTATCTCAAGTAAATTACCAGTTCATGACTGAAGCGACCGTTTTGTTATTTACTTCGTAAGTGGTAATTACTAGAAACCGTAAAAAAAAATAAGGTGCTAACTAAACGACTCGACTATAACGTACAATGTATCATAGAGTTCCATTGTGAGGTGAAAATCACATTCTGTGCCATGTTATAGGCATTTTTTAAATTGAACAGTGCCTTAAAAAATTAGGCGAAGTACCTGTGGTACAGCATTTTTATTATTGATAAGCTCTCACTTGACCATTATATTACATAGATAGATGTTGTCTCTTTATTGTTGTAAGTGACGATGTGGTCAACGATAGAGCACGCTTGTCTAGAAATACTCTTGATTTAACGACCCCTAGTTTACTAAGACCCAGGTCGGCCAGGCCAGAGTTTGTGGTTAGGAAACACAGACTCCGGCAGGGCATTCCACTTAGCTGTACGCACAATGATGTTCCCAATACGTTTTGTACACACATATGAATGGGATGCCCACTATGTGCTGGTGGCGCATTGGCAAACCTCTGTTAGTGCTACCGTCAGACGAGTCGCAAGCTTGCTTACTACAAGTAAAAAACAAATACACAAATCTTTGAATTTAATTAAAATCAACTAGTCGGTTCTGTCCTCATGTAATTACCCAAACATCTAATCGCACCGATTACTTTCTAAATTAATCTAAATACGTACACCCACACCTGGAAGTCTACCGAGGTACTATCACCACATACCACATTCACCTTACCTACCACCATTCTCTCACCAATCTACCACCGTTCTCACACCAAACTACCATCATACTCTCACCATATACTACCATTCTCTCACCACAAACTACGTCTTTACCCGCGCCATTTAATTAAATAAACTTTAGAACCTTCAAATTATACATATAGTGTAAATGATACAATACTTTAAAGCTATTTAAATTTGCTTCTAAAATAATATTTTCATTATATTGAAATGAAAATATTATGGGGGTTGTAAAAGATTTTACAGGAGTATTCTTTTGTATGAACGACTGCATTTCAGAATAGAAGTGTCTTTTATAAATAATGTATACAATTTATTTTCATTTTCCTCAATATTAATATTCTAAAGGATATAAGTTCAGCATTATCAATAAACGTGAATCTTATATTATTGAAATGTATTTTCCACAAACGCATTTAAATTTTAATGTCGTGCAGTAAACTGTATTGATTCCTATCTCGATGTTCACACGACTGACACTACTAACACATAGTATAATAAACATACGAGATGGAAGTATATATATACATAACTTGTTACCATAATTATAATGTATTTGAGAAGCAGCTAAACCAAGGGGGTATCGTGTTACACAGTAACTGGTATGTGAATGTCTCAGATAGGCAGTCATTCTATGTATTCCACTCCTTGCTTCGAGTTAACCCCAATGTAGTTGAGAAAAGGTGGAATAGAGAGGAAGCCCTAAATTACCATGCCCTATAAAATCTGGAAGGCCTTATAGATTATTGGAGAGTGATGGGTTGGTAAGTGTGGCAAGAGCAGACACGACTTACGAGTTGTAGGTCGCAGGTTCAAACCCAGCCAGGCGCGTGATACGCCACAAACCCAGCCAGTTTGTGTAATTTATTTCATCACCACTGCTCTCAAAACGGCGAAGGAAAACATCGTGAGGAAACCGACATGTCCTAGAACCAAAAATTCGAAGATATGTGACATCCACCAATCCGTAGTAGGCCTGCATGGTGGATTATGGCCCATTCCCTCTCCTAGAGAAGATGCCTGTGTCCCAGCAGTGGAAACATTAAAAAGGCTGATGATGATGATGGTGGGCTGGTTGGAATAAGTTCATCAAACGTTGGCCACCTTGACCTACGCACAATGGTCCGCATATGACAAGGTGACATAACCTGACTTCGATAGATGGAAAGGAGGCAAAATATTGCCATGTATCATTTACACTATATACATATAAAGACATGTGACTCAGACTAGTAACAATACAATAAATCACAAGTACTAACGTAATACAATGTAACATAGTTGATACTGATATGCGCGTTGTAGCTTACACGATACATATACTCGAATATGGCGATGAACGTCTTAGCTTATGAGGTTGGCAATGTGAGAGATGAACTTACAAAACATTACCAGTTAGCAACATGGTTTTTATGGTTCCGTAGGTACCCAAGACAGGACCCTATTGCTGTCACTCCACTGTCCATCTGTCGGACGGTTCATGAACTGGAATAACTAGAGAGTTGATATATTCCTGTTGCCGCTATAACAACAAATACTAAAAACAGAATAAAATAAATGTTTGGGGTCCCATAGAGCAAACGTGATATTTTTTTACTGGATTTTTTGAAAGGGACGGAACGGAACCCTTTGTAATATATAATTTATGTTCCAAGACAATTTTTAAAATCGAAGCCGAGTCGAGAGAGTATCTTATTGGACAGCAAAAGATATTTTGCTGTCCAATAGGATACTTAAAGAGAAAAGACGTTTTTTGTGCAGATTTTTTTTTAGTATTTGTGTCATATTACAGGCAATTTACTTTTGGACACATGTCACTTACTGGTAAAGTTGCTGTAACATTTATATGAACATAAAGGACATTAAAATCACATAAATATTTCCATAATTTGTCTTAATTTACAATAAATAATTAAATTGCCTAAACCATATCTATATTAGCGACATAATATAACGATACAAAGTATTCACAATATTTTAGTTATGATAATTACACGATAATCTTCTGACAAAACAAATATGATACATCTATGGAAAACGAAACTAACAAAGTGGATATTCCCGCAAAACTATATACAGATATCATACACGCAAGTCACAATCAAAATTTTTGAAACCACTGGACGGGACTCGAAAATACTTAGAGCATTCAAACACTGATGAGGCCAGATGCTATATTTGTATTAGTTACACTGAGGAAATACGTCTTCTATTAAAATATTCTAGGTCAAACAATGCCCTGAGACAGTGCGACGGGGTCGCGGCAGAACACGAAGGAGATGGAACGATAAGCTGGACAGATTCCTCCCGAACTGGCAAGAGGAAGCGCGGATCCACGAGCCCTTTGCCCAGGAGTGGTACAGAACTGGCTAACAAAAATAAAAGTCAAACAAATGACTTTACAAAAACAACCCAGTTAATCGAAAATCCGTTGAAGTTAAAATATAACTGTGGATATTACTGGCCAGCATGCAAAGCTAATTTCACCTTCAATGACTTACGAGGCCCAACGTCAGAGCTGTCCAGGTGACGAAATATTGGTCGGACAAAATTTGAATCAGAATGACACGTGCAGAAATAGTACAGAAGTTGTATAAATAATTCTCCAAGTTATAAACTATGAAAATAATTTCCTCCTTCACGTTTAGATGCTCTAAGCAAAAATGCATCGACGACAATACAACGTAGCACGAATATACGAACAATATAAACGCATTATATTAATTATAATAATATTTAATTATAACATACTAACAGACACGCGACTACAGTAAACACGCTATTGTCTCAATATTATTACTCCTTCGCTGTATGGTCACTTTGTTGAGGAAAATAACTACAACCTTTAATTAACATCGAATATAGTACGCAGCAAATAAGTTGAACCAAGATGGCCGCCGTTGCTATGGTAGATTGTGATCCGAAAATCTGTTAATGCGCTTTAAAAGTTAATCGTGATTTTTGATTTTACTTATACGCCGCGTACTGTACCAGAGTGCTAGTTGGAGTATGTTTAACGTTGATGACGTTCGGCGCTCCGATTGGCTCGCTTCAAGCTCTTAACCAATCAGAGTCATCCGCGTCAACGTAAAAACAACTCGTACTCAGCGCACTGAAAATTTTAAACATGTATTTACGGAAATAGAGTAATTTCAAATATTATTTACAATAATTATTTCTGGATATTAATCTGGATTTAATTTAAAACATTTATGAACTCTATAATTGTTTATATTGCTTTATCTTTTCGTAAATAATGTATGTTTCACAGTAAACAGGAACTCATGGCGTTAATGTAAGTTGTATGTACATCCGATGGCAAAGGAAACGTCGGCATAATGATGATGATGCGATGATGAAAGTGATTATTTTATTCCTAGTGACATAGAAGCGTCCCCTCGCCAGTTTTCGTTATCTATTGAAGGAAAGAAACTGTTTGTGGTTTACTTTACACTGTGACTAATACAGAAACTCGACTTTTTGCATTTGACAACTGAACTCTAAGGAATGAAGTTATACAAGGAATATAGCGCCAACTCTCTTACTCGCTTGAGATTTTAACATGTCATGGTGAGGCCCCAAGAGTCATATGAGATTAGTTCCCAAACCAGAAGGTCAGTTTTCTTACTTAAAAACAAAACTATACAACACAAAATTACATGCCAAAATTCACAATCCAATCTCAGCAACAATCAATGTCAAACATTTAAAAAATGTTTGAAAATTTGATTCGATTTTGACAGATTGCGAGTGACTAGTACCTCAGATACACTGAAGGAAAATGTCCAACAAGATGTACCGCGTCTCGAGAATGCGTCGTAAAATGTGTGACACACTTGTGAGACACTGGGCAACGATGCCAAGTGAAGTTGGGGATATATTTGTCCCCTGTATAGGCTTTAGCCCAACCAACTAAATACTAATTGTCTAAAGTTGGGTCCTCACCAGCGAACCATATAACTACAACCGAACAGATTGCACCCATGGCTTAGTTGAAATTGAACCTCGCTATAACTGAGTTTTAAGCCACCTGTGTAACAATTTACGAATCATCGTCTCATAGAATTCCTCACATCTAGTCACAGTGTACAGTAGTCCACATGCCTACATCAATTCCGAGGCTCGAATCTAAATACAGTAGTCAGTCGTAACGTCGTAAGGATAGTTGCTACAAGAACAGATATGCCCTATTCCACTTACACTAGAAGACACCTACATTAATGTCTACATCAACGCACACTGTTGTATTTAAAACTTTCTTGTTACTTTTAGAAACGAAAAAACCAAACCAGAAATATTTTCTTTTTATCATAAGGTAATTTTTCGATTTTTTTTTAAGATTCTGTAAAAAAAGTTTTTAATTGTGATTCTCCCACACATTACATAGTAAGCAAGTTTTATAGTAAGGTAATATACACTGGTGCTATTTGTAAATAAGGGTGAACTGTACACATCTTCTGACAGACTGTAAGTATTTGAGCACTTTCAATGTCTATTTCAGAAGATCTTCTAAGAAGATTCTAATAAACTATACAGTAAAACCATCCCTCAAAATGTGAATTTTACTAACGAAAACTCCATTCAAATTGGGTCACTACTTTTTATAAAACCGCGGTAGTACAAATAGGGGTCGAATACAGAATCACTATTTTCAAAGTCGGTTAAAAGTACAACAACAGTGTTTTCCTAAGAACAAGTAATGTTAGTGTCACCTAGTGTTCACGGAACTAGGTCCTAGAGCGCTATACAAGTAGTATAAGTACACACTTAGCGGCAATATGCTATCTAAAACGTTTGCAGCTTTCTACTTTATGCCTAAATATTCGTATTTATTGTTTTATCTCTACATTGTCCGAGTGACTCGATTGTGTCTTCACCGAGATTGATTTTGTTCGTCGATGTCATAGAAATTTATTTTGACGAGTTTGTAAAGTTGGTGTCATTTATACTAGGAATGGTTTTTGTGTCTTACGTCTTTTTAATAAGTCGAAGCTCGTCCGAACTTGTAATATTTAATTTCGCAGTAGATCGCGTGTGTGAACTATGCTATTTTTGTAGCACACACACGCATAGAATTGAGTGCTTAGTGCGAGTTTATTTTACGTTAGCACGATCAACACGTTTATGACGTCCTTAGCTCTGATTGGCTCTCTCCAAACTCTTTACCAATCAGAGAGCTGAACGCTGTAAACGTTTTAATCGCGTTATCGTAAAAACAGCTCGTACTCACACTGCACGGTGCTAGAGTTATATCTCCCTTGCTGTATCTTCGTTTTACGGTTTAAAATTAACTTGTCCATTATATTTTTGCTAACATTTCGATTGATATCGATTCGTTGTGGCAACACAAAGGTTTCATACCCCACTCCAACGTAACACAGGTATTATAGATAAGAATCATTTCTGTATAAGTATTTAGAATTTTATAAGTACATAACGGCAGTTTCTGACTATTTATGTTATTTCCTATAATTGAACTAAAATGTTTAATATTTAGTTACTTAGCTGTTTCGTAAACAGGTTTTCTTTTCGCTTATCATTTTTATATTAGTTAGGTTCCGGAACATTAAAATGATTAAAAAATATTTGTTTATTTATATGAGGAACATTATGAAGTAAGGATAAGATTTTAGTATTTTGCATAATTGGATTTCATTAGGAGATTTTTAGTAAGAAAGTGCAAATTAGATTAGACTGTTTGGTAGTAAACTTGAAGGTAAGTTGGGATAAATTTAGGTCCCGTTGTAGCAATCGGAATGAGTTAACTTCTGAATTGCCAACATTAATATATTTCGAAAAGTTCTTGAAAGGTTTTTTTAAGGTTATCGAAGTGTAATTATAGCTTGAAGTTTAACAAAAACATTATGTAATTTTGTTTGAGAATCTGGAAGTTTTTATAACTATTTTGTTGAAATAGAAGAGGGTATAGTGGTTTAGTGTAAAGTTTTGTATAGATAATTTACTTATTTTGTGTACATTGTCTCATATGGGATTATAATTTGCCATTCATAAAGGAGGCAGTGTTAGTGAAATAGTTGATACTCGTTACAACATCATAAGGATTATTGTAAGCTTATATTGTTGTTTACGAGTATCGACTATTTTCACAAGAGGTTTTTAGTTGACTTAGGAAATGATTGATTGTACTGTTTATTGGATTTGTTGTATTGAATTATATGTTATTAGTTTGCTATGTGTAATTTAATTTTGAATTTTTTTTTGTAATTTTTTCTTATTGTCAAGATAATTTTCCATTTCAACATAAATATTGTTATGTTGAAATGGAGTTAAGATTCTTAGTAGTAAGAGTGTAGTTGGGAAAATAATGAAGTTTTTAAGTACGATCAATCTTTTCCAAAGTCGCCATTAGTATACAAGATTTGAAACGATTACATATCTTGATCGGAGGAATGGAATAATCATCCAAGAATCCAGCGTGTCCTGGGGTCCGGCGATGACTTGTCAACGAACTAGGGTGTAGGGGATGCGCGGGTGGTGGCGCCGGCATCAGAGGGGTAGCGCTAGGGCAGGCTCGTGCGGGTGCAGCGCCAGCGCGGCGGCGGCGGCGTCGGCGGCGGCCAGCGGCTCGGCGGCGGCGCACAGCACGAGCGCCAGGCGCCGCCACGTGTCGGCGCGCGCCGGCTCCAGCGCCGCCGCCTCGCGCAGCGACTTCTCCGCCAGCCCCAGCCAGCCCAGGTTGTAGTACGCTGCGCCTGCCAAACCCAACACATAGAAACGTCTCCACACTCACAACAATAACAAGCTTCTAACTATTGAACTAATATCAACCTTACGTTACTAAATTTTTTTTTTTTTTTTATAGAATAATATTTTACTTTTGTCAGCGAATCAGCATTGCCATCCAGCGTGGCAATGCTGCCAGCGTTCTGGGCACTTTTCCCATTGATATCGATGTGGATGAATTTTTTGATGCCCAATAAATCATTTGTAAATATTATTGTATTTTTAGTTTATTTAAGTTATTTCCTGTAACAAGTTTTGTGACATGTCAGCTTATAAAACTTTCAACTTGAAAATAAAGCGTTACTAAATTGAAAATTAATAACTACATTACGGAAACTGCAAAATTAATAATTATTTATTGAACTATAACACAACAGAACAACGAAAAAAAAACTAAAACCAACGCCTATTTAATAAAGCCCTCAAAACTCTATAAAATAAAATCGAAAAAAAACATTATAAAACACAGAATATTACAACCTTAAACTCAAAAATTCAAAATCAATGATTGTATTTTATACAAAAAAAGTCAAATATGAGTTCAAACTATTTCTCTACTCTCCTACTCCAACATCCCAACAAATTTCAAAAGCTAAATTTTTTCACAGCAAAATTATTCTTTCTCTAAGACCAGGCGCACTTTTTGAATGCTGCGCTCGGAGCGCCTTCAAGCATGCGAAATTATTCTTTTGTAGACCGTATTTCAAAATTGTTAAGGTTTGTATTGTTCTCTCAAATGGTGTGCGCTGGGCCTAACACCCCATTTCACGCATTAATAAACTATTTCTACTTTAGTAAACCAAATTTCAAATTTAAATAAGTTCTTTCTTTCACCTTTAAAATAAGACAATCAACTCACCTAACTGCACCATACTGTCGAGATGCGTGGGATGTATCGCGAGCGCGTTCTGGAAGCACTGCCGCGCCTCGTCCCACTCCGAGCTCGCCGCGTGCACCAAGCCTCGCTACAAATATAACAACCAATCTAATAAACTAGTTGAACAAATTGTTGTAAACCAACGTCTCAACCAAGGTGACCTTACTAGTTTAATCACACGGATTACTAGTTTTATCAGACGGTGGATGTAAACCATGACCTTCAACGCCCTTGGTTGGGAGGCTCGTTTTCCCAACCACAATGATTGAATTTGGAATGTGTTGGCGCGTGGTTTACATCCATGTAGCCGCGACACAAACCGAATCAAGGTGACCTTCGTTGGAATACGATCGTGTTGGCGCGTGGTTTACATCCATGTAGCCGCAACACCAACCAAACACACAATCTGAGTTCCAATCAAATTGACCATGGTTCGTATGCTAGTTTGCAACCGTCTGGCTCACCCTTAAGCCACTGCTGAGCGAAGGCTTTTCCACACACGTTTATTCTGTCATTGCGGGCCACTTTTCTTCTAGAAACTATTAACACTGAAAAGCTAAACTAGTAGGGACTCTGCAAAAGGGTCGAAGCTAACTGGGGCTCAGGGTCCCTTTTTCTGAAAGGAAGGCTAAGCTAAAAGCTAAAGCGTACTGGGGCCAGTGCGAATAGCAAAAATGGAACGGGGAGGGGTGTTTAGTCAGTAAGAGTCTGACAGTTTCCCGATCCGCCTAAGAGCGAGATTCGTCATTCGCAATCTGCCATAAAAAAATCAGCAAAATTATCCCTTTATTCAAGTGGAAACATTTTTATTTTCGTTTATTCCATAGTGTGTGGTACTTTTAGTCAGATCTTTCACATACATCGCAACGGATGCGGTGCGGACGAAGCATTTTTTCGAAAAGTCGACATGCTATGACTTATTTTGCTGCACTCACCGTATATAATACAAGATGGCTGAAGGGCGTGAGGGTGGCCGCTTCTGACACGCAGCCTGCCGCCGCGCTCACTCGCCCTAACCTATAAAACACAATAGTATTGTTTTTACATCACCTACTTGCAAATGTCAAATTATTTATTAAAGAAAGAAAGTCATTAAAGCCATAGGCTCAGCTGGGCAGAAATACTGTATTAAAACTTAAAAAAAAAAAACAGTATGATACATTGTAACATAGCGGTAAGTATCAAAACAGCCAATTCGATTTTCAAAGACGTTCATAACATGTTTGAAAATCGAACTGGCCTCAATGAGCAAACACCATTAAAAGAAAAAGAGAGTACACACATTAAGCGAGTCGCTATTCTGATTAATAAATTTGTCTTTCCACAACTGGTTTATGTGTCAAATATTTTTAACTTTATAATTTTAATTTTTGACTTATATACAGGATGTCAATGACATCGAAACACAAACGAATACCATAGATCCAGTACATGATTCTAGACCCCCAGTGGTGGAATTTTTTGTCGGTTTTTACCTGAGACATAGCTGCGCTAACAGCAGCCACGCATGCGCGCGATGGTCGGCCAGCGGCACTCGCGGCCGCTGCGTGGACAGCGACGACGCGCCGTCCGACAGCGCGCGCTCGATGCGGTACACTCCCGCTGACTCCGCTCGAATAGACGCTGCCACAGACAAATATCTTTACACTCTACGTAATCATTAAATGTCTCATCTAAATAGGATTTTACATAGTTGCAGTTTGGCATGAAGAAAGGTAGGTTAACAAAGGATGCAGGAGTGAAACTCATGTCATATTTTAGAATTTTGAGAGAGCACCCAAGAAGTTACTGTCATATTTTGTGACCTTGCAAAAGCGTTTGGCTACGTTTACCATAATTCTCTGATCTGTAAATTACACCATCACCTAATTCGTGGGCAAAATTTGATCTTATTCTTCTGTTTTGATTATGTTTTTTTTTTCTATTTATCTTACAGACAACCAAAAGTAAAGTTAATAGGTCGACGTCCTCAGAGTCTTTAAGTATGGACAGGCATGCCACAGGGTTCAATTCTTGGCCCTTTTCTTTTTCTAATTTATATAATGGCCTTCCTTACATGACACCGACTACACACACCAAGATTTTTACGTTGACGGTATATAATAATATATTTATGCTGATGAT
The DNA here is from genome assembly GCA_029852875.1 of Mythimna loreyi. NCBI lineage: Eukaryota > Metazoa > Arthropoda > Insecta > Lepidoptera > Noctuidae > Mythimna > Mythimna loreyi. The sequence continues at coordinate 709,258 of CM056790.1, forward strand.
ATGGTGTTGCTCAGCCCACTCATTGGCGCAATGATGAGGCTGCTCACGTACATACGATATTTGAGAGGTGTGCGGAGACCCATGTACTCAGATACAATGTTAAGAAAAGTGAGGTAGGAAAACCTACCCGATTGTGTCACACTTAAAACTTTGCAAAAGCCCCTTAAAGCAAGTCGCAGCTTTAAATAATCTAAGCCGGGTAAGGGTTTCTGAAGAAATTAGAACAATTTGGCTAATGAGCGCGAGCACAGAGATTTGTCTATCCGCTGCCATATATTGGCTTGCAGACTTGCGAAATGCTCGATTGATGTAAAGGCCACACTGTTTAGAGCATACTGTCGGTCATTTTAAATATGCAGTCTGTGGATCAACTACATGCAGAGAGCATCACTCTACGTGTTCAATACAATGATGTTTTCAGGGTGTTGATGGGGTTGCCACATTTCTGTAGTGTGTTCTGTATGTTTGCAGAAACAGAATTTGATAGCTTTTATACCATTAGACGAACTGAACCTTTACATTTATATCGAAAAGATCAATTCAAGTCATATTAGAACTCTCTCAGGTAAATTAAGTTCTCAGGTAATTGGGCTGGTGTAACCACAGCTAGACCAGCTTACTATGGATTTGCTAATACTAGGTAATTGATAAAATGGATCCTCGCGAGTTTCTTATAAACACGTAACTATGGAGGACCAACAGTAAGTTATAGAGTTTCTTGTCATTTTTCTTTATAGGAAATTACCAGTTGGAACCGCGTAATAACTACTGAGGTTTTAAAAGTAGTCATGTGAACCTAAACTCTAGTAAATTATTTTTTTTTACAGAGAACTGGTGTCACAAACATACATGTGTATGTTTGTGACACCAGTTTTCAGAATTTTTAGTTATACAATCATATAGTTATCTCACAATATTTATTGATTCACAAATCTTAATGATTTCTATAAAAAATCAAGTGTTAATCTAATTAATTTTACGTCTGAACTAGATATATAGTAACTTATTACCGAATCTTGATAGAACATAGTGATATGTTAAGATACGTACCGCCGTCTCTGTTGCTCTGCGTGTCGTCGTGCTGCGAGTCGGACATGGCGTCCAGCTCCGCGTACCCGTTGTGTTCCGTCTCCAGCTCCGAGTCGGTGCTATTTACTAGTGTTAATAGTTCTTTTCCTGTCGCTAACGCCTCCTGTAACAAGATTATTAGTACAACATATAGGGTGTCATTGACATCGTACCACAAATGAATATCACGAATTCAGTACACGATTTTGGACTCTTCAGTGATGAAATTTTTGGTCGGTCTTTTTTCAATTTTGGAAAAAAAGTTTGTTTTTTTATTTTTATTTGTATAAAATTGTTATTTTAACCAACCCTAACGATATTTTTAGAAAAAAAAAAATTAATTAATAAAAAAAACATTGAGGCAAATAAAGTCGTTATTCTAATCAAACTCGATGACATCTTAAATTCGAATTGTAATTTATTCATTTTTTTCGCAAAAAAAAAATACTTATGTAAAATTTCGTTTTTATATAGTTTGAAAATTGTAAAAAAATATTAAACAAAAAAGAAAAAACTGACAAAAATTCCACCACTGGGGGGTCTAGAATCATGTATTGGATCTATGGTATTCGTCTGCGTTACGATCTCAATAACATCCTGTATGTGTCGCAGTTTGATGGTTTTCGTGATGGCGTACTGACCTCCGGAGAGTCCCACGTGAGTTGTAGCGTGGCGAGTGCCGCCAGCGGCCAGTCGGCGTTGGGGTAGTGGTGGCGCGCCAGGCGCGCGGCGTGCAGCGCGCGCGCGCCCCTGGACCCGGCGGCGGCGCACGACCACAGCGCGGCCGCCACGCGCAGCCCGCCGCCGCACTCGGCGCGCGCCCACAGGCACGAGCGCGTCGCGTCCTGCCGACCACGCACGCATCAATATACGCAGAAATGCTTATTCTAATGCTAAGCTGCACGCTTAGTAATTGCAACCGACGCGAGAGGCCTGACACTACGAAATATTTTCAATACACCCTTATCCCACTGTTTACAACTTCGATCAGTAATGATTACCGATTTCTGTTTCATATCATCACAAATAATTCTGTGATAATATTTGATATCAGTTTGGTCCAATGGTAGGCGTTGAAATTTGACATGACTCTAATTTGAAAATAAAATAAGCACCTTTATTAATTTTGTATATTTATTAGACATTACTGTTACAAAAATTGGTTAAACTTTTCAACAAATATTTTTGAACAATTTTAATAATGAGCATTGAATTTCGAATGTAATATGTTTTTGTTTATAAAACAATTCTGGACCCTGCATTATGATTTTGTTTTTAATCCTTGATCTAGTACATTAATGATCAAAGGTTTACAAGTATGCAACAAAATATTTCCCACACTAGTGCGGAAAAAGCGCATACTCTCCCCACCACAATATTATTGTAATAAAATAGTTGGTCGTGCGTGAATCGTCCCACACGAGGCGCCGGTCGAACCCCACGATATCAGAAACAGACCAGGGGGCTTAGACAAGGTCACATATCACTAACGATAACGAAATTCGAAACTCCGAAATGTATGAAACTGACATATGCCTTCGAAATGTCACGTGGTCAAACGTTTTCGATTCGCTAATTGTTATTAGTTGTTTATACGTCAAATTGGACGTTTTAATTCGATAACCATAGCCAAGAAGTTGTTATTTTATCGAACCAACACTTCTACTTATCGATATGTTAGTCCGATGTCACTTTGTCTACCATTTTGTGGTCGACATCGTTAAGGCGAAATCGAACTTAGAAATGGATTCGACACGGAGCGATTGCCACTTGTCTAGGGCCCAAGAGCACACGGTGTACCAGTGTGTGGTCGAAAAAGAGCGGGTTTCCAAGTAAATGTATTGAAAAATATATCTCTGGATATCATGGTACGATAAACAAACATACGACTGATATCAAACTTTGACAGACCATTAAAATGATGACCGGTTTGAAACACAGAATAAGTAGACTACTAGACAGGACTTAAAGAAATAGCCTCGTTCAAAATTCAAACTTGAAAAGAAAAAGAATTAATATAAACAATCGATTGGAATTTAAGCCTACATCGTAGTTACTCTGAAACTGGTATGGTACTGGTACTAAGTGAAAATCTAGAAACGCAATAAAATAACAACAAAACAGCGCTTTCCCCTTCACTGTGTGCAATGCGTTCGTTTCCAGAAGCTGTAGTAGATCCTTTGATGTTTTAGCTATCTAATGATGTAATTCAATTTTGGATTGATATACAGCTGCACCAACAAACTAGATCGCCCGATTTAAATAATTTTAAAGATTTATTCATGTCAAAGAATATAATTAGGACTCACCATGGCCTCGTTCAACATGCCGAGATGCATGTACTGCAGCGCGAGGTAGTAGAAGGCGAGGTGATCGTTGTCGTCCAGCTCCACCGCACGAAGCAACAGCTTTAGAGACGTGTCGTTTGCCACCTCCTTGTCGACGCGCGCGTTCGTTTTCTGTATGTGACACAAAAATATGTTAAAAAACCACATTCAATTAAATGCAATCAAAATATTTGACATTAGATGGGCACTTCCACAAGTTAGTGCACGGTTCCAACTAATTGTTTCCCAAGGAATATTAGAGTGCTCAAAATGTCCCTACAAGTGCACGCTGGAAGACCTTAAGAATGCCACTGAAGCTGCTATAAATGTGGCAAGCTACTGGGCCCAAAAACTTTGAGGGAAGCGGAATCCATCGATTCGAGAAGAAGAAGAAGGAATATTCCAGTTACACTTAAAAAAAAAAGATTATTTATTGCAAAACAATACAATAAAAAAAATAACAGGCTAAACTTGATTTTGACTTAAATGAAGTTAACGAAAGACCTGATCAGAGGTCTTACCACGAGTTCTTTATACGAATCATTTGAGGACTCAAGCTGAACTGTTAAACGGATGGAGCTATTAAAAGCGGGATTGAGCTACATTATAGGTAGCTCCATCCCGCTTTTTCGCCTGTCATTAAAACTATAATAGTGAGTCATCATTATCACACAAATTAAAAAGTCGTGTTTACAGTGACAAGTTGAAGTAAGCCCTCGCGACGGACTCATGACTCGGACGCGCTTTTATCAAAGGATACCTTTCCTTTTAGGAAACCATTCATTATTTGAAAATATTATTGTTGTGGAAAGTTTGCTTTATTATTGGTGCAATTTTTAGCCTAATATGAATACGCTTTTACTATTGCAGTGATGAGTCACTATTTTCTTAATGCGCATAGATTATATTTAGATAAAATATAATTAATCGACTCGAAAAATATATCGCACTTAACTATCTTAACGATCATGTGACTATAGGCTAACCTAGTTATCAAACAAACTCGTTTGTGGGAGATCTTGGCCTTAAGCTACATAGCAAGACCAGTAGTGATTTAGTAATGCGCAGCGGTACTGACAGACCTGAGCCTTCATCTGGTATCCGATGCCGGTGTACAGACAACAGCGCGCCAGCATGCTTCCCGCTCGCTTGTCTTCTATCGCCAGCGCCTCTTCCGCCATCTCGATGCCTTCTTCTATCTGTACACAATTATTGTCATTAACGTTATATTAACGTTTGCGTTTGCGTTTTTATTTGCGTTTGTTTGTTTGTTTCTGTGCAGTCTTTTTAGGTTTCCGTTGCCAAATGATAAAAATTGTAACCCTTATAGATTCGTCTATCTATCTGTCCGTCAGTATATTACAGCCACTTTATTCCGTAACTATAAGACCTACACTGTTGGAATTTGTAAGTAGATGTATTCTGTCAACCGCATTAAGATTTTTACCAAAGCATAGAAAAAAAAAAGTTTTGGCGTTCCGCATACAAGAAGTGAAACACAAAAAAAAATATTGCGGTGTATAATATCATTTTTCTAAGCTCTGAACTAGTTTGAAATGGCCGCTCACACGCGGGTTTCCACTCGCCGTCCACACACTCAGTGTCGTCACTTACATAAAGGAGCTGTGTTATGAGTCGTGTGCACTAGTACGTACCCATCCCATCCTGTAGCAAGTGTTGGCGGCCACGAGGCGCAGGGGCGTATCAGTGGGGCACAGAGGCGCCGCGCGCCGCGCCACGCCCGCCGCGCGCACGCCCGCGCTCCACGCGCTGCTGCCTGCAATACGTCACGAGTGTCACATGTGTGTGTCGGGGCCTGCTGCCGCGGTACAATCCGTTCCAAATGAGAATAGGATCCATGGCCATGTTGTGACGTCGCGTCGAATCGTGAACGAAAAAAGTTTAATCAGAATAGTTTTTCAATTTTGTTTATATCTGTTTCACTGTGTGATGTGTCCCAGTAGTGATAAATAGAAGAAAAAGGCGAATTGTTTCTAACAGTGAAAATAAGAAAGAAAATATTTTTTCTTGTAAACTATTTATGTCTTAAAAAAATATATTTAGAAAATAAATCCTTACGTTTTTACTTCACCTAGAATTAACTAAAATTTAGTAATAAAAGCAAAAAAAATACTTTTTATTGATATGCAAATAAGATTTTTTTGCAAACCGTACTTTTCACTCAAAAGGAGGTGTTTTTTTTCTGGCTCAAACCTGTACCTAGGTACAAATTGTTAATAAAATTCCTTCCAATAATTTGTGTTTTTTGCAGTATTTAAAAGCCTTTAATATCACATATATTAAGAAATAAAAGAATATGAAAAAAAACTGCCTCGCGACGTTACTGCGTAAAAAGAAACGTTCGTGATAACGTTGACAGCTGTCAATTTGTTCTATCTGTCAAAGTATTTTTTTTTTTTTTGTTTGATGTGAATATATTGTCAGCCAGGTCATCAAGTTGTAAGAAATCTATCGAAAGTCCAGGGAAGAATAGCCAAGTCACAAAAACGAAAGAAAACAACAAAAAATAGCACTCCAGAGACGATTAACCGAAACGGAATGATTTGAATTGCATGACATTGACAACAATAGAAAAATAGTATATCACGACATTGCCAGACTCAAATTCTTGGGTTGCAGGTTTTAACATCTTCGATCGACTATTGCAGGTGGTACAAATGCGCAAATAAATCCAATATATTTTTTTTCAGGTTCTACGATTTTTTTCACGTAATTTGACACTTTTGTTTTTAAAGTACACGCCGGGGCCAAAGTTGTAGGAAAAATAAAACACCTCCTTTGACAAATCGAGGTTATTGGCTTTCCTATTCTTATTTGGAACAAATAATACATATGTGTGTGTATACGTACCGGGAGCTATGTGTGTGTGCGGCGCGGGCGGGGCGGGGCGAGCGGGCGCGGGGGCCGCGGCGGCCGTGGCCAGCGCGCGCTGCCGCCAAATGTGTGCGCAGCCGAACGAGAACTTCATTGCACGCTCCAGAGACTAAAAACAGAAAACACTAGTATTTCAGTCAAATACTTAAAACAATCGTAGGGCATTTTGTTGAAAGGATCTACAGCTGATGTTATATGATATAGAATCGATTTACATTAGACAGCACCGCGTCTCGCACTGCCATCGTGTCCCACTCACCTCTAGCAGCAGACACAGCTGCCCCCAGCGCGTGGCGGCGAGCGCCAGCAGGTCCACGATGCTGACGGCGTTGCGCAGCGCGTGCGCGCGCGCCGCCTCGAACTCCGCACTCTGCGACAGCACGCGTCTCGCACTGCCATCGTGTCCCACTCACCTCTAGCAGCAGACACAGCTGCCCCCAGCGCGTGGCGGCGAGCGCCAGCAGGTCCACGATGCTGACGGCGTTGCGCAGCGCGTGCGCGCGCGCCGCCTCGAACTCCGCACTCTGCGACAGCACGCGTCTCGCACTGCCATCGTGTCCCACTCACCTCTAGCAGCAGACACAGCTGCCCCCAGCGCGTGGCGGCGAGCGCCAGCAGGTCCACGATGCTGACGGCGTTGCGCAGCGCGTGCGCGCGCGCCGCCTCGAACTCCGCACTCTGCGACAGCACGCGTCTCGCACTGCCATCGTGTCCCACTCACCTCTAGCAGCAGACACAGCTGCCCCCAGCGCGTGGCGGCGAGCGCCAGCAGGTCCACGATGCTGACGGCGTTGCGCAGCGCGTGCGCGCGCGCCGCCTCGAACTCCGCACTCTGCGACAGCACGCGTCTCGCACTGCCATCGTGTCCCACTCACCTCTAGCAGCAGACACAGCTGCCCCCAGCGCGTGGCGGCGAGCGCCAGCAGGTCCACGATGCTGACGGCGTTGCGCAGCGCGTGCGCGCGCGCCGCCTCGAACTCCGCACTCTGCGACAGCACGCGTCTCGCACTGCCATCGTGTCCCACTCACCTCTAGCAGCAGACACAGCTGCCCCCAGCGCGTGGCGGCGAGCGCCAGCAGGTCCACGATGCTGACGGCGTTGCGCAGCGCGTGCGCGCGCGCCGCCTCGAACTCCGCACTCTGCGACAGCACGCGTCTCGCACTGCCATCGTGTCCCACTCACCTCTAGCAGCAGACACAGCTGCCCCCAGCGCGTGGCGGCGAGCGCCAGCAGGTCCACGATGCTGACGGCGTTGCGCAGCGCGTGCGCGCGCGCCGCCTCGAACTCCGCACTCTGCGACAGCACGCGTCTCGCACTGCCATCGTGTCCCACTCACCTCTAGCAGCAGACACAGCTGCCCCCAGCGCGTGGCGGCGAGCGCCAGCAGGTCCACGATGCTGACGGCGTTGCGCAGCGCGTGCGCGCGCGCCGCCTCGAACTCCGCACTCTGCGACAGCACGCGTCTCGCACTGCCATCGTGTCCCACTCACCTCTAGCAGCAGACACAGCTGCCCCCAGCGCGTGGCGGCGAGCGCCAGCAGGTCCACGATGCTGACGGCGTTGCGCAGCGCGTGCGCGCGCGCCGCCTCGAACTCCGCACTCTGCGACAGCACGCGTCTCGCACTGCCATCGTGTCCCACTCACCTCTAGCAGCAGACACAGCTGCCCCCAGCGCGTGGCGGCGAGCGCCAGCAGGTCCACGATGCTGACGGCGTTGCGCAGCGCGTGCGCGCGCGCCGCCTCGAACTCCGCACTCTGCGACAGCACCGCGTCTCGCACGGCCATCGCTTCACCGACCAACAGGAGTAAAACCACCTCTTCGTATTCGTTTCTTGGTACAAACTACAAAACAAAAAGAAATATTACAATTTAATTGAAAAAGGTAAACAGTGATAGTGTATCATCCTACAAGGTGGACCGTGGCGTGGCGAATGTCTCAAAAATCCAATGGATTTGAGACGCACAACCCTGTTGTTGTGGCGACAATTGGGAAAGCTTATGAAACAGTGGACATACCTCTAAGGTTTGAAGAATTGAAGAAGTAAATAAGTATCGTACCTGATTGATGGCCGCATATCTCTTGGGCTTCCAGGGCCCGTCGGACACGTGGTCCTCTCTCCGCCGCGACAGCGTACCCTGCGGCGGCGCCACCGCCAGCTTCTCCGGCGCTTTGTACACCTGGCAGTCAAGTTATCCAGTCATATGGTGGCCGCAGTTAGAGAGGAAGGATGAGGACCGCTCCCAATGCGATATTCTTTGACCTCGCATCGAAGGATAGCATAGGAAACGGTCCTCATTAACAGCCGACTAGACGAATATACATTTAAAAGATTATGCACATTTAGAATAAGATTTAAAGTGGATTAAAAAATAAATGAGTTTTTTTATTAAGGAAATAATCTATACAGAAAGAAAGAAAAAAAAACATGTTTATTTGGCTCACAATGAAACACAAAACAAAAATAAAAAAACAACTACAAAAATGTGTCTCATATAACAGAAGTACAGGAATGTCGAAAATACTAAGTTTATAAAGATCGTGCCCCGTGCAGCTGCATCCCAGAAATCTAGACCACGCTTCATCTAGGTCTTCGCACTATTGTCAAAATTGTACAAAGCAAGTGTATCAATGGGTTTCATTGCTTACTCAGTAAAATGGACAGCCTAGGCCAAGCAACCGCGGCCTAACCAGCCGAAAATTACGCTCAGGGTCTGTTTGGTTTGTTACCGTACGTCTTTTGTTGATTGATATTGATTGATAGGGATGCTGAATGATATTAAGTAAAACTATGTAAGTCACTTAATACGTGTATTGAGTCCACGACCTTAACTAATGATGAGTGAGGTGTTGCTATGACGCGGTCCGAATGTGAACTGAACTTGACTTGAAATTAGTGTAAATTAAATACAATTCAATTTTGATGAGAGTGCGTTTACACAATGTGCGGTTGCACCGTACATACTCCCGGGCGCGGGATGACTGATGCTGATGATGCTTAGATATGGTGGTGTTAGTATGATCTGATGTTATAAGGTGATAGAACAATAGTTTCTTATGTTGCTAATTGTTAGTCGATATTTTTAAAACTACATTTTTTGATTACAGGTGAAGTTGCCCTATCAGTTGTTACAAAAGCACTTGAATTAGGTTCTATTTTCGCGCACTGATCTTTTCGTAACACTTCACTCGCGCACTGTACACTTTGATTCGTCACATCACTCGCACTAAGGTCACTGGTACTGGCTCGGTAGTGCACGGCGAGTTGTCCAGGTTCAGGCTCCAGGTGCACGGTGCGGCGCCTTCGCCAGCGTATGCATGCGAACGTAGAGAAGGCTAGCCCTGCCGCCCCCACAACGTAGATGGCCACGTACTGGTGTATATCGTGAATGGACACTCCGTCAGCGATGGTCACCTGTTCCGAGGCTGCTTTCATCTGCTCTATTTGCTCGGAGATACTTTGTAGCGTAGATTGGTAGTTTTCTTCTTTGTACTCGTAGTGTGGTACTGATAAATTGATAATGTTGTTAACCGGAGCGATCTCGACGGCAATAATATCGGGCTTAATCTTCATTTCATGCATTTGTTGTTTGTGTGACGTAATAATAAAGGTCTCGCCCTTGATGACACAGTTGTTTCCTAGCGCGATAACATTGACTCCGCTCACCTGTTCAGTTGTAATTTGATCCTCACATATGATTCTCAAAGTGCATTGTCCGCAACATGTTATTATGAATGTGTTTATTACATTCAGCTCTGTCCATGTTGTTTTGCAAGTCGCGCTTGTGGTTCTGCAGGTGTCTTCTTCTGGATTTTTGATGCAAAAGTTGTTATCTGAGTCTCGTTGGTAGATTGCTTTTTGTAGTTGACATAGGTTTGTATTTGTATTTAACCGTATGCATTTTTGAAGTTCATTTGTTGATATGGGTAGGTATGTATCCCTTTTGATATTTATAGCTATGAAGTCTGATATTAGTACTACATTAATCATACGACCACTGTCTTGGTGTTGAATAGGTATCATGTGATATATGTCGTAACTCTCTCTGTTTACTAATGGGATTTTTATTTCAAATATGAAGTATTCGCGTGTCATGCGAGCTCTTACTTGCATAATTTGATAGATCTTGTACAAATCTGACACAATACTGTTGATGGGTAATGTTAGCTCTTTAGGCATCTGGTTTGAAATAATATTTAGCTCATCTTGTAGTTGAGCTGGTGTTATAATGTGGACGTTGAAATGCTGGACGTTGGTGATCGTGTCCAGCAAAGAATCTTGAATGTTTTTTAAACTGCTTAGAATGTTGTTTGCAATTAGAGTTGATAAAACGAAGTCTTCCGTAATTGCTACTTTCTCCACCTCATTTTTCAGCGTGATGATAGCTTGATCTATGTTTATTAAGTGCTGATTAAATATTTTATGCTGTTTTTCCATGGTTTGTTCAACACGTTTCAGCAAGTTGTTCTCGGCTTCAATGATAGATGTTTGATTGCGCCACAGTTGAGCAAGATGTTTTTGATTTTCTCTCACTAAGGTAATATCTCGTTGGTATTGTTCTGCGAAATTTTCGTCTAGTATACCGAATAGACTGTTTGCGACGTATCCAATCCCGTTGATAAGACCTCGACGCTTGCGTGGATGTGTTTCGAAGTGCTGACTGAGTAACATACGGTCGTAGTACTCCAGTTCCATGAATCCGTGACGTAGTTGTAACATGATTACGTCACAATGGGATTTACTTTTTGCTTGTGTGCATAAACTTTCAAGGTGTTTCATATAAATGTTAAATATTTTACACCCGTGCCAATATGGTTGCATGTCGTAATATACTACTATTTTCCATTGATCTTGTATAAGATTCATTTCTGAAATTTTGTCAAAGTAAATTGCTTGTTTTCCTTGTAATTGTGTTATGTTGTGTGCTGCCTGTGTGTTGCTTGTTAATGTTAGTATCAGAAATAGCAATGAAAATATTGTAGAGAAAGTGTAACTCAGCCCTTTTCTTTGTCGTGTTGGGTTTGCTTGAGGTGATGGTATGGTATCCTGTTGGACAGGGGCTGACACTTGCTTGTGGTCTTCTTGGTCTTCGCAATCTAGTAATGGAGTTAGCTTGACGATGGGCCGCTTCATTATCCCATTTTTTGTCTGTAGAGTGACTACTCTGACGTACCCATCACTGCCTGGGTGCACTTGCATCACCCTTCCCATTGCCCATTTGCCTGGTGGTAGGTTGGCGTCTTGAATTAACACCAAGTTACCCACTTTGATGTTTTCTTGCGGGCGTCTCCATTTTGATCTTGTATTTAGTTGTGTTATGTATTCACTTCGCCAGCGTTTCCAAATGTCCTGATAAATCCTTTGAGTTAGATTCCATCTTGTGCGTAAATCTTTCTCAGTTTCATACAGTGTTAAATTTGGACCACTTGACAAGAAATGTGCGGGAGTAAGGAAGTTCAGATCTGCTGAGTTTTCGGTTAAAGGACATATCGGTCTTGAATTTAGACATGCCTCTAACTGATACAGTACTGTACTATACTCTTCAAATGTTAATTTTTGCTCTCCTACCACCCTCTTCAGATGATACTTTAGGCTTTTAACGGCAGCCTCCCACAGTCCTCCTGCTGACGGCCATGAAGGTGCATTGAAGTGCCATTCGATTCCCATACTGGTTATTTCTGCTTGAAATTCTTGATTGAATGTACTTCTTATTGCTTGATACTCGTCCTGTAAGACCTTGTTGGCTCCAATAAAGTTGGTACCTTGATCGCTGAATATATTCTGAGGGACTCCTCTCCGAGCTATCATTCTGCGAAGAGCGGCTAGAAATGATGATGATGTCAAATCCGATACCAACTCTAAATGCACGGCTTTAGTCGCCATGCAAATAAATACGGCGACATAACCTTTGGTGGTTTTTATCCCACGGCCCTTGTTGGCCTTGACGAAAACATGTCCCGTATAGTCTACACCTACATTTTGGAATGGACGTGATGGGTTTGTCCTTTCTGGTGGTAAATCCCCCATTATTTGATGCTGATTGCTGGGATTGTAGCGACGACACTTAACGCAACGTCGAACTCGGGCTTTAACTGCTCTGATTCCGCCTACAATCCAGTACTTCTGTCGTAGGAAGGCTGAAGTTAGCTGAGGTCCGCCATGAAATGCTAGAACGTGAGCCTCGTCAATCAGGATTTCCGTTAGACGACTGCTTTTTGATAGAATTATTGGATGTTTCATCTGATGATCAATGTTGGCATGTTTGAGCCTCCCGCCTACACGAAGAACGCCGTCTTGATCAAGAAATGGATTTAAGTCCAATATTTTGCTCTTGTTCGATAATGGTTTGCTCTGTTGCAATTTACGTATTTCCTCAGGAAAATCTGTTTCTTGAACGTATTTGATTAACTTTATTTTGGCAACTCTTATTTCTTGAAGAGTTAAATGTTTTGTTTGTGCTATTTCTTTAAATCGCAAACGTCTATAAAATCGTAAAAGCATAGCGTAAACGTGTATGAGTTGTGTGAATGAACTGAACCTTGATATCAGGTGATGTAATATACTGCTGTTGTCCGCACTTTTATGGATTACGTTCACTTGTAACATATTGTTGTTATTCTTTTTTATTTCTTCATCTGTTGTGAATTTTGATATTGATTCTTTCTCTGCGATGATACTGGGAAGCCATGATGGCCCCTTCCACCACAGGGTATGCTCCTCAAGCTGATTTACGTTCAGACCTCGACTGGCACAATCCGCTGGATTATCTGCTGATTTAACGTAGCGCCAGCAATTAGAAGGCATGATACTGGTTATCTGACGTACACGATTGGCTACAAATGTTTTCCACCTTGTTGGTTCACCATTCAGCCAGCCTAACACAATCATGGAGTCTGTCCATCCGTAAATGCTGAGTTTGTAATTTGATAGACACTGTTGTACCTTTGTCATTAGTTTAGCCAGTAAGAGAGCTCCTGACAGCTCTAATCTTGGCAATGATACCGATTTGTTCGCCGGGACAAGTCTAGCCTTTCCAACTAACAGTGTGGGTTTTGACTGCTCACACCCCTTGATCCGGACATATATTACACCCGCATATGCCTTTTGAGACGAATCGCAAAAACCGAATAATTCGATATTGTCATGTTCACTAGTGTTGATCCATCGTGGTATTTGTAGTTTATTTATACGATTAATGTTGTTTTTAATGTCCATCCACTCGCTTAGTATGTCTTCGGGCAAGGGATCGTCCCAATTGATGTTGCGGAGCCATAAGTTTTGAAAAATGATTTTGAGCTTTGTTGACAGTGGCGACAGCCATCCCAAAGGGTCAAATAACTTTGAGATATCTGATAACAAAGTTCTTTTAGTCATTTTTGTATTTGTTTGTTCGATTTTCATTTCAAATCGAAAACAGTCTTCCCTGGGGTCCCAAATGAGTCCTAAGGTCTTCGTTTGTTCTGATTGCTTGAAATTGAAACTATCTTGAGTGTTGTTTTCAGACGGTATGTGTTGTAATAACTCTGGAACATTCGTTTTCCATTTTCTGAGGTTGAAACCTCCTGACTTCAAGAGATTTATTAAATCCCATATGAGTTGTTTTGCTGATTCTGCTGTATGCGACCCATGTAACAAATCGTCGACGTAGAACGAGTTTTCTAGAACATCTGTCGCTAAACTGTTCGTGTAATTGGGTTTTTCGTCAAGTGCAAGCTGTTTTAATGTCATTAATGATAAATATGGTGCGGCCTTGGTGCCGTAGGTTACTGTAGTTAGTTGATATTCCTGTATGGGTTCTGTTGTTGAGTTGCGCCAAACAATTTTCTGCAATACTTGATCGTCTTCATGTATCTTAATTTGTCGGAACATTTTTTCTATGTCTGCTGTGTATGCGAATTTGTACTGTCTCCATTTAAGAATGAGCGACAGAAGATCTTGCTGTAAGTTTGGTCCTGCTTCCATGACGTCATTTAGGCTGTTGCCAGTTGATGTCTTAGCCGATGCATTGAATACCACCCTCAATTTTGTAGTGGTTGAATCAGGACGCAGTACGCTATGATGGGTCAAAAAACATTCAGGCTTCAAATTGTTTCTTGAAATCTTCATGTGACCTAATTCTTGATATTCGGCCATGAATTTTTGATACTCTTCTTGGATGTCGGGATGCTGCGTATGCTTCCTCTCTAACGATTTGAATTGCGCTACAGCTTTTGGTTTTGAAGCTCCCAGCATCTCGGCAAAGTTTTGTTTAAGAGGTAATCTCACTTGATATCGACCATCCTCTTTTCGTGTTGTAGTTTTCTGATAATAATCGATTGTTTGCTGATCTCCTGATGATAGTGTGGTCTTGTTTGAGATGTCTTCTATTTCCCAGAATTGCTGGATATCGTCCAGGTTATGTAGGATGACGTTACATTGATACGATTGTATGATATCTCCGCTTAATATCCAGCCGAGTCGTGTGTTTTGAGCTGATGCAGACTCCTCAGTCTCTCTGCAAACTCCTTCTAACAGTAATCTTGAGTAAACACTACTGCCTAGAAGTAAGTCAACTGATCGACTTATGTTGAAATCTCGGTCTGCTAAAGTTATATTGTCCAAAAATGACCATGTTGGTTTTTCGAAAGAGCGATTAGGTAACTTTTTTATTAATTTGTTCATGATAAAAGCCTCTACTTCGAATTCAAAGTTGTTGTGAATTGATGTACACTTGATATTTACTACTCCCTTGCAGTTTGATTGCTTTTCTCCTATTCCCCAGATGACGCCTGAGCTTTTCTTACGTGCTACGCCTAACATTTGTGCTGCGTTTTCACTGATGAGGGACATTTGTGAGCCTTGGTCTAGTAGTGCTCGTAATATCTGAAATGATCCATTCTCATCCTGAACCTTGATCAGCGCCGTTGGTAACAGTACGTCCGGTTTGTCTTGCTGTAGTGACGCATGCGAGTTACCTCGTGACAGCTGTGGGGTTTCGGGTTTCGCGGCGCGTGTCGTGCTATCGCTTGCTTTTGCTGTGCTAGCAACTGATGTTCGATTTGATTGTGTAAATGCTGCATGCAGAAGTGTGTTATGACTTCCGTTGCATTCGCGACACCGTTTACTTGAAATGCAAGCCTTACCGTTATGCCAATAAAGGCAATTTTGGCATATATCGAGTTTTGATAAAGTTTTTCGCCTGTTTTGTGGCGTCATTTCGAGGAATTGCTGACAGTAAAATAAGGCATGGTCATTTGTCTTGCAAATCGGGCACTTATAATTTATTTTTGTCGAATTGGTGTTTTTGCTATTTGTCGATTGCAAAACGATTTCTTCATTCGCAGCGGATGTTTTTTGAGAATTGTAATTTGATCTAGATGTTTTTCCTGAAAATTGCTTGTTTGATTTGTATGATTGATTGTCTTGTTTCCTGCCTGCAGACTCCATTGCCGTAAACTTGCCTTCTAAGAACGAAAGGAATTCTTGCAGCGTAGGTATTGCCCTGGGATCTTTAAGGGATGCCACATAGTCCTCATAAGTTTCTGAATCTAATTTTGCTGACAATAGATGTATGAGTAACGGGTCCCAGGAACTAACATCTACCCCTAAGTTCTTAATAGCATTCAAACTCTCAACGGTGGTGTCATGCAGACTCTTGATATGGTTGATAGTTGCTTGTTGCGCTGCTGGAATGCTTGTTAATGTAGCTAAATGAGAGCTACAAATTAAGTTGAGATTATTGTAGCGATGATTTAGAATCTCCCAACTGATGTTGTAATTATCGGATGATATTTGTAAATGTTGAATTAGTTTCTCAGGTTCTCCCCTCAACTTGCTTTTGAGGTACTGCAGTTTTTGAGCGCTAGACAAAGAATAGTTACCGTGGATTGCTTCAGTAAATAAGTCCTTGAATGATGTCCATTGTTGATAAGATCCGCTAAAAATTGGAATGTCTAATTTCGGAGTTGACTGTGCCTTGTGGGCCACAGACCATAACTTACTATTTATAGCCCTCTTTATGTTATTGTAGAGCTTTTCTTGCTTGGAATACGCTTGTTCGTAGTCTTCATCCATGCTTTCCAATTCTCCATCTAGTTCCCAATGTAATGTATCAATTACAGACCATCTCGAATGTAAAGTCTTTAGAGCATCTTCCATTTCCCACTTCTCGGACATTTCGTCTAAATTCAGACTCCGTATGGTACGCTGGAATGCCTTGATGTTGCTTGATTGTTTTTTGAGCATATCATCCGTCTTGCTGGATGTTCCTCTTGATAATAATTCTCGAGGTGAATATTCTGCTTGTTCTTCATCTCGCTTGCTTGTTAGAGACGTACCTGACGTTGATGGTTGACCTGCTTGCTGTTGAGGTTTTGTCTCCATATCCGGAAATACTGACGGCCCTGCCTTCATCAGTACTTGTTGTTGATTTATTAATGCTTTAACCGATTTGTACAGCTCTGCTGCCCGCTCGTATTCATTCTGAATAAAATATGAGTGAGACCTGCTTTCCTCAGTACAAAGTCGATCATGATTATATTGGAAATCCGCCCAAAGGGTCTCCAATGTTTCTAAACGCCTTTTAAAGTAATCACCTACCTTACGGCTCGAACTATCTTTCTTGATGTTGGAGGCTAGCTTGCTTATAGCCTCGTAGATCTCTGCTTGGTTCGCGTGAATAGCTTCCATGATGAAAAATATTCACAAAGTGATAACTGAAACGGTCTTACTTGTATTTGCTGCTTACGCTCGACTCCTCGACTCCCCGGATGGTGTTCCTTTCTTGCTAGTAGCACTTCACGGTTTTAGAGTTATCGAACACTGCACTTGTTATTTTGGGCCAAAAGTTTTAATGATAATGTTACACTGATAGAAATTTTGATTGTCACTGATATTTAATGCTCGAAGGACCAAAAAGATGTTTGGTTTGTTACCGTACGTCTTTTGTTGATTGATATTGATTGATAGGGATGCTGAATGATATTAAGTAAAACTATGTAAGTCACTTAATACGTGTATTGAGTCCACGACCTTAACTAATGATGAGTGAGGTGTTGCTATGACGCGGTCCGAATGTGAACTGAACTTGACTTGAAATTAGTGTAAATTAAATACAATTCAATTTTGATGAGAGTGCGTTTACACAATGTGCGGTTGCACCGTACAGGGTCTAAAGTATAATACTTTTATAAATTATTTTTATTTCACATGGGGCTACATGAGCACTTATAAAACGTCAGAAGCTAGAACACGGTTCCAAATTGGTCGTTTCCTATGGAGGAAGAACCGGCAAGAAACTCCATCGTTACTCTCCGGTGAGCACAACATACCTGATGATATATGACTTACTCTTACCTGTCCAGTGACCCCCCTCATGAGCACCTCGGCCAGTTGTCGCGTGAGCGTCAGCCGCAACGCTTGCGTCGATATCGACTCCACCGCGTTCAGCATCTCCCGATACCTGCAAAGAAAAGAGATTGTCCAAATGTGTATGTCGCTCCGTACCAACTTCTTCCTGCCCTTACAGTACGGCCGTCGAATCTTGGTGAGACTGAAGTTAGCCTCTACGAATTTTGGCGCTTGAAAACTCGTACAAAAATTAAGGTTTAAAAAAATGCAAATAACAGTTTTTAACAGCAATAATAACTGCAAATTGAAAGAAAGAAAAAGAAATAATGTCTATTTTGCCCAAAGTAGACACACAAATACAATAAAAAAAAAATGAAAAATTCAAATTTCTTCATATTACTCGAGGTCGGCGCAGCACGTTTTATTTTTCCACTCTGTCCTTTCACTTGTCACACTATCAACTAACTCCCTTTTCTTTCATATCAATCCTCACACAATCCATTCATCTATTTTTCGTTCTTCTCCGGACTAACTAATGTAAAACAAAATAAATAAATGATTTTGGAAATGAAATATTATTTTTTGCGGAAGTGGCAAAAGTAAACCATTTATTAACATTTTCATATATTTTTTAAAAAACAGTACATTATACACATATGACACTATATGGTACGGGGTACGAGCATTCTCTTTTATTTCACACTTGTCATAGAGACCCTAAATGAAATGGATACTGTGCTGAGTGTGATCGACTAAGAAGCAGAAGCATTACAGATGATGTGGACAGGGTTTAAGACCTGACAAAGTGTCAAGTACAGCGTTTGATAGCCAGACCAATAAATACACCATTAGTACTTTCATGCTCTACATCTTCGGCGAGTCTAAGGGTTTTTTTAGGCGGGAAATCATCGTATAACTTGTGTCACTCTTGGGTGGAGCGGGACGTATTAGAATTTAATGACTAAAACCCACTCCTGTGTTCCTTCTTTCCTTCGTTGAAAGCTCTAAGGTTCTTTTTCATTTGGCACAACCTATGGCCTCAGTAGGCTTCGACAATACTGGCTTCTAACGCTTTGCTAGCATCTCTTTGAGACGCGCGTGGAAGACCACGTACCGTCAACGACTTGGGCTCGGTCCGGACAGTTAACAGACGACCGGACAGCCAGCTAGACGAGTCTAAACAGAGCTGAGCGCAAAGAAGCGGAGAAGAGCAGTGAAAAGTGGGAAGCGTTACTTCTATTGAAGCAGAGCGAAGCGTAGCAAAGTAGAGCTACCCTCCGCTTTGTGATATTTATTTTTGTTCATCCGTTCAATTGTTTTATTAAATACCGACTCCATTCCACTTACACTGCTTCTACAGCTGCGAAATGGAGATTTGCAGCTCTGCGTTTGGTATGAACCACTCTTCTCCACTCCGCCAAATTCTTACATTCAAACTTACCCTAAACCGTCTCTGGGTATTTAAGATTTCACAATCAGACTTTTTTTTGAAAAAGTACTATTTTCCTTTTATTGATATAAAATAATACTTGACTGCGATCCTACATAATAGTGAGCAGTGATACAATCGTTGATGGTGAGGCGCACTAATTTATTAAGAGCCGATTCACTCTAGCCTTGAAGACACCTAAATTATAACGACGGGAAAACAGCAGCTGGCGAACTGTTCCAGTCCCTGGATGTACGCGGAATAAACGACGAGCCAAAATACTTAGTCCAGACCGTAGATGTCTTAACAACGTAAGAGTGGAGCGGATATTCGTCTCGTCGTATGGTTGTCGGATGGTAAAATTGAGATCATCATCATTTCAGTCGAAAGACGTCCACTGCTGGACATAGGCTTCCCCCAAGCGCCACCACAAAGACCGGTCCTGTGCGTCTTGCACCCATTGGATTCCACCAACCCTGACCAGGTCATCGGTCCACCTTGTGGGAGGCCTTCCAAAATTAAGATGGCGGAATCAAATCACGCGATAATCCGGGCAAATAACTTTGGCTAGTCTACATACGCTGCTATGTACTATACTATACTCGTAACATAGTAACAGATGTCACAGAAGGCTAATTGGATCGTACGCAATCTGCCGTAAGCCGGTTAGCGACCACGACCGGCTGCTAACAACCCACTACACACGTTACGCTGACAAGCGTTGTAGTAATTACAACTTATGATCACACATCACATAATATTGTACTAGACTTGTCATTTAAAATGGCATATTTTGATTTATATATGATTCTGAAATGCGAATGGAATCCGATGAATGCGAGACGCACGGGACCGGTCGTCTGCTTGGGGGAGCAACAGTGGACGTCTTTCGGCTGAAATGATGATCAATCAATGAATCAGAAATGAGGATATCCGCAAGAGAACCAAGGTTGCCGACATAGCGAAAAGAATCGCCAAACTTAAGTGGCAATGGGCAGGGCACATTGCACGCAGAACGGATGGCCGCTGGGGCCGAAAGGTTCTGGAGTGGCGACCGCGTACCGGAAGACGTAGCGTTGGAAGGCCTCCCACAAGGTGGACCGATGACCTGGTCAGGGTTGCTGGAAGCCGATGGATGCGAGACGCAGAGGACCGGTCTTTGTGGGGCGCTTGGGGGAGGCCTATGTCCAGCAGTGGACGTCTTTCGGCTGAAATGATGATGATGATGATTCTGAATGGTTGCTCACAGTGAGTCTCACCAAAAGGTTTGAAATCACCCAAATGGAATGCAACGGACAGGCTATGATCGAAGTTTTCATGTGTGATCAAATCAGAGACGTCCACTGAAACGACATCGATGATTCTACATAGATAAACTAAACCACAAAATCATGCATCACGGTATTAAAGTTCTCTGTCAGTCTGAAATCAAATATTGGGCAGTTGCCAGGACCTTAGATCCTCTCTTTTTAACCGAGGTATGTGAGACTATACACCCTGTTTCACATGTCATTAAAGAATCACCAAAATTAAGTGGCAGAGGTCTGGGCTCTCTTCTATCAACAAAAAAAAAAATCACAAAACAAATGCTGCTTAATCTTCGAATTCTCGACATATATTTAAACTCGTTAAAAATAAAAGGCCCATTTTTTTTTTATTTGAGAAAGACCTTAAAATGTAACTTGAGATTTCCGTATGGTGTCCGGACGTCATGCCGTAGTGTTTTAAAAAAATACATAATTTTTTTTTTTTTTATTGTATTGATTGAATATATGGCAAGTACTTTTTTTGCGTTTACTTCAAAAATACGCAAATATGAATCGTTGTGTGTGGCTCTTAATAAACTAGTGCGCCTCACCGTCAACGTTTACCTCACTGCTTACCATCAGGTGGAATCGCAGTCAAGCTCTAGTTTATAGCAATTTAAAAAAAAATCAAAACAGTTTATTTATTTTTTATCAGCTTTACCTGTCTATGGCATTCTGCAGCCTGCCGGCTCGTATGTGTAGTATGGGCACCCGCTGCAGCGCCGTCTCGAGCGTGGGGCCCGCGCGGGCGTTGGCGCCGTTGCGTTGGAGGTACAGCAGGGTCAGGTCTGATGACAGCTCGAAACTGCGGATCTGGACAGAACATTGACCTCAGTCGTGTGTGGAGTACTGCAGCCACATATGGGCTGGCGCTGCAAAATGCCACCTAGCGGCTTTGGATTCAGTAGAAAGGCGTGCAAAGAGATTGGTGATCCAGATTTGGTTAGATCCAGTCTTCAAAGTCTCGAGCACAGGCGCAGAGTAGCCAGCCTTGCGGTTTTCTACAGGATGTATTTTGGAGAGTGTGCGCAGGAATTGCATGATTTGATTCCGCCATCCCAATTTCACCTTCGGACATCCCGGCGTACGGCAAGTATCCACCCTTACGTTGTTGAGACACCTGCGGCCCGGACTAAGCGTTTTGCCTCGTCATTTATACCGCGTACATCGAGGGATTGGAACAGTTTGCCGACTGCAGTCTTTCCGTCCGAATATAATTTGGGTGTCTTCAAGGCTAGAGTGAATAGGCTCTTAATAAACTAGTGCGCCTTACCATCAACGATTGCATCACTGCTTACCATCAGGTGGGATCGCAGTCAAGCACTAGTTTATAGCAAGTTAAAAAAAAAAAAGTTCAAAGATGGGACAGGAAAAATTCGTGCCTCTTATGAAGTAGAAATATAATATAATTTATGAAGTATAAATAATATTAAGTAGAGAATGCCTTGTTGCGTTAAGTCCGCCAATGTACCACTACTGTACATGAAGATTAAATAAATAAACTTCTCATCAAAAAAATCGAAACACTTCCGTTTTCATTGTTTCTGTCCGAATTTAACACAAAAAAGAATTCATACGATGAAAAAAAATACATATATTATAGCTGGCAGTTTGGCCATTACAGTAATAAGCGAAAATTCTAAATTCAAAATTAGAATTTCATTTGTTTATCTTATAAACGAAATGAATCACTGTTTTGAGACAAATGTGTGTTTAGGGTTGGAGTACATTTAGCGTTTAAAAACTAAAAATTGGCGCCTATCCTTAAACTTTTTGTTTTTTATTTCAATACTGTGACTTTGGGACGTCTGAAAAAAGGTTTTTTTTCTAAAACGTATGGATACTTCGCCCACAGAAGCCGCCCAAGTTGTGGCATTGCTGGATTCTGGCCTTAGTCAGCGTGTTGTGGCTGCAAGACTGCATCTAAGCCTGTCATCTGTTCATAGAGTCTATAAACGTTATCGGGAGACTGGTTTGTTCACGCGCCGTTCAGGATCTGGCAGGAATCGGGTCACTTCTGAGCGAGATGATCGATTTATTGTAACAACTTCTTTAAGAAATCGACGCCTTAACGCTTTTCAACTGCAGCAGCGGCTTCGTGTTGTACGAAGGGTGGCTGTAAGTGACTCTACAATTAGAAGAAGGTTGAAGGATCGTGGACTGGTACCGCATAAGCCAGCAAATGGGCCGAAATTAACTGCAGACCATCGAAGAGCGCGCCTTAACTTTGCACGTGAGCACCTAAATTGGTCATACCTACAGTGGAGCAAAGTTCTCTTTTCTGATGAGTGTAAAATTATGCTGTATGGTAACGACGGAAGGAACAAGGTCTACAGAAGAGACGGAGAACGCTATGCACAATGCTGCATTGAAGAAAAGGTCAGCTATGGTGGCGATTCGTGGACGGTTTGGGGAGGAATCAGCGCCGACGGTAAGACAGAGCTTGCTTTCGTGTCTGGGCCACGTCTGCCTGCACTAAACTGTCATCGGTACGTCGAAGAGTGTCTCGAGCCTCATGTGATGCCCTATGCACATTTTATTGGCAACGGCTTCATATTCATGCACGACAATGCTAGGGCTCACACCGCGGGCGTCGTACGAGATTATCTTAACGAAGTCGATATCTCTATTATGGAATGGCCAGCAAGAAGCCCGGACATGAATCCCATTGAACATCTATGGGATGAATTAAAGAGACGAATTCGAGCAAGAGATCCTGCCCCAGAAACACTTAGCCAGCTGCAAGATGCAATCCAAGAGGAATGGGACAATATACCACAGCATGTGATCGTGACTCTCATCCGATCGATGAAGAACCGTATGGAAGCAGTAATTAGAGCTCGGGGAGGGAATACAAGTTATTAAATAAACGTTTTTTAGCTTTTTTTTTCATTTACGTGTGTTGTTTTATCCATTTCCTTTATACTCCATACGGAATAAAAATGACTCATTTAACAAAATACGAAACCTATGAAAAATTCATTTAAATTTAGAACATTAACATTAAGATTTGATAAGCTCATATTACTCACTATTAAACGACATTTAACATTTATTCCTAAATGTACACATTTTTCTGATAATCCTGACAAAACGTAAACTTGCAAGGTGTTTCGATTTTTTTGATGAGAAGTGTATATCAATCAATCAGTAGTTAGGTAGGGTGAGCAAAACACGATATGTATTTTAAAATTAAATTGATTTACGAAGAAAACCTGTTTTACGTGCTTTACGAGACTTACTTTCCAGTTTACATTCACTTTTTATTTTACATAACTCATCGAAAGTGCAAATTATCTTTTATCTATACTAATATTATAAAGCTGAAGCGTTTATTTTTTTATTATTGACTAGCTTCTGCCTGCGACTTCGTCCGCGGAAAATTTGTGAGACAAAAATTGTGAAAGCTCGGTTAATATCCATGTTATATAAATAATTTATAGCCTATGTCACTCAGGAGTAAAGCAGCTTTCTATTATAGCTTCAATTTTTCCAATCGAACCATTAGTTCCAGAGATAATACCTCTTACAAACAAAAAAATAAAAAAACAAAAAAACAAACTTTACCTCTTTATTATATTAGTGTAGATTATAGGTTCGCGCTTGACCGCTATCTCACCTAATAAAAGAGTTTGGTTGAACGCGCTAATCTTAGGAACTACTGATCCGATTACAAAAAATCTTTCTGTGTTATGTAGCCTATTTTTTAAGACAGCTACACTATAGCTACAGACAGCTAGTTTTTTATATCATCATCATCAGCCTAGCGTAAGTCCCGGTTGCTACCTTGGCTTTCACCTCGGTGCCCGGGGTCCGCTTTCCTGCCTAATCTTCTCCACTTCGCTCGGTCTTTTGCGTCCTCTGCCTTAAGCCCATTAGCACGCATATCGTCCCTTACGACGTCGATCCAACGCCTCTTAGGCCTACCTCGTTTTCCGGGTCCCGGCGGAGGCGGCATGGCGAGGCATCTGTTACCCACGTAGTCTGCCGGTTTTCGTAAAACGTGGCCATACCAGCGTAAGCGACCCTCCTGCAGTTTATCCGCTATGTCACGGACCTGAAGGCTGCCCCGGATGCGGGAGTTCTTAATGCGGTCTTTCCGCGAAACTCCAGACATCCAGCGCAGCATATTCATTTCCGTGACACGCAGGCTTTGCTTATGTCGCTCAAGTACAGGCCACGCTTCACTGCCATACAGAAGGACAGGCCTAATGATGGTCTTATAGACCTGTCCTTTGAGCCTAACCGGCATTTTGGGGTCACAGATAACCCCCGCCACCTCACGCCATTTCGCCCAGGCCGCCGAGATACGTGAGTCGACGTCGCAATCGACGTCCCCGGACTCGTGGAGCACCGATCCCAAGTACCTGACCTGTTCCGTGCGCTCAACTGTGTCTTCGCCAATGCGAACAGGAGCAGCGTTAGTTGTGTTACAGGCCAAGTACTCGGTCTTCGCCGCATTAATCTTCAGACCGCCGTTTTCCAGCGATTCCTTCCACGCTGCCACACGTCGAACCAAGCGCCCACTGTCCGAGTCCGCCAGCGCGATGTCGTCTGCATACATGAGCAGCCACGGCGGCTGCTCATGTAAGTCCCTGATGGTGGAGGACAACACGTCCAGCACCACGCTGAACAGAAACGGACTAAGGACAGAGCCCTGGTGAACTCCGACGGTGATGGGGAAGGGTTTCGTATCGCCAACAGCGGTCCGAACCACAGAACCGGAGTCTCGGTACATATCTCGGATGATGTCAACATAGGTCTCGGGCACTCCTTTGGATCTCAGCGCCCACCAGATCACATCACGGGGGACACAGTCGAAAGCCTTCTGCATGTCTAGGAACAAGAGGTGCAGAGGCGTATTCTTCGATCTGTATCCTTCCATGGTAACCCTTAGGGCAAAGATGGGGTCCATGGCGCCATGGCCTGGTCGAAACCCATATTGACATCCCGAGACGGTGCACTCCTGCCGGATCCGAGAGTCAATCACCCGCTCGAAGAGCTTCATGGTGTGGGACATAACCTTAATCCCACGGTAGTCGCCACACTCCTGCACCGATCCCTTGCCTTTGAAGACTGGAGTGATAATACTCAGTCTCCATTGACTCGGGATCTTTCCGGTGAGGAGCATGCGGTTAAATAGGTGGGTTAAGATGCCCACACCACGAGGTCCCATCGCCTTCCAGGCTTCAATAGGGACTCCGTCGGCACCGACAGCTTTCCGGTTCTTCATGCGGCGAAGAGCCACATGCACTTCTTCAGGCGTAACCGGGGGCACAAGTCCCTGATTTGGAGGGAGAACCGGAGACAGCACCTCTTTGTGCTGCTTGTTCAGCAGCTCGTGGAAGTACGAGCGCCATCTCTCCTTCACCGCGAGGTCCTCGCATAACAGATTGCCGTCAGGGTCTCTTACACAGCGGCACTTAGTGATATCCAGTGCCGCTTTGACCCTGGAACGTGCCAACTTATAAATGAGCTTTTGCCCCTCAGACGTTTCCAACTTATCATAAAGTGGCTGTAAGTGGTCTCGTCTGGCTCTGGCTACGGCCCTCTTGGCGGCACGTTTTGCAGCTCTGTATGCGTCGCGGTCTTCGGGAGATTTGGAAGCTTGCCACGTTTTGAAGAGAGCTTTCTTCTCTCTGATCTCCCTCTGGACTGTGTCATCCCACCACCAAGTCTCCTTGTCACACTTGCGGCCGCCCCTGGACAAGCCGAGCACCGACTTTGCCGCTTTAGTGATGGCAACCTGAATCCTGTCCCAGTGGCTTTGCACCGGTTCGCCATCGGTTCCGTCGCACTTATCGCCGATGGCCGACGCGAACGACTGGGACGTGGCTTCATCCAGTCGCCACCACCGTATTCGGCGTTGTTGGCGCTCAACAAACTTGACCCTAGGCTTGACGCGCAAGTCCATGACAAGGAGACGGTGTTGTGCAGTGAGACTCTCGCCGGGTATGACCTTGCAGTTGGCCACCTTACTGATGTGGTGCCTCCGTGTGAGTAAGAAATCGATTTGGGTAGCGTACCTCCCGCTCTTGTAGGTAATCAGGTGTTCGGGCTTCTTTTTGAAGAACGTGTTCACGATGGCAAGGCCGGCAGCCGCACACGTTTGGAGGATAGTCTCCCCTTCAACGTTACGGCTACCGTATCCAAAGCCACCGTGAACATGCTCAAAGTCCTTGCACCTGTCACCCACATGACCGTTCAGATCACCACCCAAAACGATTCCCTGCGACAACGGGATGCCACGAAGCACCCCACCGAGTTGATCCCAGAACGCAGCCTTTTCAGTGTCGCTGCAACCGACCTGAGGTGCGTAGGCACTTATCAAGTGGGTTACAACCCCGTCAATAAGCACACCTACGACCATAAGCCGATCACTGTAGCGTTTCACCTCCAGGACTGCGTCTTGAAACTCCTCGGAGAGTACAACGGCCACCCCGTTCTCCCCACCGGCTGCACCCGTGTAGATCAGCTTGTAGCCATTCCCGATGAGCCGAGACCTGCGGCCTTTCCACCGAGTCTCCTGCAGGAATGCCACGGCCACCTTTCGCCTGAGAAGTACATCGGCTAACTCTCTCGCGCGTCCGGTCAGCGTGCCAATGTTGAGGCTGGCGAAGCGGATTTTCCGGGTTGGGGCTCGCGTCTTTGGCCGTGTTCGCCCCATACACGGTAGCCCTTGCCCACTTGCCACAGGAGTCGGGCGAATCTCCTGCGCGCCGTTTTGCGGCGGCGCCCTATCCGTGGCAACATTCTTCCTTCTCTTGACCATTTTTTAGTGGCTATTTGTGGCCTTTACAGGAGCGACTGCCGTCTGACCTCCCAACCCTAAAAGGGAAAGCCAGCGCCAGAGCCTCATCTGCTGTTCGGCAGGTGCCCCAACTTGCAGGGGAGGTTGACTTGGGCCCCGAAGATCGTGGTGGGGCCCCATATGCACCCAAAGCTAGTTTTTTATATGTTTCGTACATTTCCGCACACACAAAATAGACCTACTTTAATACTAAGTGCTTACCATTTCAGATTCTCTCTCGGCCTGCTTGAACCTGCTGGTGGAGCCGGGGATCGTGTTCTGTTCTAAGCACAGGCCCTTGATGGCGTACGACTCGGCCACGATGCGGAGACTCCGACTGCCAAACATACAAAAAATTATTATTATCAACTGGCAAAGCACATTTCAAAAGATCATGTATATTATGATACCTATGTGTTTCGATCCAGCGAGACCACTCGAGATAAATCGAAAACACTAATGACATTGCTTTGTTCGTTCAATGTAACATCGCGGTATATCTACATAATCACTTTTAAAAAATAATCGCTTGAATCCTGCGGCGCGACGCCAAACCAGCAACCCGTAGGAGCCCAGCAGGGTTGAAGCCTACTGGGGACACGGGTAGTATGAAAGTGAAACCTAGGGCCCCGGCACGAAGGCTAAGAAGGAACAGGAGTGGCTTTTAACCCAGTAAAATTCTGTCACCCCAAGCGCCACCCAAGAGCGGGAGTTGATTTTCCCACCTACAAAAAGCCTATATCTGATGACCCTGGTTATTTAGCTCCTTTGTTTACTTTACCTAAAATATATAACTATATTATAATTCAATAAGGGAATTGCCAGCCAACTGTAGAGGCCCAGTAGGGTCTACTGGGGCCATGGGTTAAGTGGAAGTGAACCCCGGGGTCCTGGAACGAAAGCAAAGCAAGAACCGAAGTAGGTTTTTTTCGTCAGCAAAATTCTACTATCTCCACTAGACACTATATCCCGCAAGCAAGGGCGTAGGAAGTCATTTGATGATATACCACAAAAAAAAAATACTAAGTATATATTATAAAAGGTTGAAAAATGCGAATCACAAGCAGATAGTCACATTACTTTGATAGTGGCAACTACAATCATCATAAATACAATCCATATTATGATGTGTACATATGTAGTTGGTAAACAAACTCATTGCCACCAAACTGCGGACGATAAAGTCCCGACAACGTTACAAACAATGACACACACGTTGCGCACGCGACGCGGCGTGATTCAGCCGTACTGTTCGCCCTTGTACCATGACGTAAGCTAATACTTAAAGCAGTAGACATTTTGGAACGCCCTATAAAGGTTTATTTATTACTTAGAGCAAGAGCCAGCGGCCCGCAGGCCTTCGGTAAAGTATAAAAGCTGTAAGTTTCTCAATGTATGTACCCAACACAGGTAAGAACGAATCCCGTCTATGTAACTTGGGTCGCGGTGGCTTTCGCAGGTATCAGGTAATTAAGGTGTGTAAAATTGTGTGTTAAATTCGTTAAAGTATAAAACTCAGTTTTTACATATTTTACTTATAATAATCCCAAAAGTCACCTTGCCGAAAGCCAGACACTTCGTACGGTTCCAACCCTCTGCCAGACACCCTTAAAGTATATTTAATTGTTACTATACTTACGGTATAGTATAAAAGCTGCAATTTATATATGTTATTTGGATAACTATAAAATAATGTTTTTTAACCGACTTCAAAAAAAAGGAGGAGGTTCTCAATTCGATTGTATTTTTTTTTTATGTTTGTTACCTCAGAACTTCGTTGTTTATGGATGAATTTGCAAAATTTTTTTTTGTACTTGAAAGGATATGCTTCCAGATTGGTCCCATTTCATTTCATTTCAAAATCGAGTTTTGATGATGGAATCCATAAGAAATCGAGGGAACTCCTCAAATATTATAGGCAACTATATAGTTTTTTTATATTTTCATCGAGAACTCAAGCATTTACAGTCAAAAAGTAACATTTGATGAGGTGGAACTGGTGAAGAAGATCAGAAATGGCTAACGAAACTTGACACTCGCATAGATATCACAATCAAGGTAGTTAAGCAACTATGAAAATGCACTATAAACCAATGATCTTAAATAATTATGTTAAAAATGTTATCATCGAACTGATCTGATGATGATGATGGAGCTGGAAGGTAGGCACTGGAACTGCGTAACTAATTTATATATCCTAGCCATGTTTGGGCTTGTTAGAATTGTCATAAGATGCACTTTGGCTGTAAGGTACTATTGAACTGATGTGATGATGAAGCTGAAAGGTGGAAGGTCGGCATGGGAACTTCAAAATAAAATAATGTATCCTAGCATTGTTTGAGCTTATTAGAGCTGTCATGGGCAATGCTGTCAAGGGCAATGGAAAGGGCTATGCTCGGAGTTTCTTTGCGTGTTCGAATCAGAAATGAAGAAATGCGCAGGAGAACCAGGGTCACCGACATAGCCCGAAGAATTGCCAAACTTAAGTGGCAGTGGGCAGGGCACATTGCTCGTAGAACAGATGGCCAATGGGGCCGAAAGGTTCTAGAGTGGCGACCGCGCACCAAAAGACGCAGCTTTGGAAGACCTCCTAAAAGGTAGACCGACGACCTGGTGAGAATCACGAGAACGCGATGGATGCGAGTCTCACAGAATCGGTCGTTGTGGCGACGCTTGGGGGAGGCCTATGTCCAGCAGTGGACGTTTTCTGGCTGAAATGATGATGATGATGAGAGCTGTTATGAGATGTACCCATGAGATGAATCATAAGTATTTCATGCATCATATCATCTCTCCACGAGATCAAAACGAATACACTGTAACAATGTACCTATAATATGTATTCCTACTTATATGACATTGGTAACTTTTTCAAAAGAAATGTAGGAACGATATTGACTTCGTTGCCATAACACATTATAATAAAAAACACTAAACGGCTACTAATAAAAAAAACATTTTACAAAAAAAAACTGCCTTCAAAAAAAGCCAAACGATAAAAGTTCTTACACTAAAAAGTTGAAAATAAAATTTGAATTGCTGTAAAGAAACTTAATTTATAGGTAATGGTTTCAGTGGTTCCTTTATGTGCCTGGCAACATAAAGGAACCACTGAAACTGTCTGGCTATTGAAAAAACATTATTTTATAGTTATCCAAATAACATATATAAATTGCAGCTTCACTACATAGTACAAAACAAAGTCGTTTTCTCTGTCCCTATGTCCCTTTGTATGCTTAAATCTTTGAAACTACGCAACGGATTTTGATGCGGTTTTTTTTAATAGATAGAGTGATTCAAGAGGAAGGTTTATAGGTATAATTTATCACCTTTGCACCCGCGCGAAGCTGGGGCGGGTCGCTAGTTTATACTATACCGTAAGTATAGTAACAATTAAATATACTTTAAGGGTGTCTGGCAGAGGGTTGGAACCGTACGAAGTGTCTGGCTTTCGGCAAGGTGACTTTTGGGATTATTATAAGTAAAATATGTAACTGAGTTTTATACTTTAACGAATTTAACACACAATTTTACACACCTTAATTACCTGATACCTGCGAAAGCCACCGCGACCCAAGTTACATAGACGGGATTCGTTCTTACCTGTGTTGAGTACATACATTGGGAAACTTACAGCTTTTATACTTTACCGAAGGCCTGCGGGCCGCTGGCTCTTAGTCTAACTAGCCTTCTGCCAGCGGCTTCACCCGCGTGAAAGTTGGGTTGTCCATACAAACTTTAGACCCCCATTAGGTGGTGAATTTTGAAAAAACCTTTCTTAGTTTTTGCCTACGTCATAAAAGGAAACCCTGTGCAAAATTTCACTCTCCTAATCCCAGTAGGTTCGGCTGTGCGTTGATATGTCAGTCAGTCAGTATAGATTTAATTTGGCCTGTTGGTCTAGTGGTTAGCGGCCCTGACTGCTAACCGGAGGTCGTGGGTTGTAGTCCCACCCCGGACAAATGTTTGTGCGATGAGCTCAATCATTTGTTCTGTGTCTGGGTGTAATTTATTTATAACTAGCGACCAGCCCCATCTTTGCACGGGGGCAATGCTAATATTAAATACATATATTATGCATGTATTATCAATACAAACCTTCCTCTTGAATCTCTATCTAATACAAAAAACAGCATCGAAATCCGTTGCTTAGTTTTAAAGATCTAAGCATATAATGGACAGCGGTAAACAACTTTGTTTTATACCATGTAATAATTCAACATACAAGTACAAAGGCGGATTTAGGCATTCTACCAGTCAACCTAGGCTGGTGGAGTCTATATGGAAGGTGAATAAAAAAAGGAAAATACCAATAAGGTAACTCTAATTATTGCAAAAAGGGCCGTATAATCTACACACACCTTAGATAAAATTCAACTTATCTGCTTGTAATATCTAAATAATATTTGATTACTAAATACATAATCGGATATTCTATACCTATAACAAAAACGTAATTTTTAGCATGTTTATTGATCTGTTTGCACCGCCTAATCCCCGAAACGGCTGAAACGATTATGATGGGATTTTCACTGGTAGATTTTATTTTTTATATACTTTAAAAGAATTGAGATTCCACGCAAAAAAAACTCGAAATTATGACCAAATGGTGCATTGTTCTTTTAACGAGTTTGACGAGGACGAAGTCACGGGCAAGAGCTAATATTATACTAAAATTGAATGAATCTACAACCGTAACGGAGATACCACGGTGCCAATGCACTTAATTTTTTTGTTTTAAATATCTCAACATGATGCTGAGACAGGAGTCTTTATGGCGTCGCATAGACTCACACACTTTTCTTTTTAATTTTATTATAAATATTTCTGTATTAGTTACTTTTTTACATTATTGTTGTTTGTCCTGTACGAATCATAAATAAATATTATTCTTTCTTTCTTTCTACGTCCTGTCTGGTAAAGTAATGCGCGTGAGTTTATTGCCGTCTATCCTATTATAGAGCTAGTGTAATATTTTATGTGCAAGTCTATTAGCAGTTTGTTTAGCGTCGGTCATGATGCGAGCGTTGATCGCTGGTGATGTCATCTCACACGTGTACACACGATAACTGATCGACGCTAAATGTTTCTTGAAATATGCGCTTGTTTACACTAAAATGTTTGTATCAGAACTATGTGTTTAGGAGATAAGATATACAGACATAATAGATTTATAATGATAGGACATTTTGATACAGATGGGCAAAGTTTGTCATTGCCAACGAGACAAAATAAACAACTAATCTAAGGAGAGGTTGTTTCGTACCCAACTGAAATGACTACTAACGACGTTTTTCAACACTAAAAAACGGCGTTTTTCAACACACTAAGAAACGACGTTTTTCAACATTTTGAGAAGTCTCATAACTATAAGAACGAATTTAACAACTTCATAAACCTATTCCTACTTTACCTATTGAGAGCAGCAGTGGCCGAGTGATTACGGCACCGACTTACGAGTCGAGATGTGGGTTCATATACAGCCAGGCGCATTACTTTGTGTATTTATTTCATGACCAGTGCTCTCAAAACAGTGAAGGAAAACATCGTGAGGAAATCGGCATGTAATAGAACCAAAAAAATATTCGAGGACACGTGATATCCACAAATCCGCACTGGGCCCGCGTCGTGGATTATGGCCCATTTCCTCTCCTAGTGATGAAGCCAGAACAGTATAAAAGAGATAAGCTGTTAACTTAAAATTTTAATGCATGGCCTTCTGAAGTCCTGCATTATGTACAAGTCATGATTAATATATCACATAATAGAAGCAACAAGAAATTTGTATCCAAGTTATATATTGTAAATCTAAATTTGATTTAAAAGAGTGTCCATGGAGTTTCTTGCACATTCTTCTCCTTAAAGATCTATGCTTTGGAACATACAAACTAGCTTCAATTTTGACAGTTTAAAAGTGCCTGTAAATGGTCTATTTGAAATAAATTATTTGAGTTTGAGTTTCGTATTAAACAAACAGGAATTTTTCTAGAACAATATTTCATTCTACAATATTAGTTGCAGTTTCCCCTTGCTTGCAACAGTTATTAAAAATCAAATCATTAGGTATATATTGTTTTCAGAACATTAATATTTAATAACAACATAATATTTCCTACAGCACATTAAAATAGCATAATAATCATAAGTTATGCTATTTTGGTATAAGAGCATTGCTCCATACTGCCACAAGAGTATTTAGCATCAATTTCATTAACATAGTGTGAGTCAACCAATCTATTCAGCCATAAATAGCAGTGTTGCGATAAGATTCTGCAATTGCTTTTAATTTTTTAATGATTTCGCACGTCGTGCAATGGAATAATGTAGTTATTAATGGAAAAAACTAGGTAACTTGTATATTTGACGTACAAAGAAAAGAACATATCTTCACTTTAATTTATATAGAGTTATTTACATATTTCTAATCAGTAAAACAAGGTGGACCTAAAAATATGTTTTTTTTTTTTCAATGATGTAAGACCCTGTATTATCCCGCACAGGTATTGGTTTACATCATCATCATCATCTACTGTTGGGCACAGGCCTCCCACAAGGGTCACCAAAACAAACAGGCCTGTCCGTCTCGCATTCCATCAGTATAGAATTACATAGATTGTAATCTGTTATGATGCACATGAAAAATTTGATAGCAATCTACATAAATATCTACTAAGTCTGTACCACAGGGATGCACCATTACAGTGGTGTACTGTAGTTCTGACAAACAAACATTTAACATTTCAAACAATTTTTGAATGTTGGTTGCACTATTTTTTTAATTGTGGTAGCAAATGTAGTAAGCGAGTGTGTAATTTCCATTTCATTATTGTTAATTACTAAGATGTAGATAAGGGACAGAGGACATTCATGTCCGCAGTGTGTAATTACATAGCAAATAATCATCTATTGTCTGAACTTGAAGGTACTATGAAACAACAAGCAATGCCAATGAAGTACTGGCCTTGAAGTGATGATTAAATCTATAAGATAACTTTTAAATAAGTTTAGTTAGATTTTTTATTTAAATGAGCAATCGTCATTTGATATTTCCCACTCTAAAAAATTATTCTCCTGCAGGAGGGTGTCAAATTTTTAGTGACTAAAACCCACTTATATTTTCCTTCTTTGCCTCGCATTCTAAAACCCTGTAAAACACCCTGAGTATCTTTTTTGTATAGTAAGTAAAACCCTGTTCCTACATTGCCATATATACCAGGGCCAGAACCTTTCTTTCAGACACAAACCCTTGGCCCCAGTTAGCCCTGACCCTTCTACAGGTACCCTGCAGTTTGCTGAAAACTTTTTGAGGCACATGGGAACAGTGCGCTGTCATCCCCTGAGTACCTAAAGTTTTAATGACATCTCTTTGAGGTGCGCAAACCATCCCCTTGAAAGTAGTTTGCAAGCTAAGTTCAATTAGATAAAGAATCAAGATTTACTTACACAGGTAACTCTTTCTCTGTCAATGTATTCAGCTCGGCCAATTTATAATGTTTCAATGCATCATCGTACGCTCCACATGCATAATTCAGCTTTCCAAGCAGGAGATGTGCATCTAGTGCCACACCAGCCCTTTTGCCTGCTTCATCCGTAGCAAGGGTAAGGTAGCCGCGAGCATCTGAGAGCTCCCGTTGTGCTCTCTCGATGTTCTCCTTGCTGGGCGGCCATTCTTCAAGGTGTGCCTCAAGCTTGCCCTCTCCGATGAGGAAATGGGCAAGGCTTTCTGTCAACAGAGAAGCATTAAGTGATTATTATATCCTAAGAAGATTAAAAAAAAACAATCATGTGTCAACCGGACCCTGGATTACGAGATAAGATGTATATTTTATTTCCTTGTTTGTTGCCATGCCATAATTTCCTATTTTCTTGTGAGGTAAGCAGTACGAAAACTTATTAATACATGTAACTAGGTTCTAATTAGAGTTATGAGTTAGTTTTATTTACTTCAAAAAGTTTATAATATATAATTTGTTGACTATAAAAAAAGTAGAGTAGCTTAATGTATCATATAAATTTTTAGTCATTAGGGTCCCACAGGGCATATACCTGTGCCCTTAATCCTATAACATATTCTATATGCGAGTTATAAAAAGACTTTTAAGTACTAAGTATTCTGTCACAAATTGTTTAATTGTGGGCTGGTCCATTTTTCAATTAATACAAACGAAGAGGAAAATGAACAGGATCCCAAAACAAAACAACCTAATGCTTCAATCTCAATTAATGCTGGATTTAGCTTTAATGATACTATTACCGAAATTGCTTCTAAAGACTCATGTAATTAGAGACAGTGATTGTTTCGACCTCAGTTACTTTCTAAAGCACAAAAACATAAAAAAGTAATAGTGTTGTATGTGTCATTCAAGGAAACATGAATAAATAATAATCATAATAAACCAATAGTTGGTACACAATGTATGTACCTACTGATGTTTATCAAACATTCAACCAGCAAACAGGCATTATGTGTTAAATATTTGCTGATAAGTATTAATACAATTTAATGTTTTTAAGCTCTCATGATAACAACGACACTTTAAAGACCTAAGTAAGGGCGCCTTATGGTGATCTAAGTGTTGTGAGAATACGTAACGTGTGTCACTGACCATGCTGCGGAGACCTGGCCTTCAACTGCTGAGCCAAGTCCACTGCCTTCTTCCAGTTCGACTCCTCACGGCTCTTCTCGATCTCTGTCTCATAGCCTCGCACAGCATTCTTACTCCTCGATGTCATTTTAACACGGGAATAATTTTACTCGTTTGTCACACCATCGAATTGATTGAACACCTCACTCATACATTGCAAAACCTTTTGGAAATTGCATTAACATCCCAGGATCAGCAGCGAATTGAAGGCCAAATTTGACAGATGACAACATAGTTTGCAAGAGTTGATTCTGCCATCAATGTCCTATTCTGTAATCGATTTCTGTTACTATTTTATTTTTATTTCAACTACTTTAAAAAATAAAAATGGAGATTAATGTTTTGATTTAAATGTTTTAAAATTTAATTTGTTTTATTTTGATTACTAAACACTTTGTGTGATAACTACCGCCAGTGTCTGTTATGTAAAGTTTGATTTCATCATTGCAAAGAGCTTGTAATCAAAAAAATATAGGTACTATTAAAATATTGTTATTTTTAATAGTTTTTTAGAAATAACTTTCATTTGTTTGATTTCATCATTATTCATATTCATTTATAAAGACCTAATAGCTGTAACAGACTTTGTAAACAATATAGTTTCGAGTACCTAGTATTGGTCAACAGATGGCGTTAGTAGTATTCTTATACCGAATCTGATTCTTGAATTTTAGAAATCAGCATTTTATTTCACAGTCCTCCTTTCAATTTTACAGTACCCATTTTTTTTAATACTTGTGAGTTGGTTTTTATGTTATGAAATTCAAAGATTTTTTTCAACTCTACGCCGAACTGTTTAAAACTTTATACTACTTCTAGGTACCTACCTACCTAGTAGTAGAATAAAGTTTTGATTTGGATGGGTACCTACCCATCCAGGTATCTACCTAATAAAAATTCTCAAGGATTTTATTCCACAATACGGTAGCTAGGCCATAATGATCGAAAACTAGTTCAGTATCTGCTGCAGATATAAAACTGGTGGTGTGCCAAACTCACTATACCGAATGTGTGCTGAATATTAACTCTACATAAATATCTCGATGCCGTAATATCGACCGTTGAGGAATCTGACCACTATAATGGGCTATAATTACGAAATAGAGCTGTTAAATTACATTAAACATCATTCTGTATTTTCATATTGAAAGACAGTAGTTTTCAAAATTGACTTAAGATTTTCAGTACCTACTATATAAAAACGTATCGCTCTTGCCGTTATGAAGTCTTAAAATAGATAATAACTAAACCATTGGTAAAAAAAAAGTCTGTTTCAGCTTTTTCTCACCTGGCTTGAAGTCGATTTCCGGGCTAAACTATTGCAGCTGAGTATTCATGTTTTACATCAAGCGGCTGCCTATCAGACACAACTCAGACCCTAATTACTTTTGTAGTAATTAGGGTCTGAGTTGTGTGACGGATAGATTTCGAGACTTTTTCTTTGCGTCTAATGAACCCGCAACCTCATACATGAAAGACGGGAGTCTTAACTACTTGGCCATCACCACGCTCGGTTATTAAACATTCTACTTAATAACGTAAATATAGAACCTTTCAACTGGTTCTAAGTTACAAGTAGGAAGTGGGTAGGCATCTACTTATACGTACATACATATATTCACGTTTGACGTTACAAATTACAAAGCAACGAGGCTCTTGTTTCGCAAAGAATTCGGCCTTTGATCCTTCACATACTGACATCACCACATTGTTACATTATGTAACTTACATACCTATACTTACATTCATACCGCACATTCTAGTGAAAGTAATTACATATTTGGCCTTCACGAGCGTTTACCAAATAGGGACGTTTACGAAGACAGTCAAGGTTCCCTAAATCAATAAAAAGGATGTCTTAATCAAGAGTGAAGAGGCATTGATCGATGGGTTACCCGCGTCAGGTGGCGGGTGAAGGTTAAACCGCAATCGTCCGACTGACACGAAGACAACTGTATGAACTAATTACCTATTTATACCTAAAAGCTATTTAGGTAAGTATGATGAAGACAGTTATGCCTTGTCTTGATCACACGTACCGAGCAAACGGGCGAGACAATGCTCTCGGTCCAATATTCGGTACGTATAAACATAGCACCGATTGCTCGGCCGAGCGCCTATCTCTACAACTTGCTTAGGTATATCACTGTCTCGGCCGAGAAACAATTTATTGTCTCGCCCTGCCTACCTACTTGGTACGTGTGATCAAGGCTTGTGTTCTATTACATAAGTAGATTAGGTATGTTTTTTGATCCTAATTACGTATTTCTATTATTGTAAATTATCGCAAAGGGGCATTGCTCTTAGGTCAGATGGTCGATAAAGCCGAATTATTCGTTTTTATTTAGGTAGATAGGGTATTGCTACAAACTAGTGCTTGATCTCACCTGATGGTAAGCAGTGATGCAATCGTTGATGGTGAGGCGCACTAGTTTATTAAAGCGCCTATTCACTCCAGCCTTGAAGACACCTACTTAAATTATAATCGACCACCTATATTATACCTAGTTGGTAGACTTAAGTTTGTGCTGCCTGCAAAATTGTTAAGTTAGGTATCTTGTAGTTGTTTGAAGATGTTGCTGTCCATTCACTTGACACACAAAACACGAAGAGGCCTGTTGAGGCAAGGGATGAGAGGATCCTTGTCGGTCTTAAAGGATGCTCTAGGTGGGTATGCTGGCTGGGTACTTTTTGAGAAAAAACCTCTCACAACTTATACCTCTTAAGCTGTCGTGTAACCACAGTTTAAGAAGATTTTTCTCAAATCGCGCGACAATGCGACACGAACACCTATTGCGCAAATATTCCTGTCGCACCTCCGTAAGTTAAAACGTCTTTTGATATGCTGATGAAGGAATTTCGCTCTAGGTAATTATCTATGTAGGTACAAGTAGATAATTGTATATGCAGATTAAACTATTTTTCATCTAACTCTTATACTTTTTTCAAAATTATATGTAACAAAAATTGGCCAAGAGCGTTTCGGGCCGAGCTCAGTATTTCCAGTCCATCACAAATTTCTCACAATGTAACAGAGCCCATGTAAAAATTAGTAACCGAATTTCCCGAGCGATAACGCTGTACCCGGTAGTAATTTTGGATTGCGTGAACCGATTTTAATCTTTTTATATTTATATTTGAAAGAAGATTCGCTCAGGATAATGAAATATGTAAAAAAGTAAAAAAAAATGCTTGTATGTAAAGTTTTAAAACACAAAAACTGTTCATTCTAACAAGTTCAAAATAATTTTCCTAGAAATTTATTAAGATTTATTTAAAGTTCTGTAGAGGTTTTTTATATTTTTAAACGATTCAAAAATTAGAGGGGGAGGGCCTTGTTTCTTACTTTTGGAGCAATAATTTCCGAAAATATTTACATTGTCAAAAAATTATTTCGATACGGAACCCTTGCCCTGGTAGAAATAAAAAAAATATTACTTCCCACTTTACGTGTAGGAGAGCTAACACAATAAACCATTTTTATCACTTTTTGTTATTGCACTTTGTCGACGTTGTTGATATGCCTACATAAGTATTGATACCAAATTTCATTTTTTCTAGGTCGTTGAGATTATCCGCGGATGGACAGACAGACTTGGCGAAACTATAAGGGTTGCTTGTTGACTACGGAACCCTAAAAATACAATCAGAAATAAAATGTGGCGTGCTTTACAATCGTAATTTCAGCAAAGACAAACAAACAATTTCAGTAATTTTGTAGCTACAACGTACCTACAAACAAAACATGACAGCTATTAACCAATCTTCATGTCTAACAATGGTGGCTGATGGCAGATAGAACAAGTCCGGAATGCTACGGAACCCAGCACGCGGGCTCAGCCGGAATGCCTATAAAACGTTACGGCCGTTTGATTGACATTTATAACATAAACTGCTTCCGAACGTTGGGCGCGTCTGGGCTGGAAGGGTTACCATGTTGCAAGGGAATTGGGGATAATTTTTTTTATCAACTTATAGGTACTTACTGACCTACTGAGGCTACCGCGAGCATTGGCAAAATATTTGCCGAACCATTTTTTAAAAGTAAACCGACACATTATTGTTATAATATCTTTTATTTCTTTAATTCTTTTTTTTTAAATTATAGCATACAATTAATAAAAAATGACACGCTGCTTTTTGGCTTAATAAGACAGTAGTAGCTACTTATATTGCGTAATGCTTTGCTTAACAGGAATTAGAAACTTAAATCTACTGGTACCTACAACGGCGGTTTAAGTAAACCGAGTTGAAGTGTACCGTTCTGTAATCTTGCTATCATCTGTACTTATTCGGTTCTTACTGGAGTTTTTAAGTACACTGACTAGGTAATTATTCTTCCTGCGGTGCCTATGGTTTCCAGTTGTGGTTGAGGTTCCTGCTGAGTTACATAAAATTTACTTACCTACCTAGGTATAGGACCTAAGGTAGATTTGAATTTGTTTTTTCTTTAAATAACGTAAACTGTGCTTGATTGCGATCCCACCTGATTGTAAGCAGTGTAGATGGTGAGGTGCACTAGTTTATTAGGATCTTATTCATTCATTGTTTCGAAACAGTTACTGCGGCCCTCCCAAAAAACAAACAGTCGCCAGTTGGAACACAAATTGTTTTTAATCAGCGAAATTCTGACTCTCCGGACGGGAGAGTCAGAATTTCGCTGATTCTCCGTCTTCGGTAGAACGGGAAAGAGGAATCGTTTAATAAAATAAATCACAAGCCATCTCACAGAATCAAAATGACTCAAAAAGCTGCAATTCTCGTAAAAACCTCTTTTTAAAGTGCTGTTCTCACCACAGCTTGCAGACTTAGTCTAAGTAAACATGAACCGAACTACTGAAATAGTTTTTTCTTTATCATCACGCAAATATCTAGTTTCTGTAGTTTCGAATAGATTTAGAAGCCTATTCGCAATAATAAAACCAAATTGTGAATAAAGCTGTAGAGCTGTAGGTAGATATTATAAGCATAGGTACAAGTCATGTCATGTCATTTATGACCTGTTTGACGGTGTCGAAGTTAATCAAACCTTTCTATTAAGTTCCCTTTCGTGTCAGAACATTATAGAAATAGCATCAGTCCGTGCGGTGTCGAAACGTTTGGGCGTAGGGCGGGCGGGCGGTGGCGCGGGGCGGAGGCGGCGGCGACGTCGCGGCCAGAGGATTAGCACCGGGTGACACTGCGCCCAGGCAAGGACGCAACCTTACCTTAACACCTGGACGGGGTTGCTATACTAAGCTCATAGGTTTTTATTTTAGTTGTTTCCTCCTTCAAATTTCAATGGTTTTAAGCAATACACCGTTAAACTTTTTTTTTAAATCTCGTATTGATATAAGTATGTCAAACTAGTAGAAAATATTTTTTCATAACTAACTTTTACAGCTCGGTATAGACCTTGTCTACCACATAGGATCAAAGTACTCGCCAATTCAAATCCAACGAGCCCCAACTCGAACGGGTTGTATTGTTTCAAAGCTAATTTTCTATTACCTTCCAGCTCCCTCATCAAATCAACTTCATGTCACAATTTACACATGCATGCAAAATTTCAGCTCAATTAGGGAAGTAGATCAAATTTAATTTGCAAGATTTGATCACAAACATCGGAAAGGTGAAACTTGTACTTATAAAGGTATTATAAAAAGGCGAGAGTTATAGATTCATAGCTTTTTTGACTCGGTGTGATGAAACCCTATAGGTAGCCATTATTTATTTAAGTATTCACACTAAACATAATAAAACTGATCATAAAGATTTTATGGCCAATAAAATAATGGCAGTAGATTAATTTCTCTATTCGCACCTGGCAACCCCGTCTTAGCGGATCAAACCCGGCTGATCGAGCATGTCTCCGACTCCCTCAGCCGTGCCAATTGGTTCCAAGTTCTGCCACGGAACACCTTGACATTAGACTAGCGTGCTCATAACTTTACATTCAAATTATTTTGAATTTCAATGGGCTGTTCGTGAAGTAAAATACAGTTTGAGCAATGTTGTTTCATTAAAATTAGTAAGAGTTGGGTGGTTCTATTAATAACTGTGATATTACTACTAGAGTAGGTAGGAATGACTAAGTTTATGTCGTTTACTAGGTATTAGAGTAGTGCATGTGCCAACACGCCACCCCTTACAATTTTATTTGGAGCTATTACAATTATGACGTAACATTTCAGCTGGCCTAGCCAAATTACGACAATTTCGTGTTTAATCTCTTTCTATAATCGATAACGCCGCGTAAGCGATTTTAGAAAACGATTAGTTGGTAGTGGATATTGAAGCACCTGAGTCGATCTCTCGTTCTACAAAAATTTTAACTTAGCTACCATGAACTTGGTAACGCATTTTCTGTTCTTTTGTTCTGACTACGAGACTTAACGTAGAGATGTTATTGACGTTAAATATAGTAGATTATCAACTAAACTAAGCCTGCAGTTATTTTAAACAAAACTAAAAATTTAACTGTCATAAAACTACAAATGTTTTGTATGTATAAGATCCAAAATCAGGTCTTACTCACTGACTGATTTACACCCAGCCCAAACCTAAAACGAACGGACCAACCAAAAATCACTCCTGAGGAGGATGTAACAGGGTCCAAAGTTGGTATGAAAAACTTACTTTCACGCAGGTAAAGCCGCTGGCAGAGGCAAGCCTACAGCTGGTAAATATATTGTAGGTAGTTATACCACGATACGATACGAGTTCACACTATGTATTATGACAATTTATTATGACAAATTATTCCCAATAGATGTACAATTTCACAGTCAAAAACAGCCAGAAATCATCATTATCTTCCTGCCTTTTTCAAAACCAGCCAGAAATATTAACTCTAAAATGTAACAGGCCAACATTTTTTTCCTATCTTTAATCAAATGTTTACCCCTAAATAGTAACAACGAAGAAAATTCCCTACTTTTCATAGGCACAAGCGCGCTGCTCCCATCTCCCCGAGATAACGGAGGTACCTGCGAGCTACTTTACGGCGAGCGGTCTCGAAGGGCCCATTGACTCCGTAATATCTAAGCCGGCACTACTTTACCGCCGAGAGGGGCTAAATAACTGAGTTTTGTACTAACACAGAGTTTATGAAACAGTTTTAAGCAGGGGATAAAAACTTAGGTGATTTTACATTAAGTGGATATCTCGACTACTATAAATTCACAATGTACGCAGCTATTATGTGTTGCACAGACAACAGGAAGTATGTTAACCTTGCTCTCCTACGCGTCTATACGCGTACTGAAAAAGCTTTAACAAGAATTTTCACATAAATGTCAATTTCCTGTGTATTGACAGGAAATTGACATTTAGCAGTTTACAGCGAATTTCCCTGAAACTAGTTTGATCCGGTAACAAGCCATTGCAACATGCCCGCTATGCAGGCTGGGGGGAGGGGGCGCATGAATGACGCACCTGTGCAGGCGGCACGGCGCAGTGCGGGTCAATGTCGGGCCACATGCCCCCTCCGCGCCCCGCGGGCCGCGGGGGCGAAAAGGACAGCGTTATCCCGCCCCCCCCCCCGCCCCGCGGTAAAATTGGTTTACCTTTATAGGCATCAGCGTGCGATGGGATCTAAATGTTCCGTTTTCAATTTGCTTCGGCGTGCGTCTGATGGGGGTCAGGTGATACGTCATACCTTTGTGTTTCGTTTATGTTTTATGAGCGCATCTCATTCTGGAGTGATGTGTGAATAGGGTAGATTAGTTTATGAAGGGTTTTCGGTGCGATTTTAAATTATTCTGTCTTGGGAAAACCGTTACCGAGCACGTAGCAAGTAAGTAGCTTCCAAAATGATGGATAGAACAAAGTCACGAACGAAATGGATGAGTCAGTTTGTTGCATCATTTGACTATCAAAACGACTACTACGTGACTCAATTACTTAGTCAACTATACGATTTTGATTGCCAGCGAAAAACAGGTAACCCAAAAGAAGCTTTGGGACGAAGACCGAATGAAGTCACTGCTGATCGCTTCCACGAGGGTACAGCGGTGCTCCAAACA
Organism: Mythimna loreyi; assembly: GCA_029852875.1. Classification (NCBI taxonomy): domain Eukaryota; kingdom Metazoa; phylum Arthropoda; class Insecta; order Lepidoptera; family Noctuidae; genus Mythimna; species Mythimna loreyi. Next base: position 753,053 of record CM056790.1, read on the forward strand.
AGCGGAGTATATCTCCACCGTGGTGTCCGGGCAGACTGTACAAAACAAATACCCGGGTATTTCTACCACCTGTTCCTGAGACAGGAACCTTCCCAACTTGCTATGTCACGTGGGAGAAAAGTACACCGCAGCACCTCTCCAGATACCAATTTCTCAAAGAAAGGTCTTACTGCAGCGCTTCCGAAAAGTGACCTCCATTCTTCGTCTTCGTCAATAAAGTCTAAACGAGCATCTAACATGAATTCCACAAAGAAGCGTGGGTAGCCACACGGCGGTGATTGGCGCGGCGTGTCACGGCGTTGTCACGGCGCAGTCACCGCTCGGAAGGAAACACTTCATTACTGAGACCGGCGCACCGGGCGACGCGACGCCTTCCTGCACTTATGGACATGAACAATGCGTATAGATACGTATATGGTACTGCAGGGACTGTCTATTTTAAAAGTAGTCATAACGTTTGGAAAAACTTGTTGTATTTTGGGAGTCTACAGAGATTCGCAAAACATGATTTATTTGTGACTAGTTGCTGCCCGCGGCATCGTCCGCGTCATATTAGAGAATTATCCCATGAGAATGTACACCCGAGATAATAGTACCCTATTACGCTATTTCACGACATGGTTTAGCCTACTACCGAACTTTCACGTTAATTATATAAGTGGGATTTAGTTTGTGTGCTCATGTCAAGAGTTTGGAGGCAGTTTTTTTTTGAGGTTTGAAATCATCTAATTCCTTCTTCACTCAACGATGTATCGAGACTCAATATCACTAGATCTACTAGGTCTCAGACTTTTACTGACTTAATACCACTTGTCCTACAAATGCCCTTTGCGTTCAAGGGACGGTCACTCATTCGAACATAACCACATCCCTAATCCCTAGCAGGTACCGGCACTACTAGGCTCCTTTAGATCTACGGCATCACTCGTCGTCTAGATGATCTGTTGCTCTGTGATTCCCAATAGCAGGAGTATCTCCATCGGTGGATTCCTTGCCAGAGTCTGTGTTTCCTGATGACTACAATCCGGGAATTTTTAAGTCAAGAGTGAATAGGTTACTTCTAGATAAGCGCGCTCTATCGTCGACCGCATTTTCGCTTGCCATCAGGTAAGGTAGCTGTTAAGCGCGAACCTATAATCAATAAAAAAAAATGTTTGCTACCTTCTCCTCCGCTCAATGGAGTTTTTCTTCTTCATTACATAGTATAAAACAAAGTCGCTATCTGTCTATGTATGCTTAAATCTTTAGAACTTCGCAACGGATTTTAATGCGGTTTTAATAGACAGAGTGATTCAAGAGGAAGGTTTATATGTATAAAACATGCATAATATATTTAATTTCAACATTGCAACCGAGCGAAGCTGGGGCGGCTCGCTGGTAAAACATAATATAAACGTTTTAAACACAATTTATTATTGTAACTGTCATTGTAAAAATGGGTGAAATTGAATAGTCAGTTAGAGACAGAATATTGCCGGTGTAACTGCGCAGTATCTGCTACAAAACCGATCACATAAAAACGAACAGCTATCGACGACACGCAATAAAAGATAAAAAGTTCGCAGAATTTTTTGTTCCGACTCTGATGAGAACCTTTTTGTGCCACTTTCGTGCGAGCCGAGACTGAGGCGCCCCCAATGGTTCAGCTTCACGTAATGTCTCCATACATTCATCTCAATTTGGACGAGATTCGATTGAAATACTTACAATTTTCTTCTCAGAGGAAATCAATTTCAATGAAAAAAAGTTACGAATAAAAAATATTCTGTCCTTCGCGAATAACTTAATATAAGGAAAAGTACTGAATGTTTTTATCGACTACTTGAGCGTTTTATTAATAGGGTCATTTATTTTCTGTTAAGTGTGTACTTTCGTAAAACTTATTATTGGTCTTTTCCTTAGGTCGAGGCTGTGGACGTTTTTACAGCTATAATTATAGCTTTTAAGTCATTACGAATAGGTTTATGACCTAAGGACCGTAACGAGATAAGATACCCGTTGATGGGACAGGTGGTGTCTTTGACGACTAAAAGCCTAATAAAATAAATAAGTAAAAGGTGTCTTATGTTGTATAAGAACGTATTTTTAAGGTTCCATACTTCAAAAGGAAAACATGGAAGTCTTAAAAGATCGCCTGTTGCCCGTCTGACTGTCTGTCAAGATCCTTTATCTCGGGAACGCGTGGAGCTATCAAGTTGAAGTACAGATGGACAATAAAGTGATCTCATGAGGGATCTATTTTTCCTGTACGTACAAGGAACTAGAAAGTCCCACCTTCGCACAGAATTGAACTAGGGTAACTAATGGGAACTCTGTGAACGTTTAGCGGGAGGCGCCGCCGACGTATCGACCGCATCCCCGACGATGCTGCAGCAGTTACTGTTGGTGAAAGCTTCTTGAAGTAACAAGGAGTTCACTGCACGAATTCTCTAAGTGAACAGAAATAGACTGATTACATTAAATGCGTCTCATTGTTCAGGTATGACGCATAAATTTCATAATCCGTTAAGTCAACAGAAACTTTATGAATATTCAGTGGCTTTTTGTTCTGTAATTTGATCTATTTTTCACATTTGCTGACATTTTTTGAGGCGATTGAAACACAACGCGTCGTCGACCCAGGTTTGGTCCTTACCGGATGGCGAGCCTCATATGAATCGCTGTCCGCAAGCCCGCGCCTACAGTGACCGGTAGTCCTGTAAGTAATCCTGCTTTCTTTTTTGGCCTTGGTGGTCATAATAAAAATGAAGGCATTGAACAAAGAAGATAGCAGTCATTTTATTCGTCATAAGATAATAACTAATAAATATTTCATAACCGACATAAAAAAGATGGATGTAGGTACTTAATGTATCAAAGTCAACATAAAAGTAAAAACATAAGCATCTCTCGTTAGTCCGTAACTTTTTTCATCCTATTACGAGAGCCTTTTACAGAGGGCCATTGACTTTCCGAATAATTTCGCTAAGGATGGCAGTAATTTTATTAGGGCTACGCATACCCTCCGCGTAATGTAGATTTATGGCTGGTGAGGGAGGCTGTGGTTCAACCCTGCAAACGGCTGTGTAGCGTCTTTGTAAATGTGTATCTACATTATTCTTAGAGTCTGAAATATGGGTAAAAGTTGAGCCGTTAAAGATATATACCTACAGAAGTACGTAATCAACTTTTGTGACATTTTAAAACAAATTGTTTATGTATATTTTCGATAGAGGTGTTGTGACTCATATGTATAAATGATTATATTTGCAAATTGATTCTGTAAAAGGGTTGTAAGTGATATATTTTATAACACGTAAACTTTAAATGATGCCTATGGGATGTTTTTTTAATAAAATTCATGCACGTGTAATGGTCAGAACACGAGAACCATAGAGATTAGTCTTTTTTCCCACCTAGGAAATCATTCAATAACATCTTCTGTCCTTCCATGTCAGACTTTTACTGAGTAAAACACCCTCTTGTTCTTTCTTTGCCTTCGTTACAGGGTTTAAGAAGAATTAGTTGACACACACAGATATCTACAAATGAATTTATTGACATAAGAAGATAAAGAATTTGATTTCAAGAATGTTGCGATTCTTTAGGTGCTAATACTTTTCTCAGAATCCATTAATAAAATATTCGATACTTTCTTCTACAAATATTCTCATGTAGCTTGGATTTGTTTTGTCCATAGAGTTTGAAGACCTGTTGCGAACTCCGGTTTCCTAAATGATTGTTAGATTGCTACAAGATGTTACGAGGGCTTGACTACAAAGTTGTTCCTTTATCCATCTGGCTTTGTGTTCCTGTTAAGGGGCCTCTGCTCTAAGGGTTCAACGATTTGAAAGTGTGCGGGAAAGAGAAAGAAAAAAATAATAAGTATTTGATAGACGTGATCTCAGAGCGGGAGAAAGGTGGTCAGTTTTTTTTTTAATTGATATAAACTAGTGCTTGGATGCAATCCCACCTGATGGTACGCAGTGATGCAGTCATTGATGGTGAGGCACATTAGTTTAAGAGGCAAGACTCTATTCATTCTAGACTTCATCATCATCAGCCTTTTAATGCTCCCACTGCAGGGACACAGGCCTCCTCTCTCTATGAGAGGGAATGGGCCATAATCCACCACGCGGGCCCAGTGCGGATTGGTGGATGTCACATGTCTTCGAATTTTTGGTTCTAGGATATGCCGGTTTCCTCATAGTCCAAGAGCTACTGAACCCTGGGAGTAACGGTCGCCCTGTAAGGTTAGAAATTTGTATACTTAAGATTTATGGCATTCTAAGAGCAACAGCCATGACCTGGCAGGCGTCAGCCCTGCACAAGTATATGACAGCTCAATTAGAAAATGCACAACTGATGAGGAAAAAAAACTTTATCCTGTATGCTTAAAATTTTTATATGTTTTCAAGTAAACGTCTCAGAGTAAATATGTACAATGCCAGGCGATTTTGAACAGCATAAGACCTTGACAGGCGAGGGGAAAGCTGCTAAGAGCGTGTGAGTAAGAGGTGTTGCGTGAACACATACAGTAAATGAAATTTATTTTATTGGGTTTTATGCAATCTACATTATTTTTAACCGACTTCTAAAAAAGAAGGAGGTTATCAATTCGGATGTTTCTATTTTTTTTTATGTGTGTTCGCGCATAACTTCGTCATTTGCCAACCGATTTGAAAAAATATTTCTTTGTTGAAAAGGGTATACTTTCCGTATGGTCCCATTGTCACCAAATTGGGATCTGATGATGGAATCTTGGCGAAATCGAAAGAACTCTTCAAATTTTATAGGAAAACGTACAGTAGTTTTGGTATTTTCTATAACAAGTAAAGCATTTACGTTCAATAAGAACCATTTTACTATCAGATCTTATGATGAAGCCAAGAGTCTGGCATCGGACCTCCATAATAAGAAAATGAAATCCTGCCGTGTTTGGGCTTGTTGGAATTGTAACGGTATGCACTTTTCAGGTTTACCTATCACTGATAATTAAAAATTTTTTTACAAAAAAATTAAAACCGACTTCGAAAAACCCTTAAAACACTAAAAAGTAGTCCCTATAATAAAATATATAAATTTTTTGGAGTCGGTGCCAAACTGTACTGCCAAAATTTACTCTGAGACGTTTACTCGAAAAATTATAAAAAATGGATAAATATTTCTGAATTATATACAAAATTGGGATCTTCTATATGCCAAAGCTTACCGGGATTTCATGCATTAACCTGGCGATGTCTGGGGCGTAAGCGCCGTTGCTTTATGCGGTCAGTTTCCTCCTTTGCTAGCTTTATTGCTTTGCATAAGGATGCGACCGCCTCCCACCTCTCTGCAATCCAGACCATAGCCTCCTCCAAGACCCGGCGCGAGAGATAGCCGCCGCCAATCGACCCCACGAGGACACGGCTATGCGCCATAATTATGGCGTTCCCTTTCATCATTATCTTGATCATTTCGTTAAACAAAATCCAACGAATTCTCGCTACCTTCATGTCATGTGCCTTGCACTTATTGAAATTTAATTATCAGTGATAGGTAAACCTGAAAAGTGCATATCGTTACAATTCCAACAAGCCCAAACACGGCAGGATTTCATTTTCTTATTATGGAGGTCCGGTGCCAGACTCTTGGCTTCATCATCAGATCTGATAGTAAAATGGTTCTTATTGAACGTAAATGCTTTACTTGTTATAGAAAATACCAAAACTACTGTACGTTTTCCTATAAAATTTGAAGAGTTCTTTCGATTTCGCCAAGATTCCATCATCAGATCCCAATTTGGTGACAATGGGACCATACGGAAAGTATACCCTTTCCAACAAAGAAATATTTTTTCAAATCGGTTGGCAAATGACGAAGTTATGCGCGAACACACATAAAAAAAAATAGAAACATCCGAATTGATAACCTCCTTCTTTTTTAGAAGTCGGTTAAAAATAATGTAGATTGCATAAAACCCAATAAAATAAATTTCATTTACTGTATGTGTTCACGCAACACCTCTTACTCACACGCCCTTAGCAGCTTTCCCCTCGCCTGTCAAGGTCTTATGCTGTTCAAAATCGCCTGGCATTGTACATATTTACTCTGAGACGTTTACTTGAAAACATATAAAAATTTTAAGCATACAGGATAAAGTTTTTTTTCCTCATCAGTTGTGCATTTTCTAATTGAGCTGTCATATACTTGTGCAGGTCTGACGCCTGCCAGGTCATGGCTGTTGCTCTTAGAATGCCATAAATCGTAAGTATACAAATTTCTAACCTTACAGGGCGACCGTTACTCCCAGGGTTCAGTAGCTCTCCAGCTATCACGATGTTTTCCTTCACCGTTTTGAGAGCAGTGGTGATGAAATAAATTACACAAAGTAACGCGCCTGGCTGGGCTTGAACCCGCAACCTACGACTCGTAAGTCGGGGCCGTTACCACTCGGCCATCACTGCTCTGCACTCTAGACTTAAATACACCTAAATTATAATCGGGCGAGAAGATCGCAGCAGGAAAAAAAACAGTCCTTCGATGCACGCCGTATAAACAATGAGGCGAAACGTTTAGTCCAAACCCAAGGTTTCGATAACGTAAGGATGGATAATCGTCATACAGCAGGTCGTTTAACGTCATTTGATGATCTCCCACTGAAAAAATCGTTCAATTATTGATACTCTGAGTTGCTATAGAGAAATTATATTTCAGATCATCATCTTTTCAGCCGAAAAATGACCACTGCTGAACAGACGCCTCCTCCAAGCATCGCCACAGTGAACGGTGCTGTGCGTCTCGTGCTGTGGGATTCTAGCAACCCTCATCAGGTCCACCTTATAAGAGGCCTTCCAAAGCTGCATCTTGCGGTAAGTGACCGATGGCCCCGTTTTACGAGCAATGTGCACACTGCTATTTAAGTTTGGCGATTCTTCCGAGCTTGGTTCTCCTGCAGAATTCTTCATTCCTGATTCGATAGATTCCATAGCTTTTTGGGTTTCGTTAAGCCTTCTGATGAATCCATTGTGAGCGACTACATTTCAGAGCCATATGTAAATTTCAAATAGTAAATCATAATAAAATTATAGTACTTTTCCCTAACACGCAGAGAAACGATTCAAACGCCTCATGCAAATGCATTTAGTATTTTTTTATGTATGTAATTACTCATTGCCAAAAGGGTACTACATAAATATACCTTCTAACATAAAGTCTATGTTAACAAGAGATCAAACAGCTAGGAGATATCTCTGTAAACATTAGCATTGACCGGGCGGCTGGGCGGCTGGGCGGTTGGGCGGCTGGGCGGCTGCCCGGGACGCCCGCGCCGCATCTCGCGGCCTTGATACCCGAGCTCGTCGCCTGCAGCGATACGCAACGCTAACCTATGTACACGTACCTAGCAAATGTTATTTTATAGGTTCGCAGAGTAGAAAATGATATTAATTTTGGAAACTGGATTAAAATAACACTTTTCTCATATTTTTGATCCGCTTACATAAAATACAGTTAGAAAATTTAACTACTCAAAGAAGAAGCACCAAAAGTAACTCGGGAGACAGTCTTTCTAAATTCTCTCTCTACGTCTGCGAGAAAGGCGTCTATTACGGTCGAAGCTTGTACCCCAAGGATGGACTGTTGGGGTCCAAACTTATTCCGTACTAAAGTTCATCAAAATCAGTTCAGCAGTTTATTCGTGAAAGCGTTACAGACAAACAGAACTACCTTCACATTTATAATATTGGTATTAGAATAGTACTATTTTGTATTTTTGGTGTCAATTCTATACATAATTTCCACTCATAATATAATATTAACGTATTTATCTACATATTTCACTTTGTATTTTTAATCGTAGTACTTAGTGATAGAATAGTAATTTTTGATCATATTGTAGTTACTACTACTAATACTAGAAATTGTTTAATTAAAATAAAAAATGTTTGAATTATCTGTTAAAAGATGGCGGTGAAAATTAACTGCTGAGAGATTATACTGAGTCGTCATCACACCGCTCAGTTCTGCAGTAGACTGCGATACGCATCGCTAAATAAGTACTAAAAGGGATAACGCTTGGAGGTAAGGTTGGAGATTAAAAGAGCCTCCACAAGAGTCTTAGCTAAGCCCGGCCGGCGTTCAGCCAACCTTGTTGACTTGCTAATCTGTCAGACGACACGACACGACACGACACGAGGCGAGCTACTCGACACGACATTTAATTCATAACCCTTGTACAACACAGGTACACACACAGGTATGAATGAGCTGCTGAAGTGCCGCTGTAGCCTCTGATATTGAACCAGGCCGCGGAGGGGCGCAGCGGGGCGGGGGACGGTGCGCCGCCCGGGGGAGGCAGACCCGCCCTTGACCTATAATTGCAGTGCAGTAATTTGTATTTATTGCTGATCATTTCTCGGGTAGACACGCCCTGTAAACAAAAGTCTACTGAATTTCAGATTAAAAAAAAATATTTATATGTGAATACAATGGAGCGCAAGATACTGCATAGGTGTTAAGCAAATAGATCACACCACCAACATCCTAAAACTCAAGTGGCATCGGCATAGCATAAACCCAAGTTAACACTGCTGAGATTCAGGTCTCCTTTCGCGAAGAGGAAATGGCCCGTAATCTACCACGCGCGATTTACGTGTCCCACTTCGATTGGGACACGAAAATCCGTCATTGCACTTTCACCATGAGGTTTTCATATCATGACTTGTCTGACGAGGATTATAACCGATTTTTGGGTCTGGGGGGTGTAGCCGTGGTGGATAGTTCAATTCATTTGCCGCCCTTATTATATACCTAACTATGTACAGATAACACGGGAGAGTATGGCGTGGTTCTCAACTTGTATTTGTCAGGAGATTAAAGTAAGGTTAAAGGATAGATTAAACAGTGGCATGTAGTACAGAAGTAATGCTGTAATATTGAGCGAGGCTGCGACCGGGAGATGCGGTGAGCGCGACCTTGACCTGCTTCTGTGACACAGCTGCTGCTGATTACAGGTGCTTCCGATCTTAACATATTGGTGCCTATTGGGCAAGTGGTGAAATATTCAGAAAAAATCTAACTGTCTAGATATCTGTGCAGACTGATCATACCATCGATATATGTAGGTACTACCCACTAGATTAGGCATACCGTACAGTCACAAGCCAACTCCTTTACATTGATGACATTAGTGCAGTTTTGACGTATCAGCGCTGAAGTTATAAAAGTTTTATTAGACGGCATCTCCCAACCAATTTCCATTCCTTCTTCCCTTCCCACTTTTCTCCTAAAATAATCAACATTTTTACCACCTTTCTAAACTAAAATGACTTGAAATTCTGATTTCTTACTAACATAAAGTACGAAGTTAAAGTTCGACGGCGGCCCTCACCCAGTCACCGTCTCAACGTGACACTGCAGAATAGTCGCAACCTGCCCAATTGCCATAAAAAAAATGAAAATAAAGCGCTGCAGCGGGCTTTTGTATTATCTTTTCAGTATTTTGACAAAAAAAATCTATGAACGTGCTTGTTGGTCTATCGCTATGATATAGTTCGATGGATCGTACAAACATATTTTTTATTTACCTATTTTTTTTAAACACTTCATACACATAAGATACAGCAATTCTTAAGGATTACAACTCTTTTAGAGCTATAAAAGAGCTTTAAAAGAGTTGTAATGTCTTAAGAGTTTTTGGTTACTGCAGTTATAAACTGTAGTGTAGTTACTCGAGAGTTCCGCATCTGCGTCCAGGGCGGGATGCGGGTGGACCGTCCTTGGCCTCCTGCAGTGTGACGTGCAAGCAACTGGTGAGCCCTCACACCACCAATCTATTGAACATTGCAGTCTTTAGGGCGAAGAGCGCTCCAAATGAGGCGTGCTTCTAATATGCATTATTGGGATTTCCCATCAACTTTTTCTGCGTGAACCTAGGTTATTGTGGACCTGAAGTCGATGTCGAAACCAGGTGAAAAGTAACCTATGTTCTGGGAGTTTAAGTTAACTCCGAATTTCTTAAATACAGATTCAGTGGTTTAAACATGAAAGCGGCCGGACTGAGTTACTTTTACATTATTATACATAATGTCAATATTAGCCACCGATGATTGTTCCCTGGACGGAAAACAAAGAAGGAACAGGAGTGGATTTTTAGTTTGTAAAAGTCTGATACTTTCGCTGCTCTACCCAAGGGTGGAAGATGTAAGCGGCTAATAAGTTGAACTAGTTGATTATAACCGATTTTCCCACTTCGATCGAGACCCGAAAATCTGTTATTATCACAAGAATTATCTACGACCTTGAATGCGCAGTAACCTATTTTCGGAGGCTGCGCGAAACCATAGCAAATGGTCCAACTTGTTCGCCGTGTACTATAAATTGTATAATCTATTGAAAGTGTAAATAAAACGTGTATGTACGGTTGGCGCCGTAAAATACGACTAGGTATTCATTTAACAAGGTAGCTCATATCTTTCCTCCGCGCTAATAAAAATGTTCAGCGGAATGTTTAGTGACGGACATTTACGAGCTTTTATTAATATTAACGTCACGGAAAATGAACACCTATGTATTGCTATTTTTAAAAGGGTTCTTTGTAAATAAACTTCTTCAAATAAATTACTCACAAATGAAGACTTGAAACTAAATAAGCGATGACGTAATTATTAAAACTAAAAAAAAAAATAACTACAGCCAATACTACCTTAGGTGAAGGTTTGCAGTAATTAGTCGTCCAACTGGAATATGTCGGTCAAGCCCACAAAGTTCCAGTAGAGACGAAGCAACGCGGAGTTTCTGTAAAGAAAACTTGCGGTCCTAAAACAGAGTGGGAGAAGTGATTCTATGACTCATCATTATTCCAGCCCAAAAACATCCACTGCTGGACATAGGCCTACCTAAATGTCGCCAACCGCAACCTTTACCTTAACCTTCATCATTGGTCCACCTCGCAGGAGGCCTTCCAACGCTGTGTCTCTGGGTACGCAATCGCCACTCCAGAACCTTTCCATGACCTTTCCTTTTATAGAATGATTACCACCTTTTTTACGGTGGGTAAAAATCATCTAATGAAAGTCAATACGGCGGAGTGGGAAATAGTGTCAGACTCTTACTGACTAAACAACCCACCCCGTTCCTACGTAGCCTTATATACCAAAGCCAGAGCTTTACAATTACCCGCCTTGAAAAAAAGCCCTGGTTACAACATTACACCGATATGATTACGAAGAAAAAAGTAGTTCATCTGTAAGGTTTAAGCAACGTTAACTGAGTTTAAAGCCGCTATTATACCTAATCTCCCCGCACAGCTATCTGTTAACATAACAGCTAATTATCTTAATAACTGTCTCAAGTCTACACGTGTCTGTTTCAGCGGCTTCAGAAAGTTCAGGAAACAACTGGTACCTCCGTACGTACGTGGCTTGCGGACGGTGAGCAATGGGCAGCTCGCCGTCCAGTTGCCCGAACCAAGTCAGTCGTCGACGGCGCGCTCTATTCCCGCGTACCTCAAGGAATTGTCAGCAAATGAAGAGGCCCAACTGCAGGGCAGAAGCATACTGGGGCCCCGGTCCGGCTTCTGAATGGAAGGTCCGCCCCTGGTATGAAGGCTAAGAAGGAAAGGGTTGGGTCGTTTAGTCAGTAAGAGTCTGACACTGTTTCCCGCTCCGCCCAAGGGTGGGATTCGTCATTAGATGATTTTTCCCACTACAAAAAAAAAACTGTTACCTGCGTACTGCGGACAGAATCCTGATAGTTACATGTATCCTATATGTATATATGTAATGTAAGGTTTTACGTAAGAGCGGCGCGTCCCCGGGGTGTGAACTAGCTTTCCCAACTTTAATGCATTTTGAAGGGAAAACCTTCACGAAATTTAATAAAGCCGCGACATGTTTTCCTGGTTTTTGTGTACAATATTTGCTTGGGGTGTTTTTTGATTTGATGGTTCTGTCTCATGAATAACAACGAAGAGATTATCGACAGGATCGATCAGGTCACGGCGGTACGTGCCAGTGTCATTAAAGGTTCTTTCTGTGATGTACAGCTAAAGTACGGGGCAAGTAAGTTGAACTAAAATGGCCGTCGTTAAAATGGTTACGCGCCCCCCGTCCTCACATTTATTCAGACCCCAAAAATCTGTTATTTCGCTTTGAAGTTCGATAGCCATTTAAATTCAGCTTACCTACCTACTTGCCGTGTATTCTACCTATACCTTAATAAAAGACGATTTCACGTCAAATCTAGCCCTTTCCCTTAGATAAAATTGTAATAATATACCTCAAGCAAATAATTTAAACCATTACCTGAACATTTTCCGTAGCAACTTGTTATAATAATCAAAATTCGTTATTACATTTAAAGCCGCGCCTAAAGCCAGGGGCGCAGGCGGGGGCGCGAGGGCGCGGGGCCGCCCCGGGCCGCTGGGGCGCAGGGGCGCGGGTCGCCCGGCCTGCCTTTGTTTCAGCTTATTTACAAAAACTTTGCCAACTCCGGCTCTTTATGAAGTCTTACTTACAAAGAGACGTTTGTTGTACGAGTTATTCTGTTTTATTTGAGGTAGTTGGGGAGGGCAGGCCACACAGATTTATGTTGAAGGTTAAGTTTGTGTGTTCTGATAGAACTGTTGGTATTCATTGTGACTTCACATTGTTTAATTGTTGTAAGTATTCATTGTTTTTTCTTTTTATCTGAAGTTCAGTGAAACGCGGTCGCTGCAGATCTTTGAAAGATATCTACTGGAAACAGGCAGATTGTACTGCACAAGTATCATTCATACGCAAACTCCAGTGAGTGATAATACAGTTATTATTTAGTATTTATTTACGAAGCCTAAACTTCGGTTTTTTTATGGTTGGAAAAATCATCGAATGAGGAATCTCGCCCTTAGTCGGAGCGGGAGACAGTGTCAGACATCTACTGACTAAACGATCCACCGTTCCTTCTTGCCTTAGTTCCAGGGCCTTTGGCCCCAGAAGGCAGCCTAAGCCTAGGTATTATATTCTAATTACTACTAAATTTTTAAACCAGATGGCATTGGTAAGTGATACAACTTTTGTGAATCGCGCTTTGGTTTCGTTACCGAGTATGGGTTGCAAACCAATCTGTGATCTTTGTCTTAGTAACATTGGTTTTTACTCAAAACTGGGAGCCGTAATCTGCTTTTGGAGAGATGTGGGCCGAATGAAATAAGCCTTCCAAGTGATGGCTGCTACAGCACGCACAGTGGTCCACCTTGGGTTAAGTGTGGAAGTCAAACACCAATTGACAGATGGGAGCATTCAGGTAGGTACTCGAAGTTTGAAGCAGTGAAGGCAAAAGGACAGGAATGATTCAGGACAGCCAGGCGCATTACTTTGTGTAATTTAATTCATCACCACTGCTCTCAAAACGGTGAAAGAAAACATTGTAAGGAAACCGGCATGTCCTAGAACCGAAAATTCGAAGACTTGTGACATCCACCAATCCGCACTGGGCCCGCGTGGTGGATTATGGCCCATTCCCTCTCCTAGAGAGGAGGTCTGTGTCCCAGCAGTGGGAACATTAAAAAGGCTGATGATGATGATGATGATTCAGGACAGATTAGCAAATAGACTCGCGGTTTCCCACTCTCGACGATGGAGCGAGTTTTTCTAGAAGTAGCATATTCACTTTTGACTTAAAGGTCCCTAGGTTGTAGCTATCAGGAAACATAGACTTCGACAGGAAATCCCACTACTTAGCTGTATGCACAATGAATGTGTTCCTAAAAAGTTTTGTATGTATGTGTGAGATTTCCACCATGTTTTATGCAGAATATCTAGTTGCGAAAAAGTACCTACTTCCAAACGTCTGCAAGCTTATATCAGCTTATCTTTTATACAACGTCTCTAAGTATATTCGTATACTATTACGTATGTGACAAAAGTATACGGTGATAAAAGATGAGGCCATTTCTTCGTCGAACGAGCGAACAAAGTGACGATTTGCACGTAAATGAGGCCTTCGACTTCAAGCCAGCGCCGGGGGACCGATCCAGAGACATTTTTGTCGTGAAAAAATGCTTAGAGATCTATTCGGGATAGATGGAATAACGGTTTAGTCGTGTTAGAAGGAAATTCAGCCTTTCTTTTTAATGCGATACAAGATTGTATCACGTATTAATGATGTCTTTAGCCGTGATATCGTTTTCTCTTTGTCGTCAGATTGAATAGTCGTAGATATCCCAATTCAAATTGCTATCGTGCAAAAAGCTTTCTAGTTTTGGGTAACTGCGTTGTTTTACGCTATCAGTTGCCTACTCACGCTCAAAGTGACAATAATAGTGTACTTTTGATCTTCTCTCGAAAACTATAATATATACTTTTTTTAAATCTTTTTGTCTTGTTCCAGCTTATCTCCTAAAGGCAGAATCAGTTATGACGAGAGTATCACTGATGGATAACTGACGCTTAATGAAGCGTTTTATATTCTCGCGGGAACGGGACAGAGGTTCAGACAAATTTAAGTTATGTTCTTAAATTTCTGCTAGTATATATAAATAAATAATAACGCTCTTTGATAACCCATCCAAGAATATAGAAACATTTTCATAATTTCTTATAGTTTCTTTTGAATGTGTTAGTTTATTATTTTGTAAGATTATTTGTGTGTCATGTCTATGGGTAAGGCACAGTTGTCTGATAATAAAAGATTATTATAATTTATTTTTAATAATCCTCTACAAAAAAACAAAACTCTACCACATGGTGAGACAACTTAATTAATTAAAAGAAATGCCAGCGCAAAGAACAACAAAGTTTACAGCGCGATCAAAAAACGCGTTACAACGGCTAATAACATAAAAACAGAATCCCACAATAAAATTAACACGCCATAAAGTCTTGTCAGAAAACAATATTCCACATTAATATAAGGAGGGGCCTCTAAACGAGAGTTTATTCGCCATAAAGCGCGAATATGGCGCGCTCATTACCGCTAATTAATTTATATCGTCGCGTCGCGCGCATGCGTCGGCTAGCGTTTAGGGAGGTGTATGCGAGCGAGCGATACGATCATTTTGATTATGAGGTATTGAATTGACTTCATTGATAATATTGGTATCATGATATTTAGAAGTATTTTTAGGAAGATAAGTTGAACAATTTGTTATTGTTACACGCAGCAGGGCTGCGTCAGCCTCACACTTAGATTCGACCAGAAATTCGGTTATATTCCGTCACAAAGTGAACATCATGACGGTTGAGCTGGAGTGCGCAGTAACCGATATTATCATACGCAGATATCTCGTGGATATTATCTAGGCTTCTATAAAAATCAAAGCATAAATTTGTTTAAGAAAGAGTAATCCAGTAAAGACCTCATAAAATCTGCAATTTTACGTGAATTTTGAGTCTCCATATTGTACTTCTATATCAAAAATATAAAAAAAAAATACTTCAATAGAAGCCTTCTTCTGAAACAATTTTTATGAAACATTCGAATAAATCATAGAATTACTTAACGAATGCCTACAGAGTTTTCAGGTGTTATCTCTCTTTTTTCGCCTTACTTTTGCATCAAACGTTTCTTTGGATTGCGTTAGATGAAGCAACAAGCTTTTAAACCAACGCGACGTTGACGATAGGCGAGTGAGGAAGACCCACCTTAAGTACTTGCTTGATCTCCCAGACAGATACTTTTTGTCGACCTTCATAGTGTACCAGTCTCTATGCTTAACATATTTTCCCGTATATCAGAGTTAGTAGAGAAATAATAAAGACGGTAGTTTAGCACATAACGGCACATAAACAGTAATAGCTATCGTTGTAGGCAGTTCACGAAACTCGTCCGTCGGCGACCGGACCGTGAACTTGCCTGTCCTGTACCTAATCTTGTTTTATTGTTCTTATTTATTTGATTAGCTCATATAGAAGACATAGATTACATTTCACATTACGCTAATGTTATGAAGACAAAAGTTTATTATTTTGTACGTTTATTACATCAGCTGTTCGAACGTTTTTTTTTTTATGGTAGGTAAAAATCATCGAATGACGAATCCCACTCTTGGGCGGAGCGGGAACAGTGTCAGACTCTTAATGACTAAAGAACCCACCCCGTGCCTTCCTTGCCTTATTCCCAGAGCCCCGGTGTAACGCTTTCGCATCAACCCTCGGCTCCGGGAGGCTTCGACCCTGTAGGGCCCCTACGGTAGCTGTTCGAACGTAGAAATTGGAATAGTTAAATGGATTTGGTTGTTTTGCAGACGGGCTGGCCATATCTTTGAATAGAGCATAGGATACTTTACTTACCACATGGGCAAAGCCGCTAGTTGTAGCTAGACGTCCTTATTTCCTTCTTTGTCCTTGTATTACGTGCGTCTATTTTGGGCAAAAATAAACACTGTTTTCTTTCATATATTATATTATTTCTTTCATTACATCGTATAAAACAAAGTCGCTTCTTGTCCTTATGTATGCTTAAATCTTTAAAAATACGCAACGAATTTTGATGCGGCTTTTTTAAATTGATAGAGTGATTCAAGAGAAACGTTTATATGTATAATACATGCATAGTATATTTAATATCACCATTGTCCCCGTGCGAGGCTAGGGCGGGTCACTAGTAGTTTATATAGAAAACTGGGGCCAAGGGGTTGGGTCTGAAAGGACGGCTCTAGCCCTGGTATATACGAGTATGGCAACGTAGAAAAGAGGTAGGTTGTTTAGTCAATAAGAGTCTGACGCTGTTTCCCGCTCCGCCCAAGGGCGTGATTCGTTATTGGATGTTTTTACCTACCATAAAAAAACTCGAACATAGTTTTATTAAAGAAACTAGCTTTTGTCAGCGGCTTCGCCCGCGTATATAAAATATATAGCCTGTCATTCAGGAGTAAAGCAACTTTCTATTGTTGCTAAATTTTTTCCAATTGCACCAGTAGTTCCAGAGATTACCTCCTACAAACAAAAAAACAAACTTTACCTCTTTATTATATTAGTGTAGATAATACCATTAAGATATTTCACAAAATAGTACTCATTTCACTTACTTAACAAATTATCTTCTCGCTCATAGATCGATCTCTATTTGCTGATCACCTCCTACGTAACCTATAATTAGAGAACACAATCACATAATTAATTGGAAACATTTAATGAGTACAAAAACCACAACAGCACGTCACCCCGTCTTACCGCACTTCACCACAACCTGTCATGTTGTAGCGAAGCAGAACCACGTATTTGTGGTCCCGACCACGAGTCATCTCACAGTAAAACAGACAGACACCGACCACAGTTACACTGGAGGTTTTAATTATCAAATATTTACTTTAAAAGTATGAACATATTTGTTGCTATTATAATTGTGCGTCTGACAAGTTTGCATAACAGAGTGTATGGTAAGCAGTGATGCAATCTTTGATAATAAAGAGCACTAGTTTATTAAGAGCACTCTAGAATCTTGCATGAAATTATACAAAATTCTAAAGGTTAAATCTAAGATATATAAGTATTTAAAAAAAGCAAGTCGCAGCCAACAAGCAGTGTTTCTTTCTACACTTTTCATGGATTTTAGTTCTGACAATTATTCTTCATAAGAACTTAAAGTTATTATGAAGAACTTAAATACACGTTAACGAAGTAAACCAAATTTTATTGAAAATCTAACCCAGTTACACGGCAGTATCGCCTGGTATCTCGGCTTTACACCACCTCCACAGCGTGACATATGGCTCATCACCACGGCCCATAGAGCAACACAGGCCACCGGCGGACCGCCGCCGGTGGCCTGTGTTGCTCTATGCCACGGCCATAACACGAAGTGGCTTGGTACCGCGGTTACAGCACCGCTTCGCACGGCACCACGGCCAGAGCACGGTATCGCAAGGCACCACGGTCACCGACATAGCCTCCCAGGGCCGAGGGTTGTTGCGAAAGCGTTACACCGGGAACTCTGGGAATGAGACGAGGAAGCACAAGACGAGTTGTTTAGTCAGTAAGAGTCTGACACTATTTCCCGCTCCGGGTAAGAGCGGGATTCGTCATTGGATGATTTTTACCTACCATAAAAAAAAAACCACGGGCACCGACATCGCTCAGCACCGCAGCCACAGCACAGCACCGCTCGACACCGCTCGCGCAAAATTTACAACCTCCCCTTTATTACCTTTGCTTTGTCGACTTTTTAAAATTCATCAACTTTGAATAATGAACGGAGAAAGGAAAGTAGAATGAGCTAGCGTTTTGTGCGACTGTTGTGGAAGCTATTACGATGAAAAGTGGACGCCATTTTGTTCAGGTTACATTGTTATGCTAATTTATATGACTGGTTTCCGAAATCATACATTAGCTCTTACATTTTATGGACTGGTAAGCAGTAAAATTAGAAACTATTTTAGAAATCTTTGACTTTGTTACTGTTTTATTAAAAAATAAAACTGTTGATGCTATCTTCTTCTTTATTTTTTGTTTTTCTTTTGTTTTTTTTTCTTCTCTGTTGTTGCAATGAAGAGGATTGCAGATTGCTCTGATTATTCTATGAGAGTAAAATAAAGAAAGTCTTAAGTTTTAATCTTAAAGAATCTGTAATTTCTGATAGCTTCTAGGAATCTATAAGTCAAGAGTAAATACGTTACTTCTAGGCAAGCGTGCTCTATTTTCGGCCACATTATCGCTTACCATCACGGAGATCGTGGTCAAACGCGAGCAACAAAACATTATTAACAAAAATACATTTCTCTCGACCCAACAATTAATTCGCTCGACATACTCCTACAACAGTGTAAGTATAGAGCGCCAGTATTAGTGACGCACTCAAAGTATAAACAGTTAATGAATAAACAATGGCGGGAGAGGGGACTGTCACTAATTACGGCCTGAAAGCGTCAGCCAACAATTAAACGCTACTCACGTATTCGTGTGAGAGGCATTTAGCTATGACGTCACCGTTCACCAATTGCGATTTGCGACTGACGCAATGAGCAGGGATGGGATTGAAGATGGAATACTATAGGACTTGGATTCTTGGATGTTGTATAAGTGAATGTGAGTACACTAGACTGCGCATTCAAATTCAAATTTTTATTAATTACTAGCTTTTGCCCGCGGCTTCGCCCGCTTGGTATGGGGGTATGGGGTTTCTGAGATAAAAAGTAGCCTATGTCCTATTCCGGAGTGTATCCTATGCCTGTGCCAATTTTCATCCAGATCCGTCCAGCCGTTTTGGCGTGATTGAGTAACAAACATCCAAACATCGTAATTTTCGCATTTATAATATTAGTAAGATTTAGTTTAATAGTGATTTTGAGTACAATATTGACTAGACGACTTTGTGCTCATATGCCTATTGTTATTGTAGTATGAAAATATTGTAAAACCATTAATTATTATTAAAATAGTACCATGTAGTTTCGAACGCCCAATTGGAACCGTGCACTAGCTTATGACGTCTTATAAGTGCCCATGTAGGAATATACGAAATAAAAATGTTCTGGTTTTATTGTTATTAGAGTAAAGGCTTTTTGACCTATTTGCACTCATTCGCATCCAGTAGATCCTCTTCATGAGACAGTAGAACAAATGTGGCTAGTTTTAAGCACTAATGGTGTGAAAATTGCAGTCGGCACTGCGTACAGACCGCCATGGATGAATGCTGATTTGTTTTTGGATGCGCTTACTTGTTCTGTTAATTCCTTAACATTTTGTAAACACACCATTCTCTTGGGTGACTTTAATATTAATTATCTCAACCAAACAGACTCCAAAACAAACAACTTAAATATGTTTCTGCAAAGTCTCGACCTATGCCAACTGGTGTCATGTCCTACTCATTTTACTTCCACTAGCGAAACTCTTATAGACCTAGTGTGCACGGATGCTAGGGCGCGAGCTATTGAGGTGGACTGGATTAGTGCTCTTGGTACGCTTTTATAACAGCAGTTTTTTATTTTAAGAAGGAGAAAATACTACCTATAGTTGTAACTCGTAGAAATCTAAGTGGTATACCACTGGACAAGTTTAACGAGGACTTAGCCTCGGTGGATTGGCTTGCGACAGCTATGTCAGACGACGTTAACGCTATGGTGGCTGAATTAACTTGTAATATTATCACGCTTTTTAATAAATATGCTCCACGTAAGACTCA
The DNA here is from genome assembly GCA_029852875.1 of Mythimna loreyi. Classification (NCBI taxonomy): domain Eukaryota; kingdom Metazoa; phylum Arthropoda; class Insecta; order Lepidoptera; family Noctuidae; genus Mythimna; species Mythimna loreyi. The sequence continues at coordinate 773,114 of CM056790.1, forward strand.
GATTATTAAAGAAAGGTCGTATCCATGGATTACGAATAACATCAAACTTATGATGAGCCTGCGCAATCAGGCTCACTTACGATGCCGAATTTCACCTTCAGAAAGTAAAATATTATATTACAAGGAGTTGAAAAGTTTGGTCAACAAGTCATTATTTCACGAAAAAGTGGCCTATTTTAAATATAATATAAATAGTAAGATTCGCCATCCCAAAACTCTATGGAAAAATCTGAAGTCAACCTTATTGCCTTTTAAAATAGTGTCGGAATTGCCCTCTCATTTTAACAACCCTGATGAAATTAATTCGCACTTCTTAAATGTTCCAGGTGATATTACTGCACCAGCGTCATGTACAGCGTACTATGAGTCTCATAGATTTAATGAGGGTGTTTTTTCAATTAATCTTGTGGACCAATCTGTCATAACCAAAATTTTATCAAAATTTAAATCTAATGCAGAGGGTTTTGATCACATTACGCTTGACATGTTTTATCAGACACTTCCGCAAACTTTAGATATACTGACTTCTATCATAAATTGTTCAATTTCTACGTCCACATTTCCAGACCTATGGAAAATTGCAGTTGTGCGTCCAATTCCTAAGGTCATGAACCCTAGCACTACAAAAGACTTAAGGCCTATAAGCATTTTACCCTTCTTGTCAAAAGTTCTGGAAAAAGTCGTAAATACCCAATTAATGACTTATCTTGAACAGAGTAACATTCTCCCGGAGGCGCAATCTGGTTTTAGGAAGGGTCGTAGCACAGCCACCGCACTGTTAGATGTCACAGACAATATAATATCGGCTCAGGATGAGGGGTGTTGTACCCTACTAGTTTTGCTGGATTTTTCCCGCGCATTTGATGCTATTAATGTGTCTCTTTTGCTCTCTAAGATGACGTATTATGGCTTTGACGAGGCTGCGGTTGCGTGGTTTGGGAGTTATCTAACTAACCATAAACAGCTGGTGGAAATTCAAGATGCCAGTGGCTCTAGTATTGTATCTAATATGACTCCTGTGGTAAAAGGCGTTCCACAGGGCTCTATACTAGGTCCCCCTTTGTTCATTTTATATAGTGCAGACATTGTAAATGTTCTAAAAAATTCTAAATTTCATATCTATGCAGATGATATTCAATTGTACCTTTCTTTTAAACCGGAAGACTATAATACTGCAGTAAATTTGCTAAATGAAGATCTGGACAGGATAGTTACCTGGTCAAAACAAAACTCCCTACTGCTCAACCCGGCCAAATCAAAATTTATGCTATTTGGTTCAAAAAGCCAACTCAATGGTATTCCCTCTCCTCGTGCAAACGTGGTCGTGATGGGACAATCGATTGAACGTGTTTATCAGGCAAAAAATCTAGGTTTGATCATGGACGAGGACCTGCGTTTTGAGTCTCATATTGCAGAATGCGTAAAAAACTGTTTTTACCGTTTGAAAGTTTTATATAAGATGCGTCCATATCTAAGTGAAGACCTTCGAGTACAGCTTACTGAAAGTCTGGTTCTATCGAAGTTGAACTATGCCGATACCGTCGTTGGACCTCGACTTCTGTCACGTACCGCAAGACTAATACAAAGGATTCAAAATGCTTGCGCACGTTTTTGCTTTAACGTTCCACCTAGAAGCCATATCACACCATTTTTAAACAAACATAACATTTTAAAAATGAAATCGCGTCGCAAGTTGCATTTGGCTTGTCTTCTTTTCGGCGTCATCAAAACTAAATGTCCGTCATACCTGTACTCAAAGCTTGCGTGGGTAAATAGTCACCGGCAGCGCAAAGCTAGGCGTTGTGCTCAACAGCTGGCTACTCCGCATCACCGTACAGCAGCTTTCCGAGGTAGTTTTCGCTATGCATCTTCCAAATGTTGGAATAATATTCCACCTCCCATTAGGGACCTAAAAAATATATACTTTTAAGGCTAGACTTAAACAATTTATTTTAAGCTCACAGATTCAATTTAATGAAGTTAATGTTGACAAATCGTTTATATAATTAATAAGTAACAGTCTAATATAATAGTATTAAATAAATAACATAATTAATTAATTAATCAATCACCAATCAAATTAGTTAATCACCAATTAAATTACCTAATCAATGATGCATTCTTTGGATTTTAGTAATCAATTTTAACGTTTCGACTACCATAATTATAAACACAATAAAAAGAGCTGTGCGGATACCGGTGATCCTCTTGGGGCTAGTACCTATTGGGTATATTACTATTTGTACTAATTGTATCGAGTAATATAAATAAAAAACTTACCTCCGAATGTAACTACTTTCACTTTTATCAGTTTCTGCCCAACTCCCTTCCAATTTGCAATCAATGATTATATGACACTTGGCAACGTTTTTTTTTTGAAGGCAATGGTTTTCCTGTTTAATATGTACTGACTTCTTTGTTTTTATTTATTTATATATTAACACTAGGCGACGCCTTATTGCCGGGCCGGTGCAGCGGTGTTTTCGATTATTTCGTCAACCGGCTGATCTTCGCGCCGCGCACCGTCGGCCGATGTAGGTACTATGGATTATGTTCGTTATTTCGTAAAGTTCGTCCGTTATTTTTATTATTTGTGTATTGTGGGTACAAATTAATTTCTAAATTTTTATATAATATGATACACATTTTACTTTATAATATTATGTTTATATTTATCAAAGAATATTATCTATTATATCAATTTATTTTTACATCAGTATGTAATATATTTATTTCAAATACTTATATATTTATTAGGTACCTTCGTCCGTGCGTCACTGCGGGGTGCCAACTGAAAACCAGCGCTGGGTGTCTGACGCCCAGCAAATGCTGAGGTGGTCACCTTTTCGGTCCAGGCACGCTCAGCGTACTTTTTATTTTTTATATTTTTTACGTGTATTTTGTAACTATTGTGCTGTCTGTACTGAATAAAATTATTTCTATTCTATTCTATTCTATTCTACCTGGTTGAGGTGAGAAATCAGTTTGGTACTTAATTATAAGCTGAAACCAATCTTAAATGGATTATGTGAAAGATGGCAGGGGGGCAAGGGTGTATTGATGTAATAGAGAAAATAAACGTAAGGAAAAATAAGACTTATTGAGCCAACAATAACAACAATATCAAAATAATTTTCGATGGGCTTTTATATAGTTGTTATTGATAAATAAATTGATAAAAGGACGACAAAATCATTGCTCACGGTTTAACCAACAAACGACGTAGATAGTATTTTATTTAAAAAAGAAATTCGTCTAGAAACGTTCTGAAAAGGTAAGCATAAAGTTTAATGAAATACCGCTACACAAAACGGCGTAAAAAGAAAGGCAAAATTTTAGCATAAATTCAGTAATTTACGCTCAAGAAAGAACGCCACGAATATCTTTCTAACTCCGCAGCCTTTCGAAATTCAATAAGAAATAAATTATGAACGGATGATTAATCACTTTGTAGTAACAATACAAAGATACTAATTATATTGAAAGCTTTTGAAAGGGCAGGGAGTACCCATGAACTAATTAGTTTTAGTAATTTAATAACTGAACCAATTACCTGTCTTTGTGCCGAATGTACTCGTACAGTCACAGGGGTTGTGGTAGTAAATTGCTTTATAACTATGAGTTATTATTTTTTTAACAACGGAAATAGGCGGTTTTTACTCTTGTAGCGACATCTATGACGCCACATTGGAACTACAAGAAATCCTGCATCGCGCAATGAAAGTTCCCCGCGCGATTAGAACATATACGACAGTCCGAAGTCAACTATCGGGCAGTAGCCCACCAGACTATAACACCTGTCTGGTCGGAGGATCCTCCCTTTTCAATGGAGGTATGTAAGACTTTACTCTCTGTTCCGCATACCTCCAAACTCTTACTTTAATAAAGGTGGAGTCTTTTGTGTGTACGTCTTGTATTATTTTTCTTTTCTTTTTCTTTTAAATGTTGATTCAAGTAGCTATTATTTCTGTATCGTGGATGCGATCACAAATGTGTAAAGTCACGTACACAAGATACACAGATTATTGATCTGTGCAGGAATTGAATTCGCAACACTCAAGTATGCTGTAAGTCAATCTCTCAAACGCTGCGTCACCCGTGTCGACGATTTATTTAGTATAATGTATAATTATGGTATAAGCTTACGAAATGGTTGCTTTTGCTTCACAGAGCACTAAGCCGTTGTTCCGCATGCCACCATTAAAAATAGGTTTAGGAGCCTTGTGAAAATCAGTTAGTTATATACTGGAAATTAACCCTAACGTAGGTTTATGTATCTAGCTATGTACTAACTGCTTTCAGTGATTTATCTCGCCCGATATTAGAAAAAATTATCCCAAGGAAACTTACTTCCAGTATAAAAAGTAAAAATAAAATCTTGTATCCTATTCCAGGATTAAGTTTCATAGGCATTCCTTCAGCCATTTGAGCTTGAAAAGTTAGCAAACATACACACACTGATAAACCTTCGTCTGTATAATATGAGAGTGATGTAATTAAAATAGAAGAATACTATTGTACCGTGTGTACTATTACTGTTTTGGTGTCCTTTGTTATATACCAAAAAAGTAACAAAGTCACAGAAGCTAAACTAGAACTACATAGTTGCTTTTTTATGGTGGGAAAAAAAAGACGAATGCCGCCCTTGATTATACATATAAAACGTACGTAACTTTATTACGTATTGTGTACTTTCGTTTATAACGTAATTGGTAGCTCACTACACCATCTAAGCGCACCTTGTCATTTGTCTTTGTTATCTAACACTTCTTCAAGATGGCGATTACTGCGGCACCAGATAACTGCTGTTTCAAAGTTCCATCCCGTGTCAGGAATCAGGTGTGTGCACACATACAGGGTGTGTTCGCAACAACTAGTGCAATAACTGTAGTGCGCCATTCGCGCAACATTAGCCGGCGCGTGTTTCATCATTATACTGGTCGTTAGCTGGGTAGCAGAGCGTGGGGCTAGTGGGAGCGGGGGACGGTTGGACCATGTCTTATTTTGTCGAGTAAATGTCTGCTGTTTGACGGTGCGTATTGTTTTACGCGCGCTTCAAAGTGATGTCAGCAAACCGTAGGGTCCATCAGGGTCGAAGCTTTCCGGCTCCATGGGTTGTGTGAAAATGAAACCCGGGAACCTAGAACGTAAGCAAAAAAAGGAAAAAAAGTGGGCTTTTAGTCTGTAAAAGTCTAGAGCGGCAGATGTTATTGGAAAAAAAATCATCATTGCTGTAAGACGGTCACCAAATTGCAGATACTCCGCCAAGCGTAAATAATTATAACACATAAATAATTATAACACAAGTAAGTAGCGCGGTTGCTTCTATATCACATAGCACATGTTATAGTATATTAGCACACAGCAGATATACCCGTACGTGACGCGGGTGCGTACCGGAGGCTCATGGATTTCCTGTGGTTTACTTTAATCACATTTAAGTGCCTACCGCAGCGTTCCGATACATAATGGAATATTTGTTTACTGTTGGATTTTGTTTTTCTTACCTTATACAAGGTGTCATTGTCATGTTAACGGAAACGAATACCATGGATCCAGTATATATATATACGAATTTTCTTGCGATTTTCACCAATAGACAGAATAGTTCATGAGGAAAGTTTAAGGGTATACACATTGTAGTAATTACAAATAAGCCAAAAATTCCAAAGATATGTAACACCCATGTGCAGCTGTAACGGGTTACTAGACTAATAATGCATACCAAGAAATACTTTTACTCCTCGATAAGACAGATACTTATCCACTACGAACAGTTCGCCGGCAGTGCGGCCCCGCCCGGTGCGCTCGGGTCACGCTTTGACCCACATCGCTACACATTTTAGAGAGTGGCTCTATTATTTAACCGCAACGTTTCGCCGCCCATTCATACTACGAGACTCTACATTAATATCACTTTGAGAAAACCGACTAACTTCTAGAAAATGTAGAGAAAGGATATACAAACACGAAGGTCTACAATGTATTTGTATTACAAATTATTTAAAATGAACATTTATTATTATTGATTGGCGCTATATATCGCGCTTTTTTATGGTGGTGAAAATCATCCAATGACGAATCCCGCCCTTGGGCGGCGCGGGAAACAGCGTCAGAATCTTACTGACTGAATAGCCTACCCCCATTCCTACGTTGCCATATGGCGTGGTATATGTATATATCACGGCCAGAGCCTTCCTTTCAGACGTAAACCCTTGTCTCCAGTTGGATTCGACCCTTTTGCAGGTCCCTGCGGTTGGCTAACAACTCCTTGAGGCGCGCGGGAACTGTGCGCGCCGTCGAATATATCGCGATTGACCACTCTCACCTGATGGTAAGCGATGATGTGGTCGACGATGGATCACGCTTGCCTAGAAGTAACCTATTTACTGTCAAGTTAAAGATTAGTCTTTAAATATTTAGATATATTAGTTATTGGATTTAAACACGATACGATTGACAATTGGAAAAAATACGATAGCTAAAAGAAAACTACAATCCCTGGAAGACTATCTAGAAATTTGACTGGCCTGTCGTTCTAGTGATTTGTGGCCCTGATGTAGGTATGTTTATCACTCATAACACAAGCTCTGCTTAGCTTGGGACTAGGCGGTGTTGTGTGATAGTTGTGAAATACTATATTTATCATATTCAAGTCATATGTCTGGTAATTAATTTAATTAATGTATCTAAGTAGATGTAGGCCTTTCTAAAAATAGCTACAAAGCTTGCTAAAAAGCTTTCACATAAAACATTTGCACACTTCATCGCTCGTTGTTTTTAATAACGTTAAATGTTGTAACAAATAATATAATGTACTTAATGTACAAGGTTGCCGCAGTCATGTTGCGTGTCATATTAGCTGTGAATGAGGCTTATTATTTATTGATTCACAACTCATTATGTGATCAATACTATGTACCTCTACAACGAAGTTTGTTTAAAAGCTTGTAATACCCCCATATTTAACTTAAATGTAAACTTTGAATCCCACCCATATCTTCGTACAAAGCTTCTTTAGAACGCTTTTGTTACTGCTGAGAGCGGAATTCCCTGCCGGAGTCTGTGTTTCCCGATAGCTATAACCTAGAGATATTTAAGTCAAGAGTGGATAGATTGCTTCTGGGCAAGTCTGTTTCATTGTTGACCACATCATTTCTTACCATCAGATAAGACAATGGTGAAATGCAAGCATTTCACATTATAAAAATCTACTTTTTTTGGTAGGTAAAAATCACCCAATGACGAATCCCGCCCTTGGGCGGAGCGGGAAACAGTGTCACACTCTTACTGACTAAACAACCTACCCCATTCCTACGTTGACCATATATACTAGAGCCAGAACATTCCTTTCAGAAGCGAACCCTTGGCTCCAGTTGCCTTCGACCCTTCTGCAAGGGTCCTAAGGTTTGAACAATTTTGCTAGTTTAAAGGCTTAAAATTACTCTTAAAATCAACCTTGAATGTAATAACAACACAGCACAAACAGAAACAATCTCAGTCCTCAAATGAATCCGAGTCCGACACAATTAATCATACAATCCCATTCACGTCCAGCCATTGAATAGTATCACGTACACACGCGGTGGCACACAACGACCCACCCTTTATCATGAACAAAGGGAAGTAACAAAGAGATGTAATAATAGGACACGGAGGCCAGCACTAATTAGTTTACTCGGAGGCCTGCGCGCTTGGCACACAGTGTACCAGTTACTGTACTCAGTTACACACTGATACAAGTACAAGCATTGTGCTCATTTGGGAACTGAGTGTAGGTTGAGCGCTCCTGTCATTGATCACGTATTTTCGTGTATTCCCTTAGGGCTATATTCCAAGTCATGTCAAATGGATAGTAAATACCCAATTTGAGTAAACAGGCTTTTTACCGGGTACCTAAAGACGTGGATAAAAACAGTGAACGCTTTATAGCTTAGTTATAAACATCGGATATTGTTTTATTTAATAAGGTTTAGTTGAATTTTATGTATTCCCTTAGACAGTTTTAACACTCATTTTATAAGTTCAGCTGGTTTCATAATTTTCCCACTGTTTGTAAATATCCATCGTTTGGGTAAATACTCTGCAATTGGACGCTTCTGTTTATCCGTCGTAAACCATCACTACTTGCAACTCGATGCCTAATAAGTAGGATAGTTTGTTCTTTTAACATTTACTAAGGGTTTCATTCATTGCTGCGGTTACAGAGTCGAGCAAAAGTCCTCCAAAAAAATAGTCCTCCAAATAGACTCTCTCGGAAAATGGGACATTGCTTTATTGATTCAGAGGTCGTTAACACGGTGAGTGACAATCAATGTGTCATCTTGAACAAACATCTAGTGAAAGTGATTGATTATACTTTTTGAGTTTACACTTGTCTTCTAAAAAATCTAGTCATGGTCTCTCAGAGCTTCCTTGTGTGATCACATCAAAAATGAAGACATCCGCAGGAGAACCAAGGTTACAGAATCGCCAAACTTAAGTGCCAGTTGGCAGTATCCCACCTATTGCTCGCATAATGGATGGTGCATAGGACGAAAGATTCTGGAGTGCTGACTATGTACCGGAAGACACAGCGTTAGAAGGCCACGACCTGTATGCTGGACCGATCATTATGGTGACACTAAACTGAGGTCTATATCCATCAGTCTCGGCTGAAATTATGATGATGATGATAACCTACCGATTCAGTAACGCAGAAAATAACAGGGCATAGGTAACTTATTGATTGTGTGAATAGCTTATAGTTAGAGATAACACGTCAGTTGCACGTGACAGCTTGTAACGGATTGCAGTCGTTTTCGAGTGAGCGTCCAACTGTGCCACCTGCCGTATTGATGTGTGACTGTGCACGAACTGTAAAACTGTGATACATTTTTTGTTTGTGCGATCTAAATAAATATTTTTTCTTTCTTTTTTTCTTCTTGCAACTGTATCATCTTCCTTATTCACCGCTTATCTGGAGTGACATGTGAGTTACGTGTCATTCGAGATCCACTGACGTTCAAGACGCATTTGTTGGATTAAGCGCCTTCTACTAAAACGTCTCCCGTCGCATGTTTTACGTCCATACTCCCGTACAATAGTAACAGTGATGCAACAACGTGAGTCTTTTTATTTATTTATTTAGGAATAACAAACAGTTACACATTAGGTCTTATTAGCTAAGTAATACATATAAGTTCATCATACAAATGTGCAACTCTCACCGTTATTCACAGAATAGTACTGCGGGCTCTAATCTACACTCAGAGACTTCTTTACGTATACGTTATATATTGGTTTAAAGGCCTTGCTGGCCTTCCTCGAGGAGCTGGGGTGGATCGAATGAACATTTATCCCACCCGTACGCAAAATACGCGCTTTAGTCGTGGAGTTACGGACATCAGCCCGATATACCATACCATATATTGGTTTATCGAAGCTCTTAATTTACATAATTATTTTATAATATTTTTCTCTTCTGACAATCTAAGACATGTCCTCTATCAAAATCAGATATTCTTTACTATGAAGTTTTAAAGTAAATACATTGTGTCAGTTATAATGCTATGTGACCTCCTTGCAGTCACCACCATACCGTCAGTCTTTCGTTCAAATGTATTTAATTCCTCAGTCGATGGAATGGAACGAGCGGTGCGCTTCTAGAGGAGGAAGTAAAGAGAAGTTGTTGACGTTGAGTTAATTCTAATGTTTATGAAGCACGATATGAATGGTGTTCTGTTTCATGTTGAGGAAAATATAAGAAGCTCTGTGCTATTAAAGTTTTTGTGTGGTTCGTCATATGAATGACGTCAGTTTAGAATTTGAAACATTTTATAGATTAGCTAACTGATACGACAAATGTTGTCCTGCTATATAAATTACCAGAGAAAAGTTGGGGCACGGGCATAAAAATAATCGGCGATCTATTCGGAAACTTATTAAATACAGAAAGAAAAATCATAAAAATTGGTGAACTATAATTCGATAGCGAACTATGACACGAAATTTTTCAATATAATAAATGTTTATTTTTTTAGATTGGTTGTAAATTGTAATTATAACATAAATACAGTTTATTTTTAATTTACTACCGTGACAAGAAACATTGAAATGAAACTCAGTATCTTTCAAATATATAATTTAATCAAATCATATAAGAGCCATGCAGATTACTATCTTGATCTTCTGAGGAAAAAACTACACAATTTTTTTTTATACAACAACCCTAAAAACTATATCGTATAACAAGTTTTAGTTTTCTTATCAATCAATTAATTTATTGTATCTACGTAATCAGTACGTTTTAAACTCTTAACCCCTACCTATTAACCAATTGTCTTTCTATATGTCTCTAATTACGGTATTCGAAAGGATAATTTATATTGCCTTTGTACTGTTATGTGCATTAAGTGTTAAATAAATAAATAATAAATAAAGGTCTGTGTCCCAGCAGCGGGAACTTTATAAGGCTGATGCAATGCTATTTTAAAAGTTGTTTACTTATAATGCTATACCATCTGATATACACTGATCATACACTGCCATCTTAGGTATTTTTGGTGCTATAGAGCCTTCACGCAGACAACGTCGTGGGCAGCAGCTAGTATTACATACAAAGGCATTTATTACCTACACATACTAAAAAAACCTAAGCTACACCATAAATAAAACCACACATTCGAAGATAATATCACAATACTTATTAATCTCCAAACATCACAAAAGTCATATTACCGAACAACGGATCCAATTTATCACAGCTTAGCTACCATTTACCATTTATCCTTTCCCAGTGAATATACGCCCCGCGGGGGCCTGCTGGGGCCCCCCTGGGGTTCTTTGGTAACTAGTAAGCGGCGTTTTGCGACCCCTGCTGCTACGCAATCTCTGTAGCCCCGCCTGGTAGCTCGTAGCCTCGTAGCTGTAACGCTACGACGTAGCACGAAATAGTTCGTGTTAGTTACGATTATGATGATTATTCTTAAAGAAACTATAACTTAAATATATTTCAAATATAATTAATCAGTCATTTTAAATATTTTTTTAAATTTTGTTGAGATTGGTTTAGTCTCTTTAGACTATATGTGAAAAACTTAATTAAACTTATTCAATTTAGCTAAAACATAGCTGAAATACAGCAATAAAAGCAGTAACCTTGGAAATATATAGAAACAGTACATTTTAATTAACAAAAATAACATTGAGTAACATCACCATAATATAGCACTTAATAATTAATGTTTAAAATAAACTCAGTAGTAAAAACATTGCGTTAATTAAAATAATAAGATAGACACAGCCTCCCCGGGGAGCAATGTGTTATAATAATGTGTAGCGCGTGCTACGAGGTGCTACGAGGTGCTACGCGACTACGGCACTACGCGGCTACGGCGTAGGCACCACGTACAAACGCCGTTTTAAGTTTATTTGTGTATTGAGAGTTAGTTACACAAATAGTTTTGAGTAAGTAGGTATATTTTATGATAATGTGAGGATGTAATGGCTGTTTGAAAGTTATTGTTCTACGATAGTGAAGTTAAATAAGGAATAGTGAAGTTGACTGGCCTGTTGGTTTAGTGGTTAGTGGCCCTGACTGCTACGCCGGAGGTCTTGGGTTCGATTCCCACCCAGGACTAATGTTTTTGTGATGAGCTCTAGCATTTGTTCTGTGTCTGGGTGAAATTTATTTATAATATGTATGTATATAGACATATCTAAGTATGTTTATCAGTTGTCTAGTACCCATATCCGAAGATAATTAGTACATTATATATAAATATTATAATGATTTTCTGTGAAGCTAAAAACAATAAGATAAAATATTTTTCAGCTATAATTAAACATTTTTTTTAATGCTTACAATATTATCAAATTAATTATAGGTATTTATTTTATTTCAGATTTTAAAATACTATGGACATATAATACAAAAATGAATGACAGTGATGTTTAGGAGTGCTTCGACGCCTGACTTTACAGTATGTTTGGATTAAATGTACATATTTAATTATTATTTTTCTTCTAAAATATTTTTTTAATTTCACATGAAAGCAAAACTATATTTTCCTACCAGCAAACAACACAAAAGCTACATAAATATTGACTTTACAAATAAAACTACAATTAAGTACGTGACTGACACTATTACAAGGAGTTCACACTGTCCCCACGCAACCGCGAGGTGGTCACACTGACCCAAGCAAGTCGACGCGAGATTGAAGCGCGCTATGGTAATGTTATGTGTTGTGTGAACGCGTTGACAATGTTATTACTATGTAATGACTGTTTGTTTTAAAGCTACATATGTAGGTACATATGTACATATATGTATGTTAACTGATTTGAATACAATAAGGAACCATCTGCCTTTATTGTTGAGTTGTATTTTTTTTATGGCTCATGTATAACTGATTCATTTCTTTGCAAGCAATTTTTTTCTTCGAACAATCTTAATGAACGATGTCGTGATTTTTAGCCTAATCTCTTTCTTGTCCAATCGGACTATAAGAGTAAATGAATAGAGTGCATTACTAATGTACACATTGCTGTGCTTGTGTGGCGATATTTCTCTGTTCAGAATGGCCACCGTAATTGTTTACCTACTTATTTAATAGGTTAGACAAGTAAAAAATTGGACAACTGTGAGCCGAAACGGCCAGAATCTTTTTTTTCTTAAACTTGGAAGTTTTATTTTTTCACAGCTTTAAAGGATTGCAAACTTGGTTATATAGTTTTAATTTCAATTCGATACTTCTACGCATTCTTGTGACAAACAACGGACAACAAAGTGATCTTGTAGGTGTCATTTTTTCCATTTGAAGTACGAAATGTAAAAAATAATTAAATACGTATAAAGGTTATTGATGCTTATTTCTAAAGGGATCCGCTCCGATATACAACCACATATCACCATTCAGATAGGCTTACCCGAACTGTACACATTTCAAACAAAACCTATTCTTACATACAGTACAGACGCTCACTATTCACTCACAATCGATCTCCTACAATCACCGGAGCGCTGCACGCCTCACCACTTGTACAATTGCCCCCAGGAGAGCGGAGGAGCACTCGCCGCCGGTGCGACGCATGCTGATTGCAGATGTGAGCACAATGGACACAGATCACATAACGACCTCGTATGGTGTCTGTGACTGTAGTGATTGACTGCGGAATGATGAATTCCATGAAGGAATATGAAGGGAGGAAATAGAATGTACTATAATATTATTTGATGTTCGTTTTTAGTTATTAGTGTGAAGTTTTTGAGCATTATATATACAAAAGTATAGACGCGGACTTAAAACCTTAGGCAAAATCAAGCTTTGGGTGATGTAGACAGTAAAAAATCGGCCAAGAGCATGTCGGGCCACGCTCAGTGTAGGGTTCCGTAGTTTCCCGTCCGTCACAAACTTCTCACAATGTAACAGAACACAGTAGCCCATGTAAAAATTAGTAACCCAATTTCCCGAGAGATGACGCTGTACCCAATTTGCCCTGTTTACCCTGTTCCTAATTTTAATTTGCATGAATCGATTTTAATCTTTTTGTATTTTTTTTTTTTTGTATTTAAAAGCAGATTCGCTCAGGATAATGAAGTATGTAAAAAAGTAAAAAAAAAATGCTTGAATGTACGGATAAATTACAAAATTAGTTCAGAACGTTTTTTTTCTAATTTTAAAAAACCATTTATCCTATCAAGTTCAAAATAATTTTCCTTGAAAGTTTACTTTAAGTTCTACATTTGAGAATTTTTTCATATTTTTTAAACTTATGGTTCAAATGTTAGAGGGGGGGACGCCTCATTTTTAACCTTCAGAGCGGTTATTTCCGTTAAACATTTTAAGCCAAGAGGATTTCAGAACTACAAACAATTACCTGGACACTATCCTTCATATAAGAAGCACATTACAAGAACTTAACCATACAAACATAATTATTTGTACGCCAACATATAAATTTTTCAATAATTATTATCTTTATAATTCTAGGGTAGAGACATTCAATAACTTGCTGTATCTTGATGTATTTACACACAAACATGCTTACTTCCTAGATAGTAATCTCAATTTAAATTACAATGACACTATGTTTGATAGACGCACCGGTATATTAAAAAACGCGGGTTTGCAAATAATATTTGAGACTATAAAAGACATGATGATCTCCATACAATCCTCAATATATAGTGACATTGAGAATACATTGACCTATCCATCTGCTGACTCTTACCATCAAATGACTCATAGTGACTCTTTACTTCAGACAAAATCTAATGACACTTGTAAAGTTATTAATAATGGTAACAATATGACATTTCGTTAATAAAATAAATATTCTTTATCAAAATATACAAAGCATAAAATCCAAACGACATTTAATAGAATCTTTAAAATACGATGTTAATAATATAGACGCATTTTGTTTGTCAGAAACATGGATATCAGAAACAAAAAAAGATTTACTACAAATAGAGGGTTATAACCTGGCTACCGCTTTTTGCCGCAACCAATATGTGGGCGGAGGTGTATGTATATTCCTTAAAGAAAATTTAGATTTCATTGAAAGGGGAGATATCAGGGACTTGACAGTTGAATATATATTTGAAACTTGTGCAGTCGAAATACCTCAATTAAACACATTATTGATAGTAATATATTGGCCACAATATAATAGGGAAACAGAAATATTCTTTGGTTGTCTAGAGAAACTCTTACTAAAAATTAGTTTAAAAGACAGTAAGAAACAAATATTAATTGGAGGAGATTTTAACACTAACATTCTTGAAAAAAAACCAATCTCACTTGCCTTACTGAACACAATGGAAAGTTACAACTTCCGTCAACGAGTAACGGAACCTACAAGAGTAACTGCCACTAGTTCAACGTGTATAGATCTTATATTCACCAACTTTGACGATCAAATATATCTAGATGTTAAAGAACTGGGACTATCAGACCATAAAGGAATCCTAATTACGCTACCTAATAACAACATACAAACGGAACGAACAAAACTACGTTATAAGGAAAAAAGATTGTATAATTCCCATAATATTTCTTCATTCAAATCAGAACTTGGCAAAGTAGATTGGAACCAAGTCTTTAAAAATAACCAAAATGTAAATGAAAATTACTCATCCTTCCATAAAACCATACAAAAACTATTAAATTTATGTATACCAAAAAAGTTGATGAAGGTCAAAAACAAGTCAACAAAATCATGGCTAACTGCTGGCCTGAAAACAGCTTGTAAACATAAACGTGACTTAAAAATATTAATCAATAATAGTAATAACTCGATACTTCGAAGATATTATAAACAATACGAGAAAATTCTCAAAAGGGCAGTCGTTACATCTAAAAAATTAAATTATATAAACCTAATGAAAAAATCAAGCAATAAAACAAAATCAATGTGGCACATAATAAAAAGTCGCACAAACAAACTGACCAAAAAAACGAAAGAAAGCATAAAACTTGACATAAACAATATTCTTGTTGAAGATCCGACATCGGTCGCAAATGCTTTTAATGACTATTTCGTATCGGTAGGAAAAACAAATGCTACGAGGTCTGACGAGAACCCACCTGGTCGACCTGTTGTCACTTCTTGCCAAAATTCTTTATTTTTGCAAACAGTTGAACCGAGTGAAGTAAAATTTATAATTAAAAACTTAAAAAATAAGCAAAGTTTTGGTCATGACGAAATACCACCGATGCTTGTTAAATCATGTATTGACGAACTATTAATGCCTTTAACTTTCCTCATCAATCAATCTTTCATGGAGGGTGTTGTCCCAGACTTATTAAAAATATCTAAAGTCAAACCTATATACAAGAAGGGCAAAAAAACTGATGCGGGAAACTATCGCCCTATTGCTTTATTATCTACATTTTCAAAAATATTTGAAACTGCAATGTCTAAACGGCTTAATCATTTTTGCGAAAAGTTTAACATCTTTAATAATAGTCAAAATGGCTTCAGGAAAAATAAATCCACAATATTAGCAGTATTTAATTACGTCCAAGAAGCATTAAAAATAATAAATAATAAGAAATATGCGGTTAGGTTATTGTTGGATATGAGTAAAGCTTACGACCGCGTATCATATAAAGTACTATTAAATAAATTGTACCAGATAGGTGTAAGAGGCATCGCTTACGAGTGGTTTTGTTCATACCTAAAAAATCGCCTACAGTACGTTGAAGTAGAATATATTCACCCGGACACTGGCATAGTAACTCACGTAAGATCTCAAATAGAATATGTAACGATGTCTATACCACAAGGCAGTGTCTTAGGGTGTATTTTATTCCTAATATATATCAACGATTTGCCAAAGGAAATAAATGTACAGAGTGTCCTTTTTACTGACGACATCTCGATAGTTTTTCCATGTGACGACGGTAGTAAATTAAATTGTTTATTGGACGATGTACTTTCAAAAATAGTGAACTGGCTAAAGGACCACAATTTGGAAATAAATTTCTCCAAAACAAAACTTATGCAATACAGACCTTATCAAAAACGTCCATTGAATATCATGTACTCATTCAATGACGTGCCGCTACAGTGTGTCGATGAATTTAAACTTTTAGGTTTGACAGTTGACACTAACATAAATTGGAAGGCACATATTAACGTTGTGTCAAACAAACTTGCAAGTTTCACGTATGCTTTAAATGAGCTGAAAAGATCAACCGACTTCAAAACAGCGTTGACAGCATACTATGCTTACGCCTACGCATGGATATCGTATGGCATTACCGTGTGGGGAAATTGCGTAGACGTAGAAAAACTGTTTATTATACAAAAGAAATGTGTGAGAATTCTAACGAACATAGACCAAATGCAGGGCTGTAAACCTTATTTTATTAAATATAAAATGCTCACTCTAACAAGCATTTACATTTTGGAAGTAAGCAAGTTTGTAAGAAAACATGCGTCGTTATTCCCTTTGGCTAAAAATCAAAAGTCGCTGCAACGCTCCACTAGAGTAAAAAATGAACTAGCATTGCCGACTTCAAAATTAGCTATGTTTCACTCAGGACCTCTTGTAATGTGCATAAAAATTTACAATAAACTACCGAATGAGATTAAGGACATAGAATTGTACAATAATTTTGTAAATGCACTTAAAAGGTACCTAATACAGAAATGTTATTACAACCTAAACGAGTTCTTGACAAATTGACATTCTATTTAATAAATATTGTAGAATATTTTAAGTTTGACGCAAAATCATAATGTAGCAATGTACCTAATAATGACATCCAACAACAAATAATTTAATAATGTATTTATAAAAATAATAGTTAATATAATGTAATAATGTACCTATCTTAAAATGACTTATATAATAATGCATGCAATTATAATTTAGATATTAATGTTGCGGTGCCCTAGCAGGGTTCATGTATGAAACTCATATTATGTAACAACACCTTGTAAACTACATGAATGCAATACATAAATAAATAAATAAATAAATAAACATTATCAAAAATATATTTTACAGGACCGTCAATCATTTTTAAATACCTATCCAACAATATATCACATGTTATGGTAGAAATGAAAAAAATCACTTTCCACTTTACGTGTAGGGGGCCTCGTAAAGTGGAAAGTGTGGTGATGCTACTGCTAACTTATAAATGTTTTGTTTACAATCAAGAATTAAAAATGAAGATCAATTAAAGTCAATCATCTGATTGTCAAAATTACGTGAGAAGGTTGAACATCTCACTGGTCTATCGTTCCACAACAAAGCGAGAGGGCATGTCAGATTTTAATTGACAAAACCACACTCATGTTCCATTCATTACGTTTAATCTAGGAGCTGAAGACCTCAGGCCATTCCCATTGGGTGTGACAAGGTGACTTATTTGAAAGTAGTCTTCTGTCTGTGAGAACAGAAAGCATCTGTCACCTGTTTCAACGACTATCCGATCACAAACCAGAACTCAAATGGTAACATTTCATCCCAACCTATTACTTAGCCGCCCAAGGTCCTGCCCTACCGACTCACTCACAACACATAACAGCTTCACTTTATTCAGTATTCCGAGAGAAGTGTCGTAGACTTGTGTCAGTGCTGTGGCGAACACTTGTTTCAAAGAGTGTGTCGCTCTTCTGTCGCCCACTACATATACTGATTGCGGCTTAACATTCAGTGCAGGTACATGCGAGGGATTCAGACTGAGAGTGACGTCAGCGTCGTGATGTGTCTTGATCCTACTAAAAAGGAAGATAACCTGTATGAGTTGTATAATTATAACGAATAATATAGTATACTAGCTTTTGCCCGCGGCTTCGCCCGCGTGGGTTTGGGCTTTCCGGGAATCGTATAAAAAGTAGCCTATGTGCTATTCCGGAGTGTATCCTATGCCTGTCCCAAATTTCATTCAAATCCATTCAGTAGTTTTTACGTGAAAGAGTAACAAACATCCATACTGCCATACATCCATACATCCATACTTACAAACTTTCGCCTTTATAATAGTAGTAGGATAAGTAACATAGCAATAAAGGTTTTCCTAAAAAGCGACTATAGTGTGACATAAGTAATCATAATTAATATCGATACGATGTTCCTGCTTTGCTAGTAAATACAAAATGCGACCTACAAAATTATTGTACAATATCAATTAAAGTTCATTTCATATATTTGTAGATTTATTTTTCATTACATTTGTAGAGAGAATAAAATAACGTAGTTTATCTTTAAGTCAAGAGTGAATAGGTTACTTCTAGGTAAGCGCGCTCCATCGTCGACCGCATCGTCGCTTTCCATCAGGTGAGATAGCGGTCAAGCGCAAACCTATTACCAATAAAAAAAAAATAAAAAAAAAGTAGCACTTGGTCACCATTGCTCACGAGTGCCGACTTACGAATTGTATGTCGCGGATTCAAACCCAGTCAGGCGTATTACATTGTGTAATGTATAATTTCATCTCCACCGCTCTCAAAACGGTAAAAAAAAAACTTCTTGTGACTTTTTCTGCGTAGATATATATATATTTCGCCTATTTCGTATATACATTTTCTTTCATTTATCTTCCTCCAGTTTAAAAATTAGATTCAGCAGCACGGTCAGCGTAACAAATAGAGTGGCTTTAGAATTATTAAATAATATTAGTGTAGTTTTACTACTTCTAAAACAACAGTATAATTTATGCTACCTCATAAAATTACATATTCCTATTTGCCAGTCTAGCGAGGTACACAGTTTTTGCCGCTAGTCGCAAATGCAACAATATTTCGATTAAAAATATTACGAGGAAAAGATTATCATAAATAGCTTGCGTACGTCGGGGTGCGGTCGAGTGTAGTGTCGCGGTCGAGTTTATTGTACGGTCGTGGTAAGGGAGTGAATTAGAATGAGGTTGGACGGGTATTGTAAGAGCCTTAGAAGATTATATGATTAAAAAAAAAACTTTATTTTCAGGCAACTAACTGGCTATATAATAAACTAACAATAGCATGCGACGTAATAATTATCTCAATAGCTGATAAAATCTAGACTATACCATCATTTTCTTTAGAGCAGTGGTGGCCGAGGGATAAACGCCCCGACTTACGAGTTGTAGGTCGCGGTTTCAAACCCAGTCAGGTGCATTACTTCGCACATTTTTTTTTTTAAACGGTGAAAGAAAACATCGTGAGGAAACCGGTATGTCCTAGAACAAAAAATTCGAAGATATGTGACATCCACCAATCTGCACTGGGCCTGCGTGTTTGATTATGGCCTGTTCCCTTTCTTAAAGAGGAGGCATGTGTCCCAGAAGCGGGACCATAAAAAAAATGATGATGATGACCTTCATTTTCAGTTTAGAGAACACATAACGGATGTCATATAAATCGAATATAACTTGTATTATACATTTTAACTGAACACTTGTTTAAGGTTTTTTTTTCCTAAAATAAAGAACAAACTATATCTCTACAATAATTCGTACAAAGCGCTCGTAGTATTTAACGCCCTACGACGTGCTGTGCTTGCAGTATTCAACACTAATGCAGTAAAAATATAAATATCTCGCAGAATGCATGCGTCACCGCACTGCAGAGAAGAATATTGCGCCAAACGGATAAATCAAATGGAAGAAACAACAAAGAGATCACGACTGTTAACCGTTTAGGGAGAGATAGGAAGGAACATGAAGTGCTCACCCGCAACCACGGGGTGACTCAGCTAATTGAATTCATCAGCGCGGACAACAGGTCATCATCATCACTTCTACAGCTGAAAAATGACCGACACTGGACATGGGTCTTTCACGCGTCGCCTTATAGAACTAGTAATCTGCAGGATCTTCAACCTCTTAATTTTTTTTATTCGGACATCCCGGTGTACGACAAATATCTACCATTACGTTGTTGAGACATCTACGGTCCAGACTAAGCATTTTGCCTCGTCATTTATACCGCGTACTTCGAGGGACTGGAACAGTTTGCCGGCTGCAGGCTTTCCGACCGATTATAATTTAGGTGTCTTCAAGGCTGGAGTAAATAGGCTCTTAATAAACTAGTGCGCTTGACCATCAACGACTGCATCACTGCTTACTATCAAGTGGGATCGCAGTCAAGCATTAGTTTATAAAAATCTAAATTGTATGAGCCAAAAACTCGGTCATATGTTTCATTATTATCTGTAAGCCTTTTGTAACGTATTCGTATCAGGGTAAGTACATACCCTGATACGTACGGTTGTTTCAAGCATCCCATATGATCCCATCTCACTACCTCATTGATATACATAGCCGATCACGCTATTCAATAAGAGAGATTGGACACCTCTCGAAGCAATTCTCTTCGGGGAAACAAAAGAAGATCTCAAGGCATCCCCTAAAAGGATGTGTGTTATCAAGTTTAGAGGCGCCTTACCCGAGGCGCGTCTCGTAAATAAACCTTAGTACGCCATTGACAAGCGTGTACCCGGGTCCCCACACCCGGGCGGTTATTCCCGGGCGCGTATACCCGGGTCGTGTCTTGAATCTCGGGCTTATTCTCGCCAAATCACGGAAATCAGGCCCTGGGCTACACCTAAAAGGTTTGCCTTGGAGTATGAAGCAGACGAGGCATATTTAAGTTATATTTTGTGGTTACTGCTATAAAGATTTAAACTCTTGAACCCTAATTTAACGCCAGCGTCCACATATCTATTGTCTTTCTATTTTGTCTCTAATTACGGTACTCGACAAGTGAAATCCATATTTTATTTTATTGAAAAATATTACAGTTTGTTAACAAAACGCTTAATGACTGGTAGATGATCGACTCAGACTCATCAGAACTGTATTTAACTGATATTTAACTAAGAAAGGATTCTGAGAGACTGTATAGTACATAAGAAGCAAAACTCTGACTCATCAACGTTCAAACGATCAAAATCTAGGACCTAAAATGCTGACTTTTTGCATAAAGTTTCCTTTTATAATGTAGTGTACACCAAATAAGAAAGGATTTTCCAAAATGCTGGAACAACCTATTCTCACGCGGACGAAGCCGCAGGCAGAATCTAGTTATCGATTGAACTCTTAAGCCCGGAGTGAACTCCGGCGTTTGCACACATATTGTCTTTCTATTGTCTCTAATTTAAAAAAGTAAAACGGTGTATCAAAGATAATTTGAGTTCAATATTTCTTTTGCTTTGTCCTGCTTGTCTAATTTCTACTCTTAGGCAAGTTATCGCATGTATGTGCGGGATGAAATAGGCGCGTATCATCCGAACCGCGTCACCGCGTCGGAGCTTACACACACTTTATGCGTGTCGGCGTGACCTCTCTGTCCGCGGCGTTTTATTGTACTAAATATAGACGCAGGTCGACACAGGATACAGCTGCTATATAAGTCTAAACATAATGTGCGGGGACCCCGGAATTGTGCTACCAATATTGGAAATGTTTGATATAGGATGACGTTTACCATTGGACCAAATCTGACATCGCGAAATGTCTGCTGGTCAGTACATTTATGTTCTCTTACTACTACCACAGATTACTAAATAGTTACTACGTAACAGATACTTCACTCCATACAAAATTCTCAATACCTACTGCTATAATAGCCTACTTCGTCGCGTCAGCAACCACTGCATGCCAAAATGTGCCTTAATACTTAAGCGTACAGTTGTGATTGCATCGCACCGCGTGATCAATCGCAGCTCACCGAGAAATCGCAGGGCTGTTTCTTCGATAAAATTAAATTAACATAACTTTTTCTATGTTATTGAAAAATGTAAATATGTTCTGACTTATATGTGGAAATTTAAAATTGTATCGTTTATAAAATATTTTTTTATAAATTGGTGCTGACTGTGTAATACGTCTAAATAAAACCATTGTCAACCTTGTATTTCTTTGTTTGTTTCCTAAGTACCTACATGTGTTTCTTGTTTATGTTGACTGTATTTATTATAGGTAGGTGCTTAGTTTTAAAGTTTAATTCTGCCCTACAAAGCGCAAAAGCGGTATCTCAAAAAAATCTTAAATATTGTTTTTGTGCCATCAAAACTGAGACAGGGAAAACTTTCTTAATGATATTTTTTTATGTTTCGGACAAGTTTGCACTAAAAGCCTTAATTACTTAAAATAAAAGCTATCTAATGTGATAGCTATAAAAATAATTATTCATGATTTAATTAATTAATAATTAATTTAACAAAATAATAAAGTTGATTTTTATACCATTGTACAAAAATCAACTTTACTGTTTTTGTGAGATATCGCTTTTTGGCTTAGAAGGGCAGAATTGTGCTTTCGTGTATACATTGTATTGTAACAAATAAATGGTTTATCTATCTATAAAACATAATTATAGACGTCAGTGGGTAGCTAAAACAAAAAATCTATAAAAGTTAAAAATGTTAGGTGTTTATCACTTCTTTTACTTGATTTGCGGTACGAGTACGAACGAATGGAACTATTAAAATTGAACAACGTGCGTGCTTTTCGCTTGCGACAACCGCACTGAATTTAGAACGCCGGCGGCTCGAGACCGCTCGGCCGGGCGGTAGGTAATTATAGCGCGCAAGTACATGGAGTGACGGAGGCCTGCTACTACTACCTGTTTGGTACCAAAGTTGATCAAAGTGGTTTTGATTTTAGCAAATGCAAAAATTAAAGTATCTTTGTTATAATGCGAATTGCAGGAACATTATTACCATTCCTTTTCCTTACAGGAAAACATCAGCAAGCAATGCGAAGAGAGCGGGCGCGACAGCGGCACACCATCACGCGCGCGCAGCATGCGGACCTGCCCGGACCACGAGCTACGTCACCTTTGCGGCGGGGTACCAATCTGAACAGCGCTATAGGGTAACCAGGACTGCACTACCACTGCACTGACAATTCTATAGGGTAACTTGAAAAAAAAAACGATCCGACAAGACGGTGAGCTACTCATTAATCACCGTCCACACTCCCTATACCCAGAAGGACTAATGCGTCGGCTGGGGCTTGTGTGCCCCGCCACGCACGTAATCAACAGAAATAAACAACTAACGTGCATTTCTTGTATATCAAATTCGTATTGCACATTATCCGATAATGCTCGTTAGTTTTTATAAAACCACCGGTAAACTTGCGAATAAATATAAAATGCTACGTCACATTTTTATTTTATTATATTGTTTTTTTCTTAAACGCCAAAGCAACTATAAACTTTGCAGAGCTTTTTTATACTGGGAAAAGTCATTTAATGACGAATCCTGCGCTTGGGCGGAGGGAGAAACAGTGTCAGACTGTTACTGACTAAATGACTCACCCCACTCTTTCTTAGCTTTCATACCAGGTTCAGACACTCATGATCAAATAGATAATTAATTGTTAAATTAACAAATTATTACAACAAATACATCAGATCAGAATAAGGAGTCCCTTACTTGTTTCCTATTTATTGTAACAGGAATTCCTTAGGGATGTAATTCCAACCTCATCTAAATTAACTATCTATTTGATTCCATACAATACTGACATCGAATTGGTTGGGCTAATATCATTTGGAACCAAACTAGAATATATACGAACTATATATCTATTTATATAACATGTGTTGTCTTGGTTTTCATAATTTTAAGAGCATTCCATTATAGAACCCTCAGACGTCCGACGATGCATCATCATCAGTGCATGGAGTATAATTATGACAATTATACGAGTAGAACGAACATGACACACATTTATGCGTACAGTTTAGGAGTGAAACACGTTACCAGAGTCAGGGTATCCAGCTAACAGGCTACAAGTCAAGGGTGAAAAGTTTTGCCTAAAAGTATGTGGTCCATCGTCGACCATCGCTTATACTATCAGATGCGTCCAGGGCGAAAGTAACAATTGTAAAAAAAGAACGAGTAAACGAATTGAATCATCACACACTCGGATTGTATTAAAGATTATAGATCAGCTTCTTCGTCATTGCGTCGCTGTCGTTGAAAGTGTTGTCGGTCAACAGTCTCAAAGTTGCAATACAGTCATCATACTAAGTGTTGGCAAATCTAGTTAGATGCGTTGCATAGCCTATGCTATGGTAATGCTATCATCAACTGCCCACTGCATCATGTTCCCATTGCTGGGACTCAGGCCTTATCTCTAGTAGAGGGAATGGGCCGGTAATCGGTAATCCACCACGCAGACGCAGGCGCGCTCCGTTCCCGCGCGCCTCAAGGAATTGTCAGCAAACCGTAGGGGGCCTACAGGGTCGGAGCCTCCCGGAGCTGAGGGTTGGTGCGAAAGCGTTACACTGGGGCTCTGGAAATAAGGCAAGGAAGGCACGGGGTAGGTTCTTTAGTCAGTAAGAGTCTGACACTGTTTCCCGCTCCACCCAAGAGTGCGATTCGTCATTCGATGATTTTTACCTACCATAAAAAAAATTGTGATGTCACATATTTTGAATTTTTCGCAATAAATGCTTGTATGAAAAGGATTTGCTCACGTGCGAAGCAATCCGGCGCGATGAAATTACATCAAATACAAATACCTCAAGTTTTACAAATATCAAGTAAACTAAACCAGAAGAAACACGTACATAACCCCGTCTCAAAAACCTTATGTCAATCAGCACATCATTACCTCCAATTAGCAGATAACCTCCAACACATCGTGTCTCCGTGACGTCACGTCGCGTGAACAGCTCCGGCTCCTCACGCTCCACGGCGATAACCCGCAGCCTGCTCCGACGTAATCACTGTGTTAGCTGCGCACGCTGCTATTATGTTCCCTAATTATTACGGCTTTATTATAATGTTATTGTTATTAGGGTGAGAGCGACGGTGACGGCTTCGAAAGATGCTTATTTTAAAGAAATCAAGACAAACAATAAACCGATCTTGTTACTTATTATGTCAGATTGCTGTTGTTGTATCGACCGTGAATGTAAACAATTCTTCCAAAAGTATATACTCTTAGGATAAAAATGTATCCTATAGATGTGCTAATCCAGGCCAAATTTCATTCAAGGCGGTTGATTCGTTCGAAGATGAAGAAGTAACAAACTCATAAATTTTTTACTGGATAATATTATAAGTATTTGCACATGGAGGCCATTGAAGGTAAAAAGAGGCTAGAAGTAAACAAAAAACGCGAGGACCTTAAATCTAGACCACCCAAAAGCTCCCAAATAGATCTACCGAAGTCGTTGACGGTTTTCTGAGATGTCCGCTCTGTTTGATAAAAAAAAATCTCAATCAGAAATCAGCTAGATGGCATCACCATCATCATCGTCATCCTCATGCTAGATTATTGAGGTTAATAATTAATCTTTAAGTTTAGAGTTTTTTATATTTTTTTATTAGTAAAATATAGTCTCTGGTAGTAGATAGTAGAGAAGGGGTGGCTGCATGGTAACGGCGAGTTCAATCCAGCCAGGCCATTATTTTCTGTAATTTATTACGGCTGCTCTCAAAAAGGTAAAAGAAAACATCGTGAGGAAACCGGCATGTCCTAGAACCAAATATTCGATGAAATATGACATCTACCAACCCGCACTGGGTTCGCGTGATGGATTATGGCCCATTCACTCTCCTAGAGGAGTCCCAACAGTGAGAACATTATAAGGGTGATGCTATGCTATAGTAGATAAGTACTTATTTATTCAATTGTGAGAATTACTTTCACTGAAAGCAAGTGACACTATCGTTAAATGTCACGGAATTTTCCGTTACCGGTTCCTATGTGATGCCATGGTGACGGAGGTGACGCCGAAAGAAAAAGCTAGTTGATAATAAAAGTCAGTAAACATGTTATCTTCAAAGATTACCAGCGTAACATAACGTTCTGTACATGGTAGGATAAAAGGCGAAATACATTTTTTTTCTGCCATATTTTATCATATTAGTCTACATTAGATTTTTTCATAAATTCTGTATCACAATTTCGGTAAGTAAAGAAAATAACGTGTTCAAAGAAACTACCTCCGACAATAATGTAAATAGAATTTATATGTTCAGACAAACTCTTCGGGGCATTATTATTTTGTTTGTGCTCGTAATAACAAGTAACACAAATTAAAACATGGCTTTACGTAATTAGGTACCGGAGGCGTAACGATGTCGCAGTGGCCCCCAGGTGCCCGGCTGTCATCATTGTGCGGACTGCCCGGAGGACACGGTGGAGCATACGGTGGGGGGGTGTCCCACGGTGGAGCAGCGCCGTTTCCTCGTCGAGGTGCTAGGTCCGGTTCCCCTTTATACACACACGCACACCCTAACTCACGCTTGCACACATACGTGCGTACAATTTCGTGTGCGATCAAATAGATTTGTAGGGCTATCTATGGCGCAATCAAAGTTCTCCGCGCAACATGATCATATAGAACAGCCCGAAATCATCTATCGGGCAGTAGACCACCAGACGTAACATTGGTCTGGGCGGAGGATCCTCCCTTTCCCACCGGATGTATGTGCGACTATACTCTTTCATACCTCTAAACTCAGAAGCCGAGGATATTTCAAGAAATCGAACTCACCAAGTCTCGCTCTCGTCCGATGAAGACGTTGAGGTCATCTCCGTCAAGTCTTGTATACCTCCATTTCGACGAGACAAACCCAGATTATGGTTTGCTCAGTTCTAAATCATGGTGTCCAGCCCAAAACTCCGCGAAAAAGGGAAGTTTAGAGGTATATGGAAATGCGGAGCAGAAAGTAAAGTTCCACAGATTTAATAAGTTAATTCGATGCATATAAATGTTAACATATTGAAAGGAAGTTAGAAAGAGAGAGTCCTCTCCTAACACAGGTGTTAAAAGGCGAGGTCAACTTTAATATCGCTAAACCAACTTTTACTTTATAAAAAATATTTTTTTATTCTTTAATTTCATGCTGAAGTTGACAAAACATCAGAGCTACGTAATCAGACTGTTGAAATATAACTTGTAATAGTACCTAATGGTGGAGTTCTGTTCCAGACTCAAGTCACGCGTGACACTGCCAGGCTTTAGACTAACTTACCACTAATCTATTATTATAATTTAGGACACTATAGCTAACACGATACGGTGCTGACATGAAACCAATTTGTTTGATACTTTATGAAGTGTTATAGTTAGTGATATGCGTAAATTATAAGATTAAAAGCGGTGAACTAATTTGTGTAAGAGTAATCCAGTAAAGCCCTCTGAAAATCTGCTATTTTTCGTGATCTTTGACTCTCGGCAATGTACATACATATTAAAAATATAAAAAAGTATTTCCATAGAAGCCTTGAGCATTTAATACAGATTCTAAATGATGTAATTTTTTTGTAATCCTTGAGAGTTTAACAAAAACAAGTATTTCCTGGAACAAGTTTAGTGAAATATTCGAGTAAATCGTAGAATTACCGAATGGCATCAAAGTATTTAGGATTTATGTCTCTTTTTTCGCATTACTTTTGCATCAAACATCATTTTGGATTGCTTAATGAAGCAATGCGCGAAGTTGACGATAGGCGAGCGAGGAATACCCACCTTAAACATAAGTGTATAGGATAAGTTAAAGTAAGAGCACAAGTGGCCCAATGGTAACTGCCTCGAATTACAAGATATAGGTTGCGAGTTCAAACCTAGTTAGGCGCATTATGTTGGGTAATTTATAAAAAATATTTGTTAAAATGTATAAAAAAATAAAGTCACTAAAAAATATTTTTATAAATCAATATTTATCCGTCCCGTTTCAAATGTCAGAAATCTTTCTCGGCATTTCTCATGTATGTAAACACACATTTCAAACCTTCCTCATGAATCACTCGGTCTGTTGGGGAAAACTACATGAAAATCCGTTTAGTAGTAATTATAAGTATTTTCGATTTAATTACTTAGATATTATTTTTAACTACTACTTTAACCGATGGTAATAATAATATGGCCGACAATAGCGGACGGTTATCTAGAAGTTTCCAAATTCGCTATTGACTTGATGATTGCGTGTTTCTGAAACTTTTTGTGCGTATGTGTAGGATACCCTCCATGTACCTACCAACCAGTGGGGCATCGCCATACGAATTCACTGAACAAATATTAGTAACTTTGCGCCAATAACTCAACCGAGTACGTTGTTTTTGTTTCAGACAGACAACAGTTAAATCACATGAACCACAAGTTTTAATTAAAATTCAGAATCCGCTGCGGTTTTTATTCGATCATCCACAGAACCGCTGGGATTATGGTCTACTGCGAAAATATGGAAGACTAAAATTACTCGAGACTGTTCTTTTAGCCAGTCATAAAAACCAAGTTTTTTTTGTGTAGAATGCTGATAAACAGATGACCTTCAGACGTAGTGTTGTTTTCTATTTGTAAAGTAATATGTAATAATATCAGTACTTACCCATGACATCACCGCGCCCTTAAGCGGGACGGGACATAATGTCAGAATTTTATTGACTAAATACTCACTCTTGTTCCTTCGTTGTCTTTCAATCGGGGCAGAACCTTCCTTTCGGAAAACGATCGTTGGCCCCAGTAGGCTTGAACACTGCTGGGCTCCTGGGACCGGAAGGGTACCCGACAATTGGAGCTACCCATTGCTCTCGTCTGCAAGCTCGCGCCTATGGTGGCCGGAAATCGGGTGGTAGCTCAGACTTGAGGGCCGTTGTTTAACGCTAGCTTATTAAAAATACCCACCCAAAACTGAGCACATTCACCAACTTTCACTTTTATAATATTATTATGGATATCATCAATATTCAAGTATAAGTCCAAATAAAATATTCAAATAAGAGTAAAAAGTTTGGCATGTTCAAGAGATCCTTTATAAACTTGCTTTAAAGAGGATTACAAAGTAAAGCTTAGTAAAATGAATTGGCTTATCTTATGTTATATGATGTTCTTTTTCAAGTCCGTCTGTCTGTACGTCATTTCCAACAACTAGTGTAGGTACTGCAAGATAGTGGTGGGTCGTTAACGATTTTTGAATTAACGCAACGAAGCCGTTAATTTCATCCTGTCAACCTGTTAAAAAAGCCGTTAACATTATTAACAGGTTTTTATTAATGTAACAGATTGTTTGTACCAACGTAGCAGTTAATAGACGAAACTGTTCAAATTGAAAAAGGAGCTGACGACGAAGAATCAGATAACGTTAGCTACTTTTGAATACCAAAATCGTTGAATGAAACAGTTAATAGATTTAACGGGTTTTGCGGTAGACAAAAAGCAGTTAATCCGTTAACATCAGATTAACAGTTAAAAAAGCCGTTCGTTGAATTAACGCCCACTCCTACTGCAAGAGTTCTTTGTCAGCTCGCTATCAGCTCAGTGAGTTCCTATGCACCGTAATTAGATTTAACTCAAGTGACCAAACGCAATACTTGAACCTGCTTTGTTCCAGATTGAAACTGGTTAACAGTTATGAGATATTAAAGGGACTGCAGTTCAATATAATATCAATGAATTATACCACTAGATCGCAATCGTTTGAAAGAGCTAGCGAAGGCCGAGAACGTTACATATAGGTGGGTTCTTAACCAGTTAAATTTTGACATATCCTGTCACTTCACCCTGGAGCAAAAGAAGTCTTTTATCTACTATTAAAGCCAGCTCTGTGGCTATAGTCATTTATAGTTTTTTTTTTTTTGTCATTTGTCTGTCTTTTTTTGTTGTTTATATATTTTAGTTTTTTTTTTAAATTTCGTTTATTTATTTTAAGATGTTGGATGAATAAATTACATTCACACAATTTATTTAAATACTCTTTATTTTATGACTTGAACAGGTTCTCGACTAATAAATGTATTATTTTAAGTAACCATTAACCTTGACCTCAAAATGTCTATAAAGACATTAAAGTATTTGGACTACCTAAACGAGTAAGACGTTAGAGATAGAAATGTATAGTGCCACTTTTTTTACTATTTTATCTGTAATCAGCTTTTGCAGTGAGATAGTGTCGCTTCGAGCGTATCTTTCAGAGGAAGCATCTCCTCTTCAGTACTAATACTAATTTATGCGGTGGTATCTAGTGATGGTGTCAAATTTTTACTTGCGTCAAGTTATACTTGCAAACGAAACCGCATGTTTCTCTAGTCTCATATAAAAACAATGTAATTGTGTTTGTTTGCCACATCGGTCACATATCCCGCCGCTGTCCCCGTTTTATTGCCAAACTTTATATTCATCGATCCGCCTCCTCCCCGGCCGTCCCATCCTCCCACCCACCCCCGGAATTTTACGGTTTTATTAAAACACCCCCGTTTTAATAAAACTGATAGACGGGGTTTTTTATAAAAGAAAATAATTGTATAAAATGTTGAAATGACATTGTTTCGTCCGCCTGCAGCTGGTTATTTACTTGGGGGATGGAAATATTGTGTACGGGATGCTCCTTAATGTTTGTCGTACGTTTTTGTTGAAGATTGATGTCCCCGCGGATGAGTGATGTGTTGCTCCCGCACCGCCGCCGTCGAGTGATGCGGACGCAAAGTGGCGATTGTGAAATGTGCAAATTGATGCGTGCTATTTACATTCTCAACAGATTCCACTCTATCATCTGGAAAGGGAGAAAGGGGTCACGAAAGAATTACACATCCGTTTTATAAATGTATATACAAACCTTTATTATTATTATTTATTTAGCCTGCTCTGTCCCACTTCTGGGCAAAAGCGAGAGGCCTTCTACTCCGTCCATCTATCGCGTGCCCGCGCTTCCTCTTGCCAGTTCAGGAGGAATCTGTCTACTTCATCGCACCATCTCCTTCATGGTCTGCCGCGACCCCCCAAAAAATATATATTGAAATAAATTACATAGATCAATTCTTAGTTTTTTATATACTCATAACTGCTGCCAGCAGTTTCATTTATTGAGACCATCACGCAAGTTGAACTATCATGTCGGTCGACCTTGAAAGCGCTGTAACAAATTTTCATGACTCAATCTAAGTGAGTCCCGTGCCTCACCGTTCCAAATAGTTCAACTTATGTGCCTCGTGCTAAACTACATCAACATCATCATCAGCCTTTTTAATATTCCCATTGCTGGGAAAAAAAAGTGGGTTGGTAGATATCACATGTCTTCGAATTTTTGGTTCTAGGACGCCGATTTCCTCACGATGTTTTCCTTCACCGTTTTGAGAGCAGTGGTGATGAAATAAATTACACAAAGTAATACGCCTGGCTGGGTTTGAACCTATAACACGTAAGTCGGGGCCTTTACCACTCGGCCACCACTGCTCTACTACTATACTTATCTATGAGGAAATCTTGAAAACTAGCTAACTAGTAGCCCTCACGTGAGATCGATGCCTCTCGGATGTGCCTCTTGACCCGGTTGTGTAGTGCCTGACGTCACTCGCGATACCTCGCGTCAGGCGGCTGCACTCACAGCCGATCCACCTTCACTCGAGGGGAGGTTTAGGCGATCAAAGACCACATATTATAAACCTACCTTTCTTTAAATAATACTCCGCTAAAATAGAACCGTTTTAATCCCGTGGAAGGTCAATCCGGTACATGAAACCCATAACCATATCAATTTATAAAGATAAAACTAAAAAATTAAGTACCAACTTTTTCTGACCGATTTCGCTAATTTTACTGTGTAGTTTTGTTACTATATTATGAACAAAGAGTGTTGTAGAAAATGTGACATCATCATCATCCTACCCTTATCCCATTTTATTTGGGGTCGGTGCAACATGTTTTTTTCTTCCACTCTGTCCTGTCACCCGTCACACTATCAGTAACTCCCTTTTCTTTCATATCACTCCTCACACAATCCATCCATCTCTTCTTTGGTCTCCCCCTTCCTCTCCATCCGTCTACGTGTAAACTCAAAACCCTTTTTGTGACATGCGTTTCTCTCACTCTGTTGTAGAAAATGTGACAATTTTAGAAAATTACGACGATTATTTAATGTTTGGCCGTTTGACAAGACTTTGTTGTTCATTGTAAAGCAGTGACCGGCCTCAGCTTTACACGACTGTTAGAAATCTTTAAAAATCTGCTTTGTCTGCTTTTTTCTAGTTTCATGTATTCATTCATTACGCCCCAAGAGGACACCGGTGTCGCACACCTATTGTCGTTTAATTGTGTCTGTAATAATAGTAGTTAAGGTTAACTTTTCGAATGACATAATTAGATACACGATAGAAAGACGAAGTGTGAGAATGCCTGCTTTCGTTTAGAGCTCAAGAGTATAAAATCAAAAATAAATGATAAATGATTATTATTTTGTTAATAAATCTATTTTCTTCACATTACAATAAATTAGAAGAAAAGCTAGTGGTTATTAGTATAGAAGTAAAGCTATTGGCAGTTCTGTACTGCCATGTCTTTATATGTCTTCACAGGCAGCCATTAGTCAAATTGATTGATAGATTATTTTTACTGTGAAGTCATCTGCACATGTTTCTTTAGCTAACACATTAGCTTCTCCTCTAACCAGAACTAGGTAAATTAGTATTCCTCAATGTCAATAGTTATATGTAATTTTAAGACAAATTAAGTCGGGGTAAAACCGCCCATTGTTTTAAATTTAAGCTCCTAGTCTATTTTCTTTAAGATGTAAAATGAAAGAGTATATCTATCTATCGTTGCAAAAATAGGCCTCATTATGTGGAAAAAATATTATTCGTCGTTTACGATAAAGTACCCATCTTCCATCGCTGCAGTAGATGTGTTTCTTAAGTGCTGATGAGCGACGAGCGCGGCATGAGTCGAACTTATTTATTATATTACAAACGACGCCGGTATATATCAGACTAGCTTTTGTCAGCGGTTTCGCCCGCGTACATAAAATATAGCCTATGTCACTCAGGAGTAAAGCAGCTTTCTGTTGTTGCTGAAATTTTTCCAATCGGACCAGTAGTTCCAGAGATTACCCCCTACAAACAAAAAAAACAAACTAACAAAAAAACAAACTTTACCTTTTTATTATATTAGTGTAGAGTAGATAAACAAACTCAAACACGGCAACACCATTACTGGATCTATTGTAAAGATAGCGCGGAGTTTGCTCAGCGGTAAAATATTCAACACGTTCAAGTAGGCTCTTCGAGAATATCCTATGGACCAAATCTTTTTCCGCCATATCTGAAGGTGACCGGGTAAGATGGTTGAGAAGGGTATAAAATGTGCAAAGCCTTTCTCATGAAACATCCAAACGCACACATTTGTCATGTCGTTCCCTCCTTCCTCCGAAAGAAAATGAAACTCCTTTTTTCAGAAGCTCTGCTTGTTTATTTTTTTCATCTGGAAACATAAATTCGCTTATGAATACTTACCGAGAGCAGCGGACGGGTACGAGGTAGCTCCGCGCGGCGCGACCTTTACATACCTTTTTCATTTTTCGGTTCTAGGAGGCGGTGATTGGTTTTATTTTTAGACGTGTATTTTCACATTTCGCAGGTGTTGATCAAGTTCGAAATTGGATCGTTTTGGATAAGTAAATCAATTTTGATTTCAAGTAGATCGAAAATATTTATATCGTAGTGTCATGTGAAACCGTTAGCGACCAATATTAGGTAAGATTTTGTAGGTCTAGAGGGCTCTCTAGAAATCTATGTGACGGCTGACAGGATAAAATGGATACGAAATACACCGAGCTCAAAAAATATGGGACATGAGATGATAGTGAACTGAGTACAAGTATGAATCACTACCATATTACAAAAATTACGTGGTTCCTGCTAAATTCACCTCGAGAGAAAGTTGTAACATGTTTCCATCAAGGAATTTTCTTTTTTGTTATTATAACCACAGGACCACGCTTGCCCTCTACTCGAAACCCGAGCTCTGACAACGCGCATAATGCGTCGCTCACCTATTTAAGCGGGAACTACATTAGTCCGACGCCCGTGGGCCACGCCTGTAGTCGACAAGTCTAGTTGCCATATAAAATGTATGGAGACTGACGCGCCTATATCGGCGTACGTGACTCACGTGTGCACAATGTAGTTCTTTTCGAAGGTACTTTTTCAGCATTTAAGTATTTCTATTTATTCATTAATTGTAACAAAATTGTTGAAATCAATAATAGAAATATATATGAAAGTGAAAATTTTATTCAGTTTTTCAGTTTTAAGCCCTTTTTTTGAAGTGCCATATTATCAAATGACTTATCGTGCTCTTGAGCGGTTCGTGCCAGGTTCTAACTCACCAAAACTGTTCGGAGCTTTCTGAAGCCACGGTCTCCTTCAAACCTTCCCATGTGTTCCATTTGAGATTGTAATCCTATTAAAATGGTAGTGTCCAAATACTTTGTAGTAACAGAATCTCTATTTGTCTGTACCTAGTTCACAATAGACTCGAAAACATGCTACAACAGCCAAAACACAATATATCAAGTGTTTACAAGAAGTACATGAGTTCAACATCTGACTACCTAATCTAAGTTGCCTCGCCTCGCGACTTCTTACAACAAGTTGTAACAAGAGAACAAGTTCGCGCGCGGTCGCCGGCTGCCTAGTAATGCTAGGATTTAACTGCTTTTATAAGTCAATATTTTCATTACTAATCTTCCTCTATAGTAAACCGTCTTTAAAGCCTCAGGTTTTCCACTTTCACAGTCTCAGTAGCTAGCGGTCATTGACAGACAACGGACTTCTACTGGACCGGTTAAGACATCGGTCACTACTGGCTCACCTCTGTTTTAACGGACCCAGTAACTGTGTAAAGTGTGATATTTTTTCTAAAATCAATGCTCCCCTTGCAGTTTAGAATAAAATCTGCATTTTAAAACAAGAACATTTCAGTATCAAAATACCTAAACTTCAATAAATTTCGCTATTGAAATAAAACGCATATTTCTGCAGTAATACATTTCTGTAATATTCAAGGATATAGAAATAAAACCTTAGCAATGTGCAGAGAATCCACGAACAAACAAATAAATAAAGTACGAGAGAAACAGGAGCTCAGATTCAAATGAATAAATAATATGTATGAGGAAATGAAAAGGTCATGTCTTACTTTGGAGCACACAGAGAGTCCTTGGAGCACGTCTCGGGTGACGAATCCGGAAAATGTGCTGAAAATGCTCCGCTAGAGGACTTTAAACAAGACAACTTTATACCTGATAACCCAGAGTCTAAAGTTTGGAAACAAAGAGATAAAATATGATCTCAAAGTAAACCACAGTTGCTCATTTTATCGACATTTTGCATTTGAAACCATAAAACAACTCTGTAACAATCATTTTTATGAACTCTCTAGCATCTACCTTCGGTTTCGCCCGCAATAAAGTAAGGTTTTTCCATAAAATTATCCTTGTAGGGAATGAATTTTGGAAAATGCTCTCTTTGTGTTCACTTGCGTAATAAAAGAAACGTATAAAATGTACGCATCTAGTCTCATTATTTCAGGTTGTGTATTGATATATCAGTCAGACAGTTTCTCCTTAAGATTGTTGTTTAATCATTACGTGACTAACTATAAAAGAGAGTAAAACATGTTTAAAACAAAAGGTTCAATTTAGAAATACCCTCTTTTTGCACTTACAATACATTATAGACGTATATGTATTAAAATTGCAGTTGTTTGAGAAGTAATTAATTATGTAATTAATTTAAATATACCTGATCATTCGCCATGTTTAGGTCTTAGGCTCTTAGGTCTTACAGCTAGATTACCCACTACAATTAATAAACCTGAAGCAGGATCTCAAATGGCTTACCTCCGCCGCTGGCTCGCTACAACAGGTAATGCACGCGAGTGTACCTCGCATACCGCGCGAGCTCCTACTAAAACCAGCGCATTTGCGTCCCCGACTGCTTTCTTAATTTAGACAAAGGAACTTAAACCGTGACAGCCCTACTTCCAGCTCGACTAGTATTTTTCCTTGGCACCGCCACTGTTAAGCTTTAGCCAAGAGTGAATTTATTATATTAAGTCCGCACTATATCGCCGCCATGTTATATGTGTACTGCAGTGTACTATATATAGGCTAGCTCATGTATTTTATTGGCATCGTAAAAAGTGTCTAAGAGATTAACTTAAGAGGGTTTTATATGGACATCCTTTTGGACACTAAACTCAACAGCCAATACATTTGCCAAGCTCCTAAATTCCTAACGTATACCATTAAATATCCGTAAGCGCGGGCTTGAAGACGTCAAGCAATAGGTAGCTCCCCGGAGTCGCCTGGAGGTCTAGGTTCCGTCCGGAGCGAGCCCAAGCTGTTGACGGTGCGTTGTATTTCACATGCCTCGTGATAGAAATGTCAGCATAACCGTATGGGCCCAGTAGGGCCGATACGCCGGATACCCGCCTAGGGCTACAGGAAATATTTAAGAAGGAACTGGAAAAAAGGAAAAAATGCAAAAAACATGGTTTATAGAATTTTTTTTTAAAGGTTTTTATTTACATTTACTTACATGGATTTCTCAGAAAATACTAACTTCTATACTGTTCACGGGTGATCGCATCATCGATTCTAGGACAACAATATAACAAAAAATGTTACACAATTATGTACCTATACTTACAACCACAGCAATATACAAAACACAATTTACAACTATGATGTCCTCATCTCATAAAACGCGTATATCCCTAAAAAACATATTCGTGCTCTTACATCGGGATAGTGATAAATGTGAGAGGTCACAGCGGCTGGTAACTGTCGCCCTAATGTTTACGTTTAGAGGACGCTTTTATGCGCCACAAAACTCAGGATAATGTGCGGCTGGTCGTAAACGTGGCCCTGCAGGCGCCGCGGCCCTGCTGGTACCCGCACTTTTGATGGCACCATCTTTATTCAAACGGGTTTATTTTAAAATGTAAGCGAATTGTGTTGTTTATTCTTCAGTTATGTCGGTCTTGAAGTTTTATTGCTTTATTTATTCCGTTCTTGGAATGTTCGAGTCTCTAATTCTTGTGTTATGTTCTTTTCGTTGGTCTGAAATTCATTTTCTGTTGGTGTAGTTAGAAATTGAGCAGGATTACATACATTTTAAATTCTTGCTGACGTCGTCTTTGAGAATACTTCGAGGTGCAGTCTTTCCGTCCAATTATAATTTAGGTGTCTTCAAGACTAGAATGAATAGGCGCTTAATAAACTAGTGCGCCTTACCATCAACGATTGCATCACTGCTTACCATCAGGTGGGATCGCAGTCAAGCACTAGTTTATTGCAATTTAAAAAAAAAAGGTTGTGGGCATACAAATGTACCGTTAAAAAGCGCATCTGTATTCGTTGAAGAAGCTGAAGCTGAAATTATATATCCGACATAATTATGTCGCACATCCATGACGATTTACTCCATCTCATCAGCCCTTCAGTCGCAAACACAGGATCTTGGTGAACAGAACACGAAAACACGCCTTCAAACCAATCCCACGTAAGCAGTTACGAAGTATAATAGTTTATAATGAGATATACATACTGAAACATGTGATACTGCCTTACCCCTCGCGTTAGCTTTCCACTTGAATAGCTACCGAGTGCTACAAGTAATTCAAAAAAGACGAGTCATTACGTTCCTCGTTCTCGAAGCCCTTAACGGAAGTGCTCCACGTTTTTCTAAAGCGCCTTCCTCCGGACAAATTAGCTGAAAATAAGGAGGTCCCCTCCTCGACTGAACGTGAGGTGACTCCCGAGTGGAGGGAGTAAGTGTGTTGACATCCACCTCGAGCCGGGAACTAAGTGGTTTGTGTTCTTTAACCAGAGTTAAGCTTAAAAAACCTCTTAGAATGCAGCATACGTAATGTCTACCCACTTGCCCCTTTGACGAAACGGCGGAAATATATTTGTTACTTTGATAGGTATTATAAACTCAAGCCGTCGAAATTATTTTCATTGAACGTTTCCGAAGAGTACATTTTGAAACAAGCGGAGAAAGTTTGCAATTGCGACCGAAGCAAAATTCGCCAGAGTGTTTGGCATGGGTGTTAAGGAGCTGAACGTTGCAGTGTTAAATTTCCACGTGTATGAAACAACGATTTCAATACATTTACGAAGATATAAAATAAGCGGGAGTCAATGCACGACTCGTGGGTTTAGCTTGGCGCTCAGCCTGATACGATAAATATAATTAACTATCGCAATTATAACAATTAGTCTGTGTGAAAAACAGTAAATTGCGTGCGGGTTTTTGAGTATTGAATAACAAATTACTACATCTTGAAAAGAAAAATCTATATTTTACGTATTACAATAACCTTCATACATTTCGTTTACAAAGTAAGCTAGAGGCACGTGTTACAAGTGCTACGTTACAAGCAAGGTTGTCACAGCCGCCGCTGAGCTGGCGTCGTAAATGTCACGCGCTTTATGTACACAGTCGAGGTATTTCACAGCTATGTTACAACACTTTATGTACTAGAAATACATTGTGGGGGAATGCAATACGACAAAGGATTTGTTTCTGATTTTAATGTCGAGTGTCTCACTTGACGAAAGATGATGAAAACCCCAAACTTAACTATTAGTAGGCAAGGTAAATTGCTCGCAAGAACCGATGGTCGATGGAACCGATTCTGGAGTACCGGAACATGCATGAGTTGAACCGATGATCTAGTAAACTAGATCATCGGTTCATCCCATCCCCCCTAGAGGATAGGAGGCGCACAGGACCATTCACGTGCATCTCCCATCCCCCCTTCCCACCATGTGGTGACATTTGGCGGAGACTCTTATTCTAACTTTGATGGTTAAAAAATTCACTTAATTTTTACATCTACCCAGGTAGTTCCGAAATGGATGGATAGTCTTTTATTACGCAACAATAATTTATTTTCTTATCGGCTTCCACTTTAATGTATGTAGCTGATTGCCAGTATTAAAGTCGCAAAGATTCCCAGTTACTTAAGTTATTTAGTTAATAAAGTTATCTTTTAGTTTATGAAAGTTTTATATGGAAAGTCAGGAAAAATTGCCTGATTTTCGCTTTTTGTTTGGATTTGGGCACGCCTTCAATTCCTTTGTTCTGGCCATATCACTGAGTGTTGAGATGATGTCAGAACAAAGTAATTGGGAGCACGGCCAACTCAAAGCGTTCGACGTTAACGAAAAGATCTTAACTTAGCTAGGGAGGTT
This sequence comes from Mythimna loreyi, assembly GCA_029852875.1. NCBI lineage: Eukaryota > Metazoa > Arthropoda > Insecta > Lepidoptera > Noctuidae > Mythimna > Mythimna loreyi. Next base: position 812,547 of record CM056790.1, read on the forward strand.
GATTTATTAGAACTTTAAGTGGGTCAACCGGAGAACCTCATAAACTTGTCGATCGCGTTACCGTAAAATAAACTCGCACGAGGCACTTTGACATCTTTATTCCTCACACGTTTCACGACAAAACATATTGTTTAAAATCTACAGCGTCTTCGACGAAGCGTAGACTATGTTATTTACATTTCGCTCTATCTTCGCTACAACTAATGAGTCCACAACTAATTCGTTTAGTGAAGCTGACTGCTACAAATTGAAAACAAGCCGAGAATATTTCTTTCACTTGATCTTCACGTCTCTTTGAAAAGCTACGGTGTGTCCAGCAAAAAAAAATAAACAAAGAATTTCAATTGCGTATAAGTATAAGAGATTTCTTCCTATTTTTGTTACATTTTCAAAAAATTACTGGATAAACCAAAATATTTGAATAGCCAAACCGTTGCGACTAAAATACGGTTTTACGAAGTTCTAGCCTCGTTTCCAAACAGGTTGCTTTCTTTTTATTCGCTTTAATAATTTAATAGGAGTCAAGCGTTAGTACGCTTGACTGCAATCTCACCTGATGGTAAGAAGAAAAAAAAAGAATTGATGCAATCGATGTGGTCAGGTGCACTAGTTTATTAAGAGCCTATTCACTCCAGCCCTGAAGATACCCAAATGATAATCGGATGGGAAGACCGCAGCAGGCAGATTGTTCTGGTCTCTCGAAGGAATACGCGGAATAAACGAGGAAGCGAAACGCTTAGTCCAAGCCGAGCTCTTCTACTATATGTTTCATTCCATCATGGACAGGGCACATTGCGCGCAGAACAGATAGACGTTGTGGTCCAAAGGTTTTATCGACCACCTACTGAAAGACGCAGTCAGTCTTTGCTCGACAGTGGACGTCTTTTGGCGATGATGATGATGATAATGATGTTTCTTTTTAAAGTTTTCAAGCTAGTTTTCAAGTATAATACCACATTAACCTCCTTGTATGAACAAAGTTCAACAACTCTAAAGATTTGGGCCCACTACCCACGTAGAGCCCAAAGTATTAAGTCATAACCGCTATCTCTGACTCACGTACGTAGGGCGGTCCGGCGATAAGTGCGGCCTAATGTGCCGACATCCCGGGCTCGGGCCGCGGGACGCGGGATGCGGGATGCGGGACTAATCCCCCGGGATCCGCGCAATCGCTTATCGACAAATCGACGGCTGAAGCTTCTTTGCGGAAGGAGATTGAAAAATTTGTGTGATTTATGAACGGGTTGTGTTTAGCTTGAGAGTGAAATGCGAAAGATTTAGTTTCTAAAGTTCACTCATTCTTTGCACTTTTATTTTTTTAGATAATGTAATATAAACTACAATTGCTCGACAACAATCTCACCTGATGGTAAGCAGTGATGCAATGGTTGATAGTAATGTGCCTATTCACTCTAGCCTTGAAGACACTTTGTTCAAGTAAGCACATTGTTCCAGTCCTTCGATACACGCGGTATAAAAGATGAGGCGAACCACTTTATCCGAACGGTAGAGATTTTAACAACGTAAGCGTTGATACTCACCTTAGGATCTTTTCTGGATTGCATCTTTTGCTGAGACTGTAAAACAGTTCTCTGCTAAAGAAAACAAAGAAAATTGCGTTTTTTATTACTGCGACACTCAGATATTACGAACACGCAACATTTTTTACTTACAATAAAAATAACTAAGAAAAAACAATCGTGACCATTCATAGATTTATTGCATCCAAACGGCGATTATTAACAGCAATAAATACCACTAAACGAAATACGAATACTTAATTACCGTTAATGACGTCACACTAGCAATAATATCTAATCGCTCCTTTGTAAGCGCCATCAAAGTTCGTTACATTGACCCGGGGGGGGTGGCGCAAGCAGGGGGGAGGGTACCCCATCCCCGAACGAGGATCAAAGCCATCATCTGCATAGTGGATGAGGCCGAAAGCCGAGGCCGAGAGCGTCGGCTAATGAGATCATCTTCAGTTCGACGATCTCGTCTCGGCATCGCGTCGAAATTCACCGTGAAAGCTGAACAGAGTGGACAGTTATGGTAAATAGTGCTGTATATGATAATTTGTATAAAATATGTGATGTTGTAAGATTGTAAGTGAAACAGAAAAGGAAAAGAAAATGAAAGTTTGTTTCGTGCGCATTTAATCTATTTATTAAATACTTTATGCACAAAGATTCAGAGGTGAACTTATTACTCACGGCGTTTTTTACTAGTCAGCCTTTGAATGCTGTAGAAAAAAACAAGATAATGGCAATAAACATGATATAAAGGCAATACAATTATATAATATATACACAAATGAATGAAGAAACTACACTAAGTACACAAAGAATTAGTCCAAATCGATATTGAGAAATTACATTTCTGCCAACTTCTTACGATTATACTCGTAAATTATATTTAATTTTTTTGAATGAATAATCGGTGTGTCTGATATTCTAGCATCACTCTCGCATTTTTTACAGACCCTTGGCCCCAGAGGGCTTCGACCCTGCTGGGCCCCTACGGTTTCCTGACAACTCCTCTCTCGGTACGGACAGACACTCGAAAGTAGGACAGCGAGCTACCCATTACTCGCTATCCGCAAGCCCACGTGAGTACGATGAATCAGACATAGAAGAAGACTGTTATGAAATAAGCGTAGATTCTTCCTGCTTTTGGTGCAAATGTATTTTCGTGTAAAACTACATCTTGATTACAAATAATTTGTTTCTTTTGCTTCAAAAATGAATGCGGTGTATTTTGGCAAATCGTCTCTTAGCTTTCTCATGCTCGGCTACGTCATAAAAATATTCCCGGTAGTTTTCAGTTACTCCTTTTATATATAAATAATTGAACATTATAATTATATTACTGTCATAATCTCTCTGATATCTTAATTCCGGTTCTCTACCAACATCAATGTCAACTTTTAGAATTACAAATTCCAACGCAATAACAACTTTATATTTGCTAAGACACAGCATCCTAAGCAAGCAGCGTGTAATCTCAAACGATTCTAAAATACATAAGTTGTACTTGTACTAATAACATTGCGAACTTTAACATAGAGTAGTAAACAGAGCTCCTCTTTGTGGCAAGGTTAGTCAACACTCGATTAGCGAACAATGTCAATACACAGCACAGTTGCTGAGCAGAACTGAGAGTCAGCACTTCCTTCCTCAGCAGAATGAATAGCTGTTTAAAATAAAAAGTTAGCTGGCCTTTACACAATACCGCACAGTGTAAGAGGTAATAGAGAACTCATTGACACGAGGATGGTAAAACTTTATGTTTTGAAAAAAAACATGAAAGCTTTAAGCTTGGCTAAGCTTTTCTCTTAACTAGCTTGAGCCAGCGGCTTCACTCACATTAAAGTAGAGAATAAATAGGCTATAAATAGGAATAGAATAACTAGAAAATGTAGCTTTCTAATGGGAGGTAATTTTGGAAAACGGTTGAGGAGTTTTTGAGTTATTTTGTAAGAAAGATACAAACAATCCAAACAATATTATTAGTCTTATGTTAAGACGAGGTGCATAAATCTTATATCAAGACTAAGTTTAATTGTGTTATATCAATGCGAGTTGCAAAAACACGTTAGCATTTAGTAAATCCACAAAAACCAGTCAAAGCACAAACAATATTAAGAAAATTTTATCTTACCCCGTAATAACACCCCGGTTCCCGAATAACACTGCTATGTTCAACAACATTTTACGATTGTTACCATTACTAACCATCTTTAAAAGCACTGAACCTTTTCTTAAATGTTTTCCTTTAGCTCGTAACAACAGTATCCCAATACCTAGTGGTCCTGGGAGAGTAAACATCAATAAAGTGACGGACATGTTACTGTGAAAGCTCCAAATACGGTCAATTTTAGAATCTGCCAGACCACTCTCAGTGTGGAAAATCTTACCGGTTAAAGTTCGATTTAATTACAAACTTGTAATATATGTACTCGATAAATGTTGATGTAACTTAAGACCTAAGGCATCATTGCCCCAAAAATGATATAATCATCATCGTTTGTACTGCATTTTGTGAGTGAGAAGGAAAAATGGAGTCGACCCGATACACGAATCACTATCGATTTGTAAAAATAAAATCAAATAAATAAATCGGCCAAGAGCGTGTCGGGCCACGCTCAGTATAGGGTTCCATAGTTTCCCGTCCGTAACAAATTTCTTACAATGTAACGAACCCTACCTACTTTTTGTTTTTGCACTTTGACTGTGTAGTTGATATACATATTTATAACAGCTTTCTAGTGCTAATGGTCGCTGAGATTATCCGTGGACGGACGGACAGACAGACATGGCGTAACTATAAAGGTTTCTTGCTGACTACGAAACCCTAAAAAGAAAAGAAATTAAATAAAGTACTTTTTACTAAAACTCGAATTAATATACGCATGTTCAAAATTAATTTCTTTAAGTAAACTTCAGCTGAGCGAGTCCAATGACCTGTAGGTAGTTGCCGGTCGTTGAATACTAAATATTTTTATTTTGCTGTGTTTAGTTACATTCATTAAACATTTCAGTATAAGTGATCAAAAACTAATCTCTAAGTGTATTTTTACCGCCACATTCTCACAAGGCCAGCAAATAAACATCATTTGTGTGTCCCGCGGGAGCTGCTGCCGCGTACTGAGTGAACGGTGATGGCTGATTCAATCATACGTGAGCTCCACGTGCTGATGTGACCCTGTACATTAATTGTATTGGGGCGGTGGGACGCGGGCTCATTCACTTGGGATCGAGAGTAATGTGATAATAAAGATCAGATTGTTACTCTTGTTGTTGAATTGTAACTAGTCTAAGAATCACAGTAGTAAAACCGGAATGCTTAAACTTTTGAATGCCGGCGTTCGCACACCTATTGTTTTTCTATTATGTCTCTAATTACGGTATTTGAAAGGTTAAATAGAACAACAGCGGCGGCAACGAGGAGCTTTGGGTAGCTTGCCGTCCGGTAACTGTACGGACCAAATCCAAGGCGTTGACAGCACATACACTTTTACGCGCGGAGACAGAGATGTCAGCAAAACCGTAGGGACCCAGCAGGGCCTAAGCCTCTGGGACCATGGACTCGCTTCTAAAAGGGGCCTTGAATGCACAAATAAATTCTTTGCAATTCCTGTGGACGGTGACGTGTCAGTCATAAGGATATTTATTTGCATTATGTATCGACCTTCAGGCTTTCTCTTTATGTGAGGAGACGGTCCGGTCAGTGTGGACTGGTGAATGTGTCCACGAGTTTTTGGTTCTAAGTTCTAGGTTCTGGTTAAGATATAATAATAACTAGGTTCGAGACCTCCATCCTCCTCCAGACAGATCTCCAGGCACACATCCTTTTAAATATAATCACAATTTGCAGCATACCTTCATGAGTCTTATATTTACATGATTTATTAGCTGAAGAGAATTGTAAATCATAGTGGTAGATAGATATAGTATAAAATATACTCAGTGTATAGAAGTGACCTTAAAATTGTATGCCTGGGTCTAATTTATAATGTTGGTAGTTTAATTTGCTTGGGATTGAGAAGCAATTATAAAAATGATTATTTAATTTATGTTTTTCAACTGAATGTCTGTATTAAAAATAGACAGTGGAAAAGAAATTAAATATGTTAAAAACATTATTACATAGTATAAAACAAAGTTGCTTACCGCCTATGTATGCTTAGATCTTTAACAGTACGCAACGGATTTTGATGCGGTTTGTTTTAATAGATAGAGAGATTTAAGAGAAAGATTTATGGGCATAACACATACATAATATATTCAATATCAATAGCCGTGCGAAGCTGGGGCGGGGCGCTAGTATAATATATGTTAGATAAGTGTAAATTACGTTATCGGCTATAAGGGAAACCCCAAATGTCATACTAACCAGCTATCACTGAAGGTTCTGAAACCAAATTCCACTACTTAGGGTTTAATTTGTATCTTTGATAGAACGTCTCTTCTTTAAATCCAATACATAGCTATAATTGATAGATTTTCTTCAAACAATTTAGTGCCTACGTCTCCAACATATTCTATCATAACACCGACGCCGCTATAAATCACAAGTTCTATAAAATATATAGTATAGAAATATACGATATACGGCCATTGTGTACACGTCCCATAAAGTAATGACTCAACCTACAATACCTAATTCTGTATTCGTAGCCCGTTTTATATTCGCGTCTACGCGATATCGTAGACGTGCTACGAGTCGCTACGAGCTGCTACGAGCCCGCTACGACGAGTTATGAGGCCTCTACGAGGTTCTACGAGACGTCTACGAAATTCTGCTAGATAAATACGATGTAAATGATTACTTCTAGATAAATTGGATGTAGATATTCTTTATGTTTATATTTAGTGCCTCATTTAATATGAAATATTAAGTGATTAAGTATCTCTTACGGAGAGACAGAAAATCTCCTTTTAGTTTGTAAATAAAACATGCTTTGCTTTTAATTATTTAAATGTAGGTTACTTTACACAGAATTAAATTATGATTGTTAATTTATTATGTTTTTGAGATTCAAGGTGATTTCTCAGCCGAAGCACAGGTCTAATCTAGTTTAAGTAAAAAAGTAACTGTGTGAGTTATAATTGTTTTTATGTAATTTAACTTTAATCTTACGAATACCTTAATTAGACATATAATAGTAAAATAATGGGCGTGCGAACGCCGGCGTTTAAATGTGCAACCTTTATAAATAAACGATATTCTATAGTAAGTGTAACATTGTAGTTCATTCAGCATCATCATCATCATCATTATTTCAGCCGAAAGACGTCCACTGTCCCTGACTTTTCACAAATATCAATACAACGAACAACTCTGTGTGGTCAATTATCATTTTTCCACCTTGTGGGAGACCTTCGCCTCTATAGACCATCTGTCCAGCGAGCAACTTGCCCTGCCCACCTCCACTTAAGTTTGGCAATACTTCGTAGTTTATTACAGACGTTTTATTGAGCAATAATTTAGTTTAGTATTGCCTATTAGAATTGACGGCGTTTGGATAGGGACTTTGTTCAGTCTCAGTCAAATATTAGCTAGCATAATTATTGGAGGCTTCGCAAGCTCAAAGAGGAACGAAGACGACTTTTGTTTAACTTATCTTGAACATCTTTACAGAGCCTAAGTTAAGGTTAAATATTTGTTCAATCATCAAATGAGAGTAATGGCAGCTTTTCCGTTCATGCAAGAGACATTTTACATCTCAAAACGACTAATAAGATAAACTTTTTTTTAATTTCCCAATATCTACTGTCTCAGGCAACTAAACACTTTAAAAATAGAAAGAAATCTACTGTGAATGTTTATACAGAGGCTCTACCACAAACTCTTAATTTAAGTAGTTAAGAATCTATATTTGTTATTTGATTGTGTGTCAAATAAACATGTTTTCATTATTTTCTTTTTTAATGCAATTTTCTTTCTTAAAGCATTTGAACACTGCAGGAAACCCAACCCAACTGTTAGAATCGCGCCGTATTATCTTTAAATAAAAACTACTAAACTATTCTAGGCCACTGTATCGTAAATTCTCGTATCTCATAAGAAAGTGTAAGCGGTCCTAGATAATATTATGGTTAGCTCTTGCATCTTTCCATCCCATCATAATAAGGGCAACCTCTCTTTAATTTTATATGTTCATGTTGGCAAAACAATTTCTAGAATCTCTGAAAATGCTCAAAACTTCTAAAGCAAATACAACCTGCAACAGACAAGGTTACTAGATTTTTAGTATTAACCTTGATAAAGCTTACGGCGCGGTGTTCACAACAACACTCTGCTCCTGCCGCCGACATCATACATCACCGTCACTGCATGAATACTACTCACGGAATTATGTGCCGACTCATCATTTATCATTATCACGAAAATAGACACAACCTTCAACACGACGCACAATACCCGAACACACGTACACAACACTAAATAAATATTTTACATGATAATACACGAACAGTTTTAGAGACAGTCTACTTTATTAATTAATGTTGAGATTAGTTTGTTCATCATCATTAATTATGATTACTTTGTACGCACGGTGAAAACGTACCAAAAACAATAGCTCCAACAATTACTTCCAGCAAAAACCTTATTACTTTTACAAACATAATTAATGTCCTCAAGGGATTTTCAAAGCAGCGATAAATACTGCGGCGCGGCGCACCCTTGGACATAAAAATGAGCAAAAAATTAAAACATTTCCAGTAAAACGAAATGACAGGCGCACGTAAAGGTAATGCACTACTCTACATAAATTGTGCACGTACTGAGGGGAAATGCGAGTAACCGACGTACCCTTGTGGCTGTACCTACCGACTAGCAGAGGAAATAGGAAAAAAGTAAATACAAACTATAATACATAATTAATTCCATATAAGAGGTTGGTTCAATCTACACTAATATAATAAAGAGGTAAAGTTTGTTTTTTTGTTTGTAGGAGGTAATCTCTGAAACTACTGGTCCGATTGGAAAGATTTTAGCAACAATAGAAAGCTGCTTTACTCCTGAGTGACATAGGCTATATTTTATGTACGCGGGCGAAGCCGCGGACAAGAGCTAGTAAGCGTATATTAGGATCTACTGGTTCTAAATAATAACTATTATAGTGAAGGAAAGCTATAGGCTATATAACTTATCATCATGATACAACCTCTAGGAGCGGAGCAAACACTAAAAACTCGAGTAAAACCGCAGGAGATAACTACTGAGTAATACCAGACCAACTTCTGTCTTTCCTAAATGTCACGTACGCCGATATTATTTATGCCCACCTCATGTGGTACAGGGCTGGACATGTTTGCATGCTTGTCGAGCATGCAAACATGTCCAGTCTCTGGGTCAGACTCTTGGTCAAAAGTACAAGATTAGTTTTCTGAAATAGTGCGACGGGATTGCGGCAGAACTTGAAGTCCACCTGTTCCGGAACTCGGATGTGCCTCTACCGAGCAGTGAACGCTACAATGTCAGGCCTGCATATAACTTAGCGTTAACGCGCAGGTTTCAGATTTGAAATCATCTAAATGTTTATTTTTCCTTACTCCACACTTCCAACCACCATCACTCCCCATGGGAAAACTCCGAGCCCTACACATGTCGTAACACCACTATGTGTGCTCTGCCTGAATAATCAAGTGTGTGTCACTGGGGTGTCAGTGTGATGCACGTCGTTCACGCCACGCCGCACGCCGCGTGACGCACGCGTTTTAGCGTGATTTGTTCCAAAGCGCGCAAAGGAATTTATCTTCACACGCCGTATTTTAAGAACTTTGATGGCAACTTTATGATGTTGGTAACTTCGCTGGTGAGTTTAGTGAGTGATAATTTAATGCGATATTTTTTGGAAGTGAAACCCGGCAACGGTATGTAAATCTTACTAATATTATAAATGCGAAAGTTACGATGTTTGGATGTTTGGAAACATCCAAATTAATCCAAACATCCATATTACTCAATTACGCCAAAACGGCTGGACGGATCTGGATGAAATTTGGCACAGGCATAGAATACACTCCGGAATAGGACATAGGCTACTTTTTATCCCGGAAAAACAAGGTTCCCGTGGGATATACAACTTTTATTAGGCAATCCCAATACCACGCGGGCGAAGCCGCGGGCAAAAGCTAGTCATTACATAGTATAAAACAAAGTTACCGTTCCCTATATATGCTTAAATCTTTAAAAGTACGCAACGGATTTTGATGCGGTTTTTTTAATAGATATGGTGATTCAAGAGGAAGGTTCATGCGTATAATAACGTGCTAGATATATTCAATATTGAACCTTATTTAACCCGTGCGAAGCTGGGGTGAGTCGTTAGTTAGTTACATAAAGCTAAACATTAAATCAAATCAAATCAATGCTCATGTTGTAGAGAATATTACACTGTCTCTAGTTAAATAGGTTACCTTTATATACATCGTTATAATTAATTAGGACTACATTTTTTTAAGATTTACCGTGGCCTTAGATAGGTGAGTTTTAATCAGCAAAAGAATGACACAGCGTCTCGCTCTATAGGGTAGACAGGAAGGTCTGTGACATCCCACACTAAAAAAAATTGTATAATCACAATAGCAATGACCGAAGACAGATGTGCTTTAAAAGAAGAGAGGGAGGCCTTTACCCTGCGGCGGGAAGTACTAGGGTAACGAGAACTAGAACCTAAACATTATGTATATAAAGTTACGATTGATGACTACATTCATCAGAGCTTAAACTTACAAATAGTGACATGGATCACTTCGGTTCTGACGTCTGAGTAGATGGGTTGCCGACACGCACGCTCACCACCATGCAAATGAGTCGCCACCACCCACCAGCACCCAGTGACGAATGGCCGCTGTTAAGATTCAAAAGTCGAACGTGTATTTTGTTTTTTGGACTGTTAGTACACACCATCGCGATAGATGGTGTTGTACATTTCGCTGCATCGCGCAGTTAAGATTTTCCGCTAATACATGACCTCTCGTGGAGGACATGAATAAATTCATTCGTTCTGAGCTTGGAGTTTAATTCACGTAGCTGCCTTGCAGGCTCCTAATACTTTTTGAAGGGAAATGTACATGGTCCTTACGAGTCGGACGACAAATAGTTGATCGAAGTTGATCCACACAGCGGCATATTCCATACAAGGATAGTATCGGATACTGGATTTTGGACCCTATTACAGGGAAGTATAAAGTTGGAAAAACTGTGAGTACTTTGCATTATTGACTTAGAGAAAACTCGAGCAAATTAGAGAAGTGCCAAACACTTAGAAAATTTTCACGAAAACTTTTACGGACTTGTAATTTTTTTCAAGAATCGGGCATTCAAGTTAACTGAAAACTTAAACTAATTGAGTTAATTATTCTACATTCATTTCAACAACATTTGTACAAGATGGAAACGTACTTTGCAATTCAAGGAGATACAACAACTAAGATAACCAAAGCCAGAGTTAATTTCAAAAAATCTCCAAAGGAAAGGCTAACACAGTCCTATTTAGAAACTCGGCTTGAAACTTTGGAAAATTATTGGACTTCATATCGCGATACACATCGAGTCATCGTTTCGGAATTTAACCCCAAGTCCATCTATTGCACAACTGATGCATACGGCGTGACCGAAGATCTATACACGGATTATAAAACGGAGTTAAAGGATTGCTTAATTAAGTTTAAGTTAGATTCTAGTACTGTTGCATTGTCTAGTTCTAAGGTTATGGAGTCAAACGTCGGTCAATCCTTTAATGTTAGATTACCCAAAATTTCTATTCCTAGTTTTAGTGGTAAATACACCGAATGGACAAGTTTTCGCGATTTATTCATGTCGTTAATACATAACAACAAAGCATTGGACGATGTTCAACGACTACACTATCTCAAAGGCTACTTAACTGGTGAGGCCGAACAGCTTTTACGCCATATTCCTGTAACGGCCAGTAATTACAAAGTCTGTTGGGATCAGTTGGAACACCGTTATAATAACAAATTACACCTTGCTAATTGTATTTTAAAACGTTTCATGAATCAAAAGAACATAACTTCTGAGTCATCCAGTGCTATTAAAGAATTGCTTGATACAACAAATGAATGTTTAAACGCCCTTAAAAATTTAAATATTGATATTTCTTCTTGGGATATTATTGTAATTTATATTATTAGTTTAAAGCTTGATACTGAGTCTAGGAAATTGTGGGAAGCTCAAATCTGTAAATTCAATGACGAATTGCCTAAAATTAGTGATTTACAAGATTTTCTAGAGCAGCGATTCAGGTCTCTTGAATTTTTAGATTCTAAAGTCAGTTACAGGTCCAACAATAGTACTCGCACGACTAAGGCTATGCATGTTACTTCTAATGCAACTTGCGAGTTTTGTGATGAAAGTCACAAATTGATAAATTGCAAGAAGTTTTCTAAGGAAAATGTTGATTCACGTCGTGAGTTTGTCCAAACCAATAAGTTGTGTTTCAACTGTCTCGGTCCAAATCATTCGGTATTTTCATGTCGTCTTTCAACCAGTTGTCGTATTTGTAGGAAGAGACACCATTCTCTTCTGCATCCGAAGTCAGTCCCTAAAGGTAATCACGTCACACGTGATCAAGAGGATGATGGTACAGGTCAAGCTATACCATCCACTTCACAGAGCGAATCACCACGTAACGTAGTATCTTGTTTCTCCAACGTGGACAGCCAAGTGTTATTGGCCACTGCCTTAGTAAAGGTAGAAGTGAGAACAAGTACTTTCGTTTTAAGATCTCTCTTAGACCAAGGATCTCAAGCATCGTTTATTACCGAATCTTCGGTACAAATGCTTGGTTTAAAGAAGATAACAAACAAGAGTCTTATTTCAGGACTTGGCAGTGACCAGAGTGCAACATTGCACTCTAAATGGTTCGTAAACCTAAGGCTTCAGTCATGCCATGATCCCAACTTCAAGGTTGTTGTGAAGGCTCATGTTCTTAAAAACATAACATCACTTCTTCCTGAAAGGAAGATTGTTTTGAAATCGTTGTCACCTCAATTGTCGGATCTGAAATTAGCTGATCCTTCATTTAACATTCCAAACAAAATTGATATTTTGCTAGGAGCAGAAGTATATGGCCAGATATTAATGGATGGTCTTATCAAGGGTCTACCTGGGTTTCCCATGGCTCAGAATACCAAACTCGGATGGATCCTGTCTGGCTGTATAAATTCACAAAGCAACCAAGGTTCTCCAAGTAATAAAATCGTGAACACGCACACTGCAATAGTGACAGATGATCTGTTAAAGAAGTTATCAGAGGAAGAGCAACCATGTGAGGACTCCTTTACAGAAACAGTTCCAAAGGACTGTTCAGGTCGCTATGTAGAGAGATTGCCTTTCAAGTCAGATCCAGCTTGTAAGTTTGGCAACTCTTTCGAAATTGCTCGAAAACGATTTTATTTACACGAGAAAAGGTTACTAAAGAATTTTAAATTTCGCACTAAATATTCTGATCTAATTGAAGAATGTTTAACTTTGGGTCATATAGATATGGTTCCAGAATCACAACTAGATAATCCTAGTTCTGTCTATAACCTGGTAGCTTCCAAATCAAGGACTGCACCTGTAAAACAGGGTTCAACACCTCGTTTGGAACTTAATGACCCTAAACGGCAACACGAAAATACAGTCCATTATCGAAAGGGAAAGATTAAAAGCAAACTGATTAAAAGAAAAATCCAATAAAGGTCTTATGTCACATAGCAACTAAAAGCATTAATATGATTACAAAGTTTTCAAGTTTAGGTAGGTTAGTTAGGGTGATCTCATTTTGTAGGTTTCTACAAACAAAAGAATCTGACACTAGATCTTTTACTACACGTTGGTTAACTTCTAAGGAATTGAATGAGTCGTTACTTATTTGTATACGGTTATGTCAAAGGGAAGGATTCCAGAAAGAAATAAGAGAGTTTACAGATATTAGGTACGGTAAACAAACGCAGTAAACTCGCTTAACCCATTTCTGGATGACAAAAACATCCTTAGAGTTGGTGGTCAATTACAGCAAGCTAACGTAGTAGAAGGCATGAAACATCCTATCTTACTACCATATAATTCACATCTAGCAAAGTTAATTTTTGCAGATGCCCATACATGTACTATGCATGGGAGCAGTCAATGCTGACCGTTAATGCTGTTAGTCAGTTAATGCTGACTCACATAAGAATTCAGTATTGGATTTGAACGCAAGAGTCTCGTCAGAGAGCATGTTCGTAGTTGTGTCGTTTGCGTTCGTTATGCGGCTCAAACAAACCAACAATTGATGGGTCAGTTACCATCAGCTCGTGTCACTGCTTGCTGACCTTTTCATCAAAGTGGTGTGGGTTAAGGCCCTATCGCCGTCAGAACCACAAAAGACGTGGTTATCGCTCCACCAAGGGTTACATTTGTCTATTCGTCTGCATGGCTACTCGAGTGATACATCTCGAAGTAGCGAGTGATCTGACCTCAGATGCATTTCTTGCTGCATTTAAGCGTTTTGTTGCTCATAGAGGGCATTGTGCAGACTTGTGGAGTACACGTAACACGAGAAGGTTCGGTAGTAGCAAGTGACATAGCTGACTGGCTCGCAACAAACGGCACCACCTGGCACTTCATTCCTCCTCGTTCTCCAAACTTAGTTGAACTTTGGGAAGCTGGAGTGAAGTCCACAAAACATCACCTAAAACGCGTGATTGGCAACAGCACACTCACATTCGAGGAGATGACGACTCTTCTGTGCCAAATAGAGGCATGTCTTAACTCACGGCCGATAGCACAAATTAGTTCCAGTCCAGAAGATTCATATCCACTTATCCCGGGACATTTTCTTGTGGGTGAGCCTTTAGTGCTGGTACCGGATACTAATTATGAACATGTCAACATGAGTACTCTCAAAAGATGGCATTTTACTCAACTGCTTATGCAAGATTTTTATCGTCGATGGTCGCATAAATATCTCACACAATTACAACACCGTTATAAACGGTCACACATAACTCCGGAACCTAAAGTAGGAGATATTGTGTTAGTCAAAGCGGATGATCTGCCACCGGCAAGATGGTTATATGGAATAATAACTGATAAGCATATTGGTATGGACAATCTTACGCGCTTTGTTTCTTTAAAATGTAAGGATTATATCATAAAGAGACCAGTGTCCAAGCTCATTATTTTACCTGTTACCATCTAGATTTAAGTTTTGAAATTTGTTTGCATTATATTCAAAGGCTACTTGCCACATACAAGTGAAGTGTGATTTAAGTTTATATTTTTGTTGTTTTTGGTAGTAGCTGTATTATTGTCTTGGTGCGCGGATCAATTGTATATATATAGTTTTGTATTGTGTTATTTTATGGACACCGTCCATGGTGGGCGGAATGTTAAGATTCAAAAGTCGAACGTGTATTTTGTTTTTTGGACTGTTAGTACACACCATCGCGATAGATGGTGTTGTACATTTCGCTGCATCGCGCAGTTAAGATTTTCCGCTAATACATGACCTCTCGTGGAGGACATGAATAAATTCATTCGTTCTGAGCTTGGAGTTTAATTCACGTAGCTGCCTTGCAGGCTCCTAATACTTTTTGAAGGGAAATGTACATGGTCCTTCGTTCCTGGCGCTTGCTCACGGATTTATCAAACTACACAAAAACAAAACAAATATACTAAGAACATTTTTTAAAAGGAATAAATTGCAGGGACGGGGTTCCGAAGATCCCACTTTATTCTTGCGGAGACAGAAATATCGCGCTCATAAATATTCCGTTCGGTTCTAAAAATGTGACTTTATTAGTCTGAATAAAGTATGCAGACTGAATTTTCTTTTAATAATATATAACAAAGTTCCAACAAGTTTATGTCTCTATCAGTTTATAGCTTTTTAAAATGAGGAAATTTCTTTTACATGGCTCTTGGTACTTAAATACTTGGTTCTGTAAATAAAGATGTTTATTTAAATTAAGTGAACCCTAACATAAATACGTTGGAATTATGAGCACTTTTAAGTCTGAACTTTATTGCACACTACAAACAAACAGGCAAACTTTTCCTTATTGTAATGTGCGGGGTAAATATATAATGCGGGCTCAGTTCTCGGGGGAAACCAACAATCGCGGGTCATCGAGCAAATCCCGGAAAACGGGATCAAGGAACGTCCCTTTCTAGCGCTCGCTAACTTACGCGTGTGACTTTCATACTATGTATATATGTGTGTGTATATGTATATATGTGCGTGTATCCTCCACGTCTCGAGGGACACGCTACATTCCAGCGTGAGTGACTCGTGTGTCACGTTGTGGTATTATAAGTTAGTTGGGGAAATATTAACGAATACCGAAAGTAATTGGTTCAAAGGAATGTTATTAAATTGTCGTGGCAAGGCTTTTTTTGCTATGTCAGTGGGAGGTGAGGAATTCTTTTTTAGAACACATAGTCGTACTCCAATAAATAGGTAGGTAGACTTACCGATGGTAATTGAATTTATTTAAGCTTTTGCTTCTAGAAAGTAACATCGAAAATCTGACGTTCTACCAGAACTTTCTAAAACAATGTACATAATAAATCAACTTCCCTGTCGCCACGCTCGAGGCTCCCCTAACTTTACAAAAGAAATTATAACGTTAGTTTTACAGATATAACGTGGAGATAAGGCTAAAGTTTGTCAAGTCCCGCCTCGCTGACTTTTTCTTTTCCCGCAAATCATTTTCCGCGGAGTGATGTCGTGTCGGGGAGTGCGCTCGATACACACGCGAGCTCCGTGCAACCCGCACAGCCCGCACAACCCGCACAACCCGCACAACCCGCACAACCCGCACAGCCCGCACAACCCGCACACTGCTCGTGAAAACATTACAGAGTTATAGGCACACTTAGATTTTATGAACGTCGATTCACCCTTATTTAGAAAGCAAGAAATAAATTCCCTTTACACGGTAAACAACGCTGTTGTTTAGCTCGCTGCCGTTTAATATTAAATGGCAGATATCTGGGAACGCAAATATCGTGCTCGTAAATCGTGTACATGCAAACAATCGGCGGATGACGTCAATATCTCATGCCGATAGGAATGCTCATTACCTAACAATGAAATATTTTTTTTTACGTAATGTGAGTTGAGAAAACAGAAGTAACTTAAAATCTTATAGGTACCGGTTTTGTATAATTTATCCTTTGAAATCGACGCCTTTACCATAAACAAAAAATATTTAAAGTACTGTCATTAATTACAAAACTTTTAACAATAGATTGTAGCAGTCGGCATTCTATCTTCCTCAAAAGGCATTAAATTATTAAATGTATACCCAATACAAAGAGAGTACGACTATATAATAACGATAAAGCGGCCAAAGATGGAAGAGCCGTAAATCACAACTCAATCAATAATATAAACTATGTAAACTACAAGGCCTTGTTCAGATTGAATCATTTATTATCACTCGCGGTATCACTTCATCAGCTGAATCGATTGACATACTATCGTAATGCGCCTGAATAACACATCGAATGCAGCACAGCGGCACAAGTGGCCGAGCCTCTAATTGGAAATCAATTGAAAAATCCAGCGTGTCGGCTTTAAACCCCTCGCCGGGCCGAGCAGGTCGCGTGACAGCCTCGCTAACTCTCCCCAACATGCGACTCACCTGGCACTGTGTACAATACACGATTATTTTAATGAGCATATCACAATGCTTCAACTATTTATGTTGTGTACTTGTTCAACAGTGTCGCCGCTCCAACTTCGTAACTTCAAGTTTTATTACTTCCGAAGTATAACTGATTTTAATGGAATTGTTAACTAAGAGAACCTCTGGGGGATTAGCTTGGCTTCCTCGGAGATTATACCCGCTTGTTGTTGTAGTTTATTAAAGAGAAAATGTACAGAAAATAGGCAAGAAACTTGAATTTTAATAAGGTTTCTTGGCTGTACCTGGTTGTATTATAAATTCGGCTTACATAATTCACAGATTTTCTGCTGTAGGTATCTCGTCAGCTATGTAGCCTAGATTCCATCAGCTGCGGTTATGATTCGCATCTCATTATTTCGTGCCACATAAAGCATTTGAACCGTTATGACAGTTCTTGGTATGCGGGTTTTCGCGACGAAGAAAATTCTAGAGTTGAGCGAAATGTGGTCTAAAAATACTTGGGTGGGGGTTGGGTAGTTCGTATTTGAATGAGGAGGGTGATAAATTTTAGTGGCTTCGGAATGGTTGTGCAGTGTTCATAAAGATGATGATAAACGATGAGAATATCACGCTAATGTGCAGCTCGCCGAGCGTCGCGTGGAGTCGCGTGCCGAGCCTCTACTGTCTCTCTGATTAGCTCTGCTGTCAAACAACCAACATTTTTTAGTTTCCAAAAAACACGCGATTCTAACGTGGTTTTCTTTTGCATTAAGGAAAATATTTAACTCATTTGTCTTTCCCTTTCAAGTTTTGTTTGATTGTTGTTTCGATGGATTCCTTTTGGGAAACGTTTGGTGTTGTCCTTTTTATTGTGCAGCGTAGGGTCGGATGGCGTTATAAGTCGCTTTTGTGTGACGAAATATTTGGCATTTTTCTAAAAAGAAAATTTTAGACCCGTCATCGGACAACCCGGTACGACAAATATCCACCCTTACATTGTTGAGACCTCTACGGTACGGACTAAGCGTTTTGCCTCGTCGTTTATACTACATTGAGGGACTGGAACAGTTTACCAGCTGCGGTCTTTCCGTCCGATTATAATTTAGGTGTCTTCAAGGCTAGAGTGAATAGGCTCTTAATAAACTAGTGCACGGGGTGCAGGTGGGATCGCAGTCAAGCACTAGTTTACAGCAATAAAAAAATTCAATACAGATAGTATCAGTGGATTGATAGTTTGACTGTGTCCGTATGTTATTCATGAATGAAACCTCACATGAATCCCACAGTAGCTAAAAATAACGTTCGAGTACAGACTTACTTATTCACACCGTAAGCCATCTTCTTTACATAATCTGTCAGTTGCCTGGAACAACACTCAAAGAGAGGTACGTTTACTCGTACTGTATGTTATATAGTTAGCTATAATATCATATTATTGAGCAAAGTTAGCCTATTGGTAACTGCTGACTTACAAGTTAGCCATGGATTCGAACCCAGTCATTTTTACTTTCTGTATTAAAAAGGTCACATTCCATCATGGCCATCGTTTAACCATCAGGCGAGATTGTGGTCAAACGCGAGCCTATCTAGAATAAAAATTAAATTTAAAAAATGGTAGAAGGAAACCATCGTGAGGAAACCGGCCAACGTCCTAGAACCAAAAGTTCGAAAACATATAAGATCCACCAATATGCATTTTGCCCGCGTTTATGGATTGGAGCCCATTCCATCTCCTATCTACTGGAAAAAGACACTGATTCCTGTAACACAGGTTTACAACCTAGCGCAGACTGCCGCCTGATCTTAGGGGTTGCCAAAATCTTGCAGCCTTTAAGAGAGGCTTGAAAGAACACTATCTTTCTATTTCATCGTAGTTGCTTATAAGTATGTATTATTGAGTTATTTATTCTATTATGTATTTGTATATATTTTTGATAAGTAGGTATGTATATTTATATATGTATATATATTATTGCATATTCGTTTGATAAATGTTATATTAGTAAATTTAATATTTTCCTGTCACGTCTACACACGTCTTCATCTCTTTTTTTTTCCAATTCTCCTTTCGCAGGTATGCTGGAAGAGATTTCTTAAGAAATAAGCATCACCTTTGTACCTATTCTCCTGTTTTCTGTATTTTTCTCCTACTATATATTGTGTGTACATGAATTGTTAAATAAATAAATAAATAAATAAATCAATGTAACATACTTTTCAGTCAATAAATATTATTAATATTATTATTATTATAGAATATGCCTGAGTCCCAGCGGTAGGAACATTACAAGGCCGTCAATACTTATGCTTAAGATCATATCCGTCCGATCATATCACTCAATATCAAGATACAGATACCAGAATGAACAGAATGAAAATCTTAAACTATTCAACCCAGGTGCAGTGTCTCCAATAAGCTATTTTCCAACAGTCATTTTAAACTTGGAACAGTAGCCGAAGGGTTCCGAATCACTTCGGTCCCGCGGCCGACCTCACCCGAACGTTACAAAGGACTTGAACTTTCTCCCTGCGCTACTATTAACTTCCACGACCGCCGCTCTCGCACTTGATACGAGGGGAATAGGGTATTCTATTCGCTTTTGTTAGTTTATTGAGTCGACTGAAGGAAAATATATTGAGTAAGTATTAAATGATATACGATATTTATATTACAAATAGGTTTAAATCCCTCCCTAATGCGAATCAGACTGAGGAACGAAGGTTTCTGTACCTTTATCAACATTAGAAACAAATTTTATATACTTTTTTTAGTTTTCAGTATTCTTCATTACATAGCATAAAACAAAGTTTGATTTACCTATGTATGCTTAGATCTAAAAGTACGCAACGGGTTTTGATGCGGTTTTTTTTAATAGATAGAGTGATTCAAGACGAAGGTTTATGTGTATAATACATGCATAATATTATATTTAATATTAGCACCCACGCGAAGCTGGGGCGGGTCGCTAGTTGTTATATATAGGTAACAGAAATACATCATCTGTGATTTCAACTGTAAAGCTATCACGATACATGAGATACAGCCTGATGGTAGACAGATAGACAGTGGACTTAGTAACACTTGAACACGTAAATTTTCCCATCATCTTAAGCTTCTTCCTAGCTAACTAACCTGAGAAGAAATACCAAAATAAACTTAGGCCCAGAGCCTTTTAAAGTTCATACAGCCACAAATTACACCATACAAGATATTGAACGATATCCCACCTAAGAAAAAGTTCTGGCTACGTGTCTTGCGAGCTCACAGACGATAAGACATCGCATTTTGTGTTTGGGCACTTACAGATATAATTGAGCTAAGGACCTACGTAACTACGTTGTGTTTTTACTGTCATAATATTATCTAGGTAAGTAAGACTACCAACTTGCTCTGGGCCCGCGTGGTGGATTACGGCCCATTCCCTCTCTTAGAGAGGAGGCCTGTGTCCAAACAGTGGGAACATTAAAAAGGCTGATGACGATGATGATGAAGTAAGACTAATTTTTGACTTGTTAGCCACTGTTACAAACTAGTGTCAATAAAATACTTTCTATATACTCAATTCTGTATATTAAGTGAACTAGGTATCTTTGAACCAATATGATAATATTATAAAGAGGTAATTCTTGCAGTAGATTCAATATTCATATTACAAAAGAGAGCAATCCGAGCTATTTATAAAATGGGTCCTCGCGAGTCCCTCAGAAATAAGTTTAAAGAAATCGATGTACTGACTCTGCCTTCTCTTTATATTTTAGAATGTATTTTATATGTTCGTAAAAACTTAGGACTTTTTAAAATTAGAAGCGATCTCCATAACAAAAACACACGTAATAAATATGAAATTGTTATACCTAAATGGAGATTAGCTAAGACCAGCAAGTCATTCTTAGTAAATAGCGTACGCTTTTATAACAAGCTGCCAAAGGAGGTGACAGAACTTACCGAGAGAAAGTTCAAAACTCATATTAAGCGTGTCCTAACCAAAAAAGCATATTATAAGGTTAGAGACTATGTCGAAGACACAACTGTCTGGCAATGACTGCTTCTGCTCATGTGGCCCCCTGGTAACTTATTAATATTCTGTATAATTGTCTGTTAACTGCTCCATCGTTTTTCATTTTTTTTTTTTATATACGAAATCTCTTTATTCTTTTATTTTGATACATTCTCACAATATTCCTTATTCCATTTTATACATCCATCATATAATGTAATTGTCTTACTGAGACTTGTGATTATTTTTCTTGCTTTTATATAGCCTCTTTTAATAATGTGAATGTAAGAACATTGTAGACGCAAATTTTAGATGACTTCCTACCATTTTAACGGTAGGAGTTCAATATTGACTGGTCTGCACTGTCCTTACATAATTTATGTGTTGTAATATGGAAATATTGTAAAGATAACAATTTTTTTAAAAAGAGTAACCATGGAGTTTCTTGCCGGTTCTTCTCCATCGGAAACGACCAATTTGGAACCGTGCACTAGCATCTGACGTTTTATAAGTGCCCATGTAGGCCCATGTGAAATAAAAATTTTTGACTTTGACTTTGACTTTGACTTTGACTTTGAGTGTTTTAAAAAAATCTTTACATAATAAAGTGCTACATAAAGTAGCACTGAGTAACATAGACATTCTGTTGTCTCATGCTAGCGAAATACCTGCAAGAAGCAAGTGTCTGAAAAAAAATGTAATAGTACCTGAAGAATTCAGTAGAATCCTAATTGTCAAGCTCTAAAAGATAATCTGTTACTTAAAACCTTAACTAAATTATAAACTAGTAACAGCTTATTCTGATGTTTCTCTAAAATTACTGAGATAATGTCGTTAGGTACTATTACTCTGACATCCTCGATGTTGTATCCTCGATTCCACGTTTATTATTTAAAAGGATAATCTAAAAAATTTACTGATAAAATTTATTATCATATTACATGTACCGGAGTCGCGAGATCAAAGAGGAAACTTTGTATCTTTTAATGAATATTTTTACATGATAATCTCTACTAAAAGGCTGAATTCTGAAAGCATTTTTATATGCTTCAGAGACAAGTTAGGGAATATGCTTTGTATTATAATGACTTAGGTAAGTGATCTCAAAATAGGATCCATCACGAGCCGCCATTGTGTTACGTAACAACAAACATGATAACAGTTTATCGAGCACTTATTGCTACACATGTATCGCTGGGAAACCAGTCGCAGTCCATTCCGTTTTATTTTACGAGCGAGCACATCCGAGAAAGAAATGAAGCAATTACTACAGAGCGCCCGTACATTCAGCGACGAAGTACACCGCTCGTCCGCCACCTATAAATCAATAGTTTCATAAAAGAAACGCCGCCATGGACGACGCGCTTAAGGAAAAATTGCAATGAAAATTGTAGTGAGTGGTAGGAGAGGCGGGCACCGCACGTGGCTCGGATACGCGATCGATACTACGTGCGACAACTGTTGCGCTAATCTTGCGTCTCTCTTCTACGTACCGGATAAGCTATGGAAAAGCGAGAAGGAGCGAAGGACTCCAGAACAAGCTCATAGCGCAAAACTCACGCACCACATCACCCGTCTCACGTGCTGGACGCGTCACGGCGCATGTGTGAGCGAGAGGGAGGATGCGGCATCGCATGCTCCTAAAACGTCACAAAGGAGGTCGCCCGATGAATAACAATGCGGACTGCGGAATGATGTCCTTACAGAGGAGCGGCCGGCGGCGGCGGCGACGCCGACGTACGCGGCACGCGAGACGTTCCCGATAATGCCGCCGTTTATTAATAAATAACACTTAACTTGATCGGTTCCGCTCCGGGCCGGACAAAAATATACACTCTCAGTGAAATATACCCGTAATTTACTTAACAATTGCCTGAACGAAGTAAAGTATACATTCCGGATACTTATAGGTATGAATTTCAGAAAAACAAACTTTTAAGTAGGTTATAAAAGTTAAATTAGGGTAATACCATGGTAATAGGAAGTGAAAGGAAAAGTCTAAGTGAATTATCGACTTTGGAAGTCCACTGAACGATAGATACTTCTTCTTGTTGTACCATCTACAAGTATATTATATGATAGACTATAATCACAATGCAAACAATAAGTTTGCTGGTCACTGTCTTTAGATTTTGACAATGATTTATGGTGGTTTGTAAACTGAGATTAGGTCTACTCGACATGATAATTCCACTGAACTGAAAGTCGATACTATGACTACAGCTTAGTAGTAACATACGCGGTAAAGTGTACAGAGTGTACAGACAACTAAAAACCGCACATGTTCCCACAACACACGTGTGTCTATTCTGGAAACCATCTCGTTGTCCCACAGTATCGAAGCAATTAAGTGAGACTTCGTTAATTACGGGCGATGGCCGAGTCCCCCGTGCGACGGTTAACGACTGTGTGACGCTCTCTTATCGAGCAATTACTGCTGCTCCCGCGCCGAACTAACGAACGGTTAGCCGCGCGGTGGAAGCCGCAGGTAAAGATACTAGCATGCCAGCCCAGAACCTTCTCATTACGAGGTTTTCTTACTTTTAATTAAACTTCGTAATGTTACCTCGGGGAACTATATTATTTTGTGCCTTTATTAGCAGTTTTATGTGATAGTGTGGGAAAAATTTCTTAATTAGTTTTGTAATTACCATTTTCAGCGTAATTACCTAAAATAACATAATGGAATGTACACCTTTTCGTTTAGGTAATTTATGTTATTGCAGAGCCTTCCAATTCTTTATACGATGATATATTTTCAACGAAAATTCAACACGAAACGTTTGAATAAAAATCTATTCCAGAATAAAATGGGGAATCGCGAAGTCCGCCGAGGGAGCGCTAGTCGCTGCCGAGCGCTACCAATTCAATATACCAACATTACAGTGAAAAGAATTTCTTTTTGAGCAGCAAATTAAAAACGTTAGCAAAATGGCGGCGCCCTGACAAAGGGTTATTTGTGCATAAATTAAAAGGCATTGAAAGCAATTGTATAATGACCGCGCGGCGACCGCCACGCACCCTGAATATTAAAAGGCATCGCCATCAACTTTGCATACACACCGTGCTTTTTATGGAAACGCACATTTAACAGGAAGATTAATATCTCGGTAATTAACTCTGTACTTTGGACAAAAGAACAATGTTCTTGAGTTTGTTTTTTAAACCCCATCAAATCAAATTCTAAATCATAATTTTAAAACAAACCTCGTGAATTGTCGAGATCGGTCAGTCACCAAAAAGATGGGGGTATTTGCGCGTTCCAAAAAGTGCAAATCCTCTGGAGGAAAGAAACGAAGTTATCTTTCAAGACTGCAAAATATAATACCTCCCACAAATTACGATGCAAATGACCCAAACATATGTACAAATTGCCGCACAGAAGAAGCTTTATTAAGTGATCTTCCCGATGCAATCACTCTATCATCTCCCACGACGTGGTGACGTCAGCTAATGTGCCATGACTGCCCACCATCGCCTCGCTTCATATACCTATATTTATGTGTGGCAATAAATATACCGTCCAGCGACGGCAGCCGGGCATTACGAGTAAATCTTCGTTACCACCGCCTTTTGTTTTAACTTGCTCTGTCCGAACGCTGACGATGAAATAGCACGCCTTTGTTTTGGCCAATTTATAGAAAACTTTTGTAGATGCTGAGCTGAGCTAGGTTTTATCTTGGACGTAAAAGTTTTGGGACTCCAACTTGGTGAATTATTGACTCTCAATTTAATATAGTTAGTTGTGGAAATGGTCGGTGCCTAAAACAGCAGCGTGGAGTTAATGTTATCTGTAGAGTAATAGCCATTATTATTGTTGGAGCAAATTGCGGTGAGGTTAGCTTGAAGGCGGATCCCAGCAATCTCCGGAATTAAAGCAACACAGATGAAAATTCATCAAGTAAGGAACATTTCCCCAGAAGAATTTCACATAAATCACAAAGGAAATCAAAAATGTAACGCAGGCGCTCGTAACAAAAGCACATGAGCTGAACATTTTACATGGCATCGTTAAAACATTGTCCCATTTCAGGAAGTTTCAGTGAGAGCGAGCGACACTACATTTATTATTGAGCTCGCGCCGGCACACACTAAATGATTTACTGAATATTTAAATTAAAGCGTTCACTTTGCCCGCTTTTCCCGCTCTGCCCGTTTTCCCCGCATGTTATAAGTTTCGGCCCAAAAGTTAAATTGCTCGGCTAAATAAAGTGTCGCACAGCGTGCTCGGACTTATTTGCACGAGTACAAACCTCAGCCTTCGCGTCGGAATAGAATGCAGCTAATTTAAACGCACGTGAAATAATTCCGGCCGGAAAAGCTAATTCAATTTTGTTTCCGGATTTTCCGGAATTGTAATTTGTGGTTTTAGTTTTCGTGCTGTTTGTATTTCGTAAGTATATACTTTTCGACCTCTCAACTTCTCAAGTGGTTGTAAGGTAGCGAGTGCCAAGCAATAGGATTGGTAACTCTCAAATGGCTGCTTTAGAATCTAATTGGAGTATTATTGTAAGAACAAACTTGATGAATTTGAATGTTACTACCTACTACTAGTACTACAATAGCTTTATCTAACCCTTTGGAGAAAAACGTGTTGTTTTATTACGTTGAGTCTCCCACGCTTCGATTTTCTCCTTTGTAGACTTAGTTTTACAATTATTGTAGGAGTATTTCTACCGCCCACGATATTATACAATTTATATCAATTTCAAGCAACCTAAGTATTATGAAAATTACTAAAATCAACTAGTTACTAGAATGACTAATAGCACAATAATTCGGTCAAGGCTGCGGCACTTATTAATACACGAACTAGTTTTAACTTTTATTGTTTCACGTTAACCTGAGTTACACAACCTTGTAGTAAAATTAATGTAAGCCTATCAAACAGAGGAACAGCCTGACTTCCCTGTGCCATCCACTGCTGCAATATATCCGCAATGTACTTATTCATCTATCATAATATATTTGCCTCGCGAACCTTCGCTGCGTCGCCATTTTCCCGTAAGCAGCGGCACGCAACTCGGTAGTTACGAGTACGCAGATTCCCCATGAAGGCATTATCAAAATACCGCGGCATTCCTTTGAAGGACGAATTACTTAGCTAGCAGTTAATTTAATGGAACCCGTATCTGCTTGTATCAAAGGAACAGAAGACAGGGATTTGTGAAAATACTCGTCGCCTTCGTATGTGTGTGTGACGCGGATGTGGATCTGATTACAGAATGTCATTGTACTCTTTATGAGACTGAACTCTCTGAAGTTAGCGAGATGTCTCAAGAAATGCGACAAGTTTTTGCTCAGTTTAACTAGAGTGACGTTATGTCTGCGTACGTTAAATTTTAATGTACTCAGACATAACAAACTGTGATTAATAATAAACTCACTCATAATGAGTGAATTTATGATGACAGTTTCTCAAACACAGTCACACACAATCATATTGGAAAATCCTTTCGAAATGTATAGCATGAATTTTATCTCACATCAGTATAACCCGAAGTTTTAATAATTTTGCAAAATTTTTTTTTTTATTGCAAATCATATCATAACTAGTGTGAATACTGATTCAACATTCCTGAAAGGCACAAAGTTGGTCAAAACAGTAGAGTCAACATCACATGTATGTATATTATGTCACTTACTCGCATGTCTTGTAACTATTTGACATTGAAATCGTCCGACAGGACGCCCTCAATGTCATACTTAACGTTATATGCGGTTACCAACGCATCCCTAGCTTAAGGGAGAGGTATATGCGACTTTTGATCAAAATCAAAATCGCTTATACAGACCAATTGCAGGCACTTTTGAATTGTCAAAATGTCAGTCAGAAAAAAATTAAAAGATGATTTTTATAATCTAACATCGTGTCTAAACGGCTTTTCGGTATGTTTTGAAAAACATATTTTAGAGACAATATGTATTTCCTAACTAAAATATTTTCCTAATAATACGAATCCGAATATATACACGAATATTTTTTTTCTTTGTAGACGTAATTTAATTTCAAAGTTATGTCTAACAAAAAAACGAAAATCAAGGAAAAACCGTTGGCTGTATTTTTATGAAACTTACACAACCTAAAAGATAAATTAATTACCAATCTTTTGATACACGGCTTTTAATCATGTTGTGTTAATAAATGAAAGACAAATTATACGAATAATCTGAATGTGCAGGAATCGACGCTAGCTCCTCTTTTGTTCTCTCACCGTCGCTGGCGTGTACTTACACCTTAAAATTTAGACACCCACGCATACGCCGGCGTTCGCACACCTATTGTTCTTCAATTGTGTCTTTAATTACCAAAGT
The DNA here is from genome assembly GCA_029852875.1 of Mythimna loreyi. NCBI lineage: Eukaryota > Metazoa > Arthropoda > Insecta > Lepidoptera > Noctuidae > Mythimna > Mythimna loreyi. The sequence continues at coordinate 839,998 of CM056790.1, forward strand.
CAAAAGGCTAATAGGCCCGAAGCTACACGTAGGTAATATAACGCTTCCCTGCCACCAATACATCTCTCATAGAATGTATCGTTTAGCATAGAGCAGGGTATTACTGACATGGGCGACATCGTTCACGCTCGCCGCCGATCCGGAACCAATTAGAGCGATTGTGAGCTAGTGTCTCCGGCTAGTGGCGCGTAAGCTTGGGGACAAAGTCACGCAGAACTGCAGAGCTAGCACGGGTTATTAGGTAGTCACACTAAGAACCACAGATTTTTTTTATGGTGGGTAAAAATCATCCTATGACAAATCCCGCTCTTGGGCGGAATAGAACACCCCACCCCGTTCCTTCTTTGCCTTTCGCACTGGGGCCAAGCCTTCCCTTCAGAGACCCTGGGCCCCAGTAGGCTTCGACCCATTTGCAAAGTCTCTAAGTTTTGCGTCTGAAAAGGAAGGCTCTGGCCCTAGTATGTATGGCGATGTAGGAACGGGGTAGGTTGTTTAGTCAGTAAGAGTCTGACACTTGTATTCCGCCCAAGAGCGGAACTCGTCATTGGATGATTTTTACCTACCATAAAAAAAGAGTCTCTAAGTAAGAACCCGTGATAGCACTGCAGTTCTGTTCTCTATACGACGTATATCTTCAAAAGTGAGGCGAGCAGTAACACTGCAATGTCTAAAGTAAAAAAAAAATGTGATGTTTATGAATTTGTCTCAAAGGATATTTGATTATTTCGTCTTGTGTGTATTATTATTAGTGTTGTAAAAAGATCCAAGTGACGGTTTTTATGGAAAAACTTATGTCTCAAACAATGTATGAAAATGCTAGGTTTTTTGAAACATTAGAAGGCATGAGAAGTCCAGACGCCGTAATTACCTACCGAACGGACTAGCATAAGATCCCATTTAGTGGAGACTTATCTGCGATCATGATTATCAGTGAGATATAGACTGTGTATAGTGTGTCTGCGACTTGAAAAGCTATCTCTTTACAGAAATAAAATTCGAAAGGACCAGAATCGTTTGACGGCGAGCAATTGGTAGTCTGCCCGTCCGGTAACCGTTCAGACCAAGCCCAAGTCGTCGACGGCGCGTAGTCACGGAAATGTCAGCAAAACTGCAAGGACCCAGCAATGTCGAAGCCTAGAACAAAGGTAAAGATCCTTCTTTGTTAAAAGATAGATAGATATATTCTTTTTTGTTCACCAAAAATAAAATAACAATAGTAACTTAAAATTAATAGGGCGTACCGGGCGTACAATGGGCGGTCTTATCGCTAAAAGCGAATTTTTAAAGACAACCTTTGTCTTCGTTCCAGGCGCTGGGGTTCTGTTGTTCCTACATAGGAGTGGGTTTAGTCAGTAAAAGCCTGACATGTCTCGCTCCACCCTAGAGTGGGAGAAGTAATTGGATGATTTCCCACCCAATAAAAGCAGAATCATTAAAAACATCTCGTTTGAACGTACGCAGTAAGAACGCTTGTAGCTTGTAGGAAGAGAAAAAAAAACGTAGCGCATACGACTTGGTGCCAACAACATATACATGCAGACAAAGGCTGGCAATTAAGAAAAAACAGTTTGGCAAATGTGCGCGGTGAGGCTGCCAGGGGCGGCCGCCAACCGGCCTATTATGCCAAGAGCGAGTGCTCTGGCTTTATCGTGGGGGCAACTTACTGCTTGATATTCCGCTTATGTTAAAGATGTAGGTTATGTTAACAATCGTATTGGGGACTTGGCTTTTTTCTGCGGCGTTTTGCTACTATGATCTTTCCGTAGAGATGGCACAGTCCGGGAGTAAAATGTACCTAAATCTTTATTTCTGAACCAAATATTGTTAAAATTGTCATGCCACATCATCGCTTACCATCAGGTGAGATAGTGGTTAAACATGAGATTAAGCAAAATATATAAAAAGGCGATTGGAGCCTCCTTTCAAGTATGTAATGCCTGTATTAGGAGACTCCGCTATCCCGCGACAAGTTATGTATGTTGGTGTGTTCTTTTGTCGATGATTTAGCTACCTATCAGTATTTAGACAAAATCTAACAATAATACTCTTATTTGAAGGCAGAAAATCATTAATAACTAGGCAGATGCGAGTCACACTCGCACACCAAGGGTCCCGTACAAAGTAACTTTTGAAAATCAAAGTTCAAATCCCGATTTAAAAAAATAATAATTTACGAAATTTATATCTTTAAGTAAAGAACATCTGCTCAGGTTCAATGACCACAGGTAGTTGTCGGTCGAGGCGTACTAACTACCTAAGGCCGTTGAACCCGCTCAACTGATCTTTACTTAAAGATATGAATTTCGTATACGCGTAAATTCATTTTAGTTATAGAAAAAAAAGAACTTTTTTATGACTATTTTTTTATTTTATCTTTACAAATCGATAGTGTTTCCACCACGGGATTAAAACGACCAAAATTTAACGATGTACCTATTTGTTTTAATTTATTTATTTGCAAATAAGTGTCACTGTTACATAAAAGCTTTGCCTCCTGACCCGGGTAGTTAACCTGTCCCTCGGGAGATAATCCCCTTTGTAATTACATATTACAATTTGTTTGCTGGCTACAATGCTAATTGTGACATTAAAAATGAAATAAAAAACAGCTAAGTGTAGGACTCGCGCACGAAGAGTTCCGGTCCTTCTTCTTCTTCTTCTCAGTCGGTACACTCTTGTCAGAGTGGTCGTGGTCATCACTCTGGATCACGATGAGTTATTATCTTGGTCATGCGGCGCCATTCATTCCGGTCCTTACGTAACAAAAAAACTGTAAAAACATCACGTTTGTTGAATGGGAGCCCATCATCATCCTACCCTTTTTTTCTTCCACTCTGTCCTGTCACCCGTCACATTACGAGTATCACTAACTCCTTTTTCTTTCATATCACTCCTCACACAATCCATCCATATCTTCTTCGGCCTTCCTCTTCCTGTCTATCCATCGACGTGTAAACTCAGAAATCTTTTTGTAATATGCGTTTCATCTCTCTCAAATTATTTATCTACACTTAATAAAGAGGTAAAGTTTGTTTTTTTGTTTTTTTGTTTGTAGGAGGTAATCTCTGGAACTACTGGTCCGATTGGAAAAATTTTAGCAACAATAGAAAGCTGCTTTACTCCTGAGTGACATAGGCTATATTTTATGTCCGCGGGCGAAGCTGCGGGCAAAAGCTAGTTTAGTATATATAGAATTAAAATACATCATCCGTAAAAATTTCAATGGTTTATAGCCTGATGACAGACAGACAGACAGCAGCGTAATAGCAATAGGATTCCGTTTTTGTTCTTTGGATACTGGACCGTAAATTTGTCGCTTACTCTATTATATTACATACGATACAATAGTTTTAATCATCATTCATAAACTTAACCATCGAGCAGTAGTGGCTGAGTGGTAACGGCTTCAACTTACGAGTTACAGGTCACAGGCTCAAACCCAGCCAGGCGTATTACTTTGTATAATTTATTTCATCATCGCTGCTCTCAAAACAGTTAAGGGAATATCGTGAGGAATCTAAATCGGAAAATTAATGTCCTAGAACCAACAATTCGAAGACTTGTGATATCCACCAACACGAACTTTTCCCGCGTGGTGAATTACGACCCATTCCCTCTCCTAGAGAGGAGTCCTGAGTCCCAGCAGTGAGGACATTATAAGGCTGATCCAATGCTATGTGATGCTATAAACGTAATAACTGAGCAATTAGGATCACAAGTAAATTACTAACTGATGATTTTCCACAAGTAAAAATTGATACAAGTAAACCGCGTGTTTTTTTTTTATGGTAGGTAAAAATCATTGAATGACGAATCCCACCCTTGGGCGGATCGCGAAAAAGTATCTATACATATATTCAGTAAATTAAGTAACTAACTGATGATTTTCCAAAAGTAATAATTGATACAAGTAATCGACCGCGTGTGTGTAATTACTCATTTTAATTTGTCCGCTTGAGACATAGCGTTGTTGCTTGATTAATATACGAGAATGTAGCGACATGTCACTCTATTTTTCTTTAATTTAGTTAATGGAGAGCTGACATAGTGACCCTATTGGTAATGTCTTTTGAAAAGGTCACGCAAATGAATATAAAGACAGTACCGAAATATTACGTAGTTTTTTTTTTTGTTATTTATTAGACTGACAAAGATAAAAGTAATGAAATGCTATTGATCTGAAACTACTAAACATTATCTAGGTATATAAAACTTTTAAAGTTTTATATACCTAGATAATGTTTTTTGCTAACTGTAAGGCGTGTGATGTTTTTGGTGTTCCGTTTTCGGAAGATGCCGACGGAACACTATTAATAAGCCTGCGATTTCCGTCCATCGGTCTGCAGGCTGTATCTTATACACTATAAGAGGTACAGAGTTAAAATCTTCACAAAATGTGTAGACACTTCTATTGCCGCTACAACAACAAATAATATAATTAAAATATAGAGCGTAAAAACAGTTTTTTTTTTTCTCAATTTAAACATCATAATACGGATCCCTTCATTTAAAAGTATAACTCGCGCTGGGCAATTTTTTTATTAATAAGCAACTATAAATAATAATAATATTTTTAAAATTTTTTTGATCACTAATCCACCTGATGGTGAGTTGGTAAGCCATGATGTAATCAACTATTATAAACAAGAAAAAGTATTCTATTTCGAAAACCTTTCTCCCATTAAAATAATTAGAACAGCTTTCTAAACATGTAGCTTTTAACGTTAACTAAATAAATTATGTACTAAACAAGGCAATTTAGCAACCTTGTTGAGAACAAAGAACCGTATACAGTAAGGGCATGAAACAGTCTGTAATACATACGTAGGTACCTATGTATTGTAGTCATTTGCATGTGTGAGTTAGTTTGAGGACATGAAGCCTATGAAATGTTTAGAAGCAAGTACCACTGCAGCTTGACCCCTCGTAGCGGCGCTGGTTGCTAAAACAAACACGATCTCTTGTCAAATCTACTACGTTTGTTTTTAGTTCCGGTTTTTCCCGTCTGTCTTCTAATACTGGTCAGTGTATAATGTAAAGTGGGTTAAGTTTAGAGTGCTGTCTTTATTTAGAAGAGGTAATTTTTCAAACGAGATTATATACTCAAATATAATATAGCCATGGAAGGTATGGTTTTAGTAAGGTTGGGGTAGTGGTGATCTAATATTAACATGTACAGGACTCACCTAGGTATAATATCTACTTATTCAAAAGGTTTTATTTAGAAACCTAATTAACCTAAACGCACTGGATCAGGAATGAAGATATCCGCTGGAGAACCAAGGTTACCGATAGCCCGAAGAATCGCCAGACTGAAGTGGCAATGGGCAGGGCACATTGCTCGTAGAACTGATGGTCGTTAGGGCCGAAAGGTTCTGTAGTGGCGACCGCGCACCGGAAAACGGAGTATTGGAAGGCCACCCACAAGGTGGACCGACGACCTGGTGAGAGTCGCGATTTTTCCAACTTTACCTTACTCTACTGTACCCTACCATAATTATATGTTTTTTTTAAGTTATTGAAAAAAAAACAAAATCAGTATTATTAAAATTTACTCAACCGTTTTAAGTAAAGAAGTTTTATGTTAAATTCACATAATTATAGTTACGCTTTAACTATAGTTATGAATTTTCTAATTAGATCCTCACCAAATATTTCTACATGTCTACAACGACAAAAGTACTATAATTATGTAATTCTATCTTCATGTACCAGAAACTTAGAAATAAACGTTTCTACTCTATTCCCTCTCGCCCATTCGCCCAGTAACACAGGCGAACAATTTTATTTCCGCGCTAACCTTGCCATTGTCGTGTAACAGAGGCGCTACCGCGGCCGACGGAATGCTGGCGTCGCGACGTATCTGCAGAACCCGGCCCCTTTCCTGTAGCCCACTCTGCCCACTAGGCTATCGGGCCGGAAATCGCCGGTAAAATACTACAGATAGGGCTTTTTGTATGTTCGGATCTGTTTGGCAATTTATTTTCAGATCTTTTTTTTCTGTGTGAACCGTTATCGCGTTGTTTATCGGTGTGTAGGATCTGCTGAACATTGGCGTTGAAATTACTGTATTGTTGTTATTTTTTCGTGTAAGGAAAAAATAATTGAAATCGAAGTAAAAAGATTGACATGGCAATAAGATACGTTAGGCAAATATATACGAATTACGTGTCTATTATCACATACAATTTTTAGGCACGAATTCCGATTTTGCGGGCGGGGCGGAGAGACGTATCATACTTTTACTGGCAAAAACCCCACCAAAGTCCTTCAGTGGCCTTTTACTTTCCTCGATCATCAGAATCCTTTTCAGTACTGTCCCTGTTGGGTCTCTAAAGACTGTTACACAATTTGAGAGGTAGATACCGTAATTACCGAACTGAAGATTGCTAGTTACAGATAACAAAAGAGCAATATCGCCACCTAATAGAAAGACACGTTTAGTGACACCCACATGTGCGATAAAAGAGAGGTTCCATGTCTTGTCTACAAACTTAAATTATGAAGAGTTACTACAAGTATTTTAATAAACCTAGTATTTGTCTAAGTAGAGTGTACAAGCGTGGGATGTCTGAAGTAAACCAGATTGAGAGGTTTTCAAACGCTGAGCCCACGCGTACGCAATTAAGGCCGGTTTTAATGTTATGGGGATAGAACTGCTTTTTACTTTTTTGTGAATACGTTACTGGAGGGATTTATACAGAGCTAATGCCACCTAACCTTATGTGTTCCTGGCAGAACGTGATTGTGTGATCTATTTCCAATAATGAAACCTCTATTTAACCTTTACTTAAGAGTGTACGTAAGTAACTCGGGAACCAAATGAATCCTAGAATCAAAAAGCGGTTTCAAAAAGAGAGATAAAGACTAGCATTTTCAATCTGTATATTTGATAATTGGCAAGCACATTGCCTGGCTGAAAACTAGTAGATAGTCATCGTAACCATTTACGAGTTCCTACTAGTACTTAAGAGCTTGCAGATGTCTAGTCATTTCTAACGCCCTGTTTTTGGAGATATGTGGTCTGGTTGGAATAACCCCACCAAAGCTACTGAATGCGGAAACCATACTTAGGCATAAGACATACTTGCTAGCAAAGCTGCAAAAATGCAAAATAGATATCCGTAACTTCACCACGTGTGCGTAGTTTTAAGCAATAAACATTACATTAGCAAATAAGCAGTGCAAAACGTTTTATCACAATATCTATTAGTCAGCATGAAGTAGACGCGGTGACGTCACGTCCAGGCCGCCGGACACAAGTCTTGTCAATGTCACGTCATGGCGCTGTGCGCTTTATGTCGCGCGTATAAACACACTCGTTGTCGTCTGACTGCTATCGGCTGCTAATATGTGACATGACAAACTATGTACCTACACTGGCTAGACATCGAAACCTGATATTTAACTACCAACAGCGGCCAGATAAAGTGAGTTCTTTATTTGAGTGGTTTTGGAAGATTCTACTCACCTAAAACTCGAAGAAAAGTTACCCAAGTACAGGATGACAAAAACCTTGAAGTGTAGTGTTTGCCAAGGAGTAAGATAGTAACGGTTGCTGGATTCAGGATCTGAGAATTACATACTTGTTTATGTATAGACCACAAATTATGTAAACCAACACAGTATTATCAATATGAATAACTAAGTCAGCTATCCAAACTTTCACGAGTGGCGCGTAGAGGTGTAACATGGACGTCGAGATATTCCGCCGCGGCGACAAATCGCGTTACAACAGACAGTACTTTGCGGGATCGAAGGTAGTATGGCTATTTCTCCTTATGCCCTACCCTGTCCTTTAAAGCAGCACGACGGAATCTATCCAGGCGTTTCTTCCCAACAAATCCAACTTAAGAACCTTCTGGAACGAAACTTGGTCGCTTACAATGGACCTCGTCGGAAGACTTAAGATAAAGGTAAAAGTAAAGGCTATGGAAAGCACTATGCTTGGAGTTTCTTTGAGTGATCCAATCAAGTATGAAAATATCTGCAAGAGAACCAAGGTTACCGATACAACATGAAGAATCGCCAAACTTAAGTGACAATGAGCAGGGCAAATTGCTCGCAGAACGAAAGGCCGTTAGGGACGAAAGGACGCTCTTAAAGCTTTTATCCAATTTTCAGAAATCAATGAAAAACTGCATGCCAACAAAGAAATCGTCGTCAAATCGTGTTAGGGTGAAACAAGAGCCGAGACGTGAACACAATATGTTTGGTAACGGAACACTCAGCTCACTGAGCACACAGCCCGACCTGATCGAGTTATCCCAAACTTTCGACGCGATCACGTTTCTTTTACCAACAACCAATTTCTTCCAGACGAGTGATTTATGATGATGATCTGAACAGAGCGTCCGTGTGATCAAATGAATAAATTACTCTAAGTTACAGAATGAAACTAAATTAGAACATCGAGAAGTACTGATCCGATTAGGAAAATTCTTTCAACGATAGGAAGCTACACGGGTACGCTAGTCTTTTTTTAGGATAGGCCATGCACGGAAGCATGAACGGAAAAGCTAGTAAGTAGTTAATAATAGCGAACTAGCGAACATGAGTCAGAAGAACGTACGAGTAGAAGGAGTATTTACTGTAATGCCTGCTTACAGTTGCCGGGCGGGGGAGTGCGCATGCGCGCGGCGGGCCTGTCCGGGGGTGCGCGGTGCAAGCGGGCGGGGGGCTCGGCGAGAGGGTAGAGGAAGGAAGGCGATAATAAAATAAGGAGCTCCGTCGCCGCCGCACCGCCCCCCCGCCGCCCCGCCGTCTCTAGCGGCGCCCCCCCTCCCGCTGGCGCCCGCGCTCCGCCACACCCGAGCCACTGAATCAGATACTACACGACTTACTAATCATGGATCTTGTAATTTTAAGCATTTACGGAGCGATAGTAAGGTGGGCGGCGGCGGCGGACCCGCTCTTACCGCAACCTGGAGTTTTCGGGCTCTCTTGTTTAATCGTTAGGTAGGCACATTGTTCCCAGGGAGTCTTTACAACGACACCACCCCACGCCACTCGCTAAACTTGGCTTAGAACAAAAATGGTACGCCTATTCTGTGGAAACCCACTCAACATAGGTGGCGACTGGAAATAATAGGATTATAGGTCAGCGACCTAATTACCGAGTAAGCTCATCAGAATCTCTGTCCGACCCAAAATGATTATTAAAAAGTAACTTTTAAATACGCACATTTGACCCCGTTTAGCCTTTGCGCGGGTTCAATTTATTTAGCTGTAACGCGTCCGCTTCGAAAGGAAGCATTAATTACGAATGTTCGCTGAATGTGGAGGCGGCGGGGGCTCCGTCCTGAGTTGTCGACTTACACCGGCGACTTTGGATAGCATTTGGATCGTAATTTCGTTTCATTGTTAGTGAGTTTTCACGAGTTTAACTTTACGTATGTGTTGGGTTTATATATTACTTATGAAGGGCCTTTGCTTGAAGTTATATATTACGTAATCGTGTGTTTTGTGTATATAGTCTAATAATATATATGTAATTTTCAATGCAATATTTAATAGGTACTTCATTAACTTGAAGATCTTACAGTCATTACTACTTAATTAATTACTTGTAATTCTTACGGTGGTTAGATATCGCAGTCAGCAATAAGATTTGTTACTATTTTATTATGGTTTGTACTTTGGCTGGGTTCAAACCCAGCGAAGTGCGTTACTTTCTGTAGGTAATTTATTAATCATTCATTTTATCACCACTGCTCTCAAAACGGTGAAGCAAAACATCGTGAGGAAATCAGCAACCAAAAATTCGAAGACATGTGACATCCACCAACCCGCACTGTACCCGCGTGGTAGATTACACCCACTCCTTCTCCATGAAAGGAGACCTGAGTCCTAGCAGACAATATAAGGCTAAAATAGTATTATAGTAGTATACTATTTTTGTTTACAATAAAATTTATTCTATTCTAAGTAATTTACCTAAAAAACGACGTCTTGATAATTACATCATGATTCCCTCAAGATCTTTACGGAAACAGTTTGGTTTCTGGGGAATTAGTAGTATGCTGCATGCTGTATTAAATATTTACACAAGTAAAGTGGAAGCCAGAAGTACATTATAAGATCTTAGTGTAGATAGAATCTTTACAACAAATAGATAAGTTCACCACACTCGTATGTACGTAACGTGGTATCGTGTTCGTAAAGAAAAATAAGACAGAAAATGTTTTCCACGCAAAGTTGTTACGAAGTCAATACCAGCCCTCAAGGACCGCCGATCCTCCCTCTGAATATTAAAACAGGCTCATCCTAGCTTAGAAATTCATTTGATTTGGAAATATATGTTACTGTACGGTTTTCAATTTTGGTAACCAAAACCCTTTCTTTTAATATATTTATTTGATACTTTAGTACCTTCTTATAGGTACTTTTATCTATTTTTGAATGAACTGTTCTTTATACCTTTATCTCATAAATATGTATTATATATATAAAGATCTAGTATTGATAAGAACAGCTACAGTCTGGTCATTAAACTTCGATGACACTTCGATGATCAATAGATCGAAACTTCGATGTTTATTGTACCTTTGGGTACAGTGATGACCAGCGTACATCGTCTTTGCACGTCTATTAATATTGTAATATGAAAACATTCTAAAATCAATATCTTTATCAAAAGTGTAACCATGGAATTTCTTGCTGAAACGACCAATCGGAGCTGTGTGCTAACTTCTGACTTTGTATAGACATATACTTGCAAATTTAATTTAGTTAAAGTTTATAGGAATAATAATAATTTCTTCATTTATATTTTTACATTTACTCTCTGCACTAATACAGGGCAGGGTGTTTCTGCACGAAAACAACACAGGGAATCCTTAATACAAGACAAGATTATAAAACAACCAAAGAAAATCACATCATACAAATCACACAATAATCCATCACTCAACAAAACACGATTAGACTCTGCGAGTGACGTAACTCTCTAAAGAAAGAAAAGACAACAAAACAGTTCATACGTCGTTGTTTTTCACAAAGAAGTAACTCAATGAAAAGTTGTTGTAGTAAACAAGATTACTGATGCATCAGCAGGCGCCGCCACCGCCCAGGCTTACAGGAAACGCGATAAACTAATTTGATGTTAGCGAAGTGAGGGAGTTAAGAAATGGAGTGGAGACCCTCCCACTGCCGGCTGTGTGGACAGGAAACAGCCTTCCCTGATTACGATGGAAAAATTAGCTGAAGTGTTGTAAACGTGGTCTGATAACTGATTAAGAAATATTTTGTTAGTGAATTCAATGGAGCTCTCACCTGTAGAATAAGAGTCATTTCTAAATCCAAAATAAAACAATGTCTTTTTTTAAATGTCATTTCTTTTCGTAACATAAGTTTAAGTATAAAAGTATAGATTACTTCTGCTAGCAGATTCGCCCGTCTGAAAGTTGAAAATGATCCCAAGAAATAAATCTTTCGATAAAATAATAAAAAAAAATATATAAATATATTGTATATCCTATGGACAGAATGTGTCCGTGTTTAGATACCATACTATAATAATAGACACTAAACTAAAAAAGCTCTTCGAAAAATTTAATAAATTCTTAATAAGAATTAAGTGTTGAACGAGAGAGCAACAAGACTTGCTTTCTGCCTGCCAAAGAAGACCCTCAAAAAAGACCGTCTTCAATAAAATCGTGAAACCCTTTATGAATACAAAATTATCAAAGAAAATGACACAAAGCAACAAACAGCTCCTAAATATTGCGCGGCACACGATCTGACAATTGCGCAACATTTCCAATATGACGTCACAATAGTCCTGAGACCGCGGGACACAATATAATATCGTTTTACAAGAATATCAGACAACTCCACGAATATAATACAACTCCCAACAATGTTGGGGCTATGGAGTTCAATATTACATATTTAGCGTTCCTTCTAAAATGTCTGTTGAAGAACGCTTCTCTAGTAATGGTGTATCGTGTGGTGGGATGTAGTAATTTCTACTATCAAGCTTATCTCGATTTCCTGCCACCGAAAGCGCAAGCCTGTGGACGGCGAGCGATTGGTAGCTAACTGTCCGACCGTCCGGGTGGTAACCGTACGGACCAAGCCCGCCTCTAGGAGATGTCCGCAAACTGCTGGAGTCCAACAGGGTCGAAGTCTCCTGGAGCCGTGGGTTGATGCGAAATCGTAACCCCAGGGCTCTGGGATAAAGGCAAAGAAGGAACGGAGTAGGTCATTTAGTCAGTAAAAGTCTGACACTATTTCCCGCTCCACCCAAAGACGGGATTTTTCATTGGACGATTTATTCCACCATAAAAAAAATCAAGCTTATAGATACATTAACTACAAAACTCGTACTATTACGAAATAATAACCCATTGACATCCTATCAATCTTAGGTTTCTACCATAATTTTATTTATGGTGTACAATAAAGGTTATATATCAATCAATTAAAATATCACACATAATATTTAAGCTGATATAAACGGTAGACGATTTGGATGAAATATGCACGGGTCATGTGTTGGAATCCTATTCCTAGACATGACATGTTCGGAATACGAGATTGTGTATCAAGAGTATGTTCACTTGGGAAAATTTTCTACTTTCACTCAGCCAAAACCGCAAGCAAATGCTTTTTTCAGGTGGGAAATCATACAATGACATGTCGCGCACTTGGGCGACACACGAGTCAGACTATTACTAAATAAAATCCACTCTTTTTCCTGCTTTGCCTTCATTCCAGGGTCCCAAGTTTCAATTTCGCACAACATGACCAGGTAGAGGCTAATAAATTTATAAATGCGACTTATACAGATAATCCTGCCAGATACAATACCTAAAACTTTCTTTAGACTTACCTTATTCAAGACCGAAAGGCTTTGTGGTGTTAAAAGCGCACCCTCGTCATGAAATATGTATTAGGGTAGAAAGTTTTTACAAAAGCGCGAAACATTTCCCTTAACTCATTATCACAAAATATTTTAAGGTTTAATATCTAAAATACAACCCTTTACATCCCAAGGCTTTTAACTCAAACCATTACATCGTTTACTGTCGAAGGCTGTAGTATAGACCCTGAAACCTTCCTAACTTGTATATACACTGCTGTTATTGACCATTACCAGAACCCATCGACTTACAAAACCGACATTGGATGTTGTATTGAGCCGTAAATCTCAAACATTCAAGTACTACAGATACCGTGGTAAAAGGAGCAAAGTAAATAGCGAGATGACTGCTAAATCTGAGCATTAAATGCTTTTACTTGACTGTGGCTTCGAGCTGAATTCAAAGTAGGCACTCCGCGGTGGAAGTGAGGGGCAAAAATGAAATATGGCGGCATAAATGGATGTTTGAGTTTGTGCACGAAACGCTTGGCAGCTTCTAGAAATACTGCGCTGCTATTTTATCTTTAACGGACTTTTGTTACGGTTGGAAAAATACGTGCAAGAGGAATTGGTAGAAAATTTATATAGCGAACTGCACTGATCATTTTTTATGAAATACGACTAACGTCACGTGTCACATTCTGACAAGTAATAACAACCGTTAACGTTATACTTACATTGATAATGTAACTAGCCTCCTGCTTCACATGGCTGTTAGAAATCTTTGATCACTTCAACATTCCTCACAGACAGAGTTATCAGTCTTACACCCGTATTTTTAAACTTATGTGCCCCTAGCGAACGCCGGCATTCGCACACTTATTATCTTTCTATTATGTTACTCATTACGGTATTCATAAAGTTAAAGAAGTAATTATTTGTTGCTAAAAGTCTTTGAGGTTACAAATTTTAATATTTTCTCAACTATAGAATACAAATTATTACTAGTTACTTTTAGAAGTAATTAGTTTTACTTGTTTACAAATACAGGTTTAAATCTGTAATTTTGTATTGGTGAAAATCTCTGAAAATCATAAATTGCTATTGGTGAAAATCTGTAAGTAGTTTTTTTTTAATGTTGATAGGTTCGTGCTTGACTGCTATCACACTTGATGGCAAGCGACGATGCAGTCAACGATTGAACACACTTACCTAGAAGTAACCTATTCACTCTTGACTTAAAATATCCTGGATTGTAACTATCAGGAAACACAGACTCCGGCAGGGAATTCCACTCCCTAGCGTACTCACATTGAATGTGTTCCCAAAACTTTGACTGAAAATCCTTTTCAGTTATTTAGGTGATAGTTTGTATTTACATGTGTACATGTTCGTTACAACTTCAGACACAAACGGCTGAACGGATTTGGATGAAATATGGCGCACGGATACATCATGTCCTGGAATGATGTACCCGTAATGTCCTAGTTCTTTTCCTACCCAAAAAGATGATGATATCGTCTTAAAGCATAGAACAGAAACACAGAATTTCCAGGAAAATACCTCTAGCTGAAATTGTTCAGCCAGCCAGACACAGTTGCGCAGAGCGCACAGGCTTCTAGGAACAGCTTATTACGACGTGAAAGTGAAAACGAAAGTTTGCTCTTGAAACAGAAATATTTTCCGAGAACTCGTTGTCCCGGGAAATTGTGATTTTACGGAAAGAACATAGAGACGTACGAAATGAAATTAATTAAAAAAGAAACGTTATTGTTATTTGACGACCGGTGTAAATATTATAGATAGAGTAAGTCAAGTTTATGATATGATTGCTAGTTTAGATTTAATACAGTAAATGAAAGCTTGTAAAGTTTGTCAGCCTTTTTTGAGTTTTTTTATTTTTTATTATGAACAAAAATCATCCAGTGACGAATCATGCTCTTGGGCAGAAAAGGGAACAGTGCTTTTCGCACTGGGGCCAAGCCTTCCCTTCAGAAAGAGACCCTGGGCCCCAGTAGGCTTCGACCCTTTTGCAGAGTCCCTACTGAGCCTTTCTTGAGGTTGGGAAATTATCAGAGGAAACCACGACGAAAAGCTATAAAGGTTTTCAGCATAAAAATACTGGTTTCTGCCAGCGGCTTGATAGTAGAAATTGTGTGTATTGCATGTATTACATTACCGTGTATTACATTGAAATTTGTGGAGAAATAACAAACATACCGACTATAATTTGGGTGTCCTCAAAGCTAGAGTGAAGCTCTTACCGTTCGACTCCCAAGCGAGCGCCGGCGCTCGCGGCATGATTTCGCGCCGCGAGCCGTTGTCAAATTTAAAAAAATAGAATGTACAATATTTGAGCATTTTTTTTTATAGGGTATTTTGATATTTATCCCAGAACGTAAATAAAAATACGTGTGGCACTCGGGGACTGCCGCGGTAAAGCTATTGCATAGCATTCTGTATCAACTTATGCAATTATAATTATTTATTTTTTATTTTTATTTTATTCATACAATATTTATTTTTCTTTGATATTAATTCAAGTTACACTTTTTGAGCGTGGTGACCGATAGGAAAACAAATTTTTCTTTTATTAAATAAATAAATGCACTTTGTTCATTCATATTCAAAACACTTTATACACAAATTTTACAAGTACAGCCGTTCACTGTTGTGGATAAATACTTATACACCTATATACTTTCTCACAAACAGCTGATTATGTATTCGTCCGATTTCGGAGCAGCTCGTCTCGATTCGGGCGAGTTCCGTAAAGTCGTACAATACGTCTAATCGCACGACACACAGCGCCGTGTCGAAGACTGCCGAACTGACACGACGTTAGACGATGCACGGCCTTCAAGCCACACCTCCGTGCCCGTCGGAGTGGGGAGCGTGAGGTTTTTTCGTTACGGAATTTCTGGATTTAGTCTCCGCGCTCAAGGCCTGCGATAGAAGCTATGCAAAAGCTTAAAAAGTTTTATAGATAAATAACTTTCCGTTAATAACCGTGAACGCCGGCGTTCGCTGTTAGTACCCGCGAACGCCGGCGTTCGCATGCGGATGAAAAGGTTAATAACCTAGTGCGTCTCCATTAATGATTTCATCACTGCTTCAGGTGGGATCACAGTCAAGCACTAGTCTACATAAATTAACGTATACTGATAAACTTTTGCTTAATTTTATCATATAACTTCTGCACAAGAAACCTTTATCATAGTAAACTACTTACTTTTTACTTTGTACTTCATTACATAGTATAAAACAAAGTTGCTTAGCGCAATATATGCTTAGATCTTTAAAAGTAAGGAAAGGATTTTGATGCGGTTTTTTTTTAATAGAGAGTTATTCAAGAGGAAGGTTTACGTGTATAATACATCCATAATATATTCAATATTAGTACCCGTGCGAAGCTGGGGCGGGTCGCTAGTTACGTATAAAATAAAGAGCTAAGCATTTGTGCAAATTTTCCCAGCATCTATATTGTGTATGGCGTCTGCGTGTGATGGGACACAGGCTGCGCACGTGACCGTGTCAGAGCAGTCTAGACGCGCTCCACGATCGACGTGACACTGTACGACTTGTGTCGATGGTGCATCGGCGTTGTGGAGAGGTCACGGGTACTCTTTGTCCACTTATTTATTTTATTTATTAAGGGAAAAACAAACAGTGACACATTACAATTTGTACATAAATAAAATGCAAAACAATGTGGTTAAATGTGTAACCAACGACGTTTTCCACGGAATACACATATAAAAATTTGCAAAGTATGTGATTCAAAACTAAAACCTACACTACTACAACATTTAATAAATAAATATAGTTTTTTTTTTTAAGCTGCTTTTATGGACATTAATAAAATGAGGAAAAAACGTGTGTAAATCTAATTGATATACAAATTACTACACACTTAAAGTTTTTAACAGTTTAAATTTGAATTTATGAGAACAAAGAGCAAACATATCAATATGAAGGAAATTCTTATTATAGTTAGAGGTAAGTCGACGTAGAGGCGCCCGCTCACCCGCCTTAGTGCGACAAGAGGACACTGCAAACAGGGGACGAGCGCGCACCTCGCGACCAACTGTTGTCCTAGGAACAACATAACATATTTTATTGCGGATATCAATGCAGTCATATACATTGCTACACAAATCAAACAAGAATGCTTATTACTTACTTATGAATGCTATATTTTAAAGCTAAGTAAGTATAGGCAAACGTATATTTAAATATCGTAAAACTCACAGATCCTGTCTTTTTTTTCTTATGTGTGTATATGCACCTATTTTAGGGGTAGAGGGTGTAGAAATTGTCGTAGGTTATTATTTACCCTTTTACTCTCAACCCTATTTTTTTTTTGTAATTTATATGACGGTTCTGTCATATAATTTACAAAAAAAAATAGGGTTGGGATCAGTTTTTATTTGATTTTAACATATAAGACAGCCCGAAATCATTTATCAGCTACCTACCAGGCATAACACCTAACTAGTCGAAAGATCCTCCTTTTTCAACTTAGATATGTGGGACTTTACTCTGTGTTCCACAGTCCTTCAAGTAGGTAGGTACCTTAACTTTTTCTCATGAATCACTTTATCTATTGATAAAAAACTACATGAAAATCCGTTCACTATTCATCGCGTTCATACAGATAGACGAGACAGAGGACTTTGTTTTGTAATATTTAATGATTCTTTGTCTATTCACTTGAACATTTATGAGACTATAAACATGTTCTGAAACCGCACTAACGAACCAACTCCAGCGAACATGAATCACGTCCACATTTTAAACATAATTCACTTTAATCAAAAACGCACCGCGCTGCGCTGCGCCGCACCGCGCCGCACCGTCCCGCACCGCCGCCGCGCCGCGCCCGAAGCTCATTGCAGCCATCTAGTCAAATGTTATATGAAAATAATTAATATTCACCGCGCTCGGAGCTATTACGGTGACATTAGCATACGTATCATATCGGTTAACGTCCACTGTTGGACGTGGGCACGCTGCATTAAGAGTTCCACTAATTCAGGGGACAGTTTTAATATGGTGTATGCGTCATTAAAAGTATATGGGGGCGCGTCATGCAAGTCTGGCAACACCTTGTTTTCTATTTTTATTTTCATATAGTCTCTGATATAGCGATATGTCTTTGCATCGTACTAAACTGGTTCTTTTTCTTGAGGTATGAAATCATCCAATGACTTTTCCAGCTCTAGGGTAGAACGAGAAAGCCTATCAGTCCTTTACTGACGAAGACATAAAAGTGTCCTTCACTTGCTATTTACGTTGTAGAGCAACGCTCACGGCTCACTATTTCAAACGTTCCGCAGATCTAGCTGACATTGGCCCTACTGGGTCTCATCAGCTTCCATAGTATACACCAGCGTATTCTCCAGGCGGGCGTTTCTCCCACCTTAATCCGAAACAGGCCATGCCCGGTGAGGAACGGCGTCATGCGGAAGATGAGGATGCCATGGTTTCAATTCTATTAAACTTTTAATTACACTATCACATGTGTTTTGTAAGTGATTAAAAATAGTTCAACAAGTGCACGTAGCTATGACCATGTCGGCGACAGCAATGCCATAAAGTAGGTAGAATTACCAATTAACGGAACCAAGTTGAAATTAAAAACAATAATAATCAAATAAATTGTATATACAAATCAAATTAAATGAAAAAGCACTTAAATAAACACTCCTAAAGAGGAGATTTACCGCCGTTGTTATGGCTTGGGCAAAGATTGGTCTAGGGTGTTCAGGATTATAATTGATACAAACTAATAAATAATTGTAATAGTTGTGTTGTAATTTTATGTTAGCCATGCAGCATTTTTCCGTCGAAGTCAGCTGGTGCTGAGAATCATCAGCGCTGTGGCTCTGCTTAACAAATGAGCCCCAGCTTTTTGCTGAGCACCGGGCCGTTTTGTGCGGGTGTGTCGCGTATTTTGCGCTACTAACTATAGTTTGTTGTGTTTTTTAGGGTATTCCGTGTGCGCCATGTTCTTGCGCAAATATTTTCTTTTGTTTCTTAAACTACTATGCTACTACTACTAACTATATATAAACTTATATAACTGTCGGTACCGAGCAATGACTTAATTTACAAAGCTCTCTTGAGATACCTAGATGCACAACGTAGAATGGACTCCATTTCATGCTGTGAAGATAACAATCGTAGCTTAATCTACATGTACTAATTGCACGACGAACTAACTGCATCAAGCTTGATAATTGGAAGGTGCTAGGAAATTAGGAAACAAGAAGCAATCAAGTTATGAAATCATGATTAATAATTTGATTGTTTTTTAGATTAAGATAAAAGGTAACAGTAATCATTTATAGAAAACTTTATAAGTCCTCACGTATAGACGAGGGGCCAAGGGTTCGCGTCTGAAAAGAAGGCTCCTGGCCCTGGTATATATGGAAACGTTGGAATGGGGTAGCTTGTTTAGTCAATAAGAGTCTGACACTGTTTCCCGCTCCACCCAAGGTCGGGATCCGTCATTGGATGATTTTACCTCCAAAAAGAAGGTAAAATAGTAATCAAGAGAGAACTTATCTACACAGCAATAAAATAATCTAATTTATATTTATTGTTACTTTATTTAATAGTTAATTAAATATATTTAACCTTAAAACTACATAACCCTAATAAACTTGACTAAAAATACCTAATCTAATAAAGCGTCAATTAAATGTTTAAAAATAATAACACCGTATTTATTGTTTTTTTTTATTTACTTTATTTTACAGAAGGCTTACAGACTAATAACAAAAAAGAATATTTTTTTATGCTAGCAGACTATTGCTAATTATAAGCTTCCACATATATGTTAGCATTCAGCAAATCTCAACTAAACACCTACGCCAAATAGGTTAGGTTAGGTTAGTCCAGCAAAATGTCGGACAAAGCAATTGCCTGATGAACATTTCGAATCTCGCCAGGAGTTATGGAGCAAAGTTTCATCTCCGCCACGCTATTCCATACTAAAAATAAGTTACAAAATAAGTTATAAAATACGCAACACTCCAGCCATGAAAATATATGCCATGAAGCCCGCACATAAATCCATGGCCTTACTCCAGCTACGAAAATATGGCATAACATACGGTCTAATCTCACTATACTGGCGCTGGCTTATTTATAGTTTTTAATTATGGCGGTAGACAAGGGCAGGCGAGTCAGGCGAGTGCATCTATTTAGTGCAGGCAACGCCGCGCGGCGTGCCTAGTGCTGCCGGTAAAGTACCGCTTGAAACGCGAACCACTAATTAGAATATAATTAAAACAAAGGAAATTTTCATATTAATTATAACTGCATTTAAAATTACGGCAACGACGAAGGTAGAATTAGAGCTAGCGGACTGAAATTTATGTCGGTTTTGTAAAGCGTATTCGTATTGCATTTAATCAAATACTATTAGGTCCTTGGAGTTTCAGTTTTAGACTTATATAACATGATAACAAGTACTCTTAATTATTTTCTTATGTTCCAATCAATTGATTGTGTTTAATTTCGATCTAATTGTGAGCATAAACTTAAAAATTTCTTTCTTTTTATTGCAACAAATTAGTGCATGACTACGATCCCACCTGATGGTAAGCAGTGATACAATCGTTGATGATGAGGCAAACTAGTTTATTGAGAGCCTATTCACTCTAGCTTTGAATACACCTAAATTATAATCGGACGGTAAGACAAACCGCTCCAGTCCCTCGATGTACGCGGTATAAACGAATGATTAGTCCGGACCGTAGATGGTCTCATCAATGTAAGGGTTTTTTTTATGGTAGGTGAAAATCATCGAATGACGAAACCCGCTCTTGGGCGGAGCCCGCTCCGCCCAAGAGCGGGTTTCGTGTCAAACTCTTACTGACTAAAAACCTACCCCATTCCTTCCTTGCCTTATTCCTAGAGCCGCAGTAACACTTTCACACCAACCGGCGGCTCCAGAAGGCTTCGACCCTGAAGGGTCAGCCCCTACAGTTTGCTGACAAATCCTTGAGGCGCGCGGGAACGGTGCGCGCCGATGACGACTTGGACTCGGTCTGGACAGTTACCAGAAGACCGGACGGCGCGCTACCCATTGCTCATCAAAGTAAGGGTGGATATTTGCCGTACGTCGGGATATCCGATGGTAAATTTGAATATCAAGTATGTATAATATGATCATACAAAAACAATGTTTAACTAGAATACAATACATTGTTTACACACAATATATTGTAGGTATTCTAGTTAAACTGTTATCGATCAGCCGTTACTAGCGTGAAGTCAGTCGTGACATGGTTGTGACTATGAGTCTGTAGTCAGTCGTGAGTCGTGACTTGTTGGACACACAAAGTATTGGCTAACATAATACTTCATCATCGTCAGCCTTCTTAATGTTCCCTCTGCTGGGACGCAGGCCTCCTCTCTGGGAGAGGGAATGGGCCATAATCCACCACGCGGGCAAAGTGCGGTTTGGTAAATGTCACACGTCTTCGAATTTTTGGTTTTAGGACGTACTAGTTTCCTCACGATGTTTTCCTGCACCGTTTTGAGATTTTTACCTATTTCGAATTTAAATGTAAGTCTGGACTAGTCTGAAGCTAACTGCGGCCCCGGTCCGGTTTCTGAAAGGAAGGTCCGACCCCGGTATGAAGGCTAAAAAGAAAAGTGGTGGGTCGTTTAGTCAGAAACAGTCTGACACTGTTTCCCGCTCCGCCCAAGGGCGGGATTCGTCATTGGTGATTTTTACATGATTTTCCCAAAAAAAATTGCTATCCGCGACCGTCGAGAAAAAAACACTAAACCCTTATAGTTTACTTAACTAGTTAACATAAACAAACTTTAACCACGTTAGGGACAAGTTAATCAGTAGTTTTAACAATTCATTGGCAATAAAATGGGATTGGCCATTTGAGTGGGCTTACTGGACTGGCTAATGCAGTGGAGTCCTGAGGGGACTGTAACCGGCGCGACCCGCACTGGATCGTGTGGACGCATTAATGTTGAACGTTGTCCTTCGATGGAGATGCCCTTTTTTGAGAATATGCCTATACTAATGTTATAAAGAGGAAAGATTCGAATTTGGGTTTGTTTGTGTCTATGTACGATTTAACCTTTCGATCTTGTTATTACAGACACAATTAAATAACAATATGTGTGCGAACGCTGGCGTTCGTTTGGGGCTTAAAGAATTTACTCAAACTTAAAAACTACTTGACCGAATTCAAAAATTCTTCTACTATTAGAAAGCTGCATCTTCACTGAGTAACATGCTTAATCAAGCCGCTGATAAGAAGCTAGTATGTACTATAATATTCTAATTTAAAAAACTAGTTTTTTTTTTACAAAAAATTTCAACCAACATACTTTTGGGACTCCCTCACTTTGGTCACCATGACGATGGCGAGCACTATATAATATACATATACATATATTTTCCTAAATTGAATTTTAGAAAATATTCTCTTAGAGATTGCCTACATCATAAAAGGAAACCTTGTGGAAAATTTCACGCTCCTAGATCCAGTAGTTTCGGCTGTGCGTTGATACGTCAGTCAGTCAATATCTTATTACATATATGTATGTAGATAGAAAAATAAAATAAATGACACGTGTTTTTAAGTATTAGTTTGTAACTGGAATTAATGTTTCACTGACTTTAACGATTGCATTAAAAGATTAGTTTTAAAGTGGTTTTCTTTATACTGAATGCGCATAGTTTATGGTCTGGGAAGTCGTGAATATTTTTTAATTTGGTTTTCTCACAATTTATTCATTGTATTAAAGTTATGAAGCATATTAGTTCATTTCCTTTTTAAACAACTTCAATAAGAAATTGTTAAATATGTTCGGTATTTTTTTTATGTCTGTGTTCCCCTATTTCTCAGTCAATTGCGAACCAATTTGATTTTATATTTATAATGGAAATATATATTATGTATGCTCTATAAATGCTAAGAACGGATTTTACGAAACTCCACCCCTAAGGGGGTTTTTTTTTTTTTTTTTTTTTATGGTAGGTGAAAATCATCCAATGACGAAACCCGCTCTTGGGTGGAGCGGGAGACTAGTGTCAGACTCTTACTGACTAAAAAACCTACCCCGTACCTTCCTTGCCCTATTCCTGGAGTCGAGGTAACAGTTTCCCACTTCCCTCTAGACTCCGGGAGGCTTCGACCCTGAAGGGCCCCTGCAGTTTGCTGACAACTCCTTGAGGCGCGCGGGAACGGTGCGCGCCGTTGACGACTAGGACTCGGTCTTACAGACGACCGGACGGCGAGCTACCCATTGCTCACCGTCCGCGAGCCAGTGTCTACGGTGGCCGGATATCGGCAGGATCGCGGCGGCGACGGCTACGGCGAGTACGCCGTTGCCTTTGCCTTATGCGGTCGGCCTCCTCCTTTACGAGCATTACTGCTTCGCAGAAGGAGGCGACCGCCCGCCATTCCTCTTCGCTGCGGACCATGGCCTGAACCAGGGCCCGGCGCGAGAGGTCGCCGCCGCCGATCACCCCCACGAGGACACGGCGATGCTCTTCCCAAGCAGGGCACACCTCCACCGTGTGCTCCACCGTGTCCTCCGGGCTCGCCTCACAGTGGCGACACCCGGACGTCTCCTCCGCACGAATCCGGTGCAGGAATCTCCCGAACTTCCCATGTCCGGTGAGAACCTGCGTCATGCGGAAGGTGAGGACGCCGTGAGGTCTATCCAGCCACGCCTCAAAGAGGGGCACTACCGCTGAGATTACGGTGTGCCCAGCGCTGGGTTGCGACAGTCGCTGTTTCCACTTCACCATGAGATCTCGCCGGAGCTCCTTCCGCCACGCCTCGACATGTTCGGGCAGCGGATCTTCGCCCCGGCGTTGCACCTCCACGCGCTGGTCGTGCATGTGTGCAAGGACTGTTGCCTCCAGATCCCATGGTGGTAGGCCAGCAAGGAGGCTCGCCGCCTCTCGGGACACCGTGCGGTATCCCCGCACCATCCGGATGGCCATGACCCTCTGGCAGGCGTTCAGCTGGGCCGCCGGGCGTTTACGTAGCGTCGGCGCCCACACTGGTGCCCCATAAAGGGCCATGGACCGGACGATGCCGGCGTAGAGCCTCCGGCAGAAGGCGTCTGGACCCCCAAGGTTCGGCAGGAGCCGCTTGAGAGCAGCCCCCGTCCGATTGAGTTTGGGGGCCAGACGTCGGAAGTGCTCCTCGAAATTCCATCGGCTGTCGAGGACAAGTCCTAGGTACTTCATCGTCGACCCGACACCGATGTGAACTCCTTCTACCGTTAGTTGGGAACCCGTTGGTGGCGCGTTCCGAGGGCCGTGAAAGCACATGGCCTCGGACTTGTGCAGTGCCACCTTGAGTCCCAACTGCTGGATCCTCTCAACGACTGTCGCAACCCCACGTGTCGCTAGTTCGACCGCCGCCTGGTACGACCTTCCCTGCGCTAGGACCAGCGTGTCGTCTGCGTAGCAGACCACGCTGACCCCTACGGGGAGGTCGGCGCGCAGCACGTAGTCGTACCCGATGTTCCACAAGGGCGGTCCTAGTACCGATCCCTGTGGGACACCGCACGACATCTCTCGCCGTTTCCAATCTCCTTGGTGACCGGGGTAGACTATGTACCTGTCGGACAGGTAGGCCTCGATTGTACGACAGAGGTAGTCGGGCACCCGGTGATACCGGAGTGCCGTCCTAATGCAACTCCAGGGCAGGGAATTAAAGGCGTTGGCGATGTCCAATGACACCGCCAAGACACACCTGCCCCGGGACACCGCATCCCCCGTCGTGAGGGCTCGCACGCGCATGATGGCGTCCACCGTGGAGCGCCTCCTGCGAAACCCGAACTGGTCGTCCGCGAGATCGGGCCCCTTCAGTGTTAGGTGCTTGACGAGGCGGTCTGCAATTACCCTTTCAAAGAGCTTGCCCACCTCGTCAAGCAGCACAATGGGCCGATACGCGGACGGAGAGTCCGCAGGGCGCCCCGGCTTCGCGACGAGGACCAGTTTTCCCGTCTTCCAGGGAAGTGGGAACTGGCCCCTCTCCAAGCATGCGCTAAAGAGCCCCCCCAATCGAGACCCGAGAGCCTCCATGGCCAGGACCCAAGCCTTTCCTGGCAAGCCGTCGGGTCCTGGGGCGGTATTCTTCGCACCCATCCTGCGTACCGCCACTCTCATCTCTACCTCGGTCACTTCCGGAGCATTGGTACCGTCGTCGCTGACGTGGTCCGCGTCAGACACCGCTGGTGGCGGAGCCATGGGCGGGGGGGAGTGGTCCCCCCGCGCAGGGAACAGAGCGCTCACCACACCCTCCACGATCTGTGGCCGGAGACTCTGCGTCAACGGGGGAGCCCATGGGCGGAGTTTCTCTCGCACCAACTTGTATGGGCGTCCCCACGGATCAGCGTTGAGCGTCCCCAGCCACGCTTTGCAGGCCTCGTCTTTGGCCCGCTTTATCTCCGATCGGAGGGTGCGCTTTGCCACCCTGTATCCCTCATACAGCTCCGCCTCTACGGCCTCCGCATCCGGCGGGCGGAAGCGGCGCCTGCGGTGTCTGGTATACCGGTGTCGCGCAGCATTGCATGCGGCGCGCAGCGTCGCAAGCTCTGGCGACCACCAGTACACCTGGCGTCGGGCGCGTCCTGGGCGGAGACGGGGCATTGCCGCGTCGCAAATTTGCGACAAGGCCTCCCGGAACCACTCCGCCTCGACGTCGATGTCGGCAGGCCTGACCGGTGCTTGCACCCAGGCCTGCACCGCCGCGGCTTCCAGGAAGAGCTCCTTTTCCAGCTGCCTCAGCGCCCAACGCGGACCACATGGGGTCTGTCGGACCGGCGCGGTCGAGGTCTGGGCGGAGACGTCAAACCGGATATACCGGTGGTCCGAGTATGTCTCCACCCCCTCCATGACGCGCCAGTCAACTACACGCGGTGTCAGAGCGGGGCTGGCGAACGAAATGTCCACCACGGACTCACCCTGCACCCGCACACACGTGGGGACAGAACCCCGGTTTAGGACGACCAGGCCTGTTTCCAGAGCCCAGTCCTCCACCAACCGACCCCGTTGGTTCGTGAGCCGGGAACCCCAAGCCATGTTCCAGGCGTTGAAGTCCCCGCAAACGACCACGGGGAGGGTACCATACCCAGCGACGACGGTCTTCAGCTCCCTGAGGGAGTCGTGAAGATCGGCGAGAGTTCTGTTCGGGGACAGGTAGACGCCTACCACTGCAATGTCCCCGAACCGTGCTGCCACGCAACCCCGACCCTTCGTGACGGCCTCGAGGGTCGGGGTACCAGCGGCGGCCGACGAGATAAGGGTCACCGAGCCGCTCAGGTCCTGAACCCAGTCAGCTCTGGGCAAGACAAAGTGCGGCTCGGAGACCACGGCGACGTTTATCGACCACTGCGCCATGCTCTGGAGCAACAGATCCTGAGCTGGGGCGCAGTGGTTGATATTCGCCTGGAGGAGACGTAATGGGGCCGTTATTGGCAGTCCATTGTCTCCTCCCTAGCCCTCTGAGAGGGCGCCGCCACAGCGGTAGCGGCGGCTACAGAAACCGCGCCGGCGGCCGAAGAAGCGGCTGCGGCGGCGGCGGTGGTGTTGTTGGGGGGGCGACTCAATTTGGCCTTCACTTTGGCCGGGGGGTCGCAGGACCTGCTCCCAGCCCGGTGGTCGGCCTGCTTGCCTGCCGCCGCACATGCGTAACAGTGCGGCGCATTCCGGCACTCGGCAGACCTATGACCGGGCTTACCGCATTGGTAGCAGTGGTCACTGCGATCCACCTCCGCGGCACAGAAGGCCCCCACGTGGTGCCCCACGTGGCAGCGGAAGCACCGCAGAGGTCTGGGCTCCAGCAGTTTTACCTGGGCGGAGACCCAGCCCACAAGAAGCCGTCGGCCCCCACTGGTGATGGCCTTGGCCGCCGGCACGGGGCAGCTTACCGTGACGGCTCGCATGCCCGTGCTGTCAGCGCGGATGGTGCCCGCCCGAACCTGTTCGGGCGTGCAACCGCCCACCCTGACGATGGCGGCCACCACCTCGTCCACCTTGACTGAGTCGTCCAGGCCCATGATGCGCATGTCGATGCACTTGGTGGGCCTGGACACTCGGGCCTCCTCCGCACTGAGGGCCACCCTAATCTTCTCGGCCAGGGTGTCAGCGACACTAGCCGAGCCGGGGACCTCCAGAATTCGGGCCCCCGTTAGGGTCTGCCTTATGCAGAAGCCCCCAGGCACTCCGAGCTCGTCAAGGTGGGGCTCCACCGCCCGCCTTGCCTTCGCCATGACGGAGTCATAATTCGCGCCCTTCTTTCCCGCTTCAGGCTGCAGTGTGATCACTACAGCCTCGGATTTCGGGGCGCGAAGTCTCGCCGCCATGGCCCGCTTCCTGCGCTCTTGGCGCTTCGCACGCTTCTTGGCCGCCCTGCGCGCCTTACCCGCGCTTTTCTTGGCGCCGACGACCGTCCAGTCGGCGCCAGACGATGGCTCTTGAGGCGGGGGAGGCGGCAGGCGCGACTGAGTCGCCGCCACCGCGGTCGAAACACCCGCTGGCCCAACAGCAGCTGGCGCCACGGCACCCCTCGTGGGAGGAGCGGCCCGCGCCCGACGCTGCACAGCCACCGGGGCTGGCCTCGCAGGCTCCGGCGCTGAGGCCCTGCGCCCGGCTTGCCCCAACGGGCCCGCCTTGGGCGCAGCAGCTGTGGCCGCTGCGGCAGCGGCATAAGTTGCCGCTTGGCGCTGGCCGGAGGTCGCCAGTGGAGGGCGCAAGACTATGCCCTCCAGCAGGGACAGCTGCCGCTGGATCTGCAGCTGGAACTGCTGCTGCTGCTGCTGCAGCTGCTGCCGGAAGGCAGCCAGTTCCGACTGTACCAGCGTCAGCAGCTGGTTCCCTGCCTCAGGCTGGGGCTGGGGCTGACTTTGCCCCTGCCCCTGCCCGGAACCCCCTCCGACGGCCTCCCGCCGAACGGCTCCAGGGCCCGCGGGCCCGGCCCGAAGCTCGGCCCGGAGCTCGGCCCGCAGCTTCGCCACACTCTTGTCCAAGGCCTTATCGAAGGCCTCGGACAAAGAGGCGGCGTGCTTCAAAACCGTCTTCCCCTTGGAAGACGGCTTTGCGAGCCTCTTGCGGCCCATATCTCGCAGCGCCGCGACCATCATTTCGCCGAAGGACCTGCGGGCCTCTTCGGCGGAGTCCGCCCCAGCGTCTGGCGCGCCACCGGCCTGACGCGGCGGGCGCTCTCCAGCGCTGACTGCACCAGGGTGGCACCCTTCCGCAGCCAGCTTTTCAGCTCGCTGAGCGGACTCCTGCGCAGTGAGCCCCCTGCCTCTACCTCGGCTTTGGACCCCACCGCGACTGCCGGTGGGGATCTTTGGGGCCGAACCCTTCTCATTATCGGAGGACGATTGCCCGTCCTCCGATTTGGTGCGCTTCCGGAAGGAACGCGAGTCCCTTCCGGAGTTGCCCACCAACTCCTCCTCCGCCTCCGAGCCTGAGCTCCTTCTGGACGCAGCGTCGGACTCCGACCGCTCGTCACTCTCCGATACAGTGGTGAAAAATTTGGATTTACGCATTTTTGTTCCCACGAGTATAAACTTTGTGTACTGGCTCAAATACCTGGTTCGCACTAGGGACTAATTAAGCTACCCATTAGTCAAGCTTACAACCTCCCTCACGGTGCGCCGCCGCTTGGAGGTTTGGGGTGATTTTTTATAGAGGTTGTCTTCCTCGCGGCCCGGGCGGTTAAGCCAAGGCCCTCGACCCCCATCGAAAGTCAGAAACATGACCTTGGACAATCTTTGGGGCTACGAGTCTAGCGGTGGCAGAAGGAGGAGGAACTCTTCCTCCTGCCTGCCCGATGGCAGGGTGAGTGCACACCGAGCCCGCTCTTACCTCGTCGCTGTGCCCTCTGCTAAATCAGAGGGACACGCGTTGAGGCGTTACTCCCAACAGAATATTCGCAAGCCGCCATCGAGCACCCTGAGGCAGGGATTGCCCAAGGGTGGGTCGATGGCGGCCTCCCGGGGTGCACCGTCCCGCAGACTGGTCTTCACTCCGGACGTGTCCGCAAGGGAACTCCAGCCTGCGGGCGCTCGAGGAGGTTTTCTGTCATGGCACCCCACCCCTAAGGGGGTAAAACAAGGTCCACGCATACGAAGTCGCGGGCGGCCGCTAGTATATTATATAGGTACTCCTGAATTGGTTCCATACAAGTATTGATATGGATCTGATGATGAACTTCAGAGATATGGAAATGACGAACAAACCACTGGAAACACAAACTTTTCATCTCTTAGTATTTTTTTCACATACGATTTTTTTTAATGTTTTTGTCTTCACTACATGTAAAAATTATCGATATAAATCATCAGGGTTGCCTAATACAGAATCCATAACGTCATCAAACGATATTTCATATTACGAAAATCTGAGTTTCACAACAACACAAATATTCGATCAACACAAAACTTCCATTATCTGCAGCTTAAAGGATCTAGATATCGTTTGATAAATACAATCAATCTACGGAATTGATTTGCTTTCACCAACAACTACCAATAAGTACGTAATGAATAAGCTATCATATTTCCTGTGTCTGACACCTCGACTTAACCTTTTATTTTGGTAGGAAATTATTAATTAACTTCTTCCAGGATTATTATACAGGATATCATCTCTAACATGCGATCAATAGAAACGATGAGTCTTTTAGTAAAACCCAGCTGTGTTGCATCAGTTGACATTTGCTTCGCTATCATCCAGCGAAGCTCGTCAAAACACGACATGATCTGATATCACACGTTAAAGTAAAACATATGTTTTGGGATATTCCATGGGTACTTCATAGTCCTATTGTGCAGACTACTCAGCTACGATGAATCGGTGGAGGTGTACACCGCTTGGGCAGAGCACCGTCACGCATCGTGTCCTCGTTGAGGCGACGAAACGCTAATTGGTTTTAGGAAGTAAAAGATTAACACGGCCTCTCAGTCCATCCTAGAGGGGTATCTAGAATGATTTTCCGAATAAAAAAAACTCGCCAAATTTTAACAAAAAAAACACCACTCAATCCCTATTAACAGGTCTTGAGTCCATCGATACCTACTCACCGCTCCGTTGAGTTCCTCGTACGACTAATACCTAACGAGTTCTGACGAGTGAGTATTTAGCGTAATTGCCGCGAACGCGTCGTGTTAGCTGTCGCGCTGTGTATGTGAACACGAGTGCAGCGCGTCTCTACTCCCTTCAGCTGCCTTCAGGACAGGGCTGCTGGAAACTTAGACAAAAAGAACGAGAGAGAATAAAGAACTAAGTTTAGCACAAAAGGGTGCAGTCCTTATTACCTGTAAGTATCTTAACTTACACAAAATATAAAGTGTTATTTTTTTAATCTGTTACAGAAGTTACATATTGGTGTAAGGAGAAAGTATGTACATCAAGCAAAATTGTGTGTTTTGATAATCGTTGTAGAACATTATGTACATAGATATAGATCTGGAACTAAACGGACGTTCTGTCTTAATACAATTTGGGGATAGAGCTGATTGGAAAGTTTTCGTTATCATTTGATTTCATCATAATCATTATTTCAACCGAAAGACGTCCACTGTTGGACTTAGACCTCCCCCAAGTGCTGCCACAGCGACCGGTCCTGTGCGTCTTGCAGCCATCCGATTCCAGCAGCCGTTACTAGGACATCGGAACTTGTAAAGCGATTCTGCATACTCTTTCTTATGGAATACCACCCAAAAAACATTGTCTCTAGTCATAGCCTGACTACAAAAAATAATTTTTATCTTACTACAGAAATTGTACGAGCAAGTAAAATATATTTCATGTTTGTTACCTTACACAAAACCATACAAACAAGTAATTAAGATAATTATTCAACTTTTCTTTACAACTCGCTTAATGTTCGTCACTCCATAAAGAAGCAACCATGGCTTCGTTCAAAGGGCGCTAACGCCAAAGTATTTCTCTTATATTTTTCTTTCGCACCGCTCAAAATGAATTTCGTTTTAATAAGTCATTTATTATGGAAATAACCCGGGCTTTCCGTGTCGACCGAACTCCTCCGAAGTCATCCGAAGTTAACCGAAATACTCCACCGCATTCTACCTTCTCATACAATTTATATGAGCTGAGCCTTTGGAGATTTTATAATAGATATAGGAAAGTGAAATTGGGAGCGTTCGGAAATGGCGCAAGTGGTCGAAAGCCCCCGGGAGGCAAGTATGTATATCGTTCACTCGACCTGCTCTGAATCGAGACACGGCTGCAGCAGTCTTTGGGGCTCGACTATTGACTTTATTTCAAACTTAAAATTGCCTTTCTAGCTGTAAGATGAAACACGAACCAAGATATGCAATGTAATAGATCTTGTTGTCTAACTCAATGTTTTCTTTCTTTCTTGAAAGAAGTTATTGCTAGTTCAAGTTACTTTATATGATGTAATATGATATTCGACAACCATCACACAACGCCGTCTAGTCTCAAGCTAAGCAGAGCTTGTGTTATGAGTACTAGACAACTGATAAACATACTTATATATTTCTAAATACATTCATATCATTACATAGTGTAAAGCAAAGTCGCTTCTCGCAGTCCCTATGTATGCTTCAATCTTTAAAACTAGGTACGCAACAGATTTTGTTAGGTTTTTTTAAATAGAAATATTGATTCAAGAGGAAGGTTTATACAGTTTACATTGCACCCGTGCGAAGCCGGGGCGGGTCGCTAGTTATAGATAAATTACACATAGACATAGAACAAATGATCATGCTCATCACACAATCATTTGTCCTGGTGGGAATCAAACCCACGACGTCCGGCATAGCAGTCAGGGTCACTAACTACTAGGCTGACAGGCCAGGCAAAGTTATGAGCTTTACTTATTTTCTTTAGAAAGAAGCGGTCTTACAATAGCGTCGACTTTATCACTGAACATGCTGGCTACATACTGATAGATCAAATTTCACCATCAATATTTCCCAGCCCAAAATTTGGTTGACGCAAAATGTTTTGTTCTTTCAATTTTCTTTATAAACCATATTTTTAAAGGTCCACCGGTCCTACTTCATCGATATACCGAATTTATCGTTAATAATAAACAAGAAAAATGTCTTAAATTTTCTTATACGGGACCATAAAATGATGTTCAGTATGCATGCCACTCTGCAGGCCTCTGATGAAGGCCTCTCTCTCATCCGCTTCCGCTTGGCATGGGGATCGGGGCCGCGCGTATTTATCGCCAAATCAAGCGTTATTGGTGTATGCTAATGCCGATAAATTGATCTTTATGCTGACATTAGGCGCGCGACGCGATGCGCATGTATTTGTGAGCGAGTTCTGTCGACGCTTGTAATAAGTACTGTAGATATGTATCTACAACACCTATGTAAGTCTTGTTGTGATTTCCGCAATACCAGGTTGAGAAATACAATGTAAATAAAATCTTTTATTATAACGCCTAACGTTTCGCCTGGTCGTTCATACCGCATTTTACCGCAATTTACTGTCATCATCAGCATCATTTCAGCCACAAGATGTCCATAGTTAGACACAAGCCTCCCCCAAGCGTCGCCACAATGACCAGTCCGGTGTGTCTCGCATCCATGAAGAAAAAAAATCATCCATCCATTTATTTTGCTGTTATTCAACAAAATAAATGATGGTTTGATTTCATTTGGACGTTGCCCAGTAAATAAATTAAAACCTAAATGCAAAAAATCGCCTGTCGCCATATCACAATAAGCGGACCTGGTGGACCTCCCACCCTTAAGTACAAAGCATTTTGGGAACACTTTTTTTTATAGGTCTTTTAAAAATCATTCAATGACATCTCCGTGATCCTGTCACCCGTCACACTATCACTAATTCCCTTTTCTTTCATATCGCTCCTCACACGATCCATCCATTTTTTCCTGGGCCTTTCTCCCTCTCCACGCTCTAAGTAATTCCAGTGACTCATCATTTGACCCTCCATAGTGTCAACGTAATAAGGTCCACGTAAGAACTGCGGCGACTAATTGAAACAATAGATAAGCCACATGAAGCGACTACTTCACACAAGTTATGACACACTCGCAGTCATTTGGCGTGGCGAGGCGGCCCGACGTCGCCGTGCCAAGCGCTCGCTGCCAGTTGCCAGACACATCACGTATGCTATCGACACTGGCCACTATACATATTTAGGGTTCAGTAGACGAAGAGTGAAAACGAGACTATACTGCTGTTACTCCGTTGTCCGTCTAGCTAGACAAAGAATCGTGATAGCTAGACAGTTCCTTTTTTTACAAATAATGTATTTCTATTGTCGCTATAATAAAAAATCAGGCAAAAGTGCGAGTCGTACTCACGCACTAAGGGGACCGTACAAACTACCTATAAAACAGTTCAATTCCTCAATTGAATTACGATTTTTTCCCAAATCGCAAAAAAGGTGCTTATGACCTTGTTTTGAGCCAAATTTTATAATTCCGGGTGAATGGGAAGGATATAATTTTCCTATAAATTTTGATTTCCTTAGGAGTGT
Source organism: Mythimna loreyi (assembly GCA_029852875.1). NCBI lineage: Eukaryota > Metazoa > Arthropoda > Insecta > Lepidoptera > Noctuidae > Mythimna > Mythimna loreyi. Next base: position 873,325 of record CM056790.1, read on the forward strand.
CGAAATGTAGGTACATATGTTTTTTGCGGCATAAATGACCGTATAATTTTTTTAAGTCTACACAGAAATTATATTTTTTCACAGCTTTAATGAATCGAAGACGAGTACATGATTTTAATTTCAATCCGCCCGTGTCTGCGATAAAGGATCTTGACAGACAGATGCACAACACATTGATCCTATAAAAGTTCCGTTCTTTTTCCATTTTGAGGTACGGAACCCTCAAAATATTAATAATACAAAATAGACTAAACGACAACAAATCATGCGAAAAGACTTTGAGATGCCTACATAGCTTCTGTGTTAGATTACAAGCCTAAGCGTAAACTTTGTCACTACTGGACAAATGTCATGACTAAATATTTGTGTTAATATAAACGAGCTTACTAATATAAAATACTAGCTTTTGTCAGCGTCTTCGCCTGAGCTCTCACGAGTAAAGCAGCTTTCTATTTTTGCTATTTTTTTTCCAATCGGACCAGTACGTCCAGAGATTACACAAAAAAAAAAACAAATTTTACCTCTTTATTATATTAGTGTAGATTTAGTTCGTTTTGAACAGCATCGTCCTAACACACACCCTTTTTCATATACATATTTTATTTTTACATACATAAGCTTGTATTTACACAGATCACATAAATAAATTAAATTTACATACGGATCATTTAGTCCGCCCTCGCGCGGCTCGGGCCCGCATGTACAAGGTCGGCCGGATATGACGCGTAATTACCAGCCATCGGCTATTCGCTTAATTGCCTACGCCGTAGCCGTGCTACGGTGCTACGGCGTAGCACTGGAGCTGCTACGACGGGATACGAATTATGTAACGGGATGTTAGTATATTATGTAATCTGATTTTGGAAATGGGTTAGTAGTTATACAGAAATTTAACTGTTGGTTATGTGACCCAGAAATTAATTTTCAGTGTTTAAATCTTGTGTTGCTTTTGTAAAATCCATGATGGTCAACAATCAGTATTGTTGACCATCATGGATTTTACAAAAGCAACACAACATCATATATAAGATATGCTAGTGCATATCTTATAATATTCCTACTTACTGCTTTCCTTCTCTTCTCTTCTAAACGTAAAAATATAACGTTCGAAAGAGTCCTTTTTTTATTGCTATACACTAATGCTTGACTGCGATCCCACCTGATGGTAAGTAGTGATGCAGTCGTTGATGGTGAGGCGCATTAGTTTATTAAGAGCCTATTCACTCTAGCCTTGAAGACACCTAAATTATAATCGGACGGAAACACTGCAGCCGGCAAACTGTTTCAGTTTCTCGATGGACGCGGTATAAACGACGCTTAGTTCGGAAAAAATAATAGATAGAATTTTCGTCAGTAAAAGACCGAGAGCGATCGTCGCCCTACGGTGGAGCGAGAGCCATCTCTCGCTCTCGCTCTCGCACAGAAGACATTTAATGATTTGCCATCTCTATAAAAAAAGGCAGAATTTGACCACTATCACGAAAACCTACACTAGTGAAAAGGTAATTTCTCTAAGCTAAATCTAAAAGCGGCAGGGTTAAGTGAAGATTTTCGAGTAAGTGTATAGAAAAAGTACTTATGACCGAACCAGTCCAGTAGTAACCAGTACCTAACGCGCCAGTAGGTTCAACGCCATGTCTGCATCATGACGGATGCGAGGGGCGTGGCCAGCGCGTTTAATTAGCACATCGAGCACTTCTGTCGGCGACTGTCCGGTTTATGGCCAAAGTTGTAAGTACATGTATTGACAAAAACAACCCCATCGAGACGACCCAAGTTGTAGACGTAGAGAATGAGATTAGATAACTACTCTTTTACTTTTTCACTATTAATTAGCTGTCTAATTGTTGTAGACAAATTACATATCGAGGTTCCGTATGTAAAGACATTTTATGTTAAAGAAATATATAAAAACTGGTCAAATATGAGTTGGACTCACACATTGAGGATTATGTAATAAGTGTGGTTTACAATTCTATGAAATATTAAAAAAACTACAATCTTTTTGAAGACCTATCCCACACGTTTTCGTTTGATGAATAAAATTTTTAAGTTTCAGTTCCAAGTATAGGGAACCCCAAAAATGTTTTTTTGTCTACTTTTGTCTGAAAATCTTAATGCGGTTGACATAATACATATATTAACCAAGTTCCAAAGGTATAGTTCTTATAGATTCGGGATTATTTAGCTTACAATCAGAATAGTTTAAAAAATATTTAGATAAAGTAAACAACACGACCACTTCAAAATATTAGTTTGAAAAAGACAGATTCACTAACAACGAGGTACTGAAAGCCCGGTCAAACTGTCATTTAACTGACACAACTGTTAAATTAACAGCTGTGTCGAATTAATTTGGGTTGCTGAAACGATGCTTAGAAAAAAAAACTAACCTGTGGGCATGACTTTTGACATTCCATTTCTTTAGAAGATTTGACTACGCTTTTAAGTAACAAGATTATCAAAAGTCGTTGTTCATGCTCTAAGCACATCAACTGATACTTGACAAGAGATTTGACACCTAGCTAGTTGATTTTTACGTTGATCGGACTCTAGGAAACCGGATGTAGCTCTCTCTCTCTCATTGTCCGGGCTTGCGGATGGTGAGCAATGGGTAGCACGCCGTCCGGTCGTCTGGTAACAGTCCGGATCGAGTGCAAATCGTCGACGGCACGCACGGTTCCAGCGCGCCTCAAGGAGTTGTCAGCAAACTGTAGGGGCCCTACAGGGTCGAAGCCTCCTGAGGTCTAGGGTTGATGCGAAAGCGTTACACCAGGCTCTGGGACTAAGACAAGGAAGGAACGGGGTAGGTTATTTAGTAAGTAAGAGTCTAACACTATTTCCCGCTCCACTTAAGGGCGGGATTCGTCATTCGACCATTGTTAACTATCATAAAAAAGCTCTCTTATTGTAACTGAATTCAAACCGGGACGTTATTGAACTCAAGGAAACACCCTGAAGTAGCCAGCCGTGACCACTCAGTAATTAACAAAACACTTCCCAGTAATAATTAACGGTTTCTTAGCAAAAATTAAGAAACACAAAAAATATTTTCACAAAGTTACATCTTAAAGAGAAAACTTTTGCAAAACTCACTCAAGAATTTAGAAATTGTTTGAAAAATGTTACCAAATAAAATAATTAATGAGCTTTTCATCTTTCTTTTCATTTTAATTTTCTACTTGCTATTATTAATAAACGAAAAGAAAAGAAAGTAAGAAAAAAAAAGTATTTATTTGCGTTTACCGATGAACCATAAATACTAGATGCACAGGACCAGTTGTTTTGGCGACATGTATACCTCGCTAGCTGAGAACGTCTATTGGCTGAAATGATAATGATGATGAACATTCGTCATTACTACGTGGGTAACAGATGCTTCGCCATGCCACCTCCACCGGGACCCGGAAAACGAGGAAGGCCTAAGAGGCGTTGGATCGACGTCGTAAGAGACGATATGCGTGCCAATGGGCTTACGGCAAAGGACGCGAAAGACCGAGCAAAGTGGAGGCGTTTGAGTTGGAAAGCGGACCCCGGGCACCGAGGTGAAAGCCAAGGTAGCAACCGGGACTGGCGCTGAGATGATGATGATGACGATGATGAACATTCGTCATTAGCCTTTTGACTGTCTTAATTACAGACACAATTAAAGAACAATAGGTTTTCAAGCGTCGGCGCTCGCTTGGGGCTTAATGAATTCAATCACGGTTTTTTGTGGTCAAAAATCATTAAAGAATTTCTCTGCTCTCTGGCTCCACACAGAGCAAAAAGGAGTGTCAGACTTTTTGTAAATGAAGCCCACCCGTAATCCTTCTTCATAATCATCTTTCAAGTAATCCCGCAGCCAAGTAGGCACCGACTTGTAAGATCTATACTGACAACTCTAGGAAGCGCTCTGACACACAACGCGCCTCAGCCTGGTCCATCAAGTGAAGATCGAACCCATTGTTCGGAATGAGTCAACTCGGAGGTGGAACGCAAAGATCAAACTGGTTAGGCAGGTGGGTTTTAGTCAGTAAAAGTCGGACACTCTCTCTCCCGCCCCTCCCAGAACAAGAGCAGTGATGATGTCCCACAAACAAAAATGGGTAGTCCTAATTTTTTTTTTATTATATACTATCACACAACGTCGTCTAGTCCCAAACTAAGCAGAGCTTGTGTTATGATAATAAAGAAACAACTAATAATCATACTTATATATATATTTTTTAAATATACATATTATAGATAAATTACACCCAGACACAGAACAAATGATCGTGCTCATCACATAAACAATTGTCCTGGATGGGAATCAATCCCACGACCTCCGACATAGCAGTCAAGGCCTCTAACCACTAGACCAACAGGTCAGTCTAAGTCATTGTAAGATATAGATATAAACCTGATAGATGAATGAGACTCTAACATATTAGTTTTGCTCAAACGCTGTTTCAGAAAAGGTCAGCCGAGTTGTCCGACGTGGCACCATGTTCAATTACTTTGAACACTAGAGTCCCTAGAGAAAGCGTTCAAATACTTATTTCTCCGTTACGTTACGTTACGTTACGTTTACGTTACGTACGTTTTACTCAAGGTAAACGAAGAAAATCTACTGCGTATTTTAAAATGTCGATTGATACTTTTTTACGATCCCTGTTGGGTAGTGCTCTAAGGGACAGCAGACGAACAAATGTACAAAGCATTTAATATTAATTTTAACTAAATAGGTACCTACGAAACCTTTTCTCACAGTCTAAAAACGATTTTAAATAATAAAATAGTAAGAAAATAAAAGTGGGAACAACTTATGAATATAAAACAACATTAATAGAATTATTTCCTAAGCTAAAGTACTCATAAAAGTAGGCTTTCGCACGTGTTACAGTAATCGTTTGAAAACTTTCCACATCATTACTTTTATACGCCAAGTTTTCTTATATAACGTTTTATAAGGTGCCGCGAGCCATCCGAATCAATTCGAAGAGCCCGAGTTTAATATGATATTACTTTACGGCTTATTTGTAACTTTTTAAGGCGCGCGAGGTTCAGGAAGAAAGTTAATGAATTGATTTAGATCGGATAAGAAAGACACATTTGATTTCTTCGTGTTTTTTTTTTTTGAGGTTGTGAATTATATCTACAATGATTTTTGCCGCTCTAAAGAGGAGCAGGAGGGTGTGTCAGATTTTCGCTGATTAAAAGCACACCTGTATCTTACGCCCCTGGGCTCCTACGGCTGACATCTCTTTGAAGCTCGTAACTACCTTTACATCTGTGACAGTGATTTTTTTAAGGTATAGAAGAAGTTGGGTTGCGAACTATTTACATAAGTTAATTTGTACGGAACCTTAGTGTCGTCCGAATCGAACGTGCATGACTTGTCTAGTTTTTAATTCCTACAACAAGCCAAGACAAGACAATACTTTCAATTGTTACACCCTATTAATTATAAGCACCTACAGTAATATTAATGGTCGACCATAAAGAGTCATCATCATTATCATTTCAGCCGAAATTTGTCCACTGCACCACCAGATCATCGCTCCACCTTGTTGGAGGACCTTCAACAATGCGTCTTCCTGTACGCGGTCACCACTCCAAAACCTTTCGATCTCAACGACCATATGTTCTGTAAGCAACGTGTACCATCAAAAGTATAATCAATTAATCAATCTAAACTTGAATAAATCCCTCAAACTACCCTCAACAGTAGACACACAACACACCCAGATTACGAAAATATAAAAGTCCATCAGAGCGTTGTGTACGAAGAGCGTTAGTCTAAGTCGGTATCAGTTGTCGCGTAATCAATGCGATCTAGAATGTAAACTCAATTAGGCGATGACCGCACTAGTGCGGTAATGGGCCTGCCGCCCGGCCGCGCCTCGCTAATTACTTGAAAAACTAATACTTTTACCGCTTACCATACCTGTACGTGTATGTACTTTAGTTAGTTAACATGTTTTTGTGGACAATTGTTTACGTTGTACTCTAGTTGGTGACTGTACATACATATTACGCGTTCCAAATAAGAACCGGAAAGTCAATAACCTCGATCTGTCAAATTTTGAGTGAAAAGTACGGTTTGCAAAAAAATCTTATTTGCGTATCAATAAAAAGTTTTTTTTTGCTTTTTATTACTAAAAATTAGTTAATTCTAGTTGAAGTAAAAACGTTAGGCTTTAATATAAATTTGCCAAATATATTGTTTTAAGTCATAAATAGTTTTCAAGAAAAACTATTTTCTTTCTTATTTTCATTGTTAGAAACAATTCGCCTTTTTCTTCTATTTATCACTGCTCAGACACATGTCACAGTGAAACAGAGATAAACAAAATTGAAAAACTGTATTCTGATTAAACTTTTTTCATTCACGATTCGTACGTAAATTATTTTTTTAAACATCTTTTTTTGTTCACTCTACCTAATTTTTTCGATTTGACAGTTCGACGTGACGTCACAACATTCCCATCGATCCTATTCTCATTTGGAATGGATTGTACTTAATAGACGTATAGGTATGTTATGTGTTAGTAGTTTTAGCTACATACGCATACATTTTCCTTGTAGGTACAGTACGAACGTCGGATCTTGGCGAGTGTCAAGTTAAGCTCTGCGAATTTTTGCGCTTAAAAACTCATAAAAAAATAAATGGTTTAAATAAATAAATTCAATTTGCAGTTGTTATTGCTGTTAAAAACTGTTCAAGATCTGACGGCCGTACTTTATGTTTGTTAAATCTTAACGCTGGAATGGCTGAATGGATTTGGCTAAAATTTGGCACTCGCGTAGATCATGTCCTATAATAGAACATAGGATAGGTTTTTGGCCCCTGAGTGTTTTCCCGTGAGACAATTTTCTATATTCAAATGGGTAACACAGTTAATAGAGAATATATATATATATATATATATATTTGTGTCCAGGAATACGTTCTCGTTATATGGCCATAACCTCTTACATAAAAAAAATCAGTCAATACGAGTCGAGTTCGATTCTCGAAGTGCATCTCGAAGATTGACCGATAACCAAAAAAGTAATTATGTCGTTAAGTAGCAATAAAATGACTGTTTTCAAATTAAAAATTATTCTACGTCCTATTCCAGGACATTGTTTGTCCGTTTGCTAAATTCAATTCAAATCCATTTAGCCGTTTGAGTATGAAGGAGTAACAAACGAACACAAAAAAAACCTTCCCCCTCATAATATTAGCTACTTGCCTAGCCACAGAACCTGTTGAAGTTCTCTACTTGAGCCGATTAGAAAAGATAACTGTTTGATAAGGTAAACAGTTACTAATTTGACTAAATGTGAATTATTTATTGTTATAAATAATTATAGTTAGATATCAGATAATAATTATAATCTTTGGAATGATAGATATCAAAATCAAAAGATTAAAAGGCCTACTTAATTCGTTTTGGTAATTGAACTGATTTCCAATGTGATATTCAGGTATATACTTTTTTATCGATTAAACGGCATATTCAGACTTATAATGATCCTACTAGGCGTGACTTTTCTTTGGGAGAGAGAATGGGACGCATACAATAAACCGTTCAATGTTTACGTGGAGCTAGCGAGGTAGATCATCTTTCTGATGGCTTTAACCCGAGAATCTTTAAGTCTAGAGTGAATAGGTTACTTCTAGGTAAGTGCACGGCATTGTCGACCGCATCATCACTTTCCATCAGGTGAGACAGCGGTCAAGCATAAACGAATCAATGAAAAAAAAGATTGCCGGTTGGCGGATGTCACGTATCTCCAAACTACTAATTAATGAACATGACAGTTCCCTGTATTATTTTAGAGAGCAGTGCCGATTAAATAATTATAGAAAGCAAAATACCTGCCTGGGTTTGCTCCCACGACTCGTAAATCGGAGCCGTTACTGCGGGACCATCATCAACCGCTCCATAACTATTAAACAGTAGTGATCTAATGTAAAACAGGCAGGACTAAAACAATTTACTCAATTAGCATAGTATAGCATCGGCCTTATAATGTTCCCAAGGCTGGGACTCAGGCGAGAGACTCGGAAGAGACTCAGAAAAGGGAATGCCGTAAGCCACCACGCGGGCCCACTGCGGGTTGGAAGATGTCACATGTCCTCGAGTTTTTGTTACTAAAATATGCCAGTTTCCTCGCTATGTTTTCTTTTACCGTTTTGAGAGCAGTAGTGATGAAATAAATTACACAAAGTAATTCGCCTGGCTGAGTTAGAATCCGCGACCTACAATTCGTAAGTCAGTACCTTTACCACTGAGTCACCACTGCTCTTTATACTCAATGGCTTATTAGTATTCCAGCCTTTCTTAAAAAGAATCCAAGTTAAAACCAAAATAATAAAACGTAGAATAATCTAATACGGCACCCGAAACTTTTTCCTCCAACTTCGGTAAGTAACATCATCTGGCAAACTCGATTCCACGTCGCCAAACTCGTCGAAGTGAAGTAGAATAAAGTATTCCCTTCAGAGTCTAAACAAGTTACAGTTTTCTCTTGAAATACTGAAATCAGAAGGCATCGACTTAAAAAAGAGTGTCCGCCAACTCTTCAGAAATATGCTCAGTTTGTTGAAATCCTTTTGATTATATTTTATTACAAGCTGTTGCCATCGGTAATGCCCGTGTAGAAGTAGAAAATTATCCCTAGGGAACACACTTTTGGGCAAAGTATCCTAAATAGTGTCAAATTAGCCTCATAGCAAGGGTCAAAATGATAGCAAAAATCCTACACCCTAGTTAGTGGAAATGGTAGGTTCCTGCACCGGATTTATGAGGCAACAACGCCCGGGTGTCGCCACTGTGTGTACCGCCCTCAGGACACGGTCGAGCACACGGTAGAACCACCCGCTTCGGAAGAGCATCGCCGTGTCCTCGTGAGGGAGATTGGCGGCGGCAACCTCTCGCGCCGGGCCTTGGCTATGTCCTGAACATGGTCCGCAGCGAGGAGGAGTGGCAGGCGGGCACCTAATTTTGCGAAACAGTAATGCTAGCACAGAAGGAGGGCGACCGCATCAGGCAAACGCAACGGCGCCCTCGCCGCAGCTGCCGCTGCCGCGATTCCGATTCCAATTTCCGGCCACCGTAGGCGCGGGCTTGCGGACGGCGAGAAATGGCTAGCCCGCCGTCTGGTTGCCTGGCAACAGTCCGAGGCGAGCACTGTTCCCACGCGCCTCAAGAAGTTGTCAGCAATCTGTAGGGGCCCAGCAATGTCGAAGCCTTTTGGAAACACGTTTATTGTGCGTACAGTAAGGAAGTGGAATTCCCTACGAGAGTCTGTGTTTCCTGATAGCTGCAACTTAGAGGTTATCATATTTCGTTATATATAGTCAAAAGTTAATAGATTACTTCCTGGTAAGCAAGCTCTATCCACACGGCACAGCTCGGCCACATCATCGCTTGCCATCATGTATGATAGAAGTCAAACGTGAGACTATTTGTAATAACAAAAAGAAATAAAAGTTCGACCCGTGTCCTGAATTTCGCCAAATCCATTTATTTTGACATTTTGATCTTGAACAAGTAACAAACATACACAGAAACTTTAGCGTTATTTAATGTGATCTTATCAAAGGCGAAGTAACTCTATTACAGAGCTATGTTAGATAGAAGTGTACTCGCTCTTTTGAATGTTCCATGAATAAAACATACGGTTTTTGAAATATTCGTAGTCGAACTGCGAAGAATTTACATGCGATGGAAAGTCGCATGTAACATAGAGCGATATCTTGCTGAGATACTGAAGGTAACGTTAAAATGTTTATCTTTTGCCAAGCTAGAGTCGAGCTGAGAAAATAAGTTTATGTACGAGAAAACATTGCCATATTTTCCAATATGGCGATAGAAAAATAAAGTGTAGTGCGTACAGTACGAACGTCGGATCTTGGCGAGTTTGAAATTAGGCTATGCGAATTTTAGCGCTTGAAAACTCTTACAAAAATAAAGATTAAAAAAAAATGCCAATAAAAGTTTTTAACAGCAATTCTAACTGCAAATTGCACGTTTAAACAATTCGGACAAAGTATTAGCTGTGAAATGTATTGTTACGAACGTGAGTAATCAAATGCCGGTTTACTAAGAGAGAGATTTATTTTCCACAAACAAAACACCAATTTAGTCCAATCGCCAATAAACCACTTCGTAATGCACTCTAGAGATCCGTAATAATATCGCTTAGGTCGTCGTATGGATGAAACAATCTTCACTTGACTTGGATAGTTCGCACTCGTTCGCAGTCGAAATCAAACTGACTCCCGTCCGGCCAGTGAACACGTATTTATACTCAGAGCCAAGAAAATTCTAGATAACGAAGGTTCGAGGCCACACCAGAACAAAAGAAACCGTTTCCGCGAAGCAATAAATCATTTTTATTACGAGTAGGTAGGTAGGTACCTACCCCACGACTCATACGAACTTCGACTCTATAGTAAAAGACAGAAGGTACAAATTCCTTTACCAGGTTACTTAAGTACCTACAAAAGTTCTCAGAATTATTGAGTACCTACTTATACGTGTCCGATTTTTCTAGAATTTGCTAGGCCCTGGTACGTACTTCTATTCTGGAGGTTTCGACTAGCAATGCGTTTTAATTATTCGGTGATACTCTCAACTTTGTCGAAGAAACGACGTGTTCTATTTTTACGGCGTAACAGTATAGCTAATATTTTGTTCGTATTTTCGTATTTGACGTCAAAATTGTTCTCTGGACGCTCGCGGGTAGAGCGTCCAGAGAACAATTTTGACGTCAAATGCAAATAGCTGCAGAGAAGTCTAAAGTATTTCCGCAATTTTTCTCAATTTTATTTCAGAATTCGAACGAAACCTAAAGTTTCATTCCAGGTTCAAGATTTAGAAAAAAACCTTTAAAAAATGAGTCAAGTGTATATTGTACGCGGTGCATTATTACTACTTTTAGTACTCGCTACAGACATTACTGCCGGCAGCGCCAAAATGGCGAATAACAAATAGAGACAATTGCACTTTGACAGTCTCCAATTACACAGGTTAAATGAATAGAGATCGGTGATCGTACCCCAATTTTAGGGTCTGACTGGACCTGGCTTTCCACCATGTTAGAACTTTACTGACGAATCATTATATAGTAGGTGTTAAACAAAGTTGCTTATCGCTGTCCCTATGTAGATATGCTTAGATCTTTAAAAGTACGCGAGGGATGCGGTTTTTTTTTATAGATAGAGTGATTCAAGAGAAAGGTTTATGTGTGTCATACATCTATACTAATATAATAAAGAGGTAATGTTTGTTTTTTTGTTTGTAGGAGGTAATCTCTGGAACTACTGGTCCGATTGGAAAAAAATTAGCAACAATAGGTAGAAAGCTGCTTTAGGTACTCCTGAGTGACATAGGCTATATTTTATGTACGCGGGCGAAGCCGCTGACAAAATCTAGTGCATAATATAAATTCAATATCAGTATCCGTGCGAAGCTGGGGCGAGTCGCTAGTTAATAAATAAGCAAAACATATTTCTCCTCACCAACAACGTCACCGCTATCACAATTTAATAAATAAGAAGTATACAACCATCAGCTATGTAGATGCGACTAAGAATTTCAATATAGGCACGAAATGCCTCACACGCAGTGAACCATGTGCCTCTCTGCCGCAGGCTCTGTGCCTTATGCAGCACAACAATAAAGGCGATAATACGCGAGCACAATATAGCGTGCCCACCAGCGCTTGTGGATCCAATATCTAATGGCGACGACGTGCGTGAGTCCCATGTTATAAGTGCTGTAAAATAAACTTAACACTGTGTTGCTGATAGGCATTTGCCAAAGGATTGTAAATTTAGTTGAAGGTTTAAATTCAAAGCTATTAGGTACTTACACTGTGCAGGAGAGGAGTCTTGAAGAGGGGCTGGAGAGCAGCCGATACCGAGAGGACACGGTAGAGATGTGTGAAAGACCGACGGTGCGTAGTGTAGCATGCACACCTTGGTGATGTCAGCAAAACCGTGGGGGACCATCAAGGCCGATACCTACAAGAGTCACGAAGACTTTTGGAAAGGAAACCGTGGCCCTAAAAAACATAAAGAAACTGAAGGATACAGGTGTAGTTTTAGTCACATAAAATCTGACACACCGTCTCGCCTTACCCTAGAGGTGGGAGAAGTCGTTTTCTTTTCTTATTGATACCTACAGTAATTTTATTATAATTTTCCTAAAATAATTCATCATCAACCTAGGGTAAGTCCCGGTTGCTACCTTGGCTTTCACCTCGGTGCCCGGGGTCCGCTTTCCTGCCTAGACTAGATTTCCTAAAATAATTGTTACAATATATTGATAGATATTAGCCGGCAATGGTTTGTGTGAAAAAGAAACCGTCGAGCCCCGAAATGAAGGCAAAAAAGTAGCTGAAGCAAGAACTGCTCCTTGTTTCTGCTTGTTTTTTGCGAGCTAGCCATTGCCCGCCGTCCGCAAACCCGAACCACGCGTCTAGCAGGTCATACTTTCGCTGAGGCAGTCAAATAGTGTAAATTCATGCAATCTATCACATCATCACCATCATTTCATCCGAATGACGTCCACTGTTGGACGAACGCCTCCCCCAAGTACAAACCACAACTAACAGTATTATGAGCCTCACTTCCACCGAATTCCCGTGACCCTCACCAACCAGATAATAGGTCCACCTTGTGGGAGGCTTCCCACAGTGCTGCGTGTTCCGGCACGCGGTCGCCGCTCCAGAACATTTCGGTCCTATTGATCAATCGTTCCCAATTTCTTGTTTATGTTTGTCAGTTTAATAGCATTCGTTGCGTGTTTTATATTGTCGAGTAGATCCTTTTTAGGGTTCCGTAGTCAACATGGAACCCTTATAGTTTCGCCATGTCTGTCTGTCTGTCCGTCCGCGGATAATCTCAGCGACCGTTAGCACTAGGACGCTGAAAATTAATATGTATATCAACCACCCCGACACGTATAGTGGGAAGTGTTTTTTTTTCATTATGTATATCTACCATAACGTGTGATATATTGTTGGATCGGTATTTAAAAATGATTAAGGGACCCGTAAAATATTTTTTTGATAATGTAAATATTTTCGGAAACAATCGCTCCAAAAGTTTAAAAAAATGAAGCGCCCCCACCCCCCTTCTAACTTTTGAACCATAAGTTTGGAAAATATGAAAAAAATCTCAAAAGTATAACTTAAAATAAACTTTCAAGGAAAATAATTTTAAACTTGATAGGATGAACAGTTTTTGAAAAAAAAAAAATACGTTCTGAACTAATTTTGTAATTTAACCGTACATGCAACTTTTTTACATATTTCATTATCCTGAGCGTATTTTCTTTCATATAAGAATACAAAAAGATTAAAATTGGTTCACGCAATCCAAAATTACCACCGGGCACTGCGCCATCTCGCGGGAAATTAGGTTACTAATTTTTACATAGGCTACTGGGTTCTGTTACATTGTGAGAGATTTGTGACGGACGGGAAACTACGGAACCCTACACTGAGCGTGGTCAGAAACGCTCTTGACCGATTTATTTAAAGATATCGGAGAAAGAGATCGACTTTGTCTTATCTCGAAATATCCAACAACAACTTTACAACAGGTATCTCAGGCCTTCGTCAGCCGCACAAATATTCGCACATACTTAATAGTTTTTAGGGTTCCGGAACTCAAAAGAAAAAACATATCACTTATATAGGGTTGCCATCTCTAAAATTTGGAAAACAGGACAAGACGCGTGAAAACCCCGAATTTTAGAGTCCGAAAGCCGGACATATCAACGAGATCTTTTAAATCTTTTTAATCGTGGTGTGCGAGCATAGTGTGTGTTCCCAATTGAAACTTTTTTATATAGTTAAACCTTTTTAGTTATTTTTCTGTAAATATTTTAAAAACTAAGAATAAAACAATTGTAGTTCTTTGTTGTCAATTGCATGGTGTGGTTTGCTTTTCTCCTCATCCTAAAATTCCTTGTCTCCCAGAGCCATCCAATAACATTTTGGTCCTTCTCCCACGTTTACCGGTAAGAAATACAGTTTAAAATTTCGTATGGTGGAGACAAGGAGTCAAGCAAAAGCTCGAGAGGAGGAAGCAAATCACCAAAACAACATGACTGAACCACCAGTAGTGCGCGGTAATCGCTCCACGAGTTCCAGGACGTCACGATCGTCAGCAACAATCCGTGCCCAAAAGTTGGCCTTACAAGCGGCACATATTCGGAAGGTTGCTGAGGCTGAACGTGTGGCTGCGGCGGCGGCGGCAGCAGCTGCAGCAGCGAACTCGGAGCGAGAGGCTGCTAACCTAGAACTGCAGGCTCAGCTTGCAGCTTTAGAAGCAGATAGTCGAGGGAGTCGCAGGAGCTCTTTATCGTCGGAACGGCAAGTACAACAGTGGTTAGTGTCATCCGATAAGGTAATGCCAGACATTCAGGTAGAACCTATAGCACACTGTTCTACGGCTTGCCTTGAAAGCTTTGAAGACGCAGAATGTCGCCAAGACACATCATGTGGCAGAAAAAGCCCAAAAGGGTTGCACTCGGGTACTACCACAGCGAACATTCCAGTCCCCAATTGTCTTCAACTAAGTGGTAACGTTTGTGGTGGAAGGAGCGTGTTAGGGCCAAACCTATCTGCTACCACAGCGTTACAGCCACAGTTTCCAATCCCCGATAGTACGCAAGAACCTGCTTCTAATTTTACTAAAAATAAACAACAACCTTCTGATATAACTTTATTAGCACAGGCAATTACGACGTCGATAGCAAAGATCAGTGGAGGTTCGACAATAAAGAATAGCGATGGGCGCCTCCCTGTCTTCGACGGTAAGTCTTTGGACTGGCTCGCCTTCAAGCGAGTCTACGAAGACACAAAGTCTTCCTTCTCCGCTTCCGAGAACCTAGCACGGATCAACCTTGCACTTCGTGGAATAGCTCGTGAAACGGTAGCGGTGCTCCTGGTTTCTGCGCGTGATCCTGTGGAGGTAATGGACGCTTTGAAGCTTAGGTTCGGTCGCCCCGAATTTATTGTTTTGCAGGAAATAGCTTCCATACGGTCGTGGCCTAAATTAAATTCCTTAGATTGTGATGATCTCAACAAATTCACCTGCAAGGTAAGAAACTCAGTTGAAGTTATGAGGCTCTTAGGTCAGAAAAGTTACTTAGATTCTCCAGAGCTATTTCAAACCATTCTAGGTAAACTGAACCCTTTACTGCGAAACAAATGGACGGATTTTGCCATAGTTAACTTCTCACAACAGGGGAATACCATGCTTGAGCTGTTAGTATTATTTTTGACTCGCGAAGTCGAAAAGCAGCTCAAGTTTGGCTTAATATCGGAACCCTCAATAGTTGTTAAAAAGTACGAGAAAGTACATTCCGTATCATTTTCAGACGGTTCTCAAAATATTTCTAAGACCTCATCACCTTTTTCGGCAAATAAAAACCACGCAAATTCAATTAAAACTGAAATTAAACCCTGTCCTATATGTAAACATAAACATAATTTAGCTGAATGTAACAATTTTATGACATTATCTGTCAGTGACCGATGGCAGTTTGTAAAAGAAAATAAGTTATGTCATAAATGTCTTAAAAAAGGTTCACATAGTTATAAGTTTTGCAAAAATAAGAAAGAGGTTTGCAATGTGACCGGTTGTAATTTCAAACATCATAAACTTTTGCACGACAGTGACATACATTTACAAGGTCATAGGGATTTAGAAAACGAACTAGACTGCGAAAATACCGAAACATCGTCCGATAATCAGGCAAAAGTGTCCGATAAACAACCTGTAGAGGTAATAGCGTACACCTCTTCCGACGAAAACTATATTCACATGAGACCTTTGTTAAAAATCGTTGCCGTTACGATTTCGGGACCGCTACGTAGTGTTGATACGTTTGCTTTGTTAGATGATGGCGCCACTGCTACTTTCATTGATTCCCAGTTATGCAAAGAAATTGGTGTGGCGGGACCTGAATCAAACGTTCGTCTTGACTGCGTTGGTGGTTTAGGAAAAGAGGTCAAGATTCAGTTTGTGGACTTTGACATCAAAGGTTCACAATGTACAGACACGTTCACCATTCGTAAGGCTCGGGCGATCAGTAGTTTAGGGTTATCCAAACAGACTATTCGAACTGAAAGCATCCAACAATTCCCCCACTTGCGAGACTTAAGTGACGTTCTTTGCTATAAGGATGGAGAGCCTAAAGTAATTATCGGCATCGATAACTGGCATCTTACAATTCCCAAATCAATTCGGAAAGGCAACAGGTCTCAACCAGTCGCAATAAACACTAGTCTAGGTTGGGTTTTATTTGGTTTTGAGTCTAGTAGGACGAAGGCTATTGACACAATCAATCATGTTAGTACTTCCAGTGAGGATAATGATCTGAATACACTTATCCAAAATTATTACAAACTAGATTCTCTTGGAATTACTAAAAGAGAGTGTCGTAGCGATAGTGACACTAAAGCGATCAAGATCCTTGAAGCTACTACCCGTCATTTACCTGATAATTCGTATGAAGTTGCTCTTCCTTGGAAGGACGAGCAATTTGAAGCTCCAAATAGTTTTGGCCTGGCTATGTCAAGGTTCAAAAGCTTGGAGAGAAAAATGCTCAAAGACCCGGCCTATGCTGAATTGTATAAATTAAACATGCAATCAACGTTTGACAAAAAATATGCAGAAGGTCCTGTAAGCAGCCATTCGTCCAGCACTAAATGTTGGTATTTACCGCACTTTGGCGTTACAAATTCCAACAATCCAGGTAAGCTGCGCATAGTTTACGACGCGGCGGCAAAGTCAAACGGGGTGAGCTTAAATTCCATGCTTCTTACTGGACCTGACCTGCTTAACTCTATAATCGACATTCTTTTTCGTTTTCGCGAAGGAAGAGTCGGGCTCTCTGGCGATATAGAAGAAATGTTTCCTCAGGTGAAAATACGCGAGGCAGACAGGGATGCCCAACGCTTTCTTTGGCGAAATTCACCTGAAGAACCAATTCAAATATATAGGATGTCGTCAATGATATTCGGTGCCGCTTCTAGCCCTTTTGTGTCCCAATACATAAAAAATAAAAACGCCACTGAATACATTAATGACTTTCCAGAAGCTGTAAATGCTATTCTCCATAGCCATTATATGGATGATTGCATTGTTTCAGTAGATTCAGTAGCCAAAGCAGCACGCCTTGCTGCTGATATTGTTACAATTCATAAAAAGGCTCATTTTAAAATGAGATCTTGGGTGTCGAATGACCCGGCAGCCCTAGCTCTCGTTCCAAGAGAAAACTTATTAGATCCATCTTTAGGTAATGTAAATGTTGATATGGGTAAAATAGATAAGTCTGTTAGAACTCTTGGTTTAGTGTGGCAGCCCGGTGAGGACTGTCTTAGTTTTGAAGTTAAAGGCTTGATCGGTAAATCCATATCCGATAGTTTTACAAAACGTGAAGCTCTTTCTTTATTGATGTGCGTGTATGATCCACTAGGTTTTTTAGCTCCACTCGTGGTGAGGGCCAAGATCATGTTTCAAAATATATGGCGTAAAGTAGCTGATTGGGACCAACAACTCACTCAAGCTGACTCATCGGCTTGGAAAGAATGGCACGCAGTTTGTCTTAATTCCATTTCTAATTTAAAAATTCCTCGTCGATATAATTTGAGCGAGTTTGATACAGCACAGAGAGAACTTCATGTCTTTTGTGATGCTAGCGAGTCCGCGTATGCATCTGTAGCGTATTGGCGTTTGTTGTTACCGAATAATACCATCACAGTAGTACTGATTGGTAGTAAAGTCAGAGTAGCTCCATTAAAACCCTCCTCCATAGCACGTTTAGAACTTCAAGGAGCTTTGGTAGCCGCTCGACTTGCCGACACTATTTGCAACGCTCATACGTTTAAACCGGATAGACGAGTTTTCTGGTGTGACTCCATGAATGTCTTAGGTTGGCTGCGAAATGACGCTCGTAAATTCAAGCCTTTTGTGGCCAACCGTATTGGAGAAATTTTAGAACTCTCAAGTGTCGGAGAATGGCGCTGGGTTCCTACCGAAATGAATGTTGCTGATGATGCGACACGTTTAGATAAAAAGCCCCTAAATATGGAGTCACGCTGGTTTACTGGTCCTAATTTTTTACTATCAGATCAGTGGCCCGTAGAACCAATGGTCACAATACCGAATGCTGATCAGGTAGAGCTGAAACCAAGGCACAGAGTCATATGTCATACAATATCCGATGAACCATTTCATCCCTTATCTCCCATTTCAGCTAGCCCATTGCGTATCAGTAAATGGTTATGTCTCGTCCGAGCCACTGCTCTAGCTCATTTATTTGCACGTAAGCTTCTTAACATTTGCCGTAGAGTAGGTAACACAAAACTAACTCCTCTTGACTTGTCAGCGGTTGACTTACAATCAGCAGAGAGTCATGTACTATGGCAAAGCCAGATAGACTGCTTCGAAACAGAGATTGTTTGTATAAAAACAGCGACTTCCCTGCCACGCTCCAGCAGATTATTGAACTTGTCTCCTACCATCGGCGAGGATAACCTACTTCGATTATCAGGACGGATCACTGCTGCTACTGGAGTCTCGAGTCAAACCAAGTCTCCAATCATATTAGATGGAAAACACCCAACAGTACGCCTCTTAGTGTTACGTTATCATCAGAAAGCCGCTCATGCTAACACAGAAACAGTCGTGAATGAACTTCGTCAAGTTTACTGGATAATACATTTAAGAAGCACAGTTCGGTCAGTCGCTAATCATTGTTTATTCTGTCGACAACGAAAGGCTACGCCATACAATCCGCCTATGGGAAAACTTCCAACAGCAAGATTAGCCCACAATGAAAGACCTTTCTCCTATACAGGTCTGGACTACTTTGGCCCCATCCAAGTTACCATCGGGCGCAGACACGAGAAACGGTATGTCGCTCTCTACACATGCTTGGTAATCAGAGCGGTTCATCTTGAAGTTGTTCACAGCCTCTCCACCGACGCGGCGGTAATGAGTTTGAGAAGATTTATCGCACGGCGCGGTTGTCCTCGTCAGATGTACTCGGACAATGGCACAGCCTTTGTGGGTCTTAACCGAGAACTGAAGAAACTGTACGGTAGCCAAGTTTCCTCTTTTGCTACAAATGAAGCTATTGAATGGAATTTTATCCCACCAGCAGCGCCGTTCATGGGCGGAGCATGGGAGCGTTTGGTGCGAAGTATAAAGACTGTGCTAAAGGTGACACTAAAAGAAAAATCGCCATCAGAAGAGGTTCTGACAACACTCCTTGTTGAAGCGGAGGCGATCGTTAATAGCAGACCACTCACGCACGTTTCTCCCGATCCAGATTACCCGGAAGCGTTAACACCTAGCCACTTTTTAATCGGTACCTCATCGGGAAGGAACATTCCGGCGAACTCAAGTGAAAGAGATCTGCACGGCAGAATTTCCTGGCGGAAGGCCGTTCAATTGGCAGATCAATTCTGGCGTCGTTGGGTGTTAGAATACTTGCCGCAACTACATTTATCTAGAG
The DNA here is from genome assembly GCA_029852875.1 of Mythimna loreyi. NCBI lineage: Eukaryota > Metazoa > Arthropoda > Insecta > Lepidoptera > Noctuidae > Mythimna > Mythimna loreyi. The sequence continues at coordinate 892,827 of CM056790.1, forward strand.
GTGCCGGACAACGACCTGACATTAAAATTGGAGATGTGGTGATCATTGTCGACAACAATCTCCCACGAGGTGTGTGGCCTAAAGGCCGAATTGAAAAAGTGTACCGTGGCAGGGACGGAGTGGCAAGAGTGGCCGATGTGCTGACAGCAGCAGGAATTTTTAAGAGGCCGCTTAAAAAGCTAGTACATTTATAAGGAACACTCTTATTGTCTTTAAAAAAAAAATGGGCGGATGTTCCCAATTGAAACTTTTTTATATAGTTAAACCTTTTTAGTTATTTTTCTGTAAATATTTTAAAAACTAAGAATAAAACAATTGTAGTTCTTTGTTGTCAATTGCATGGTGTGGTTTGCTTTTCTCATCATCCTAAAATTCCTTGTCTCCCAGAGCCATCCAATAACAGTGTGTCTCGCGGGCGGCCCAAATTTTTTAATTAAGTAATTTTTTTTTTTTAAGTCGTTATATAAATGAAACCTTCCCCGGACGCTCCCCGGATGACCTCTAAACTAGGACAAATCCGGGGAAACCCGGACGGATGGCAACCCTACACTTATAAGATCACATTGTTGACGGATAGACGGACCCGTCTGTTGAAACATAAAATCAGTCATCTGTCATGGAAACCTACTGCGGCCATTGCGAATGTGAAATGGTACCTAAGCTTCTCCCCGAAACGAAGGCAAAGAATGGACAGGTGTGGTTTTTAGTCAATAAAAGTCAATACTATCACCTGCTCCAACCAAGGGCACGAAAATGTCATTGGATGATTTTCTCACCGAAAACAAAAACTTATATTCCTTCAGTTGCCTTTAGTGTTTTTGAACCACGAGTATCCCTGTCATATTTTTCTCCATGGCCCTTATCTGGATCTATCATAATAGGACGAGAAGACGGCAAGCTACTGAAATGCTCGACGCGCGGAGCGCTTGTTGCCACGGCGGCTGGAGCGTGAGGATGAAATGTATTACTGCTTCGCAAAAGAATACGTCCGCATCCTATGTCCTCTCGCTCCGGACCATGGCCTGGACCAGGGCGCGAGGCGACAAATTATAATCCGTTGATACCTAAACAGATAAATAAATCTGAACGAAACATATGCCACTATCGTATTTTTAATCCTTATTTATGCTATCGGTTTTAATCACACAACAAAGAATAATCTCCAATAAGATGCAAAAAAAATCGAAGTTTTAGCAACATCCCTCCATCTATGAACCAATGAACGACCGATCGATGAAGATCAATTTTCAAAAGTGATTTATCCTACATGACACAAGATGGCGCTGTACAACGGTTACTAGATTTTCCTGTTTGCTGTTACCTATTATAATTTTGCGCAATGACCTATTTAAATAATAGTTTATTTTTATTTAAATAACAAAGGTAAATACTATTATTTCAACAATGATTGGTTACTTTATGTATAAAAAATACTATATAGTTTTTTGTTTTTTTACGATTGGCCAGATTTGACATTTATAAACTTTTTACTGGCCAGAAAGAAATAGAGTGGACCCTGTTCTGATTTTTGGTAAGATTCGATTTTAAAATCGATTTAAACAAAACCAAATTGTGTTTGAAAGTAGGCACTTATACTTGCAATTCTGGTACTAAGGAAGATATCTTATTCCTGAATATTTATTTATATTGCACAGTTATAATCGTGATTACGATTCGAGTATTGAGAATAAATACCTTTTTTTTTCATATAACCAGAAAAAAGAATTTGAATAGGTACTGGATTCATATAAGACGAGTTATTTCTGATTGTGACCACTTGTGGCATACGAGGCTAGTAAAAGTGCAGAAGGACTTTCTAATGTTCAAATGTTAACTTCCGTGAGCCAATTTTATTCGCTAGGCTGAAATTGCGACAATATTTGCTGTAAAGCATTAGACATGACTTGTTACAATTCTAGGCTTTATATCTAAAGTTGTGAGGAAGTGCAAGATAACTATAAGTAAAATCTATATAGGATGTGTGTCTTAAGATTTTTTAGAACTCCATAGATTTTGTCAATAGATCTGTTGTTATCATTGCATAAGCATCCATATTGCGTCAGTAATGCGACGCGGCATGAACCGTGATGAGTGCGTGTGGCACGTATGATGGCGGTGCGACGTGGCGGGAAGCCTGCGCCCGTCACCCCGCGTTATCTCGTTAGCACGTCGGTGTCTGCGGGCGGCCACTGCGGCGCGCCCTCGCCTCGACCGCGAACTAGGGCATCGGGGTGATCGGGAGCAGCCGAGCAGCCACCGCGCGCCGCAGCCCGAGGCGTGAGACGCCGCCGCCGGCCGCCACTCGCTGCTCGCCACTCGCTCCGCGGACGCCGCTAGCGCCCGCAGTGACGCATTGCAGGTGCGCGACGGCCAATCGGCGCGCGCCGAACGCCAGTCCACGCCGCCGCACCAGCCCGATATAAAACCGACTATCCTTTGCGGATCAAATTTAATCCTGTGTCGTGCGTCCCGAGACATGGACTTGGACGTCCGAGTGATAAAGTTTTGAAACGAAACGATTGTAGCGTAGTGTTAAAAACTATTCCGAGCGTCGGAAAACGGATATGAAAATACGGTGAATCGAATAGTCGATTCGGAACGATTCGTGACCGAGCACGAAGCGAATCGCGGTCGCGAGTTTCCCGGCGCGGCCGCTCGCGCGAGTGAGGGCGGCAGTATCGTTTCAACCGTCGATCCGTGCGGTCGCTTTTGCGGCGTAGTCTGTGATTTTTTTAGTGTAGCTCCTGATAATCCAAGTTAATCTACAATGGTGAGTGATATTTCTGCTGAAAGGTGTCGGAAGTGCATTCAGGGGATCGTCCTGAATACGTTTCAGGGTATATTTCTGGGATGTGGTGCATCGGTGTTTATAGTGATGACGGGCCTCCATTATATTATTGTGATGGCCGTTTTTTACCGCATTGCGGATCGGCAACGAAGCCAAAGTCTTGATCAGGATGCAGGACCAATGATCACAGATATTTAGGAAGGATCGCGAGTGTTTCGGGATTTCTAAACTTTATAAACGACCGTTAGAATGGCTCGAGAAACATCCGTCGCCATAGTTTCGTAGGTGGTGCCGGCTAAATGACGTTAGTTTTGGTTGATGCCGGCCGTCTGTGACGCTCTAATATGGCGTTCGAGATTTAGTACAAAGAAAACAAGTGGTTTAGTGCGTTGTTTCGATTTTGGGAGGCATAGTCGCGCCCTGTTGACGGTGGATCGATCGGCCGGGCGCAACTGTCAAACGCCCGTTGACTCATCGCTACGCGCGCTTCTACATTTTTCATACGCAATTCGCTAAACGGGTCGCGTTTCTACGCCGGTCTGGGAGGCTGCGGTTTTAAACAATAGTCATATTGTGTGACACGTAGTGTGTGCGCTCGTCTCGCAGATAGTCGGTGGCTCGGGTTGTGTCGCCATGGTATGTAAATATCGGTGCATCTGGCACAGCTGACTCCAAACCGTCTTGTGTTCGTGATAGACTTTCTCTCAATATTCAAGCAAGGCTAACAGCTTGTGCTAATCAGAATCTGATTCTCATTTGTAGGACTGTCAGTGTTAGGAAGAATGTCTTGGGTGATAAATTGCCTCTCTGAACTCCTCTTATGGTTGATATATTCAATTATGCAAAGGAAGTGCATGATGCTGAACTGAATAATGTTATTAAAGCACCATTTTTGTATGTAGTGGGTATAATTATTGCAAGTCTATCAAATTTAGTTTGACATGATGAGGATAAATATAAAATAAGTTCTGAAATCATTATAATAGCCATATTTTAAATGACAGCTATCTGAGTCCGTTACAAAAAAAAAGTATTGATGTAAGCTCGAAAAAGTTTTACAAATTATGTTTCTGACATTTACCTACCAAACCAGTTATGTAGAATTCCAGTTTTTAACCTTGATAATATTTGGCATAATTAATAACCTTGTTTGTTTTATTTTCTAGTTGATTGGGGTTTTGATAAACTTGTAACATATTATTTATTTTTTTATTCGAGTGAGGATTACTCAAAGAGCTTGTGTAGTGCTTACACGTTACCTACAATTATTCTAAACACCGTGATAACCTTGGTACAGCAACTAGTTGATGGTATTTTTTGCTAGAGAACAATGGTGGTAGTATGTTAATAATACGCTTGCCTACTGATAAGAGATGGCCTGTGGTATTTATAGCCATGATTGCATTGCCTACACCATGGTAGATATCAGCAGGAAAACCAAAGCCTATTAGAATAACACAAAATAAGTTTTAATGATTACCCTAATGTATGTTGAGGATAATAGTGACATAATTTGTGCCTATTTCCTCATTACAATCCATATTCAGAACTGTAATTATAGACTACTGCCTATTGTTGAAGTAGAAATAATTTGTTTTTGTCAATGCAGTTAAAATAATCGAAACGGGTATTCATTTGGATATGGGCGGAGTCGTCGCATGACTAGTTTGAGTGTAGAACTATGTTCTGATGGATGTTGGTAATGGAATGCTTGCGCTGTCTTATTTTTTGTTAAATGCTTCAAAAAAGATAATTATGGCTCATTGGCTGGTTAAGAATTTAGCTGATTGATTTGGCTTGAGTAATTAATTTGATTGAACATGTTGGGTAGGTTGCAATGTTAGTTGCATTTGTACATATAACAGCTAAGCACGGAATAGAAAACCACAGGAGACCTACTGAATGCATTCTTGACATACTACATTTAATTATAAGATTAATCACTTCATTTATCAAGTATTTGTTGATTTCATGAAGAGATTTGTTGCCTTGGCCACATCATAACACAAGTATGTCGGCGTATCCACTTTTCAAATAACAATCGAATTGTAAAGTGGCTGTTGTGTTATCTCAATAACATCGTATTTATTGATAAAAGTGGCAATGCAGTATTTAGTATCTGTGGCGCAAAAGACCGCAGTATGACGCGACGAGGCCGGTCCGGTAATTACACATAATCTCTGGTGTAATCTTATCGCAGCCGATAACCGCGCGCGTTCGTCTACCGTCTCTTTGTATCTGACACTCATTAACAATGGTCGTCAACCAAACTGTACGTCCCTCTAAACTTATTAAAAAAAAAATTACGTAAAAAAAATATTTGTGCTAAAACTTTCAGTCAAAAAAGTGCTTCATCTTTTTCGCCTAAGGTAGATCTTCTAAAAACCGTTTTTGTTGCTTTCAGGCGGATCAACTGACAGAAGAACAGATCGCCGAGTTCAAGGAGGCGTTCTCACTGTTCGACAAAGACGGCGATGGCACCATCACGACCAAAGAGTTGGGAACTGTGATGAGATCCTTAGGACAAAACCCCACAGAAGCCGAGCTTCAAGACATGATCAACGAAGTTGACGCAGACGGTGAGTCCACGCCCTTATCTTTATCTATCGTAATCGCGACAATTCTTCGCATTCCTTGTAACCACTATGTTTCCGCCGCACTAGGCAGGCACTTACATAATTTTGCCAAAACTGTAAATTGATCAATGAATTATTTAGTGTCGACAAAATACGTAATCTAACTTGGCAGCGAAAGTATAAGTTTCGTTTCCGTTTACCTTAATTGAAACGAAAAATACGTGTTACGATAAGATTAGATAGACGAATAAAAAACATTTTTGGTAAAAACCAAATTGAATAATGATTGTGGAGAAAATTAATTGATGTGTGAAAAGAATACATAATTACTGATGACAAGATTATCGAAAGCGGTCCAAAAATAATCCGATAAATCAAAACAAGTCGATAAGATTTAAATATTTAGGTATCTATTTAATTAGTATCGGAATAACTACTGCAGTGTTGGTCTGGCGGTTAGCAGTTATGAATTCGATTTTTAACGGTATTCCTCGATATTTGTACCTACCTAATCGATAACCAGAATTACCGTCTACCCTCATATTGTCGAGAAATGTTTAGGTATGGAACATTATTATAGAAAGTCATAAAGTTAGGTGTACTTTATGACCTCCCATGAGAACAATAACTGAATAATGTCGTCGTTTCCCCCAGCTTGAATTTGCCATAAAATACTAGTTTTATTTGTATGCGGGTACCAAGTTGTTTATTGTCACGTTCAAAATAACGCGTTTTCAACTCGATACGCTAATTAAGTGTTAGCATGGAACAGCATACTTGTTTACCTCAAAAAGCCGTTAAAACTATTTTTTCTTACCTATTATGCCTTTGAAACCAGTTATTGAAAGTTTTATAAGGATTTTTTCCTTAAACTATGCGGATAAAGTTTGTCATTTTAATAACGGACGTACGCAAAGCGAAAATTGGCGTCGGGTCTTCTTTTTTCGTACCGATGTTAAACTCGTTAAACTGTTGGGGCCCTGTAGGTGGCTACGTTAACTGCAGCATCGGTGGCACTAATTACATCCTCCATAGTGCAGGCGTATGGTCACTTACGGCACTCCAGCAACTGGCTCATGTTTTGAACAGAAGCACACTCACATTGAGGCGTCGGTTTTTTTTTAACAAAATACCTGTTACCACAAATCCATAAGTAGTATTTTCCTCTCATAGCAACATTAAGTATGGTACAGTTATTTCGCTATCGATGAATGCAGGCACGTAGGTACTCAAATTAAGGTCGCCGATACCTATTGTGATTCATTACAAATGTAATAAATTTCATATCGCACTTGATGTAATCGATATTATTATCGTCTAAGGTATTATGGCGTCGATAAGAACCATGCCTGAATATCTAATTATTACAAGTCCTTTGGAATGTGCTATGTCCCTAGTTGTCGATTTTAAACCTTTTACGGCGGTCATAACATTAATTGACTGAGTAAATGCACATAAAAATGTAAGGGCTCACGCCTGATCTGTTTATGAAAACAATTTTTATGGTTGTAGTTAGCGAGTAAATGTTTTTGCTGCGAGCCACGATAAGTTGGTGGCGAATGTGGCTTGATAATACCGATGTTGATTGTTGATATTGGCTTGTGGACTTTATGCCGTGATATTGCGAAATATTTAGCGTAAGATTGGTCGAAATATATCGCCAATCTTTCCCATAAAAATCCATATGAAATGGATTTGATCTCCCCACAATATGTTCGCCTGCACCGGCCTCGTTTCCAGCTTGTGTGTCTGTTATACTTCACCGCTAATGAGCTACTTCAGCAGAGCTCAAAAAACAAGCTTCCGCGCAATTCAGGTGTTTACATTTCAGAACATTAGTTATAACAGTTATAAGTTAATCCATAGTGCGCGCGCACCATAAAAACATTATCACCACGTACTTACGTAGGCTAGGTTTACATAGCACTTTATCAGCGGCCGCGTGTGTGTGTGTGTGTTTAGCACACAGCGCTGAGCAAACACGTGATGTTTGTTTAATATTGTCGCTAAAATATTATACAATTTAAGAGCTGTAAATGTTGATTGAGAATGTCCTTTGGTACATTAATATTAATTTCCTGCCTAATAAAATGCGTGTCTTTTTAACGCTTTCAACGCCACAGTCTGATATACAGTGTGTGACAAATCAATTTCGAGTCTGCGCCGCCACTGTCTGATATACGAGACAAATAAAATTGAAAAAGATTGAAATAATTTCAATTTTGATGTCAAAATACGTAGTTTACGATATGAGTATTAGTTTTTGGGCTATGGCGTTTGATGAGATTTTATTTATAATGATCAATAGTTTGACTTCTGAAAAAAGAACCTTGGACATTACCAAGATTCTTATTCACTACTTGAAACATCAATAATCCATGTAAACTGGTTCAAATCACGTGGAAACGACACCCGTGGGCCATCTTGGATCATTATAGTTTGATCAAGTCAAGCTCAGTGGCGCTTGGCACACGAAGGGAATGTAATCCGATGTTGTCTATAGATGCTGCCAAACCTTCGATGAATTGATCTCGATTGGTCATGATACGAATCGCACAGAAGGGAGTGGTCAGCCCGGGGGCCATACCCATGACACGTTAACATAACGAGAAAGAGGGATAGAGCTATACACCCTACATAGCTCCTTCCTTTAGCAGGTAAATGGATTGCGTTAAGAGCTTGTCTCCTCAGACTTCAGGTCAGCAGATATCATTGATTTATATCTCAATGGCTGCTGCAACCTTGCCAATAGTTACAATAGTTCTAGCGTCAAATAGGGCCCCAACACAATGCTGTAATTGCGACGCCTTGTCATAAAAGACTACGAGCTCGCATATAACAAGAACTTACGAAGTGATTTGTCGCACAGTGTCTATACCGATGCTTTAGCACAAGAAATTTCATCGCAGAAAACTGCGATACGACATCGCATTACTGCTTTGTATGGTAGCCCTTAGTCTTTTTCTTCAGCTTCGATTCAAACGCAATCGATAACTAAGAATATCTTCAAATATCCCGTAATTTACATGTCGAGGCAACAGGAAAACCACAAAAATAGTTCTGAGAATCTATGGAAAATGAACCCCAGAAGAACACTGAATTCCTTGCTATCATCATAAGATATTACACGAGTAAGACCGGGGGATAACGCCGTCAGCCGTTGAAACCAGAAATGTTTACATTTCAACAGAGACAACGCCTGAACAAACATACCTGATCAAACTAGCGAATCATGTGAGTTTACACAAAGTATTTGAACTGAGCCGAAAAATACGCTATCTAACATAACACCCGCGTTGATAAGGGTGGGAGCATTGTCTTTGTAGCGAAGAGTAACGCACGCGGTATCTCACATGTTTGAATAGGAATTTATTATTCATACAACATTCACATAAAGCATAAGTTGAAAATTGATTTGAGGAATACCACTGCTCGAAGTTCCCATCGCAAGGATGTCGGAAGTATTGTGAGCAATTGCCATTGAAGCATGCACCCTGTAATGTATGCTGCCATTCATATGAACGATTCCTTAGCCGGCGCCTATTGTCAAGCTTCCATCGAGCAAAAGAGTTGGCATAACCCTCATTAGTATGCAAGACGGCCTCCTTTGTGGTTGAAGCAGCCCCACATCCATTCTTATTCGAAACTCGCCTATTTGCATGGGAAATATTAGCGGACTTCCATGGGAAAATGTAATAAAAAAATTGGAGCAGTTCATAACCAAACAAAAGCGTATAAAATGTTCATGAAAACAATAAAAGTGGTTCATTTGAGCGAGCTACCTAAAACTGAAATAACTTCATAAATGTCCGTCGCTGTAATCTGAACTACAATTTAAAAGGCATTAGTCGTAAACTTCTTTAGTGGGTGCCTTAATTTGGCCGTTGGATTACAATGCGGTGACGTCACCGCCCGAGCGATTGGAAACGACACGCTGCCGCTACTTTACAGACTAGAAATTGCTTTTTGTTGTGAAAGTTTCACTCGGCCAATTCGGATGCAGCGCAACGATGACTTTTGTACCTAACTGTTTGTGAATCAACTGTTATTTCGTGCCCACACTATTCAATTCTGGCGTTTTTGTAGCAAGACTAGGAAAAACTTTCACATTCTTTTTCAATTTCATAAAATAAAGTTATAAGCACTATAAACTCAAATATGGCTCAACGAATTGTCATACAGTTTTTACCGAATGAGAAACGTTTAGATGCATAATGATACATGCAAATCGTATAAAACTAAGAATTTCAAAGATTTCTAACACCCGTTTGAGGTGGTGTCCCCCAAGAGCAGTTACACTAGTACAGAATAAAAGAGATAATAAATCATAAATGTAAATAGACAAGCAATAGCACGAATGTTTACGAATTTGGCACACTGTCCTCGTAGGTTTTGCCCGAATGACCCACAGAATGTAAAAAGTGGGCAGACACCGTATTTTGAGGCAAGCACGTCACATGACACTGTTCGTGTGTTTACAAGCCCAGTGCACATCGGCCGGCCCTGACATTTCCCTTATCAAACCGATGTAGCCATATTAATAGATTAATAGTGGTGTCTCGATTAAAAGTCTTCGATATGAAAGCAAAAACGAATCCACAATCGTAATGAACAACTCGTTTTATATCAAAACGTTTCGTTTCCGAACAGATAATTTTATGCGCGATTTGATTTAAATATTTAAACTCGTAAAAAGTTTAATGCTACCACGTAATAACAATTTAGTGCTTCAAGAAGATCACAACATCCTCTCATCAGATTTTAAATATATTCAAATTATATAATGAGACAGTCGGGCAGACTTGTAGAACCAGTTTACAAGTGCGTCGCGCTGGGCACGGTTTGCATGACAAAAGGGCAAGATGCGAAAACTAATTAGCACTACAATTGTGTTCCTTACACGAGTAACACAATACCTCGCTTGTAACTAGACTAGTAATTGTTCACAGAATCTATTCACACCAAGTGCGACGTTGAACAACAGATAGAGGTCCGTGGAGCCACACGCAATGTGACTTGAATGACATTGGAACCGATAAAATGTACCCAATTTATATGTAGGCGCTTGGTTTACTAAGATTTATGTATACGAACCAGCAGAATAAATTGCTTGGATAGAAAATTCATCCCTTGTTTCATGCAAGTATTCTTTCATCGTTATTTTATATTATCTTGTCTCACCCTTGTTTCTGTCAGAGTATAAACTAAAAGAAGGTAAAGCCATCGGCTGCACGACATGGCGCGATGATTACGTAGGTACGAGGGGACCCAATAGCTCCGGTATCGATTGATTTTGGTAACTCTACCTCTCCCTTTTTTATTCCGAAGTATCGGTACTGAAGCATAAAATAGTATTTTCCAACCAATAATGCAAATAGTAGACGAGGTTTTTGTCATACACACAGTAAATTAGGCTCAATTTAAATCCGATACTAAAACATGGTACGTCTACGTACACATAGGTATAATAATTTTATAGCTGCTGATTATTATTATCATTTTCAACGAATATGATATAATATGGCTCATTCATTATCAAGGATATTGTGCTATTTTTCAAAGTAACTGATAGCTACGTAGGTGTAGGTAAAGATAAACTTATCGCCTTATACACAATCAAGATGATTTAGCACAATAATAGTGTAGTCCTATCGTTAAGGATAAAATTCGTGAAAAAACTTCAATTTTCATTCGCCTGCCACCTCTACAGTACTCGTTCCAGAATAAATACTATAATTGCTGTGCGCTAGTGAAGCAAGCGTATTACAACGAAAAAGAAAACATTCTTTACCGCACAAACCGGTCACGTACCTCCATGAATTACCTGGAAGGTTAAAGATCTTAACACTAACGACACAACCAACATTCAGACGTGAGCAAGCATGGAGGCAATCCTTCTAATATCAACAATGCAAAAGCATCCATACACGCCAGTCCGGATGACGTCGACAGAGCCCATATAAAGTTTCCAGCCCAACAATACAATACGGCGCATCCGGGACACCAGCAAATTAATTCTCCGCTAACAAACGGAAGGCCGATAAACGTGGCATGTGTTCCTGCGATATAAAAGCATTATTCATCGTACCCGCAGCACGGTACGAGCCGCTGATGCTCCGACATGAGGCAACTGGACAAATAACGAGTTATTTCGTGGTGTTCACTCAGTTCCCAGAGCCTAAACATCCGACTACCGGCTGGATAAGTAAATACAAACGTTATATTGAGCTTATGATGCTCGATACATAAAACAGTTGCGATTGCTGCCAAAAGACACGAATAATTTAAAAGGAACAGTGCTGCTATACTATATCAAAGTAACAGTTAGAGCACATGAAATCGTTGTGTAGTACACCCACCCCTCTCCGGTCTCGTACCCACATGTCTCGTGGACTAGTATAAATTACTCCAGTTAATTATGTAAGTGGTACATTTAGTTTCGTGTTTTTTTCGTTCCGACACGCAGATGAAGCGTAAATTACAAAAGTCGGTGAAAAATGCGGCGTTACATCGTTTTGTATATTATTACAATTTCATTCACTAGTCGCTAGTCTGAAAATAAAAGTGGAAGAGCTTGGTATCGAGGTATCACAAATTAAAAACCTAAAAAAACACTTAGTTTCGATAAAATGTCCAAACAAACAGTCTCAGTTGATTTAGCTTGCGTGATATCATAAACTAGGCTTGTTCCAACAACGTGTAATGTAACTGCTAAAGGCGGACTATACCAGCAGTAAATTCGAGTAACCAAGATATCACTTGCTGTAAAGCGATTCCAGTTTCACCTCGCCGCAGCGAGAACAACTCTGCTTTTAATCTGCACTATAAAATGATGCTACATAATGCTTGGTAAAGATTATTATGAGCGAAGTATAAGGAACGCTGCAGACACAACATGGCAATTTACCTTTATTCAACCATCCTAGAATATCTAAAACGGTCAAATTAAGTTAAATAAAACAAATTGGCAATCACATGTCGGTGGGTAACATGAATTACTTTTGCTCTTAAGTTTCTATTTAAGTAGTCTCATTTGATTTAGATCAATAAATATAATTTTGGGCAAGCTTCCATCCGTAATGAACGTCGTCTGCCCGCTCTGCAATAATTATTTTAATGTCCGCCGTACTAGTGGTGATTGTTTACATCACCACCGCATATGCCCTTGGCAAATCGACTGGCGTACTAGCACAGTATTCGGTTGTGGGAACACCTTGCTTTAGATCAAAACATTCGTATTTTTAGACCACTTGACCAGCACGATACCAGTTGTTAGCAGATTCAGTTTGTCATACGCCCAGAAACCTACTGTAATGAGACCACACAAATTTGTCACCGTGCACATTTTTGTGAATTTTATCTACGGATTGTGGAATATCGTAAAGACCTTGCACTTGACCGCTTTTGTGCAACAATCAATTGGAGCTATACAATGAATTATTTACGTCAGATAGAAGTGTATGAAGACCAATGTCAAGTGGATAATTTGCATTGGTTACATGACGCGTATCGCGCTGTTTTATCACGATGTGCGGATGCAGAGTCTTCCGGAAAACAAAACGCTAGATCGGCACAGCTTGACAAGTGCGCGTTACACTATTTATTTTCGTCGTTACTACAACAAGAATGTCTCGTATTGGCGGCAAATGTGGTGTAAATTCGCGGTCGGCTTTCAACTTTTTTCTATTGGTATTATCACATCGTAAACACGTGGGCGTCAGCGTGAGTGTTTGCGATGATATCCACAAAGACGCCTTGTCGACCAAGTTTCAACGACCTCTACCTTAGGAATGTTGAAAAGTCGTTTTATAGGATTTCAAGTGCACTCTCCTGCTCGTGGCGATCACGAGTGCACCAGAAATGAAAACAAAATGACGTTCGCAACTTAACAGAGAAACGTGTGCTGTCCATCATTTGATCGATAGTAAGACGACGTTACTAGCACACGTTGCCGGATGAATATTTATAGTACATAGACGAAAAGACAGCAAATCGGAGTAACAGTTCTCTAGTTGGCATGAGGCTTGCTGGTGATGTCACGGACGCCGCGATAAGGAGTCGTTCACTCGTCAGACAGAGATAGCTGCCGCCGAGCGCTTACACTCCGCACACGCTATTTGCGGAACAATGCTAGCGAGCATCAAACTCGAATCTAACCGACGCCGACGCTCCATCGACAGCTGACCACGGCTTGTGTTGCATGCGCAGACGTCTGTCTCCCTCTACACATAATAATCTGCGAAAAGTTAACTCGTAATTACCATCCTTATGGTGATTAATTGCAACCAGTAAACATGATTAGAGTAGCATATTAACTGCTGGGAGGCTGATAACCGGTGCAAACGTAATGTATTATTCTCTACAAATAAAAACACAGAATGATAATGCGCTTAAATAAAATAAACACAGACCCCGTACTCTGTGTTAATTCGCCCCAATTTCTCTTGTTGGCGCTAGTCACACATTACACTTAATGGAGATTTAAAGATCGCATTCCTGCTGGCTATGTAAAGAGTAGTGAGTGTGGTAGCAGGGCGCCGGGTCGTCAGCTGAGAGCGGGGGTGCGATCGATAGCCACACGTGTCGGGGGTAATTGGGCGACGAGCTTCACGCCCGCCGCGCTGAAACGTCGGAAAATATCCCGTCGCTAATCGACGGTAATCCCCGTATTTGCGCTCAATGTTTGGATTAACGTCGCCGTGTTTGCAATCTGGATTTTCCACGTTACGACCCGGTTCTCGTACCACCAACGTTCAGTAAACCGATCGTGTCCCCTCGTTATACAAAGACAATAAAAATGCTAATTCGCAATATAATCATAGGTGGGCTCGACCTCACAGAGCTCCAGTACGTAGACCATTATGATGGCGGCGAACGGCCAATTAGCTCGATTGTATTGTGTCCATACGAAGCGTGTAGCTTCGATTGACCCGATACCTCGACCATTACACTTTTGATTCTATTGAATATCTGTCACATAATCGATTACTATATCAGAGCCATTCGATTGATGTCGCGTTCCCTAGAAAGCTGTGTCATGAGAACTGATTCATTATTTATAACCGCGCTCGTCAGCTCGTTAGCGACCGGTTCGCTTTCAATCGAACCGGCTCGCGTGTCTCCGCCGTGCCCTATGTTTATTAGCGATCATTGCCCATTCGCGACTAACTTGACAATGACATCTGTGCTCGCCGGACACTGGCCCACCTTTGATGTACGGCTCGTAAAACATAAAGACTGCTCACAGCGCATGCGCCTGTTTACCCATCTAATTCGAGTTCACAATAAAAATAGGTTAGGGGCCGGTCAAACAACTCTGCCATCGATTGTACTGCGAACGGTCGCTGCGAACATTTTACATGGAACTCGTCACAGACGGAACACTTTCTCGTCTTACTACGGACCGGCTCAGTTTTTAAACACGAAATGTGATGTGAAAACTACTCGCGTATGTACATAACAATCATGATTGGAATGTATATTGATCGAGTTTTGGATAAACTTGGAGTAACTCAATCTACCTCTGTATCTACAACATAATATGGTCTTGTTTCCCTGACATTGACAACAGAGAAGTATTTAATTTTCTGGTATTTGTAAGGAACGGTCGTATTACATCTATTTTCCATAAATTTTGACAAATCTTTGACATTTATTGACGCTGATACTTAAATTCGATTGTGTAGTACAATAATATAATTGGTCTTCAGAATAAGACGTCAGACATAAACGACCTTTTGTTTCCATTTAATGAAGTGGCTCATAAAATGAAAAATATACGATGGAAAAGAGAAGAATAATAACTACAGAATGATACAATAACACTGCGCTGAGCGTGCCCGTACCGAAAGTTATCTCAATATTTGTTGGATGCATTTGCTCATACATTAATGGTTTCATTGCTATATTTGGTAAAAAATAATGTGGGCGAAAAATAAGCGTTTAATTAGGTTTGCAATGCAGCTATGATGTCATCATCAACGAACATAATATTTGCAGAAGGCTACTCAAACAAGACCTGAAGCACGCTTCGAGAAATATAATCTGTTTAAAAAGTCTCACAGCTTCCTCAAGAAAGCATAAACATACTAAAACAGCATTTTCAGAAGTCGATGAAAAAGCATTTCAAATATGTCTGAAGAAAACTCATAAATACCTTATCTGACTCTTATATTAGTAACACAGCAGCGCACGATACTCTGGCGCATTATTCGCCAGATAAAGAATAACAGAGATGTGATGAAATATAGAGCATACGTGTAATACAAAAACCAAAACGAATGGGAAACATGAAATTTATGGGGCAATGCGTCAGCGAGTGAACTTTCGTCCCATTATTATGTATTTGCGCTTATACTCCGCCATTTATTGTTCTTCCCAAGCGTGTCCACTCAGGATCATTTGTTTTGCTCGTGTTTTTGCGGTTAACTTTGTTTCAACACAGCAATTACCAGCGCACCGTTATTTAGCTTATTTCCTCATATTATCTATCTAACACGTACCTCCCGTTTTATAACTATTCAAAGTGTTAAAGAGGACGTTTCGCGCCAACGGTGCGGCGTGGAAATGTTCTGTCCCGCTGAAATTGTCGCCCGGCTTCTGGTTTGTGTCGCGTAATTGCAACTGTGATATAAATCAAGCAAGATGGCGGATAACTGACGAACGCACAAATCCTCGGCGGCGTGCTACGTTGTTTTGGTGACATAGTCGTCGACATTTGGCTTCACTTCATTTAAATATTAATGCTCTGCTTGTAAACACTAGTTTTACTGACACTAGAGTTATTCGCCATAAATAAACGTTATTCATATGTTTCCATTGTAATTATCATAAAGCCTTGGAACAAACAATGACTGTCCCATGTATGTAATATTTAATGCATGTATTGCAAACGCGCATTTAGTCTCAGTTAATGTTCCGGATGGGTTCCATCAATTCGGTGATGTAATGTACATAATGTAGCTCGTGTTTAGCCGGCAGTGTTGCGTGACAAAACGCGGTAGTATTGAATACAGCGGTGTTGTCGCGACCGCAGCCTTCTGTGTCAACAGCTATACGGAAGTTATAACTACATTCATTGTGACATTCTAAAACAAGTCGGGCTTTGTATTCAGATACTAAGTATAAGCAGCCTGCTCTGCAACGAGTAGCTAATCCTCAAAATTCGACTATTTAGCTGATGTTTATATGCCACCTAGTGAGCCACTACCCGGACTCGGGCCGTCATCCAGCACGCGGGCCCAGTGCGAGTTGGTCACCTAGTCACCCATATCTTTAGTTTTTGAGAAGGGAAAACATGAAATAACTGCTCCCGTTCTGAAACCAACCTGTTTCTTTAGTATCCATTTACCTGTATCACATATCTGGAAACAAAAACGTGTCATTAACATAAAAGAGAAAATGTAGTATTGTTTTATTGTTAACGTATACCGTAAAATAGTACGAGGTTTAGTGATTGGTCGCGCGCCAAGCCACGTATCGATCAAGACACCTCACTCTTACAACAGCAATACCTCCCCCGTACATTGTCTACATCACTGACCCACTGTCGTCCTAATTGCACGCTCACTGCCCTTTCGCATTCTGAATCATATGCCGATTTAACTCTTTGGTGTTAAACGAGATAAACTGCCCAGCCGAAGTTGAGAGACTAGTTTATTTTGAGGAATTAACTTCAGCAATAAAACTCCCAGACACAATGCAAAAGTTGAATTGTTTACAGTTATGAACAGACTACAAAAGAGCTGTAAAAAACTGCACTTTCAAAACACACTTTGAACTATCTCTATACAAAGCAAAGGATAAACAGTGTTGACATCCCGCGTACCTACTCAAACTTGTCTGGAATCGCTGTGAAATTGCAAATGAATTTGCATATTCAGCTGGCGGCGTGCCAGCGTGTTTGTCGCGATTTACTCGCGTGGTCGAGCATGCGCGTCGGCCCGGAGCATCGCCCTAACTTACCTCCCGTTTACCTTGTTTATTATAATAGAGAAAACGTTTACAAGCATGCTGCTACAGTCGCTAACCCATGTCTGGCTTTATTGTAGATGCAAATCATTTTGCAGTTCATGCTGCAATCCTATCAAGGCGAGAAATCGGCAACAACTTAGAAACCTGCGCCACAAAATTTTCTCAAAAGCCGATATAGGCTCGTAGCATTGATTTTTAATCCACTTACTTCCTAGACGTCCAAGTTTTGGGTATTCCTGACTTCTCCATAACTCCTCGTTGACGAGGGACTAGGAAGACTGCAAATTGACACTACAAGTGACGTATACTTATGACGAGTCATTTATTACTTAAAGGCGTCGATGTTATCATATTCCAAACACTGATGCATCACTGCGTTTGCTTTAGATGTATCCCAAGACTGCAGCCCGCCCTGCTCATCATAAATACGTCGGCATAATGCGAGCAGTAACCCGTGCCCCGCACATGAGCCATCCGCCATTTACTCCGCTCTCGTAACTTCTTCCGCATGTCTCTCTAGCCAATTCTATTGTTACACTCAAATCTACAATCATTTACATACCATCGAGCTACATTTCTTGCCATTCTGAATTCCAGATGATTATTCATGTGACAGTTTGAAATTGCTTTAGTTGTTCAAGTTCATCAATAAATGAGCCTGCGTAGATAGCGTATCGTATAAGGAATGTGTCTGCGGTTCGCTAATCGAGTGTTCGATGCTGACGCCATGTTGAGTCAGGCGTCCTTGCCGGCTCGTTTGTAAGGCTTCTCAACCGTCGCTCACGTTAGTTACGCCTAATTTGCACGACGTTCAACTTAACTTTGAATGATTGAGCTTTGCTATTGTTACATTCGTTTCCACGCACTAAACCACCACAATAATGTATGGCTGCTTCAGTGATTTTTTTTGTTTTTTAATAATCTCATAACCGCCACCTCACATGTAATAACTGCAGGACAAGCCAGTTAGCGGATATCAAGAGGATTTTTTTTATAAATGTGATTACAGAGACGAATGCTTAAGATAAATACGCTAAGGCATTTCTTGTTGGCTGCATAATCAAATAAACTCGAATTATTCACTGGATTACTCACTTGAATTAATTAGAATTCGCAAATTGTCACATTTAGGAATGTCGCGGCCATCAAATTGTTTCACTTTCCTAGTGGCTGGTTGATAGAAGACAATAGGCCGGTTGAGTTCATCGGCAGATATAGCCGTGATAATTTAGTGAACGTGGGCCAGCGTGGGCGCGATGTGTTTATGGACTATGCACGCCAATCTGAAACGGCTTAATCGAACTTTCCCGGAAACAACCGATGTTTACACGATTGATTTTAGATTGTTGTACGACTGCGACGCGCTTGACCGCCTCCCTGGCGTCTTCAGTCAGACCACACTGAACCAATCCATTACAACCGAGATAACGTTGACACGACTAACAAACTTGTTTGATGTTTACCAGAAGCATTATGAAAGTGCGGACACTAACTGCAACATTGATTAATGAGCGGAGATGGAACAGAAAGATAAACACATCATAAATTATAATAACCGAAACCACACGGGCCCTGAAAACGATTTTAAACATTCATGCAAGTAAATAATCATTGTTCCCATTAAACCCCATTACATGTGTTTGGTCATGTCCAAATATTTGTGTTGAGTACCTACTACATATTGAAATAATAAACATAGATCATAGCTTCTTAGTGGGTATATTGCAACTAATTTCCATTCGTAACATTTCTGGTTATGGTCGAATTGTAACGTCTGGGGAAGCATGCCAAGTGTGTGCGCTCCATCCAGGGGGGTGGATATTGATCGTGTGTCGGTGGTCTGCGCTGCCAACCGGGCCCACCGCCTCGCGCCTCGCCCGGCCTCGAAGACGCGAACATGTGGAGCTAGTAACACAAGATTTACGAACAATGTATCCAGACATTCGAGAGGCCGTTGATTCATTCGCAAATTAGACCTTGAACATAACAACTCTAATTTAGACGCTAATATCTCAGTTTTTTTCGCTCTGTATGAATAGTAACTTTGTTTGACAACTCCAGTTTTGGCTACGAGCAATAAATAAGGGAAAATTTCGGCAACAAGGTACTTCGCCTGAATCACAATTTAGTGGAAAATTGTTGCCTTATCACATGAAATCAGCTCATGAATTAATCATTCCGCTTTATGCGATGATGTGATATCTGGCATCATGGACGTGAGTGAGACAAGGTTGTAAGTTGAGATGATAAAATACCATGTTAGTAGTGAGGTGGGTGCTGGTAGGTGCGCAGGTTGACTCACTTTTATGAGTCGTTAGTTAATTGCTATGCGCGGAACAGAACACGGAACTGCGCAGTGCTATTGACTGTATTTTAACGTAATTAAATGCTTTGATCCATTTGAACACGAAAATTGAATTCACAGTAATTTCTGTTTCCTGTAGAATTTAGTGAAGGGATAAAGCGAGTCCCCTGGTCGCGAGCATACATTTGAATACACAAAGATCCGGTTCGTTGTTGGCACTCAGGCTGTGCAAGAACACAAGTTACCCTTTGCGTTATATTACTTTGGGTCAAAATTGGCTTTACAATAAACACAAGTCACACGTTCTTTATACAGCCTATGTCGAAGGACTGGGTCGATTTGCCTGCTGCAGTCTTTCCGGCCGATTACAATTTAGATCTCTACAAGTTTAGAGTGAATAGGATCTCAATAAACTAGTCCAGCTCACCACCAAAGATTGCATCACTGCATCTGATGGTAGATGGGATCGCAGTCAAGCATTGTAATTTTTTTTTTAATCTGTAATCATATAATTACAACTTCCACATAGTCAAATTCAGGAGATGACTTATGACAACCTTTGTTGATATTAATGCTGCTAACTCCTATTATGACACCTACAGACTGCTAGATTATCCAAGAATTAAATGTATAAGAAGAACAATAGATTATCCAGTGACCAGTAGTACAACATCACGAGCGTGACAGATTTACAGCCGACAATTAACGGGAGTGGCCCAGGTGCGCCAGTGCGGAGCAACCATGCAGCAGGAAGCTGCAGAAGATACAAACAGGGAGGAGGCATCCCTCGTAGTTTATAATAAAAAAAAACTACCGATACCGCTTTATATTGCCATAAGAAAAGTGGGAAAGTATGCATCCAGTCCCAAGATATATGCTTTTGCTACAATAATCGCTTTGTAGAAGGCAAAACTAAAAAAAGTAGCATGACCTTTCCTCGGGTTTAAACTTACTCCGTACCAAATTCCTAATAACCGATTTAGTAGTTTAACCGTAACAGACGATAGTTATTTTCATATTCATGATATTAGTTTAGATTATCTATCAGTGTTAGTTTAGCTGACAAGAAAGCTTAATTTAAGGCAGCACGTTCCACGTGTTTCTTATCAAACAAGCCAAGTTCACCTTCTGCACAGCTTCAGTAGCGCCTGTAGCGAGTATGCGGCGTGCATTCTCCGAAGCTCACCGTGTTTCGCTCGCACTTCTATTATTAGTCCGCGAACCACCTCGGAAAGGTTAAACCCAGAATTAGACGGGCCAAACTTAACCCGAACTTATTTTTGCAACGCCTCGGCCGGCTGTTCGAGCGCGGAAGGAACTGAAGATCTAGATTCGGAGTTCAGGAACTGCTTGCGTGCTTGCGCTCGGCTCTGGGTAGATAGGAAGGATGTTCTAATTACATTTTTTGCTATTGTGTTATGAAGAATAAATGTGATTGAGCTTCGTGTAACTCAAGAAAGATATAAGGGCCGAACGTCTGCCTTAATCATTTGGAACCGACTCATAATAGTCTTACGTATAGACGAGATCTTCATCAACAAACTACTCGAATAGATTTTTTTTAATGTGTGAGTAAAAATATAAATACCAACACATTCTGTGTGAAGTAAAATTTCAATAATCATTCAGCAAATCCTTAATTCAACTATAAAATGCGCAACTTTACGTATTCCCGTCCGTTTGTTGATAACGTCGATCAAAACGGAGCGTTTGTTTCGTCTCTCGCTGAACCGCGCCACGTGTGAAACGGCAATTATTCGTTTTTGCTATAACATACTATTTTTATTACGTTTACCATAGTAATAGCGGTTTGAAGTATAAATAAAGTTCGATTCACACGTACGCGAGATACTGACGGGATACTTCAAACAAAACATAATGATCAAACAATGTAGCGATGTTGCTATAGCTTCACGTTCGATGACTGAATATTGAAAATAATAAACATGGTAATAAATGATAGTTACTAATTAAAAAACAGGAAAACAATGTATCTTTAACTACTAAAATAGCAGTTTATTGTTAAATGCTTCGCAGAAACCCACGAAGTGTCACGTGCCTTCAGACCCATTTATTTAATCCCATTTTACAGACGATATGAAGACAGAAATATTTATGCTGTTTAGAGGTTTGAAGTCAAAACATGACAGAAGTAATGGTAGGAAAAATGTACGCTAGCCTGATTCTATTGATTCACAGCGTCATAGCGAAGTTTGGCGAAGCCACTCGTATTTAATATAAAGTCACACGGTTTATTGTTCGATTTATCGAAGTATCAATTAGAAAATCCCACGCTTTTGTCACGAAGCTAATAAACAATAACTATTAACCAGAAAACCGTTAATATCTTTACGAGAAATTTATATTAAAAAAAAAAAACAAGTTTTGAAACTTACAAACGTGTAGTAGTAGATATTTGTGGTAGATAAAGTGACATATTATTCATTTAGCGATGGAAATCACTTGGACTTCGTTACGCCTGGCTTTCGTAACGTTCATAATGCCAATATTTGTTGGTGGTTTATTATTTTTATCACACTATTTGCTATGGCTATAAAAGAGATACTAATCATGGTAACTTACCTAGTCACCTACTGATCAAAGAAGCTGAAGTAGGCCAACAAGGAAATGATAAAGATTTATTAAATTCCCAGACTATTCTAAGCATGTATCATATGTTGTAAGATCGTCTCATTCATAATGTTTTTAAATGCATGACGTATCACGAGCACATCACAGCTTGTACCGCGAGGTCAGACAGTACACAGATCCAGTCATATGATAAATCTATGTGTTTACAAGTCGCCGTGTTCGTGGAAACAGCAACACTTGCTGTCAAGCAAAACAAACAAGACTGGTCTGCGCGAGTACGCGTAGACTCCTCGCGTCTTCGCGCATTAACGACTAATAACAATTATACTGTTCATTATGTACTTTTATACATCGTAAATCTATTCAACGGCCCCTTGATCTTCTTGTGATGCGAAAATTTCCATTGATTGTTTAATCTTAATCTATTTATCTGTAGGGCGCACCTGTGTTTCAAACGATTCCTTGTTTATATTTGAGATGAAATGCTTCACATTTTTTCTTTCTTTTTTTTTTGCCAAGTCTATAATGTAGTCGTTTTATGGATTTCTTCTTGGATTCTTTAGAACTGAATATATTTATTTATTTAAGAATCACGCAACGAGTGTTACATTATAATAAACCTTACAGAAATAAAAATTGGTACTTATACTTTAACCTTATGCTACTATGCGCGTGGACTATTCTGGTTTTCAATTAAGCGACCAAGCCCTAAAGCAATTTAGTAAGATTACAATCCTTGCAGTTTTCCCCCGAGACCGATGTAAAAACGAACATCAAATTAACATATGCCCTTATCAAATTCCAGGCAACGGCACGATAGATTTCCCCGAATTCCTGACGATGATGGCACGCAAAATGAAGGACACGGACAGTGAGGAGGAAATCCGTGAAGCGTTCCGCGTGTTCGACAAGGACGGCAACGGGTTCATATCCGCGGCTGAGCTGCGCCACGTCATGACCAACCTCGGCGAGAAGCTCACCGACGAGGAGGTGGACGAGATGATCCGCGAGGCCGACATCGACGGCGACGGACAAGTCAATTACGAGGGTCAGTACTCCCGCACCACCCGCTTCGCCTGCACACCGCGCCCACCAGACGCTCCACGAACATGCCTGTCACGGGGGACCGCTACTTACTTCTTATGTCCCGTTTATAGACACTGAATTTGTTCCTGGAGTGTCAGTTTGTGTGGATCTTTATTTTGAAATATTATCACTTCATTCACGATTAGTTTTTATAACGTTGTAACCGCAAAGAACTCGTCACTATGACGCATGACAGATCCACAAAAAACTTTGTGCCGTCAACATATCAATGTTACACACTCGATGTGATTATTACTACCCTCTTGTGTGATAGTACTCAGTATTATAAAATAACGATACTCATACACGAGATTCCAGCATGTAATATGTAGTACGTGTTCACACTAACAGTTGGGTTTGCTTGTTTCCAATAGGTCCATTTATTCAAAAACTGACCACAGTAAAGTTATCTCTTAAGCTGATATTCACTCAGAAATCCGAAATCACTTATTGAATCCCTGCAATGTACATCATATTGTAGTCGAGTAGTAAGGGAAACTGGACGGTCACGTGATTTGCAGTCTCATGATTGTGGATCTCTGGATTCTAGAGAGTGGTATTTGGATCACTAGTTAGATAGTATCGCTTTTTGGATAAGCTTGCTGTTCCGTTGTGCATGGATTCAGTATTATAATGAGTATGGGAAGATAGGGCTGGACAGGCCTATAAGACGTAGCCCCGGGGCCGGTCGCAGTGCTCGCCACGGACGGCCCCCGAGCGCGTGGCGAGCAAGCTCTCCGAGACTGCGGTGTCTGCTCGCCGCACGCTCTCGTTGCCTTTCACCGCGTCCCCTGTATGTACAGTTTGTATTCCATCATCCGACCGAGCGTTCTCTCTCTTGCAGACTTCCATGCATTCGCCAAAATCATTTTCGATCGCGGCGACGGCAGCCGTTAGCGCACGGCCCGCTGCCACACTTGTGATATTAGTACCGTAACTAACCATAAGAAAAGACTCTACGATAAAGCTGTGATCTCGAAACGATTTCCCTTAGTAGTGTGTAGTGATCGATGCAAGGCAATGAGCCCAACGGCCTACGTCGAGTGCGGTACGAAAATAGGTATATCCCAGTGTTAATCTGAATGGTTTGCTGCTCGTTATTAACTGTTCCTTCCCTTGGATATGTTAGCTGGTCCCGCCACTCCCGAGCTGTCCCGCCCTCCCCCGCCCTCTCACTCTCTCGTTGGGATCTCACACTTGACTATTGATTGTGTCTATTTACTCACTATTGGCGTGGCGGATCGTCTGCAATTTTGTTCTCACCTTCTACACAAAGGCGACAAAATTACACACGTCCGCCTCACAGGGACATGTTCAATATTGTTTTCCTATTGATTGGTGCATGTGTCTAATATCTGTATAGAACTCTTCCTGTAGAAATACCACCTGGTGATCCGCCCCATTGTCCCGAGGAGACGATAGCTTGTCCTCCGCTTGCGCGTTCCGTGTGCCCGGTGCTTTGCTCTCTCGACCACACTTGCTTGAGCCACCAACACACCGCACTCACACACACACACCACACTGTGCCAAACAAACGAGCAGCAAACGATGACGCGCCGACGGGCGATCGATAGCTATTATATCGACTGGATGTACATGGTTGTATAGGCTTCGCACGACACTCGGGATATGTTCGCAGCACTGGTATCTAATCAAGTGCTTCATGCCCATCATTAATTATTACTTTATCAATATTGTATATTTTTGTCGATATATCCAGAGGGTGGTATTTCACATAATCCCCTTGTAGTGGCATGATGAGGTAAAATACGGTTTATTAATGTTGTCCGTCGCTTCATCAAGTACATGCCTTGCTTTGTATATTATGATTGTTGGTCGCAGAGGCATATGTTTGGTGTTGACTCGATTTATTTACTGTTACTACATCTAGTGGTTACCTGTCTAATAGCGGTTACATCTTTAGTGCATCTCTATCTCTGTCGGTTACTTTCGTTGTGTTAATGATGTTTGTGTTAACATTTTATCTTAGACACGTCATGCAAGGGTTTATGTGAAACGTTTTCTTGTAAACCCCGGCAGTGCGCCAGCGAGTGACGTCACTAATGCCGTTTCGTTTCTTTTGCAGAATTCGTCACCATGATGACGTCGAAGTGAGCCGCCGGCTAGTGTGTGTGTAAAAAGCAGAGAATTTAAATATACATTTTGTTTCATGACACACAATATTACCATCGTATTGGACCTGCATTTCTCTAGTGTTTGCGATAAATTAAATATTGTCATCGTTTCAGTTGAATGATGTACTTGTAACGTATGCGCGCAGGCGACGGACGCCGGGGGCGCGTCGCCCGGTGTCCATCGCCTCCGCCTTCTCTTTTTATTTAGATTTTAAAGTATTCCGTTAATTTTACTATGTAAGAAAAATTTTAACTGTAGCGGTACAAAGGGAAAACGAATAGGTGTGCGTCGCAATGTGATGGTATAAGTCTCGGGTTCGTGTCGGCTCATAATTTATATTTGTGTATATTTCGGGCGCCCGCCGTCCTGTATGTGTGCGTGCGTGCCTCTGTTTGCGTCGCGCCCTAGTGTATGCGGTGCTAGCGTCCCGCACCTTTCCGATACATTTTAATGTAAATTTTTTTCAAGTATGAGATATTTATAAAGTACGTGAGGAATAAAAATTTAAAAAATCCCAAAAAAATATAGTGTACCCGGCGGACGGCCTCGGCCTCCGCTCCACTCCGTGTACATTATGATCGTAATAAATGTTTAAATTTAACTAACTCAGTAAACGAATAAATTAGATTTATTGGTACTGCATTAATTGTATCTGTAAATGACTTGATAAATATTATATTTCTATTGTTGGTGAAACTAATTCTATCGAAATGGAAAGTAATCCGCTCTGTTATTCTCTTACCACATTTGATTCATTCTGTTATTAAATTTTACAAAAGACATACTGAAAATAAATGTTTCTTCATTTTTAGGTCAATAAGCATCGGTGTTTCATTTCGCCCCCATTGATTTGATGTTTCTGTTAGTTTGTATGACCTCACACTTCCCTAGCTCTGTAACCGTGTACACTAATGAGATCACACTGTATGTTTGTGTGCTCTGACGTCGCCTACACGCTGGTTGTGTTATGGTGATATTCTGTGTATGTGTTTCTTTTGTAACTTATAACGATAAAGATCTCATTGTCATGTAATTTTGTATATTTGAAGAGATGAATGAAGAATCCTTTAAACTAAGTTATGAAGCCAAAACTTTTAAAGATAGAAGTATCGCTATATGTATGGGTATAGCTATTATCCAGAGCAGAAGCGATAAGTTTCGCTCGTTGTCACGCCTAGTACTTTGTATGGCGATTTGCGGCTAAGGGTCAATTTATACTAGCGCAGAGTCGAAGCGTCAAATTCTTCACACCTAAAGCGTTTCGCTTATGCGGCAGAATACGTGTACTCTGCCATTTTTAGGGTTCCGTAGTCAACAAGGAACCCTTATAGTTTCGCCATGTCTGTCTGTCCGTCCGCGGAATATCTCAGCGACCGTTAGCACTAAAAAGCTGAAATTTGGTATCAATATGTATATCAATTATTATTACGCCGACAAAGTGCACAAATAAAATGTAATAAAAAATGTCTTATTAGGGTAACTCCCCAACACGTAAAGTGGGAAATGATTTTTTTTTAATTTCTACTATAACGTGTGATGTTATTGGATAGGTATTTAAAAATGATTAGGGTCACATAAAATATTTTTTTTTTGATAATGTTAATATTTTCGGAAATAATCGCTCCAAAAGTAAAAAAATAAGGCGTAATAATAATTTCCCTGTAACCTTTGAACCTTTCAGAATCTGAAAAATAGAACTTAATTGAAAACTATATTGATATAAACTCAAGGAAAATTATATTGAACTTTATAGGATGAACATTTTTTGAAGAATTAAAAAAAACGTTCTGAACTAAATTTGTAATTTAACCGTGCGCATTTTTTTTTAAACTTTTTACATATTTCATTATCCTGAGCGAATCTTCTTTCAAATAAAAATACAAAAAGAATAAAACCGGTTCACGCAAATTAAAATTACCACTCGGTACAGCGCCATCTCTCGGGGAATTGGGTTACTAATACTTACATGGGCTACTGGGCTCTGTTACATTATGAGAAATTTGTGACGGGCGGGAAACTACGGAACCCTACACTGAGCGTGGCCCGACACGCTCTTGGCCGATTTTTGAATAATTTTTTAGTTACACATAACCTACATTTTCATTGGTTTTTGACGTTCCAAATTACTGAGAAGGTGAATCAAAACATTGTGTCATACTCCTCAGCAGAACCACTTTGACTATATTATATACAAATTACAGGATAAAATGTAGATAATGTCTATATTTTTGTAGCTTAATATCAAAATTTGTATATTGTTAGTTTCTTGGAAAATATCAATTCAAAGTGGTCATGCCACAGAGCATACTCCCCAGCAGGACCACTTTAAAATAACGCTTATTTGGCGCTGATTATGCACAAGCCATAATATAAAAAAATGTATATTTATTGTATATCAAGATAACATCTACAATTTTAGATAAATACTTACCGATTTTTAGTAATATGTAAATGTTTTACTGGAAAGCGCCTGCTATGAATTTCTTAGCATTCACGACTAGCTTCTGTCATTGGCTGTTATTTGCTAAGAAATTCATAGCAGGCGCTTTTCGATAAAACATTTCCATATTACTAAAAATCGGCAAGTATTTATCTAAAATTGTAGATGTTATCTTGATATACAATAAATATACATTTTTTTATATTATGGCTTGTGCATAATAAGCGTTATTTTAAAGTGGTCCTGCTGGGGAGTATGCTCTGTGGCATGACCACTTTGAATTGATATTTTCCAAGAAACTAACAATATACAAATTTTGATATTAAGCTACAAAAAT
Source organism: Mythimna loreyi (assembly GCA_029852875.1). NCBI lineage: Eukaryota > Metazoa > Arthropoda > Insecta > Lepidoptera > Noctuidae > Mythimna > Mythimna loreyi. The sequence goes on from CM056790.1 coordinate 921,060, forward strand.
ATAGACATTATCTACATTTTATCCTGTAATTTGTACATAATGTAGTCAAAGTGGTTCTGCTGCGGAGTATGACACAAAACATTTACAAAAATATGAAAATGCGTTGCACCGGCATTCCAATGTTAAATGTGGTAAACTAAGGGCTTGTCCAGAAGGGCGAATTCGTCGCGATTCTCTCGTGCGAATCACGCGCGATCGTTGCGTCCAGAAAGAGCGTACATACGCGCGAGTATTTAGGCAAAATTTTGGCGCTCCATTGTTCCCAATACGTCACCTCGGCCGGAGTTCACGCGTTTAACTGGACGCAACAATGGGTCCCTAATATCTCGACTCGCGCGCAATACGCGCGAGTCGGGGGTCGGGCGTTATGCACGCGATTTACGCGCGTATTTTGAATTCGCGCGATGCTTGTGGACGCGATGTATTCGTGCCTAGTATTTCAATAGCGCGCGAATGAATTCGCGCGAAACGTTTCGCGACGAATTCGCTTCTTCTGGACAAGGTCTAATGGACTATTTATAGGTACGATTCGAAGACATGGCTTAAAAGACTTAATATCAAAGTCAAAAATATTAATAAAAATAAACTGTCTAGTAGTGACTACCTACCTAGAGCTTTTGGCGGGATTTTCATGAAGTGAAATTTATTATCAATTTTAATTATTCGCAAATTGATTCCTTGTGGATATTGTGATATAAAATTGGTGATATTATACCTATCTCAAGTGTCTGCGCAACTCTGCCGTGCAGACACTAAAACGCAGTAAAATAGCGTATTTTACAATACTTTTACTGCGTTTTAGTATCTGCACGGCAGAACTGTACAGTGGGTATGTGGAATCATTGGAAATTGAAACGGGCGCGATCTCGGTAAAATGGAGCTGAGAATTTGATTGTAGTTTTACCTCCGCGAAGTTTTCCAAGAAGGCTGACTCGATACATTTGTAGTCAAATACTGCAAAATCATTGGAATGTGTTGCACTCGTATTCTAATGTACTTAACTCAAAAAAGTTAGACGGTAAGGTACCTATAGTATTAACCTTGGGCATTGTTTAAACCAAAAGTCGCCTCCTGCGAAGCAGTAATCTTACTAATATTATAAATGCGAAAGTTACGATGTTTGGATGTTTGTTACTCAATCACGCCAAAACGGCTGGACGGATCTGGATGAAATTTGGCACAGGCATAGGATACACTCCGGAATAGGACATAGGCTACTTTTTATCCCGGAAACCCCAACCCCAATACCACGCAGGCGAAGCCGCAAGCAAAAGCTAGTGTTAGCATAAGAGGAGGCCGACCGCATCAGGCAAAGGCAACGGCGCTCACGCGACAGCCAGCGCTGCCGTGTCTCTCTCTGATCCAGATTTCCAATCACCGTAGACGCGGGCTTGCGGACGGCGAGGAATGGATTGCTCGCTGTCCGCCCATGATCCGGTAACCGTCTGGATTGAGTCCAAGTCGTCGACGGCGCGCACTGGTCCCGCGCGCCTCAAGGAGTTGTCAGCAAACAGTAAAGGCCCAACAGGATTAAAGCCTACTGATGCGAAGGTAAAATTCTGACTTTTTATGTGTACGTTACCCCAGCAGGAAAGTTGCACGTAGAGCGACGTGAGTGGGACGTATAATTAGAGCGCAATCTGCTGTAAATGTGCGCCGATTATAAAATTAGTGCGTCTTGTAGTTTTGGAAAAAAATGGAAAAAACAATTCCTGCTGCGGTAACGTTACCCCAGCAAGAAAATTTTTAAATACTTGTCGGAGAGACGAAAATTGTATATAGGCAGATAGCTTATGCTTATGCAAGAATGTGCCCCAAAAATAGAGTCGGTACGTATTCAGGTTTTCGAGATATTGCGTTTCCTGCTGCAGTAACGTTTTGCAAAATCACGGATCTCTAAAACCATTGCATGTGCGGCTATACGATAAGTACACACCGATAGCTCTTGCAATGTGCGTATTTGTGACAGAATTAGATTTCGAGAAATATTTATAATTTTCGAGTAATCGCACTTCTTTGAAAATTCAAAAAAATGCCACAGCGCTATAATGAGAAAACGAACAAGCTCCCTGAAAACGGTATTCAGTCCTGCTAAACGTTTACTATACGCACTAATCAGTTCCAAAAGCGCACATATATACGTTATTGAATAATATTGCTAAAAGTCGAGTCGACGGTGCCCTAAGTTTGACGTCAACATACAAGAAACCGGCTCAACCTGAGATGTGTAGGTGTACAACAATAATTAGAGCGCTTAGTCAAGTGATTTGTAGCGAAAATTCAGCTTCGAATAGTTCGCAAATAAGTAAATATAATCGAAATACCAAAACTGTAGATAATGGCCGTCCACCCGACCAAATTTGAATGATCACTAAAAAGCGACGGTTTAGTACATACACATGACCTTCTTAATTTTACTGATGAGTCAATTGACACTTGCTGTACCTGGGTACACTGAAGTAGAAAAGAAGTAACAAAATAAATTTTGTTGATATAATAATAGATTTAATAATCTGGTGGACTACTATTTCTTTTTATTTTAAATGTTTTTTTTTTTGTATTCAATCTAAAAAATAACCAAAGAACTAAGAAATCCACCATTTTCTAAAATAACAATAATAAAAATGTTTTTTTTTTTTTTGAAAGAAATGTTTAAAATGTATTCCAATTATAAATATTTATTTAAAAAAAATATAATTAAACCTTTATATGAAAATAAAAATAATAGAAATAATAATAATAGTATTTATTTCAGACAAAAGCTCATATTGGATATCAGTACAAGAAATCCTTATTAAACTATTTTCAATACATACACAGACAACACAAAGCGGCACCGCACAGTAGCACCAGTTTATGCCAGGCCCTGGACGCGACCGCTCTCAGTGTGTATAGTCGCATCCAGAGCCACTACATCGGCGAGCCACAGGGGTCCACAAACACGCTCAGAAGGCTGTTCGGATAATAACTAATCTCGTGAAAACCAAGAAAGATAAACAAATTAAGAGTATTAACTTAGCTTGAGGGCGTCGGCATGTGAGATGTGGACTCGGTGATCATTATACTTATACTTGTCAGGCAATGTCTTAATAGCCAAGAGCGTCGATCAACACCTTAGGAGGTTCGAGTTAGGCGGCTGGATCAAGGGCTTCGTTCAGCAAGCGGTAAGTACTCCTAGACACGGCTTAAATAGACAGGAGGTTCCTTTCTCTTGAACCTACCCTGGACTCAGTTTGAGTAGTTCTGTTCATTTCTCATGATGATGAGAACCTGATGCTAGAACTCGGAAGTGGTTTGTTTGTATTATGTAGGTAGGTAAGTAAATGATTTGCAACCCGTGCTAATTTGGGGCGAACAGCTTGTTGACAATATTAAAAAAAAAAACACTTTAACCTTTCGAGTACCGTAATAACAGACAATTATATAATATAATATATTCCACAAGTGTCACACAACGTCGTCTAGTCCCAAGCTAAGCAGAGCTTGTGTTATGGGTACTAGACAACTGATAAACATACTTATATATTTCTGAATACATACATATTATAGATAAATTACACCCAGACACAGAACAAATGATCGTGCTCATCACATAAACATTTGTCTTGAGTGGGAATCGAACCCACGACCTCCGGCATAGCAGTCAGGGCCACTAACTACAGGCTCAGTTAGATTCTGGCAAGTCCTTTTATTCCAACCTAGAGGTCTAACCTTGATTTTACAAATTGACATTTATTGTACCTATTATTGTCATATTATTACTAATAAACTTTTGAACACGAATGTACGGACAATAATAGAGACTTATAATGTTCATTTAAGAAGGTCATGTGTATGTACTAAACCGTCGCTTTTTAGTGATCATTCAAATTTGGTCGGGTGGACGGCCATTATCTACAGTTTTGGTATTTCGATTATATTTACTTATTTGCGATATATTCGAAGCTGAATTTTCGCTATAAATCACTTGACTAAGCGCTCTAATTATTGTTGTACACCTACACATCTCAGGTTGAGCCGGTTTCTTGTATGTTGACGTCAAACTTAGGGCACCGTCGACTCGACTTTTAGCAATATTATTCAATAACGAATATATGTGCGCTTTTGGAACTGATTAGTGCGTATAGTAAACGTTTAGCAGGACTGAATACCGTTTTCAGGGAGCTTGTTCGTTTTCTCATTAAAGCACTGTGGCATTTTTTTGAATTTTCAAAGAAGTGCGATTACTCGAAAATTATAAATATTTCTCGAAATCTAATTCTGTCACAAATACGCACATTGCAAGAGCTATCGGTTTGTACTTATCGTATAGCCGCACATGCAATGGTTTTAGAGATCCGCGATTTTGCAAAACGTTACTGCAGCAGGAAACGCAATATCTCGAAAACCTGAAGACGTACCGACTCTATTTTTGGGGCACATTCTTGCATAAGCATAAGCTATCTGCCTATATACAATTTTTGTCTCTCCGACAAGTATTTAAAAAATTTCTTGCTGGGGTAACGTTACCGCAGCAGGAATTGTTTTTTCCATTTTTTTCCAAAACTACAAGACGCACTAATTTTATAATCGGCGCACATTTACAGCAGATTGCGCTCTAATTATACGTCCCACTCACGTCGCTCTACGTGCAACTTTCCTGCTGGGGTAACGTACACCTTTTTATCCGCCGCCATTGGATGATTTACCCATAAAAAAAGAATAATCTCTTTGTTTTTACAACTCATGTTACAAAAAGTGAGCAGTGGTGGCCGAGTGGTAACGGCCCCGACTTACGAGTTGTAGGTCGCGGGTTCGAACCCAGCCAGGCGCATTACTTTGTGTAATTTATTTCATCACCACTGCTCTCAAAACGGTGAAGGAAAACATCGTGAGGAAACCGGCATGTCCTAGAACCAAAAATTCGAAGACATGTGACAACCACCAATCCGCACTGGGCCCGCGTGGTGGATTATGGCCTATTCCCTCTCCTAGAGAGGAGGCCTGTGTCCCAGCAGTGGGAACATTGAAAGGCTGATGATGATGATGATGTTACAAAAAATGTACGTTTATTCCCAGTCGCCCCCGCAAGGATTGCCACCGGAGGCAAATGGGAATAAAAATTCCCAGTCGCCTCCGGCGGCGACTGGGAAGTCATTGCCCCCACTTCAGTTTCGGTATACATTGCTTTGTTTCTTGTGAAGTATAAAATAATAAGGAGATTTATTCCAAACCTACATCTATCTGATTGATGATAACATTGAAATAAAGTTTCCAACATAGACTTTGTTATTTTACCTTGCGTATCCAAATGTTAAACGTAAATATAAAAATAATGTTTATATCTATACCTACTTATAATAAATCTGTAGAAGTGAAAATTCTGTACATTTAAAAAATAAAAAAAATAAGTAGCAGATGGTGTTACTAGACCGACACCGAACCTAAAAATGTGATTAAAAAATTTTTTTGTCTGTCTGTTTGTTCAGGCATCACGCAAAAACTACTGGTTCGATTACGATGAAACTTTGTTTGATTATTCTTTAGTATCCTGGGCACCCTACTGAGTACATTTTATCCCGGAAAATATATAAATAAAAAACAAACTTAATTTTGGGGTTCGATACCTAGACCCGGCTACTGTACTAACTGTAAGTAATAAGTTTGTCGTAGGTTACGTCACCAGCAGTGGAGTTCACTAACTCTATATTATAAGTGTGGATGTTTTTTTACTTAATCACGTAAAAAACAACTGAACTGATTTTGATGATTTTTTTTTCTTTTGTTTTTAAATGTGTGCGTCTATAATGGCGGAACAAATATGTTTTCTTTCTTTCTTCTTTCTTTCTTTCTTCTGATGAAATTTGGCATGCATATAGGCTTTGTCATGGAAAAGAAAATAGGCTATATATAAAACATCACGCTATGACCAGTGACGAAAAATGTCGCAAAAACGGGAGCGGACGCGGACGAAGTCGCGGGCAAAAGCTAGTTATGAATAAACCCATTTTTTTTATTGAAACATGTGCCTATAGTGTGTTGCCTTATCCTTTTATTCTGTACGATAGAGAAAGCAATGTACAGCGAAACTGAAGTGGGGGCAATGACTTCCCAGTCGCCGCCGGAGGCAACTGGGAATTTTTATTCCAATTTGCCTCCGGAGGCAATCCTTGCGGGGGCGACTGGGAATAGGTATACGAAAATGTACCCAAAATGTTTTTTTTTTACTTAAATAAAATCAAGGGTAATAATGGTCCTATAGTTAAGTGGTTCTTTAGTGGGTAATTTTATGTACCCGACAGGGTTTTGGTGCCATAATAAAAAGTGCTCAAAGAGTTAATTTCTAACAAATTCAGCATCATCATCAATTCAGCCGAAAGACATCCACTGCTCGACATGGGCCCCCCCAAGCGACCGGTCCCGTGCTTCTCGCATCCATCGAACAACAAACAACAGATTAATATCACTTTTATTTTTCATGGCTGGCACTTTTGAATTTGAACCTTTGATCTTTTGGTTTGTTTAAAAGAAGTGTTCTCTGTTTTTTGTAGTTTATGGCATTATTAATTTAAAATATTTAAATACCTATACATACTTACATCGTTAAATTTTGGTCGTTTAATCCGGTGATTTAACTAACAAAATATTATTCATGAAAAGCTAGCATAGCATTTTAACTCTTATAACAAAAAAACTAGCAAGTGATAAGAATATACTCGCAAAATTCATAAAATCAGTAGTACTACCTACTGATTTTATGAATTTTGCGAGTATCAAATAATTAATCAGTAGGTAGTACTACAGATTTTATGAATTTTGCGAGTATTAATACCCCCACGAGCTACCTGCGGTCGCGTTGCGTTTGTACTAACTAGGTACTAGGTCTGATGTGCTGCTGATTGTACCTGCTAAAAAGGGTTCCATATCGTACTACTATACTCGAGATACTATATTCCAGAGTACTGCGAATAACGCTATTATAGATGAAAATAGTCAGAGCGGGCGCTCTGAAACTTTTAACTGCTGTCTACTAAAACACCCAAGGTTAGGTACCTTGGGTGTTTAAGTAGACAGCCACCAGTTAGCAGCACATCAGACTACAACAAACTGTCAAAATTCTGCAACCGATTTTCAACTCTTAACCATAATATAACAAGGTTCAAAATGTATTGGAGAAATCTGACAGATTTTTATAGTCTGATGTGCTGCTGACCGTACTAAATAATACTAACTTCTTGGAGCGGCCTGTTTTAACCGCGTAACAAGCTTGATGTTTTTCTTATCCGGCTGAATTTCATAAAATGACATACAATTTCTGTGTTTTGTACACACCAATCGAATACATTACTTAGATCTTAAAAAAAATAATTGAACAATATCAGAATTCGATTTATTTTTAATCATCAGTAAAAAATTTATATATAGGTAATATTACCACAAGAAAGGCCCCAAGTGTGACCCTTGAGGCACCCCTGATGGTATGCAGCATAGTTGGATTAAATTCTTTAAGACACGATACTTCAGTTGTGCGATTTTTTAAGTATGACTTAAACCGCGTAACAATGACTAATGAACACCCATACTTCTAATTTAGTTATAAGTAAGTCGCGATCTACTGAATCAAAAGCCTTTTTAAAATCGGTGTGAACTTCATTACTTTTTACCCGACTACGGCGAAGCAAAAGGAGGGTTATGATTTTGACCTGTATGTATGTATGTATGTGGGTATGGATGTTCATCTGTTCCCTCGTAACTTCTAAACTACTTATCAGAATTCGACAAATGACATATCATTAGAAGCGTCTTAATTGTCCGCTGGTTATAGGCTATATGGTTTTCACAAAATCTTATGTGGCGCCCTCTAGCGGACAAAACATACGAAGTAAAAAAATAAAGTTAAGATAAATATGCCGTGTTTGGTATCATTTGAAAGCGCTTTACTTGTACATTTTGAATATATAAATATTACTAGCCTATTTAGAACTCCAAAATATGTTAAATAAAAATAAAGTTTAAAAACTAACACCCGACTACTTAAAAACACGCTCTAAAAAGTACGAAACAAGAAAACACTCTCCAATGAAATTACTTAGTATGTACAAACTATTAAATATAATAGATAAAGCCGTGGTCGTATGCCATAAGAATAATAAATTAAAAACAGTGGTATACGACCACGGCTTTATCTATTATATTTAATAGTTTGTACATACTAAGTAATTTCATTGGAGAGTGTTTTCTTGTTTCGTACTTTTTAGAGCGTGTTTTTAAGTAGTCGGGTGTTAGTTTTTAAACTTTATTTTTTGTTGTATTGATACTGGTCTCACTCCGTAATTTGCAACGTCATCAACTCTCTCGGGTTTAAAAATTGGCGTGATGTGCGGTTTCGTTTGGATATGCCTGCGCATATTCAGAAATATTCTTTTTAAAATTCGGATAGCAGTCTTGCATCATATTACTGCAACGCGTTCTTTAGCATTAAAAATGAATTTTATTTCAAGGGTACGGTATTTTTTATATAGCTTATGATATTTAGCTTCCTCTTTAAATAAGTAATTAAAGAGAAAGCAAGAATATTTTATCACCTTCCATGTTGCATAATCATATTAAACAGGTAGTTAACACGCACAAATAAATCAAATACTTCTTTTTTACCAATTTATTTGTTTCAATTATATAATTTAACATTTTTAAACAATTGTTTTCATGTGGGTATAATTTCAATAGCACAGTAATACACGATTAATGACTACTTACGACTCGACGACTTTATCGGCATTTGTGTTTCGTAAACCGAGAATTCGTCGAGGTAAGTGAAAATCTCTGGTGCGATTTAGACCCTTTACACGGTGGCGAAGGGTTAGATGGACACGGCGTAGGCGGTGGAGATGGTGATGGAGGGCATGATGGTTTTGGGCTTGGTTGACATGGACCACCTTGATTTTGTCCCTTAGGGCAAGGTTGAGCCGGTACAGGAGGTGGACATGGTTGTGGAGGGCATGATGGTCTGGGGCTAGGTGGACATGGTGGTGGGCAAGATTCACGAAGCCGTGGACATGGTGGAGGGCATGAAGGTCTTGGGTTTGATTGACAAGGCGGTGGACTTGGTTGAGGACATGAAGGTCTTGGGTTTGATTGACAAGGCGGTGGACTTGGTTGAGGACATGAAGGTCTTGGATTTGATTGACAAGGCGGGGGACTTGGTTGAGGACATGAAGGTCTTGGGTTTGATTGACAAGGCGGTGGACTTGGTGGTGGAGGACATGGTGGAGGGCTTGATGCTCTTGTGCTTAATTGACAAGCCGATGGACGTGGTGGTGGAGGGCATGATGGTCTTGCGCTTGGTTGACAAGGCGGTGGACTTGGTGGAGGACATGGTGGAGGGCATGATGGTCTTGGGCTTGGTTGACAAGGCGGTGGACTTGGTGGTGGAGGACATGGTGGAGGGCATGATGGTCTTGGGCTTGGTTGACAAGGCGGTGGACTTGGTGGTGGAGGACATGGTGGAGGGCATGACGGCATAATTTGTTGACATGGTTCTGGTTCTGGGCTAGACGGACATGGCGCACATGGTTGTTTATCATGCTCACTGGGCGGCAGGCTGTTTGTCGCTATCTGCTGGATCATGACGGCGAGGGTCCTAGTGGGCCTGCCGGTCATGCGGCGCGTGTCGAGGTACGGAGGAGCCCACGAGTGCGCCACCTTGCCCACGCCGGTAATATCCATGTGCACCCAGTCGCTGCAGATGAAGTTCTGGAACATATAAACATTATGGTTACGCAACAGAAAGATATAAAAACATGTATAATATCAGGAAAATCTTATTACTCAATTAGCGAATTGTTGACCTTTAATAATTTAAATACATTTTTCATTTATTTTTCTTTATGTTGTTGACTCATGATTAATTTATACCATTTTGACATGTAAACTTATTATTTTTGTCTTGGTGACTGTATTATACACCGTTAAATTTTGATAGTTTTAATCTTTTAAACCTGTGGTTTAAGTAACAAAATACTATTTATCAAGAGCTAGCACAGCATTCTTATTCTTAAAACAAAAATGCTAGCAAGTGATAAGATAATACCTACCTAATCGCAAAATTTATAAAATCAGTAGTCCTGCCAGGAGCTACCTGCGGTCGCGTTGCGTACGTACCGTATCGTAAGTACAGTACGCGTCAAATAACTATGCCGCTCTGAAGCTACGCTTTCCTAACAACAGCGCAGGTACTATCGCGTAAAAAAGTGTTCACTGACGTGAAAATTTTAAAAATTGTTTTATTTTATAATGAAAATAAATAGTGTATTTTTTTACTCACCTGATTTTATATATCTAGGAAAAGGAAAAAGAAAGAAAATACGTTCATTCGTGGCAAAACATATTTTTATTTATTTGTGAACATACTCGCTATCATCAGTAGACATTGCTGATACTCCTTCAATAAAACTTCTTTTAAATTATCACCTTGAAACATGCTCGTAGAAGGTGTTTCTCCATCTTAGTCGGATTCCGAATCGAAATCGTTCTCAGATTCCAATTCGAAATCCGAGCTATCTCCCGTGAATATTACAAAATTCTCAGTCATGTCGTCTATTATATGCTCATTAGATCTATACTGCCGTCGTTATTAAGAAAGGCACAACTAACATTTTACAAATGTTGAGAAAATCGAGTTTAAAATATTTTTTGAATTTTGTTAAAAAAATCACGTTTAAAATATGTTTTTCAAAATTGTGAAAATGTAAAAAATTGTGTTTTTTTGGTATGTACACAACGATAGCAATATTATATTTTTAATTTAAATGGATATAAAAAAATAATTAGCATAATTCTTTTTAACTTAACATAAAAAATAACAAGAAAGGAGCAATATTATGTTGAAAAGGCACATATAACCAAATATGCCTTTTCAATGTAAAATTTTGAGTAAAAAATTTAACATTTTACGACAAAAAGGCATATTTTTTTTAATTGTGTCTTTTCATCGTAAATTATTAAAATGAATATATAGGTACAGAAAATATTAGAATTAATTCATCGATAGTAAAAAGGTAAAATAAAAGTCACATCATACAATATGCCTTTTTATTGTAATAAAACTTAAAAAATGATGTAGTTGTGCCCTTTAAGCTTATGCTATCTCTGTTTATTTTGCAGCTAAAAATCCACAAAAAATCAGGCAAATAGGCCTTTTTTTCCTGATTCCGAATATATATATAACTCATTTTGACAAAAAATGTTAGTTGTGCCCTTTTTCGGTAGCACGGCAGTATAATCTTCCTCAATTTTTTTTACTTTTGCACACAAGGCCACCCATTCGTCTCGTCCCATTGAGTCAACTTTTCCTTTGACCAACTCCATTGTCCGGTTAACATTAAAGTCGACATTAATGAAATGATGAATGACGTAACCCTTAACAGCCGCCCACGCCATCTCTATGGGGTTTAAGTCTGGGTGATAGGGCGGTAGACGCAGAAGATTGTGGTTGTGCTGTGCCAAAATGTCATCTATGACAAAATTTTTGTGGGCGCTTTTATTCTGGCATATTAACTGGTACAGCTTTGGCTTGAGCATGTGATCATCAAACGGTATGCCTTTTTCTGACTACCACGACTTCATGTCGTCTTTTTTTAACCTCGACGTCGGTGCGGGGTCACGCAATTTATTGTGATAGGGCGCATTGTCTATCACGACAACTGAATTAGGACTCGGGTTAGGGATTAATTTAGTCTTCAGCCATTTTTCATAGTTGGTAAAGTTCATGTCGTCGTGATAGTCACCCGATTTTGTCCCAGATTTAAACATTAACAAACTATTCGGGATAAATCCATCTTCGGACCCCGCGTGGACGATGACAATTCTTTGTCCTTTGGAAAGAGGTGCCTTCAATCCTTTGTCAGATTTATCTGACCACGATTTAGTCTTCGTATGAGATGAATGCACGTATGACTCATCCGTATATACGATTGTTCTTCCTTCGTCTCTATATCTTTTAATATTTCGCAGATATTCAATTCTCTTGAGCCACAAGTCGTGTTTTTCTATGAGGACTTTCCTATTATTTTCGGTTCTCCTCCATTTAAAACCTAAGTCTTTAATTATTCTGCTTAAGCTACTTACAGAACCTTGAAAATTTAGATCACGTTGCAGCTTAGCAAGTAGTTTTTTTAATGTTGGCATCTCCTTTTCCGCAACGTGAAAATTATGAATACAGCGTTTGATGACGCCTTTGTCAAAATTGTCAATTCCAGTTATTGGCCTTGACTTTTGCCTTTTTTGTCCCAGGGTACGGAAAACGGAAATCATGTCCGTCTTTTTCCCTTCGGCAATAATATTGCGCACGGTCCGTATCCAACAGCCGGTTGCCTCAGCAGCTCTTTGCCCTCGCACCATTTTGCATGCCTTCGTCCTTCTCTTTCTGCATATAATTCACCACATTATGAATTATTTTACGCGCTTGTCGGCGTAAAACCGTGTTCCGTTTTGGCATTTTATTTGACAAAACTAAGGACAACGTCAACCAATAACAATACAAACACAGCAATAAAAAGGCCAACTATAACAAAACAAACACAACAATAATTATAAGAATAAATAACAAAAAACAACAAACTTAAAACAGGTAGGTAATAATTATACGCGTAGCACTTTTCGCATCGAGGACCGTACGGTACTGTGCTAGCGGAACACAAGCTGGTATCGGACGTATACGAGCGACTGAGATAGAAACATAACACTGAGGTTCGTCTATTGCATCGTTAGCCGCGCATGCGCAGTGCTGTCTTTTTTCGAAAAATGGATTACTGCGCTGTGATTTGTAGCCAACTTCAGAGCGGCAAAGTTAGTTGAAGCGAACTGCACCTACTCGATAGGTCAATGACTCGGATCAGCTGATGTACGCATAATTCAAATTTTTATTTTATTGGCATTTTAATCGTCATAATTGATTTATGCTTAGATTTCGGGAGATACCTAATACAATTAAAAGAATAATGCTAAAAGCAGTACCAAGGTACATGTTATAATGAATCTCCCTACATGCCTTTAAAATTGGCGTATTTAAAAATGTGAAATCAAAATTATTTTACAATGATTTAAAGAAGAAAACAGTTCTAATTACTTACACTAAAAAAGTTTTAAAGTCCTGTTACATACCTAAATCACTTTTGATTTATTTAACACTTAGTGAGTAACACATGTTCAGTATTACGGCTCAGTTGGCGGCCGCGGCCCTGAATGTGAAGGTGTTCGGAATTGTCCGTTATCTAACAAACACTGTTTAGCCCCACAATTGTTGGTCTAACTCCAGACGGAATTTGTGGCCAAAGAAAACATGGATGGATTGTGTGAGAAGTGATATAGAATAAAAGGGAGTCAGTGATAGCGTGACGAGTAACAGGACAGAATGGAGGAAAGAAACGTGTTGCGCCGCCCCCAAATAAAACGGGATAAGGGCAGAAAATAGATAGTGTACCGACTCGATAGCAAATAAAACACACTTTTAGACTGGAGAGAACATAGTATATGCGGAGCTTGAACGCGTACGCTCGCGGCCACGGTTGTTGCCCGACTGACGCGCGCCGCTCAGGCGCATACACTACAGATAGAATAAGTCACAGCTTGCAAGTTACTTAACATACCTTCAAAAAGGCAGCCCCAAGACATGGTGTCGCGTGTCCAGAGCCTCTGTTCCTCAAATCGACAGAGGGTTCATCTGTAATAAAGAAATACAATTACCCACAGGAATTGCTACACAAAGGTCTTACTTCCGAGATTCCTGCACAAGTGCAGTAATTGCCGTGCGTCCGTGGGACCTACTGCTGAGACTTAAGAAAAATACAAATATCGTGGACCTAGAGCATATATGTAGTCTTACTACACCAGAGACAATACCGTGGTTTTCAGCAGATAGTTTTAGCATGTAGGTACTGTATTACTACTTACATAAAATTAACTTCTCCAAGCAATGTTGCCCATATAATACGTGAAAATATCCCCTTACACTGTTGAGACATCGGTCCAGACTAAGCGTTTTGCCTAGTCGTTTGTACCGCGTACATTGAGGGACTGGAACAGTTTGTCAGCTGCGGTTTTTTCGTCCGATTATAGGTAATTTAGGTATCTTCAAGGCTAGAGTGAAGCAAGCACTAGTTTATAGCAATAAAAAAATCCAAACTCCCAGAATAAAAAGTACCACTCCCATCTTCCATATCTAGAAATTCGTATAGTGTATGATGCTAGTTAGAATGTGACTGACTGGTGATCTGCTTGTGGAAGTAGTGCCACAGCGGGAAGCGCCAGGGCCGGTCGCCCGCGAGCGCGCCGGCGCACTGCACGGCGTGCCACGCCTCCTCCGAGTTACTGAAGCAGCCGAACGCGCCGCCGCCCGTCGCCATCAGCACGCCGTCTGCGCAAACATTCATAATTATTACTAAATAAATTAAGCTAGGTTCAAAGGTATAAGCCTGCTCTACACTTCTCGCGAAGTTGCTTCGACGAAGTACTCATTTAAGTCCGAATTAAGTGACTACACACTCGTGCAACCTCGCGAGGAGCTCTTCGAGTCCTTTGACTCGGGCGCAAAAACCGACAACGACTTGAAGTCGCCCAAAGCGAATCAAAGTTGCACGAAGTTAAACGAAGTACCCTTCTACACTAACGTATTCGTTCGACTTCGACCTACTTCGCGAGTAGTTTAGAGCAGATACAGCAGTGTTTCTTATAAACCGTTCCACATTGCCTAACATAGTTCAGTACCTACGAACATAAACGGCTGATTTGTATGTTTGATACTTCTTTCCTATTCTTTTCTGTTTCGAAACAGACAAAACTATTAAGATAAAATGGTTTTATGTTTAACTAGCTTTTGCCCGCGGCTTCGCCCGCGTGGTATTGGAGTTGTCTAATAAGAAGTTGTATATCCCACGGGAACCTTATGTTTTCCAGGATAAAAAGTAACATATGTGCTATTTTGGAGTATACTCTATCCCTGGGCCAAAATTCATACAGATTCATCAGGCCGTTTTGGCGTGATTGAGTAACGAAACCAAAATAAGAAGTTGTATATCCCACAGGAACCTTATGTTTTTCCGGGATAAAAAGTAGCCTATGTCCTATTCCGGAATGTATCCTATGCCTATGCCAATTTCATCCAGATCCGTCCAGCCGTTTGGGCGTGATTGAGTAACAAACATCCAAACATGCAAACATCGTAACTTTCGCATTTATAATATTAGTAAGATTTTGAATCGAAAAAGATTTTTTATTTAATGTAATTATAATTTTTCAGTTTTCAGAATTATTCCTTTATTTGTGCTATAAAACCTTGCTTCAGGCTCAATTCCAGGGTTAAGTCAACGGGGTCTCTATGAATTTTAATTCTTCTTAATTTTTGAGACATAAAAAACTGTATCTTTTTTTTCGTTAACTCAATAGTTTTATTGTTTTAAAGCTTCCGGCCTCTTGAGGCCGGAGAGTTGAGGTATATGGTTTTAATTTTAACTCTATATCCCCACGCATTCCCGAGATAAAGGGTTTTCACACTTTGTTGTCCGTGTCTGTCTGTCAATTCTACGGGGTGTTTGGTGCATCGTTTGCCAAATTGATTTGCCCGACAGGATAGATCATTTGCTGTATCTTCAGCCCCAATAATTCACTCCTTGCCATAGCGGGTTTTTTTAAATATTTTTAAAATTTTTATTCGGAAAAAATCCAGATTACAGCATTTAAGCTTACATAAATAAAAAAATTATTAGTCTATCCAACAAAATTTATTTTTATATTTAAGTGTACTGTTGTATGGTTCTATGAAGTTCAAAATGACTTGCTAGTAACGTGTAGTTTTTCTATAAAACACCTACAAAGTGTATGGGATATGGCAAAATAATTTTAAAACTCAACTTTAAACTTTTATTAAAAGAAAACTATACGCGTTGGAGATCTTCGAATTCTTTTATAAAGTTCTCTAGTTTATGCCCTTTTCAACGGTATGCAATATGCTAAAAAAAACCTTTTAAAAAAACCCTAACCATAAGTGTTTTATCCTTTGGAAATACGGAGCTCTAAAAATAAAAAAAAATATTTCTACTTTTTCTACGGCTTATTTACAAATACTTCGGAGTTTGTGGTCTAGGTAGAACTTTGTTGGTATAATTATTGAAATAAAACTACTGCACTCGATGAACTTCTTTATTAATGCACACTCAGCGATATTCAATAATACAGCGAGACTTGGACACAGTACACTTTATTCGACCACTCGGTAACAAGTTCAACAGCCGACTAAAAACTTATTCCAATTCCCACTTCCCTTCTAACCGTCAATCGCCCCACTACCACCGAACGAATGATTGTGAATCATTTGAACGAATGGCTTGTGGGTCAATTGAGTAACTATTACATAACGTATGTCTAAACAAAATATAATCAATACATTAACATAAATATAACTGAGTGTATAATAACGGTAATTACATTATCCTTAAAATAAGTAAAGCAATAGGGCCATAATAATTGATCTAATAATTAGTCCATTACGTAATCAATATCGGAAATCACAACACTCGGCCATCCGAATGCGCGCTAACTCCTGTAGTGCGCAAAAATCACAACACTCGAGATTTGTATACTGTTAGATCAATTATTAATTAGATACAACAAAATACTTGTAAAAACAATTAATTACAATCGCATCTATTAGAAATGATTAAATACATTTTTTTTTTTTTATATCATTATCTTAATAGGTACAGTAACTAATTCATAGGATTTGACGTATCGTCAGACTCTGACGATGACGATTCGGAACCAGATGATCTATCAACTTGTAAAGCCGGGACATGAATCCACGGTCTCATTCTATCCGAAGCGATAATGCCCGTATATTTATTAGTTTTAAAACCTGGCACGTTTGATACTTCGTACCGGTCATTACCTAAACATTTACTAACCCTGTAAGGACCAATAAACTTGGGTAAGAGCTTTTTGCTCTTGCCGTCATTTTTAAAATTGGTCTTTGTTATATTGACTAAATCACCTACTGAGTACACAACTGCTGGAGACCTTTTAAAATCATAGATGGCCTTTTGCCGCTCTTGACTTAGTTCAATATTTGCGGACGCTTCTTTCCTAATCCTATCAATGTCTGAGGAAGTATCAGTTACAATCATTGGAGAATTGGTACCTAGTTCGTTACTGACAGAATTATCTTTGGAAGCTGTACGAGACTGACCACTTGAATGACAGACAGAATCGTCAAGCACGTTTGGTGAAGACAAAGCTGAAGCTGCGGTCTCAGTATTTGTATTCTCAGCTGTTAATTTATTGTCCAAGGGACCGTTTAGTTTTGTGCCAAATAATAATTCAGAGGCGCTCTTTTTTAGTGGTCGCGTTTACGGTATTGTTTATACCCCACTGAACTTTACCTAATTGTGTATCCCAATCGCGTTCGTCATTAGCAGAATTTTGTACGGATAGGGCTGTAAGAATGGTTTGGTTAAACCTCTCGGCTTGACCATTTGCTCTTGGGCAAGCGACTGCATTGAGCACGTGCTTTATACCCTTTTGAGTACAAAATTCTTTAAAGCTATTGGACGTAAAAGCCGTTCCGCGATCAGAAATGATTCGATTTGGGACTCCGAAATCTTTAAATAAACAATCTAAAACTTTAACTACCGTCAAGTATCTTTTACCGCTCTAGCAAACAGATATTTGGTAAAACCGTCTACAATGGTCAAAATATAAGTGTTCCCGGTTTTGCTCTTGACGAAAGGTCCCAAATGATCTAAATGAAGGGTATGAAATGGTTGTGCGACCTTTTCTATGGGATGCAAGTAACCAGTGCGGGCACGAGCTGCATTGTCTTTATTGTACGCGCAATTTATACACGCAGCGACGTACTTCTTTGTGAACCGTCTTAATTTTGGAAACCAATAACGATTTTGGATAAGATCCAATGTTTTTGCGAACCCAAAGTGCCCCACATCATCGTGGTTGGCCTTACAGATTTGCCACCTTGCATCTTTGGGAACGACCAAACGTAGTTCTTCCCCAACCTTCCTCTACAACGTATGATTTTTGATCATATAATTTTTCTTAATTTCTAAGACATCCGGGTCGTGATTGGGTTTCAAAACTTTAAAAATGTGATCCAATTTTGGGTCAGCTAACTGTAAGGTTAAAATCCAATTCTCGGTATTAATATGTAAGTTACGAGTTTCTGCTACAGTACACGCATCTCTATCAGGTGGATTTCTGCTCAATGCATCAACGTGACTCATTCGGCAGCCCGGTCTATATTCAATATCAAAATTATGTTCACTAATTGTCAACCACCACCGTGCCTTGATTATTCTGTCCGCTAATATGAGACTGTAATGGTTTTCTCATACAATTATCCAAGTTGTGCCCTACTCTGCCACATTTAGTACATTTTACTAAGGGTTTGGTACAATTGTGGTAAGTGTGACCTCGCTCGTTACAATTGAAACAGACGAAATCAACACTTTTACTCGAATTAGCGGTACTGGAAGTATTGTTATTTCCGAGAAAGTCTTTCTTTTTATAAGAATTACTATTATTAGTCAACGGTCCTTTACTAGAGTCTTTGGTTTGTGTTGGTTGTTGAGAGGCTAAATAATTTAATAAATCCTCTGGTTCCTCACACTTAAGAGCCTGAGCCCCATTCCTAATAGAACTATCGGTAATTCCATATATAATGCAGTCGACTGCCTTTCGTCCGACGATCTCGCATCGACTTAATAATGACAGTTTACAATAAAAGTATTCTCTTAATGATTCATCAACGCAAGATTTCCGGTTCAACATTTCTTCTAATAATTTACCATAATTAACATCATTGGGGAAAGCCTTCCTTAATTTGCTCTGCCATACGTCCCAAGTATAGTCGAGAGATGGCAGAGACTCATACCAACTCTTAGCTAACCCATTGAGTTTTTGCAGTGCGTAATGACTGGTTTGTTTATTATCCCAATTGTAAATTACTGCGCACTCATTAACCTTCCGTAACCATCGATCTACATCTTGGGACTTATTATCAGGATTAAACTCTGGTACCACATTAGTAGTTGAAATATTCTTACTTGAACTATCCTTTAAAGCGGCCACAAGTTTCATTAAATCGTCAGCCGTTAGTCCTCGGGACTTCTTCTGCCTCTTCCTGGGGACCTCCTCCTCGTCTCTGGACTTGGATCTCGTACGTCTGCTACTCGGACGCCTCGGAGGGGTATAACTCGCGTCGCGATCACCTGAAAAATATAATCGACAACGCTTCATGTCCTTTTTCCTGAATTCCCTCTGTCTACACTACTTATCTATGGATTCCAACTATGGTCATATTTTACTGTGTTCTTCACTATAACTATATTACTTGCATAAATTATTGGTATAAAAGCTTTTACAAGTTATGGTACAAGGTACTTTATAACTGTCAGTGCACATGACTGGTTACTGTAAAATTTTGGTAGTATAATATGTTAGTTTACCTACACAGCTAACATCCCAGCGCACCTACATGGCTGGTAACTATAAAAGTTTAATAATACATGTTAGCTTGCCTACACGGCTAACATCCCAGCGCACCTACATGGCTGGTAACTATAAAACTTTAATAATCAGCGCACCTACATGGCTGATAACTAAAATTTTAATAATCAGCGCACCTACATGGCTGATAACTATAAAACTTCAATAATCAGCGCACCTACATGGCTGATAACTATAAAACTTTAATAATCAGCGCACCTACATGGCTGGTAACTATAAAACTTTAATAATCAGCGCACCTACATGGCTGGTAACTATAAAACTTTAATAATCAGCGCACCTACATGGCTGGTAACTATAAAACTTTAATAATCAGCGCACCTACATGGCTGATAACTATAAAACTTCAATAATCAGCGCACCTACATGGCTGGTAACTATAAAACTTTAATAATCAGCGCACCTACATGGCTGGTAACTATAAAACTTTAATAATCAGCGCACCTACATGGCTGGTAACTATAAAACTTTAATAATCAGCGCACCTACATGGCTGGTAACTATAAAACTTTAATAATCAGCGCACCTACATGGCTGGTAACTATAAAACTTTAATAATCAGCGCACCTACATGGCTGATAACTATAAAACTTCAATAATCAGCGCACCTACATGGCTGGTAACTATAAAACTTTAATAATCAGCGCACCTACATGGCTGATAACTATAAAACTTCAATAATCAGCGCACCTACATGGCTGGTAACTATAAAACTTCAATAATCAGCGCACCTACATGGCTGGTAACTATAAAACTTTAATAATCAGCGCACCTACATGGCTGGTAACTATAAAACTTCAATAATCAGCGCACCTACATGGCTGGTAACTATAAAACTTCAATAATCAGCGCACCTACATGGCTGGTAACTATAAAACTTCAATAATCAGCGCACCTACATGGCTGGTAACTATAAAACTTTAATAATCAGCGCACCTACATGGCTGGTAACTATAAAACTTTAATAATCAGCGCACCTACATGGCTGGTAACTATAAAACTTTAGCAATATAATAATATGTTACTTTACCTACATAGCCAATAACTCAGCGCACCTACATGGCTGTCCAGATAAGCAAAGCATAATATCTACGTGGCTTACAAGCGTCTACTAAATTTCAGCACACCTACGTGGCTGTCACATTATGGAACTATGAACACACCGTATGTTACACAAAGGGTAAAAACTAGTACAAGCACAGCTAAACTTATCTTGGTCTAAATACTGTAAACTCCTCATCAATTACTTTCTTTCTCGTGAACATGACCAAGTGTATTTTGGTTATAGGTTATAACTAATGATCAAATTCAAATCTATTTATTTGAGGTTATATCCAAAAAATATTCAGCTTATTATCACTTAGTAGCTATTACTGTGCAAAAGTACTTACAGTTTGTATCAGACATCGCTGCTCGCAGGTTATGACCACTTCTGACTTGAAATAAAACTACTGCACTCGATGAACTTCTTTATTAATGCACACTCAGCGATATTCAATAATACAGCGAGACTTGGACACAGTACACTTTATTCGACCACTCGGTAACAAGTTCAACAGCCGACTAAAAACTTATTCCAATTCCCACTTCCCTTCTAACCGTCAATCGCCCCACTACCACCGAACGAATGATTGTGAATCATTTGAACGAATGGCTTGTGGGTCAATTGAGTAACTATTACATAACGTATGTCTAAACAAAATATAATCAATACATTAACATAAATATAACTGAGTGTATAATAACGGTAATTACATTATCCTTAAAATAAGTAAAGCAATAGGGCCATAATAATTGATCTAATAATTAGTCCATTACGTAATCAATATCGGAAATCACAACATTATAAATAAAATTATAATAAGAGAAGAAAATGTATGGGAATATTAGGAATCAACTTTCACCACACGAAATACGTACGAGTAAAAGTAGCGACGTCTACGACGAGCGAGGGCTTGTACACCGACTGGCCGTACACCAGCGCGTCCGCCATCATCAGGCGCCCCTCCATGTCTGTGTTCTCTATCTGTAATCAACATTTGTGCCATAAAGCCTACTCTACACTACTCGCGAAGTTGGTCGAAGTTGAACGAATACGTTAGTGTAGAAGGGTACCCTTTTTTCGTTTCGGTTCATGAAACCTGGCCTCGCTTCGGGCGACTTCTAGTCGTTGTCGGTTTTTGCGGCCGAGTCAAAGGACTCGAAGTGCTCCTCGCGAGGTCACACGAGTATGTAGTCACATACTTAGGACTTCGATCAACTTCGATGAGTAATGCAGAGTAGGCTTTAGGTTAAGATAGTGGGTAGGTTGATCACACAGTCTATAGATATCTGAATAAATAATTCGAAAGGATCGACACATTTTGGAATAATCGTTTGTATTAATCCCGTGCGGGTCAATTTGGTATTTGAAACACTATAGATATGGAAAGATAACATTAAAAATAAAATTCCTTTTTTTAATTCAAATTAATTTACCCATTTGTATGAAATTAATTTCTTTATGTAATAACAAGTTTCGCCAAATTAATTTCATCAGCTGGGCGAGTTCAATGACCTTTTTTTAATGGTGTATTTAAATCGGATGCGGTGGGGTGATCACTGTGCAAATCCTTTCCCGAAATCCTATTTTCTAGGTGATAGTGGGTATCGATCAATAAACAAACTGTTTCAAATCACACAACTGATTTATTTTGATACAATATTTATGGCGGCTCAACATTAGTGCCGTGAATTCAGGACATGAATAAACTACACAAGTCGTACCCCGAAAAAACCATCCACATTCATGTTCGGGCCTATAAATCTGTTATAATGAATGTTGCTGTACGTTCTTTGATTTAATTTTTTGGTTTAATATACACCGTGAAATTTTAATGGTTGTTTTCCCTGAGCGAAATGGTTGTGTCTTGGTAATACAAACGTTTGATAAAAAAATAAAATATTAAAAACAAAAAAATGGACCTGTAGAGTGCAAGCTAATAATGACGTATCACAACGTGCGAGAGCTTATTTTGGTTTAAATATTTAATGAATCGGTTTCCTTTGACGGCGTGCTGCTCATGCGACTCTAGTAGTACCTACAAAATACGTCTAATGTTACTATTGTTTTCGCTTTTTTGAGTTGATGAATATTTTTAATAATTATTTATAAAAAAAAAACTTTTTATTTTTACTGCATGCTTCAAAAGTACTCCTTATGGCAAGTCATTCGGCCGCGGGAAAACAACCATTTAAATTTCACGGTATATACACTTGAGTATGGTAGACCTGCAAAGATAGTTTGAAGGCGTTGAGTAATTAAATAAATCTATAATTCCTCACTTGTATGGACAGGCCGTTGAGCGCAGTGACGACGTCGCCCACCTTCATGCACTGGCCGCTCACCATGTTCTCGCAGATGGGAATCACGCCCGCTACGTTTATAGGCAACTGGAATCAACATTGTTCAATTTTATCTTAGACAGTAGGTAAAAACGTAACCCTTGTAGGTTCATTTTAAATATTATATGTATGTTTATTTTATTAATATATATATTTTAACCCTGGATCTTATTAATAGTTTTTTTATTTATTTTTTTATGCGCCTGCCATGTTTTCTCTTCACCAGTCAACCAAGGGTGGTCCCCTGAATGCCTAAGGCCATTAAGTCCGCCTGTGTACCTTTGTGTTGCATGAAGTTCTAATAAATAAATAAATCATGTTGTTGTCCGTCTGTTAACACAATTTTTCTTTGGATCGCGTGCAGTTTAAATTAATATCTAATATTCAGTAGTGATTAAATAGCACTTCTACATATTTGGACATTCGCAAGAAAATCAAAACATATACGGCACTTTCCGTTGGTCAAGAAACCTAAAATTTGATAAAGAATCAGGCCTCGTAACACAAATACAGGAAGACGGTATTTTTTTTAATTCAGAAAAAAAATCGAGATTTGAATTAGGAATTTGTACGGAACATTCGGTGCGTGAGCCCGACTCGCACTTGGCCGGTTTATTTTATTTTACGGTTATTATTGGTTTTATGGTTAGTTATTTTAAAGGCCAGAGTCTCAGCAGTGGGAACGTTATACGGTTGATGCTATGCTATTCCTAGAAGGAGATTTCAGTAGAAATGAGGCCTACCTGCAGCTTGGCTATGATCTCGAAGGCGGCGAGCACGACGGCAGCGCCCGCCATGCTGCCGCGGTTCTCTATCATCGAGTGCGTCTCCTTCAGGCACAAGCCTCCGCTGTACAACACATCAAACAGATAGGTTTAAGAAATAATAACATGTTTTGTTCATCTGTTGATCTGTTTCTATGTTTTGTTCATAAAATAGGAACTCATTGCACTGTATATATAGATAGATTAAACTTTATTGTACACCAAAAAGTTACAGAACTTATACAGAAACTTAAATCTATGGGTACAAATGCGGTCTTATCGCTAACAGCGATATCTAGACAACCTTAGGATGGATCGTAAGAACTAAAAATAAATAAGGGGGTAGTCTGCGGTGTACTACTAATGAATTAATTAAACTATAAAATAATATAAAACTGTATACTATACCCCGTGAAATTTAAATGGTTGTTTTCCCTCAGCGAAATGGTTGTCTTGGTAATAAAAACGTTTGATAAAAAAATAAAATATTAAAAACAAAAAATGGACCTGTAGAGTGCAAGCTAATTATGACGTATCACAACGTGCGACAGCTTATTTTGGTTTAAATAATTAATGAATCGGTTTCCTTTGACGGCGGGCTGCGCATGCGACTCTAGTAGTACCTACAAATTACGTAAAATGTTACTATTTTTTTCGCTTTTTTGAGTTGATGAATATTTTTAATAATTATTTATAAAAAAAAACTTTTTATTTTTTTATTTTTACTCTATGCTTCCTTATGGCAAGTCATTCCCCCGAATTGCCCCGGGAAAACAACTATTTAAATTTCACGGTGTATAATTATTAGAGTAATAATTACAACATTATCAAAATATTATTGGCTCTATCTCTTAAAGTAGATCTAGCCTGTATCCTAAGAGATAGGGTTCAACCATATGGGTAAATACGGGAATAATAATATTAATTATGGGTAATGCGTAATACAGATTCAACCAAGAATTATACTCGTAGGACCCATCCTCTGTATAAGCCATTTCAATCATTATCTTTCATTAAAGGTGAAATTTGATTGACTTTGTCATTGGATGTTTTTTACCCAGCACAAAAAAAGCTGGAGTATGTAAGGATCATAGCTAGTGATGTGAGTGCGTGAAAGATACCTGTCGAAGGTGACCCCCTTAGCAGCCAGCAGCACGGTGGGCAGGTTGGGCCCGGCGCCCTTGTAGTCGCACTCGAGGAACATGG
Organism: Mythimna loreyi; assembly: GCA_029852875.1. Classification (NCBI taxonomy): domain Eukaryota; kingdom Metazoa; phylum Arthropoda; class Insecta; order Lepidoptera; family Noctuidae; genus Mythimna; species Mythimna loreyi. The sequence goes on from CM056790.1 coordinate 945,962, forward strand.
GCGTGTCGCACGAGCCCTTGGCCACGGCCAGGAAGGCGGCCATGCGCTGCGCCTCGATCCACTCGCGGTCGTACGCTTCCACGTGCACGCCCAGGTGGCACAGCCTATCCAGCGCTGCCTGGAATGCAATAGTACATGAGTGAACTTTGATCTGTTTCAATATGTGTATACATAAATAATAAAATAAATAAATAAACTTTATTGCATACTAACATGTCAAAAGGAAGGACGAAACGCATGTTACAAAATAAGCCATGAGTAGAAATGTGGATGGATGGAGAGGGAGACCAAAGAAAATATGGATGGATTGTGTGAGAAGTGATATGAAAGACAGAGGAGTTAGTGATAGCGTGACGGGTGACATGACAGAATGGAAGAAAACATATTGCGCCGGCCCCAAATAAAACGGGACAAGAGCAGGAAAATGATGAGATGATGATGATTGCATACCAACATTGTAGAAAAAAAAACAGGGGAAGCCTTACGGGCAATGGGATATTTCAAATAGCTGTAGCTTCATAAAAAATAGCTGCTAAGTAAAAAGGCTGTTACGTCGTTACCTGAGCCAGATCCACAGGTGTCATCTTATTGGCGGGCATGTCGGAGAGCGTGCGCGCCCAGTTCTGCGCGCGCCCGCGTGTGGAGCCCTCGCACCACAACCGCGAGACCTCTTGCTCTTGCGCGTTGTACGCGAACACGTTGCACGACGGCTTGCACTCCTCCGTTTTGAACATGTCGAACCTATATTTACACACTAGCTTTTGTCAGCGGCTGTAAAAGTATTGCAAAATACGCTATTTTACTGCGTTTTAGTGTCTGCACGGCAGAAAATATAGCCTATGTCACTCAGGAGTAAAGCAGCTTTCTATTGTTGCTAAAAATTTTCCAATTGTACCAGTAGTTCCAGAGATTACCTCCTACAAACAAAATAACAAACTTTACCTCTTTATTATATTAGTGTAGATAGGTGCTGTTGGGTTTCGTACGCTTCATAGCGCTCATTGGTGCTGTGAATTCACGCCATGAATAAACACCACAAGTCCACATTTACGTTCACGCCTTTTTAAGGAGCTTCACGGCAGTAATCTAGAGCTGCCATCATAATTTCAATTGAAGAGTAGAAGCGTAAAGTAGACGGCAAATAACTTGTCTAGAGATTTTCGTTGAGAGGGTAGCTCGAGTATGTCAAAATGTATAGGATTATGGGTGCTAGATCTTCCCCACCTTAAAATCTCAAATCAATTTATGTGTCGCATTTTGTCCCTAGTCCTTGTTCTGGTCACGTGACTGAGCGTTGAGGTGACGTCAGAACAAAGGAATTGGGGGCGTAGCCAATTAAAGCATTCGACGTTAACGAAACGATTGTAACTTGGCTAGAGGGGCTGTAGGCGGCAAATAAATTGACTACAGATTATTGTGGAGAGGGTAGCTTGAGCAAGTCAAAATGTATGGAATTACGGGTGGTGGCAGCTTCCCCCACCAGAAAACCTCAAATCAAGTTATTTGCTGCTTTCTGTAGCAGTATGTACCCCCAGGCGGCAAGCTCAGCGGCCTCGGCGGCGGCGTCAGGCGCGTGGCACGGGTCCACTTCGATAGACATGCAACCGCGCTCCCGCAGCAGCTTCACGCCCGAGCCCACGCCCCAGCGGAGGTTCTCCTGGAAAATAAATTAATAACTTTAGTTACAATTCAAGAAATTCCATAGAAAACCACCATTTGGAACCGTGCGTTACCTTCTGAAGTTTTATACCTAAGGATGTGAAATAAAAAGAATTTGAATTTAACAGACGTGATTTTTTTGCCGTTTTTGGCTACGAACTGTACGAAACCCTTCGCGCGCGATTTCGATTCGGTCTTGCCCGGTTTTCAACGAATCAAGTTTATAATTTTGTATGGAAAAGCCGATTTTCTTTTTTGTTTCCTGAATGAAAATCATGTGAAAGTAGGTATATTTAGTTTCGTCCAGTGAGCAACTCCTTAAAGTTTGCCCTGTCTTTTACACCATGTATAAGCATTAAAGCACAAGCAAGCAAGCACATTAAAAATAAAGCTCTAATCTACTAACCCTGGATTCATCGAGCGACTCAAGCGCGTCATAGCCAGCCGCTCTTGGTCCTACACAAGTGATGGCCACAGCTGAATAATCCAATATTTCGGTAATCGCGAAGGACTTGCCCAGTTTCAGCTCGCTTGCTAGCCTGAAACATTTTTTTTGGACAAAATAAATGGCAGTTCAGTCGGACTGGGCACCATTGCCCCTGTAAACAGGTTTACTTCGTGGCAAATAAGTTGAACCGTTATAATCCTCGTCACACATGTCGAACCATCGTGACGACCTTGAATGCGCAGTAGGTAATCGAATTTCGGGTCTCAGTCATAGTGCGGGCTATTTGTAACCATAGCAAATGATTCAATTTATTTCCCGCATACTGAACCTATAGTAGTGTTCATAAGGTAGTGTTTTTTAAGTTAAGCTAAAATGTTTTTATTTATTTAACAAATCCATTCTAACTTATACCTACCTTCTACCTACTTTAATCATCATTTTATTATTCAGCTTAGTTGTTATTGTAACGTGTGGAAAAGGGAGAGGGTGGTCTTCGCCCAGTAGTGGGATATAATGGGCTAACTTAGTTATAAAATCTGTTGAGAAAATTCCGGACCACCCTTATGACATGACATAGGTACCTAGAGCTTGTTTACGGAGAGATGTTTAGTGATGACACGGCCCGCTGCTGCAATTTACGACGAACGCCCAACGCGTTAAAGAAGCACATAGAGATAAAAAAAATATTCTAAAACCTATTCTCAGATCTATCCACAAAAAATTCATAAAAGTCAGTCAAGCAGTTTTAGAGGAGTTCGGTAACAAATACTGTGACAAAAGGTTTTTTATATATACTTACGCATTTAACTGCTGTGATATCTTGCCCCCACTCTTCTGATCCACTTCTTGCCCGCATTGTGTTAGTTCTAATTGTTTATTATCTTCATAAACGCAAACACACAAACCTTTCTGTAAAGTTAATTTTATGTTTTGGTACAATCTCGTGACTGTTTTACTTCTTGCATAAACATAAAACTACGAAAACAGATTAGAATCAGAATAGATCAGATTTTTTTTATTAAACCAAAAAAATAATATGTCCCTAAATAATCCCCATTTGGCAGTACAATGAGATGAAATGAGAATGAGACCCATGTTATGTTATGTCTGAGTATGGTTTCCGCACTTAGTCTCGTGTAGACCATTGCACGTGAGCCATAGCGGCCATTTTATTTGAAATAACATGAGTATTGCATTTATTATTCTTTAGGTAACTCTATTCAACATTGAAGTTTAAAGCGGTCCACCGCTGACTAAGCTAAGTTTATCTTCACTTGTATAATTTTATTGATCCAGTTGTTCATAAATGTATGTTCTACGCAAACTATACCAGCTAAGCTATTTGTTCACAAAAAACTGGCTCAACTATGTGAGCAAACTTTGTTTGGTTGATGGTGGACGACCAGCTTGGAAGTTGATACACCTTGCCTTCTAAGAATACTTTGTCCCCATGATCTAAGTAGAAATGTTAAGTTAATCTGACCTTTACAGTTTCACCACTCGCAGAATGGCATGTCCTTATAGCATTACCAAAATTTTGTCTTCTAATTATAAATCTAACACTTGGAAATAATTTAGTAAATCTCATAATGATCAAAAAAATTAAAAAAGACTTATTTAATTACATCATTTAATTTATGTAAAAATATAAACCATCTAGATTTGTATAAAAATATGTTTGAACATGGAATTTTATTACTGCATATCCCATAAAACTACTTAAAAGTATAACCTGTTTAAAGAAATAGTTACAAACAGTATGTCCAATACAAAACCAGCATTCTTTTTTTTTAAATTATAACTTCAAATCAAATTGTATCATGATTTTCAGCTAATAACTGCGAAAGTAAGAACCTACAGATAGAAGAGTAAATTCATACTTCAGTTCAACTTATATGACCAACAGTTGGGTAAACTTGCCTTTTACAATATGGATGCTGCTTAAATATCTATAGTTGGTTGGGACTTCTAGACAGTCAATAAATAAATATTTTTTTAAATAATCCCCTTTATTACTGGAGCAAAAAATTGCCTGCCTTCATCTATCTTCTTCCAGCAAAAATTTTAAAAGATGTTGTTTTTGGCACATATCTTATTGTTAGAGATACCCTGGTTTTCCTAGGAACAGTTTTATGCCTAACATATTCATCTGAACACATATTTATGTTAACTATTGATGCATCTAATAAGTCCTCTTTCACTTCTTCTATACAATGCAAATAACGAGTGTAAAGCTTCTCTTGTAATATTAACAAACTTCTTGGTTCAAGTAAAAAGGAAAATGCAGGTTTTGAACTAATAGTGTTATCTTCAGTTGGTTCAAGGAAATTCAAAACTATATGAGATCCAACCGAGATTGTAGTTATAGTTGGATAGAATAATGATCCATCCAGATGAGGCATGATGCCCTGCCCTGGCAAGTACTCATTTACTAATACATGGTTGGGCCTTTTACCATCCATGACTTTAAGACTATGTATTTTTTCCAGATATTTATCCAGCCATTGTGGTATTGACTCCGCTATCATGCCATTATTGTGTGGTATTCCGCCCCAGTTCTGCAATCTTCGATTTGAGAGTTGGGTCCATTTTGGCTTTGGTGCTGCATAAATATTCGTTAAAATTCCCTTTTCTTCTGCCGGCGTTATAAATTCTGATATATAGTACGCGATTTCTGGAGCCTGTAGATAAAATTATTCATAAAACTTAAGCAATCGCTTCAAAGATAATATTACGTTTCCAGTCACAAAACTTGTATTAAAAACTTACTTTGAATGATTTGACACTTACCGTAATTACTCTGTAGTCTTCTAGATTAAAATGAAATGAATTCATTTTGAATCCGTGGTAGTTTTATTAATTTATTACCTATTTCGTGTGAATTTGTAATGGAATTAGGTTTGTTTTGTAGACATGAATTTTGACATTTGTCATGTAAACAAATGAACGTCATATCATACGGCCATGTTAAAAAAAGAATCTGCGTAATGTTACTACTTTGGCTTAAGTTAAAGATTGTTTCGGGAATTAAAAAAATTGCTTTATTCTAGATAATCGAGTTGTTTACATCAAAAATTACTAAAAAGTGGGATCCACGTTAATAATAAACTCATAATTATTGATTTCTAGGATAATAAAGAGAATTATCTACAATAAGTTTGAAACATCATGATGAAAAATTAAACGTCCTGAATTAGAGGTTACCACCACAAATAATTACGCTGTGACATTTTGTGAAGTTTGATACGTTTCGTTTATAATAGCTTCCAGCTACATTTCACTTATTTGAAGAAGTTATAATTCTATAAATTCAATAAGTCTACTTTTTTTGTTTTATCATAAACACGATAGGGTTTTAGTACAAAAATACAACAAAAGTCAATTTATTTTCTACATTTTGGGATAAACATATTTCATTTGTACGCGACCTTTCAAAGCAGTAACAAAACATATACAGCTAATCTTTTTTGACAGAAGCGTACAGAAGATAAAAATGTTATTTGTTAATAATTTTTTTGTAAATATTTGTTAAATGAGCAATTATAGAATGTGATCATAATGGGCGGTTGCATAGGAATAACTAGAAGTGGTAGCGGTCCCATAGAAGAGTCTTCGGCTACCGTGTCTCGGCCTAATTCAGGTGGGGTAAGCGATCATCTGTCTCCGTGGAGACGTCGAGTGCGTGTTCTCATAACTCTTTGTTATAGGCGGGCTGAGGAAGAACCAGTCGCTGTGCCATGAGACCATACGATGGAAATCAGACGTGCCATTGACGGAGGGACAGTTACGTAGCAAAAGGGATGAGTTTTGGGACACAGCGCCGGCGTTCGAAGGACGCAAGGAGATCTGGGACGCGCTGCGAGCTGCTGCCGTCGCTGCTGAGGCGATGGACTTCCAACTAGCACAGGCGATACTCGATGGAGCCAGTGTGTCGGTGCCTAACGGGTACCTCACAGAGTGCTATGATGAATGGGGCACAAGATATCAGGTAAACACTTTGTTTTATCCAAAGCTGCCAATAGCGTAGTTGTAAGCATATACTCCTCAGTCTCATTACAATTTTATAATATTATTATGTTAAAGTAATCAGTTTTGCTTGACCTTCAGCAGACCTATCTAACGGTAACATTTTATTGACTGGTGACAGAAAGTAGCTGCATAAACAACCCTTTTGTATCATTGATAGAAATAATAAGATATTATTTGCACTAAGAAAACTTATTTTATACCTTAATTTGTCATGACTATAATTATAACAAACAAGATATTTTTTCCTCATATTTTTTACTCATGGAAGTCTGAATAAATGCATGAATTGTATATACTGTACATTATTTATGTATGTATGTTTGTTTCCTGTTGGGCCTTTTTTGATGCTGTTTATATTTGGTTCTTGATCAAGTTTGGATAACAAACAATGTGGCATTATCCTCAAGCAACCTGGAGCAACTTGTGTTGCATTCATAACTAGTTTACACTTTGATTTTGGGATTACCACAAAAAAATTGTTAATCTAGCCTACAATGTGAAGGATAAACAAAGCTTGAACCTTGATTTAGTCTTATCTATTCATTACTTGATTGAATATATTTTCTAAATACATTTAAATTAGATTCAAATCATTTATATTTCAAAAGACCCAGGAAATTGATGTTAATTGCACATTCTTAGTGTAGATTCTGTGGAGAAGAATGTGAAATAAAGTCACTCACTTTATTGTATATCATCATAGTAGCAATTGTATAGTATTGATATTATTATCATTATATTATGAAATAATTGCAGTCCTACTAGGGCAGACATACAGGAGCATACATCCTCAATTGTGTGGTATTACGCGTTCCAAATAAGAACAGGAAAGTCAATAACCTCGATCTGTCAAATTTTGAGTGAAAAGTACGGTTTGCAAAAAAATCTTATTTGCGTATCAATAAAAAGTTTTTTTTTTGCTTTTTATTACTAAAAATTAGTTAATTCTAGTTGAAGTAAAAACGTTAGGGTTTAATATAAATTTGTCAAATATATTGTTTTAAGTCATAAATAGTTTACAAGAAAAACTATTTTCTTTCTTAATTTCAGTGTTAGAAACAATTCGCCTTTTTCTTCTATTTACCACTACTCAGACACATCACACAGTGAAACACAGATAAACAAAACTTGAAAAACTGTATTCTGATTAAAATTTTTTCATTCACGATTCGTACGTAAATTATTTTTTTAAACATCTTTTTTTGTTCACTCTACCTAATTTCTTCGATTTGACAGTTCGACGTGATGTCACAACATTGCCATCGATCCTATTCTCATTTGGAACGGATTGTACATAAGCTACATAACTAATGTTTGTAGTACTAGGGGGGACTTGAAGAGAAGAGATTATAAGTTGTAACAATTTAGATTCATAAACATTCATTATATACAAACACAAGCAACAATTCATACAGTTAATTTTAAGTAAAGAATGAGGGTTACGGTATTTGAATATGGTACTTAATTAGGAGATAATAAGTGGTACTTATTCCCTGAAAGAAGAAAAGAAAGAAAAACAGTTTATACACATAATGATGCAAACTTAAAACTAATAGACAATCATAATGTAGGTGTAATGAAAATCTACTGAGAAAGCAGAGTAAAAAACAGTATAAAATGTAATGCCACATCATTAATAATAAGGATATATAAGTAGGATAGAAAACTATTAGTAGGATAGGAAAGGATCCTTCCTATTCTGATGAATGATGAACAACTTTGTCTGTATGAGTATGAACTCCTTAGTATATTTACTGTATTTAAATCACTAAAGTAGAATAAGTGATGACAAAACTTGGCTCATTGGCTCACATAAGTGTTGTAGTGTGTGTGAGGTGGAAGTGTAGATTTTCCCCACAGTCAAACCATTCCTACGCTTTTGTGGGGCTTATTTTATCATTTATTTATATAAACCCATAAAAATAAAATAATAATAGAATAGTTTTTACCCTGGTAATAAGTTTCCTTTGCATAGTTTAACAAAAAAAATAATGAAATGCTTTCATAATATGCTTATGAGTAACAGACATATAAAATTTTATAATACCTACTTATAAGCAGTCTGTATATGTATGACATGTAGATATAAATTTAAATAAAACATAAGTTGGGATATTTTTACTATCATCTAGATTTCATCACGCATGCGGTTTTTTTCCGCATGCATGCTGCTATCCAATATCACGCTCCGCATCCTGCTCGCGTATTCCCCGCATTGTAAATTACAATGCGGGAATACGAATACACATGTTTATTACAATTTGTAATAAATACGTATATGAAAAGGACATCTGCGGGGGCTACGCAGCCGGAGCAGTCCCGCCCGCATGCGTGATGAAATCATAACAGCCTTAAAACAGCGTGGTTGTCCGTCCATAGGTCCCAATATACTGCCTATCGCCACCTATAAACATGGTGAAGGAGGCGAGCGGGCGCGACTCGCCGGCCGAGTGGTCGGAGCCGGTGGAGGGCGGCACGGAGCTGTCGCTGCGCCTGCGCCTCTCCAACACCTGCAAGGACGTCGACCTAGCCGTCTACTCGCGCCACACCGTAGCGCAGTGCAAGAATAAATTACATGTGAGTCATAGTTGTATTTCGGGCTGGTATCCGCAACTCCTAAGACGACTAAGGCGTGTATTTTACGTACGGGTGGGACAAATGTGTCATTCGATACACCTCAGTTTCTCAAGGAAGGCCAGCAAAGCCTTAGTGTTTCTGGCCATTTCTCAGAGGTTACTTGGTTTTCCGAAGTACTTTGCCCTGTATCCAGCGACGACAGGGCAGCTCAGTGTGAGTCATAGTTCTTAATAGTATTTTGTCAAAATTGGAAACTCGATTAGTGAACTGGAATTAGTGCCGGCTTAGTAAGAATAAAAACTAAGTAGGGTATCAAAAATTATTATTAAAAAAACAAAATACCCGACTGCACACTAAAAAAAGAGTAAAACAAGCCCCACAATACAAATTTACTGAATATAATTTATAAATGTTGATGGAAAGCATCGCAGGCGGGGACCAACAGAGGCTTCTTTATAGTCATTTCTGTTGTGCACCATTTGGCAGAATTTTCGTTGGTGGCGGTCAAGGTGGTCCCCGCCTGCGATGCTTTCCATCAACATTTATAAATTATATTCAGTAAATTTGTATTGTGGGGCTTGTTTTACTCTTTTTTTAGTGTGCAGTCGGGTATTTTGTTTTTTTAATAATAATTTTTTTATTTATAACTTTTTAGCTGTTTTTATTTAACGAAAATGTTGTAGATGTAGAAGACTATGTATATGTAAGTACCATTTTAAATTATTTCGACGACATTTGGCTTTAGATTACGAGTACATATTTTTTTAAAGGGAAATTTAGAAAAAATATTATTATGTCTTTATCCCGTGGGACTTTTAGGATAAAATGTATCCTATGACACTCCCGTAATCAAGACAAATCTAACGATACCTCATACATCAAAATCCATCAAGCCGTTTAGGCTACAGGAGGTCACAAAGGAAAAGACATACATACATACTTACATACACTCGAAAAACATTACCCTCCTTCTTTGGCAGTCGGGTAAAAATATTTTGAACAGTAATTTTTTTTAGATAAACAAATATGAAGTAATGCTTTACAGTAATATCCAAAATTACCAGAGTAGTTGTAGAGTTGTAACCCAGAGTCGTTCTTTTATGTCTCGAGTAGCTACCCTAGAGTTAACCCAAGTAACTCCAACTTTGAGCAGGGTAGGTTGGAAAAAGCCATTGACGTTAGCATTCAAAAATACGAGTGTAGAGGTTATCTACCCTGTGACGTCATTAGAGTTAACTCCGACCTAAAATTTGAATGCAGAGCTGTAAACAGTTATGCAATCGTTGATGGTGAGATGCACTATATTCTATCCGTTTAGGTAATTAACTAAATGTAAACAATCTTTAGGTACATGTCTTTTATTTAAAAAATCTTTACAATTAGCTATTTACCTAAACTGATGTTAGGTAATTAACTAAATATCTACATTTTCTATACGTTTTTTTTTTATATAAAAAGATGTTAAGATTGTTTTTTCAATTGCACAATTTGATCCGCCATCGCAATTTTACCAACGGTCATCCCGTACGGCAAATATACACCTTTACGTTGTTGAGACATTATTTTATGGTCCGGACTAAGCGTTTTGCTTCGTCGTTTATACCTTGTATATCGAGGGACTGGAACAGTTTGCTGGCTGCAGTCTTTCCGTCCGAATATAATTTAGGTGTCTTCAAGGCTAGAGTGAATAGACTCTTAATAAACTAGTGCGCCTCGCCATCACTGATTGCATCACTGCTTACCATCAGGTGGGATCGCAGTCAAGCACTAGTTTATAGCAATTTAACCTTTCAACTACCGTAGTTATAGACAACATTAAAGAACAATAAGTGTGCGAACGCCGCGGCTCGAAAGTAAAAAAAAGCTTAGTTGACTACCTAAACAGATGTTTTATAGTTTATTATGAGCCCATTCAATTTATCTTTGAAGAATTTGCATATTAATATAGATAAAAAGCGACAAAAGGATAGCTGGCTTTTGATTGCACGCTGGAATGAGGTATTTGGGAAATAATAAACAATGCAACTATTGTCTAGGATTATTCATAACTCAAGCGGTTCATGGTTAAGCATATCGACTGTGAATTGGCAACCAGTCCTATCTTAATTTTGATAGCTTTACAGGATTCAGAAAAATTCTATTAAAAACACAAGTTACTTTTAATGCTTCCTTTTAATTTAAAATTAAAATTTGTAGCATTTAAATCAACAAAAGAAGTCGAATCAAGTCAATTTCGGTGCCAAATTTAAATAAAAACTATAAGTAGTATAAAAAGGTGATAAGAAATCTTTAAAAAAATTGGGGTAGGACCAGTTGCCAGTCTATAGTTGATTTGTAAACTTTATATAATATTGCAAATATTCTATCATTTAGGCATTTATTTATTACTAGCTGGTACCCACGACTTTGACCGCATCAAACTTGTAAAACAGCACAACTCCATTTAGGTTACTATTTCCAAGAATACTTTTTTTGGCGTGGAATCTGAAATATTTTTCTAAAGTACATAGTCTAAGTTACTTCTTATAATGTCAATTATCTACTAGTGAAAGCCCCGTCAAAATCGGACCGGCCGTTTCGGAGGTTAGGTGGAACAGACACACAGATGATAATTATTTAAATTCCATTTTTGTTACAGTAATGGAATTAAGTAAATAAAACCTTTTTTTGTTATTCAATTTTATTTAATGTATAGATTATTGAAACTTTGCAAGATCTGCAACTGATAAACATTGGTATGAAAAACAAGATAGCGTCAAAGCTTATAAAAAATTCTAGACATTATCCCATGCACTTGCGGACCGTCCGGTAACCGTCCGGACCGAATCGACAGTGCGTACTGTTTCCGCGGGCCTTAAGGACTTGTCAGCTGAAGCCTAAAAAGGAACGGGATGGGTTTTTTAGTCGATAGAAGTCGGACACTATTTTCCGCTCCATCCAACGACGGGAGATGTCACTAAATGATTTTCACCCACCACAAAAAAAAGGAAATAAATCCCATATACATTAAGCAACAAATAATACATATACATATGTCTACACTGGGGTTCCCCATTTAATTTCATTCAATATTCAATTTGATAAATTGAGATAAGATACATAGATTGGTGTACAGATGATAGCCGATAAGATAACAAACAGCCTTGTTATAAAAACCTTCATACGGATTGGTTACGGACATGCTAACGGTTACGATGTTTACACCTTTTAATTCGCTGTTCATAGTCAATAATTATAGAGTGTTAACAAGCTTAATAAATGCATTTTTAAAAGTGTACTTTTGTATTCTTTTCGATGATACTTAGTATGTCTAATGGTAGCAAAAAAGATTATAACTTTACACCAAAACATACATACATTTTCAGGAGCGTAGCTCAGCGTGGCCCTTTAGGTGCGAGATGTATCCCGTCGCCCATGGCCTCGTACCCATGCGACCCATATAACGCTTTGCACAAGCGAGCGGGATTTTATTATACAGGATGTTTGGTGCATCGTTTGCCAAATTGATTTGGCCGACAGAATAGACCTTTGGCTATATCTTCAGCCCCAATAAATCATTCCTTGCCACACCGGTTTTTTTTAAACACGTTTTTAAGTTTTATTCTGAAAAACACCGGATTTCAGCATTTAAGCTTACATAAATAAAAAAGTTATTAGTCTATCCAACAAAATTTATTTTTATATTTAAGTGTACTGTTGTATGGTTCTATGAAATCCAAAATTACTTGCTAGTAACGTGTAGTTTTTCTATAAAAAACCTACAAAGTGTATGGGATATGACAAAATAATTTTAAAACTTAACTTTAAATATCTATTAAAAAAAAACTAAAAGCGTTGGAGATCTTCGAATTTTATAAAAAGTTCTCTAGTTAATGCCTTTTCCAACGGTGTGCAATATGCTAAAAAAACCTTTTATTGACTTCACTAATTGGCTAAATGTAAAAAGACAGAAGTCATTTCAGAGACGATTCAGTGTGAACGTTTGGGCAGGAGTAATTGCAAATCATGTGGTTGGGCCGCACTATTTACCTGATAACCTCAACGGGGATAATTATCTTGAATTTCTTCAAACAGAGCTGCCCTTATTGTTATCTGAGCTGCCAATTTTCAATGAAGACAGGTCTTTTGTCTTTCAACATGACGGTTGTCCCGCTCACTGGCGATGAACTGTAAGGCAGGCCCTAATCCGTAACCTCCACGTTCACCAGACCTACCTCCGCTGGATTTTCACGTCGTGAGTTGGGCCAAAGAACTGGTTTATGCGACGGAAGTTGAGACGAGAGATGATTAAGTGTAAAGTATTGAGGCGGCATTTGTGACCGTTAAACGGAGCAGTGGTGGCCGAGTGGTAACTTACGAGTTTGTAGGTCGCGGGTTCAAACTCAGCCAGGCGCATTACTTTGTGTAATTTATTTTATCACCACTGCTCTCAAAATGGTGAAGGAAAACATCGTGAGGAAACCGGCATGTTCTAAAACTAAAAATTCAAAGACATGTGACATCCACCAACCCGCACTGGGCCCGCGTCGTGGAACTTGGCCCATTCCCTCTCCTAGAGAGGAGGCCTGTGTCCCAGCAGTGGGAACATTAAAAGGCTGATGGTGATGTGACCGTTAAAGCAGAAATTCGTCTTCGAACTACAACTCGACATAAGAGAAAGATGTCGCGCGTGTATACGAATCAATGGCACCCAATTTGAGCAAGATTTGTGATTTTAGTACCTGCTTGTGAAATAAATGTTTAATTTTTTATTTCAAGTTTGAGGAAAGTTAATACCCTTTGTAAAAAAATAAAAAATGTGCGTAAAAATGAGATATCAATATCTACCTACTTAGAGCAAGTTATTTATTTTTTTACTTTAACTTAGTGCATTTACCGTAATATCAAATATCAGCCTTTTGTGATTTGAGTGCACATTTAGCCAGTTAGTGAAGTTAATAAAAGATTTTTTTTAGCATATTGCACACCGTTGGAAAGGGCATTAACTAAAGAACTTTTTAAAAAATTCGAAGATCTCCAACGCTTTTAGTTTTTTTTAAATAGGTATTTAAAGTTGAGTTTTAAAATTATTTTGTCATATCCCATACACTTTGTAGGTTTTTTATAGAAAAACTACACGTTACTAGCAAGTAATTTTTGGATTTCTTAGAACCATACAACAGTACACTTAAATATAAAAATAAATTTTCTTGGATAGACTAATAACTTTTTTATTTATGTAAGCTTAAATGCTGAAATCCGGTGTTTTTCAGAATAAAAGTTAAAAACATGTTTAAAAAAAAACGGTGTGGCAAGGAATGATTTATTGGGGCTGAAGATATAGCCAATGGTCTATTCTGTCGGCCAAATCAATTTGGCAAACGATGCACCAAACACCCTGTATATAGTCTCGCATTAGACATTTTTTTCACTTAATAATATTTGACAATATGTTCGGACACTGGTTTGTAACAGCCGCTGTCTCGTTTTCTCGGTTTTCACCTTCTACGATTGTCATCACTGCTTACCGTCAGGTTGAATCTCAGTCAAGCACTAGTTTATATAAATTTAAAAATAAAGGCCTCGTTATTGCGACTTCACTGCCTCTTTAAATTATACACAAAATTATATTTATGAGAAGAATGGCGGTATGTAGAAGATCGTGTGTTTAGTATTTCCTTAATAGGTATGTTGTAAGTAATTTTGTTGTTCGATTTTCGGTATCTACGATCAATTAAGGTCATAGATATCTATTTTTTATTATTATTAGGATCTTTGTTATACTTTGGTCATCATTCTGTTACCCTTATCCTAATTTATTTGGATAATATATTTTTAATTATGATAATGATTAATTTAATTTGATTGACCCTAAATCGTTTATATTGTACTTCAAGGGAGCAGTTATAAAAGCTCACACCGGGCCTATAAAATTCTTGTTACGGCACTTATTTTTTATGGTGGGCTTAGCGGGAAACAGTGTCAGACGCTTACTGACTAAACAACCTACCGTTCCTACGCTGCCGTCTATGCCAGGGCCAGAACCTTTCTTTTAGACACGAACCCTTGGCCCCAGTTGGCTTCGACCCTTCTGCAGGGTCCCTAAGGTTTGCTGACAACTCCTTGAGGCCTGGTCCGGACGATTACCAAACGACCGGGCGGCAAGTTACCCATTGCTCGCCGTCCGCAAGTTACGGCACTGGTTGGCTTCTATACTTATCTTTTTCTACATAATATCAAAATTTAAATCTGCAGTGTTTTTATACTAAGTAGAGCTTGGTCTGTATCTACAATTCCGCGGATACAATATTGCTAAACGTATTTTCACCTTCAGTTCTGCTTGACCTTATGAATTATGTATTAATGTTGTTATTCAATATCTTTATGTAATGTAGAACTCGGCTTGCCGATCGTGGTTATTAGCATTCCTTTAGTTTAAGATTTCAACTTCTGGGCTGTGGGAACATTTGAACAAGTTACTGTAGCCCTGGAATGTTAAGGGCAACTTAAGGAACATCGAAGGGTTTTTATAATATAATATAATATAATATAATATAATATGACCACAACTATCACACAACGCCATCTAGTCCCAAACTAAGCAGAGCTTGTGTTATGGGTATCAGACAACTGATAAACATACTTATATGTATAATTCTAAATACATACATATTATAGATAAATTACACCCAAACACAGAACAAATGATCGTGCTCATCACACAAACATTTGTCCTGGGTGGGAATCGAATCCACGACCTCCCGCATAGCAGCCAGGGTCACTAACTACTAGATTGACAGGCCAGTCAAAGTCTGACAGTTGAGGGTTATTTAATGATTACAAACCTCAATAAACGAGGATGTCAATATCTAGATTGTTGAGTAAGGTTCGTTAGATGAAATGGATGTGCTTCGTACATTTTTTGCAAAGTTCATGCAATTCAGTTTCTCAGGAAGAATGGAATCAGGATTATAACTAGACTAGATCATGACTCTCAATGACATGTAAAAAGTTACCATTATCATTACATAGTATAAAAAAAAGTTGCTTAGTCCCTATGTATGCTTAGATCTTTAAAAGTACGCAACGGATTTTGATGCAGTATTTTTAAAAGATAGAGTGATTCAAGAGGATGGTTTATGTACCCGTGCGAAGATGGGGCGGGTCGCTAGTTAAGTATATTTGTTGCTTTTGCCTTGACGATGGAGCACGCTTGTCTAGAAATAATCTATTCACCCTTTACCTATAAACCCAGATATAGAGAGATATAGATATCTAATCAGGATGTAGGTGTTGTTATAAAAATAAAAACCCAAGCTCCAGCAGGGAATTCCATTCCGCGGACATAATGCCTTAAGGCATTTTCCACCAGTCAAGCTTCTTTCAAATAATCCATTTACAGGCACTTTTGAAATGTCAAGAAAATGATGCTTATGCAATTTCCAAAGCGATTTTTTTATGGAGAAAAAACTATTATTATTATTTTATTATTTCGTGCGTACAAAATTGTTAAATAAATAAATAATAATAAATAAACTCCATGGACATATTAAGGGACACTCTTTTGAAGTTTTATTTTTACCTTCACATACTGATAAATAAAACTAAATAAAAAAAAAACTAGCATTCTTTATCTGTAAGTAAACTACAACAATGCTATCTTCCTACAAAAGCCAGTCGTAAAAATATGTACATTGTGCAGCGGGCCGCTTAAACACGGTCAGCGAATGACGCAAGCGCATGCGAACGACGCGAAATTTTGCAACCATACGCGACAGCCTGCCTCCGCGTCGCACTATACATGATAGGGCTGCCGACCCATTGTTACGATGGGAGGCTTTGCTTTTATATTGCTGTAATAACTAGACTCTGATGAAACCTGAAATAGATCTTCTTACCTTCAAGGTAAACAGGATTACAGTTAGAAACGATAATATAGGCTGCTCTTGTTTTCTATTATTATTAACTAGCAACCCGCCACAGCTTCGCACTAGTGCAATGCTGATATTAAATATATTTTGCATGTATTATACATATAAACCTTCTTCTTGAATCACTCTATCTAATAAAAAAACCGCATCGAAACCCGTTGCTTACTTTTAAAGATCTAAGCATACATAGGGACAGGGGGAAGCAACTTTGTTTTATACTATGTAATGATTATTATAGAAAAATGGGGGTTGGGAGTGCGAGGATAAATAGGACTAGGCCTACGAGGCTACCTATTCTCAGATCTACCACTACATATAAAAAAGGTCGTGCCAATCAGTCAAGCAGTTTCGGAGGAGTTCGATGACAAACACTGTGACATGAGATTGTATACTAAAAATAGAATGTATTAAACTTTGGATTTTCGGATACATATTTTAGTTTTTAGACCTTGATAAATATTCAACGCGCGTTATGTCTAAGTTAGATTGTAATATTTAACAACAAACAGTGTAATACTAGCGCAAAAAAAAGGTTCTATAGCCGTTTATGTGCGATAATCGTGCGATTTCCGAAACAAATTTAGCTTTTTTTTGTAAACATTTGCTTTACAAATATCCTTACAATCACAGCACCTTGAGCGTCGTGAAGTTCTCCTTCACATTTCGACGGTACAGCCCTGAGGTGTTTGTGTGCATACGGACCTACTTATGTCGGTACTCCACATCCACAAAGGTCGTATTCACCTGTTAATGTCTTACAGTTTTGGACGGCGTCGCCTCGACAATTACCGACCGTTGACCTACATTGGTAAACCGTTGGAAGTATGGCTAGGAATATGATTTTAATGCATTGTGCTTTCTCTTTGTACCGGCCGGACTTAATGACACGACCATTAGGCGCATTAGCTTATTTTATCAATGGTTGTTGGCATGCGGCCAAGGTTATGTAGCTTGAAATGGTCGCTCTTTAGTCAGGCCGTGACTTTTTGTCCTTTTGAAATAAATTAGTTTTTCTTTAAACAAATACTGGCTTCCTAAATAGCTTACGTAGATAAATAATGCATCAATATATAAAAATCAATGCCACTTTTCGTTGTTGTGAACTCAAGAATGGGCTCACCTATCCAAACCAAATGTTTAGGCTTTGTTCGGACGATTTAATAGATGGTTTGTGTGAAGTTTGCACAAAATTGGTCGAGCGGTTCCTCATTTATCGCATTTTTCTTAACCGGGAGAGAAGTCGGGCAAAAGCTAGTAATATTTAAATAAGTTTGTTACCTTTTGCTGCGACTTTGGTCGTGTCGATTATTGTGGACGCAAAATCGAAGTCGGAAGCTAGATAAAAAGTAATAATGTCTTGTCTTGAGTTCAAGTTTCCTCCATACCAAATTTCATTAAAATCGATTCAGTAGTTTAACCGTAAAAGCGTAAAAAACAGACCGAGTTACTTTTACGTTGTAATATGGTAAGCCTTAATTAGATGATAACAGATCTGTAGATTCGAGGCCTGGCGCATAATGGTTTGTTCGCGAATGACCTCGCTTGCTATTTCGGAAGTCGATCAGTATATCAATGGACTAACTTATTAAGCTTTTGATAATAATTTACCGTAGTTCTTAGGAAGCTATTTATCTAGAACTAGCTTTTGTCAGCGGCTTCGCACGCGTACATAAAATATAGCCTTTGTCACTCAGGAGTAAAGCAGCTTTCTATTGTTGCAAAAAAAAATCCAATCGGACCAGTAGTTCATGAGATTACCTCCTACAAACAAAAAAACAAACTTTACCTTTTTATTATATTAGTGTAGATAATTGTTGTATTAGGTAACACCATGTAAGCAATGGTTATTGGTTTTAAGCTATAAAAGTACATGATCAAATGAGCTTTATAATTTTTCTATGCAATAGATCCATAAGAGCCTAGTTTAATATCTAGTGTAAGACACAAATGTTAGCTATAGTGAAGCCGTCATAATCGAATTACGACAAAAGCCTCTAAATCTAAAAAAAAGTTTATTATAATGTACTTGTACTTACATCTGAAGAAAGTTGTCAAAAAACTATGCTGTATTTAATAAACTAATAACACTTCTTACACAATCGACAGGCTCAAGAGAACATCGAGCCGTGGCGACAACGCTGGTTCTATGGCGGGAAGCTCCTCGGCGACCGGCTGCTCATCGAGGAGGCCAAGATCACGCCGGGCTACGTGGTGCAGGTCATCGTCAGCACCGACCCGCAGCCGCCGAGCTAGTCGCGAGACCACCGCGCCTATTGCACCCACCAGCGTCTTTGTGGTACTTTGCATTTATTTTTAAAACGGTTTTTTTTCCATTTTATTTATATTTAAAAGACGACTGTGCAAGGTTGGTTGGTAGAAAGTGAGGGAACTGAAATACTGCCTGTTTTTTTTTATTTAGGGTTGGTTTTCGCAACTCCACGCTCTAAAGCGCGTATTTTGCGTACGGGTGGGACACTGTCATTCGATCCACCCCAGCTCCTCAAGGAAGGCCACCAGTAGCTACCACCAAGAATACGTGGGTTTTTCAAAGTATTTTGCCCGAAAGCAGATGAACTGCAATCTCGAATAGGAATAAGAAATACTACTGTATCTGTGGTTAGAATCAAACGTGGAATATTCCCCTCCCGCGCCTCACGCCCCTGCGCCGTCGTACTTGTAGTTTTATTCCTATATATTCGATGTTTGTCTATTTATTTTTGTATAGGTTATAGTTTAGTTGGGGCCATACAATACGCTTTGTGTGTCGTCAATCGTAGAAAGCACAAGCGATTGTGGCGCCCTCTGCTAAGTTGACGCGTATTATGGAAGTTGTCATTACAAAACTTCTACATATTTCATATCATAAGACCATGATTTTATACTCAAGCTGTTATATAATATTTCTATTGGAAAAGTGCGATATAGTTTATTGTAGCTGATATACTATAGGGATTAAAAATATATAATATCAAGTCTTGCGCTGCGTCGAAGTCCAAAATGCTTATTTTTTCATTTTCCGCTCCATTTGAATCACCCAGTGAATAAATAATCGATTTAAATTCGGCAAAATATCACAAAGACGCTTCAAAGAAGGAACCAGAGCAACATAATCCACTAATAAATTTATTGTAAAGTAACAGTGTATACTCCTTTCGCAAAAACATTAGCCATTTTTTCAAACTCACTTTACTGTCTGTTCAACCGATTTTGACTTCTATTGCGTTGTGTTCATGACAGATATCAACTGTAATAATAAATTTGTAATGTAACAACTTTATTTTGTTTTCAATGCCATCCTTATGCCTACGGAATAGAATTCAAAATTGGTTAAACGAACTGTGAAAAAGGTTTGTGTAAATGTTTAATCTTACTGCTAATTGAGTGTAGGATTATAAACTTATGTAACCGATTTGTACGGTGCCCTTAGCTCATACAATAACGGAGGACTGATATTTACCACATTTTTTGTTCATAAATAGTAATATAGCGCAATAGTAGCTGTTAGGTGTATGAGTAACTATACCATTACCAAACCATTTCTGTAAAAATGTTTTTTCCTAACTAGAATTATTGAGTAATTTGTCGCAGCCGTTCAGTCAATTCGTCATTCAGTAAGCTGCCTAGTCTTTTTATTAAACTACGCCATTCAACAAATTGTCCTAATTATATTTATTTATTTATTAAAACTTTATGCACTGTACAAAGGCGGACTTAATGCCTTAGCTATTCAGTCAAACATCTAGGCATTTGATTTGCGTTTAGCCAGCAGTGTATTGACACCTGCCTTAAGTAAAATAATGGGATTATATTTCTGTAGGTTTCAAAGGACCCTTACATAATAGTGGATTGTGGTTCTTCGAACCTAACCTACCCGTGTTGGAGTGCCCTATGTAATTTTTCGTCATGTTATCATCTTATTATATTAGACGCATTGGCATCATTCAGAGTGCTAGTTGAACGGCGCCGATTAGTTACCGAGTTAGGATATTACATGAAAGGCGAATTTAGCTTTTTGGCTGCAGGAGATCTACTTGTATTTTAATCAGGCCATGCAAACTAATGCTCTTACTCGGCGAGTAGTAGATCTCCCTTCATCTAACTTTTTATAGTAAGATATTTACTACACTGCAGGTCACTTCGTTGTTGTAAAAGTTAGGGGCTCAATAAAGTTTTATCATGAATAGTGCGCTCGAAATCATCGGTGAGTTGAGCTCGAGCTAGTGGTATCCAAGATTATTTCTGTAAACGCTTTCGATGGGGTCGCCTTGATATTACATTCTAATTTCTCACTTTTGATCGTCCTTATATTATGTAACATTACTAAAGTGATATAAGTACCATAATTTGTACGATAAAGCCACTTTGCTGCCTAAATTATAATCGGTTTGAAGTGGAATGATACATATTTTACAGACGATCTCTTCACTCAGCATACCTTATCGTTTGTACCAGATTCATATATAAATTATTTATATTTATATAAAATGCCCCAATTGTAGTGATTAATATATTATATGTACATTGCAGTGAGAGCGATACTTTAAGGCTGTATGGTTATTACGATACACAATTGAAATTTAACTATATTATGTATCAAAGGAGATATAATAGTAAATATTTATAATTACGTGTTTAAAATCGTCTGGAATTAATTAATTTATGCGGTAAAAGTGTAACATTGAAGTAGATGTATAAAAAGTTGCATTGTCTCAAAACTGATTAAAGTAAAATTGATAATAGACAATAACACGGCTCAAGATGTGAATACTTTAAGCGGCCATACACCACCCATCAAGTTATTTACTACGGATATTATGTAAAGCCGTTATTTCACAAGACTGCGCACGTGGGATACCGCCTTTACAACATGGCCGACTTTATCACTTATTTAAAATTACCTATTTATATTTAAACGACTGGAAGATTTTTTTATTTAATAAGGAGCTAATATACCTGATTTTTATTTTTTCTAATGTGTGTTCAATGTATATTTAATGTTATAATTATGGCCGTCCGAGTGCCATGCTTCAACAAGGAACCAATTTAAATGCTAATTCGATGTCCCAATAGTTTCTATCGTATTTACTGTTATAAGCTATGTTAACACTACATTATGTCTATAGTAGGACCCTTTATTTTACGCCATGATTGCTAGTTGAGTTTCATTCAAACTTTATCAATCTATGGGAGAAAAGCGGAGACTTCTATAGGCATACAATGTAATACACAAACATTTGAACGCAAGTATTAATCTGCCATTTGACGTACATAAAGCGACTGCCATCTATTGTGATGTAACAATTTTCTTTATACACTGAATTATTATGATATAATTAATATATTGTTTATTTTAATTGATCGCTAGGTGTTAATTTTGCATTCAAATGTGTCAGATCTTATGTGGTATGTTTATGAATTGCTTGAGTAACGGATGTGGGCTGCCTCGCGAGGCAATCTTGTTATACTAAATAATAAAAAAATCGACCATTGTTCTTACGTTTTATAACAAGACTCAGTAGGCAGGGTGAAAGTAATTATTTCATGTCTCTCATATCAAAGGCAGCCGTTTTGTTGATGTCCAAAAGTACAGTTGTACAGAGGTCTTTTGACGGTGAATGACGACATTAACAGGATAGCGCCAGACAAGTAGCGTCGAATAGTTTAGACGTAGGCGAAGGCGCATTGATCAGCGAGGCCTTTTTCTTTGAAATTCGAATACCAAACAGGTCACTGTCGCAACCCAGCGTTCGACCACATCGTCGCTTACCATCAGGTAAAAAACACATCACCCACGCCTACCTACGCTACTAGAAGGCGCTGTTGTCTACGGAAGATGGCGTCGTATATGTCTATTTTAGCGCCAAAAGATCTTTGTATAACTTTACACTCCAAAATTTTCGTTAGAGCTGCTATTTCGATTATTTTTCAAGCGTATATTGTAGCCTGTACAATGTTTAGTGTTAGATTTTGCACACGAGTTAATAAAAGCAAAATTATAATGTTGTTAGTGATTTGTGGATTGTATTCTTATAAAAGAAATTATTAACATAAGTTTCGGGTTAAATTATATTTTGTTATGATTGTATAAGTGGACGGACATATTGTAGGGAAACAAATGAATCTTCGATGTAATTTTGTGTCACTTTAATATTGTTTGAAGTAAGCATTTTGACGTATATTGCGATTATTTTCTTCACGACAACTAATAAAATTTCTCCATCGTTCTTTTATCAATAAAATTTAACTTGATGCAAAATAATCGCAGTATACTTCAGAACAAAATATTATTTAGTTATAAAAAATAAAGTTCTTTTCTATGATATAATGGCCTTATACTATGATACTCAGTTGGACTCCGATTGAAATAAGGTAAAACATACAAAACGCGTACTTATCACTATATAAATAAATAACTTTCGGTTTCTTTAGGATGTTTATAATGTCGGAAACTCATTTTCAATCTTATTCCCCTACTCATAGCATCCTTTATCACTTAATTATAATCTGCTCTACTTATAACCGCATATGGATGTGATGTTTTATTTTAATCTACAAATTGTGCATAACTATATAAATGTACCTATGTCACACGCTTGTACATTTTGTGGCCTAAAGCCACTACCGACAATATTCTCACATATCGATTCATCAATTAATAAACTTTATTTATATCGATAAATTGATACAGCACTATCGATAAATTCAACGTATCGATATCGATGTTGTTATATACCGAGTGTTGTTTAAATCCTGTAGTGATATTAAATAAAGCCTCAGCAGCATTTATTTATAGAATCAGAATAAAATTACGTCTATGGTTATAGTTCGTTTATTTTTTGTATCGAAATTATTGATATGGCGATATAGGTTATAGAGATATTTTTAAATGTAAGCAGTTACAATTTATAAAGACTTATATTCTTTTTTACGAGTTTGAGATGTGATTTAAAATCTCTTTTAAATACTGGAGAGCACATGTTTTAAGTTTCGATAATTCTTATCGATATGATTTATCGAAACTTTATTTTCAAGGTTTCCTTTGAACCAGCCATTTAGATTGTAACTGCTACAAATATACGTTCTATTTCTAAATTGTAATAAGATGATTATAACATTTTAGTACTAACTTGTTAGGTTAGCTTTAGTATTTATACATAATTATTTAATAGTTAAATTGGGAAGAGGCTCGAGATATTATTTAGTTAGACAGTGGTGTTTCTGCATACATTATATTTTAATTTTTTGTTTCAAACTAAGTAAAATATATGTAAATGTTGCAGAGTTGTCATTGTTACATTACATTTCAAGAAATATCGTTTTTATTATAGAAAATTGTAAGCGTTCATGTAACTCGTGCACGCCATACTCTATGTAAAGGTATTAATGTCTATAATTGCGTTCACGACTCCTGAAGTTAATGTGACAAAGGCTTGAACTGCATCGACAAACAACATCTCACTACGACACAACTCCGCCTAATAAATTGTCTCCAAAACTTGTGTAGTTCACGCCTTATCTCACAAGACTGAAATTGCCAGTGAAAATAAAAGTATTTTTTATCTGTGACCAATTCCTCCTGTGTTACCATCAACAATATAGTGTTGCCTCACTTTACGCTAATAGTTTTTCAGTTATTTTTAGGTTACAAATTGCAGTCGGCCATAGCTAGTTGTACAATAGTCATATACGGTCTAATATGTTTGATTTCGGACTAAGGAATTATGTATGGTGCTACCATTTTGTTTTCACTGAAGGACTTATTTCGCACTCATTTGGTGTATTTGACTGTGAGGTATCATAAACAGCTGTAACTCAATATCGATACATAATTAACTTGTATACTAGTTTCGTTTTTACAGTCAATGCAATAAATAGTAGGAATAGGTCCGCCATAAATGATTTCTCAACTAAATGTTAAATCTAACAAATACGGGTAATGTCCAAAATTATAAACTTTATTCAAATGTCATACTCACATCTTTACATGTTTCTCTTTTATTTTATCTTAGCACTTTACTTGTTAAGATGAGGTACAGTCGGCACCACATTTGTTATTTTGTCGCTGGTTGTACCTGCCCTCTGAATGTACCTTAAGCAATAAAATTTATTTACGTACGCAAGATATTGAAGAAATATTTATTTGATATTTTATGTCCATATTTTTTTTGCTTGTAGTTTTGTTATTTCTGTGTGAACATAATAAATTAGCTCAATATGACAGAATAACTTCAAATTCGTATTTCTGTAGTATACGATCAATATAAATTGTTTTTTTTTTTATGTTACTCGACGATGGCGTTATATCATAAATCTAATTTTGCCATTCAGTGTTTATTAAGTACTAAATAATATGTTATTGTTTCGTTCCAATTTGTAATATTTAGAATGATAATGTAGATAATTGGATATATCGAAGTTGAGGCCCCTTGCTCAGGGCGGCTTTTTGTAGCGCATTCGTACAGTCTCGATACTGTAGCGCGTTGGCAGCTTTTCTAACGCGCGTTAGTAGCAATGCTGCGCTTACGAAACGCGCGACAGCATCGCTACAATAAGTCACCTTGGGCGAGAGGCCTAAAATGTCCATCTGTTATACGGTTACCCGTAAACCCGGGTACTGCTAACCTAAAACTTGAGGCACAATAATGAACACTATATCAAAATGGATGTGGGTTTTGACGAGCGCAGTTTGGATCATGCCTGTATTGTTACAAGTATGTAGATAGATAGATTTATATTAATAACAAATTCACTGCGTGTATCGTAAGGCTATATTCAAGTTGTATATTTTGAAGGCGCGCCGCGTACGGCTCGACGCAACACATCTGCGATTTGTCTACACACAGTTTTGTACATAAAACAGTTTTTCAGTGTGTAAGCAATATTAGCATTTTAAATTTTCAAATAAAACACTTTGTGAATAACATTGTTTGTGTATGAATGTCCCTAAAAGGTAACATTAAAACAGTTTAGTACGGCTGTATCTCTTGATTGCAGGATGGTTTTGGGGTTTGCGTTACGCGATCGCCCGCGCTGTCCCATACAAAAATACTTCTCCGTGAGTCCGTGACTCGCCTTCTTACCCCTACTTAATAATGCCTTAAAGTTATCTATCTACACGACTACATGCACACTGTTAGGGTCAATTTATACTAGCGCAGAGTCGAAAAGCATCGAAGCGTCTGTCCAAAACTGAACTTAACAAATTCATTATTTCTGCAGGCGCGCGAATTAAAATCTCAGAAGTAATGTGCACGTTACGCTGTGGAGTTAAGGTTGAATTTGTTATGTTCCGTGTAGGACAGACGCTTCGACTCTACGCTAGTATAAATTGACCCTTATAGTTGAACCAGTGACACTGCCCAGGTAATAATCCGGTTTCCGTTAAGGAGACAGGCATAGTTATGCGATGGGTGACCGCGCAGATGCAGCGCTGGCCCTTAGTTGTGTGTCTAAATAGACCTGCACCTTTTTCTTTGTGCGCTATTTATCGAAGACACCCGGTGCTCCTAAGTAACGTACACTGAACCTGCATTAGAAGAAATAGTAGTCTTATGCAGTTCGTGAGAGTGCTCCCACATAAACTTTTTCCCAAATCTCTTCTGTCAGTTCATTTCGTGCGGCAACACCCGATCTAATCACTGCTGGCGCTCAGTTCTCGCCAGTAATAGAAAAATATACTAGGTGTCATTGACATCGTCGCACAAACGATTACCACTGATCCAGTACATGATTCTGAAACACCAAGTGGTGAAAATTTTCGTCGGATTTTTTTAAATTATAAAAGGTGTTTTTTTTTTACCTGTATAAAATCGTTATTTTAACCAACCCCAATAATATTAAAAAAAGAAAAATCATCGAGGCAAATAAAGTCGTTATTCCAATCACAAATGGATGACATTTTTAATTCGTTATGTAATTCATTCTTTGTTTTTTCGCAAAAAATGTCAAAATAACGTTTTTTACAGTTTAATTTAAAAAACGTAAAAAACTCTTTAAAAAAATTTAGAAAAGACCGACAAGAAAATAAACTACTGGAGGATCTGGAATCATGTACTGGATCCATGGTATTCGTTTGTGCGACGATGTCAAAGTTTAAAATATCTTGGCCATATCGCTTCGTTCGTTTAAAATATCATGGTTATATCGCCGGGCTACACTGCGAAATTGGTGCAATTGTTGCTTGTGTTGCGCGGTATAATCAGCAATTTTACGAGGACCTTTAGAGGATATGAGTACTTTAAGAGCTGATCCAGAAAGGGCAAAGAGGAATGCTCATAAAAAACCCAGCTCCGACAGAAACGAGATGTATCTCAAATTATCAATAATAGTAAGATATAAGGCAATAAATAATTATTATTGCGTTCCTTACATGCAAACATATAAAAATTGCCAAATGTAGTTCATAGTCGCGAGTCCCACGTTGGGCGCCACTTTTACGACTGTCACAAAAGAAATAAATAATATGCAGCACTTGATTACTCAGCCTATTACGCACACAGGTTAATAGAAGTACACGAAAACAAGACATAATTTATTTTTTATTTAATTAATAATTTTATTCTTTCGACCTATACGATATTTATGGTTTTACCTTCGAACTCCTTCGATTATGGACTGATTTGCCATTTTTTACTCATATATGTATATCAATGTATTTTATTGTATATATCTTTTTACCAGATTATCAGACAGTCCTAATTTTTTCTTCAAAATCCAATTCTCATGATGAAATCCATGAGGAATCGAGGGAACTCCTGATGTGTTAAAGAGCAACCATTTTTATTTTTGGATATTTTCATCGAGAACTCTAAATGCTTTTTACAGCCAAAAAATAACCTTTTATGAAATGGAACTGGTGAAGAAAAAAAAAGAAATGATTATCGGAACTTCACACTCCCGTTAATGTTACAATCAAGATAGTTAGTTAAAGCAACTATGGCAAAATAATTGGCGCTGAATGTTAATTTAAAATGCAATCATCGAAGTGATCTGATGATGGAGCCAGAAAGTAAGCACCGGAACTCCGTAATTAATCAATGTATCCTAATCATGTTTGAGTTTAATACAATTATTATTAAATGCACTTTGACTACAAGGTACTATCAAACTGATCTGATGAAAGAGTTGGAAGGTAGAAAGTAGACCCTGGAAATTCATAATAAAATAATGTATTCTAGCAGTGTTTGGATTAATTGGAATTGTCGTGAGAATTAGGTACTCTGGCTATAATTGTATCATAACTGAAAAGTGTGAATTAAGTTTTTATCTTTACTGAAATGCTTTGTAAAATATCAAGCATCTTCCTACATCGAAAAATGCTTTCGACAAAATCAGGCTCGGTAAGTTCACCCCAAAATAATGACTTCATGACCATTTCTGACCTTGTTCATCAGTTCTACTTCATCAAATGATATTTTCAGACTATATATATGATTAAGTTTTCAATTAAAATACCAAAATCGCTATATGTATACCTACCTATAATATCTTAGAAGATCCTTCAATTCCTCGCCTATTTCTTATGACGAAATATTATGAAAAATTGATTAGAAAAAAAATGGGATCAATCTTTCCAGATGATATCATATCTATTCATTTACATGTAGGTATAATCAGTTCACTTATGTCGAAGTTCTGAAGTGACAAATATAAAAAAGTATAAACAAATTGTGAACCTCCTCTCTTTTCTTTATGATGGTTAGAGGTACAAATATTCTTAACAGTGTTATGTTAGAGTATTTATAAATATATGTATACATAAAATTATGACCAGCAACAAGTCAAAATCAGTTGTTATCGGGTAGTGGCACAGATCAAACACAGCACCCGTCTGGTCGGAAGATCTTGCCTTTTCAACAAAGGTTTGCGGTACTATAAACTCTTTTGCATATTTCTAAAAAAGTAAATAAAAAATGTTATAAATGCCACTAAACTGTCTGTTGCTATGCAACATAATATTTTGTTTACATAGTATTTGCAATGACATTTGATTGTAAAGAATGTTTTGTGATCGAAATAAATTATTTTGTTTAAGTTTTTCTACAATGAGTATATCATTAACATTATATAAATAAAAATTAGAAGACCCGATAACTAGGCATTCTATTATATCATATTTTTTAATTAAGGGTTGAAAATAATTAAGTAAACATTTTCTTAAATCGATCGCCTAAAAAATAAAACTAACAATTTTTATAAGATTCCAAGTAAGCATGACGATCATGACCGGTTATTATTCTGTTAATTATTAATATCGATAATTTGAGATACATTTCATTTCTGCCGGAGCTGGGTTTTTTTTCTATGGGGCTTGAGCATTCTCTTTTGCCGCGAAACGTTTCGTGAGAAATCATTTGCGCATCAGTGTGATCATCATCATCATCCTAGCGGTATTAGTCCCGGTTGCCAACCTTGGCTTTCACCTCGGTGCCCGGGGTCCGCTTTCTTGCTAAGACACCTCCACTTCGCTCGGTCTTTCGCGTCCTTTGCCGTAAGCCCATTGGCACGCCCATCGTCCCTTACGACGTCGATCCAACGCCTCTTAGGCCTTTCTCGTTTCCCGGGTCCCGGCGGAGGCGGCATGGCGAGGCATCTGTTACCCACGTAGTCTGCCGGTTTTCGCAAAACGTGGCCATACCAACGTAAGCGACCCTCCTGCAGTTTATCCGCTATGTCACGGACCTGAAGGCTGCCCCGAATGTGGGAGTTTTTAATGCGGTCTTTCCGCGAGACTCCAGACATCCAGCGCAGCATATTCATTTCCGTGACACGCAGGCTTTGCTTATGCCGCTCAAGTACAGGCCACGCTTCACTGCCATACAAAAGGACAGGCCTAATGATGGTCTTATAGACCTGTCCTTTGAGCCTAACCGGCATTTTCGGGTCACAGATAACACCCGCCACCTCACGCCATTTCGCCCAGGCCGCCGAGATACGAGACTCGACGTCGCAATCGACGTCCCCGGACTCGTGGAGCACCGATCCCAAGTACCTGACCTGTTCCGTGCGCTCGACTGTGTCTTCGCCAATGCGAACAGGAGCAGCGTTTGTTGTGTTGCAGGCCAAGTACTCGGTCTTCGCCGCATTAATCTTCAGACCGCCGTTTTCCAGCGATTCCTTCCACGCTGTCACACGTCGAACCAAGCGCCCACTGTCCGAGTCCGCCAGCGCGATGTCGTCTGCATACATGAGCAGCCATGGCGGCTGCTCATGTAAGTCCCTGATGTTAGAGGACAGCACGTCCAGCACCAGGCTGAACAGAAACGGACTAAGGACAGAGCCCTGATGAACTCCAACGGTGATGGGGAAGGGATTCGTATCGCCAACAGCGGTCCGAACCACAGAACCGGAGTCTCGGTACATGTCTCGGATGATGTCAACATAGGTCTCGGGCACTCCTTTGGATCTCAGCGCCCACCAGATCACATCACGGGGGACACAGTCGAAGGCCTTCTGCATGTCTAGGAACAAGAGGTGCTGAGGCGTATTCTTCGATCTGTATCCCACCATGGTAACCCTTAGGGCAAAGATGGGGTCCATGGCGCCATGGCCTGGTCGAAACCCATATTGACATCCCGAGACGGTGCACTCCTGTCGGATCCGAGAGTCAATCACCCGCTCGAAGAGCTTCATGGTGTGGGACATAACCTTAATCCCACGGTAGTCGCCACACTCCTGCACCGATCCCTTGCCTTTGAAGACTAGAGTGATAATACTCAGTCTCCATTGACTCGGGATCTTTCCGGTAAGGAGCATGCGGTTAAATAGGTGGGTTAAGATGCCCACACCACGAAGTCCCATCGCCTTCCAGGCTTCAATTCGTGCGTAAATCGTATGCACTATGCTAGACTCGACTCGCGCGCATTACGCGCCTTCTCCTGAGTGAGTG
Source organism: Mythimna loreyi (assembly GCA_029852875.1). NCBI lineage: Eukaryota > Metazoa > Arthropoda > Insecta > Lepidoptera > Noctuidae > Mythimna > Mythimna loreyi. Next base: position 976,473 of record CM056790.1, read on the forward strand.
TATGTATCGAGGTAAATGGAGCGCCAAAATTTTGCCCAAATGCTCGCGCGTAGGTACGCTCTTTCTGGGCAAAACAATCGGGCGTGATACGAACGAGAGAATCGCAGCGAATTCGCTCCTTCTGGACAAGCTCTTAGAGTAAATAAATGTAGCAAACGTACAAAAAATGCGTTTCAGTAGGTACAGCTTCTCTTCCTGCTTTGAAACGAGAGTTGAAAAACTACGAAAATACTGACCTCTTCAGGTCGTGAACTACTAAACGTAAAACAAGTCAGATGAAAACAATCTTATTTTCACATCGTATTTTTATAATTTCGGTTGAAAAAACAGCATAAGTTCACTAGCATAAAGTTTAATTTACAATAAAACTAATCCAGTCTGTGGTCTACTTTGGTATGTACTTGAGCAGCTTGATCTCGTGCGTGAGCCAGATGGCGAGCGACAGCAGGACAAGTGAGCCCGACTGGTGCGACGCGGCCAGCGGCGTCGGCACGTAGTACAGCAGTGTCGCGATGCCCAGCGACACCTGGCAGACCATACGACGATCAAAATTACGCGCGTATTCAATTATTATAATAAGAGCGTGTCGGACTACGCTCAGTGTAGGGTTCCGTAGTTTCCCGTCTGTCACAAATTTCTCACAATGTAACCACCAATCTTAATCTTTTTGTATTTTTATTTGAAAGAAGACATGCTCAGGATAATGAAATATGTAAAAAGGTAAAAAAAAAAATGCTTGCATGTACGGTTAAATTACAAAATTAGTTCAGAACGTTCTTTTTTTATATTTTTTCAAAAAGTGATCATCTGATCAAGTTCAAAATAATTTTCGTAGAAAGTCTATTTAAAGTTCTACTTCTGAGTTTTTTTTTTTCCATATTTTCTAAACTTATGGTTCAATAAGTTTAGAAAATGTACTCAACAAAAAATTTTATAGATCGAGGTTATTGACTTTCCTATTCTTATTTGAAACAAATAGTAGGTATATTGATTGTACACTCTCCTTCCGTCAGTATATTTGGGGCGAGGCTAGCCAAGTTACAATCCTACCGTTTTTATTTTCGAGTCGAATGCTTCGAGTAAGCCACGCCACCGATTTCTAGCACAACACGTGATGAGAACAACGAAATCGGAAGCGTGGTTTGAGGCGTTCACTGCAAGAGAATATTTTCGTTCTCTTGCGGTTTATATATATAATGATGATATTGTACCTGCAACCACGCCATAGCCCCAACTCCATTAACTACTCTCCTGGCCATGGGCGACAAGGGCTTCTTCCTAGCGATGTACCACAGCCCCGTCACCAGCGCCAGCGTCGTGGTGCCCAGGACTCGGTGGTCGAACTGCACCGTGGTGGGGTTCTCCGTGAAGTTGCGCAGCGTGGGGGAGAACTCCAGGATGTCTTCTGGAATCCATCTGTCTCCCATCTTTGGGAAGGAACTGTAGACTAAGCCTGCGTCTAGACCAGCCACAAAAGCGCCTGGAAGTTGAAGAAAAATTAAGTACTTCATTCATTTTGTTATTATTCAAAAGTGTCTTTGATTTCTTTTTTTTTAATTCATTCAAAATTAAATAATTTTCAAATCAGTAGGAACAGGAACTGGAAGCAGAAACTGTCAAATAACAGAAAAAAGATGCAAAAACTACAATATAATATTAATATTAATAATATCACCGCCATTAGGTAACATGCGAAGAAAAGAGATAGCGAGATGTTCCCAGCTCACACCTCACTCTTATAATGTCTGAAATATTAAGTACTACTTCATTTTATAACCAACTAGCTTTTGCCCGCGGCTTCGCTTCCGGCAACAGATTATTCTACTCTACCCTACTCGGTGGGAGAGTAGAGTTCAGGATTAGCAAATATACTACATAAAAAAAGAAAAAAAAAAAGTATCTTATGTCCTTCTCCTGTCTCTAAACTGCCTCCCTGCCAATTTTCGGCTAAATCGGTTCAGCCGTGCTTGAGTTACAAGTGGAGTAACTAACACGACTTTCTTTTATATATATATAGATTTTAATACGCTTTTTAGAAAAAGATTTAGTTTATTTGCAGGCGATCGGAGATAGTAGTTAATAACAAAAATAAAAACAAGATAGCATACCTGAGACAGCAGTAAGGAACGCCATAGCCTTAACGGAATGCGCAAGCGCAGTAACACTCTTTAAATCCTTGAGGGACTGGAGCGTGGCAGCCACCGGGAAGGGGCGGAGCACCCGCAGGGCTCCGGCCAGGAGCCCCGTGTACAGAATAAACGCTAAACTCAAGTGCGCCGCCAAACGGTACTGTGACACTCGCGGCACATCTGACGGGCCTTGGAAACGGTCTTCTAAACCTGATTTAACCATGTACCAGCCCATTAGACCCTGTGCAAAGAAAAGATAAGATTAGTGCTTTTATCAATATAGTAATACTAGCGTCGTCTTGCTCAACAGTTGATATTTATCAGAAGAAAGTAACTTAGGGACCCAATTGCAGCACCACCGGGTTCGATTATATTTTAAAACTATCCAGAGATCCACTCAAATATACACACAAAACTAATAAATCCAAATCAATCCAGCCGTTTAGGAGTTAGGCGACACTCGACAGATACATACGGAAGAATTATATGGCAGCGTAAAACTGTATATTATACCGGTAGATCATAATCTATCTCGCAAGATTGTAAACTAACATACTGCTTACAATTTAACGCATTATTTTTTCGGAATATTATAATTTCAACGATTATAAATGGCGTGATAGATTTAAATATATTATAATTTTACGGTATCATTACATAGTATAAAACAAAAGTTACTTCCCGCTGTCGCTATGTATGCATGAAACTACGTAACAGATTTTGATGGGGGTTTTTTCATAGATAGAGTGATTCAAGAGGAAGGTTTATATGTAGGTATAATACAATTAATACATGCATAATATATTTAGTACTAGCTTTTGCCCGCGGCTCCGCCCGCGTGGTATTGGGATTGGGGTTGGGGATTCCGAGATAAAAAGTAGCCTATGTCCTATTTCGGAGTGTATCCTATGCCTGTGCCAAATTTCATCCAGATCCGTCCATCCGTTTTGGCGTAATTGAGTAACAAACATCCAAACATTGTAACTTTCGCATTTATAATATTAGTAAGATTACCATTGCTCTCGAGCGAAGCTGGGGCGGGTCGCTAGTTTACAAATAAATCAGCTTTAACTCACCTGGGCAGCCACCAGTGCGCAGTAGACGCCGACCCTGATCTTCATGGGCTTGTCGAGGTAGCCGCGCAGCCAGAAGAAGGCGGCCGGCAGGAACATCGCCGCGCCGATCGCTCGCCCCCACGTGCGGTGCGCGAACTCCATGTACCAGATCCATTTGAACTCTGATACTGTCATGTTTTGATTCTTACTGTAGGAAAAGGTAAAAAGGATGAGTAATCATAATCACTTTTTTACTGTCCGTACAACCAATTTTAACTTCCAATTCATAGACATAAGGACGACATTAAAAGCAAAAAGTAGCTGCAATAGTATTTACTAGTCACCATTTGCCTAACCTAACATATTTGTGAAGTTGGGATGTAACAGTAAATGTTAAATAGAGAAGTATGAATTATTCTTCGATAGGATCTCTCAAAATACTATAATTTATTATCTTTTATTGTTAAAACGGTAAAAGAAAACATGGTGATGCAACCGGCGGCATCTCCTAAAATACAAAAATCGAAGACATGTGACATCCACCGATTCGCACTGGGGCCTGCGTGGTGGATTACGGCCCATCTCCTCTCCTAGAGAGGAGGCCTGTGTCCCAGCAATGGGAAAATTAATAAGGCTGATGATGATCAATATTGTCATTCCGACTAGCCTTTTGCTGTAGTAGTTAGTGGCCCTGACTACTATACCAACGGTCTGCTATACATGTAGTTCCATTCCTATACCTAAGACTAATGTTTGTGAGTTTTGTGACCATGACCATTTATTCTGTCTGAGTTTTATATCTATATTATGTACATACTATGTATTTAGAAAATAAGTATGCTTATCAGTTGTCTAGTATTCATAGTTCAAGCTCTGCTTAGTTGGGGACTAGATGGCGTTTGTGGGATGTTTTTGTTATATCTAACGTGTATATAAATAGACTAGCGACCCGCCCCAGCTTCGTATGGGTGCCTATATTATACATATAAACCATCCTCTTGGATCACACTATTTGTTAAAAAAAACCGCATCAAAATCTGTTGCGTTGTTTTAAAGATATAAGCTTACATAGGGACAGCTGAAAGCGACTTTGTTTTATACTATGTAATGATAAGAAACACTTGAGAAAAGCGAGACTACTAAGAAATATACTGATAACTGTTTTCCACCATTCAATAAGTGAAAGCCTGAGTGTTGAATGCAATATTAAATGTTTATTTGGAAGCTCTAGCTAAGTAGCCACTAACTAGGTGAAAGAGACCAACTACATACTAGATAAATTCAGGAAACTGCTTATATTTCTCAAACTCCTCCTGCCATTCCGCTTCAGTCCTCGGCATCTTCTCTCCCAGGAGTTTCCATGTCACCATTGACAGCCCTGACTCTGTCAATCTGGTCACACCACCTGTATAGAATTTTAAAAGAGGTTGTAATGGATGAGGATGACCAGACGGTATAAAATGAAATAAAATATTAATTTACATTGTCATAGAAACATGAGCATTGATATAATTGAAATAAAGTCTAAATTTTAAAGTAAATAATCTTATATGGCATTAATGCGGACAGATACTTTTCAAATGAATATTCATTTATTTTCGGCTTTATTTCTATGTACACAAAGTTGATATTTAGGTAGTGAAAAGCAAGCTTCTGTCTAAGATATCAGAAATTTTGTTTTGCAAATAAATAAGTACCTATTTATCCATTTAAGATTAGTGTATATTTGAGTCATTTAAAGTATAAGTAGATATCTTTGAGTATCTTCATATGAGTTATCAAATAATATGACCTAATTCTAATAACAAATTCATACTGTAAATGCATCTGTGTTTATGTTCAACTTAGCTGAACAATGAAACGGCTTTCAGACAATGGAAATGGAAAATAAATGATTTATCAATAATTGTATCCACTCAGGAGGGTTTGAAAGTTACCCAAACATTTAACAAACTTCAAATAAAACAAAAATAACATTGAAAGGTCCTTTATTTGTTGTAAATCACAATTAGTCTAAGTTAACAATTATTTTTAGAAATCCCATTTCTTTTTATTCTTAATAAAACCTAATTTAGACTTAATAAAGAATTTGAGAGATTAATAATAAATACCTATAGGTACAAAGCTAACATATTAAATTTATTAAAAAAATAATTAGACTCCCATGCATTTTAAAAATTATGCTACCTATTTTCAATAATAATACTACCTAGGTAATTGGAATTATGAATTATTTTATTCGTACTTGGCTAATTTTATTTTGTATCAAGGGCAATCTCAAATGCATCAAAGATAAACTACAATGTATAATATTAAGCCGCAACATTTTTCAATTAAAACTTTCGTTTTGTTTATGTAATATTTTAAATTTGTATTTACATTTTTTAAAATGTATATTGTGAGATTGTTGACTGATCTGACAATACATTTAATATTATTATTTATTGACTATTATGCTAGTAGTGAGATGGTAAGACTAGAAATATATTCTGACTCAGAAAAACCGCTAGTACACCAAACAAACTAAGTACACCAGAATTAAAAATTGCAATAAGAAAATCGGCAAGATACTTATAACAGCTAACGATTTTGAGATCTTCCAATCTAACCATATCCAGATGAATGATAGAATTTTAAAATTATATTGAGTATAATTGTATGACATTCTAACCACTTATTGTTAAACGCTTTGTTATTTAACCTTATCCCAACTAACATCCCTACTTTTTTCCATTAGTAGTGGTAAGCGCCACATCTATAACATAGTATATGCTATACAACAGTATAAGATACCCTGCCACCATACCTAGCACGACTGCCGTGAACACCATTCCGGAACATCCTAGCAGCCAGTAGCCCACCACTTTTGGAGGCGCCTTGGGCTTCGGCGCGGTCTGGCACAGGCGGACGGCGATCTGCTGTGGTTTCAGCAGGTCTGTTAGCTGGAGAAGAGGGTTTTTAAGTTAATATTGAAAAACTGGAGAACTTTTTTTAGATATACTAGTGCTTGACTGTCTGATGGTATTGTTGCAGTGAAGCAATAGTTGATGGTGAGGCGCACTACTTTATTAAGATTCACTTTAATAAAACAGCCAACTAGCTACTAGCTGCTTAATTCATGATTGTGTTGCGCACACGCACACATCTACCATGGCAGGGCCTTAGAATATTTCTTTACCATTTCCTCAATTACGTATGATGTAACTTTTTTATTGTTAAAAAATTTCAACACAAAATGCAATTTTTTCTATAATTCTGGCTCTCCTCTGGAATTGTTTTAAACTTTCTTGCCCTCTATAGAGAAGATTATAATTTTTTATATTCACATACTTATTACATGACTCAATAGATTTATTATCATAATAAAGATCCTATTACATGCCATATTACATGTCCATGACATAATTAATGGTTTACAAACATGTAGACATGTAGGTATGTCAACAATCATCCATGTCTGGAGTAGCAGATTACTGTGATGCCTTTGATAATATTATTTACTTTTAAATATTAAGTCCTTATATATGAAATTGGTGTTTTGTAAGAGTAAACCTAAAGTCGATTATTTCAAAACATAATATGTATTATATAATCAAAGTACCATTGCTACTTATGCACTTTTGCTATCTCAGGTAGTTCATTAATCCCTTAACTAAAAAGACAATTAGAGCTATTATTTTTGATTAGCTAGACCACACACTGCACAACGGATTGTGCAATGTGTGGTCTAGCATTGTTGTGTGTTGCAGTGTGTATTGTGTTGTGAATGTTGGAACTAAAAACGCAGTTTTCTTTTGCGACACCACTGCCATATATGTGTATGAAACCAGAATTATAGAAACGGCTCGAAGGAATAATGATGCCATGTCATTAATCCTTCAAGCTGTTTCTGCAGCACTGGTGCCACGTCGGAAGTCGTACTGAAAATGCACAGAAAAAACCAAAGATGGAAAAACCATATTCGAAAAACATATGCATAAGTTAATAGCTGTATAAATTTAATGGAATTCCTAACCAAAGAGGAGATATTTAAGATCAAAGTGACCAGTATGACAAAACACTAATTTCATATGTAAGGTACTAATATATGACTAGTGCATTAGCAGATAGTAATGATTCATGTCAATGGCAGATACCCAATCGATGTGGAGTATCTTTACACATTGATTGGGTACCTGCCATTTGAGTGCATGTTTATGCCAAATGTATTAACTTGGAGTAATCTGACAAATAATTTAGCATCCATTTTGCCAGGGTCATATCTTTACAAAATATTCTATTTCATTTAACTGAAGAGTTTCTAAATGCCACTAGTTGACAGAAGTTATTGAGATGGTGTTGTTTGTAAATAAACGACACTAGCGATCAGATTATTGCAAAGTGAGTTCATAAAAGGTATAAATAATAATATGCATAATGTTTATTCTACAATAGCAATGATTCAAGAAAAAGTTCTAGAGTAATGGAATAAATTTTCTTAATCATTTCTAAAGATAATAATATATAATTACTTATGTGGTGACTTTACCAACAAGGATCTTTTCTTGGGAAAAATAATATCCTAAAACATTCAGGATTACAAGTATTCTTCCACTACGAGTGTAGTGGAAGAATACTTGTAACTACATCAGAGCTTTCAAAGATCCTTTCACAATTTAAACTTTTGAGCCCCAAGCCACACCTATTGTTCTTTAATTGTGTCTGTAATTGCCAAAGTCGTAACGCTAAACAAATGCTAAGTCAAAATATCATTTTATCCCTGACTTAGCAAATGTTCCACAGATCTGCCATATAAATTACCAAAGAGCGAAATGGGAGCCTGTGTTTTAAATATATCTTACAGTTTATTAAGAAATTCAATATTTATCAAGCAGTTATATATATATATTATATTTGACAAACTTGAGATTGTTCCCAAAATGTTAGATTAAAATAAACTAACCCTTAATCCCTTAAACTTGCTGGCTTTATTATTTTGTGTGATGAGCTGTCGGCTGATCATGTTTGTTGTGTTGAAGCCATTCCTTGCGGAGACCAGCAGCTTGCTCTGAGCCGCCCGCACTGACTGCGTGCAGCGGCACAGGTGTGATACACTTAACATAGCTGGAAAATTAATTAACTTATTTATTATCTAATGAAGCATGATAATATTTAGAAGTAATATATTTTTTCAAAAGTTATTTGATTATGAAATTTATTAACAAAGAAGCATCGCATATACCTTCTGTTCCTTGATTGTTAAATAATGTATTTTATGTTATCACACAGAATCCTGTAGTACTCATATTGTCGCTTAAGTTCTAACACCGCGTATGTCAATAATAGCAACTTTAAAGTTATAATAAAAATATATTTTAATGAGAAATAATTAAAATAGACTCTATTTTAATTATTTCTTTTAATTAAAAATCATTATTACACTCGCTATAAATGAAACGAAACAGTTTTTCTCCTCTACTGAAAAGTTGCTATTATTGACATACGCGGTGTTAGAACTTAAGCAACGATATACTAAATATTTTACTGTAAGTCTACCTTAGCAGTATTGATAAAAAAATCTTTTTAACAGAAATATTAAATAATAGGTATGTTTACATAATATTTTGAAATACCTGCAAAGTATGGTTTAGTAAGCTATCTTAGGAAACAAACGAAGTGGCCCAGATAGATATGACATAATATCAATAATTTCACCAATTGATAAGTCGAGGATTAACATTCTACAAAATAAATCAAAATATTACTTACTTGAGTTCCTTCGATACCAAAATACAACTTAATAATAATTCAGTTTAACTTTCTGACTACACTTTAGCTTAAAGTAATAATATACATGGAGATAAATACTGTTTTGTTACTAATAAATGCTTCAAGATTAAAATCCACTCAAGAATACAGTTACAGATGCGAGCAACCGGGAGCAGTAAACACATGCGATTGACATTTGACACATTTGAAAATGTCATACATTTTCAATTGACATTTGTTTCAGCGACTTTTACGCCACGTTCCGATACACGATAAATATCATTGGCGACTCGAGTGCACCAAGGGGGAGTCACTTTTGCAGACCGTTCACCTTTCCGCTGCATGCTGCAGCACTTGCAGAAATTAAATGTTGAACAGGGAACAGTAAAATCAAAAGTATGAAAATGTCTAAGTAATGTATAACCACAAGACGCGGAAAGAGAGAGAGAGAACCACAAGATAGCGGCGTCTTGTGTTGTGCGCACGCCTGCCGTTGCCGCCCAGCTCACCACTGTGACTGAAGAACGGGCCGTTAGAAGGTGGCAAAATTATACAATAAATAGTAAGAATAGCTTCTAAAAAAATTTAACATTTTTATTTCAGAAGATTTCGAGACATTTGGCTTTAAATTTTATTACTACAAGTTTTTGGTATTTATAAATTTAACTGGCATTTAAAATTCAAAAGGTTAAGAGACGAGCGAGCCGCCCAAAGCGATAAAAATCCATTCTACGCCACTGTCATTCCATTGCAGTTTGCGCAAAAATATCAAGCCAACTGATCGAATTCGCTTCAATTCGCACCACTCCGCACCGCCCCACGTGCATTTGTTCAAGTAGGTAGGCCACTTCAATAGGTTACTGTTTTCACGCCGCGTCGCACCACTTTGAAGTATAGATTTTGAAGAGGTATAATAAAAAAATGTTTTCTTTTTGTCAGTACCATATTTTTATTTTTGATTTTATGTTACATAATTATGATTAGTTGCGGAACATTTCGGAATTTGCCTGTACTTACAAAATTACTTCATAGTCATATAGTGTGCTTTAACTTTCCATTTCTTTATAATCTCTTGCTAATGCTTTGATATTTAGAAGAGCATTTTTAAATTCACCTTCTTCTAAACCTTCACCAACATAGTGATGCACAAAAGCACGCTTGGCATACATTAAAGAGAACTTTCTGCCAAGGCGCTCCCAAGCCCCGCGTATTGCTGAAGTGTTTGATACCATTACAACTGCTCTCATTAAAGCCGCTAAGTCACCACCAGGGACTGTCATCGGTGGCTGGTAATTCAGCCCGATCTGGATAAATAAAGCAATCCTACTGATTAGACCAATATTTGTCATTCATGTAATAAATAATACAAAAAATCTTAGAATCATTATCAACATCATCTTTAACAGATTCCGTGCGGATGGTGCCGCACAGGCACCATGTAAATCTATTGCGTATGGCGTATGGTGCCCGAGAGGATACAAAAATAAAACATAAAAAACTCGGCTAAAACGACTCAAAAGAGTCCCGTAAATAAAAGTGTCTTTATTTGTCACCCATATCATGCCCACAGGGTTCGTTTGTAGTAATTTCGTAAATTAGCAGACTTCAGGGGTTGTAAACCAAGTTGTCGAGTCACAATTTATTATTGTTTATAATTTCAATCCAAATAAAACACTTCATAATCATGTTAGTAGTTTGTTGGTACAAAGAGAATATTTTTGATTCATTAGAATCGGACTTCCCATTCAGGTATACATATCTATGTTCTATTTATTTATTATACAGTGTTTTGTAGAGAAACAATATTACCATCAAAATAGCGGATTAAAATTGTTTCCCTACAAAAAACTGCATAATAAATAAATATCACCTGGCTGCAAAATGAAATGGTACGTGAACAAATTCTATATAACACTCTTGAATAAATAAATCAATAAAATAAGGCAAAAAGGTTTACAACACCTGGTAGAAATTAGTCCCTTGCCTTCCATTTCCATAAAAACACATAGATCGTTACTTTTAAACGCGCTGAATGAACTTACTGACTGCTTACTTTCGATACACAATGGCAAATGACTCTTTAACAAGTGGAAACAGGAGAACAAGCTAAAAGTTACAATTCATGGCGGATGAGTCCCCAGAGGAATCATCAAAGTCTCTGGCGCTTGGTGCCCCAGAGGCATCACGGAATTTTTGTTTGCCGCCAGGCACTAAAGATGGCCAAAAAGACCTCCGCACGGAATCGGTTAATTCAGCTGAACGAGGTCCTCTACTGGACTTAGGCCTCAACAAGTGTCGCCACAATGAATGATCCTGTGTGTCTCGCATCTATCGGATTCCCGAGACCCTCAATAGGTCAGTCGATTTCAATTTGAACGACCAACGAATTTAATAGTTTATGCCAACACACTAGCATGATACACATATGAATCAAAAGAGCTGGAAGTCAGGAAGGAGACTTAAAACAGTTATTCGGTAGATAACTTTAACACATTTAGTGATGAATGTTTAAAGGTATTTTTTAGAGTTTGATTTGATTAGAATTCTTTGATATTTTAGCTATTATTACCTTGACATTGGCAAAATCATCGACATTCGTTAATGGAACCATACAATTAAAAAAGAAAAGAAGAAGAATGTTTAAAGAAAATCTCTTTTCATTATGTACCTACCTTAAATCCAGTAGGAGACCAAGAAACAAATTTTATTGTTCGCATGCTTTTAATTTGAGCTATAGCTGAATTGATATCGTTTGGATTTACGTCTCCTCTAAATAATAAGCAGCAAGACATGTAGTATCCTTCTCTGGGGTCACATTTGACCATCTGGTTGGCAGGCTCAAAGCATTGCATCATTAACTGATGCGTTGTATTATCTTCATGCATTGCTCTCGTTGCCGGTACGAATGGCGCAAACGTTACCAATGGGAAATGAATTCTCGGATAAGGAACAAGATTTGTTCTAAATTCTACAAGTTGCACATTTAATGAACCTTCAAATCTCATTGAAGCAGTAATGCAGGATACAACCTGAAGAAAAATATTATTATTAGCTTATGAACCTAAGCTCGTAGCATTGAAATAGAGGGGTTCGTAGCATTGAAACCCGTCAGGCTCGAAAAAATTAAGGAAGGTCTGTTGCATTCGGAAATTCATCTGGATTTATCATGCCTTTGAAAGCACTCTTTACTCATTCTACGAGTATCATTGGCAAAATAGCTACAAGCAAGAAAGTCAGAAAGTCAGGAAAGGGCTAGGCATAGTGTCGAAGCGAGCGTAAACGCGTATACAATAGTACAGGTATTGAGATACATATTCATATTAACCTGGGCGATAAGTCGATTCAAGTTAGTGTAAGTTGGACGTGGTGTATCTAATAGTCTTGCCAAGATCTCATACAAAGCTTCGTTGTCAAAAATAAAGCATACATCTTCAGTATCCATGGTTGCATGACTAGTCAGCACAGCATTGTATGGCTCAACGATTATAGGCGACATTCTTGGCGATGGGTATATCGCAAACTCAACTTTAGACAATTTTCCGTAATCTCTTGTTAGTCCTTCAAGTAATAACGCCGTAAATCCGGAACCAGTGCCTCCTCCGAATGAACGGAATATCATGAAACCTTGCAAGGAATTACAAGCTTCTGCAACTATTCTTACACGATTTAGAGCCAGATCTATCATCTCGCGTCCAACGCCAAAGTAACCGCGTGCGAAATTGCTTGCAGCATCTTCTTTGCCAGTGAGCAAAGTTGAAGGATGAAATAGCTCTCGATATGCTCCTGTTCTTATTTCGTCTGTAACCATTTAAATTTATTGGTACTGTATAGTCGCACAAGCACAATTGCTAAGCACGACCGGGTGAGATGCCGCATTACATCTCCGGCTAGGCAAAGTATTGAAAATTCAATTTTAATGATAATTTTGCAAAGATTTGTTCGCAGGAATCTTTCTCTTTAGACTCCTAGCCACTGTTTGGGTAGTTTTAATTATTATTGTAACACAAACCTATTTTGATAAGAACCTCTAAAACTTACCAATTGGCGTTGGCTCCAAATCGATCATAACAACTCTGGGTACAACTTTGCCAGTGCCTGTTTCGTTAAAAAAGGCTCCACAACTGTGATCATCCTGACCTGCGTATGCCAACACACCATCGACTCTAATACCATGTTCAAGACAATATAGCTCCCAGCAAGCATTCGCTATTTGTACTCCTGCCTGTCCAATGTGTATATGAATTACTTCTCTCTAAAAGAAAATTAATATTATTTCTAACAAATCAGACAACAGCTCTGACAGTATTGAAAATCGGTTACAGAGCATTTAGGATCGACCGTCATGATGGGCCAACTTATTTGCCGCGTATAATAATCATTTTAATATACCTACGTTATCATCATTTCTATGTAACTTACTTTAGCCATTGAGGGTAAATATTACTGAGAATTTGGTTTGTAAAAGTGTTAGGTATAAATTCTACATGTTTATTACAAAACAATACTTACATACTAATGTCAATTTCTAGTCGCTTGACATTTACTTTCATAAAATTACAGAAGTCTATTTGGTTGTGACTAAAGATGTAAGTGCTGTATTGTACGATTTGTATTAATTAAACGGTATAAATGAAAAATACCGTGTAATACGGTATTATTCCATTTCCGGTATTTTATGAATAAATCAATTGAATTATCTGAGTAATCATTAAAATACTGAATACGGTTGAAACGCAGAGAAATTAAACATGAAACAATATTTTAAATTTGTAATTAAATTTGTATTATTATTAATAATCAAAACGGTGAAGGAAAACATCGTAAGGAAACCGGCATGTCCTAGAACCAAAAATTCGAAGACATGACGTGACATCCACCAATCCGCACTGGGCTCGCGTGGTGGATTATGGCCCATTCCCTCTCCTAGAGAGGAGGCCTGTGTCCCTGCAGTGGGCACGAATGATAATTAATAATCAGAATCACTGAGAATCAGAGTCTAGGGTCTCTCTAGTGAACTCATGATTAAGAAGTATTGAGGATCTTCTATCTTCTTATCTAAAATTGCTTGTGTTGCTGCTACGTTCTCGGTAGAAGACAACGCAACAATGTTTTTTGCCAACGTACTTTCAGCTGAATCAGCACGGTACGAATGCACCGCGGTGGAACATGTCTTACCGTGTCGACGGCGATGAATAACGTCTGGCCGCGCGCGGGCCGCTTACGCGGTAAATCGTCCCTACTCTGTGGTAGATTTAATTTAAATAATTAATAAATACACTGAAAAATATACGGATAAGCATATATATATACAAAATATTGTAATAACGTCTGTGAAATTTAGTTAAGTACTAAAAAGATACCTAATTAAATTAGAATTAGTCATTCTAAAATTAAACTTTTGAGCCCCAAGCCACCTACGTACGTACCTATCCCCAAGCCAACAACGTACACCTATTCTTATATCTTTCTATTATAAGTCTAATTACGGTATTCGAAACGTTAAAATAGAACTCATTGTCTCAAATCAAAATAAATAAAATAAAATTCCAATAATACTGTAAGATACGATATAATACCGGTATAATACGTATTACGCCTTTTGGTATTATGCGGTATTTTTACAACACTAGTTGTGACGGTGACTTTTCGATACATACATCCTTTTTTGGGGCTGAGAGTTTTTATAAATACGACAAGTTAGATATAATAATAATAATAATAACAAACATTTATTTCGGAATAAATTCCATATTTGTTAGTAACAGTGCAAACTTATAAACTAGTGTTAGTAACTACATTATTGTTAGTAACAGTGCAAACTTATAAACTAGTGTTAGTAACTACATTATTGTTAGTAACAGTGCAAACTTATAAACTAGTGTTAGTAACTACATTATTGTTAGTAACAGTATGAACTTATAAACTAGTGTTAGTAACTACATTATTGTTAGTAACAGTGCAAACTTATAAACTAGTGTTAGTAACTACATTATTGTTAGTAACAGTGCAAACTTATAAACTAGTGTTAGTAACTACATTATTGTTAGTAACAGTGCAAACTTATAAACTAGTGTTAGTAACTACATTATTGTTAGTAACAGTATGAACTTATAAACTAGTGTTAGTAACTACATTATTGTTAGTAACAGTATGAACTTATAAACTAGTGTTAGTAACTACATTATTGTTAGTAACAGTACAAACTTATAAACTAGTGTTAGTAACTACATTATTGTTAGTAACAGTATGAACTTATAAACTAGTGTTAGTAACTACATTATTGTTAGTAACAGTGCAAACTTATAAACTAGTGTTAGTAACTACATTATTGTTAGTAACAGTGCAAACTTATAAACTAGTGTTAGTAACTACATTATTGTTAGTAACAGTATGAACTTATAAACTAGTGTTAGTAACTACATTATTGTTAGTAACAGTGCAAACTTATAAACTAGTGTTAGTAACTACATTATTGTTAGTAACAGTGCAAACTTATAAACTAGTGTTAGTAACTACATTATTGTTAGTAACAGTGCAAACTTATAAACTAGTGTTAGTAACTACATTATTGTTAGTAACAGTGCAAACTTATAAACTAGTGTTAGTAACTACATTATTGTTAGTAACAGTATGAACTTATAAACTAGTGTTAGTAACTACATTATTGTTAGTAACAGTGCAAACTTATAAACTAGTGTTAGTAACTACATTATTGTTAGTAACAGTATGAACTTATAAACTAGTGTTAGTAACTTTATTTATTTATTTATTATACAAGCCTGAGGCTCGCCGACCCTGGGATATGCAGCTCGTGCATAGATCTAATATATAGGGCGCAAGCTAATGCGCAATATCTACTTTTCTGAGTTTATAAATTGTGAGGCAAAATGGAAAACGCGCTTTATGAAGTCATAGTCTAAAAGACTTGGTATTAAAGACAAAAAAATTAAAAAAGAGCTCAAAGGTCAAACTGTCAAACTCAAGGTCATGTCATTTCGTTATCACTGTTATCTTTGGCCTGTTTCGGCTGTTTCCATTGACGAGGCCCCCTGCAGACCGAATTTTAACTAAGAACGCCTCAATCTGATTGGTTCTTCTTCCTTGCTCGTTTTCTATTCTTACCAATCCAGATCGACCTGAGCGACTTGTTTATATTATGCATATAAAATAATAAGTAAAGAACAGAGTCATATAAAGTTTTTGATTTTTATATTATTAAAGGTATTATGTAAGTTAGCGATAAGGTAACTGTGATTTAATCGTTCTGCTCTTCAACTCTTATTGTTCGTTCTGTGGAGAATCTATCAAAAATTGGTTCCATATTAATCCATTGAGTGTCCGGCTCGCAATAAATACAGAATATAAGATGAATTTCGCCGGAAAAGTAGTACTTGTAACCGGTGCTAGCTCCGGCATCGGTGCTGCGACAGCGGTGTTCCTCTCGAAACTGGGCGCCCAACTGTCCTTGACTGGTAGGAACGTTGAAAACTTGACAAAAGTCAGTAAAAACTGCGAAAGTTCTGCTGCAACCTTTATTACTCCCGCGGATTTGACAAAAGAAAGTGACATTGAGAAGATAGTGAAGAACACGATTGATCATTATGGGAAGATTGATGTATTGATCAACAATGCCGGGATCATCGAAACCGGCACGATTGAGAACACGTCGTTGGCTCAGTACGATCGTTTGATGAACACCAATGTTCGTTCTATTTACTACTTGACGATGCTAGCAGTCCCGCATTTGATTAAAACGAAAGGCAACATTGTGAACATTTCCAGTGTCAATGGCATTCGCTCGTTCCCTGGAGTTCTTGCATATAATATATCTAAGGCTTCCGTGGATCAGTTCACAAGGTGTGTTGCTTTAGAATTAGCTCCGAAAGGTGTACGAGTCAACTGCGTTAACCCTGGAGTAATTTTGACTGAACTGCAGAAGAGGGGAGGTTTGAACGAGGAGCAGTACGCAGCTTTCTTACTGAGGACTAAGGATACACATGCCTTGGGTCGTCCCGGAAAGCCCGATGAAGTAGCATCTACTATAGCGTTCTTGGCAAGTGACCTGGCAAGCAATATTACCGGTGCAAGTGTACCAGTAGACGGTGGCCGTCATGCTATGTGCCCACGATAACTCACTCACACTGTAAAATTACAAGCCTGTGCCAATTATTGTCCGATGTGCCTTAGTATTTCTATTCTATTCTTCTATTGTATTCCTTAAGATTT
This sequence comes from Mythimna loreyi, assembly GCA_029852875.1. Classification (NCBI taxonomy): domain Eukaryota; kingdom Metazoa; phylum Arthropoda; class Insecta; order Lepidoptera; family Noctuidae; genus Mythimna; species Mythimna loreyi. Next base: position 993,631 of record CM056790.1, read on the forward strand.
TTTATATGCATTTATGAGACATTTTAAACTGTTTTTTTTCTGTATAATTTTAACAGAGGGTATTGTTGCATTTTTTATGTGTTTTACTTTTTTATTACAGTGTTAAATAAATCTTACATTTCAATATATTTTTAACACAATTATCTTTCCTTTATTTTAATTTCAACAAGCAAGTCTAAGTTTGCCTTGTGTTGCATCCAACACCTAGTTAATAGAAGTCCAGAATTTTGGCCCCCCTTTGCTTATTCAGAAGAAAAATTGTAATAAATTAATTAAAAAATTGCTGAACTGATTTGGAAAGTTGAATGCTATTTTATCACAGTGAAATATGGATTTTATATTTTTTCCTTTGACGCGGGTGAAGGTGAAGCCGCTGGCAGAAGCTAGTATAATCTTAGTTAGAAAGATTGGATTAGAGTAAATTAAAATTTAGTATCTATTTCGACCACCACTGTGTGTGACCACTGCTCCTGTCACAATAATAAAAAATAAACTGTCTAGTGTTGCTAAAACACGATAGATGGCGCTACTAGATCCTCAAAAAGTAATGGTCACTAGGTAACAAATATTTGGCATTCGCCAAGGGCATGTATTAAATAAATAATTGATAAGATAAAGATCGACATCATTGGATTACGATTTTTCGTTTTGAAATCTTACGTGATGCGTTACGTGTTCCTCACGGACCTATATGTTTGTGAACACACCTAACAGGAGCAATTCTTAGAGTGGGGTAAAATAAGAACGTATTAATTTGTATTTTTTTAATGAATCAGATTTAATTTTTTACTTCTTCATCACCTCCTTGCACACATTCATATACTTCGGTCTTTCTAATGTACGAAATATGTCGATACAAATTATAATAGTAATGGCGAATCTTCCGGCCGAGCCACTCCAGTTTGGTGTGCCTCAAGGCTCAATATTTGGTCCATTATTATTCTAAGTAGCCTATACCTGAGGTTACATTTAATTCAACGTCCGAGTTCTGCATACCCAATTATCTTTTGCCAAGGCAAGTTATGGGATATACACCTTCGAAACGAGGAAACTAAATTAAAAACAAACCAGTCACGTTTTCACCAATTTATTTTTGAATAAATTAAAACTAAAACCAACTTAACTAACTTAGGCTAATTATCACAATTCCTAACAAACCAACTTATCTTATGCGCCTACAAACAAATTATCAAATACAGTCTTGTACAGAAGTTATTTTGTGCAGATTTACGCGGGACGTGCTTCAACGAACAAAATAGCAGAAACATTTAATTAAATATGCCTTTATGCAGTTATTCCTCGATTCTGTGATCCTTTTTGGATGATAAAGAAAAACCTTAATCAACATTTTTGATTTTAGATAAATTTTAGAATGGTGTAGGTCCAGAAGCACAGGCTTTAGAAATTATATTCATTTTAATAAATCACTGGAATTTGTGAATAGCAAGCGATGAAGATGCTTAAAGAACGCCAATCTTACTGAATAATATTATGTAATTAATTCAGGTAATTAATAACAACCAGCCAATAGGAATACCTCTTTCTGAGGTCACAACAGTAGAAGAGAGCTAAATTCTAATCCAGTCAGTACGAAAAAGATACATTTCTACAAAACACAACTGCATATTCGAGGTCCAACTGCACTAATGGAGAAGAGACTCAAGGCAGTAGCAGCTGACTGAGTGGTACAGCTGCAAACAGTTTCTTGGACTCGTCGACGCAAGCTTTGATGATTTGTTGGAAGGCGGCCGGCCCTATGTCACGCATGACAGGCTCCCAGTGTTCGTTTATAACTTGGTGGATTGTTTCACCTGGAAATAGAGAATTGTTGTTAGACAATTATATTTTTGGACTTACGTAAAAACACGTTCTGGAAATTAAGGTAAGCAGGTTTTATGTTTACAGGACTAATGTAGGCTGAGGCAAGCCTTCTGCTAGTCTTTATTTATTTATGATATTGTTGTTGATGAATTTGTAACTTTTAAAATAGTGTTGTTAGGTCTTGGCATGATGATATGAATTAGTTACTAACTACTGTAAGTAGTGATTACCTACAGGGATATGTGTAGGGGTGGATATGTAGGGTGACTTTGTTGTGAATGAGAAAGTTGATGTGTAGCGAAAAGTAAATATTATTGATGGTCTCAAATATTATGTTTAAACTAAAGATAAGCATCTGGATTACTGAAAAAGGAAGCTTGAAAGCCTTGTTAATGTTCCAGAAGAATATGATGACAAAATTCGTAATATCGAACCGTTCAGGAATTCAAGGTAGCAATTGACTGGCCGGTATCGCTCCGAAGAATTTCTTGACTTGATCCACGCATTTCTTGATAATCTGTTTGATCGCTGGTGGAGCTATCTCGCTCATAATGATCTCCCAGTTCTCGTTAGTGAACCTTTCTGTCGTTTGTGCTGTAAATAGGGTGTTTGTTAGGAAGTGTTTTATGTAGTCTGTGATTGGTAGTCATTCTAGGCAGGCTGTAGAGCCATCGATTTGTATGTCTATCGTTGTGATTGTGACTGTAAAGTACATTAAAAAATATTTTGAATGACTGCAATGTTTTGCATGTTCTAATTGTTACCAAGTAAGGTTTTATATGTTCAATTTTTCATAGGCTGACTTCTTCATTCCTCAATATTGATCTTTAAAAATATGAAAGGTTAATATAGTGGACAAAGACTTCAGGTGTACCTATTAGTGAACGATTGTAAATGAATATGTCTGCAATGTTCAATAGGGAAGTTTTGGTTTGCAGCCAACAATCTTGTTTTTGTTGAAAGATTACAATGTCATGAGATTACTCGACGAGGCTGTTTCATAAGGTCAGGGTCCATTGGGACGTTTCCCTTAGTGATTTAATAATAAGCAGATCTCACCGAGTTCCTTGTTGCCATTGAACAGGTTGGTGAACTTGAACTGGGCGCGGTCCATCTTGTAGTGGTCCTTGTAGCTGGGCACGATCCAGTGGCCGTCTTTCTCTACGAAGTCATATTTCACGACGATGTTCAAGTTTGCTGTAAAATAAAGATTTCTTAAAAATGTCTTCTATAGTGTAAATTAAAGTATTTCGGTCAATTTATCTAATAAAACTTTTAAGGAAATAGTTTGCACCGAGTACCTAATTGACACAAGACACTGACTCCTGTAACACTGGTGTTTCCATCTAGCACAGGCGTCAGGGCCTCCCCTGTGTTATTCCAATTTTATCTTGTCTTTTTTATTGTCCAGTTAAGATAGGTATCTGTTAAGGGACTTATGGTTTTTGTAATGATTGAAAGGCAAAAGTTTACAGGAGAGTGATTAAAAGTTGAAATTTTTCGAAAATTACTTTTCTTTCTTCTTCTTCCAAATAGTCAAAATTTGAAGTTATGGATATTTCTGAATTCGACGACGAGACGAGCCTAAAGGTAGAACTATACTGTGCAAGCGTGTGCACAGGTCAGTCTGGTTGCATCAGACTCTATACATTTTATATGGAAACTAGACTCGTAGCTACACTTGATTCACGCCACGCGACGTTGTTCGACTTTTTGAAATTTACCACAGTATAAGAACTAGACAGAGTTTCGGCCAATTTCAATAGTTTTACTGTATTTAGAGTCTTCTCTACCTCTACGCTTACTGACCCAAATATTAACTTGGTCCTAGTAACTACTGCGTTTAAACCGACACCATCAACCAACCGTATAACCAGCCATCAATTAAAATTCATAATTGCTTATAAATCGGTTGCCTCAAGCCTCACACCTACCACGTTTCATACTACGGCAGCCATCAATTATTTGTTGCTGCTTCCTTTGCAATAGTGTGCATGAGCAGTGTTGCAAGGTATGGATATTACCTATGTGTCGGTCTTACGAACTCGGTGTATGTAATTTTGTTGTTGTTACTATGTTAGTGAAATGATAACAGTCATGACTGGTACAGTCATTTAACCATTTAAACGGGTTTTTATTGAATTAGAGTTTTCAATATGTGTATACGTAATTCGTTTACTTCGATTTGGTTTAAACATAGGGTTTAAATATTGTATCTAACAAGAAAGGCGCGACTTGGTAGGTTTGATTTGATACGAGTATTTACTTTTATGGATGTTATTTCTGATGTTTATCAATTTCTACATTAGGTTTCCATGAAATATATACTTATGAATATACTCGTATCTTATCTTCTAACACAAGAAAAGATAATGGGATCCTACTTTAATTTTTCAGGCTCTACTATTTTCATATTTCTTAACGCATTAAACATCTATTCAGCTGTTCAAGAGAGGCTCTACCACGAGCTGTTAATGCGATAATTTTTATGATTTGAACTGAACAGTAAAAAAAATGTTACATAAACACCGTTAAATTTTGATCATTTTAATTCATTTTTAATCTCTTGGAGGCTCGATTCTGTAGGTACATGAAACACTACCGATTTGTAAAGATAAAATAAAAGATGAAGTCCTTGTTTTTTAAAACTCGAATTAATTTACGCATGTACTAAAGTGATTTCTTTCTGTAAGTTAACGTCAGCTAGGCGAGTTCAAAGACCTGTAGATTGTTAGTACGTAACGACCGATAACTACCTACATGGTTATTGATTCGTTTACTTAAAAGAAATTAATTTCGTACATCGTATTTTTTTACAGTATAAAAAAGTACTTTATTTTTTTTCCTTTTATAAACCGTATCGACCCTCCATGGGATTAAAACTTAAAACGATCAAAATTTAACGGTGTATATGTTACGGGTAAAGCTAGAAGATGGAGTAAACCTAGGTTTACCCGGGTAAACTTAGTATTACCTAAGGTTCTTGGGTAAAGTCCGAATAATAAGTAAAATACATTTTAATTCGGGGTTTACCCATGCTCACCTAGGTCTACCCAACTCTGGCTGGGTAATGTTAGGTGTTGCGTTATTTTCGCACCCGTGGCGTAATTCTGGGGGGCCCGCGTTATCTGTTCATTACTGAGTAGCTTGCAATATAACGTTCGCCTTTGTATGTTTTTTAAATAATAAATGTTTAAATTGCACCCAGATTTTCATTTCACTAATTAATTAGACAAATTAATTTAAAATATTACCCCGCCATTATTTCAGCAAGATAAACTGATGTGACATTTTGAATTGCAAAATTTTGCCGCCGTGTCCTCGTGGGAATGATCGGTGGCGGCCATCTCTCGCGCCGGGCCTTGGTCGAGGCCATGGTCCGGAGCGAGCGGGAGTGGCAAGCGGACGGCTCCTTCTGCAAAGCAGTAATGCTAGTAAAGAAGGAAGCCGACTGGGCGCTCACGCCCGAGACGCTGCCGAGATTCCGATCCCGATTTCCGGCCACCGAAGGCACGGGCTTGTGGATGGGGAGCAATGGGTAGCTCGCCGTCCAATCGTCTGGTAACCGTCCGGACCAAGCCCAGTCGTCGACGGCGCGCACTGTTCCCGCACCCCTCAAGGAGTTGTCAGCAAACCGTAGGGACCCTGCAGAAGGGTCGAAGCCAATGGGTCTAAGGGATCGCATCTGAAAGGAAGGCTCTGGCCTTGTTATATATGGCAACGTAGGTAGGAATGGAGTAGGTTCTTTAGTCAGTAAGAGTGACACTGTTTCCCACTCCACCCAAGGGCGGGATTCGTCACTGGATGATTTTTACCTACCATAAAAAAAACCTAGCCTCCTGAAATCGACTGTTCATTTGCAAGCTCTCGTAAGCTTTCTTCTGGTGATATATTTGCACTTTGCTCGGTCGCCATTATGTCACTAAGTAAGCGACGTGCGTGGCCGCGTGGGCAGATAACGCGGGCCCCCCAGAATTAAGCCACGGGTGAGAAAATAACGCAACACCTAACATTACCCAGCCAGAGTTGGGTAGACCTAGGTGAGCATGGGTAAACCCCGAATTAAAATTGATTTTACTTTTTATTCGGACTTTACCCAAGAAGCTTGGGTAATACTAAGTTTACCCGGGTAAACCTAGGTTTACTCCATCTTCTAGCTTTACCCGTAACATATACAGTGTATGTAATTATAACTCTACATTCCTCTGTCTCATTTGCAAGACTGAATTTTCTCACATGATGGTAAGGTCCCAGAGCATGGTACTTACTGATCTTTATCCTAGACTGTCCATTGCCCCTGATGGGTAGGATGAGGACTTGTCCATCCATGACGTAGTGAGCCTTCAGCGTAACGTTGGCGGTGAAGTCCAGGGTAGCCTTACCCTTGTCGGGGTTGATCCTGAAACCAAAACAAATTGGTTAACACGTTCGTGGACAGTAACGACCACAGGCGTCTACATAGCTGCAAATGATACGACAGTACGCCTGTCGACGTATCAGTTTTTACTTGGATAAAATCAGTACGCCACACGACGACCGATTTTTTTTTTTTTTTTTTTTTTTTTTTTTTATTTTTTTTTTTTATTTTTTTTTTTTTTTTTTTTTTTTTTTTTTAACGGTATGTTGTACTGTCACCACAGGTATAATTACGACTTTTGTACTGTCACTGCATTATTTACAAAAAATCGTCAAAAAAAGTACTTCCACGCACACATTCGTATTTTTATACTCCCCTCCCCACGCACACTACGCCCGTGGGCGTCGTGTTTACATACGATCAGTCGAGTACTGCGCCGCTGCGGTGATCCTGCGTGTCGCTGCATGTTTTCGCGCGCAACTGTTGTTTAGAAAGTGAGTAGTTTGTTTTCAACGTAATTTTATTGTTTTATACATACTAAATATACTAATTCAAGTCTATTTGCTCATGTCAATAACGTATTTATGTTGCTATTGTTTGTTGTGAACACGATTTTGTTGTACTAAGTAAAGAATATTTTTACAGATGGCGTCTCGAGACTCGTTCGAAAAGGAACAAAAACGACTTCAAGACCTATTTGATGCAGCTTCTACCCCTGAATCGAGTCTAGACCCATTTGCTGATGATGGTGACTATGGATCTGATGATGAGTACTTACCATCCTATGTTGAATCCACGAGTTCTTACCATCCCATGTTGAAGCCTATATCCGTTCTGTCGTATCATATGGTTTTTTAACCAAGCATTGTGACACTACGCCCGTGGGCAATGTATGAAAAAAAGTAGTGTCTCAGTAGCTGCAACCTATGAGATAGTACTGTCCACGAACGTGTTAAAATCCTTTATATCCTTTAGAGCTATAAAGAATATATAGCTTTAGCTTTATCCCTCTTTCTTGCTTATATATGTCTGACATTTTCTCCTGGGGCCAAGGGTTGATGCGAAAGCGTATTGCCGGGGCCCTGGGATCAAGGCAAGGAAGGAACGGGGTAAGTTGTTTAGTCAGTAAGAGTCTGACACTGTTTCCCGCTCCACCCAATGGCAGGATTCGCCATTGGATGATTTTTACCTACCGTAAAAAAAAAATGCCTGAAATTTTAACATGTCATCTTAAGACCTCAAAAGGATTTATTAGTGTTTCGACTTCTTCGTCCAGCTTCTTATTTGCAGCCAATTACAAGACTGTCGATTGTCTAGTCCATAAAGATCTAATATTTTAAAAACTCACTTGTAAGAATTGACCCTAAATCCTTTCAGCCCGGTAACAACGGTGTCAGTAAAGGTAAGCTTCAAGGCAGGGTTGTCCACGAAGACCGTGCCCAGTTCCACCGGGTCCAGCGGCTTGATGCCCAGCTCCGGGATACCCTCGGTGAACTTGGCGCCCCCTGCGGTGATCACCTTCTCTATACAGGAGTTCAGCTCGGGGTCGGAGCGGGAGCATGGCGTGATGAATGAGGCTAGAAAAAAAAAATGAGTTTTGAATTTTGGAAGTATTTTGTAGTTCCACGATTCAAGAGGTTATTCACAACTAATACCGAATTCTCTAGAGTAGAATAAGAACTAGCTAACATTGAGTCGCACTCCCGTCCATGGCTACACTCCGGTTCCATCATCAGATCAACTCTACGACATGTTATTTCTACATTGTCATGTGATTGACACATGCATGCCAAATTTCAGCTCCACTTGATCCATTTACAATTGACACAACTACACTTGATCCACTTCATCCAAATCCAAATTTAATTTAGAAGATTTGATCACAAACATCGGGACAGTCGAATCTAAATAAAAGATTGTAAAAACGAAAACAATAATACTTTTCTGATTTGTTAAACATTTTTCACAAAGCTGCCCCGCAGGCGAAAACGTTTTTAGCTCCATTCGTGAACTTTGCGTAAAACTAAACTAAATAAAACTGTTTACTTCATGGAAAATTATGTTGTTATACATTTGTTGACAGAAACAATTTCCGGGCTACAAGTAATGTTCTTCTTAAGAGGTATTTTATTGACTGTTAACAAACAATCATCAACTTTACTACCGCTTAAATATTTACAGTGTTGTTTGTTGATCAATCATCACTGTTGTATAAAATATGCTAAGTGCACTTTGATAATGCATATCATGACATAGTATGAAACAAAGTCGCTTCCTTCCTATGTATGCTTAAATCTTTATAACTACGCAACGGATTTCGATGCGGTTTTTTATTATTAAGTAGTGATTTAAGAGGAAGGGTTATACCTATGTATTTATAATACATGCATAATATCAACATTGCATCCGTGCGAAGCTGGGGCGGGTCGCTAGTTTTATATAAAAGCATGTAAATGCTATTGGTGTTCTATCTTAAGTTTTTCAGTGCGGGGAGGATGGGTTCTGGCTTCTGACGAATTGGTAACCCAACATCTTGGAGAGAGGACTGGGGACTATATCAAACAGATTGCTCCGTACTCACACGCCCTCCCGTCTATATCCCTATCCTTAATAATAAACACAGTCATTGTGTGAATACGGGGCTTAAGGACTAACTCACCCGAGCCGCAGGTGAGAGTGTCATGGAGCCGAGTGCGACAAATTTGCATATATGTATGTATAAGACACATATTTGTTAATTTTCTACTGATGACCATTTTCCGAAGTTGCCATACACTGTTAGTTTTTATTTAGGTTGCACCAGGCTATCGCAAGTATTGTCTGCCTCGATTACAGTATTATAAGTGGCCGGCGCATTGCGGCGTAGAATCTAAAGAATTCGCTTCATAACTTAAATTAAACATATTTTTTTCACTTACACAAAGCAGTACCACCATATGTTATTATTAATATTTATTTTTTCCCGCGTGGAGAAACAAACCTACCTAACTTTTAAAAATCCTATTAAAAATTAGAAATTCAAATATTTTTGAATTTAGAACACAGATAAATGTTAATTTGTTGGTAAAAACCAAAATATTGTGTAAGTTATCATGTTTATTAATGATATTCTGTTTAAAAACACAATTTAAATTTTCATTAAATATTAAAACCTTCAAAATGAAATCGTTTGTCTTGGTATGGACATGTAAAGAGGAGAGATGAAACGCATGTCACAAAAAGAGTTCTGAGTTTACACGTGGATGGATGGAGAGGAAGAGGGAGGCCGAAGAAGAGATGGATGGATTGTGTGAAGAGTGATATGAAAGAAAAGGGAGTTAGTGATAGTGTGACGGGTGACAGGACAGAGTGGAAGAAGAAAATATGTTGCACCGACCCCAAGTAAAATGGGAAAAGGGTAGGATGATGATGATGATGATGATGATTAGAACCTTCAAAATATGCGCCTCTTTATTAAAAAAAAAAAAACACGAGGGTGATTTATGTCGGTATTTGGCATGTTGAATGTATGGCGTATTGCGATAAGAGTTGGTTTTTGAGTAAATTTATTAAAAAATAATTATTAGCATAATTTTAAACATATCTGCTACAAATATGGGTAAAATACATGGTTATTTTACACGTCTGTCGAACTCTTCAAGAATCACAGGCGTTATGTTTTGTGTAAGTAAATACAGTCCTTGATTTTTCTCAATATCTTTATGTAAATGGTCTATAACGACTACAATTTGTATGTAAGTAGGATATTTCAATTATGAAAATTATCAGAAAACGAGTAAAGCAAGGTGAACTGGTCAGGTCTGTGACGCGTGCGCAAGTTGACCTATTACGATTTGGCTTATGTAATAAATTATATTGCCTTCAGCCTAATAAACTTGATTTTCCAGATGCCATTGGAATTAAAAAAAAACCAATAACTTTCATGTAAAACACCAGTCAAGTGCGTGTTGGATGCGCGCGCCGCGTATTGGGCGTGGCTAACTCAAAGCGTTCGACGTTAACGAAACGGTCGTAACTTGGCTAGGGGTGTTAGGACATTCCAGGATAGTATAAAAACTAGGATGTGTCTTGTGAAAGTAGGGCGGTTGGCAAGCACAAACGAATATTAACTACTAGCTTTTGCCCGCGGCTTCGACCGAGTGGTGTTGGGGTTGGGGTTGGGGTTTCCGGGATAAAAAGTAGCCTATGTCCTATTCCGGAGTGTATTCTATGCCCGTGCCAAATTTCATCCAGATCCGTCCAGCCGTTTTGGCGTGATTGAGTAACAAACATCCAAACATCGACTACACATTTATAATATTAGTAAGATAAGATTTGTAAGTGATGACAGAAACAGCTCTTAGCGTGTTCGGTACCTGACCTTACGTGCTGGAGATTACCTAATCACGTCCCTACGTATGCAATACCCTTTCAAGGTTTGAATAATTCTGTGGAAAACAGTTTGCTGCACATCAAGTTTTCTAAATATTGGAACGCTTGACATATCAATTTCATTTCAACAATTTTTATTTTTTTTTTTCGAACCAAAGTTTTGTTTTGGGCCAAACATTTGTTCATCTAAGACATAAGTACTTAATTTAATTTAAACCTGAGTTTTTTTTTTGTTTTATCAAGCTTATTTAGTTTAATTTGTTATTACGAGTATAAAATTATATAAATCGGCATACCATTTATTTTTATTATAGTATTCAATGACGAATCCCGCCCTTGGGGCATACTATTTGTATTTTAAAGGAATCGTTGTCTTTGTATTTTGTCAAAATCATTTGATTTTTTTCGTAATAAGCGGTGCTATTAAGTACCTATGTATTCTGAGGTAAAACACCGAAACTGTAAGTCTATGTAAGGAAAATGGAGCCGCTCCATACAATAGTGCCTCTGGGGAGAGACTCCATCTTAAAGCTCCATCCCTCTTTCTCACACGTAGGCTTGACAGTTTAACTCGTTATGGTAAGGCCCCTAACGTTACGTAAGTTTCTCTCTCGACTGTTGGTTTTTCTTCAAGGTCAGGGTCCCAATCCACCTGTGACAGCTGTGGAACTGGTGAGCCGGGTCAATGTCGAGCGGCTGGTTACTGGTTCCGTTAACCAACCGGTTTGACTCACGTGCTGACTCGATTGATCTGCCGATTTAGTATCCGACTAGCCTTCTGCCAGCGTCTTTACCCGCGGCCGCGTGAAAGTAGTATCTTCCATAGATTCAAGATTCACAGGCACTTTTGAAATGTTAAGAATTCGGTCTGCCTAAAAAAAATTACGCTAATTGCACATTCCAAAGAGTAGATCTCAATGTGAGAAGATATAAACTTTAGACTTCTATTACATCCCTTTAGGAGCTGAATTTTGTAAAACCCTTTCTAAGTATTCACCTACGTCATAAAAGGAAGCTTTGTGCAAAATTTCACTCTCCTAGTCCCAGTAGTTTCGGTTGTACGTTGATATGTCAGTCAGTCAGTTTCTCCTTTTATATAATACTAGCTTTTGTCAGCGGCTTCGCCCGCGTACATAAAATATGCCTATGTCACTCAGGAGTAAAGCAGTTTTCTATTGTTGCTAAAATTTTTCCAATCGGATCATTAGTTCCAGAGATTACCCCCTACAAAAAAATAAAAAAAAACAAAAAAACAAACTTTACCTCTTTATTATATTAGTGTAGATGTAGATAGATTGTGTGTACACACATGGCAACAAGCTGTTATTTATGATAGGGATGTTGCTTGATCACATTCAAGAACGTGTTGGCATCCGTTGATTTATCAGTAGGCCATAAGATTTTTTTTTTTATCGTAAAAATTTATCGTTCTTTCGATAAACTTTTGTTCGATCATCACGAAAACCAGTTTTTATTCAAGTTTTAAATCAAGGTCGAAGAAGAGAATTCGAAGGTTAGGCTTAGTTAGGAGTTGAGGACCACATGACTTCTATATGTTTGTTATGGTCAGTGGAGCAGTCTAAATATAATAAAAAAAAATTGTTACTCTTTATTTATCCGAAATAAGACCAACTAGTACCCAATTGTCATGGCATTCACGGCTGGTTAATTTAAGAAGCCTCTCGCTAACAAGAATATAATCATCATCATCATCAGCCTTTTTAATGTTCCCACTGATGGGACACAGTTCTGTTTAGGAGAGACCGTAATCCGCCACATTATATATAATTTTTTTTTTATTGTGGGCCAAAATCATCCAATGAAGAACTCGAAGGGTGACTCGTAATTAGCGACAGGGTTGGAAGAAGTACTTTTACTCCCTAGGGAGTTTTACTTTACAACTGACAGTTGTTTTTTTAATATTTAGACAGCAAATATTTAAAAAAAAAACTAGTTCTATTTTGACATTTCTATTGAACCGTGACCCGAATTTTTATACTGCCAGTACAATTAAAATGACATAGAGATAGAAATAATTTCAGAATACTTTTTTTTAATGACTTTATTTTAATTTTCTTTCAACTATTTCATTAAAACTAATATTATATTTGAGAAAAATGTTGACCTAACCAATTTTTATAATGATAAAATGAAAAATATTGACTGAATAGCCAAACGACGACTAAAAAAAAATGGCGGGTAAAGTCTCTCTATAATCTGTGGCCGATTTGATCTTTCTTGATTTTTTTTTCGAGGTGTAGAGTTTTGTTTACATTTTGCTAAATCTCTGTTATAAGAAATTTGTAATAACACGATAAGTTCATCAGCTTCAGTTATAAATTTAACGCAAGATTCTTTGAGGAGAAAACCGCTTACCGCCTAAATCAAAAGAAATATACCTACCTAAAAACATACGAAGACATTTCACGACGATTCAGGTTTTTATTATTATTTTTTATTTTCCTCGTATTCGTAATGAAAAGCACAGTGTTTACCTCGGGTTAAAGAGTTATTTAGTCCCTCGAACTATTAGCGACCTCGCTGTCGCTCGGTCGCCAAGAAATTTCTCGGGACTAAATAACTAACTTTTATCCCTCGTATAACAATGTACTATTACTATAGAACCAAACCTGAAATCGCGAACAAAATTTCTGCTGGTCAGTACATTTACGTTTGCCTAATTGGTGTGTACTGAATTTGCTGTTTTATTTTGAGAGTCGTTAAAAATAACTTTCCGATTGCTTAACAATGTAAACAAACCGTTTTGACCGTGGCTCGAGTTGGACAACAACTATCTCAAAACCGAATTGTTAAAGAAAGTAGTGTTATTTAAAATTATCAAGAGCAACCGGCATTTCAGTTAACTGGAGAATGTTGCAAGCAGCGTTGTGCAGCCTGGTGTAGTGAACGTTTGGCTATAAAATTTATAATAAGTTCAAAATATGCGTTATTGCAATTGATAGAAGTTGAGTAAGTGTTAGTTATGAAATATCGCAGTTTCCGATCCTAAGTCTAACCTAACTTCGTATGCTTTTGGTTGGCCACGTTCACAATCCCTTTGTTCTGACGCCATCTCAACGCCCGGTCACGTGGTCAGAACAAAGGAATCGGAGGCGTGGCCTTTCCCAAGCGCTCGACGTTAACGAAACGATACTAACTTGGCTAGGGGGGCAGGATTGCAGAAATATTTAAAAGAGGAGTCGCGGCTTTTAAACTCAAAAAGCATCTGATGGATCAGGTGGGTTCTCAAAACACTACGTTGCCCACGAGGCTGCCAGTGCTATTAAGATCTCCTCAAGAATGCTTTTAAATAATTTTGGACAGAGCGAGTTACTGTTTAACACTTTTTTGTATCTTAAACGAAGGACCTATAAAAATAATTTGATATCTGCGGTGCTGTTATGGTGGATCAGATATATTTTTTAAAATGTCTATGTTTTTACGTTCTGCTAGGCTAAAATCCTCCAAATCCCTCATTTTGATCATCATTGGGCAAGAGTCTCCGCAAAATGGTGGGGGAGGAAGTGGTGAGATGACCTAGGTCAGAGGAGGCCCGAGAAAAGAATCCAGTCAATAAAAGTCTCATACACCACACTACAGAGCAGAGAGAGGATTTAAAAAAAAAAATGAATATGTCAATAATGAATTAAAGATTATAGGCTTTATCATCGACTCGATGACCATCAACTTTAAAAATGCCGTTAATTTTAATATCGTTTTGATATTGAAGAACTTCTGGAATCTTCTGTTACTAATATATGTTGTAACACTAGTTAAAATTGTGGTTACGAAATACCTGTCTGCAGTAAAATTATATAAGTCTCTTATGTAATATAAATGCAGTCTAACAATGAAATTGGGAACTAGTTCCTCTTACTTGGCCGAGCAATGACTTATTACAATTTTTGAATGCAGTAAAATACATAATGTACGTAACTATGTACGTAGTTGTTCTAAACCTTGGGGGATCGGAATTGACACTCCTGCATTCCAGTTATACTGTAACCTAGTTAGGAGATCAGAACTGTTAGAGGGCTGTACCCACTCTGATTTGTGGCTTTTTTCAATTGTAGCTGTGTAATTTAACCATCTAAAAAGTAAATACTCATGTACTGCAATACTTAGATATTATTATCTACGACTTTAACCTTTCGAGTACCTACCGTAATTAGAGTCATAGGTAATAGAAAGACAATAGTTGTGCGATCGCCGGTGTTCGCTCGGGCTCAAGAGTATAATTCTAGATGCATTTTGTATAATTTCATTCATATCATATAGTATGCTTCTTAGCTTATGAATCTAATAGATATTTTTTTTTTTATGAAAGCGTTATTTATTTATTTAATCTTCATGTACAGTAGTGGTACAAAACGTACAATGAAGTACCGTGAAGTACCATTCGCGATATATCTTACGAAGCGAAGAGCGCCTTGAAGAACTTGACCTTCTCACCTTCAAGACACACTGATTGCCAACAAACAATTACGAGGACATTCCCTCAAGTCGTGGGGAAATGCATTAAGAAAGAAGCCTTTTATAACAGCTTGGAAAAGGCTCCCGAAAAGTGTTGGAAAACTCCCACGTTCCATTCCATCATTAATGATATCGGTATGAAATCAATTTCAATGTCAATGGCAAGAAAGACATCAACTTTTACTGTTAATTGAAAAAAAGTAGCTTTTCTAAACTTCGGGTTCCGGAAAGCTGGCTTACAGATTGCGTACTGTTTTTAGGAAAAAATGGAACCCTTATCCCCGTATTATACCGTATCATTTTGCGGTCCGTTTGTTCATCTGTCAAGACTCTATCTCAAAATCGTCTGGAAGTATCGAGTTGAAATATGATAATGTTTGGTAAAATTAGACTGACTGACTGACTAAATTATTACTGACTGTACTTTGGACAAATCTCGTGGACCCGTTGGGAATTGATATAGGAACACTTCAAAACGCGATTTTTTTTCATGGACTCGTTGGGAAAGCACAGAATTTCCTAGAATGTCGTAACAGTATTAGGAGGGCTGACCCCAAATAGGGAATAAGCCAAGGGATTGATTGGACTCTGTGGAAAATAAAGAGCAATAGAATTATGGACCTTTGGGAACAACCCGCACATCTGACTCGCACTTGCTTCGATTTTTTTTTTTTCAATATGAAGTAATATGATCGATGTAACAGATATGAAAACAATAGGTTATTGCGAAACACGGTTATCTAAGACAATAAACAGGAAATAAATGTTCTCATAGTGTTATGACCCTTTACAATAGGTATATAATTAGGTTAGAAAAATAAATAGAACTTAATAAATTAATTAATTAATGCCTATTAATAAATAATACAGCTTCACTTAATTTTTGTCCTTGTGTGGTAATCTGGCTAAAGTCCTGTCGAGCGTTGACGTGCTTTGACAGAAATTAGGCAAAAGAAGGATTTTTTTCATTACATACAATATTTTTTTTCTTAAAAATGTTCTTACATTTTCTTAAAAACATTGTTAGTCTCGCTAAAATTTTAGATCGGCTGGACTGATTGGCTAATTTTGGTCTTAAAATATCTGTGATACTCCAGGGAAGGTTTTTACGAAAAAAAAAAAACAAAAAAAAACCATTTTCACAATATTCAAAGAGTTTACATTTTAGTGATTTGAGCACAATAACATTCGGGAACGGTTTTAAAAATAATACATGGATTATTAAGGCAAAAAATACTGAATTATAACAAAAATTGATTCGTGATTCAAGTCATGACCCCGCTCAATTCCTCGATGTGTGTATGAGCTTTCTCTGAAATTGTGGGTAAATGTTTACAATTAAATAATATGTATTTGACCTACTGCCCACGTGATCAGGTTAAAAACAATAATAATTAATCTAACAACGTTTATGCAACATCATGTCGAATGATTATTTACATACTTTTCGGTGTAACACATTTTTTTAGTTTTTAATATTGATAATAATGCAAGTAATTTTCGGAAAATACGCGCCTTAGTCGTGAAGTAGCGGAAATAATAATCACCATTTTTGTTTGTCTATCCGTTTGTTCCGGCTAATCTCCGAAACGGTTGTACCGATTTCGACGGAACTTTCACTGGTTTCAGCTGGTGATATAAGGAGTAATGTTTAAAGTATTTTCTTTTTTTTTTAAATTAAGGATCCACGAAAATAAGCTTCTTGATTTTGTGACCAAATGGCATTGTGTTGTTTTACGAGTCTGATGCAGGCGAAGTCGCGGGCACTAGCTAGTTATTTCATAAACGTGAAAGTTTGTTGAATATTTCGATCTCCGAATGTTTTAATCTAGATGGGAAATCATCCAGTGACTTCTTCTGCTCTAGGGTTGTACAGAAGGGAGACTCTTATTGCCCAAGCCTACCAGTTTCCTTAAGTTTCCCTTTGCATAATAGTATCTTTTTGAAAAAAATCGGCAACGGTTGTGCTGACATCTCTTTGATGTGCGTGTGGAACACCACGGCCGGACGGCAAGTTAACATGGTCTGACCTACAATCCATGCGTGGTGCCAACTGAACGCTAAGCTGGGCTATATATTTTCAACTTTTAACAATAAAAAATACAATACCGACTGTCCCTAGGTTATCTCTCGTATCTGAAAATTCGTTCTTATTCTTTGTTTCTGTTTTAAGCATAGCACAGCATCTTAATTTAATGTTCCTACTACTTGAAATCAGGGAGAGGGAATAGGCTGTAATCCATCACGAGAGCTTAGTGCGGGTTGGTGGATGTCACATGTCTTTAAAATGTGTTGTTCCAGGACATATCGGTTTCCTCGCGGTTTTTTACTCTACCGTTTCGAGCCCAGTGGTGATGAAATAATTTACACAAAGTAATGCACCTGGCTGGGTTTAAACTAATTAGCTAAATAAAAAATATTTTGTTTAATGATTCTTAAAATTATAGTATTAATGACAAGGGTGTTTAAAATAACTCCAAATCGCTCATCTGTAAAGTAAGCTTTTGACTTCCGATAGTTTACCTTAGGGACAGTGTTAATTCATAATTCGACAATGTGTAAATAATAGTAAAGCCTAGTTCTCACTACGTGATTTGCGTCTACATCGAAGCATTACGGTAATTCGTCTCATTGCACACGATCTTTGAATTATTGAACACGCGTGCGGATAACCGATACCGCAGATTACATCTTAATTGTTTTTAATTTATGTTCATTTATGCAAATGATGAGTAAGGAGATTTCCCATGACCATTTTTCAATTTCCCATGAAGTCATTTTGATTGGTTAGATTATTGAGATTTAAATAAACAATGAAATGTATTTATTAACTGATATAAGTGTCATTTTTAAATATATTAATTTTATTTTCTACCTAATTTAACTAGCTGTATAAGAAATAGAAATAATTTATTTTTTCTATGAAAGTGAAAATCAATTTTCCAAATGTTACAAAAATTAGAAAAAATAAAATAAAAACTCACGCAGTGTCCCAGCGTAAGCGCAGGCTGCCAAACATAAAACGACACACAAATGCACTTTCATATTTCTAAAATTAATTTAAATTACTAAACATATAAATATGTGTGATCGATATCAAGCCAGGTTTCCGACTGTGCGCCTGTTTGCTCACTAAAGCCTTTTATACGTTGCGCAAGACAGTCCTACGTGCGGACACCACGACTGATTCACAACTAATTAACCATTCTTCTTTGACCTGCTGCAATGATATGCTTTTCCTGCCTTTATTCGCACATGGTAAGGGAAAGAGGGGTGGGGCGGCTCTAGTGTTGTTGGATGATTTTCGGTACCTAAATAATGAAGACTTTATTCCTAAATTAATCATGATAAATATTGTATTTTTTGTTTGGCGGTGTAATCTCCAGGATATACTCGTATGTAAGAGTAGGTAACTAGTGTTATCTGCGCCAGGTCTATGGCGGTAGAGCTGCGGATTGTGGCTAGAAAGAGGAGAAGAACGCAGCCCACGCAATAAAGACGTATTTAATCCTTACACATTTTTTCAATTGTCCTTTATTTTCCAGGTTTTACGGTGACCCTTTCAATCAATCAATTGACTTCAAATTGGTTATTGAGAAATACGACAATAATGCTGACTCTGCAAGACCTCAAGGCGTTCTCACTTCCCGCATGACGCAGGTCCTCATCGGATATGGTAAGTTCGGGAGGTACCTGCACCTGATTCGTGCAGAAGAGACGCCCGGGTGTCGCCACTATGTGGGCGGCAGGAGATCGCGTCCTTCTGCGAAGCAGTAATGCTAGTAAAGGAGAGGACAACGGCGGATAAGGCAACGGCGATAACGCCCCAGATGCCGCCGGGATTCCGGTCTAGATTTTCGGCCACCGTAGGCACGGGCTTGTGGATGGCGAGCTATGATTAGCTCGCCGTCCAATCGTCTGGAAACCGTCCGTATCAAACCCAGTCGTCGATAGCGCGCACTATTCCCTCGCGCCTCAAGGAGTTGTCAGCAAACCGTAGGGACCCTCCAGAAGAGTCGAAACCAACTGGGGCCAAGGGTTCATGTCTGAAAAGAAGGCTTTGGCCCTGGCATATATGGCAACGTAGGATCGAGATGGGTTGTTTAGTCAGTAAGTGTCTGATACCATTTCCCGCTCCACTCAAGGGCGAGATTTGTCACACGACGATTTTTACCCGCCATAAAAAAAGATTCCATATTTAGTCAAGAATCAATAGGTTACTTCTAAACAATATATGTACGAAGCTCGTAATTGCGTTCAGTGGAACCCTAGAGAAACAAAAAAAAATCTTGTTAAGAGCCTAGTAAAGTTAAATATTGTTTAGTATATTCCACTCATCTGAAGAATTGTCACACATAGCGTAAGTATCTGTCACCACTTGCCAAACACGTTGTTGAACAAAAACTGGGGTATTCAGAGCTCGATGATGTTTGTCACGGGCGATTTGTTTAGCCCATAGACAATGTACGGGCATATCCGTAAAGCAATTCATGTTTTTGTGCGCCTACGCAAGTCAAGATGAACCTATGGTGTTTTTGTGTGTTTGCTCCATAAATAATTTCTAAGTTCTCAGTTCTCATGTTAGGGTTCCACTGGCGTTAAAGGAAAGTTCCGCACATAATGTGTTTTTTATGGTGGGCAAAAATCATCCAATGACGAATCCCGCTCTTGGGCGGAGAAGGAAACAGTGTCAGACTCTTACTGACTAAACACCCCACCCCGTTCCTTCTTTGCCCTTCGAACTGGGGCCAAGCCTTTCTTTCAGAAAGAGACACTGGGCCCCAATAGGCTTCAACCCTTTTGCAGAGTCCCTACGTACATAATATGTGGTGAAATTTCCTTAAAGAGTACATTTTGTAACACTAGCAATCTGCCTCAGGTTCGTACAAATCACTACATAATAAAAACAAAGTCACTTCCCGCTGTCTGTCCATATGTGCGCTTAGATCTTTAAAACTACGCAACAGATTCTGATGCGGTTTTTTTTAATAGATAGTGAGGTAATTCAAGAGGAAGGATTAAATACACGTATCAGCAGTGCACCCATGCAAAGCTGTGGCGGGCGCTAGTTATAAATATTTATCTACATAAAAGTAGAAACATTTATTGCTGTTTTTCATAAGTGAAGTCTGCGTCTTTTAGTGCAATAAATGATTACTTACTTACTTCTTCCTACATACATACTTCTTACTTACTTAACTCTATCAATAGACCAAACCAGGCGTGTAATTTTTTCTTTAAGTGTTTATGTTAAATCGTCAAATGCTTTCTCACGCTCAGGATGCAGCAAGAGATGGGGATGAATGGGATGATCATTCGGTTGCCTTTTATGTTCCAGAACTCTTCGCTTCCCTGAATGTCTACAAAGAGGTGACTATTTAATTAAACAAAGTCTGCTAGGTATTGTAGAAGATGACACTGACCCCTAATAAATTCTGCAGGGCCGAAGCCTACTGGGGCCCCGCTCCGATTTCTGAAAGGAAGGTCCGACCCTAGTATGAAGGCTAAGAAGGAATGGGGTGGGTCGTTTAGTAAGTAAGAGCCTGACATTATTTCCCGCTCCACCCAAGTGCGGGATTCGTCATTAGATGATTTTTCTCATCATAAAGGTAAAAAAACCCCTAATACATTAGAATATGGACAATTGATTAATTAATGCAGATTATTCAATATAATAGTCTCAATCTCTTTAGAGGCTTCACTTGATTGCAAAAGCGATAAAACACAATATGTTATTAAGATTCTGCAAAGTAAATACGGTTGCAGTTAGTCTAGACCTAAGTCAATATTTGCACTACCACCGCCGCGCCTGTAGCAAGCAGAAGGTCTAATATAATATTCTATTATTTTTAATAGTAATTATCAAGTTATGTTCCGCATTACATTGCATCAGCTTTGTAAAGTTCCCACCGATGGGACACAGGCCTCATTTCTAGGAGAAGAAATGGGCAATACAATAATTCATCACGCGGGCACAGCCTCAGAATTTTTAGTTGGACATGCAGGTTTCTTCACGATTTCCTTAAAATTATATTATTTCATTTATCTATTTTCCTTCATCGTTTTGAAAGCAGTGGTGATGAAATAAAGTACCTACACATAGTAATGTTCCTAGCTGGGTTTGACATTACTTTGTTTGCACATTACCTACAACTCGTAAGTCGGAGCCTTTACCACTCGGCTACCACTGCTCTGAATATGTGTATTTCTAGAAGTTATGTTTGTGAAAAGCAATTAAGTACCCACGATCTTTTCTTAAGTTTTGGCTATTTGAAGCCGGTGTATCAAGTCACCGAGGCGAACTATGCGTTATTATATACAGGCTCGCGTCTGACTGAGCGCTAGAACACTTGATAGTAAGCAATGATGTGGCGGACGATGGAGCACACTTGACTAGAAGCACTCTTGGTTTAAAGACACCTAAGTTGTGACTGTCACGATAAATGGTTCAAAGTGGTTATTGGTAGTGGGAACATTTGCAAATAAATCTGTCACTAAAATGTTCCGGAACAGTGATTTTTATTTTGGAACACTTGTCGTAAAAAGGGTTCCAAATGATCATTTTAAACCATTACTGACGTTCCAATATTTCGGAACAGTGACCCAGTTCAGTAAAGAGTTACACAGGCCTAGAAACTAGTGGTATTTCATTCTTTCAAACACAAACAGTTTTTTTTATGGTAGGTAAAAATCATCCAATGACGAATCCCGCCCTTTGGCGGAGTGTGAAATAGTGTCAGACTCCTACTGACAAAACAACCTACCCCGTTTCTACTTCGCCATATACATCAGAGCTAGAGCCTTCCTTTCAGACACGAACCCTTAGCTCCAGTTGGCTTCAACCCTTTTGCAGAGTTCTTACGGTTTGATGACAGCTCCTTAAGGCGAAACAGTGGAACACACTTTACAAAATGCATCTTCTGTTTGTACAATGTGTGGTGTCCTCGTGTAGCCAAAGCCTCGAGCTAACCAAACTCGTTGATTTCGAAAAGTATACTTAAAGTGGAAAACTTTAGTTCACATTCACGCTGTCCTTGTTTACTTAAACAAGCAAAATACGTAAACAAACATGCGCCTTGAACTGTTAACTGTGCTTCTAAGAACAGTACAGTGCGTTCCTAATGAGAATAGGATCGATTGCCATGTTGTGACGTCACGATTTACTGTCAAATCGAGGCTTTTTTTACGCAAAATTTAGTTTACTAGCTTTTGCCCGCGGCTTCGCCCGCGCGGTATTGGGGTTGCGTAATAAGACGTTGTATATCCCACGAGAACCTTATGTTATTCCGGGATAAAAAGTAGCCTATGTCCTATTCCGGAGTGTATCCTATGCCTGTGCCAAATTTCATCCAGATCCGTCTAGCCGTTTTGGCGTGATTGAGTAAGAAACATCCAAACATGCAAACATCGTAACTTTCGCATTTATAATATTAGTAAGATTTACAAAGTGTGAACGAAAAAAGTTATCCAGTTTTTCAATTTTACTCATCTCTGAGTTCTCCAATTTTACAAAAATATCTTCGATTTGACAGTACGGCGTGATATCACATCCTGTCAGTCGACTCTATTCTTTTTTGGAACACATGGTAGGTAGTGTATTAAATAAGGTCCTCGGGAATATACTTTACGTTTTAAGTAGTTAATCTAATTCATTTCGTTAGTGAAGGTTAGCTACTGAGTCATCTTTCATGTTTTTTCCTGTTTCGAGGTCTTGCTTTTGCATTCTTGAGTACCTATGCGTATTTCTAGAAACTTTGTTTTCCTATATAGTGAGTGACAAGTATTCCATTGGCTTCAAGGAACGTTCCTTGGTGTTTATTTTTAGGCTGTGTATGTTGCAAGTGTTTTTAAATGATAACTTTATGTAAGCCGCTCGCGGTCCTGCCCTCGTAAAATGAAAACTTTTCACATTTAAACTCTTGAGGGGATCAAGAGTAGGGAAGTGTCTATCTATTATGTCTCTAATTACGGTTTTCAAAAGGTTAAGATGCGATTTTCATAATAAATGGTACAAGAATTTTGTTTTTTATTAAAATTAAATAGGAAATAGAATACTTTTTATCCGCATTATAATCTGCTGGCTGAAATTGGTACCTAATTTAGGCATTATAAAAAGTAAAAGCTCGTTAGTGTTCAACTGTTCAATCAGTAACAAATAAAAGTCATTCGAGAATTTTGTGTTGTCATTATTTGAGTTAAAAATCACAAAACCCCACTCAAAACCTAACGTATTTAAATAAGTAAGAACATTTGAGGTCGATTATTTTTGTTTCCTGTAATGCTGTTTATGGAACTTTATAATTTTAGAAAAAATAGTTGCTCTACAGTACGAATCGTTCCTATTACATGGAAGCTACTGCTACGTTACTGACATATAAAAATAAAAATTCACATATATAAGACGCCTAGACAATTCACTAGATATTATGACCTCTTCATTACAGATTCGGAAGTAATATAACTTTACTGGTACGGTTAGAAGTTAAGTTGTGCAATTTTTATGATATGGAGGATATAATAACATGTATGAATTACGCCAGAGTGGAAATTGCGATAAGTAGCAGTCGGTAGCATCCGTGTTACGGTACTGATAACTATTGACTGATAGCAATACGCTTTCCTTAAGCAGGAGGTCAGCTACTGAATGTTTTTTTTTTGTGATTGGAAAAATCATCTAATACGAATCCCAGTGTCAGTCTCATCTGACTAAACGACCTACCCCGTTTCTTTTTGCCTTACTTCCAGGGCCCTGGTGTTCCGCTTTCGCACCATCCTTTGACCCCAAGATTCTTCGGGCCTACAGTGTGCTGACAACTCCTCGAGGTGCGCGGGATCAGTACGGTTACGCACAGTCCCCTACCTCGATTAAGACCCGAATCCGGTTACTGCACGTTCAAAGTCGACCTCCATGACAGTTCTTTTACCTATAATAATTTGCTGATAAATATGGGATAGCCAAAACCTTTCTACATATTCTCTAGAGTATTGGAGATCCAAACAATCAACCTTTCCAAATAATCAACACACTAACAAAATAAACTTTTGTTTTTAGTTAAAACAAAAGCCCATCAGTATTACTCACCACACGCCAAATTATATGAACTACAAAGAATCCAATTTGTAAATAAAGACATTGATCATTTGTTTAGTATGCGTCGTGTGTGTTGCAGTGTGACGAACTTGCAGGCGCTGCAGACGGAGTAGTGGTGACCTATGAGGCTGGTCACTGTCAAGGTCTCCTGGAGGTCACTTTGATAAGCTCGAAGTCGTTGGCATGCTGGGTTTTTACTATTTGAATACAATTCGTTACGTAACAATTTAATGCAAGTTTAAGAAGTCAGTAAGTCATATTAATTGTACAGTGGGTCTAAAAAGGCCACTTCAATTGAATCGAACCGAACCGAACCGAATTTGAGTGAACCGTATTTTGATACTTAATAATATAAGTAATATTTTTTTCATACGGCAATTATTACAAGGAATCAGTCCGCATAATGAATGTGTGAGAGTACAATTTCCTGTTATATAATAGCAACCTGAGGAACTTTCTGACAGATGTGAATATGTTACTTTTGAATAAACGTGTCGACAATAGTATCTCTTATGTATTACGGGCTTTACCCCTTAGAGTGTAGCTATCAGAAAACACAGACTTCGACAGGTAATTCCACTCTTTAGCCGTACAGGCAAAGTTGGAATGAATTATTAGTTTATTTGTGGAGTACAAATAAACTCAGTTTAGTAGATTTGAGTCCAAAAACACGATGTCTACATTGTTTCTCTTTTAGACGGTGCAACATGTTTTTTCCTCCAAACCGCTATCAAGTCATGCTACCATTCACTGTCGCTGATAAAGATCGAGATAAACAAAACTGATTATTGTAACATCGTTATCTGTGGGTCGTCAGGAAGTCATTAATTAATTTAAGATAATGTGACCGCTCTTAAAACGGTGAAGGAAAACATCGTGAGGAAACCGGCATGTTCTAGAACCAAAGATTCGAAGACATGTGACATCCACCAACCCGCAGTGGGCCCGCGTGGTGGATTACGGTCGATTCTCTCTACTAGAGAGGAGGCCTGTGTCCCAACAGTGGGGACATTATAAGGCTGATGCTATGTGACCCTGACTTTGTTCTGTGTTGTTTGTTTATATTGTGTTTATTGAAAACTAGCTTTTGTCAGCGGCTTCGCCCGCGTACATAAAATATAGCCTATGTTACTCAGGAGTAAAGCAGCTTACTATTATTGCTAAAATTTCTCCAATCGGACCAGTAGCTCCAGAGATTACCTCCTACAAACAAAAAAAAAAAATAAAAACAAAAAAAAACAAACTTTACCTCTTTATTTTATTAGTGTAGATGTAGATTAGTGTAGATTAATGCAAATTATTTGTTTTTATTTTGTTCATCTTTTAAAATTGCTGATATTTTTCGTATTCTTGTTTGCTTATTTGTTTTTTCTTTATTGTTATGTATGTAACTATGTTCATAATACTGATGTTAGTAATACCGACGGTCTTACCTAGTTTGGGGATCATCATCCAAAAATATATAATAAATGTTACAAGTGATATTTTAGATTATACAATAGCTACATCATTATACACTGCAGCGATAAACATTATTCATATTCTTAAATAGAAAAGATAGCGCGCGCTTTATTTTGAGTCAAAAGGAAAACGTTGAGATTTATTTATTTATTTATTGGCAAACCAACAGCATACATACAGGAATATCACATAAGATAATACAAAATACCTTATACTGGTATGCATGCCTATTACAGGTATGCACAGCTTACACAATAAATTTGGTTGAAAAAAATTAACACATAAAAAAGAAAAACACGTATTTAAAAAAATAAAATAAAAAGTAGATTAAAATTCTAAAATGGATTGTAAAAAAAGAGGATAAGTAAATATAACATACAGATGTTAACATTCAAAAGAAAAGTTTGTATTAGCTCATACCTCCGAGACCGCTCTCCTAAACTTGTAAAATGAAACACCAGAGATGAAAGCTTTTCACTTCATAATTTTCATCATCATCATCATCATCATCATCAGCCTTTTAATGTTCCCACTGCTGGGACACAGGCCTCCTCTCTAGGAGAGGGAATGGGCCATGATCCACTACGCGGGCCCAGTGCGGTTGGCAGCTTTTCACTTAATTATGTCCAATCCTTAAATTGCATTAAAACCTTCGTCTGTTCATTACTATTTTGTAGAATATTCTGTCTTTCCAAAATATGTGTGTTTGTCTTGATTGATATTCCGTTATGTGTTTTATTAGGTATACAACTATTTATGGAAACCCCAAAGAATGGTAATATTTACCAGAAGTGGAGAGCTACTCGAGTTTTTGTGTTTTTGAGTGTTTTACGAGTGTCTGTTGAATAAACCAACTGCACGAGAATATTCTATTCAAATAAAAAATATGTTTACATTTCTTTTGCTATGTCATTTCACAGAAACAATAATCGTCAAACGGTAACTGAGAAAATAACTTTAAACATTTTTTTGAACTCGTAAGTATCTTTTTAATCTTTCGTATGCCGTAACGCAGATCTACGCGAAACACAATAACTTTTAAATTGTGTCTCTAATTACTGCATACGAGAGGTTAAACATTCTTACAAACTAATGAAGTGTGATACCTGAGTAAACGTCAGCTGCGAGAGTTAAATGGCCTGTAGGTACGCATCGACACTCCAAGGGATTAAACGAGACTATTAAAATTGAACGGTATATACTCTATACTATACTACGAACTAATGCTATTAATAAAATTGGAATGTCCATTTGTAATTAAAAAAAATACTTAATGTTACATATGAAAGTACATAGGATACCAATTATTTTAAACTTTTCTCTATCTGTATGTCCGTCTCTCTGTCTCTGTAGTCTGTTTATTCTGGTGAATCTTCGAAGTGACAGAATCGATTTTGACGGAATTTTCATTAATAGACAGCTGATATTATAAGAGTTAACTTAGTCTTTTATTTTAGATTAGCCTTCTGCCAGCGGCTTCGCCCGCGTGAAAATAGGTTTTCCCACAAAACTTTGGGTAGGCGTTTCATCCCTTTAGGGGGTGAATTTTGGAAAATCCTTTCTTAGTTTTCGCCTACGTCATAGAAGGAAACCCTGTGCAAAATTTCACGCTCCTAGTCCCAGTGGTTTTTGCTGTGCGTTGATATGTCAGTCAGTCAGTTTCTCCTTTTATATATACAGATAAAGAATTATAGTAAAGCGCAAAAAAAACTTTTCAGCTTTGTGACCATATGGCATTGTGTTGTATAATGAATCTGATGCAGACAAAGTCGCGGGTCTCAGCTAGAGAATGAGTTAATGAGGCCTTATTATATGTACGTCGCGTCACCCTGACCCGATGTGAATTGCCCTGAACTGTAACGCAGTACCTTTGCCCTGTGAAGGGCAGAACATATAAAAAGTAGTAAATGATAAATGATATTTATTTTGTAAATAGCTTTGAGAATACCACTTTTACACGCCATTTTTTTATTTCTAGAATAATAGTAATAATTATTATTAATAATAGAAAACTTCTGCAACAATCTTTTACGTAACCTTAAAATTGAATATGACAGTCGACAAATCCAGGAAAATAAGCAAAACTCACAAAAGTTATGGAAAATTCTTAAATCAATGTACGACCCCAGTAGCCGAAACTGCAATACGTCTAATTTATTGACAAGCTCACTGAACCCTGTCGAGTCTCTCAACAAATGCAACTCTTATTTCACTTCTGTAGGCAAAAACCTGGCTGATACAATATTAACAAGATTAACAGAAACTCAGATGTCTATCACCAGCAAGCACTCACCATCAATAACGTCACCGGTCTCCTTCTTCCTACACCCTACAGACGAAACTGAAATCAAGAATTTCATTAATCAGTTAAAAAGTGATAGCTCCCCCGGTCCTGATAAAATCAGCGTAAAACTTATAAAGAAAGTACAAATCTCTATTATAACACCTTTAACTCACTTGATTAACCTCAGCCTGGAAACAGGTGTATTTCCCGATCAGTGGAAGGTAGCAGCGGTGAGCCCAATACACAAAAATGGCCCTAAGGACAAACCCGAAAACTATAGACCAATAGCACTTCTGAGCATTCTATCAAAAATTTTAGAAAAGGTTGTTAACATCAGACTAGTACACTTTCTTGAAAACAATAATCTTATATCAGAGAGACAATTTGGATTTAGAAAAGGGAAATCTACTGAAGACGCGGCTTTACTATTAACTAACTCCATATCAGCAACTATAGAAAAGGGCAACCGCTGTATGGCGGTTTTTTTAGATTTAGCCAAAGCATTTGATACCATTTCAAAAGATCTTCTTCTTAAAAAACTTGACTCTGTTGGAATAAAAGGAAAACCGCTTGAGTGGTTTCACAGCTACCTCACCAACCGCCGACAATACGTAAAATCTGACAACTACTCAAGTGATCAACTCCCTATCAATTTTGGAGTTCCACAGGGTAGCCTACTGGGTCCGACACTATTCATTATCTATATGAACGATATATTAAACCTCAAACTAAAAAACGCAGAGCTAATATCATACGCAGATGATACTGTCATCATTTTTCAGGGAAGAAACTGGGAACAGGTCTACCATCATGCTGAAGAAGGACTAGCTACCATTGCTCAAACACTTGACCATAATTTACTAACACTCAATGTAAATAAAACCAAACACATTCCATTCTACAAAACAGTATCATCTAGCCCTCCTTACAACCTAACACTAAAATTTCATACATGTCAGCGAAACACAAACACTTCACTCAAAGAGTGCGCATGCGATTGTATTGACAGAACCCAGTCTATCCGTTATTTAGGTCTATTAATTGACGAAAATCTATCGTTTAAAGGCCACGTCAAACAACTGTCTGGTCGAGTAAGGAAACTTATACATATAATCAAGAAACTGAGAGACCGCGCCCCGATAGATATAATGCGAATGGTTTATTTTTCTATATGCCAGTCCATCATACAATATGGTGTGTCTATCTGGGGTGGAACTGGGAAATCAACAATGATTGAACTCGAAAGGGCCCAGAGAGCAGTTATAAAGGTTCTTTTAAAGAAACCATTTTTTTTCCCTACTGACTCCCTCTACAGTGAATTTCCTGTTTTACGTGTTCGCCAGTTATACATTCTCAATGCCTTTCTCCGGACTCATAAAACTATAAAGCTTCGCCATGACTATTGCTCATTAACTTCCAAACGTGTCTTTCATGTACCACTGCAACGAACAACCTCCCTCTTAGCTAGACGATGCCCCGCCTTCCTACACACCTTCGTGTATAACAAAGTCACTAGTTGTCTACCTTGTGATACAAAAACACTGTCTCTCGCTGTGTGTAAAAAAACAGTAAAAAAATGGCTTTTAGGTCTCACATACGATGATTCAGAAAACCTTCTTGCATCACTTAACTCGGAATCCTATCACAAACACTAACATTTACACAACACACTCACACATTTACACAGTCCCACACTCACACACCTCATTTTTAATCTTTATTTTTGTTTGAGACGTTTTTCTTTTCTTCTCCAAATTCTGTGCCAAGTCCAGCACTAATTTTATTTTAATAATTAACAATTTTTAATTTTATTTTACTAATTATTTTTATTTTGAAAATGTATAACTCTATTTCTTGTTATTTTTTAAAAAACAAATAGGCCATACTTAGTTTTAACATAATCTGATCTCCATCATTTATTAATTTCATATTCTAATTCTCTTAGACATGTACATTTGATTTCTTATGTCATAATTTTATAGTCATTTTAGTACTACAGTGGCAAACGATTATATATCGGTCCCCAAGATACAGGCTTCGCCGAGTTTGGGGACCACCGTTTATCTTATAATGAAGCTGTCAATAGTTACTACTACATTAAGTTATTGATACTGATAATTTTTAAGGCAACTCTTGTAACAAAGGTTCAATAAATTATTATTATTTTTATTAATAGTAGTCTAATAGTAATAATTACTTAAGTAGATGTAGTTACATACAAGCTTTGATCTAATTTTATTCAGTGGTAAACTTTCCTAGAACGCTTTTAGTGGTAAAAAACGTTGAGAGAAAACATAATGATTATATTGATTCACAGAATCGTGGCACTCAACGGGTCATGGCAAAAAACCAGTCATAAAATCACAAAACGTAAATAAAAACACTTAAAATATATAGCTTAATTAAAAATTTAGATGCATTCAGTATAATTATTAGTTACGTATATGTATTTTTCGAACTTAATGTGGACGAAATAGTGGTATTTAATTGCCCACTAGTGTAAAAAATAAGTCACAAAAATACTTTTTCAATTGAAAGAAGAAAAGACTTCAACGCGTTGAACTTTTTGTTTGTAATATTTTTTTAGATGGTTTTTTTTAAGAAATAAATAAAATTAATTCAGGCATAATACCATTGAACTTATTTATGAATACACATACCAAAGTCATTCAAAAAGTCTCAAAAAGCACTCACCGTTCGTCAAAACAAGTTATGCCTTCATCAATGCAATAACTTATTCTTCTTGACAGATAAAAACAATGGATTTACGTCCTATACTAAGAACTTTTGTTTTGAGATAAATAAACTTGCATGAGGTATACCCGCTTGGGT
Organism: Mythimna loreyi; assembly: GCA_029852875.1. Taxonomy (NCBI): domain Eukaryota; kingdom Metazoa; phylum Arthropoda; class Insecta; order Lepidoptera; family Noctuidae; genus Mythimna; species Mythimna loreyi. Next base: position 1,024,321 of record CM056790.1, read on the forward strand.
AAAGTACGACCGTATTCTCGTGGAGGCGGTCAGTGACGGCAACCTCACGTGCCCGTCTTAGTTCAGTTTCAGATAGAGCCTTAAATATATTGTTCATTCAGAAATTGGACGGCTATAAACGTAGATCAAAGTGCTCATAAAACAGTGAAGAATATAAGACATGGCTATCGCATACCAGGAAAAAATCTACAACAAATAAACACCTACCAAGAAAGCTATTCATTACTATAAATCGAAGAATTCTCAGTATCTGAAGCTTACGTTTGTAGGTGCTTAAAAACCACGGCATGAACTTGCGAGGAACCAGGTTGTTATGAATGAGGATCTTCGTCACGTGTGACGTCACTAATGCGTAGTTCCTCGCGCCTACGTGACAGGTCATGGATGCATGCCTTTAGCGTTCATAGGAAAATTTCTAGTTGGTATGATTCATCAGGCGTAGTTAACTTTAAACTTTTTTTAAATTTATGATAACTAAATGCAGACCAATGCATTCCAGAATTCATAGTAAGACAACAAATATACTAGACTAGCTTTTGACCGCGGCTTCGCTCCCGCTCTATCCTATCTATCCTTTGTTACCTACCGAGTCTTCTTATCCACCTACCTACTTACTCTGCCTACCTACCCACTATACCCTAACTTGGGAAAAGGGTCCTAATTTTCTTATTCTTTCATAAGAACCTTTTCCTGACAATGACAAACACAAAAAAATAATTAACGAAATTGGTCCAACCGTTCACACGTGATGAAATTACTAAGGAAAATAGGGATCATCTACACTAATATATCTACATCTACACTATATAATAAAGAGGTAAAGTTTGTTTTTTTTGTTTCTTTGTTTGTAGGAGGTAATCTCTGGAACTACTGGTCCGATTGGAAAAAATTTAGCAACAATAGAAAGCTGCTTTACTCCTGAGTGACATAGGCTATATTTTATGTACGCGGGCAAAGCCGCTGACAAAAGCTAGTATATTATACGTATAGAAATAATACAATTCTCCATGGAGACAGATTTAACTCAGTAAGAAACATTCATTCATTTCATCTCATCTACTTTTAGTATAAGGATTGATTGTAAAATTATGAATAAGTAAATTATGAGACTAGGGATTATAAAGCAGAGTTTTAGTGTAGCTGGAAGCATGTTGAATTCCGAATGAAACGAAGGCTACTAAATTGTCAAATAATTAACTCCCAAGCACTGCGAGGGAGTTAATATAAAAACTGAGTCATCTTCCTGCCCTTGTCCCGTTTTATTTGGGGTCGGCGCAATATGTTTTTTTCTTCCATTCTGTCCTATCACCCGTCACGCTATCACTAACTCCTCTGTTTTCCATATCACTTCTCACACAATCCATCCATATCTTCTTTGGTCTCCCTCTCCACCCATCCACATTCATACACATTCATTCACAATATAAAAACTGAGTAAAATTAAGAATTAAACCAGCCCGAGACAATGCTTTATTCCCGTGGTTCGCTCTTTATACCTTCTGTATTACTTCTTACTTTATTTTATTACCTTCAGTGAGACAATTAAAAGACGTTTTACTAAACAAATTATAATATATAAGAGAAATATGAGTAAATAAACTCTCTGAAAACTATTCTTATAGATTTTCCATTATTAATAACTCTATTTTTACCACTGATCATCTTTTAGGTTCTAGTTTAAAATCTCTTTCATAAAATAAAGCCTACATAAAATGATATTTGAAACTGTGCACTAGCTTCTGATGTTTTATAAGTGCCCATGTAGGCTCCGGAGAAATAAAAACGATTTTGATTTAAAAAAAAAGAACGATACAGATAAGCTAATAAACTTATAAAGAGGTCCAATTGACTATTGATGGGTATAAATGAGAGGTCCTACGTCATAAGCACTGATTGTGACGTCAACCGGTACAATATAGCGCCTACATGTCGGGCATAAAGATGGGATCAACTGATGTCGGTCAGCTTTTCCTCATGAATTGCAACTTGCCTTTAAAGATTGGCGCCAAACATTTGTTATGTAATTTATTAATATCATTTCATTAACATAATTTTAGGAAGAATTGTTTGTTAAACTTTAATGTTTGGTTAAAAAATACTTGCCTGAATTTTAAATTTGCATGCTTATACAAAGTGGAACATGAAGAACTTGTATTTTAAGATGTGTAAAATCATGTTTCAAGGAAATAAATGATTTTTTATTTATTTAAAAGACTAATTTAGTTATTTAAAAAAATAATTTTATTTTATTGTATAAAATACGATGCGGTGAAAATTATGAAGCATTTGACCTCATTCAAAATAAAAATTACAGATCAAATTGGTTTTTTGTGTAGTAGAAATGAGTTTTATAAAAATAATACATTTTATAAGGTGACAGTTTATGATGATTAATTATATGTTTGTAACTTCTTCATGGCCGAACCGCTGAACAGAGCATGTCCTGGAATAACGCAAAGAATATCTTGTGTTCCTTTGGGGTAAAATTTTATTATCAAGTGTATGAAACCTCTGGCAACATCTGGTGTAGTGGTATGATATTTATTTAGCAATATGAAACGCTATTTCAATTCCTCAAGCCCCAAGAGGACTCTGGTGTCCGTACATCTATTATCTTTTAATTGTGTCTGTAATTACGGTAGTTGCAAGGTTAATAATTTTCAAATTAGTCATAGTCATTATTCGTGAACAAGTAATTTGTATCTGAATTTGCACACACTTATAAATGAGTTTAAATGAGTTATAATCTACACTAATATAATAAAGAGGTAAAGTTTGTTTTTTTATTTTTTTGTTTTTTTGTTTGTAGGAGGTAATCTCCGGAACTACTGGTCCGATTGGAAAAATTTTAGCAACAATAGAAAGCTGCTTCACTCCTGAGTGACATAGGCTATATTTTATGTACCATCGCGGGCGAAGCCGCGGGCAAAAGCTAGTTACCTATATGTCAAAAAATAATAAAAATACATTTCAATTTCATTATTAAATTAAACTACGAAAAATCGTTGATGGTAAAGGGCATTAGTTTATTAAGAGTCTATTTACACTAGTTTTTAAGCAACCTAAAGCTTAATAAATTATTCACTACTAGAGCATTATGTTTTGTCACTACTGGAAGTAGGCTCGCTCTCTGGCATGCTGACTACTCAAGCTACCTTACAGGTGTATAGATAACTAGCTTTTGCCCGCAGCTTCGCCCGCGTACATAAAATATAGCCTATGTCACTCAGGAGTAAAGCAGCTTTCTATTGTTGCTTAAATTTTTCCAATCCTACCAGTAGTTCCAGAGATTACCCCCTACAAACAAAAAAACAAAAAAACAAACTTTACCTCTTTATTATATTAGTGTAGATTACTAAATGATAATAAACTGTTTGAATAAAAAAACTTAAGTGTTAAATTCTTAATTGTCTAACCAAAAAACTTTAACTGTCTTATTAAAAGTCTTGGCATTCCTATTCCTCCGGTAGAGTTCCTCATATCTTCAATAGTTTTTGTGGTAATGAAGTGACGCACATTTAGGCAAAAAACTCAGTTTCATCTTGCGTTGATTATATCTGTAAAATAATCGAAAGTCATAAAACACAGGTGTTTTCATCATCACGTGTGGTTAAGTGTCTACTGGAGGTTATATAGAAAAAAAACAGCCACAAAAAGGGCAGTTTAATTTGAGTAATCGATTCTAAATTTCACACGTGACTTATATTAATTTTTATTAACATCGTTTGTAGTTTTGTTTTCTATCTGTTTAAACTTTGCTTCAGTTGTTTTAATTTTAATGTATTTGATCAGATTTAATTTTGTTTTTATTTTTTTGTTGTTGTTAGCATTGTAATCATTACATAGTATAAAACAAAGTTGCTTACCGCTGTCCCTATGTATGCTTAGTAGATCTTTAAAAGTACGCAATGGATATTGATGCGGATTTTTTAATAGATAGAGTGATGCAAGAGGAAGGTTTATGTGTATCACACATGCATAATATATTCAATATTAGTACCCATGCGAAGCTGGGGCGGGTCGCTAGTATTCTATAATTGTGAAAATGTGTTTATAAGCCGATTATTAAATGCGTAAGATCAAATTTTCATGGATGTGTACTGAAATCCGACGCGACTGAAAACATGAAAATATCCTTGTTGAAAATCGCCCGTTGCAGTGGTGCAATAGCTATGGTAATCAAGATTAAGGTTATAGAGCTATAAGGTGCCTGCTCTTCTGCCTGACGTATGTATCAGTTGAAAGGTAAAAATATACAGATACCCGAGTAAATATTAAAACAAAACCGCACTCATTAAAACCTAACGTAACGTAATAACGTTTTAATAATTTAGTATACTACATTTTAGCTGAAATTATTGGTTGTCACTCTTGGGCCGTGGAATCCGAGTGCTCATACACAATTTAATTATTAATTTATTCAAACGCCTAGTTGCCACTTCGCGTGACCCGAGGGCTGATTTTTACTTCTCATCTCTAAGATTAAGTACAATGTTACAGCAATGTCAGTAAAACCGTAGGGACTCAGCAAAAGGGTCGAAGCCTACAGAAGCCCGGGGTCTCTTTCTGAAAGGAAGGCTTGGCCCCAATTTGAAGGGCAAAGAAGGACTAGTCAGTAAGAGTCTGACACTGTTCCCGCTCCGCAAAAGAGCGCAATTCGTCATTGGATGATTTTTGCACACCACAAACAAAAAGAAAACGTGACAGCAATTCCGAGGATTTTTTTGATAGAGTAGAGGAGTTTAGTAGCATTCGTTGTAAATTAATCGAACATCGGGCAAGTGCGAGACGTACTCGCGCACTGAATATTCAGTACAAACTTGTACTCTTAAATACTTCAATTCCCGAATGGTTATGTGACAACAAATTTACTTTATTCAGATTTGTTGCTATATCTGTGCTATAAGACTTTGCATTATGCCGAATTTCAGGAGTCTGGGTCAAAATGAAGTACCTTTTGAATTTTTTTTTCTTTGAAAGTATCGAAATATACGTTTTTAGCGCCATAAAACCGTTTCTTTTTTTCGTTAACTCAGAAGTTTGATTTTTTACAGCTTTAAAGAACTCAAGTGTATGGTTTAATTTCAACTTCATACCTCTACGAGTTCTCGAGATAAAGGGTATTAATAGACAGACGGACAGAGCCAACATAGTGATCCTATTATAGTGCCGTTTTATCCTATTGACATACGAAACCCTAAAACCGATTAAAAATAACGTAAGCAATATAAGATCTAATAAAATTGTTTTAATTGGATGATGAATGTTTAATTACCAAGCCTACGTGATGCGGCTGACCACACCATACCACCACGACCACGACTCACGACATTAATAATAATAGTAAAGCTAGGAATAAAGTTCCGAAAGAAAATAACAGTATACATAAAAACATTTTTACAATATGTCCCTAACTTCGGCGTGCCTTCTGGCAAAGGCCTCCTCCAACAGTTTCCATTGTTGTCTGTGGTGGGTAACCCTTCTCCAGTTAGGACATCAAGACATTAATTACAAACAAATAGGTATCATCATCAGCCTTTATAATGTTTCCACTGCTGGACACAGGCCTCTTCTCTAGGAGAGGGAATGGGAAGTAAACCACCACGCGGACTCAGTGCGGGTTGGTGGATGTCACATGTCTTCGAATTTTGGTTCTAGGACATGTCGGTTTCCTCACGATGTTTTCCTTCACCGTTTTGAGAGCAGTGGTGATGAAAGAAATTACACAAAGTAATGTGCCTCACTGGGTTCGAACCCGCGACCTACAACTCGTAAATCGGGGCCGTTACCACTCGGCCACTACTGCTCTCGACCAAGCCTACGTGATGCTACCGACCACACCACACCACACTACCACAACCACAACTTATTATCATCAAAACATTTATTACAAACAAATATGTCGTTTACTAATTAAAAATACAAAAATGTCATACTACGCTTTTTATTTGGTGAAGGTCGACAGATGGCATTTCCGTGAGTATTGTCATGTTCACACGAGTTGGAAGTTCAAGCTGGTCTAGCACTAAACCTGTGTTAGCGTTATCTGAGTCCTTAGGGAGTTTTTAATATCATCAATATCTTCCTTACTTTCTTTCATCACGCATGCAAGAAAAAAGAAAGTAAGGAAGAAAAAATATTTGTTTAGACTCATATACAAGAAAATAATCATCATCATCGGCCTTTTTAATGTTCCCACTGCAGGGACACAGGCCTCCTCTCTAAGAGAGGGAATGGGCCGTAATCCACCACGCGGGCCCAGTGCGGGTTGGTGGATGTCACATGTCTTCGAATTTTTGGTTCTAGGACATGCCGGTTTCCTCACGATGTTTTCCTTCACCGTTTTTGAGAGCAGTGGTGATGAAATAAATTACACAAAGTAATACGACTGGCTGGGTTTGAACCCGCGACCTACTACACGCAAGTCGGGGCCGTTACCACTCGGCCACCACTGCTAAAATAATATTAAAAGATTAATAAAAACCAGAGCGAGGTTAAAAAGGCTCAAGGCTTATGCGGGTCTGCTGCCTGGGACCACACCCCGCATCCAGCGTGCGTATTCCACGCTTTAAATGCTTGTATGAAAAGGACAGCACATTGTCGTCCGTCTATCTGTCTGGTCTGGAAGGTCTCGACCTTTGTTTTGGGAACGCGGAGGTATCAAACTGTAATTAAAACAATTTAATCAAGTCCCTTGAAGCTGTGAAGAAATCAAACTTAACGAACGAAGAACGAACGAACGAACGAAGTTAACGAAAAAAGAAGATTATATTGAAGAAGAAGATGATCATTGTAACTCAATTCGAGAATTGAACTGTTTTCATAGGCTGATTGTACTTATGGAACCCTCGGGGCGCGAGTCCTGGCTCACTCTTGCGTGATTTTATTCTTTTTTCTTAGATTCTAACTAAAGATTCCACGCTCATAGTTCACATCATGATGATCATAATCAAAGGATTATTCATCCATTACCCTTTTCTTGTCAGAAAAATAAAAGGATTATTTTTTTATGTTTAATTCTCTTTTGAAGAACAGGATTAATCATATAAAAAATGGGAAAAAAACTTGTATGTCTATATTTTGGAGAGAAAATAATTAATGTACCATACGAGATACATTACCAAGTATTCTTAGTTTTCTCTACAAGAGGTTACAACAGACGGTGTAAAGATCAAAATTAATGGCTGCATTAGTTGCCCATTAGACAGGTTTCATGTTATTACCCTTTTCCATTCTAAGTTAAAACGTATAGACTACGTCTTAACAGTCACGTAGGCTTATGATCTCGATAAGATTGTCTACTGTTACTTTATAGAGAACTCGTTAGAATGGTTTTATGGATAAGTTATAGACATTACGTCATAAATGTAATTTGCGCGTAATTAAAGTTCTTTGTCGGTTGAATGATTGATTTTTAAAGTTAGTTTTCTGTGCCAAGAGGTTTTTATTTTTTTTAGATATGTTAGGTAAAACCTACCATAAAAAATCTCATCCAATGATAATAACGAATGCATGCTACAACGTAAATCTATATATATTGTAGCGACCCGCCCCAGCTTCGCACGGCTACTGATATTGAATATATTATGCACATAAACCTTCCTATTGAATCACTCTATCTATTAAAAAAACCGCATCAAAATCCGTTGCGAACTTTTAAAGATTTAAGCATACATAGGGACAGCGGTAAGCAAGTTTGTTTTATACTATTGATGATAACTACGTGTTTCGGATTAGTAAACATAGAGGGACGTATTATTTCGATAAAACATTTTTCGAGATCATGTAATTCGAGATGGCGTGGATTTGTTGTCAAGATTTTCGCTGTAGCGTGCATTTGTTGTTACGTGTTTCGGATAAGTAAACTTTCGGGAAAGAGTAATTCGAGGACGTTTTTCGGTATCACGTAACACACTCCTTAAGAACTTGTGATGGAATGGATTGTGCGTCTAGTTTGGGCCGAATAAAAATTGTTTTTCTTTCTTTCTTTCTTTCTATAAGTTCATTGATATACTCTTGATTGTATAAATATGTTAGGTACATACATCCTACTGTACCTGACATATTTTGAGCTTATAATTAGGAGAAACCCATGACACCTAAAAATAATTATTCATGTCTTCTTAATACCATTTTTAGACTTTGATACTAGCCGTTGACAACACGAAAAATTCTTTATGATTTATGACATATCGCAAAAGGAACCTAACCTTTGTATCTTTATATATATACATAGTTGATACTGTAGATTGGCTTTCTTTAAAAAAGATCATTGTACACATCAACATGAGCAAATTTACTGTGAGGCCAACACAAAAATTACGAGAAAAAAAACCTGCTGCTCCATATACATATTTCGTCGAGTTATGTGAATCTATGGAGCAGCGGGTTTTTTTTTTCTTTTTTCTCGTTGTATAAAGCGCAATACACACTGAGCCCGCCGGGCCGCCGACAAAGCCTGGCGACACAACCCGGCGGCCTGTATGAAAAGAATCATGTCGGCAACATGCGCCCGCGCGTGTTGTCCACCAAGTTGCAGGCTTGGGTACGCCTGCGCTCAGTTGCCCAGCGACCCTCGACCTGTAGTGACGTGCTTTTTTTTACGACATGGAGTGGGACGACGAAAAATGTCTCACTGTCTCACACAACCTTTATCGACACGCGGCAATCACTGACTGCCAAATAAATTTCTCATCTCAAGCCGACATGCCGCCGACCAAATTTTCCGACTTGTATTAAGTGAAGCCGCCAACTAGACCGCCGACATATGTCGGCGGCCCGGCGGGCTCAGTGTGTATTGCGCTTAAGTTGCTCAAATTTTGGTGTGTACAATGATCCTTTTTAAAGAAAGACCATCTGTCGTATAAACTTTGTATAAATGTAGAAAATGACTGACATATCAACAAATCCGTAACTACTAATACTATACTCTTATTTAAGTACTTAAATAAACAATCTTGACCTGTTTTTTATTTAAAAATTGCCTAAAATATTATTTAAATATGTTTACAATTTTTTATTTTCGCGAACGAAGTCACTGGCAAAGTGATAGTTTATGTAATGTACCTATGGTTAATAGGTAGCCTCCTTGCTGGCCTACCACCATGGGATTTGGAGGCAACAGTCCTTGCACGCATGCACGACCAGCGCGTGGAGATGCAACGCCGGGGCGAAGATCCGCTGCCCGAACATGTCGAGGCGTGGCGGAAGGAGCTCCGGCGAGATCTCATGGTGAAGTGGAAACAGCGACTGTCGCAACCCAGCGCTGGGCACACCGTAATCTCAGCGGTAGTGCCCCTCTTTGAGGCGTGGCTGGATAGACCTCACGGCGTCCTCACTTTCCGCATGACGCAGGTTCTCACCGGACATGGGAAGTTCGGGAGATTCCTGCACCGGATTCGTGCGGAAGAGACGTCCGGGTGTCGCCACTGTGAGGCGAGCCCGGAGGACACGGTGGAGCACACGGTGGAGGTGTGCCCTGCTTGGGAAGAGCATCGCCGTGTCCTCGTGGGGGTGATCGGCGGCGGCGACCTCTCGCGCCGGTCCTTGGTTCAGGCCATGGTCCGCAGCGAAGAGGAATGGCAGGCGGTCGCCTCCTTCTGCGAAGCAGTAATGCTTGTAAAAGAGGAGGCCGACCGCATAAGGCAAAGGCAACGGCGTACTCGCCGTAGCCGACGCCGCCGCGATCCTGCCGATATCCGGCCACCGTAGACACTTGCTCGCGGACGGTGAGCAATGGGTAGCTCGCCGTCCGATCGTCTGATAAGACCGAGTCCAAGTCGTCAACGGCGCGCACCGTTCCCGCGCGCCTCAAGGAGTTGTCAGCAAACTGCAGGGGCCCTTCAGGGTGGAAGCCTCCTGGAGCCTAGAGGGTGGTGGAAAACTGTTACCTCGACTCCAGGAATAAGGCAAGGAAGGTACGGGGTGGGTTTTTTGGTCAGTAAGAGTCTGACACTGGTCTCCCGCTCCGCCCAAGAGCGGGTTTCGTCATTGGATGGTTTTCACCTACCATAAAAAAAAAAACCTATGGTTAATAGGTATAATAACTGGCGAGATTAATTGATGAGAATAATTAATTAGAAGCTGACTTGTAAAAATGTGCGGTTTTGTGGTTTGTTAGTTTCGAAGTTTTTGCGAGTTTTATGGGTCTTGTGGTCTTGTCCAGTGCCGCTAGGTAGGTATATGGCTTTACGATAAAAATATAAACTGATTAAAGATATTGAACAATGCTGTAAAGGTTGGACCAGACGGTTGCAAACTGGCGTTCCAATCGAGGTCGCCTCGGTTGGAGCTTGCTTTGTGTGTATGTGTGTTTTTTTATGGTGGGAAAAATCAATGGGCGGGATAAAATAAATGGTTTAAACAAATAAATGCAATTTGCTGTTGTTATTTCTGTTAAAAACGGTTTTTGGCATTTATTTTTTTATTTTTGTACGAGTTTTACAAGCGCTAAAATTCGCAGAGCCTATACTTTGCTTTGTTACTATGGATAAGTAACGCCATCTATAAGTGCGAGTAAACACTACACAAAGTAAACACTACTTTGAATCGATTGTTGCTGATGACGATCGATAAACAAGGCTGTTATGTACTGACGAAGTAAATGGTAGCCTACATAGATGGAGCTTAGCTACGATACTACATTTTAGTTAAATATTTCATCATATTTGTTAAGGAGAGATTTAGTACGCCGGAAAATAAGTTGAACCATTTGTTATGGTTACCGCTAGATGTTAGTTTTGTTACGTTTTTTTTTTATCATAAATGTTTACATGTGGTCTTATGCATTGTGTGTGTCTATATGTGTCAAATAAAAATAAAACTATCTTTTCTTTCTTTTCACTTCGATTGAGACCGGTTATAATCTTCGTCACATAAGTCACGATCATGTTGGTGGACCTTGAATGCGCAGTAACTGCGGTAGATTTTGTATAGTGCACTTTAGCTATCTCAATTTATTCCTATACCTAACCAACTATGAGGTGTAGTTGGACACAGATGGTCGAATTTGACCATGAGAGAGATACAGTGCGTTTCTAGAATATATAACAAGGTTCAATTTATCTTACTCATCAATCACCATCACTTTTTACTAGCTTTTTTTCTATGTGTAATGTTTGTTTTTTTCAGTCCCAATAGTTTTGATTCCTCAGTGAGTATTATAATAATAGTATATATGCGACTAAATGGAGCATAAATAGCTTTATCTTTAACAGATTTGAGTATGTGTTATTCATTTCAGCTTCATACCTCCACGTGTTCCTGAGAAAAAGGATATTGTCAGATGGACATACGGACATCGAAGTGATCCTGTAATCAATTTTAGCCGACTAAGATACAGACCCCTAAAAATATCCTACTCTACGGCGTTAAGCAAAATGCTGTCGTGGAAATTCCCCATTATTAACCCCAACTATAATTTAAGTTTCATCTTAAGTTTCTTCGCTTCAAGGAAACATTACTCTGAGGAAAGTTCAAGCTTTGCACTATGTGTAAACCTTAATTGTCCTCATGAAACATACCTAGTACAGATACTCGTATGTACCTACATGTATGAGATTTATAGTTCGCAAAAGTACATCTTATTGTTTGACCCTGTAATAACATTTAGCTACTTAAACATTGAGCATTTCTTCATAGAATTCTCACATCTTATTATGCACTAGGGACCCGCCCCAGCTTCGCACGGGTGCAATGTTGATATGATGCATGTATTATTATACGTATATAACTTTCCCTTGAATCACTCTATTATCATCATCATCCTACCCTTATCCCATGTTACTTGGGATCACTCTATCTAATAAAATAAAAAAACCGCATCAAAATCCGTTGCGTACTTTAAAAGATCTAAGCATACATATGGACAGCGGTAAGCAACTTTGTTTTATACTATGTAATGATATGCTCGCGTTTGTTCACCATCTTACCTTAGCCCATAGCCAAGTTACAATCGTTTCGTTTAGAATTAGCGCTTTTAGATAACCACGCCCCCAATTCCTTTGTTGAGATGATGTCCGAACAAGGGAATTGGGGGGTGTGTCCAACTACAAGCGCTAACTCTAAACGATACGATTTTTCTTGGCCGAAGATGGAGCACACTTGCCTAGAAGTAACCTATTCACTCTTGACTTAAAGATCTTTGATTATAGCTATCAGAAAACACAGATGTCGGTAGAGAAAAATAACTCCTTAGCTGCTGTAGATACGCATAATGTATGTGATTCCAAAACGCATCGGGCGGGATATCCACCATGTTCCGATGGCTTAATGCCGTACGTCTAGTTGTCTGATCATTATCATTAATTCAGCCGAAAGACGTCCACAGCTGGACATAGGCCTCCCACAAATGTCGCCTCATCGACACCAGCCCGAGTTGTCCGATAAATGTTTATTTTTTGCATATAGGTTTTCCATAACACCTTAACACATCAATATTTTCCGTCAGTATAAACTAGATGAGTCCGGTGTTTCCTAGCTGACTACGCTAAGAAGAAACACGGAAACAAACTCAGCGATGATGGAACGGACTTAATAATAATATATATAATAAACTAGCTTTTAACCGCGGCTTTTTTTAATTGCAATAAACTAGTTATATGGTAAGCAGTGATGCAATCGTTGATGGTAAGGCGTTAATATTATTCAACTCTACCCTACCCTACTATTATACCCTATTTTTTTTTTCATAAGAACCTTCTCCTGCCAATAAAAAAGTAAACAAAAAAGAATTAGCGAAACCGGTTCAGCTGTTCTCGAGTTTTGCTCCTACCTACACATTTTGCGATTCATCTTACTAATATTATAAATGCGAAAGTTACGATGTTTGGATGTTTGTTACTCGATCACGCCAAAACGGCTGGACGGATCTGGGGCCCTAGACAAGTGGCAATCGCTCCGTGTCGAATCCATTTCTAAATTCGATTTCGCCTTAATGATGTCGACCACAAAATGGTAGACAAAGTGACATCGACTAACATATCGATAAGTCGAAGTGTTGGTTCGATAAAATAACAACTTCTTGGCTATGGTTATCGAATTAAAACGTCCAATTTGACGTATAAACAACTAATAACAATTAGCGAATCGAAAACGTTTGACCACGTGGCTTTTCGAAGGCTTATGTCAGTTCCATACATTTGGAGTTTCGAATTTCGTTATCGTCAGTGAGAATGTGACTTTGTCTAAGCCCCCTGGATGAAATTTGGCACAGGCATAGGATACACTCCGGAATAGGACATAGGCTACTTTTTATCCCGGGAAAACATAAGGTTCCTGTGGGATATACAACCACAATACCACGCGGGCGAAGCCGCGGGCAAAAGCTAGATTTTATATATAAGATAGCGGAATTAAATACTTTCTTTTTCAAGGAAATAAAATGAACCGTGAAACATATAAGCCCTTTGCTTGAACCAGGAAGACTTAACAATACAATCTGTAAGTATTGCTGACGGAGTAATCGACGCGGTGGAATTATGAGACGCTCTTTTTGGCATTAAGTGCGACATTTCCGGGATGCGTGAGGTGAGAGCTGTCGTCACTCGGAGTTCATGGGAGGCTTTGTTTGTTTTTAAAGCTTTTATGATGTAGCGGCACGTGGGTGGAATATTTTTATAAATTTTGTAGTATTTTTTTTTGTTAGGTAAAAATCATTCCAATGACAAAAACCGGCCTTTGGTGGAGCGGGAAATAATAACAGACTCCTGCAAGCATTTTTTAAAAATTACTTTACATATTTATATTTATTATCCTGAGCGATAAAAATAAAAAAGATTAAAAGCGATTTCAGATAAAAATAAAAAAGATTAAAATCGGTTCCCGCAATCCAACATTACCACCAGTTACAGCGCCATCTCTCGGGTAATTGGGTTACTAATTTATACATGGGTTACTTCGCGCTGTTAAATAATAATAATAAATTTTGTAGTATTTTTTATGGTCAGTAAAAATCATCCAATGATAAAGACGATTTGGCGGAGCGGGAAATAGTGTCAGACTCTTACTGATTAAATAACCCACCCCGTTACTACGTTGCCTAATATATTAGGCAACCCGGGGCCAGAGCCTTCCTTACTGATTCAAGACCCTTGGACCCAGTTGGCTTCAATCCTTTTGCAAAGTCCCTACGGCAATTTTTTAGTAGGTATTTAAATTCTCACATAATCCTCGCTCAATAATGCTCAAAATAATCCGTCATTCAAAACTGACAGCGGCAGCGTACTTCTCCAAACATTCAGAACCGTCACAACGCGTTTTAACTGAAAGTAAAATAAACCAAGGTCTATTAATTTGTTATTATGTTTGTTTACCTAAACAATACCTGGTTTGGTGGACATCCCACATGTATATGACGGCACAGGATCAGACATAATAAAAGGGATTTTTCTTTAACAGTAAGAAAGTGATTTTATTTAAATTTATTAAATCAGTTACACACTTATTCCGTATTTTTCCAATCAAATAAATTGATGACAATACACAGTATAAAAGCTTACAACAAAAGCAATGGCACCCAGCAATAGTTTACACAAGAGCATAAATGTACAGAGAGGCAGAGTAACAAAAAAATAATAGCAATGTACAAATTTAAAGTAATAGTAAGAGCTATACAACCTGTGCACCGGACCACGCGTGAAGTCAGAATGCCCTATCGCCGCCGTGCGGCCTCTTTTATACCCAGTATTTTGAAGTGGGGCAGCAAGCGTAGCACGCTACGACGTAGCACTACACTAACTCCGCCCCGCAACGAGGAGGTGGGAGAACGTCGTTGCTTGCTACGATGTTTGCTACGTCGTAGCGTGCCGCTACGTAGCGTGCTACAGCCCGATGCACAGTTGTTTACAGTGTGACGCCGACACGGCCATGCTGACGTGCGGACGTCCTCGTACGCTCATTTTTCACTGCTTGTATCTAAAACAAGAAAAACTGCTTAAGTACCGTTCGGTCATCCTACTATTGGTTCTGGTCCGGTCTACCTAGACCCTTCAGACATGTAACCACTTGGTCCAGTCAGCTATGACTCTACAAAGGTTATTTCTTGGTCCGGTCAACCACCGACCCTTCAAGATTAATTTCTTGGTCCGGTCAACCTCTGACCCTGCAAGATTAGCTTCTTGGTCCGGTCAATTTCTGACCCTACAAGGTTAGACCCCTGGTCCGGCAATTGTTTTGCCCTTCAGGTATGTCCCTACAGTTGAACTGGCCCGGACCTCAGCTAGACCGAACGAGTATCGTTCCTGTAGCTTAGGTAACATAATAATAGCTCAGTGCTTTTGTTGGTGTACGAGGGCTTCTGTTACAATGTTAATTGATTCGAGATTACAATTTGCATTATTATCATTTTTGGCAGACACGGTATTACTATTCACAGACATGGTATCACTATTTACAGATATGGTATCACTATTGACAGATATGGTATCACTATTGACAGACATGGTATCACTATTAACAGATATGGTATCACTATTGACAGATATGGTATCACTATTAACAGATATGGTATCACTATCAACAGACTGAATATTATCATTATTAATCTGTTGCCTAGTCTCATGAACAAGAACCTCTGTGTCGTTATTAATCGCCGACACGTCATCCTCATCGTAATTTTCTGCGATTTGTGAAAAAAATGACTGACCACGGGGTACTTCTCGCAAGTTTTCGTGAGAGTATTTGTAGATTCTATTGTTTCCATTAATGTGTTTTAATTCGTACCTATCATTTTCCAGAATAGCGGTTACTTTAAATGGGCCTTTATATTTACGGTCCAGTTTTGTTTGATGTCTTTCTTCGCATTTAACAAATACAAAGTCACCTACTAAAAAAGGTTTTACTGTAGCTTTACCCTTGTTAAATCGACGTGTATCATATTGTGCCTGTTTTTTTATATTAGCAGAAGCATCGGACCGACTTGTTTCGAGGTTTAACCTATCTTCATCAGGATGATTAGTAGATACTCTTGATATCCCTAATGAACTGCCCTTAATACCAAACATTAATTCCAAGGGCGTGAACCCGGTTATTCTACAACGAGTACTATTAAGGGCTAATTGGATATCGCCTACATGATCTTGCCATAAACTATCCGAATCTGTTTCCGCTACAGTGAGCATGCTTTTTAAGGTTCTCATGACACGCTCGACCTGACCATTGGCCCTACTGGAACCAGTGGCAATTAAATGTAATTCAATACAATTATCTTTACAAAAATTCTTAAATTCGGTATTGTCGTATGACCTACCACGATCTGCTACTATTCTTTTAGGAGCACCAAACAAATTTACTGCATTTTTAAGTGATTTAATAGTATCTGCTGCATTTAGGGTTAAGATATGTTCTAACAAGACGAATTTTGTAAAACCATCAATAATCACGGAACAATACTCTTTACGCTCACTTTTCCCACTGAGTTTACCAGTTAAATCTAAATGGATTGTGTGCCATGGAACGGCCAATTTAGGGATTGGGTGTAGACGGACCTGCTGGGCACCCGACGGACCTTTGGACGCTTTACAAACGACGCATGAATCTACGAATTTTTTAACAAGTTTGGACATATTTTGGAACCAGTAAAGATCGTATAATTTATCAAGCGTTTTTTCGTAACCAAGGTGTTTTATTTCGTTGTGTACATGATTAATCATTGACCACGTTAAAGAGTGTGGCAATATTGGTAACCATTTAGTGATTTTATTGCGTTCGACTTTACGGTAAAGAATGCCCTGTCTAATGTCGTATGTGTGTGATATTTCAGACGGCAATTCATTTGAACGGAACTTTGAAATAGTGTCTGATATTTCAGAATCACGTTGTTGTTCGACCGATAACCAACTCTTGTCTAGTTCAGATAAATTTACAATTTTAGCTGGTTTATGAGTAACAGAAGTATCAGCATGATTACGTGAAAGAAAATCTGCGTGTGCCATATTTTTTCCCTCTTTATAGATGATGTCAAAATCATATGACTGCAAAATTGCCCACCACCTATGCACTCTAGGCGTAAGGTCTTTTTTTGAATGGGAGGCTTTTAAGGCATTACAGTCAGTAAAAACTGTAAATTTACGCCCGTACAGGTAATGTCGAAAATGTTCCACAGATCTAACGACGGCTAATGTTTCCAATTCATACGAATGATAACGACTTTCTGCACTTGTTGTTTTGTGACTAAAATAAGCGACAACATGGGGCAGACCATTGTTTTTTTGTATAAGTACAGCCCCATATCCTTCACTGCTTGCATCAGTGTGAAGCTCAATAGGTAAAGAAGGGTCAAATATTTTTAAAACAGGTTCTGAAATTAGATAATTGACTATGCTCTTGTGTACCTCATTATGTTTAGAGTTCCAATCAATTTTACCCTTTTTGACCGCGGTTAAAGGATACAAAGGTTTCATCAATTTTGAAAAATTCGGAATAAACTGTCTAAAATACGTGGCCAGGCCTACAAATTGCCGAACCTGAGTAGCAGTGCTTGGAGGAGGTATATTTTTTAGAGCTTCTATCTTATGGGGATTTGGTCTAATTTCTCCGGATGATATCACGAAACCTAGGTATTCAATTTTTGTCTTCATAAATGAACATTTTTTAAAGTTAAAAGAAAATCCTGCTTTAGACAATATATCTAGTAATCTATTTAAACGAACCAATCCTTCTTGAACGGTTTCTGATGCAGAAAGTACGTCATCCATGTAGACTAAAACTTTATCGTCATCGAGTGGTTTAAGTGCGGTATTTATAGCCCTTTGGAAAACTTGTGGAGCATTTCGTAAACCAAATGGCATAGTCAAGTACTCAAACTGACCCGAAGGTGTAACAAAGGCAGTTTTCTCTATAGACTCTTTATGGACGCATATTTGATGAAACCCAGAGGCCATATCTAAACTAGAGAAGAAATAAGCTCCATGTAACTTATCGATTTGATCACTAATTAGTGGTAAAGGATAGCTGTCTGGTCGAGTATTGCTATTGAGTTCCCTATAATCAACACACATACGATCGCTACCGTCCTTCTTTTTTATTAATAGTATAGGACTTGCGAAAGGCGAAGAACTTTCTCGAATTATGTTAGCATCTAGTAATTCTTGAACCTTGTTGTTAACGATTTCCAACTCGGTGGGTGAAAGCCTGTAAGGTCGCCTATGTACCGTTTTACTCGGATCTATAAGATCGATTTTTAGTTCACCGGTCTTAATACGCGTAGTGGGAAGATTTTGTATGAAAAATGAGGAATATTTAGTTAGTATTTCAATTAACAGTTCTTTTTCTTTACCAATAAGGTCCGTATCAATTAAATTTATATCAAGAGGTATTTCCGATTTTGAGCTAAGATTTGAAATCTTGTTTTTGGAAAAAGTTAAAGTATCATTACTTATCACAACGGATACTCCTTGATTTAAAATATCGCGACCTAATAATATATTTTCATTAAGACATTCATCAGGCAATACATGATATATAACATCGAGAGAACAGTTTTGTACCTTGGTTGGACATTTTATTTGGAGTGAGCAATTGACGTTATTAGAACCGACCCCTTTTAAAAGTACTTGTTCATGAAACTTTTCACCAGTAAGAAGATAACAGTTACTTTCTTTCATAAGGCTACATTCAGAACCAGAATCAAATATGAAAGGGAATTGCTTACCACTTATTTCTAGAACACCACGTGCTGCTCTGGAACACAGGTTCACTTGTTTGCTGGTGTTGTTGGATGGTGGGTCTTCTTTTTTCTTCCAGCGTTGGGGGCAAGCGGTGACAACGTGTCCAGCCTCGCCACATACGTAGCAGGTCACTCCAGGGTTGGTCGGTGGGGTTTTTGCTGCAACAGGAGAACCTTTTGAAGCAAGGTGTTGTTTAAGACGACATTCCTGCCCCCGATGTCCGGTCCTTCCGCAAAAATTGCAACTTCCCCGAAACGGTACTTGTGGACGTGGCCTTTTCGGGTCTGAGTCGGATGTGCTTGGATCCTCATTTCTTCTCTTTAATGAGAAGCTGCGCAGTGTGCGAAAGAGCTGATTCTTATCGTTTATGACGACAGAATTGAGTTCACGGCGAATTTTGTCATCGCACTGTGACAGAATAGAAATGGAAAAACCGGTCACTACATTTTCCGGTAAATTCGCATCAGGAATTTTTTCGATGAGTTGCCACAATCGCATTCCTGCCTCAGCGGGGGTTTCCTTATTATCAATTTGAAACTTGATGATTAAATCAAAGTGATCCTGTATCGTCATGGGTTTGGAAAATTTAGACACCAGCATTTCCTTAATAGCAACCCATGAAATATTATCTGGCTTGATTTTTGTGAGACACATGGCGGCGCGACCCTTTAAAGAGTGTGTGAGGGCTAGTATAAGGTCTACACCTTCTAGTTTTTTACTATTAATTATGATCTCAGTTAAAGCACACCAGTTTACAATGTCGCTTTCTGGTGCATCAGGGTCGAAGGAAACCAGCATCGACTGCATACTGGGTGTCACATTACGGGGGGCCATACTATCAGCTATTCTTTTAAGAATCGATTCCATGCTAGCCGAGAAAAATGTCATTTGTTCCTGCATTAAATTGCCAGTCTCAGATAAAGGTGGGAGTGGGTCTGATCCCACTTCTGATGACGGCACAAGATCAGACATAATAAAAGGGATTTTTCTTTAACAGTAAGAAAGTGATTTTATTTAAATTTATTAAATCAGTTACACACTTATTCCGTATTTTTCCAATCAAATAAATTGATGACAATACACAGTATAAAAGCTTACAACAAAAGCAATGGCACCCAGCAATAGTTTACACAAGAGCATAAATGTACAGAGAGGCAGAGTAACAAAAAAATAATAGCAATGTACAAATTTAAAGTAATAGTAAGAGCTATACAACCTGTGCACCGGACCACGCGTGAAGTCAGAATGCCCTATCGCCGCCGTGCGGCCTCTTTTATACCCAGTATTTTGAAGTGGGGCAGCAAGCGTAGCACGCTACGACGTAGCACTACACTAACTCCGCCCCGCAACGAGGAGGTGGGAGAACGTCGTTGCTTGCTACGATGTTTGCTACGTCGTAGCGTGCCGCTACGTAGCGTGCTACAGCCCGATGCACAGTTGTTTACAGTGTGACGCCGACATATATATGTTGATGTTTCCAAAACGTTTTGGGAACACATTGATTGTGCGTACGAATGGAATTCCTTGCCGGAATCTGTGTTTGCTGATGGCTAGGTTACTTCTAGATAAGCGTGCTCTATCGTCGACCGCATCGTCGCTTTCCATCAGGTGAGATAGCGGTAAAGCGCGAACCTATAAATAATTTAAAAAAATACAAATTCGTGTATTTTTGTAAACGTTTTGGCTTATTGATAAACTTATTAGTAAGCTATCGATCATGACCACAATCACGTCCTCGATTTGTCTTCTGACCGATGTGATCAAATCGTGAGCTGATGTAAAGGGTTCTGCATCGTATTTTTTCCAAATATTTGCAACTCTACTTTTATTATATTCTAGCGACCCGCCCCGGCTTCGCACGATTGCGACGGTGATATTACATATATTATGTACGTATTATACATATAAACCTTCCTCTTGAATCACTCTATCTATTATAATAAACCGCATTAACATCCGTTGGGTACGTTTAAAGATCTAACGTACATAGGGACAGCGGTAAGCAACTTCGTTTTATACTATGTAATGATGTCGTGGCCAGATCTTAGAAATTGATCACTTCATGATATGGCCAAGTAAAATTGTTTTTTTTCAAAACATGAGGGGTACACTCTCTGCCAGTCCCGCAGACTCACGAGAAAAATCAAAGATGGTCGAAAATGTCTTCTCAACAGTTGTGTTGGCCGAATGGTAACAGCCCCGAATTACGAGTAAGAAGATCGCGAGTTCAAACCCAGTCAGGTTCTAAATGGAGAAAAAAAAACATCGTGAGGCAACTGGCATGTCCTACAACCGAAATTAGATGACGGATATTATATCCTAACCTAACCCAACCCTTGATTAAGGCCCATTCTCTCTCATAGAAAGGAGGCCTGAGTGAGCAGAGGCAGCATTAAAAGGCTGAAGCCAGAGATATCTTGGCCACAGTGAAATCAGAATTTAAATCTGATTTATTTACAAAATGATAAGCTCAATACTACTTTTTCTTTCTTCATTCATTATGTCTTATGCGAGTATTTTGCTGGCATAAGACATAAAGAATTCTATTTTAATTAAGCAACTTAAACCTTCTTTTAACTGGGCCGTGTGTGGGCCAGACCGATTGCTAAGTTAATGTGCTATGGTAACATAAGATCAATTGTCAGCGCATCCTCAGTTTTATGTTTCGTTGTTGTCTCAAGACAATGCGCTTTTTTAGTGTTCCGTTGTCTAGTTCCGGTTCTCGAATTATATTGTTAGATAGGTATTAAAAATTAATAGGGGTAAACCCCTATTAATAAAATCTTAACAAAATCATCATAATAATAAAATCATTTTTTGAAAATGTTAATATTTTCGGAAGTAATCGCTCGAAAAGTTAAAAAAAATGTGTCCCTCTAAATTTTGAACCTTAAGTTTAGAAAATATTAAAAAAAATCTCAAACTTTCTAGGAAGATTATATAGAACTTGATGGGATGAACATTTTTTGAAAAGATGTACAAAATTTTCCTAATTTAGTTTACATATTTTACTATCGAGAACGCTCTTCTTTTAAATTAAATTAGAATGATTAAAATCAGTTCACGCAATCAAAAATTACCACGAAAACCTAACATACATTAATTAGTAACCCAATTCCCCGAGAGATGGCGTTGTACCTTGGGCGACTTCTCACCAGTAGTCGAAATCTATAACTCTTTCTTTAGTTAACACCGTCCCCTTGTGGGCTCGTTTTGAGGGTTCCGTACTTAGTATGTCAACTCAATATAACAATTAGACCATTCTTTTAATTTTTAACCTTTCGACTACCGTAATTACAGACACAATTAAATGGCAGTAGACGTGCAGACACCGGTGTCTTCTTGGGGCTTAGAGAATGTGGAGAAACTTATTGTGACTGACGGGGAACTACGGAACTCTACACTGAGCGTAGCCCGACTCGCTCTACGCCGGTTTTTTTTATTGTTTTGAAACTCGCCCTAGCATTTTTTGACTTATTACATATGTTTAGATCTATCTCTATTTTTAGATTAAATCCTAAAGATTCCTGAAAAAATAATGTTACAGTAATGAAAATAACATTCAATGTTAATAGCTTAGCAGGCAGAATATTGACGGAAGCGACAGTATAAGTAATAGTTACTTCAAGAATGGATGCTAGCAAAAGTCTGCGTCTACTAAAGCCAAATTAATTAAGTCAAGTTAATTAATTCGTTTTGGGAACACATTCACTGTGCGTACAGCCAAGGAGTGGAATTCCTTGCCGGAGTCTGTGTTTCCTGATGGCTTACAATCCAGGAATCTTTAAGTCAAGAGTGAATAGGTTACTTCTAGGTAAGCGCGCTCAAGGGAGCGATGAGATAGCGGTCAAGCGTGAATCTATTATCAATTAAAAAAAATATTAAAAACTTGTGTGTTGTTGTGTACAATTCATCGCAGATCCCTAAAATGAACAATGTTTCTACGTATAGGTATTCTTAGGTATTCTGTAGGTACATTCGTATCATTAAGGTTCGTTTATCCGCGAGACCGCAGTATATATGGCGGGTGTAGCGCTGCGGCCGCACATTGACTCGCCATCGTTAATTTAGTGACGTTTCTTATCACAATGAAGGGACCCGTGGTGGCAGTGTTTGTGGCTGTGTTTGGGTTAGCAGTGTGTGGAGATGGTAAGTGATTATTATATGTGTAGCTAGTCAGCGGCTTCACCCGAGTAAATAATATATAGCCTATGTCACTCAGGAATAAAGCAGCTTTCTATTGTTGCTAAAAATTTTCCAATCGGACCAGTAGCTCCAGAGATTACATCCTACAGACAAAAAAACAAACTTTGCCTCTTTGTTATATTAGTGTAGATAAAGCCTATGTTAACTGTACTATGTATGTAAAATATTTTTAATAACAGCAGTCTGTAAAGATATAGTCCAGAGCTTTGAAAATAGTAAAAAATGGAACAAAATAGTAGTAGGACTGGAAAGGGAAGAGAATATAACAAAAATTTAAGGAAAAATAAATTAAGGTCGATGTGAGGATGGGTTTGCGGCTTTAGGCATAAAAAACAGTTTATCTTGATTTCCTGACAAAACTACTGATATTAGGGAAAAAAAATCAAATTGCAAACTTGTAGGTCATAAAAAGATGAAGATAACCTCAAAATCTATGTGAAAAGTCCAAAAAATCGAGGTTTTCGTTTTTATTTTTATCTTCTTCGTCGGTTAAAAATCACTTTTTATGTTCCAAACACATTTTAATTTTTTTATTTAAAATATCTGCATTTGCTCTTAATTTTGACTTAATATCGAAAAAACTCTGTAGGCTTCTTATTCGTTGAAATCTATACTTTTTGATGGTGTAAAAATATACATTACTATGGTAAATTTTCTCAGAAAATGCAAAAAACTAAAATCCGATCAAAATGTGTAATTTAGAGCAATTTATTAAAACTTACACTTTAATTTCCATTTGATTCCATGTTACATTTTTTGTTGTTATTTCCAATGTAATTCTCATCAAAATTTTATTATTTTCTATCTCTATTCAAGTCTATTATTTCAAGAACTTTGGCAACAAACACTGTGACATGAAAATTTCATATTTTATATTTTGATTTACAATTTTGTTGCTTATCAATACCTATAACAATCTTACGTTTTCCAAGAAATTAAAGTGTAAATTTTGATAAATAGCTGAAAATTGTACATTTTGATCGGATTCGAGTTTTTTTAGTGTTTTGCATTTCCTGAGAAAATTTACAATAGTAATGTTATTTATTTTTAAACTATCAAAAAGTACAGATTTCAATGAATAAAAAACCAACCGATTTAAAAAAAAAGCGCATATTTTGATGTGAGAATTTTTGATTGAAAATTAGGATCTTTTTTCGATATTAAGTCAAAATAAAGAGCAAATGTAAATATTTTAAATCAAAAACAATAAAATGTGTTTCTTTCTGAAAGGAAGGCTTGGCCCCAGTGCGAAGATCAAAGAAAGTAACGGGTGTTTAGTCAGTAAGAGTCTGACACTGTTTCCCGCTCCGCCCAAGAGTGGAATTCGTCATTAGATGATTTTTGCCCACCATAAAAAAATCACACAGTTTTTACTTTTAAAATGTTAATATGTTGTAAATACTGACTGCATTGCTTTTCCATTTCATCACATAAACTAACAAACTAATCTTATTTGTTAATTGCGATATTCATTAAAATTCAAAAGTGGGAGATATCTTGTCCAAAAGAGTTTAAATGAAAGAATTGATAAATAATTGATGGAAACATTATTGTTCGGTTAACTTGCGGTAATTCTGGGATATTTTTAACAATTGGAAGAGTGTAATTATCATTTCTTGATGGCCGTTAACTAAATGCGCGGTCACACGTGATGTTTTAACTCCCTAAACTGAGGTCCGTACCCCACTAGGGGGTGCCCTTAGCGTAGTTTTGCTACCTAGTAGCTTTTTTTAAGTTTTTTTTTAAGCCCTGGCTAGTCTTTGATCCTTGTATCGATGCCGTCACAGTTAAGTCCGGTTAAGCAGCCGACAACCTCATAGGTTGACCTGTTAGAGGGCACTCATAAAAAAAAGCGTTAAAATCTCTTTAAACTTTAGGTTAGTTAGTATATGTTCAATTTTCTGGCAGCGGTCTTTGACTTAATAACATACAAATACTTCTTTTTTTTATAACAGGTACCTATTTATAGTTTTTTTTTTTTATTATTTACTTAGAAAACGTTCCAATAGTCTGATTTAACGCGAAAATAAAATTATGCTTGTGTTCCGGTTACTGGTGACCTTTGCAATACGTTTTTAGTATTAGCCTTAACTTTGACCGACACTGCGCATGTCCTGGTGTCCCTGTGCTACTTTGTGCTTAGTTGTAGAGTCGCAAACTGATGGTTATTATTGTAATTATGGCATAAACAAGTGGCCTACCTTCCAATGCATGGTGGAAAAGGCAGAAAGTCGGCCCGAGAGGAGACTTCATGTGTTAGATAAATGATGATGAACACGCGAAGTCTCGACTCGGGCCAATTTAGTTGATTTAACCTTTTTTTTGTGTCGATACATTTTTAGTACATATTTAAATATTTCTTAAAAAAAACATTTAAAAATACAAAAAGTAGTAGTCATGAACTTTTTTTTAATTAACTAACTTTTTGTTAATTAACTTAAAGTAGTAGTCTAAGCTACCGCTGGGTAGGGCTCCAGAGACAGGAAACTTCTCAATAGTACTGCCTTCTGTATCAGACTCTTGATTCAACCGCGCAACGACAGCTTCGACTGATGCTCATCGAAGGTTTTGAAAATTCCAATTGTCTAGCTATCATGGTCCATGAGATACGGTATGTTGACAGACAGATGGACACCGAGTCTTAGCAATAAGGTCCCGAGCAATAGGGTCCCGTTTTCATCCTTTGGGCATAGAACCCTAAAAACACAATATTGTAACCTATATTGTGTTGACCACTACCTTTAAAGACATGTTTTATAATTACCCCAATCCAAATCTTGTTCCCTTGAGGCCTGAGTCTCAATAATGGGTATAATACAAGTCTGATGCTATGCTATGCTAAATCTTGTTTCCATTCAACCTTCCAGAAGTCTACATAAGACCGTGCCATGAGAAAGACGCCGAGTGCCTTCAGGCCTCGGCGCAGGCTGCCGTGCCGCTGCTGGCTGCCGGCGTGCCCAGCATGGGCATCGCGGTGATGGACCCCATGCACGTGAAGCAGGTGAAGACCTCACAAGCCGGCCTGGACATGGACTTCAGGAACACGAACGTCACTGGTCTGAGGCACTGCAAAGTTTTGGATTTGAAGTAAGTGGGGTATTTTGTAGCTTTTTATAGAACAAGTTTTTTCAATAATGTGCACGGTTGAGGCAGTGGTTGAGAGGTTGCTGTGCTTCACAGGTTCGATTCTGACACGGAATAAATATTTGAGTGGCCCTCACTCAGGCTACAGGACACAGGAACACTTATGATACAGAAATTCTTAGTTTAGATTTTTTAAAAGAACATATATATATTAAAAAAAAACATGTCAGCTAAATCCGCAGCCTTAGTAAGCGTGGGACTCTAACAATAATATAATAATATGGACCACTGAAGGAATACTTTGTGATTTAGTCCTTCCCACTCTCAGAACAATAGAATAGATATTATAGTCCGTTTGATTAGTATAATCGCCTATAAGTTCTACACTAGTAAAATTCACGAGATCTTAATTTCGCGAAACACTTATTTTTAATTAAATATCACAATCACAATGCGATCATTAATTTGCATACACGCTATTGTTTTTGCTACAGTTTCTTACAAGTATTTATATGTTTAATAAACAATAATAACGGGTCAAAGTCATATAATTATATAAATTATATCATGTCCTCTCTCTATTACCCCTATTCTCTCATTTCTTTGGACTATCATTAATATTAATTTCATAGTTTTAAATAAAATGTTTAATGATATGTTCTGTTTCATTTTCATGGAACGGCTGCAATTAGCCACATACTCCGACATAATTAAATGTGTGTAATCACACTTTCAAAGTTAGTTAAGTACTTATAATTCATAAGAGCAGTGGTGGCCCCGACTTACAAGTCATGGGTTCAGTCCCAGCCAGGCGCATTACTTTTTGTAATTTACTTTATCACCGCTGCTCTCAAAACTGGTGATTGAAAACGTCGTGAGGATATCGGCATGTCCTAGTACCAAAAATTCTGAGAGAACTCTGGGATTCAGGCCTCCCCTCTCCTAGAGGGGAGACCTGAATCCCAGTTGAAGTGGGAACATTATAAGCCTGGGGCCCTAGACAAGTGGCAATCGCTCCGTGTCGAATCCATTTCTAAGTTCGATTTCGTCTTAACGATGTCGACCACAAAATGGTAGACAAAGTGACATCGACTAACATATCGATAAGTCGAAGTGTTGGTTCGATAAAATAACAACTTCTTGGCTATGGTTATCGAATTAAAACGTCAAATTTGAAGTAAGTATAAACAACTACTAACAATTAGTGAATCGAAAACGTTTGACCACATGACTTTTCGAAGGCATATGTCAGTTCCATACATTTCGGAGTTTCGAATTTCGTTATCGTTAGTGAGAATGTGACTTTGTCTAAGCCCCTTGATGCTATGCTAAGCTATTGTAATCACAGGCCTTTTCAATTTCTCAAAACACCTTATCCGTAATGATGATATTAAAAAACCCATTAAAGGTTATTTTCTAAGGTGAAGAGTAAAAACAGATGCATCGCCAAATGATCGTTAATTGACTTCGCTCTTATCATGATTAGTGAAGGTGTTATTTCAACTTTGACTAAAACACCCGTTACCCTAAAAAGTCTTCCTGTCATTAGATACATACATATATATATATATTTACAAATGTTATAAATGATCGTGCTCATCACACAAACATTAATCCCCTCCCCCATAGCAATTAGGGTCACTAACTACTAGACTGACAGGCCAGTCTAATATAAGATTGTTTGATCGTTTACAGGCGAAACGGCCACCTGACTAACCTGGACCTGAAGTGTTCAGTGGTAATGCGTGGAGACTACACCCTCGGGGGGAAGCTGCTCATCATGCCTATCGAGGGGAGCGGCCGATACTCCATCAAAATTCGTAAGTAGCGCATATTTTGTTCATGTTAACTGACGAATTCAATAGAGAATAGATTACTTCGACTATTTACTTGAAAATATAATTAGCAAAAATATATGAACATAAGGCATTAATCTAAATATTAAAAAATCAATGCCACTTTCGTAGTTATTTTATAACTCATCATCAACGATTGCATCACTGCTTACCATCAGGTGGGATCGCAGTCAAGCACTAGTTTATAGCAAATAAAAAAAATAAAAAAACTCAAAAACGGGCTCACCTATCCATACCAAATGTTTAGGCTTTGCTCGGACTATTTTGTAGTTTTTCATTTGTAGTTTTTTTAAAAGCTAGTTAAAAAATAAAACTGTTAGTATACATATAGTGATAACAATACTAAATAATTAGGTGAAGTGAATTACCATAGCGCCATAGAGCCATAGTGATATGACTATAGTTTAAAAAAAATACAAAAAGTAGGAATTTATATTAGTGCTCATCCTTTCCACCATTTGTAATGTTGCTATATGAGTAGATGTAATATCGCTGTGCCTGAAAGGGTCCATAATTGTTTTAATTATTATTACCTGACGATATTATGATTACAATAAAAATTCGAGATTTGGCTTGATGTTCTTCCAACATAACAGACAGATGTGTTGATGCTGATGCTGGGCTGACTTCCTCCCATAGCATTATGGTATGGTATGGAACTCAGGCTTCCTCTTTGCGTCTGGGTATGAACTCGCGACCTACAACTCGTAAGTCGAGGCCATTACCACTCGGCCATTACTGCTCTTCTCTTCCTCCCAGCATTCTAGAAAATGGTAACAACCGGGAATTCAGTTTATTCCAGCCGCTTTCTAAATTCCAGATGACATCGTAGTGAAGATCCAGTTCCACGTGGACGTGGTGCCGCGGGACGGAGACACGTACTGGGTGGTCAAGAGCTGGAAGTTCAACACCGACGTGCAGAAGGGAGTCCACTTCATGTTCAAGAACTTGTTCAATGGGAACAAGCAGCTGTGTAAGTGTACCCGTAATGTTTTTAAAGAGAATTTGGACATAGAAAAAAATAACTTGGACTAAATGATAATGATGCAGCGGAAGTCAAACTGCACCCGTAGCCACCGACAAAAGTGTACGAGGGAACAGCGGGGTGGTTTTAGTCAGTAAGAGTCTGACAGACCCCTCCACCTACCCCAATGTGGAGGCCATCCAGGAGGATTTCCACCACGAAAAAAAAATGATAATGATATTTATTTTGTAAATAGGTTTTGAAATAATAGTTTTAAACGTTAAATAACGGAATAACTTGCCTGCTGTGGTCTTCCCCTTCGATTATAATTTAAGTGACTTCAAATCTAAAGTGAATAGGCTCTCAATAAACAAGTGTACCTTACCCGTGGCCTTACCATCAAGGAATGTATATCTGCTGACCATCACGTGGGATCGCAGTCAAGTACTAGTTTATATCAATTAGAAAAAAATCTATGTTTGCTTAGAGTAATAGTCCAGTAATTTTAGGCATTTTAACTTCCAATCTGCGGAATCTACACCGTGAAATTTAAATGGTTGTTTTCCCGCGGCAGAATGACTTGCCATAAGAAGTACTTTTGAAGCACACAGAAAAAATAAAAAAATTAAAAACTTTTTATTTTATAAATAATTATTAAAAATATTTATCAACTCAAAAAAGCGAAAACAATATTTTTATTTTTTATAATTAGACGTAATTTGTAGGTACTACTAGAGTCGCATGAGCAGCCCGCCGTCAAAGAAAACCGATTCATTAAATATTTAAACCAAAATAAGCTCTCGCACGTTGTGATACGTCATAATTAGCTTGCACTCTACAGGTCCATTTAATGTTTTTAATATTTTATTTCTTTATCAAACGTTTGTATTACCAAGATACAACCATTTCGCTGAGGGAAAACAACCATTTAAATTTCACGGTGTATAAAGGATTTATTGAGTGCCACCGATGCTGCAGTTAACGTAGTCACCTACTGGGCCCCAGAAGTTTAAAGAGTTTGTCATCGATTCGAAAAGAAAATAAGACGAAAAGACAAATAAGCTACGTAAATATTTTTTATGAGAGTTGAATATGGTTGAAAGTATTACGTCACACTATTCGTTTTTTTTATCTTTTCCACAATATGTAGTTTTTTTCAATAACTTTAAAATATGTCTGAGAGCCTTAGTTTTATCTAAGATCTACCTTTTACTTTCTTTGGTGTTGCTTGTTAAATCGTTGAAGGAGCTCAACGAGCTCAGCTCAACGACTTGACCATTACGCTTGGGTTGAATTATAGGAATAGGTTCTGACAATTTCTAATGCTTGGTCAAACTGGGCATTGGACAGATCCACTTAAATCTGCATGGTTCTTTCCTCAAAAGATCATTGAATCTCAGATACTAATTGCATGACTTACTTTAGATGAGACTTTGACATCTGAGTTACCGTATGTTGCTTTATGGACTTTAGAAGAGACTTTGACATCTGAGTTACCGTATGTTGCTTTATGGACTTTAGAAGAGACTTTGACATCTGAGTTACCGTATGTTGCTTTATGGACTTTAGAAGAGACTTTGACATCTGAGTTACCGTATGTTGCTTTATGGACTTTAGAAGAGACTTTGACATCTGAGTTACCGTATGTTGCTTTATGGACTTTAGAAGAGACTTTGACATCTGAGTTACCGTATGTTGCTTTATGGTTTTTAGAGACTTTGACATCTGAGTTACCGTTGCTTTATGGACTTTAGAAGAGACTTTGACATCTGAGTTTGTTTCGGTGTTTCTTCTCAAGGTAGTCAACTAGGAAACACCGGCCTCATGGTTTAAACTTACCAAAAAAAAAAAAATGTAAAAGTGTCTGATTTTATTGCAAAGTAAATATCATTTATGCTTTAATTTTTAATCATTCCAGCTGACGCGGTTCACCAATTCGCAAACGGCAACTGGAAGGACATTTTCCAGGAAGTGGCGCCACCTATCGTCAAAGTTATCGTCTCCAAACTGGTCGAGGAATCAACGAAACTGTTCGACAAGATGCCCCTGAAGAAACTTGTGTTACCGTAGAGTTGTAATGTTGTTATTCGTTGATTACATGGTTTTCATTACTATTACTGAATGTCTTTTTTTTGGTTAGAGTTGCTTGCAAAAAAAAAATGCGTAAAATAAAGTGCCTTGATCTTTTGACTTATTTTGTGCGTACGAGTATGTGCGCACAGGTTGGATTTATTATATAACTTATAATCTTGACTGGCCTGTTGGTCTAGAGGTTAGTGGCCCTGACTGCTATGCTGGAGGTCGTGGGTTCGATTCCCACCCAGGACAAATGTTTGTGTGGTGAGCAAGATGATTTGTTCTGTATCTGGGTGTAATTTATCTATAATATGTACGTATTTAGAAATACAGAAGTATATTTATCACTTATATGGAACCCATAACACAAGCTCTGTTTAGCTTGGAACTAGATGGATTAAAAAAAAAAAGATTAATATACTTATATTTAATCCTTTATATTTTATACACTCATATCCATCACCTAGAACGGCCAGCAGCCAGGCGCATTGCCTTGTGTAATTTATTTCATCACCACCGCTTTTAAAACGGTGAAGGAAAACATAGACAGACGGAATAATATAAATTTTTATTGTACACCAAAATAGTAACAATTTGACAAAACACTTATATCTATGGGTACAATGCCGGTCTTATCGCTGACAGCGATATCTACCAGACAACACACACATCAAACGTCTTGCGGAAACTGACATAACCTAGAACCAAAAATTAGAAGACATGTGACACTCATCAACCCAAACTGAGTCGGCGTGGTGAATTACGGCCCATTTTCTCGGCTCACTTTCATAGAGAGTAGGCCTGGGTCCCAGCAGTGGGAACAATATAAGGTCCCATTAAAATAGGTGTACAAACTTTGACACAGCGTCCACTACGTCTAACCAAAGGTACCCAAGCAAAAACACCAATTAAAGTGTTTTTATTTTGACCTAAATAATAAATTGACTCATGGGAATGGGGCACTCAAGAATTTTTATAATTATATAAAACGCTTTTTTCTTATTTTATTTTTTTTTTGCCTTTAATTTGATGGTCTGAATTTTGTCCATCTATTTTAATGGGACCCTTTAAAAGGTTGATGCTATGCTATACTATCCATCTACTTGCTATCCCTGCGGTTGCTGCTCCGCTCCTATTCATATTAGCGTGATGTTATATAGCCTTTCTCCATAAATAGGCTAACCTTTCGACGACTACCTGTCAATAACTACTAACCGTCGAAGTCAGAACTGTCCTGTATAAATTGCTATGTTAATTTACGTAGGAGAAGTTTAAACAATTTAATTTGATGCAGTTGTAGAGATTTTACTAAAACTATTTTATTTATTTATTTAACTAAAAGCGTTCGTACACCGTAAGCGTTCGGACTGAGGAGTATAATCAGCCTCTTTGCTTAGCGTTTGTGGACTACGAAAAGGCCTTTGATTCGATCGAGACCTGGGCTGTACTGCAGTCTCTCCAGCGGTGCCAGATCGATTATCGGTACATTGAGGTGCTGAAGTGTTTGTATAATAACGCCACCATGTCGGTCCGACTTCAGGACCAGACCTCGAAACCTATCCTCTTGCAGCGAGGTGTGAGGCAGGGAGACGTCATTTCTCCGAAACTGTTCACGGCTGCAATGGAGGATGTCTTCAAGGTTCTGGACTGGAGTGGACTAGACATTAATGTCAATGGCGAGTACATCACTCACCTTCGGTTTGCCGACGATATCGTAGTCATGGCTGAGACTGCGGAGAAGCTCAGTACAATGCTCGGTGACCTCAGTAGAGCCTCCGAAAGAGTGGGTCTCAAAATGAACATGGATAAAACCAAAGTTATGGTTAACATTCATGTAGCACCCACTCCTATTAAGATCGGCGGCTCTACACTCGAAGTAGTAGACGAATACGTCTACCTTGGACAGACGGTCCAGTTGGGTAGGTCTAACTTCGAGAAAGAGGTCAATCGTCGAATTCGACTCGGCTGGGCAGCGTTCGGGAAGCTGCGCGGTGTCTTCTCGTCCAATATACCACAGTGTCTCAAGACGAAAGTCTATGACCAGTGTGTGTTGCCAGTGATGACATATGGGTCCGAAACGTGGTCGCTTACAATGGGCCTTATTAGACGACTCAAAGTCACCCAAAAGGGCAATGGAAAGAGCTATGATCGGAGTTTCCTTGCGTGATCGAATCAGAAATGAAGAGATCCGCAAGAGAACCAAGGTTGCTGACATAGCGAAAAGAATCGCCAAACTTAAGTGGCAATGGGCAGGGTACATCGCACGCAGAACAGATGGCCGCTGGGGCCGAAAGGTTCTGGAGTGGCGACCGCGTACCGGAAGACGTAGTGTTGGTAGGCCTCCCACAAGGTGGACCGACGACCTGGTCAAGGTTGCTGGAATACGATGGATGCGAGACGCACGGGACGGTCGTTGTGGCGACGTTTGGGGGAGGCCTATGTCCAGCAGTGGACGTCTTTCGGCTGAATTGATGATGATGATGATGTTCGTACACCTATTATGTCTCTAATTATGGTATTCGTAAAACAGTAAATTATAAGCTCTAAAAAGTATTTTTCTCAAAAACATGCCTGTTAGAAGACATTGACAATATCAACGTCGATTTAAAAATAATCAATTCGAACCACTAAGCAGCACAGTGGGCGCAGTGGTTGAGCGATTGGCATTTGCATATCATGGGTTCGATTCTCGCACCGAACAAATATTTGTTTGGCCTAGAGATGGAACAATTTTCAACTGTTACGAGAGTACCTATTGTGCGATGAGAAATGTAAAAAGCAAATCTGCTTTTTCACATGTATTTAAAAAAAAATTATTATAGGTACCTACGCGCTTTTTTATGGTAGGTAAAAATCATCCAATGACGAGTCCCGCTCTTGGGCGGAGCGGAAAACAAGTGTCAGACTCTTACTGACTAAACAACCTACCCCGTTCCTACATCACCATACATACCAGGGCCAGAGCCTTCCTTTTCAGACGCAAACAGCCTTCCTTTTCAGATGCAAACAGCCTTCCTTTTCAGACGCAAATAGGTTCGCGCTTGACCGCTATCTCACTCGATGCTAAGCAACGATACAGTCGACGATGGAGCGCGCTTACCTGGAAGTAACCTATTTACCCTTGACTTAAAGATTCCCGGATTGTAGCAATCATGTATTTCTGAAAAGAGGCTCTTTTTCTTGTGCTAATTCCGATGCTCCTGAGTCAGTTTTACCCAGGTTCTAAGAGAAAGGTTGAGTTGTTGAGTTTACGTGACAGTGTACGTACGTACGTAATCTACGTTCTTGAACATAAATAAGTATGGGTAGTTAAACTTGACAAGTGATGTTTGTCCACCCACAAGTAAACAAAGGCAGAAATAGTAGCGAATGTATAATGGAAATGTAGGAAAAATGTAAACAGGAAAACTATAGCCAAGTTTGTTTTATTTGATAGCTAGAACCGTGGGGAAAATCCCTAGATACCACCCGTCTATCGCATAAAATTTATTTACTTTTTAAGGCAAAATACAGCTCTGCCCTCAACGATAGTGTTCAAAAATTGTATACCTGAATTTCGTACAAAAAAAAAAATCGGTTAAAAACAAAATGCCACTTGTTTATACAAATAACTAGCTGTTACCCGCGACTTCGTCCGCGTGGAATAGTATCTTTGGGTGTATTTTTGAATCATTAGTAGGTAGGTATATTTAAAAAATAAAAATTTATTGATGTCCAAGAGATACTTACTGGGGCCAGCGTCACGTTGTGTACAAAAATATTTTTAAAAAACCTAATTTAAAACATTTTTATACACAACGTTTGCTGTTTTATTGTTGTTAGATAAAATGTGGAGATTTTTGGGATTTGATACACGTGAGCAGGCCACGTAGAGTTGCCCATGCGAA
Organism: Mythimna loreyi; assembly: GCA_029852875.1. Lineage (NCBI taxonomy): Eukaryota > Metazoa > Arthropoda > Insecta > Lepidoptera > Noctuidae > Mythimna > Mythimna loreyi. Next base: position 1,059,059 of record CM056790.1, read on the forward strand.
AAACAGTTCTTTTCTAAATTTACACCCGCCACTTTCAGTGTTTGGCCTTGCGCTTTGTTAATGGTCATTTCGAAGGCTGGTTTGAGGGGAAACTGGATTCTTTTGAACTGAAAAGGTAAATCTGTAGGGATCATGGGTATGCGAGGAATCAAAACTTCTTCATCTTTAGCTATTCCTGTCATTATAATTGCTCTAATAATATTGCGTCCTAGCTGCGTAATTTGCAATCGAGTTCCGTTGCATAGTCTCGGTGCTTCGAGGTTTCTCATTAACAAAACTGGAACCCCAACTTTCAGTCTGAGCTTATGAGACGGCACTCCTGACAGCTCTAAAGAGTTAAGAAACTCTGTAGGATACGATGTCACCTGCACACTGTCCATGATAATATCTACTGATAAATATTCGACAACATCGCCTTGCACATGTGACATCATTCGTTCATTTATCTGTCCCACGATTTCATTGGTCGGTGCTAATATAGCCCTTTCACACAACCACTCTCTATTCCTCATGTTATATTCCAAACCGGGATATACGTTGTTTTTAAGATCTTCCAAGTTGTGGACAGCATTACAAAATTCTTGATTTAACGTGTTCATGCCGTTAGCGTCCGTAGTCATTCGTCCGTAGTCGCGCAAAATATTTTTTATTATCCTGTATTTCTACTATATACCTGTATGTATGTACAAAATTATTTTTTAGGACCTTACTAATAAAAAATAGGAACTAAAAAAATTATGCGAAGCAATCAAATATTTTTACTCTATTGTAAAATGAGTTTCTCTGTAGCGCAAATTTCTCTAATCGCATGCGTCCGGCAACGACGTCTGCCCTTACGTGTCTACCCGTTCGGGTAGGCATAGTTAGATTCGTGCCGTGCGCTACCCCACCACACGACCGCCCCCCGCGCTCACCCCACTTCGGCGAATGTGCGCGACGATGACCGATGACCGACGGCAGGCGGCGGCGATGAATAAGTATTCGTAACTTCAAAAGTCGATTTTTTTATTGATACAAAACAAAAGTTACAACTTCTGGAATTCCTTTGTTACCTACTTATATAAAAACTTTGCACATCCTAAGAGACCTATGTACCAAGTTACATGGTTTTATCTCCAAAAATGACGAACACCCACATCCAACCCCTATTTCACCCCCACGCTGGTGTAAATTTTAAAATGCTAGAACAAACGATTTTTTGTTTATTATTTAGTGCCTAAATGCCTAAATATAAAATGTAAGGTATCTTCAAGAATGACGAACTTCATACAAACTTTCAATGTTTCAACCCCTATTTCATCCCCTCACAGGTCGAAATTTCAAAAACGCTAGAACAAATGTTTTATTATTTTTTATCAAGTGTTTAAATATAAAGTTTCATGGTTTTATCTTTAAAAATTATGAAATCCCATACAACTTTCTCCCCCCTCTTTTAACCCCTTACAACCCCTTTTTCGCGATAAAAAGTAGCCTATGTTTTATCTCGGGGTCTAGAATATCTGTATACCAAATTTCATTCAAATCCGTTCAGTAGTTTTGGCGTGAAAGAGTAGCAGACAGACAGACAGACAGACAGACAGAGTTACTTTCGCATTTATAATATTAGTTAGGATTAGGATAGGATTTTACAATGCTACAGAGCAGCTATCAACAAACAACACAAAACCAAATGAATGTAATAACTGTAATAAGTCAACTTTTTAATTCTAAAACTAAAACATGAATAAAAAATAATAATAATAATAAATAATAATAATAACATGTACGGCTTCAAGGGGTTTACGATGTGATTCAAAGAAAACGCCGAACTCAGAAAGAATAATCTGATTTAAAACTACAATCTGCCAGCGAGTTTGTCTACGCGAAAGTAGAAAATTATCCTAAGGAAACATACTCCCTTAATAAGTCCTAATATGCTATTCCAGGACATAGACTATCCGTATACTAATTTTCATCCAAATGACTTCAGCAGTTTCAGTATACAGTAGCGACAAACATACATACACACTCTCGCACTTTCTCCTTTATCATATTAGTGTGTTATTCAAAGGATGGCAGGAAAATCTCAACACCTGGAATTAGTGAACAGTCGGTTGGAAAGTCATTGTGAACTAAATAAAACAAAATCACCATCAACGATTGCATCACTACTTACCATTGTGGGATCGCAGTCAAGCACTAGTTTATAGCAATTAAAAAAAACTTTTTTATCTTAAAATGCATTTATTTAGATAACAAATATCATTATTACAATCAACCTACTAAACATTTAATTCCAAAACCCATGAAAATTTAATATAACATCAAATGTTTACGTGATATCCTGCACGCCGCGTTATTATTTTATGATTATATCGTTATATCATACGCCATACTTTATCTCAATAATATTATATGAGTGCAACTAAACTTCACAAGACAAGTTCAAAGTTAAACTTTAAAATATTAAGATAACATCTCTTGGCTAAGGATTTTTAAAGATTCTATCTTACCGACCTCTAACGTACATAACTATTTGTGTCAAGCATTTTAGTGTTTACATATTTTCACATTATAGTAAAGCTACCTAATTAAAATTACAGGTTAGTAATTTTTCTCAAAGCTCACACATTATCTCCTGCTCCACCCAAGGGTGAGAGTTGTCATTGGATGATTTTTACCCACCATAAAAAAAGCCTGAGATTTTTTCACAATTGTTATGATGCTAGAAATCTTGAATTAAAATATCTTTTAGGTAAAATAATTCTTGCCTGGTCGATTAACATCTAGGAAAATACAATCATGTAAAAAAGATGTAGAAGCAATAATATTTAATAGCCCAGCGATAACGGCTCCGACTTATAAGCCGGCTGAGTTCAAACCCAACCAGGTACATTACTTTGTGTAATTTATTTCACGTGTTACGGAGAAGAACAAATAGAAAAAAAAATCGAAAACGTGTGACATCCACCAATTCCCGGGTCCACGTGGTCTCCCCTAGAGAGAAGGCCTGCATGCCAGCAGTGGGAACACTATAAGGTTATTTATGCTAAGAAAGACGTGTTCCCCATTTAAACTATCAACAAGTACAAGCTATTGGCATGACTTATATCAAAAAAATTGTACATTTTCTACGATAGAAAGTGTCCTCTGGCATTCAGAACTATGAAAATAATCAAACAAATAAAAAAACAAAATTAGGCGTTAAATTTTAGTCAACTCCATTTTGTGAATAATTATTCACAATTATTAATTTAAAGGTTACCTTTTGAGTACCGTGATTGGAGAAATAATAGAAATACAATAGATATATGAACGCCGGCGTTCGCTCGTGGCCAAAAGTCGGATGAAACTTGGCGGGTGCTCTGCCGTGCCACACATTTTACGATTTATTATGTTTATGACTATTGCGGTTACTATGACGTAATAAAGTGGATTTCAAAGAAACCTATGTCACCTATGTACCTGCGAGTAAATATTGACGACTAAATGTGTACTCACAAGGTTTACGTAGTACGAAAAAAACTTTGTGACTTTGTTACGAGTAAATAATAAGCACGAAAGTAATGTTTTCGTAACATTAAATACTTTTCTTGCTTCACATTAAGTTCAATGTGATGCAGGTATGTGAATCAATTGAAAATATTAAAGGTGCTGTTCTTATCCGTACACATATGGAAACATAATAATTGTAAGACCTATTATGAAACATATAAGGGATACTAGACAGTTCTACAATACCGATTTTGAGGAGTGTTTCTGTTTAGAGAGGTACCACGGTATTCTTATACTAGGTTTAATTTTAACGTTAAAACAACTCTACCGAAACCGTTTATATTATCCGTTTATAATTTGAAGTTCAATAAAATGACGCCACACTTTGATCTATTATATAATACATACACATACATATCTTAACTTTATGTTAACATCTAGATTCTGTGCGCAATAAATTATTTGAGTATTTAATCACTAACAAGCCAATATGATCACAATAAGCATCGGTTACGTAGAAATCTATTTGATTTGAATATCAAATCAAGTTTAAGCGCAAACATTTTAAATTGCATTGTTTAACTAAGAACAACTGGGGAAAAACCCTCTTCAAAGCACAAACCAGATTAACTTATACATAAAATATTTATTTATGTACTACGGACTCTGTAAATAATAGTATAGCAGCCTCTATATTGGCTTTTGTTCACTGACCAAAACTTACTCACTGTGTAAACGCATTGTAAGACGTCATTACCTAACACATAAACACTAGGTTATTTACAGACATGGACACAGCTTCTGTACAGCCTCCAGAGTGAGCCTCTGAAAACTGCATAGCCAAGTTACAAGTGTGCGTCAGATTTGTATAACTTAATTTCACGAAGCCTTTCTATCATCTCACCAGACGTACAGTAATATGCTACCGATACATGGTGGACCTCCCATCCATATGCACGAGATTTTTTGGGACAACATTCATTGCACATATCTGCAGCGTAGGAGTGAAATTCCCTGTCGTAGTCTGTGTTTTCTGACAGCAGACAGAAGGGTAAGAAAGGCAGGTTAAGGCTTGTACCGATAGTTGGATAAATCTACACTAATATAATAAAGAGGTAAAGTTTGTTTTTTTGTTTTTTTGTTTGTAGGAGGTAATCTCTGGAACTACTGGTCCGATTGGAGAAATTCTAGCAACAATAGAAAGCTGCTTTACTCCTGAATGACATAGGCTATATTTTATGTACGCGGGCGAAGCCGCTGACAAAAGCTAGTAAATGATAAATGCAGTAGTACAAGTGTGTGATTCCCGTACCGGAGTCTGTATTTACTGATAGTTACAACCTAGGAGTCTTTAAGTAAAAAAGTTAAAATGTTACACCGCCACATCATCGCTTATCATCCGGTGAGATAGTAGTCAAATGCGAACTAATAATCAGTAAAAAAAGTCTTCTTCGACCGTGTCTGAGTACAAGGCTCCTAGGCTGAATCTGACATGTCGATGTCCGAAGATGTGTGAAGGTCTTCAATATTGAAAAACGAGTTATAGAACTTAAATGCAGTTTTTTTTTTAATTACAATAAACGAGTGCTTGACTGCGATCCCACCTAACAGTAAGCAGTGATGCAATCGTTGATGGTGAGGCGCACTAGTTTATTAAGAGCCTGTTCACTCTAGCCGTGAAGACACCTAAATTATAATCGGACTGAAAGACTGCAGCCAGAAAACTGTTCCAGTCCCTCGATATACGCGGTATAAACGACGAGGCAGAACGCTTAGTCCGAGCCGCAGGTGTCTCAACAACGTAAGGGTAGTAGTTTGCCACGCACAAGGAAGATACGGTGATGAGAGGAAGGATGACACTATAGTTGATATCGTAAAATTTTTGAGTTATACAGATTTTTTGTTAGTAAGTACTTATTTCTAAGAGCAATAGATAATTATATAAACGATAAGTTTCTGCATTATCCTATGGTCGACTGACAGAAAATGCCATAGGTATTAAATCCGTCTTTGGACAGGATTGTATAAAACCTCCTCCTTTTTTAGAAGTCGGTTAAAAATTCAAAAGATAAAATAAAATTCAGGTACGCTGGAAGAAAATTGTTTTTGAAATAAGCAGTACCTTTGTACATTCTTTTTATTATAATGTTCTGTATTTTTGATTTAGATAAATAGTTAAATAAATAAAATTTTATAAATAAATATGTTTTTTTTTGGAGACCGAGATCGCGGGTTACGACTTGAGTAGTTTATTTATGACGTGAATTCGCGCGTGGATACTGCCATCAAGATATATTGTGTTGTAAAATGATTCCTACAACAGAAAGACAGGATGTAACATTGTTTCGTCTCCTGCATCTTACAAAGCTAATAAGCGTTATGCAAAATAACAAAAGCGTTCACAGCGAATTATAATAATTGCTTATGGCAAAGGAAACTGCTATTATGTGTGGATGACAATAGAAACCAATTAATGTTCATGCCAGATCCAATTTCAAGATCAAGGTTTAATTACAAGCGAGCCTTACCTGCGTCGTTTATTGTATTGCTCTGCCGGTATCTACGTAGATAGACCATCTACATGTAGTGTATGAAAACTAGAAACCCAGCAGTTCCTACAAACAATACTTACACGTATCTGGAAAAAGAATTCCTCGGTTCCCCATTACAGCGCTTTGTTAGACCCCGTAAAAAAGCAAAGTTCGCAGAGTCTAACCGGAGTCGGCTCCGGAATTTAGAAGTCTACCCAACTCTACCCTTGTCTACCCAACTCGGTAGAGTAATAAAAAAAAGAAAGATAAAAATAAGAAAATTGCGTGGAAAAAGTGGTACTAATTAACTTATTTTTTTTTTTCATAAGAACCTTTTCCTGACAATAACAAACACAACACATATGGAAAATGTGAAATCGGTCCAACCGTTCACGCGTTATGGCGTGACCAAAGGAAATAGGGATTAATCTTACTAATACTAATATTATAAATGCGAAAGTTACGATGTTTGTTACTCAATCACGCCAAAACGGCTGGACGGATCCGGATGATACAGGCATAGGATACACGCCGGAATAGGACATAGGCTACTTTTTATCCCGGAAACCCCAACCCCAACCCCAATACCACGCGGGCGAAGCCGCGGGCAAAAGCTAGTTTTTATATATACACTAACGAGCCGCCCCAGCTTCGCACGGGTGCTATGCTGATATTAAATATATTATGCATATTTTATACATATAAACCTTCCTCTTGAATCACTCTATCTATTAAAAAAAACCGAATCAAAATCCGTTGCGGAGTTTTAAAGATGTATGCATACATAGGGAGAGATGGCGGGTAGCAACTTTGTTTTATACATGTTTTATACTCTGTAAAGGTATTTATATTCTTATGTGATTTGACCAATACATATTTTCTGTATGGACTTTAAAAGAGACTTGGACCCCTGAGTTTGTTTCGGTGTTTCTTCTTAGGGTAGTCAGCTAGGAAACACCGGAATCATCTAGCATAAAAAAAATGACGTGTAAAAATGTTTTTTAAACCTACTTACAAAATAAAGATCATTTACCATTTATCATAAGTTTACTAGTTATCTAGTACTTATAAAAACAAGCTGTGTTTAGCTTGAGACTAAACGGTGTGGTGTGATAGTTGTGAAATATAAAAAAAGTGTATAGTCATGGTAACTAACACGTGTAACTACCCTCACTAACAACGATTTGATAACTTATCAACAAAAACGAGTAGTTAATGAGCTAAAGCGTGACATAATGCGAGTGCTATGCGCTTTTAGACCCATAGTCGTTTATGGTACAGAGGAAAAACTTAATGTAAATCTGAGATTTCAAACGGGTTTGGGTCCAAAAGTCTTCGAGTTTATAATTGCTATAAACTAGTGCTTGAATGCGATTCTATCTGATGGTAAGCATACTCGTTGGTGAGATCGGCGGTGGCGACCTCTCGCGCCGTGCCTTGGTTCAGGTCATGCTCCGCAGCGAGGAGTAGTGGCAGGCGGTCGGCCACCGTAGGCGCGGGCTTGCGGACGGCGAACAATGGGTAGCTCGCCGTCCGGTCGTCTGGTAACAATCCGGACCGAGCCTAAATCGTCAACGGCGAGCACCAAGGAGTTGTCAGAAAGTGAAGGGGCTCTGCAGGGTCGAAGCCTCTTGTGGTCAAGGGTTGATGCGAAAGCGTAACACCAGGGGATTGGGAGAAAGACAAGAAAAGAACGGGGTAGGTTGTTGAGTCAGTAAGAATCTGACACTGTTTCCCGCTCCACCCAAGGGTGGGATTTGTCGTTGAATGATTTTTACCTACAATAAAAAAAAAAACAGCGCTGCGTCTTACGGTAGGTACGTGGTACCAATCTAAAACCTTTCAAACATCTCTTCTATGAGCAAAGTGCTCTGCCCACTACAACTTAAGTTTGGAGATTTCTTTGAGCTATGTCGGATACAGATTCCTATACTTTCTCTAAATGGAAATCAAATAAATCATTCCATAAATGAGGTGAATCCTACAAGTAAGGTGAATTACAAGTGACAATTAAGTAATAGATGTTTTCCTTAATCTTTATAGGTATATTGATCTGTATGTCCATCCTTATGACTATTCTTAGAAAATCAAGATACTGAGGTCAAGCAATAGCGGTTATTAGACAGCCATAAAGTCGTTGTAAATATAAATTAATTTATATTGGCCCAGAGTTGGCAAATAAATCATTCCAGGGAATCACCTGAAAAATTAACCATGTATAGCCCTTATATTATCGTCTAGGTAAAACCCTTCCTTATGTTTATCATCCGTAGCCCTTATTATCGTCTATAGTCTTTCTTTTTGACGTGGTAAATCATCAAATGACTTCATTCGCTCTGTAGTGCTACGGGAGGTGATGTCAAATTTTACTGACGATAAATGCCAAGATTTTTCATTTACATTTTATGTTAATGGTCACCATGGCCCAGGGCATCCATCCATTTATCAGTAACGAGGTCTTTGGAGTTTCTTGTATGTTCTTTTCCATAGAGATCTACACTTTGGAATGTGCAAGTTAGATTTTTGGACTGACCAACATTTTGAAAATTCCCTGCCTGAAATTGGTCTGTTTGAAATAAATACTTCTGATTTTTTGCAGCAAACTTCTAGGTTTGCGAAAAAAAAAAAGATAGTCGTTTATGTCGCAATAAACAAACATTTTGTTAATTTCGAGGGAATCAAAATTCATAAGGTTGTTGACTCCGAAACTTGTAACTGTAAACTGATTTTTTTTTATGAAGAATAAATAAAGACAGAGGAATAAATCTGAAAACAGTAAACTTGTTGCTAAGTCAACTTTCAAGACTTCATTCTGATAACTGTTTACGTAGGTTTTTTATGGTAGGTAAAAATCATCCAATGACGAATTCCTTGGGCGGAGCGGGAAACAGGGTCAGACTTTTACTGACCACACTTCCCCCACTGTCCCCTCTGTCCACTTACCCCATTCCTACGTTGCCATATATACCAGGGCCAGAGCCTTCCTTTCAGACGCGAACCCTTGGCCCCAGTTGACTTTGATGCTTCTGCAGGGTTCGGTTTGCTGACAACTCCTTGTGGCGCGCGGGAATAGAATGCACCATCGACGACTAGGCTGGTTCCACTTTTTACATAGGTAAGTTTGCACGGTACGTTAGCGCGCAAATCCGACCCGTAGTTGACCAGTTTTATTTTAATACTAGCTTTTGTCCGCGGCTTTGCCCGCGTAGTATTAGGGTTGGGGTTTCTGGGATAAAAAGCCTGTGCCAAATTTCATCCAGATCCGTCCAGCCGTTTTGGCGTGATTGAGTAACAAACATCCAAACATCGTAACTTTCGCATTTATAATATTAGTAAGATAGACTCGCATTTGACCAGTATCTCATCTGATGGTAAACGACTTCGGCTGATAATTCCATAGCTCAGATGTTGTACAGAATTAACGATTGTGCGTTCAACTAAGAACTGCCCCCCTAGCCAAGTTACAATCGTTTCGTGACGAGTCTCCTACAGTCGAAACGCATGTAGCGATGATCACTGTAGAAACGATAACATTTCATTCTGTCATTTTGAATGATGTGAACTTGGCTACTAATTTTGTTGAAATGATATCATTCTCATACATTTTGATTAATAGTTTACTAGCGTTATCGAATGTAGATTATCAACTTGGCTGAGGGGGCCGGAAAACGCGAGAATACCTAATCAAAGCGATTTTGGAAAATTTTGCGCCACGCCTCAGATATCTTACACTTTTTTACCAAACAAAAAGGCTGCCAGTTTTGAGATGATGAATGGGTAGCAAGAATTAAGAGAATATTATCCTAATTTCACAATATTTTATTTCATGCACCAAATAATTGCAAAATTCATAAAAAAGTAATTTTCTCTCGTTCGTGACCTCCCCTCTTAAATCTGGCGCTGTATCTTGTCCTAAGAAATAAAAATAAGAAAGAGTACTTAGTCAAATTGAACTGCAGTTAATCTTTACCGCTTGAGCAGTTATTGTTGGCCGCAGTTCAAATTTCAAGATCAAGGTGACGCGACCGTGCTGTGTTTCGTAGTTGGTACTCGCTTGTGTTGCTTAAGGAGAAGCCAGTACGGTGACCGAGTATGAAGATTTCTAAGGCAATTTTTTTTTTTATTTGTCATAAACTAGTGTGATCCCACCTGATTGTAAGCAGTAATGCAAAAGTTACTACTAGTGCAAACTAGTGCACCTCTGCACTAGTTTAGCCTTGAAGACACAAAAATTTTAATGGGATGGGAAGACATAATAAGCATCTAATTTATCTAGGACTGAATGAAATGCGTCTTCAATTAATATACCTGTAAAATGTTTCTTATTTCAGAAGTGTCGTCTTATTTTAGAGTAGTTTCAGTATGGGTTCTAGCAATTGATAGAGCTTGTAGAGAAAAAAGGAATCATTTTTATTCTACAGGATCTTCTTCTTTTCGAATCGATGATAAACTCTTTAAACTGTTGGGGCCCAGTAAGTGGCTACGTTAACTGCAGCATCGGTGACGCTCATTAAATACTCCGTAGCGCACCTGCGCTGTACACAACACCTGTATGGGCACTTAGGGCACTCCAGCAAGTGGCTCATGTTTTGAACAAGGGCACCGCACTCACATTGAGTATCCAACGGATCTATAAAACCTCATTTCGCCAAGTTGCATTTACGGTGGCCTACCTGGGTGCGAAACCAGGACAGGACAATAGTTTTTTTTTAATTGCAATAGACTAGTGCTTGATTGCGATCCCACCTGATAGTAAGTAATGCAATCGTTGATGGTAAGGCGCATTAGTTTATTAAGAGCCTATTCACTCTAGCCTTGAAGACACCTAAATTATAATCGGACGGAAAGACTGCAGCCGGCAAACTGTTCCAGACCCTCGATGTACGCGGAATAAACGACGAGGCAAAACGCTTAGTCCGGGCCGCAGGTATCTCAACAACGTAAAGGTGTCGATGGGATTGCCGGGATGTCCGATGGTAAAATTGAGATGGCGAAAACAAATCGTGCAATCTTTACAGGATAATTTAGTTGACCTCCCCTTAACACCGTCAGAAGTCAGTACTGTTGACAATGTCACACGCACACACTTGTCATATAAGTGTAGTGCCGGCTCGCTGACCGGCAGACCTGCGCAGGAGTCTACCGTGAACGCCGTGACCGACCAGTGCAATGATGAACAAACTGACATATCTGTGCTTATTAGCTGTCGTTATTGGAGCTAAATCGACGATAGGTAAGCTAAATGTGTATTTTTTTAGTATTGGGAAAAGGTATCTTTAGCAATTTTTTTTTTTTGGAATCATTTTGTTTTTAATGGATGTTTTGAGTGGGAAATCAAAATGGTGAGTATTAAAATACCTAGGTATTTTTATTACCTTCTACAGCACAATATTTACTGGCCTGCGTACTTGTGAGCTTAACCCGCAATTAAGTTTTCTTACAGGAGACCTTATACATATTAACTGTGTAGGTATAAATTTTAAAGTTCGCTTTTGTACAGTGTTTCATAAATTAATGCATTATTTTTTACACCGTCTCGGGGTGTCAATATGGGTTTCGACCAGGCCATGGCGCCATGGATCCCATCTTTGCCCTAAGGGTTACCATGGAGGGATACAGATCAAAGAATACGCCTCTGCACCTCTTGTTCCTTGACATGCAGAAGGCCTTCGACTGTGTCCCCCGTGAGGTGATCTGGTGGGCGCTGAGATCCAAAGGAGTGCCCGAGACCTATGTTGACATCATCCGAGATATGTACCGAGACTCCGGTTCTGTGGTTCGGACCGCTGTTGGCGATACGAAACCCTTCCCCATCACCGTCGGAGTTCTCCAGGGTTCTGTCCTTAGTCCGTTTCTGTTCAGTGTGGTGCTGGACGTCCTGTCCTCCAACATCAGGGACTTACACGAGCAGCCGCCATGGCTGCTCATGTATGCAGACGACATCGCGCTGGCGGACTCGGACAGTGGGCGCTTGGTTCGACGTGTGACAGCGTGGAAGGAATCGCTGGAAAACGGCGGTCTGAAAATTAATGCGGCGAAGACCGAGTACTTGGCCTGTAACACAACAAACGCTGCTCCTGTTCGCATTGGCGAAGACACAGTCGAGCGCACGGAACAGGTCAGGTACTTGGGATCGGTGCTCCACGAGTCCGGGGACGTCGATTGCGACGTCGAGTCACGTATCTCGGCGGCCTGGGCGAAATGGCGTGAGGTGGCGGGGGTTATCTGTGACCCCAAAATGCCGGTTAGGCTCAAAGGACAGGTCTATAAGACCATCATTAGGCCTGTCCTTTTGTATGGCAGTGAAGCGTGGCCTGTACTTGAGCGGCACAAGCAGAGCCTGCGTGTCACGGAAATGAATATGCTGCGCTGGATGTCGGGAGTGTCGCGGAAAGACCGCATTAAAAACTCCCGCATCCGGGGCAGCCTTCAGGTCCGTGACATAGCGGATAAACTGCAGGAGGGTCGCCTACGCTGGTATGGCCACGTTTTACGAAAACCGGCAGACTACGTGGGTAACAGATGCCTCGCCATGCCGCCTCCGCCGGGACCCGGAAAACGAGGAAGGCCTAAGAGGCGTTGGATCGACGTCGTAAGAGACGATTTGCGTGTCAATGGGCTTACGGCAAAGGACGCGAAAGACCGAGCGAAGTGGAGGAGTTTGAGTTGGAAAGCGGACCCCGGGCACCGAGGTGAAAGCCAAGGAAGCAACCGGGACTAACGCTGAGATGATGATGATGATGATGAATGCATTATTTTTTATTAAATAAAAAAACCAGGCAAGTGCGAGTCGGACTCGCGCATGGAGGGTTCCGTGCCATATCGAGCAAAAAAGGACAAAAAAGTAGGGTTTGTTGTATGGGAAATAAATATGAAATATTTATTATATTTTATTTTTCATATTTGTTATTATAGCGGCAATAGAAAATCATAGTTAGTAAAAAAATCATCAGAATCATATTCGTAAACATAAGTGATAATTATATAAAAAATCTTAAAAATTAGTTAGTGCGCTATGTTTTGCCAATTAGCATACAAAATATTAAAAATATGTAGGTATATTAAATGCCACTTGTTAATCTCCGAAGACCTTCCTGTGTTTGTTAAACCTATTTATGACATAAAACAAGTTAGATCCATGACTCTAATAAATACTTATGTGGCAAAATCTGCTAACTACACAAAGTTGATCGATAAGGGAACAGTAAACATCATTGTAACGCTATAAACCTAAAATTTTCGAAACAGTTATGAAAATCTTGATTACCTATGTTCATGGCTTGTGGTAATAACGTTTTACGATGCGTACAGAGAAACTAAATTAGCACGTAAACTATCAGCGTGTCAAGTTTCATCCTAATCTATTCAGCCGCCGAAGGGTGATTCAATTATATTATTACCTACTTATAGATTGGGAAGTTAGAATTGGGCAGGAAGCAATACGCTGGCGCCAAAGTGAATAAACGAAGAAACACTGATAGTCTGATTTTGAATAATCTCTAACTTTTAGAGTTAACTTTTTCGGCAATATTATTCTTGCTCCACATTAATCATTTTCGTAGTTACCTTTAGGTAACGGCGCGCACTGTTCCCGCGCGCCTCAGGGAGTGGTCAGCAACTGTAGGGGTCCAGCAGTTTCGATGCCTTCTGGGGCCAAGAGTTGATGCGAAAGCGGAACACCGGGGCCCTTGAACTAAGGCAAGAAGGAACGGCGGGTCATTTAGTCAGTATAAATCTGCCACTATCTCCCTAGCTCCGGCTAATTATACTGACTGAATTCCTGCCCTTGGGCGGACCCAAGGGCAGGAATTCATCATTCGATGATTTTTCCTACCATAAAAAAGTTGCCTTTAGGTATGCAAACAACAGCACTGTCGCTGAGGCCTGAGAGTTAAGTACATCACGCGCAAGTTAGTTTGTCACAGATTCAGTTTCTTCAAGAGCTTATGATTGAACGCTTCATGTGCTGTCAATTTGGTCAAGTCCAATGCTGCTAAAATCCAAGTCTTTTTTCCGATAAACGAGGTCATTTAAAAAAAAACCGCTTCCAAATCTTTAGCTCGCTATGGTGCCAATAACTGACCGTCTTGAACTTCTTGGGTCGAACATTTATCTTGAATGTTGGTTCATAATTGAGGCGAAAGTTGACAAATTTTATGGATCTCAGCATAAGTGAAAAGTTACTTCTCACTTGAACAGGAGCTCAATCTTTATCAGGTGCAAGTCGATCAATGCATGGAGTACGATCGATTTGCTTGTTAGACAGTAGAACTTGATGAACTTAAAAGATGAATCTTTGAGAGGCATCCGCCAGACCCACTCAAGCAACTAGGACAGAAAGATTGATGAAGACAGAGAGCACTCGTCGAGTCAAAACTTCGAAGTTTTGAGCACCGACGCCGAGTTGCTGGTGTATCGATTTTCTTCCGTCAACTTTTCGGGAAGTATGTATCGGAATTTTAAAATTTAATTCCGCTAAGCCCGATTTTAAATCCATCATCGGACCATCAGACGTATGGGTTTGCGCCACCGGTGCACGGTGGTCCGAAAGGTCGTTTTTGTGAAAACATTAATTTAGGTAAAGTGGAATTTTCTGTTTGTGTTTCTGTCCTTTTCTAGTCTTTACAAGCTATGGGATTTAGGAGTCTTTAATTCAAGAATCAGTCAACCACATCACTGCTTATATTCAGGTGAGATAGTGTACCTACAAAAGTAAAGAAGAAGCAGTTTAAATTTAAGGGTTTTGATGGTGGGCAAAAATCATCCAATGACGAATCCCACTCTTGGATGGAGCGGGAAACAGTGTCAGACTCTTACTGACTAAATACCCCACCCCGTTCCTTCTTTTCCCTTCGCAGTGGGACCAAACCTTCCTTTCAGAAAGAGACCCTGGGCCCCAGTAGGCTTCGACCCTTTTGCAGAGTCCGTACGAATTTAAGGGTATCATAGCGTATCAGATAAAACACGTGAAAGAAAATATTTCAACGAGTGTTGATTACAAAGGCAAAGCGAATGCATTTGCACATCTAGTTAAGTGATCATGTCCGCGTTCTGCCTATTAAAATGTAATCTTCGGAAAATTGAAGATGACTGACCACTTGACCTTGGCAAACATTATTTTCTTTGATCACGTTTTTGAAATTTCGTGCCAGGAAGGCAAAAATTAATGAATGTTTCTGTCTGTCTATATTCATAGCTTCATCATTACATAGTATAAAACAAAGTTGCTTCTCCCTATGTATGCTTAGATCTTTAAAACTACGCAACGGATTTTGATGCGGTTTTTTTAATAGATAGAGTGATTCAAGAGGAAGGTTTATGTGCATAATACATGCATAATATATTAAATATCAGTACCCGTGCGAAGCTGGGGCGGGTCGCTAGTATTTCATAAACAAGAACCAGACAGTCAAAATCTACTTATGCTTACGGAATGCTACTTAAACGATAAACTCCTATTAATTTATTTAAGTCTTGATTATACCATCATGCACAGATACCAATCCAAAGCAGTGCAGTGGTGGCTGAGTGGTAACGGTCTCGACTTACGAGCTGTAGGTCGTGGGTTCATAATAAAATATTATTTTTCTTATCTACTTAAAGTCCTCTAAACCTTAATTTAAGTCTTCGTCATAATAATTGTGATATTTTAAGTTCTGTCAATTATAATTATTTGATATTTATCATAGTATTTATTTATTTTGCACACCCACCACAATGTTGTGTTTTTTTTAACCCAAAGGTTAACTGGTAGAGAATACCTTGTAATATTAAGACTGCCTATGTACCATTACTGTACATGAAGTTTAAATAAATTTTGTGCAGTAGATGCAGGTTAGTGGTGATTTACACCGAAATATAAAAATAATCTCCCAAATAGGCACAGATGTTTGTTTTTAATCACAAAACCAAATTTTCAAAAAAACTATGACATCTAAGTGTGGTCAGTAATTAAATGATACCTACTCAAATATTGTACTAAGTCGGATAGGGAAAAAACCTTGATGAAAGTGAGTGCGTCGCTCTTCTTCTTCGGTCATTATTGTTTTTAAATAGTGAGACGGGTTGCGGATGCAGGGGCCCTAGACAAGTGGCAATCGCTCCGTGTCGAATCCATTTCTAAGTTCAATTTCGCCTTAACGATGTCGACCACAAAATGGTAGACAAAGTGACATCGACTAACATATCGATAAGTCGAAGTGTTGGTTCGATAAAATAACAACTTCTTGGCTATGGTTATCGAATTAAAACGTATAAACAACTAATAACAATTAGCGAATCGAAAACGTTTGATATGTCAGTTCCATACATTTCGGAGTTTCGAATTTCGTTATCGTTAGTGAGAATGTGACTTTGTCTAAGCCCCCAGAACTGAATTCGGAAGCCGAGTTTTTATATTTGGTTTATCGGAATCGGAACTCGAACTGAAATCGTAGGTAGAGAGGAACAAATTAAGGCAGACGCGTTAAATGAAACACTACTAAATCTAAGACTAAAAAAAAAACAAGGTATAATTAAGAGCTAAAATATAAAACGAAATTAATTTCTAAAAATTCTTAATTAACTATAATAATAGAAAATAAAAAGATAATACAACCCTAAAGTAATAAGGGTAGAAGCCTTCTGCTGCGGTTTGCGTCTGAAAGGAAGTTCTCACCTGTATGAAAAGCAACATAGGAACGGGGTGGGTTTTTTTGTTAGTGGTAGTTTTAATAATCTGACACTATCTTCTGCTGCTTACACTTAACTAACAATCTTTAATATTCTTTTCTCAGCTCCCTTCATCACACCATGCCAGTCTGCAAACAATGTTTGCATCCTGAGGTCAGCTCAAGCAGCTGTGCCCGTCATGGCGGCGGGTATCCCGGCGCTCGGCATCAAGTCCCTGGACCCCCTGTACTTCGACGAGATCCAAGGGGATCAGGGAGGCCTGCAGCTGAACTTCAAGGATACCACAGTCACCGGCATGAAGGGCTGCAAGGTTGAAGCTATTAAGTGAGTATTGATTACATTTCTAGACCTAGGAATTCTATGAACGGTTCGGTAAAGATTTTTATTTTGCAGTTTACACACATTTTGCTAAAGTTTTGTGGCTCAATTATTCGTGCAATGCGTTCCAAATGAGAATAGGATCGATTGCCATGTTGTAACGTCACGTCGTAAATCGAATAAATTATTAGAATCGTAAACGAAAAAACAAATAATCAGAATCCAGTTCTTCAATTTTGTTAATCTTTGTGTCATTGTGTGATGTTTGTGAGCAGTGCTAAATTTATTGACTTTCTTATTTTCAATTCAAACTTATAGTACTGTCTTATTTCTTTGATAAAAACTACCTACAATAGTTGATGGTAAGCCGCACTGGTTTAGGAGCCTAATAACTCTAGCATTGAAGAGAAAACACTCAAATTATAATCGGATGGGAAGATTTGCCCACTCCGCTGCAGGCAAATTGTTCCAGTCCTTCAATGTACGCGGTATAAACGACGAGGCGAAGCATTTACTTCAGAACATAGAGGTTTCAACAACAAGAAACGGGGTGGATCCGTTTCTTCTTTGCCTTAGTTCCAGGGCCTTGGTGTTACACATTTCACATTTACCTATGGCCCCAGGTTTCAACACCCCACAGTTTGCTGTCAACTCCTTGAGGTGCGTGGGAACAGTGCGCGCCGTCAACGACTTGGGCTTGGTCTTAACGATTAGAAGACGGTCGGAAAGCTGCGCATTGCTCGCCGTCCACAAACCCGCACCTAAAGTGGCTGCAAAACGGAATCGCGGCAAAGGCTGCGACGTGAGCGTCATTACCTTTGCCTGATGCGGTCTGCGACGACTGCATAACAAAAGAACCTTCAATACGAACCTATATTACCTACATAAACTGCAACAGATATCGTCAGCATTAGATTCATTCAAGGTTTTTTTATTAGAGGTTCTTATTTAGGAAGTATTTTTGTCCTCTACAGGAGATTTACAAGGTGTGCTCGCAAACATATTAGTCTACAAATATTTTGTTTCAAACCTAGATAACTATTTGTGTTGGAGACGTGTCGGTCGTCGCATGTATTATCCTTGCGATGTATTGACATTGCTCATCATTTGCACAATATGTATTATCGAAACTTTCCATTGCAAACCGATCTGTAAATTGATGCTAACTTCCGCCAGTGGGTCTTGAAACAACCAGATTTGGATGGGTATGTCCATTGTAGCTGACAGCCGTATACCTAATCACTTTTGTCTGGCCTGTAGGTCTAGTGGTTAGAGGCCCTGACTGCTATGCTGTAAGTTGTGGGTTCGATTCCCATCTAGGACAAATGTTTGTGTGATGAGTTCAATCATTTGTTCTGTGTCTGGGTGTAATTTAGGTATCTATAATGTGTATGTTTCTAGAAATATATTAGTATGTTTATCAGTTGCCTAGTACCCATAATACAAGCTCTGCTTAGCTTAGATATTCATATATCATACTAGCTTTTGTCAGCGGCTTCGCCCGCGTACATAAAATATAGCCCTATGTCACTCAGGAGTAAAGCAGCTTTCTACTGTTGCTAAAATTATTCCAATCCCAATCGGACCAGTAGTTCCAGAGATTACCTCCTATACAAACAAAAAAAATAACAAACTTTACCTCTTTATTATATTAGTGTAGATGAATTGGTACTAGCTTCCGCCAGTAGGTCTTAAAACAGCCAGATTTGGATGGGTATAATTATGTCCATTGCAGCTAACAGCCGCATAATTTACCCAATTTACACTTTACTGGCACCTAAAGGTTCCTGGCCTTGTACCCAGAGTGTCGCTTGAACCGGGAAGTGACGCATATTCTTACAAAGGTGACTCTTCCCAAAATTCGCAGCAGACGTCACAATCTTGAAGCGACTGGTTTCCGAGCCACAAGTTGTTTGTACCGTCAATATTAACACGAGATTAATTATACGTGTTGGCGTTTGTCTTTTGTTTAAGACCATTTTTGTGAAGTGGGTGTCAACTAGGTTTGATTGTAGGTATAACTGAACGAAATTAATGACAATTTTTGTCATTCATTTCGAAGCTCTTTAGGCTCCCTTTTTGGCTTTCTTCAATGTATGGAGTGTATAAATTACTTCTGGATAAGCATGCTCAAGCCATCGATTATTGTTATTTACTATTATTATTCTATTATTTACTGATTGTTTATCAGTGATCTATGGCTAAAATGGCTTAAGCGCTTTGCCGCTTTCTATTAAGTGAGATAGTGGTAAAGTGCGAAACTAACAAAAAAAAAATGCAAGGGTTTTTTTTATTCACCATTTGTGATGATTACGATTAGTTTTAATAAATTAGAAGAGTCTATCTCAATATTTGGTCTATCTAGTTAATTTATAGCCTTAGTTATACCTGTGTATCTATACAAAACCAACCCCACCGTACCTATTTGTCTATTTGTATGAACGTAATAAACCCAAAAACTACTTAATGGATTTTTATTAATATGTAGAGTGATTCCTGAGGAATGTTTGGATGATATATGAATTCATTATTCATACATTTTTGAAGAAAGTTGAGAATTTAAAGAAATTGTAAGACTCGCCCAAAAGGTGACTTGGGGTCAAGTTCTTCACAAACTCAGTTTCCATAGAATATTTTCCTCGTTCATTTGTGTCGTAGATGACTCGCGAGTCGAGGACAACCATTGTGGCACTTGCGAAGCCATAAACTCGATAAACTAACCATAAACGTTGAATATAATAATACAACGATTTTATTGTTGTCCATTTAATTGTATATAAGACCAGGTGACTTGTTGAGGGCAGGCAGAGAGGTTACTGTAAGTTTAAATCATTACCAGCTTATGCCCGAGGATTCGCTGACAAACTACGTACGATGTGTGGATAAAAAGTACCCTAAGGGTGTTTTTAATATCGTGCGGATTCCTTCCCGCATGCGGGGCTGCTGCCTCTGCCTGTAGGTAAAAGAGTTGAGTAGTCTGTAAGTGTCCGGAAGCACTCCTGTGCCTCGACCCAAGACAAATACAGAACACTGAGTAGATGTGTGATTTTTGTCTGTAAGAGTATGACTAACGCCGTAACGCCTGGGCTTACCCAGGGCAGGGAACATACAAGAGTGTTTAAAACCGTAGGGGCCTAGCAGGGTTGAAACCCCTGAGGCCATGGGGGTTCGCTTCTGAAAAGAACAATCCCGTTGCTCTGGAGTGCAAGGCAACGAAGGAACATTGACCTGGGATTTTGTCAGTAAAAGTCTGAGATATGTGCATAGTGCAAATCTTCATCATCATCATCATGTCAGCCGAACGACGCCCACTGCTGCCTCCCAAGGATCTCCACAACGATCGGTCCTGTGCTGTCCGCATCCAGCGGCTTCCCACGACCTTCACCAGATCGAGAAAAAAATCTTAACAAAACTTTATTTAGAGTCAACGCTGCATGTCTTCCTTTTTATATCAAATATTTAAAAAAAAATGTTCACTTCGCAGGCACGACTTGGCCAAAAGCAAGCAGGTGGTCACGATCAAGTGCAGCGTGGAGCTGGTGGGAGACTACAAGCTGGGCGGACACCTGCTGGTCCTGCCCATCCGCGGCGAGGGGAAATACCATATCAGCATACGTAAGTATACGTCAGTTAGCGTGGATACTGGCATGACATATATTCACAGAAAGAAGAGAGAAGAGATGTCAGTCTACACTGTCCTTACATAATATTAATTCCCCACCTCCTCACCTGTTCACCTATTACTGTATTGAGTAAATATTGTAACATAAACCATTATTTTAAAGAGTAACCATTATTTTAAAAATATTGTAAATAAAGTTTAGACCAATCTGGAACCGTGCTCTAGCTTCTGACGTTTTATAAGTGCATGAGCACTTAAACCCATGTGATGATGATGTGATGCTTTCGAACCGAGAGTGCACAAGTTTCTTCGAGAATTGAAGCTCCCTCGCTCCTTATCAGACCTCAGAGCTCACAGAGGTAAAGAGCAAAAACAAAAATCATCGTAAAAAAATCTGTCCTTTTTCCAGGAGACATCGTGATCAAAGCCAGCACAGTCCTGGTGACGGTGGACGGTGACGACGGCAAGAAGCACTGGCACATCAAGGACTGGCATTACACCAGCCAGGTGAAGACCAATGCGCGGTTCAACTTCGACAACCTCTTCAATGGCAACAAGATCCTGGGTGAGCCCTTGTTCAGTATTAGCGTTTATACATACCACTGCAACTATTGCTTACTTCAATGGCTAGGTAAAATAAGAGACGGTTATAGTCACTGAATATTTTGTGGGAACTTCGCCCGGGTTTATGACGGACGACTTCGCGATCCCGTCACCAAGGTCTTATATATTTAAAAAAAATGGCGAGGCGAGACCCTTTAAAAAACAAACTTTTGGTAATTTTTTTTTTAACTTTGAAATATTACCGTGACGTAATCTCGTAGATCCACACGTTTATGTGTGTGTGGATTTAAAAAGGTTCAAAATGAGTAGAACTTGGCCTAAAAATATTTGTTTATCATGTGATATCTTTACCTAACTCAATGTAAACTAACCTATTCAATTTCCAGCCGGACCTGTGGAAGACTTCGTAAACACGAGCTGGCGTGAGGTGATGAACGAGATTGCTCCTCCAATAGTTCGCGCCATCGTGGCCCGCACGGTTGAAGCCGTGGAGGCGCTATACAAAGCTGTTCCAGCAGAAGAACTCTACGTCGAATAATTGGTTAGGTCGAAGTGGTTGAAGCATTAGGTAGGGTAGACAAGCAAAGTGATAATAAAGTACCTATAGGTATACCTAGGTAGTTAAGTTTTAAGGTTGTTTTATTTCGGTACCTAATAACTGCATCCAATCTGCGTGATAGAAAATTGTCTCAAGGGAACAATACCTACTCCTTTGGCCTCCCTCCACTGCTTCCATCCATCGCGGGCCCGTACTTCCTTTTATCGGTACACCCAGTTACCTACTCCTGGGATAAAAATGACCTTATATGCTATTTCATGTAATGGTCTACCTTTGTACAAAGTTTCATCGAAATTCGTTTGGCCATTCGTGTGGAGAAGTAACAAAAATACACACATATCTAATGATGCCATCAATCGTCAAGTTTTAATAAGCCATTCGATTTCAAGCTTTCAATCCGAGTCAGAACATTCCTGCAATTTATTTATTAGTTTTCTGTGTTAATGTTTTAATTGTTTTTATGCCGATAGTTCCTTTGATTTCTGTTAGAAAACGGATGTAAAATATTCTTTCATTCATTTAATTTCATTTCCAATGTTGTTTGCACCTCTTATGCACACTTGACAGCAAATGTATCAAGTCGACCTTCTGGGCCTGCTTTGCTAAACTAGTCAACACTAAAAAAATATTCTTAGCTTGATTTTGCAGAAATTGTGCCTGTTTCAATGTTCTACAATATGGATGCAACTCAACCTGATAACTTGATTTTTGGAACAGCCTTTTAAAATCGCCATTAATTAGTCGATGGGAATCCGAATTATTCTGAACATTACTATGAGGTGTCATTTTTTCTGACATCTGTCGGTGTCAAATTCAAAAATAGTCATGTGTCAGGAAGTGAGGTTATGTTGTTGTTATTAGTTTTTAACAAAAGTTAAGTCTGAAATAGAAGTTCAGGAAGAGTACGAAGGCGAAAAAACTGAAATTAATCTACAATATGTTGTGTCCAGAAGTATGGAACTTTCCTCCACCGAAAGTAATGGTGACTCATAGAGAAAATCAAGATTTAGAATCGGTAAAGAAAACTGTGAATATGAACAATTTTTATAAGAGCCTGGTTGTAACATGCCCTGATGAAATACACACGCCGAGTTTTATTCAAGACATAATTACAGAAGATACAGATTATTACAAACTATCGAACTGTTCACTTACAGAGTTTGTGGAGCCAGTATTCATTGAAAGTTTTGTAAAGACTGGTAAAGTGTACTGTTTGTCGGTAGACAGAAACTGCATTGTACAAAATTGTGCTGCTATAACTGACGGACATCTTATTCTAAACATTCTTGAGTATATTTATCAAACACTGGGATTTGAGGGAACAAAGCGTCCTCATGGTTTTTATGAAGTAAAGATAAATCTTAAAACTATAAAGAACTATTCCAAAATACGATCAGGATTGCAGAAACTAGAACAGTTCGATTTTTATGTCACATGGGAGCCAGATAATGAAGATATTTGTCCATCATCTATAGCAAAATATTTTAGTGAGAGGAATGTCAATGTTTCAGTCCATTCGCTAAAAATTAGGCATGTGTCACCATCAATCAATGAAATACCATCAATAAAAGATGTTGATGCTGATGAGATGGTTGAGTGGATTGGGTTGTTGGCTCACGGTGCAGATGTTTCCCCAACAGAGCCTTACATTAGCACTTACAACCAACCAGACAGTGAGAATGCATTAAAAACTGGAAGAATATCCATTCTCATAGCTAAAGGCTTCATAACTCCATCCTTGATTAGTAATATATGTGATAAATTGTCAGAATATGTTCTGTCCAGGGAAACTGAGCATTACTGGGTGTCAGTAAGCATACAAAGTGATGATAACAGCTTGTGGCAGTGCAACCCCAGCAGCCCGACTATGTTCCAAGCTCATGATTCTTCTTGTAATGTATTCTTTACTCATAGTGGTCATGTACTGCACTCAATAGCCCAATTAAAGTATTCATAGGAATAAAGCAAGAGAATGAATGTTTTTATATACACTCTCTTTTTCCCTCTTTTTTCAACACATTGCTTTTGCAATATTTATATTATTAAGATCTAAAAACTTTTAAATTAAATAATAATTTATTTTGTTAGCATCTCGCAGTGTAACTGTTGTGATGATAAATGTATTTTTTTTTTCATACTTATTAATTTTTTTGTTTTATATAATATTTCTTTCTTTACATTTCACGTTGTAAAGTGGGAACACTGTAGACTTCGCAAATCCTATTATGACTCACCTTTAATTTTTTATTATTATGATTATTTTTATTGTGCTTTTGAGTACAATATTGACTGGTCTACACTGTTCTTACATAATGATATGAATACTGTAATAACGAGATAATATTGTAAGCAACCATTTTTTTTTAAAAGAGTAACCATGGAGTTTCTTGCCGGTTCTTCTCCATAGGAAATGACCAATTTGGAACCGTGCACTAGCTTCTGACGTTTTATAAGTGCCCATGTAGGCCTATATGAAATAAAAACCATTTTGATTTTGAGAGTATGCCAAGCATTAGACACAACAACTGATTTACACTCATCACACATTTAAAATTCGCAAATACACAAAAATTGTGACTAATTTGTTAGCTGTAGTCACCTAATTTTTATCAGAATTTGTCAGTTATGAGTTCTAAAGAAATCAAGCTTGATTACATTTTTTTTTTTTTTTTTAGAAAATACTGTCCCACAGCTGGGCAAGGGCCTCCCTCCATTCTTTCCAATGTTCTCGGCTTTGAGCCGATTCATACCGGAATGGCAGCAACATGGCGAGCACTTTCAGTGTGAAATATTTTTTACAATTTAAACTTTATCACGAGATCTAAAGTACCATTATTGTGTGAGAAAGGGTCGCGAGGCGGCCCGCAGTGTTGCTGGCGGCTTCGCGTCGCCGCGTGCAACGACACGATATTCACACGATGGTCTTATAAGTCAAGAGGTAAAGTTCGTACGCACCGTAGACCGTAGTGCGTGAATGCGGAAATACGCACAGTCCAATCCAACACAGAAAACATCTAGGCGCGTTGCGCTGTGAATTCACAAAAAGCAAGTACGCGCGTGAGTGCGTAAAAATCCCGCACGATGATGCAGTTCTGCACTCCCGCAAGTACGCGCGTGAGTGCGTAAAAATCCCGCACGATGATGCAGTTCTGCACTCCCGCAAGTAAGCGCGTGAGTGCGTAAAAATCCCACACGATGATGCAGTTCTGCACTCCCGCAAGTACGCGCGTAGGTGCGTTGGCACTAGTGTGCAACATGCAGTGATGCAGCCGCGGGGCAGTGTGACAACCGCCCAAAGCATTAAGTCTGCCTTTCTTTAGATACATGAAGTATTAAAAAAATTAAAGCACTGACCGAAGACAACCTTTAACTACTAACTTCGATATATATTTTTTTTTGTTATTAAAAGTAAAAATACCCTGATCGGTATGGCCACCATTAGTGTAGGTATTTCATTCTAATGACACCGAAAAGTTATGGTCTCCTAAAACTTCCAAACAATAGTTTACGTTTTGACACACTGCCAGAAGCAGTTGAATTTATGTATTTGCGTTAAATCTGGCTGGCTTTGTAGGTGATGAATTGATGAAGAATAAATTAAAATACCTACTTAAATTATTTTATTACTTAATTTCAACATAAGTTTTGATTTCACTTATATAATGCAACCAAGGTTAATTTGATCACAAGGTGCTATATGAATTATATAAAATGTTGATCTTACATAATATTTAAAAAAATCACAATATCAATGTATATTTCAATCATTAACAAAGAAATGCTGCTTATCCCCAGACACAACAGAAAGCACCCCCACTACAAAGAAGATTTTGAACTGGAGATCTGTCACAAAAAGAAAATAAAAATAAAAACATCAATTTAGATTACTTTTATTGAAACAAACCAGTACATATGACATTTAAACATCATGTGCCCTGCACCAACAATTAAATAAAAAATAAAAATCAAAAGATTCCAATAATTTGTTCACTGAGATATGCCAGGAATGCTATTAAATAAATCGCACCTAATATACACTTTATCTACATAGGTAGGCAACCTATAATGGGAGTTGTCTGGACTTTCAACCCTGATACAGTAAATACAACAAATATTACATTTAAATAGAGGCACAAACATCAGTCCAAGACCAGGCTACACGATGAATCAAGTTTTTACCTGCAAATAGTACTTTTGATTAAGCGACAGATGGCGAAATGAGTCCAGGACACATTAATACCAATAACCCTTAACCAGAAACTTGCTGCGAGCAGATACACACTAATGCTACAGTAACAATGAAGGGGTAGACTGAAGTGTGGCTTGTTCATGCTCTAGACCTTGGCGAGTCCGATGACGCCGCAAGCGATGCGGGCGCCCGCGTTGCCCGTAGTCTTGCTCAGGTCGTGGCCGCCGAGCCCGAGATCGTCAGGGTCGGCGTGCACGACCAGAGAGCGGCCCACGATGCTGTTGGGGCCCGTGAGAGAGATCTGAGTGTCCTGGATGCATACCTGGAATGATTGGAGGAGATATAAAATACGTTTGTTACACCAATATCATCACCATTCTAGCCGAAAGACGCTCACTGGTGGACATAGGTCGCCTCTAAGGCAATCCGCAATTCAGTAACACAATTCACAATACTGTGTCTTAGTCCGGGAGGTACCGTTGCATTTAAGGTAGTGTTTTTACGCCAATCGGTTGCCATCTTGTTTAAAAGATCTCGAATGACTGATAAGTGAAGCAAGAATCAGCAGACACCCGCGGTGGGTGTAGGATTGTGGAAGTGGTGAAAAAATAAATAAAAAATCAGGTCAGTACGCCGGCTGAAACTTTTTCCATTGATATGTTGACTAAAAAAAATCGTCAGTTGTGTGGGCGGCGGTGGAAACACCATCGATTATTCATGTGTAAAACAAAATAATACTTGTAACGACATCTATGACGTCACAAGGAAACTAAAAACTACGAACACTTGCATCGGCCAATCAGTTCGCCGCGTAAAAAAATTAAAAATTTGCTAGCTAGCTGAGAACTATTCTAGTATCGACTATCACAGCGTCCGTTTTTTGTAGCTTGCCACAAGGAATTATTGTCTTTGTAAAGTAGTAAAATGGACTCCATATGTTCTTAAAATGTGATTTCTTGCTTGCCCGGTTGATGGCAGTTTTGTCACTTGCATGCTTGACTGCCAAATGGATTCTTTTAGTCTTCTTTTTTCATTGATTTAGCCGGTATGTTCTTAGAGCAAAAAAATTGTGAGGACAGTGCTGGTGTTTTTTTCCAAGCAGAAAGCTGCACAAGGTTTTGAAATTAAAACGTCTTCTATTTCATCTTCAGATTTCAATGGAATGTTAAGATCGATGTTGTCCGTAAGATGCCCATTCCCAATCAGTTTTTTGACTATAGAGGCTCTCGGGTTTTTTTCACATTTATGACCTTTGAGCTCACAGTAAGTAAAACTGCTGGTCAGAGGAACCATCCACGCTTGACTCTGCTTTCGTGTATAGTTGACTAATACCTATAGTAACAAAGAAGTCTACAAAGTTAGGAACTTTAGTTGAATTAGTGGGCCAGTAGGTGGGTTCGCCTGTTGAAATTACAGATAAGTTGTTACTATCTATGAATTTTTTAGGCCCTACCTATGAGAAATAAATAATTGCAAATTTAAATTATTATACCCCTTTTGCACATCTAAACATGTAACCTAACGAACTAATGAACATTTCATAATATTAATTTAGAGGTGATTCGCTTGTCTCTTCCATTAGTGGTCAAAGACTAGCCTAACTTTTAGTTTCGCCTAAAATGGGTCAAAGGATTCCATCAGGTGCCGAAATAGACGCAGAAAATTTTAAAGTGCAACTTTTACGAAATTGCAAAAAAAAATTAAATAGTCTAGTTGGTAAGTAGGTAATACGATATTCTATTGTCCATATAAAAATACTTTACCTTAGTGACACCGCAATTACTCGAACATTCAATGTTGCCGAGATCGCCGACATGGCGAATTTCACTTTCTGGTGCACCGTGGTCAAGCTTCAGTGGGTTGAAGTGCGCGCCTGCTGATGTGCACCCATTGGTATTGTCTCCGAACTCATGCACATGGAATCCGTGTTTACCCTGAAAGTTTTAACATGTTAGCCACTGGATTTTTGGAACATTGAGATACATAAACAGTTTGTCCTGCGTCCGTCTTTGTAAAAGCTATATGGAACTATGAGGGCTAATGCTGCGTAAAGCGGAAGCGCGCGCTGTCATCCGCACGAGTACAGTATGGTCGTCGGATCTTGGCGAGTCTGGAGTTCTTGGCGGTCATTGTAGCGGATATCGGATTATATAGATGGATAAAAATATTATTATAGGATAATATGTAGATAGGATAGATATTTCCTACACAGTATCGCCAGTTCAACTTTAACAGTGCGCATGTAGTCATATCGACGAAGAACTTTAATGTATAATTAAGAGGAAAAAGGGGCGCGGGGCTGCCCGCGACGGGTCCCTGAGCGGCGACCCCGGACGGAGCGCTTTTGCAAGGGACGGCGCGGTCGCGCGGGCTCCCGCTTTACGTAGCTTTGGCCTTGAAAGGTAAATGTACCTTGGGTAATGACCCAAGGTAATAATATTGGTATTTTTTTATATATAATTAAACCAGTAGTTACTCTGTAGTGCCTGCTTGCCTTTATAGGAATAAAATGCTAAGTTTATAGATGTATTCATTACATTTACCACTGAAACATATTTCTTCTTATTATATGAATTGTGTATTGTCAAAACTTAAATCAGACAGCAAAACATAAATTCAGAAAGGGTCAATCAATACGTTTTTAATTTTTTATTGTTATTAAGATTTACGAGTTCATTAATATAACCTTATGATAACTTATCACATGATGACTTCATTGCTAGCTTAAAAATATTTCTCTCTGTAGCTATTCACCTATTATATAAACTCCTAGTATTACAACATACTTTATAACCTTGGAGTGCTGTTTCTATAATTACTCAGTTCTGATAGTCATTGTAATAATATGTTAATGTATGAATACACATTACCTATATCAAACTTGCATAGTCATTTTGTTTTTTGTATTTGTGTTATAAGAAACAATAGGCAGTGTAGCTTCATGGCAATATCACATGGCCTTTCATGAAAGACTTAGCATTTTAAATTCATCTATTTATCAAAATCTGCCATTGCGTAATTAAAATGTATTTTTTCACCAAGTCAATTAAACATTGGTCCTATTTGAAAAAAAAATATAAATAAATATAAGTCACTAGCTTTTGCCCGCGTCTTCGCTCCCGGCAACAGATTATTCTACTCTACTCTACCCAACTATAACCTATTTTTTTTTTCATAAGAACCTTCTCCTGAACGTAACAAACACAACAAAAAAAAAATTAGCGAAATCGGTTCAGCCATTCTTGAGTTTTGCGCTTACCAACACATTTTGCGATTCATTTTTATATACTTATATAAGATTATCATTATTATGGCCTTTTTAATGTTCCCACTGCTTTAGGTCATACTTCCAGAGATTTTGTTTTATGATCAATCCAACAATCAATTTTCCCTCTTATAAATACTAGCTAAACCCAGGATTTTATTAATTATCTTTCTAATATTTTTTTTTATGCACCTGCCATGTTTTCTCTTCACCACCCTTGGTTGACTGGTAGAGAAAGCCTAAGGCATTAAGTCCGGCTGTGTCCCTTTGTGTTGCATGAAGTTCTTATATAAATAAATCAACAAATTCCTTTCCAGGTATAATTTGCATACATCATGTGTATGTAGGTAAAATTTACCTGAAAAGCGATATTTTCATCCATTTACACTTTTTATTTCATGGGTGTCAACAGAAACTATAGTACTACAGCTGGGAAGATTTTTTTTTCCTTTTTATTCTATTACATATAATTAGATAATTAATATTACTTATAGTAAAATTACTACATACCTTTTGAAGACCTTCAATGCTGCCAGATACAGAAACAGGTCCTTTTTCATTCTGGAATTGTGAAATGAAAATATTTAAAGACATTTCTATTATACTGAATTGTTTATCTTGGTATGGTTATACGAAGGGCAGGATGGGGAGGCCTATATCCAGCTGTAGACATCTTTCAGCTGAAATGATGATGATGAGGATAATGGGAAGAAATGAAATGCAAGACACTAAAAAAGTTATTAACATACATGTAGTAAACTAAGAAAATGGTGAGGAGTGATGGCAGTAAGGCAAATGATAGTGTCTGCTGACAGGGTGGAATGGAAAAAAGAAGTTTGAAGACCTGTTGCTCCAACTCCAAAATTATAGTAGTAGTAGTGATATAGGATGAAAAATTTAATCCTATATCACTACTAGTTTTATCATCACCATTTTCCTGCCCTTAACCCATATAATTTTGGATTTTTTTTAAAACTAATTGTCATTATTTATAAATATTTGTTATTAAATTAAATGAATTTGTTGTGTGTTGACATTAGTTTTAAAAAAATGCTATAGTCTTCCTTAAAATTAGGTTTAAAGCTGGCCACCCAAAAAACAGACTTGTGGAATTGGATAGATGGTTTTTTCCATGTAATAACCACAATTATTAAGATTTTAAATAGTCCTAAAGCTAACATTGGTAATGTGGTTACAGTAATTTTAGCTTTTAATTGATGTAAAATCAAGTACTTTATAATTGTAATGATGATGAAGATAGTTTTTTATGAAGCAATATACTTATCTACTTCGATAAGCGATTATCAGTGATTTTATGCTAATGTCATGCTGCTATGTACTATTCCAACCTAAATCACAACTTCTGCTTTGAAATCGATGTAAGAAGTTTCTCTTATCAAAAAAACATTACACATTAATATTTATAATGTTTACCCATCGTTCCAGAACTATCTTGTGACGATAAGAACAATGTATACGCTACGTAGGTAGCCGCATAAGTGGCTACTCAACATCTTACCTACGTCGTACGAATGACTACAGAGTTCAAACTACAAGTTGTTCAAGGTTATATAATAAAGGCAGTCCTGTTGCAGGTCTGTATTAAAAAAAAATGCGTTAATAATTACATTTTGGTCGAAGTATACGGTTCCGGTGACATCGCCCTTGAGGACGCATACAGCGCGAATGGCCGGCATTGTGGATTCCAATTGGGTTTTACTACTCAAAAATTATTAACACACTGTAAATATTGGATAGTCACTAATAACTGACGCTATTTAGACCTTTACGCTTTAATTTCTTACTGAGTAATGATTTTTTGCCGACGACTCTAGTACACTTCCAATCGGAAAGGGCGATAATTTTTTGACATTGACGTTTCATAAGTACCACCTAGGGATGTCCACATAGTAGGATACTTCGTGGGATGGCAATAGAAAATCGTAATCATAGAATTGATGTTATAAATCTATAAAAAAATGTTGTTTTATTCAATCTTACGTCCCGTTCACGACTTTGGTCTTAGCGGCAAGTGGCGAGGCGAATGGGGTGCGGTGGTACCGCCATTATCATCAAACGCTGCTCATAGCGTCCAAACATTTTAATACTTTTAATATTATCGTTCTCCGTGAATTGATTAAAAATCGATCTTTTTTATGAACGATAGCCACCCTTACTGCTTTTGTCAAATGTCATGTCAACGTGAAAAAACGAATTTGAGCGTAAAGCCTTTATACGGTTTTTGTATTGTTTTCGTGTGGTTTAGTCACCTTATTATTTACCTATATTTGAGATGCAATGTTGCAGATTTTCACGCAATAACGTATAGAAGAAAGTAGCGTTTTTGTTTGGTCTACAATATAGATGCCATAACCGGAATTTGTTGCTGACAAAATGTCAATCGTGTGATTTATTCTCTGTGGTTAATCAAATCGATCGATCATTCCATCCATCATCCAAGTTCGTTCAGCACTCGTGCTCTTTTGTTTGGATCATAGGTTTGGATTGTATCTTTTGAAAAACTATAATTTACGGACTGTACGATTCGAAGTGAAATATAAGGTTCTTATTGTATCGTATTAAAAATAATTATTAACGTAACAAGTACATATTTATTTTTGTTATTAAATACATTCACAACACAAGAATGGCAGAAAACGGACTTCAGTTACCAGCTCCAACAAATTCGAACGTAAGTAAATAATGTAAATTGATGGAAATGCTCTGAAATATAGCCCATTATATACACTATCGTTTTTATCATTTGGAACAGACCACTCAGTTTAACCCGATTTGAGCAAAAACCGATTTTCTAAAAGCTCACGCTAAAAATTTAATTTGACAATAGGTGGGTAGACATCACTGTCCTCTTGAGGCTTGTTGAATTAAAATTGGTGCTTAATTTACTCATTTAAATGCATTTTTATAACTATTTGGGTTTGTTTTGTGTGTCTTATTTACCAATCTATATAATTTATGTTTCTTATTGTAGTTTGCTGCAGATATTGCTAAAAACACTACTATTGTGGAGGAAGGTCCAAGTGTAAGTTATTTTGAACAGCATATTAATGAAATGATTTTAAACTATTTTTAAAAACCAATGATTGATATTTTATTTATTTATTTACAGATTTGTCCTCTGTGCAGCTCAGTAGTGCGACTGTATTATGTAGATTTTTTTACAAAAATATTTATGTGCACTAATATGGAATGTGAATATCCTTTTGGAAATAATTACACAATTTATACCAGTGATGATGATGGAGCTTGCCAAAAGTATGGAGTGGACTTGTCACGCATACCTCGCAGGCGATACTCTAAGTCTGCCAAATCTGTGCCACAAGGTTCAATAGGAACATCTACCCTTGGTACTAACTCAAATCTGTCAGCATCAGAATGGGCTGAAATAAACCCACCAAACCAAACCTATGATTCTGACGATAACATGAGCATGACTTCATCTAAAATGTTCACTAGAAAAAATAATCAAAGTCTCATAACGAAAAAAGCTAAAAAACAAGATGATGAGAAACTTATTAAAGAAAACGTTGAAAAAATAAAAGAATGTAATAAGGTATTATTTGATGGGGAAGACTATGAAACCATCCAGAATGAGAAATGGATCAAGAATTTATCTACGATGCAATCCTCATCGGGAATGAAGCTAGTCAAAGACACTGAGCTGCAGAAACTTAAGAAGACGGAAGACAATATCTGCCATGGCGAATTAAAAATTGACATTGACACTAAAAAAGATTCCATGTCTTCAATTGTCATTGAAATTGGTAATGTTGCTGCCAAGCCGACTTGAGTATTTGATAAATACTTGGGTATATTTGTTTTAATATTTTAGGAAAAATAAGAAGTTTGCTATTTCGCCTGTAGGGCAATATCTTACTGAATGTATTTCATGATTATTGTTTATCAGGCTTGTAGTATGAACCGGCGTTTATAAAATTGACTGATCTCTGAATCAGGCAGTGGTCCAACCGCCGGCGAGAAAACTACTAACTAGCGGCGATTTTCTCTCTCAAGAAACACACAATAAATGTACATTCCATGTTAATGAAAGAGATGCATATATAAAAAGTTGCTTTCTGATTGTTCACACTGCCGACGACGACTCTTTTTTTTTTAATCTGTTTTTATTTAGGGGCTTTTATCAGCGTATGTCAGCCCCATCGTACCCTTTTACATTGATTCTATTACTAACTAAATTTAATTGTAGCGTTTACAAAATTTGGCGACAACTCGCTTTACTAGTTTTGTCACTGTGCAACGAGCTTTAAAAAATAAACTCGCTCAGCGATACTTTTATAGTAGTATAGTATATTGGACTGGTGGACAAATACATCATTTGATCCACCCCAGGTCCTCGAGGAAGGCCTGCAAAGCCTTAGTATTTCTGACCATTTCACTGAGGTTACCTGGGTCTCCAAAGTACTTTGCCCTGTATCCTGCGATGGCTGGGCAGCCTAGAAGCAGATGTGCTGCTGTTTCTTCCTCCACCATGCAGGCTCTGCACAGTGGGCTGTCTGTAACTCCTAGGACAGAGAGATTCTTGTTAAGGGTCCCATGGCCCATTGTCAATCAGCGATACTTGTTTAGCGACAAAACTATCGAAACTACACACTCGCCTCCCGCTGATCGCCAACTCTTTTATAGTTTCTAGTTCTACTCGTTTCTCGTTCATCGTCGGCGGTCAGACCACTGCCTTAAGTTACTGATTCCACCATGTCACTTCAGAAGTAATTTTATATTTCCACTGGAGAACTTTGAAAGAGGTTATATCGGCCCGAAATAAGCGTACTGTTCATTTTTTGTTGCTATATTGATTTATAAATTATTATAAGGTAGGTACTGATGGAAATTGTACTAGGTATGGATCTGAAGTTAGTATGTAATCTACGTTAGTTGAACGACTGAAAGTACTGATATGGTTGATTTGTTTTAGCATAGTAATTGGATTTATTAAGCTTACCGAAATATCTCTTCATACGAACATTAACAGTAAACTGTGTAATGTTTTGTGAAGTAGTTCAAAATGTTGAGGTTCACGATAGATGCCGTTCTGCATGGCATTGTCTTGTATGTTTTTATAAGGAGAAATGTCATCAAATCTAGGTGGCTCAATGATGTCCAATGCTATGCTAAAACTGGGCTGAAGTCCAAAGATGTAATTATGGCAGGTATATATTCTTATCATAGATTTATCATGTATCCCATATAAGGGTATTTTGTATTAAATACCAAAGAATATTATTAAGTACTGTAAGAGGTTTGATTTACTTTTTTCACCTGTTCCATGACATTAATGTCTTCTGGATTTGAGCATGTGATTCTTTTTAGTGGAATGTCTATATTTATGACCAAATTTATAATACAGTGTATTCACTCTTCTCAAAAATTGTTTTATTTTAACTTACCTACCCTATCAACCCCTTTTCTTTATAAACAAATAGACACGTTCTGGCTGAAAGCTATTGATTGAAGCTCCACCTAGCGGGATCAATTTTATATTTGAGTCATCAAAATACCTATATCCAAATCGGTCAAGCTGTTTAGGAGTTAGGTGACAATACACGTACAGAAGAAATACATACAAAATTACAAATACATAAGGGATTGGGTAAGATTTAGGTGATACACATTTAAGTGCAAAAAAAATAAGGTAGAACTACGTGGCCCACAATATATAAGATCCCTGAGTCTTGTAGAATTATTTGATCCACGCCACGCGACGTCCTTCTACGCACAAATCTGGCGTGGTACATATTGTGTGAGTCGGTCTAATGTAGTTCTAGCTTTACCTACATAGAATGAAAGAAAAACGTTTATTCGTGTCTTACACAATCGTATAAACTAAAATTACACAATGAAAAAACATAAAATCAGTTTGAGCCCATAAAGGGGCGTTATGTAAAGCTGTAGGTTGGGTTAGGTAGGGTGACCCCAAAATGCCGGTTAGGCTCAAAGGACAGGTCTATAAGACCATCATTAGGCCTGTCCTTTTGTATAGCAGTGAAGCGTGGCCTGTACTTGAGCGGCACAAGCAGAGCCTGCGTGTCACGGAAATGAATATGCTGCGCTGGATGTCAGGAGTGTCGCGGAAAGACCGCATTAAAAACTCCCGCATCCGGGGCAGCCTTCATGTCCGTGACATAGCGGATAAACTGCAGGAGGGTCGCCTACGCTGGTATGGCCACGTATTACGAAAACCGGCAGATTACGTGGGTAACAGATGCCTCGCCATGCCACCTCCGCCGGGACCCGGAAAACGAGGATGGCCTAAGAGGCGTTGGATCGACGTCGTAAGGGACGATATGCGTGCCAATGGGCTTACGGCAAAGGACGCGAAAGACCGAGCGAAGTGGAAGCGTCTGAGTTGGAAAGCGGACCCCGGGCACCGAGGTGTAAGCCAAGGAAGCAACCGGGACTAACGCTGAGATGATGATGATGTAAAGCTGTAGGTTAGGAATGTAGGTTTATTATGGTTTATTGTAACTACTTTGCAATTTTATAATAGCAACTTTTTTAAAGCCAAGTTGCTATAGCAAAATAGGTAGGCACACTAGGCACTAAACCGATGACAATGCCGCACCAAACACATTTACCACCACAGAAATTACAACTTCATATCTCTGGCTAGGTTGTGACTATGAAGTCCAGGGGACTACTCTCATTTATTATTCAGCTCGATTCGCGTTTCGCTGAACGATTTTGGTCACACTTTTCTGCTTCTATCAGCCGCGTACAGCGTCGTAAGAAAAACGCCTTCATAGCGTGTTATCTCCGCTGAAACGTTGGGCGGCCACAATAAAAAAGTTTTCAAAAACCTTACAGGGTTTTTTCAAGGTGGGAAAAATCATCAAATGACGCTTGGGCGGAGTGGGAGTCTCCTACTGACAAAACGACCCGCCCCATTCCTTTTTTCCTTAGTTCTAGGGCCCTGGTGTTCGCTTTCGCATCAACCCTTGGCCCCAGGAGGTTTCGACCCTGCCGGGCCCCTACAGTTTGCTGACAACTCCTTGAGGTGCGTGGGAACAAGTCGTTGACGATTTGGGAAATCTTACAGGGCAGATAGGTACAAAACAAGGACGTTATCCTGTAAGATTTCTAAAAACGTCCAATTTGGAATCGTGCACTAGCTTCTGATGTTATAAAAGTGCCCATGTAGGCCTATCTACATCTACACTTCTACACTAATATAATAAAGAGGTAAAGTTTGTTTTTAGTTTTTTTTGTTTGTAGGAGGTAATCTCTGGAACTACTGGTCCGATTGGAAAAAAAATAGCAACAATAGAAAGCTGCTTTACTCCTGAGTGACATAGGCTGTATTTTATGTACGCGGGCGAAGCCGCGGACAAAAGCTAGTGTGAAATATAGTATCTACATTTTGATACAAGTGCAGAAAGTTTGTCATGGCGACCGAGGCGCACACAACCACTTTAAATTAAATTTTACGTCGAAACTAGAGTTAGGTATAGATTTTTTTTAATAAGACTACAATTTTATAGACTTTCCATTGCATATTTTCATGTAACTTACCTATACTTGTTACAGCAAAGGTGGTCATTAAAGAGGAGAGAAATTATTTCTGGGAAAAATAGTTCACCTACTAGATAACTAATAATGTTTGCCATTTCCATATAGGTACTTAGTTCTATTCTTCTCACGGGCGTGGGTGGTCATGTGATGTTTTGACGCGACTTTCTTTTTAATTTTTAACACTTATAGCGAGTAGTATTTTACCTAATTTTGCAATATCCGATGAATATGCAGATTAAGATGCGGTTCTGCCAATCGCTGTATTTTAGAGATATTTGTCTTTCGAAAACATTATTCATATATTTTTTTTTGTAATAAATGAGATTGTGTGCATTTCGTACTGCGGATTATCTTTAATATTACAAATAGTTAGTGTTGTAGATTAATTAGATTTAATGGCGACTGCACTTGATCATTAATTAAAAATGGCGTTACAAACTATTTTTAAGTTTTCAAGTACATAAATTCAGTAAATACGTGTGTTGAGATTCTATACATAAGCCTCAGGTTTTTTGTTATCCCATTTTCACTAAGGTTACCTACTTGTGTCAGGTTTTTTTTGAGTTAGGAAATTAGATGTACCTAGATACCTAAGCAATATATAGGCTACCAGCGGCTTCACCCGCGTCTGTGGTTACTGCTGGTTATATAACATCACGCTATGACCTATGGGGGCGGACCCCCATAGGTCATAGCGTGATGTTATATAACCTTCCTCGAAAAATGGACTATCCAACACAAAAAGAATTTTTCAATTCGAAACTGTAGTTCCAGAGATTACCCCCAACATACAAACTTACAAATTTTACCACTTTGTAATATTGATATAGATTTTCGGGTTTCAATCATAGCTTGCGGCGGCACATAATCATAACAACGGGTTCAACTTATTAGCCGCGTAGTTATACATCTGCAGGTACCTATGCATATCAGTATGTAGTAGGTAGTGATGATACTCTAGAGGCGAGGGAATCGAGTCACGTCGAAGTGAAAGCTAACGCGGTCTCATGTGTCTTGAAATTAACTTCCAAGCTGAGAGATTCCTTACAATATAATTTACTAACTAATCACTATTAGGTAAATATAGACCACTAGCTTTTTTCAGCGGATTCGCTCGCGTACATAAAATATAGCCTATGTCACTCAGGAGTAAAGCAGCTTTCTATTGTTGCTAAAATTTTTTCAATCGGACCAGTAGTTCCAGAGATTAACTCCTACAAACAAAAAAACAAACTTTACCTCTTTATTATATTAGTGTAGATCACCATTTTTTTTAGGAAAATCTGAACAATTATAGGACCACTTTGTTGTCCGTCTCTCTGTCAAGACTCTTTATCTCGGGAATGCGTGGAGGTATAGAGTTGAAATTAAAACCATAAGGGTTCTTTAAAAAATCGCTTTTAGCGATAAGACCTCATGTCACACCCTTTACCTTGCACACCTTAGTAATTTTAAGCTCCTAATTGTAACAAACTGTATTTATGGTGTACCTAAAATAAAGCGTATATCTATCTATCTATTTATCCATATACTCAGATCTACGGTCTGTTGAAGCTGCGAAAAAGTCAAACTTACCCTTTGGGATGCAAAAAAGTACCTATATTTTGACCATATTTGACATATCTATGATTTTGATACTCAAGGGAATCAAAATTCATAGAGTACCTACTATGTGTCGACCTAGAATCCTGAAATTCGGCATGAAGCAAGGTCTCACAATACAAGTAGGTATAGGAAAAATCTGAAAACTATAAATTTCTGTTACGTCACAAAAAACTTTATTACAATTCGGAAAAAAAATATCGTTTTACATACGTAAGTTTGTACGGAACCCTCAATGCATAAGTCCAACTCACACTTGCCCGTTTTTTTAGGTGGGAAAATAGGGCAGAGCTGGCGTGTCAGACTTTTCTGAGTAAAATCCACTCCTATGTTAATTGCATTCTAGGACCCCGAGTTATTCTTTCAGTTCAAGCGAACCAATAGCCCCAGCAAGCTTCGGTCCTGCCAAACCACAGGGGCCCTGTGGTTTTGCTGACATCTTGTCTAGGCGCTCGTGGAAGACGATGCGCCGTCGACGGCTCCGGCTCGATTCGGACGGTTGCCGGACGGCGAACTAACTGTTGCACGCCGTCCGCTTCAGTGGTACGATTGGATTTTTTTTTTTTGAGGGTGGGAAATTATAAGTTAAGACATTGGATGATTTTTACTTACCATAAAAAAACAATAAAATATATAATGTTCAAATTCTGGATATAGCTTCCAATCTTGTCGGTTTATTGCTTTCTCTAGCCAATTCCTAGCAAAAGTAAATTTTTCCTTCCTGGCATTATTGCACTTAGGGCATAAGGTACGAAGCTCCACCTTCCGTGTACATTATGGGGACTTTCATAATCGCAATGTGGACGGTCGGGTCCACTACACCCGCGGGCTGGTTGCCTCCGCAGGGCGTGGCAGGATGGTTTCCGAGGAGCTTGAACTTGGCTTTCCCTAATGGACGCTAGCCGACGCGGGCGCAAGGCTCACTGCGACGAACTGGGTTCGTGTAATATGAAGAAATTACAATGAGAGAATAAAACAGATAAAATATGATGATAAATGATAATTATTTTTTTGATGGCTCGGTTGGCGCAGTGGTTGAGGGATTGACTGCTGCGCTGAGAGTTGCGGGTTCGATTCCGGCACGGACCAAATATTTATATGAACTGCAGATACTTGTTCCGAGTCTGGGTATCTTGTGTATGTGATTTTACATGTTTGTGAACGCATCCACGACACAGGAGTAATTCCTAGTGTGGGGCAAAGTACTTAAAAAAATAAATGATTCATGATATTTATTTTTGCAAATAGGTTTTTCAGAACACTTTTTACATGTCAATTTCGTTTTCGTAAGTTTAAACTAGGTGAAGCCGGTGTATCCTAGCTAACCCTGAGAAGAAACACCGAAACAAACTCAGGGATCAAAGTCTCTTTTAGAGTCAACATTTAATAGTAACATGTAATGGTCAATTCATACGAGCTCAAACTCGATAGGGTATATATGTCGGTAGGAATGGGATGGGTCGTTTAGTCAGTAAGAGTCTGACACTGTTTCCCGCGTCCCTCAAGGACGGGATTCGTTATTAGATGATTTTTCCCATCATAAAAAAAAACCTATTCATTCTGTGTTTCCTGATGGCTACAATCCTGGAATCTTTAAATCAAGAGTGAATAGGTTGCTTCAAGGTAAACGCGCTTCAACGTCGACCGCGTCGTCGCTTTCCATCAGGTGAGATAGCGGTCAAGCGCGAACCTATAAAAAATAAAAAAAAATCTACATAAAGACCCTACGTACTAAAAGTGAACTGGAATCGAGAGCTGAATTTTATATTGTATTAGTACATTCGTCGTATTGAGGCCGGACTCTCCGCGGCCCCCGCCGGCGCCGCCGTCCCGAGCTTATATAGGATGCTGCGACTGCGCTCATCTCACTTTCATTGCGCCAGTGACGTGGGTGCAGCAATCTAGTGCCAATGTTGTGACAGTACAGACTTGAAGGTAAGAGCTTTTGTTTATACTTTGTCTTGGTTAAGTTGAAATGATTTGTGTAGTACATATTGATACAAGTGGAGAAAGCTTATCGTAACGACCGAGGTGCAATTCACCCGTGCCGTCGG
Organism: Mythimna loreyi; assembly: GCA_029852875.1. Taxonomy (NCBI): domain Eukaryota; kingdom Metazoa; phylum Arthropoda; class Insecta; order Lepidoptera; family Noctuidae; genus Mythimna; species Mythimna loreyi. The sequence continues at coordinate 1,099,456 of CM056790.1, forward strand.
CGAGGATGTTATGGAGCCGGGTGCTACAGTGACAAATTTACACGTGTATCAAACGACTTGTCTATACACACACGAACATATAAATCAACGTGCGAGTCATTGGGGTCGCTTAGCGCCCGGCCTGATACGGTATAATTATTATTAATTTTATCGGGGGCGAGTTTGAACCCTTTTCCACACTAATGCGAAAAACACTAAATTGCATGTCAAAAGGCGTTTGCGAGTAAAAATAATGTTGAAAAAGTATATAGATACCTTACTCGGATTTTAGCGGCACGGTCCGGTTTCATATCCGAGGGAAAATGCGGAAAATATCCATTAGTAGTATCCGGTTTTGATATAATGAGATTTTTTTGTACTTAAATAGGTAATGCCCACCCCTAGTTCCTACTTCCTTATATAGGTAATGCCTAAGGCTGGAGCCCTGGATGTGATACCTTATTTATGGGGAGGTAACACCTTACCTCCACCTTATTATTATGCCAATTAGTTTTAATTAAATGTGATAGGCATTGCCATTTCCGCTTGATATCCTGGATACAACATTTATTAAAAACGGAATAGATTTTCTTAACACTCTGAAATACAGTTTCTTATCACCATCGCTTTTAGTCTCCCAATGTAGTGTATTTCACACTCTTATGGAAAAGTGCCCTCCAACTCCCATAAGTATGATTTATCGGGAGGTCAGTCCCTACGAAAATCGAGCAAGACGTTTCTACCAATAATTTTGTTACCTATACCTAAAACTAAGTCACTTTTCTTTGTCTGTCCCTATGTATGTTTAGATCTTTAAAACTGCGCAACGGATTTTAATGCAGTTTTTTTAAATAGATAGAATGATTCAAGAGGAAGGTTTATGTGTTTAATACATGCATAATATACCTATTTAATTTGCATTACACCCGTGCGAATCTGGGGTGGGTCGCTAGTCTACACTAATATAATAAAGAAGTAAAGTTTGTTTTTTTGTTTGTAGGGGGTAATCTCTGGAACTACTGATCCAATTGGAAAAATTTTAGCAACAATAGAAAGCTGCTTTACTCCTGAGTGACATAGGCTATATTTTATGTACGCGGGCGAAGCTGCGGGCAAAAGCTAGTATAAAATAAACACACGAGATGTATAATTGTACCCAACAATTATACACTTTCAAATTTTGGCCGTTTTAATCCCTTGGAGGATCGATTCGGTACCTAGGTACATAAAACACTGTCGATTTATAACGTTAAAATAAAATAAAAAAAACATAAAGTAGTTTTTTTTTAATTCAAATTAATTTATGCACGTTCGAAATTGTTTTTTTTTTAAGTAAATGTCAGCTGGGCCAGTTCAAGGACCTATAGATAGTTAGTACGCAAAGACCGACAACTACCAACGAGGTCATCGACTCGTTTACTTAAAGAAATTAATTTTGTAAACGCGTATATCAATACAGAATTTAGAAAAAAGTACTTTAGTTTATTTTAATATTTTATTTATACCTATATACAAATCGACCCTTCATGGGATTAAAACGACCAAAATTTAACGGTGTCTTTCAGTCGAAGTTTCAAGATGGAGTAGGTACCTATTGCACATACAAGCGTTTACCACTTTAAACTCGTCACGGTGAGGATGAGAATCAATAAAAATATTTTTATTACTATAATATAAACTGTTTCAAATCCTGGTAAGTGAAAAGTTAAACTCAGTAGAACCGGTTCGGGGTCATATAAGTATGTAGTTTCAAAAAGAATGACAAATTATTTTTTTTGGAGAAAGTGCTAGTAATCGCTTTTTCAAAGAACTCAAGTTTTGTTTATTTAACGTTGTAAGTAGTTTTAGTAATCATTGTTACTGTTATAGTTATCTAATTTTATATAGTAGGTACCTAATATCCAAGGTACCAAAGTCCTGGACATTTGAAAGACATGTCTGGCACGCAAACCATTTAGTAACTATACGGCAGATAAGTTAAACCAATTACGAAGGTTACATATAGCCCCCCACTTTTATTAAAACCCGAAAATCGGTTTTTATCGGTCGAGCTTGAATGAACAGTAACCGATTTTCGGGTTTGAATAAAAATGGGGGACTGTATGTTTGACAAGTGAAGTGCATGTTTTCTCTTCAGATGCAGTGGCTAGCGACGCGTACGTGTGTCCTGCTGGCGGTGTTCGTATACGGTGGAGGTGGAGTTACTAAGACATCAGGTACGTATGAGGGATTTGGATTTATTTTAAGGATGGTAGGATGATGGCATGAACAGATAGATGCTCCACGTCGGGCCTGGATGTCTGTGAAAACTTTGCCCCGTATTAGGGCACAAAAACAAATAGAATAACAACATTTTTATAGTGGGCAAAAATCATCCAATGACGAATCCCGCTCTTGGGCGGAGGATTTCGGCAGAAAAAAAAATGGTCAACTTAGGAAAACTTAAGTCTTACGGACCAGAGGGTTGTAAACCAACATCCTAACCAAGGTGACCTTGTTAGATTCAATCAGTGTAGACATTGGTTTTAAACCATGACCTTCAACGACTGGTTGGGAAGCGCGTTTTTCCAACTACAGTGATTGAATTTCGAACGCGTCGCGTGGTTTACATCCACGTAGCTGCAACACAAACCAAACCAAGGTGACCTGGGTTGAAACGCTAGATTGCAACCTTGTGGTCCACTTTTTATTATACTACAGAAGGTACCGACAATTTATAGACAGTCTACGTCATTATAGACTATATTGACTATAGAAAGTGATCTGTGTTCACTTTTGCTCTGCAAGCCTGAAGAGTTTATATGGTCCTATGAACACGTGATTTACTTTTAAACCTAAAGCCTGCTCTACACTACTCGCGAATTTGCATCGACGAAGTACTCATCGAAGTTGATCGAAGTCCGAAGTATGTGACTACACACTCTTGCAATGCCGGGACCAGATCTTCAAGTCCTTTGATTCGGGTGCAGAAATCGAAAACAACTGAAAGTCTCCCGAAGCGAAGCGAGATTTTACAAAGCGAAGCGAAGTACCCTTGTACACTAACGTATTCGTTGAACTTCGACCAACTTCGCGAGTAGTGAGAGCAGGCTTATAAAAAAACCATGTTTCTAGCTCTCAGTAACTTTTATGTCTTGAATCGTGATTCTGTATAATAGTTTGAACCGGAAATTGAACAACACAATTACTTGGTCGGCAAAGCAGTAGCTTACCGAGAGAAAGGAGTTACTACTACCAAGTAGTAACTTGGTAGTAGTTACTCCCTTTCTCTCGGTGGCTGTAATTAAGTAGCTAGGGAAAAGTCACGACTCATTCGCTGTGACATAACCGTCAAGGGGAAGGGCAGCATCTAACTGTACTAGCTAGACTCAGAAAGAAAGAAAGAAAGGAATTTTTTTTATTTGCGGGACGCACACTAATTTACAAATATTAAATAATAATTTACATCTATCTACATAAAAAAAGGAAAAAAGTTAATAAATAAAAACTTAGAATACCTATTGCGCACGTCCGCGCAAAAAGGCCCACCACTCAGCATATAGCGGAGGACACACAACAATGTGACGAATCTACGGCGCTGGTTTTCAGTGTGGACCGAAAGAATAACTCACCCATGCTAGATATTAGAGCACCTATCACTCGATTTTCAGCCAGTCTTAGTATATGTCGCGCAGTGATAAGGGTCAAAATGGTCATACTCGGACAAGAAAAGTCCGAACGCCGGTATGAGGGCTAAAGAGGTACGGGGTGGGTCGTTTAGTCATTAGGAGTCTGACACTGTTTCCGGCTTCGCCCCAAGGCCGGGAGTCGTCATGAGATGATTTTTCCCACCATAAAATAAAAACTCGGAACACAATATAAGACAATCTGAATGTTGTGTGCTTAATGTGTAGGCTTTTAAAGCTAGAACTACATTATACCGACGCACGCGCAATCACGAATTGCTTGATGCTTGATTTGTACGTAGAACGACGTCGCGCGTTTACAGTAGTAATGTTTTTTTTACACCGTCAAAAACTAAAAATTTTAACGAATAAGAGACCTTTACTTTTTATTGTAGGTTTGTTAAAAAAACCCAAAACAATCGTAATCTCACTGTACAAAAAAAGTTTCTTCCGTATGGGGAACGAACCCGCGACATGCATCGCAACAGCAAATTACTCAATCTCCACACCACGTGTTTCGATGAGCTCTCTGTCTCACAAATATCGACACCTTTCATCAATTTACGGCATTAAACTCATAGACGTACCTATAATACTTTTTATCAGTATTATATTACTCTTTCGGAGTTCAACAAGCGACCTTTGCCTCACCAACTTTGCCGCTTAAAATTTCTCTCACAAAATTAATCATGTAACTGATGACTCGACAACTTTGCCATTTGTACAAATTAGAGTTTTGTAAACGATATGTTCGAAAGTGACAATGTGTGGAACAGTTAAATGTCATTTCACTTGGTACTTTCGCGAAGTAAGTACCGTACTGGTTGTGAAGCATCACTGTTGTTTAATCTCACCTCGGACTAGAGATCACACTTTATTGCAACTTTCTTTACAAAGCTACAACTCTCGATGGTCTGCGCTGCATGTATATATACCATGGCAGATCAATTATTCTTGATGATGTGTAAAATTTAATGATCACTTTTCTCTTGGTATAGTTCAGTAACATTTGGTTCTAACGAAACAGTTGTACTCATTTAGTTGTTGTTCAGTTCAATGACATACAGTCGAAGACATAATATTCTGGGGCCTTACCATGACGTTAATTCCCGCTAAATACGTTCCAGCGTTTGATGGTTTAATGAGTTATTGGTAAAGTGCAGTGTCGAAGCCTTCTGGGGCCACGGGTTGATGCGAAAGCAGAACACCGGAGCTCTAGAACTAAGGCAAGAAGAGACGGTGGGTTGTTTAGTCAGTAGATGTCTGACACTATCTCCCGCTCCGCCCAAGGGCGAGATTCGTCATTCGATTATTTTTCTCACCATAAAAAAAAGGCAAAATTGTGGTGTCCACAAAGGCTATTAATTAAGAGTTGAAGTTACCATGACGTTAAAATGTTAATCAAGTTTTCGAGCGCAAAAGAGGGATGGAGCTTCCGTTTTACAGTTATGTTTAGGCCGTCAAATGAATCGCAGTAGGAGCTCGTAGTAAGGCCTCTGATCTGTGCTGGCTAACAATTCATTTAACTCTCATATATGTCTTTACAGGAATAGAACAATTTTGGACAGATGACTACAAGATTTTCGAACAAGTCTACGGTAAAACTTCAGACAGAGACATATACGGGGAAACTCTACCACCGAGCATAATATTAGGTACAGATCATAAGAAGCAAGCCTCACAGAAGAATGAGCGATATCTTTTGAACCTCGACGAAGACTCGGAGGAATTTGAAACATTGACCTTCGGGGATCGATACAAAAATTTGTTGAACAAGCAAGCTTTAAAACTCTTCAACAAGAAGAAGCCAGCAACATCTACGATCAATTTTGTCAGCTACTCAGACTTCAAGCCAATAAGTCAAAGCAACGATCCAGAAACATACAGCTATCTAAAATATTTAGAAGAACATAATAAAGAAGATAAATACGGCTTTCCTGAAACTGTGGGAGGATTCAAACCTTATCTAAACTACTTAAAACCAGCAATTAATAAGCCTGAAGAAACTGAAGCTTATAAAAGTATCCAAGAGATATTAGAAGCACACGAAGCAAATAAAGAAAATAGTGATAAGAATGAAGAAGATAACATGAAGTATCTTAGTTATGGAAAGAACAAGAGAAAGAAACCTCCACGGGTTTACAATGATGTGTCTAAGCCTAGATGTGTTTCTGGCAGGTGTAGGAAGAGGGGAGCAGGGCCTTATCGCTCGCGGACTAGGCCTCGTGTGAGGGGCTTGAAGACAGTATTTGTTGTTTAATTTTAATCTTTGTTGTTATGTAGGTTTAACTGTTGAATTTGGCTAATGAAGGGTGTTCTTCATAAGAACACTTTTGGGATTCTTTTGATATTAATAACACTGTTGTATCAGTTACACTGTTGTAATATTTTCATGTTGTTTTGAGTATTTCTTATATGTTGTTGTTGTCTGTTTTCTGTTATTGTTGTTTTTAGCACATTAACTGTTACCCCACCTAGCTTTAATGGTTATAGATTTATAGTTTGAACCCTCTTGTTAGTTAATGAAACAGTACCTAGTTTGTTAAATATGTTTTCCATAATGTTTGGATCAACATCTCTAGACGTAATCTAAGTGTTGAGTTTGTTAAATTATTGTTGTTATTTTGATAGGTAGGTACTTTAAGAATGTTTTAAGCAAACGTTGCATTAAAGAACTTAAAAAAAAATATTTTTTTTTGGAATGATTATAAAATATTTGTTGGTCTAGTAAGTTTCGTAAATTAAAAAAATATTTAGATTTTAACAACTTTAATACTTACTCACAAATTAAAGAAACAATCTTACAAATTATATTATGTAACCCTTTTCATTCCAATTTCTAAATTAAAATTAGTTGAAAAGATTACTGCATTTTCACTCATAGACTTGCTTTGCAAGGACATTTTCATAAATAAAGTACCAGGTGCCTTGCCCTCACCATGGCAGGCGAAGCATCGAAGAAGAGGATAGATGAAATTATCTCATAAATAAACAACAATTATGCGTCCTCTACTGTCGTTTAAATAGAAGACAATCTCGAAAAGAAAATAGAAGAATAATTTATAAATTAATTTTAATTCATCATGCACAATCAACATTGTAATAGAAAAGTATTAAATTAGAAAAATCTAGTTCTAGAATTAGATAATTGTAAGTCTTAGTAATGGCTTGTTTGCATTATATCTTCATTATTCAGAGATAGACGATGTTATTAAAATTTGTCTCTTTCTGTATTTTCGTCTATATCTCATTTAGAAGCTGTTTCATGCAATTATGAATACTATCAGAGATGGCTTTCATGACAAAGTGAGTGAGTTTGTTCTTATTCAACGCTAGCATTGCACTCAGCATAAAATTGGCAAGACAATAACATTGCACTTTAAATTATTTCGGGATGGATGCAAGAAGTTAGATTTTTGGTATTGTATTGTGTCTTATGAACTGCCAAAATATATGCTTAGCGCACTGCAACGGTTCGACCATCTTTTCTCACTAATTCCTAGCCAAGTCTTGACCGTTTCGTATCGAGTATTTTTCTACAATAGAAGCACCTTAGCGTAAAGTATCACTTAGACCAAAAAACTACAGGATGTAACGATCATTGTAGAAACGATTATATTTCATTCTGTCATTTTCGAAGATGTGAACTTTGGTTTAGGAATTTGTTGAGATGAAGTCATTCCCATTCATTTAATTGGTTTTCTAAGAGTCAACGATTGTAGATTAATCAACTTGGCTAAGCCTGCTGATCATCATCGCCAAATAATTGATCGGTGCCTAAAAGTTAATAGATAAAGTTAGGATTGGTTTCGCTCTGCCTGCCATTGGCAACTGGGTTGGCAAGGCTCCTGGTCTTCATCTTACTGTCCTGGATACTCTGCATCAGGAACGACGGAGAGTTTGTCGCCCTTTGCTGCCTGCTGTCGAGCTCTCGAGTGAGCTCATCTACGAAGTGGGGGGCACTTTGCCTTTCTTCGAAAAGACTGGTAGGAGTATGTCGGTCTTCGTGTCTCCTGTCTACCAACTGCCCACCCGTCTGCCTGAAAGAATACGGGGATCAGTAACAGGTTATGTGGAATAGTTTCTTGGATGAATCGAGGCTAGTTGCTTTTAATGTAGGGGCGATTTAGGCTTAAGTGAGATTGTCAGAAATTCTTACACTCCCACTTGCTCTACCCAGGGCACGAGAAGTCATTTGATGATTTTCCATGTGAAAAACAATAAGTGGTCAGGCATGGCCAAATACCTAATAAATATATTCAATATTTTATTGCAATCCATATGTGTACATAGATGGTGTTTAAAGTTATCACAGATCAATATCGACCTTGTCAGGCACAGCAAAAATTAGGAGAGAGGAAGATGGCTAAATAGTAATTTATGGAATTCAATAATTTTGCAAATCTAGTAAGTTCAATAACATTGTATGTAAACATTATAATATGTGAAATTATTAGTGTAGTTATATCCAACTAGTCATTTTTTGCATCTACGGCATCTACATTCTTGTGCTCAGTACCAGAAGAAGTATTTAATATTCCTATTAGCCTATGACACACACACTCAGCTATTCATGTCTTCTTGCACATGCAACATTATTTTACTATATGCGAAACTTGAATATAGTTCGTTCGGATAATGGATATTTTTTTCGTGATGTCAGGGTCGGTACTCCCAACCCTGATATCTCTATAGTAAAAGGCGAAGAGTACGAAGCAGCTGCCAGAAGCTAGTTAATTAATGTTAGTTAAAACAATGTGACGAGGAATGATGCAAGATCTTAAAATAATTAGTAGTCATACTTAAGACTAATCTCTGGAATATCAACGACTCCTTGCCTTATCAACGAAGGAATGTAGATAATCTTTACAGCGTCGGTATAAAAGGTGACTTATTAACCAGAACAGGTGATGACGCATCATCTACTAAAAATAAATGATGTCACGTTATTGAAAGCAGGTGAATGTTGTTTAGGTAAAGATAAGGACTTACTTAAAGTGTATTTATTGGTATTAGATAACGGATAAATTAAAAACAAAGAAGGAGTAAATGAAAGTACGAGAGAAAGGGTCTAAAAATACTAAAATTGCATTAAGGATTTGTTGCTGCTAAAGTTTGTACTTCCATTTGTTTTTGTAAATAGTATTGTATAAATTTTTATTTCAGGTGCTTAATTATTCCCATATTAGGTACTACAAATTACATATTGTAGGTATTAAAGTTATTCAAAATAAAATTACAGTTGTAAGGTTAAAATTGAACCAAATCATTACGTATTTTTAAAACTCCATGTCAATTATTTCCTTATTATTAGGAACTAGCTTTTGCCCGCGGCTTCGCCCGCGAACATAAAATATAGCCTATGTCACTCAGGAGTAAAGCAGCTTTATATTGTTGCTAAATTTCTTCCAATCGGACCAGTAGTTTCAGAGATTACCTCCTACAAACAAAAAAATAAAAAAACAAACTTTACCTCTTTATTATATTAGTGTAGATTGGTCACGGACGCCTTCAGGTTAGAGATTATGAAGACGTATAGATGACTAAGTTAATTACCTTTCTACCTTTTCTGAACAAATTAATAGTAGAATGAAAGATAATAGGGGCAAAATCTGTGCAGTAGCTCGGAGACCTGATTGACGATCGGCAAATGTGGGTGTAATTAGTAAGAGAAAGAACATATATATTTTTTCTTCTTCGTGAAATTTGAAGATTTCCTGAACAGACAGACAGACTTGGCGAAACTATAAGGGTTTCTTGTTGACTACGGAACCCTAAAAAACAGTTAACAGTAGGATGGAAGAAAAAAACGTGTTGAAGTGACCTTAAGAAACATGGGACAATGTCAGGAAGAAGGAATCTAATGCTATATGATGTTAGGTCGAGTATACACGTACCGCTCGTCGCGCCTGCCGCCCTCCACGTCTTCGCTGCTCACGTACATGGAGTACCCTCGCCGGGACAGCTCCTCATCCGGCGCCAGCACAGGCTTGGAGAAGGCGTGATTCTTGTCGTTGGGGTCCAGCTTTAGCTTTCTGAAATCAGTACGTTTGAGGGTTAGAATCTATCATGAAGAGTTGTTTGAGTTTGAAAAAAGTGCAAAAAGTGATGTTACAGCCCTTAAGAGGTCTCTCTCGGACTGCACACAAAAGAGATGCGCGAAGACAAAATGCTTGTTAATATGAAGAATTTTAACGATTTACTAAAAATCTGCAGATTTGATAATAAAATTAAAATATTTTAACAGTAATACGTTTCTTGTAGAATAACCTGACAAGAAATCAGAAAGATTGCATGTTTCCTTGTTTCGCGATTTTCTTCTATCGTGCTAAATTATGTGTACTTATTTTGTTTTGAACACAATAACTATCTATCTACATAGTTTTATACTGAAAAGTTACATTTATTATTCTGACTGCTTACTGCAATTGATATACTTTTGTGCATTGTATTATTATTTACTGTAGGGGATTTAAAGAACTCACTAGTCTATTATTAATATTACTAATAACAAATGATCAACTCAATGTCATTATAGGTACTCTTACTCAAGGACAATTTTATATTACCAACACTTTAGATCGAGTATTAGTTCTATTGTTATTTCATGTGTAAAATCGTCACGTTTTATTTTGAGAGGTCTCCTGACTTAAAACTACTCATTCTTGTGGTTTTATAATTTAAACTTGATCTCCCAAGCGAACTACATTCGTTACACTTACTACATTCGTACAAGCGTTCGTACATTTTTCTATTATGTGTATGTTATGATACGGTGTTCGAAAGGTTAAATAAAATGACTGATTACTAAAACGTAGATACAGATATTACAGCCTGGATCCTTAACACAAATAAAAAAGGAGATAAATAAGGAAGACAACATTTATTTCTAATTTTGAACTACCACGGCCCATATCGCTGTGTCTGGAATTCTGTGTTTTATTGTGTACCTATATATTTATTTATAAATGCTATGTTATTATTGTTTTATTAAATGTGATTTTAGTTTGTAAGTTTCCTTGGTAACGTTGGATAAGTGTTTATAAATGAATAAATATGACAAATATATCCTTCTCAGTTAAATTGCAGCTTTTTGATCGTAACCAGCTACAAAAGTCAGTTAAAGCATACGTACTGTACCCTCATCCGACCAGTAGCCTGCATCTCTGCGACCTTCTTCCGAAGACTGCGCACCTGCGTGAACAGCACGATGGCCACAATGAGCACTGCGAGCCACGCGCAAGCGAACACGCTCGCTATTACGATGATCTGGGTCTCTACCTCCTGGAGAAGAGAATACTATGGTAAGATACAGTTTGGTCAGTATGTAGTCTTAGGGGCGGATTTTTAGGAGTTGGAGTTTACGGTTACGGACACTATGAGAAGCAAAGAAAACGATAAAAAATGTTAGGAAACTTGTTTTTTTTGGGAGTTGGTAGTTTACCTTAGCATATGCTTAGTGGTACTACGAGCAGTGCAGAAAAGCAAAAAAAAAAAATTTGGGACTTTTCTAATTTTTCTAAGTCCTCGCGCCATAGCGCCCCTAAGGCTACACTTCAACCTCAAGTTAGGATAAGACAGAACTTTGTATTAACACGAGTAGTCAGGAGATGAAGCTGTAATGAGTTCAGTCGTCGACGGCGCGCACTGTTCCCGCGCACCTCAAGGAGTTGTCAGCAAATCGTAGGGACCCTGCAGAAGGGTCGAAGCCTACTGCGGCCAAGGGTTCACGTCTCAAAGGAAGGCTCTGGCTCCGGTATATATGGCAATAGGGTAAGTTGTTTAGTTAGTAAGAGTCTGACACTGTTTCTCGCTCCGCCCAAGGGTGGGATTCGTCATTGGATGATTTTTACCTACCATAAAAAAAAATCTATAAGTACACTTGGAATTGCACTCGTAAACTATTATTTCCTAAAATTTTGAATTTAAGATAAATATTAAGTCCCAATGTATGAAGTCACTTTTTTAAAACGATATAAAAAAATAATATTGTGTTAATATCAGATCACAATTTCGTAACAGGAAATTAAATAACAGCTTACCATATTTTACAAACAATCAACTATATCACTCAAGAGCACTTATAAACCAATAAACATTATTATATTGTAAAATTTAACAAAAACAAGAAACTTCAAACACAACACAGTCACAAACACTTGCAGTAATTAGCGAAGACTGACAGCGACGAATTAAAGCGAGGGTAGATAAAGAAGTGGGTGAATGATTGTGAATATGTCTTTACAGATAATGGGTACTTACGGAATTAAAGACGATGTATCATTCCTTTCATTTGTGAGTTGATAGATATGGCAAGCATTTTAGCGCAGCATTTTAATAATAACGTGGAAAATTGGATGAAAGAAAGTATGATAAAAATTATTTTTTTTGTAAATTTATTTATTATTTATTTTAAAATTGTGTAAATAACATCCTTACAGCTCAACGCCAATGCGATGTTTTTACTATTATTAATAAATAAATAATAAATGGATTTTAATAAACATTTTTAAACGTTAACATTGTTTTTGTCAATTTAAACTAAATGACCGAAGTCTCCTAGCTGACTACCCTGAGAAGGAATACCGAATCAAAGTTAAGGGTCAAAGTCTCTTTCAAAAAGTCTATGCTGTAAATAAGTAATGGTCAAATCACATGAGAATAAAATATGTGACATATTAAATTCACACCCGTAAAATAAATTCAGTTCTTTGAAAATAGATTTTCTTTTATCCTTTTAACATTTTGATAAATTTTGATTGCGTTGCTAGTGTGTTTTTGTGTTACGTCACACTTATTGTCTACAATTTATTAAGATAACAGTTTTTTGCACTTCCTTAGTTTGGGCTTAAATTGTTCATAATCAGAGTGCATAATGGTGTGCGTTATAAAAGTTACATGTATACATGTATTTGTTTAATATAGGTGTCTGAATAAGAGAAGAGTTAAAAAATGTAGTAAAAATAGATAACATAATTTTAAAAATATGAACAAAAAGGAGCAATACACAACTATAAAAAGAAAAGTAGAGGAAGATCAAATAACCAATGGTTGCATTGCGATAAAGATGAAGAAAGGGAGTGAACATGACATGCTGCGCCAAACTGCTGCTGAAGATGTTGATGATATTGGTTGGTGAATGAAATAGTCTAACAATTCTCACGTTCTTATTAAGAAAAGATTATTTCCAGTCAGTAAACAAACATTTCAGAGATAGATAAAACATTTTTACCTAAGCTTCCGTCGATAACAAATCGATATCTCACCTCGTCACGAATTTTATCACTTTATCTCAAAATTGTACGAAATTCCGATACTATTTCTATCACGATGCGATTGGAAGAAGCGGCATGTTTTTTCTCTCAGCAATAAAATGGTTTTATTAATTTATTCATAATTGTTCGATTTTATCAGTGAATATATTTTTATGTTAAGAAATCGATATATTTATTTTTCGGAAGATTATCTTTTATCAGAAAGTCATTGACGACACGGATGACGATAACATTGACGCAGAATATGCGCAAAAAGAAATGGTTTTGTACATTGAAATTTTATAAACCACATTCATTACCTACCTACCACACCACCTACCTACCTATGAACCCAAACCATCACCACTACTACCACTACTACCTCTGTTACACCAATAATAAATGATTCTGGTTTTTTTTTCATTAAAAGGGTCAATAAATATAAACGAAAAAGAGACATACCGTACCCGCACCTAGCCAAAGAAAATACAAGGTAATCTGTCGATATGTCGGTTTATAGAAGTAGTTGTTGAAATAAATGACGCTGAACATAACAATAAAAACAACATAATGAGTAAATGATTCAGTGAGCAAGGTGACAGTTGTTGTTAATCTGACTAGGACATCCGCTATCTTTTTTAGTACAAAATTCGGGAATTCGTTATTAGGGAAATCCGTAGTTGTTGATGAAGGTTATTTATTGTACTATTGATAAGCATTAATCATTGGAATGAAGATCTGCAAATGAAAGTTGACAACTTAGCAATGCTCAAGTAAAGATGACTATACCAATAAATATTTCTTTTTTGGATTCAAAGCTAATAAAAATGGTAACACTGGATTATATTATTAGCCTTTGACCTTTGTCTTTGATTAAAGATACAGACTTGTCAATAGAAAAGTAATCGCGCAAGCATCACATCCCAATTCACAACATTTAATAAATTTAAATAATCCTTTTATAAAGTCACACAAAACACAGTGACACACAGTGCGAGTGCGGTGTTTCTGATCAAACAATGGCCCACCTATTAGAGTGTCCAAAATGTCTCTACAAATGCACGCTGAAGGACCTTAAAAATGCCACTGAAGCTGCTATAAATGTGGCAACCTACTGGGCCAAAAACTTTGAGGGAAGCGGAATCCATCAATTCGAGAAGAAGAAGAAGAAGAAGTAGTCACATAACTACACATTATTTTTACACAATTTATTTCCTAAGTACGTACCATGTTTTAAGTTTTTGGAAGAAACATCGTTGAGTTGCGCTGCCGTTGATGGCTGTAAGCACACTGACCGTTATCACTAGCTATCACTGATAACGCCGACCATCAGACTTATCGCCTATTCTCTTTGTTACAGGAATATTATTAACATGCTCCAGTGGAACTTGAATGCAATCTGGCAATAAAATATAGATATTGAAAGTGAAATTTGTTAGGAAGTCACCCACGCAGATTTTGTAAGGTCATGCTTTGATCGTCTCATATTTGGATTGCTTGTGTAAACAAATTTGCAATTGTATTGCTGCAACTGTTATGTACTAGAATATGACAGTCATTCTGTATGTTTTTACTGAGTGGGACATCAAATAGATTTTTCAGCTCTGGGTGTAGCGAGAAGTCTGACTTATATTGACTAAAGCTCGCCCATTTTCTTTCAGTTGCCCTTTACGTTCCAGGGAAATAAGAAACCAGAAATAGTTGTGATGCATAGATAAATTAGTCATGTTTTAAGTTCAAGTGCGCATACGCAAACATATATACTCGTAGTGTATTAAATTGAAAGTAGAAAACGGAATCTTTCTAGAAACACTGGAATTTCGAAATAATTATCAATACAATTATGTCAATATCCTATTCACAGCTAACAAAATATGTAGGTGTCGAAACAGAACTATGCGGTATCTACATTTCGATCAATCAGATAATATGATTATTTGTAATCTTTATCAAAGAATGGCGTACTTATTAAAATTTCTAGATTTCAGTCATTGCTTAGTTAAGGAATATTAGTAAGAAAGGAAAAACCTAAAAAAGAAAATTAGTTATGTCAAATTACAAATAATTGCAATCGTCAAAATATTACAGTTCTTTATTAATTATGACGTCGCTATCTATAACTTTGCAGCTGATTGTAATACCTTTGGGATTTACTTTAACTTCACTTATTACATAAGCTTTTAACTTTCGTAATTATATTCTAACTAGCTACTGCCAGCGGCTTCACCTGCGTGAAAGTCGGTTTACCCCGTAGGGGTGGAATTTCGTAAAACCCGTTCTTAGTGAACGTTTGCAGAAGTAGGTGTACTTACTTGCCAAATCTTGAGTTTGTAGGTATTATATCTCAACCTGCATTTCAATTTATTAAAGAATTATGTAAATGATTCAAGGAACAAAAAATTGACCCATGCACTAGCTTTATAGATGCAAAAAGCAGGGAACATGGTATCACGCAGGGTACTGTGATGGGGCCAACAGCGTACCTAATACTTGATTTATTTTGGCCACACCTTAATTTGAATAGCGGATTGCTAAATCCGCATAATATGTCAGTATGAAATATCAAATAGAAGGTTCCAGAACTATTAAATAGATATATTTACGTTGTAATCATCTTTAATAGCACTAGAAATTCTTGAATCTATAAGAGTGAAATCAATTACAAGTTTAATACTATAGTGTGCTTTAAAAAGACTCGAATTTAAGTGGTTACTATTGTTTTCAATTTTACACATTTCTGGAATATTACTTATGTAAGATGTTAACATAATTGGTTGAAGAAGTGCCTAGTTAAAGATATTTCCAGACACAACCTATTTGCAACAGAATGTAATGAAATTATACGATGTCTTGCGATATCGTACAATTTAATATACGTAGTATGTACTATGAACGACTACGTATTGATAATTTCAATACAATAAAACCTAATTAATAGTCTTATTATTATCTGATAGCAAACCTTATCTTTAACCTTTTCGATTTCGTAATAGTAGGTACTTATTTGGGTTAATCTTAATTTGTACATTTGGTATCGGACTCGGATTCAACCGAGGTAAGTAAAGAAGATAATGTAATGAAATTGATAATGTACGATGATGGATTTTCCCACATTTTTACAGCTGGGCAACTGGTTTTGTCAAGAATGAGTTCAGATCTTCTCACCAGGATTTTAGAGCTGCTTTATTGATGACGCACATTTTCTAGTCTTCATCATCAGCCTTATTAATGTTCCGACTGCTGGAACATAGACTTCTCTAGGAAATGGAATGGGCCATAATTCACCACGCAAAACCAGTGCGAATTAGTGGATGTCACATGTGTTCGAATTTTTAGTTCTAGGGCATGCCGGTTTCCTCACGATGTTTTCCTTCACCGTTTTGAGAGTAGTGGTGATGGAATAAATTACACAAAGTATTGCGCCCAGCTGGGTTTGAACCACTGATATAGTACCCAATGAGTAACGCTATTTGTCTATATGTCAACATGCATCCTACGAGTGTGACTCAATTTCTTCATATATCTTTTAACGCCTGATAAAAAACCTATAGCAACGAAACTAGTAGCGTCTGTTCGCTTTAAATTTCAACTAGGCATTACTTACAAGTAATGGGCTATATAGGGTCCTTGATCTACTCGTAACACGTCTGTTATGTGAATTTGATCTGCCAACATATCGTGATTTCTAAACAATATTGATCAGTATTCCGATGGCAATGGAAATAACCCTGCAAAGAACTTGATCCATCACGAATTTTATAGAACCAGAGGATTTGAATTCTATAGATTTTTGACCAATAATAGTCGACGTGATTTATGGATTTTACATTGTTATAGTTTATTGTATTATTATATTTTATTAGCATACGTATGCGGAAAATCGCGATCTTTAGCGTGGGCGGTGGCACGAATTAACAAACTATATAAATGTGAATATTACTTTGATTGCGTATTGTTAACTGCTTGATTGTTCAATCGATCTTTATTTGCATAGAAATTAATATTTTGCATTTAAATTAAATTGACTAACAATCCATGGTCAATGAACACAAGATTCCGCTTAAATACTGAAATCAAGAAGACACCTGTTAGCGCAAAAAAAAAACTGGGAATTAAAAAAAAGCGCTACGAATAGTGGCAGATTGAATTAATAAGTGTTCCTGCAGGAAACTAATACTTAAAGGTTTATACTTACTAATAAATGCTTGCACTGACTGGGCAGGTATACTCAAATTTGTATGGTTCTTTCTTCCAAAGACCATCTCAGACAAATCTGCATGGTGTTTATGTGATTTGACCAATACATATTTACTGATTGGGCTTTAAAAGAGACTTTGACCCCTGAGTTTGTTTCGGCGTGTCTTCTCAGGGTAGTTAGCAGGAAACACCGACTCATCTAGTTTCGTAGAAAAAAAAGACGTATAAAAGTGTTTTTTAAAACCTACTTCCAAAATAAAGATCATTTACCATTTCTTGTCTACAGTCTGTAGTAATCCACAGGCGCCTCAAAGAGTTGTCGGCCCAATGTGGGAGACCAGTATTATCGTTATGGGTTTACTTCTGAAAGGGAAACCCGGGGTCCAAGAACGCAAATGAAAAAAGTTTTACACAGCCTCTCGCTCCGCCTTAGAATGGGAGAAGTCATTAAGTGATTTCACAACTTAAAAACTCTTAAAACAACGTATCCTATATTTTTATATCACAATCAGATAAGATCTTGCAAGAGCCAGATTTGTTCAATGGCATTTGTAACAAAACAAAAAATGTGGTCTCGTAAATCTTCATAACAGTCACACAATAAAGGCGTTATATGTAGATCAGATATTTCATCAGTGCGGATGGCAAAATGCGGTTGATTTATAGTTATTTGACTTTTGTTACCGTGTCCGGGTATAAAAACAACTGGTTGGCACATGTGACGATATTATTGGTTTAAAATGATGACATATTGATGAGCGGCAATCTTTGTCCATTATTGCAATATTGAAAATTTCTGGATTAAGAATCCATTGGCTACAAATTGTCGAGTACCTACCCCGTATAAATTAACAGAGATCTCTAATCACTTTTCAATAAACTACAGATTAAACATAATACCATTATTTAGGCCACCATTAGAAATATGTGGCTGCAAACCATCTGTACGCAGGCAAATCGAAGCGAATGATCAATCAAATAATTAAAATCAATGCAAAAAAAAAACAAGGTAAAATTTGACGTCTAATTTTAAATTGACAACAATTCTAAAGCATAATTATCTATTCTTTAATTTTCTAATCAACATGGGGGCCGTTATAACAATCATAATTAAGCTCAAATCAAGAGACAGGTGAATAGTCATTGATGATACGTAATTAAAGCTTAAATTTAGAAGAATTCCAATTATACCTATTATTAATTCAAGTCTTTGTAGACACACTGGAGATAATGTTGATCGTTCAATTACTATAACAAAGTATTTGCATAATACGAACGTGGAAACCCAAATAATAGCAGCAATTATTATTTAAAACAATGATAATGACACGAAGTTTGCTGTTAAAGCCGAATTGCCAAGCAAAAATAGATCCAATATGAATGAGGGTAAAGTTGATAAGTCTGGGGATAACTGAAGCAAAGTTGGTGTGGTTCGGTATGTAGATTGGTCGCAGATGAACAAACAAAAGATCTTGCACCAAAAGAGAGCCTTGAACTTCTCAACTTGAACAAGGGCATTTAATATTGACTATTATTTAGTTTTGAGGAGCTCTCAATTTAGTACTGAATGTAATAACTGCTTTATGAGTCATTCTTTTGAAATGGTATCGAATAAACTTAATTAGATAATAGCGCAAATGACAATGAAAAGGCAAACTGCCAATGTGAGGTCAGACGATAATAATATAAACTTTGAACCTCATGCTTAAATTCCTTAAATAGGACTTCCATTGGTGGATATAGTATGAACCTTAAATGAGGATGAACCTCACAGAGATAATAATAATAGTTTTATTTAAAAAGACAATTATATTGTCCACTTTCTTAGTTAGCTTAAAATAACTTAAAACTAGTGTTAGTAAGTACAGAAAGATAAATAAAAATATAAAAATATATGTCTGAAAACAATCAGAACTAGCAAAGTTAAGTATGTAGTGCCATTAATAGACGGTGATCTTAACTAACTAGCCGAATATTTATAAGTGTTTTAAGGACCGAATACAAAAGTTTAATATTTTTGCTATAACCGCAAAAGTTCTCTGCAATGGAACACACTTGAGCATGAAACGCAAATTCTTCAATACAATTTTCACGGGTAATACATTTCCAGTTTTCCACATCTGTAAGTCTAACATGTTTGTTAGACTTAGAGCCATGACTAACCTACAACAAATTCCATCGTGATCCTCTCAAACATTACAAAAGCAGAACAATAAAGCAAGCGACCCTGTCAGTCACATCTGACCTCGAATCGAGAGCACTGCACAAATATGTGCTGATCAGAAGCTGTCCATCAGAAGGTGTCATAGCCTGACCTTTAGGAGACCTTGTTCAGGATCAGAACAATCAGATCGAATATTGAAGAACGTGATGCAATGAGATTAGGAGATTATTGAAATGTAGTATTGATCCTTGATAAGATTGACAGATTCGAAGGCGTAGAACTGGGTGAAGTGGCGTAAGTTCTGAGGGTACTTGATTAGCTTTGGTTGAAAAAGTTTGTACGAAAATTGGTTGTGGCTGTGTGTGTGTTATTATTGTTATGTAATGAATAGCAGCGTAAGCAATTCGTTGAACATGCCAATAGTTAAATCTTATAAATAAGCACAGTCCTATGCAATAGCTAGATACAAAAGTACATTATGTTTTTAAAGTATACTCTTATGATTTCTAGACTTTCTGATAGAGATCTGGACGACTAGAAAAATTACGAGTACCGCAATTTTTTTACAAAGAATGCAAAATCGCATATTTAGGTTATTTTTTATTCTGAGCCTGTTGTGTCTTACTGCAGGGTAAAGGTCTCCCTTTCATTCTTCTATTCTTCGCTGTCCTTAGCTACTTTCTCGTTAAACCATTAGGTATGAGTCCAACCCATCATGCCATCCCCTCTGGGTACCGCGTTGTCGGCTCCTGCTGTTCGGAATACAGTCAGTGATACTTACATTTAATATTCATAAAATTAAGCAAAAGTTCCGTAATGTATCTAAATCTGCAGAAGAAATATATTTTAAAAAATTAACAGAAAAACAAAATAACTTAATCATATTTTCAACGCGATGTTTTGACCATTCTATAGTTTAACTTTGTATAGAGTGGCTACTTTTTTTGGCCGCAATGCATACAGGAATCTATACTTATAATAAATCTGTAGAGAAGTCAATTCTGTACATTAAATATATTTAAAAAATTACTAGCAAAGGGTGATAAGGGATCGTTAGTGATCCCAAAAATGCAATCAGTAAAATTTTTGTCTGTCTGTCCGTCTGTCTGTCTGTCTGTATGTTCAGGCATCACGTAAAAACTAACGGTTCGATTTCGATGAAACTTGGTATAATTATACCTTATTATCCTGGGCATAAAATAGGATACTTTTTATCCTGGAAAAATACGTAGAAAAAAAATAAATCTTAATTTTTCAGTTTTATCCATTGACGTTATTCTGTAGAACCGCGAACACACAGTGGATTCAGCGCCGTAACCTGTAGCGCCGAAAGTCGGATTTGGCTTGAACCGTTTGCGACACAAGCGGGCTGCACGACGTCACGCCTCCCCGACTCCTATATAAGGACGGCGTTCCGCGCCGCGCGATGCATATAAATTCTGAATTTTGATGCGTGCGGACGTGTTTAGTGTGGAATTAATATTGTACGCGTGTAATTCATCTGGGACGAGTGCACTATGGCTCACAAAAAAGCCATAGAGGCAGTGGACAGGACTCTGAGGGACATCAGGCACATAGACCAACCCATGGGTGGTATAACTGTTCTTTTTTGTGGCGACTTCAGACAAATTCTACCGGTGATACCACGAGGAACACGAGCTGATGAAGTCAGAGCTTGCCTTAAAAGGTCGAGTCTATGGCAACATATTATATCCATGCATTTAACAACAAATATGCGGGTGAGACTCGGAGATGACCCACATGCACAACAATTTTCAAATTTATTATTAAAAATAGGCGAGGGAAGTTATCCAAATGATGAAGGAAAAGTAGCTTTAAATGATGAGTTGTGTTGTACTGTTTCGTCCCTGCAAGAGCTAATATTTGCGGTTTACGGAGACTTAAGCAGCGTTACGCATCAGCACAATACTTGGTTATGCAAAAGGTCCATTCTTACTCCTTGGAATGACCAAGCATCTGTAATAAATAATGAAATATTGTCACATATTCAAGGAGAAAGTCGAGAGTATATCTCTATTAATAGAATGATGGATCAAGAAGAGTCCACTAATTACCCCATAGAATTTTTAAATTCGTTAAATGTTTCTGGACTTCCTTCACATATAATTAAGTTAAAAATCGGCGTTCCTATTATTCTTCTTCGTAATTTAAGTCCTCCGAAGCTTTGTAACGGCACTCGATTGAAGGTGGTTAATTTACAACCTAACGTAATTGAAGCTGAAATTTTAACCGGTTGTGCTGCCGGGGAAAGTGTTTTAATCCCTCGAATACCATTGATTCCCAACAATTTTCCATTTCAATTTAAGAGAATACAGTTTCCTGTAGCTTTGTGTTACGCCATGACAATAAATAAAGCTCAAGGTCAGACCCTAGGAGTTGCTGGCGTAGATCTTACCGCGAGTTGTTTTTCACACGGGCAACTTTACGTAGCTCTTTCCCGTGTGAGCAGTCCAAGAAATCTTCATGTTCATATTCCGGACGAGCTCACTAACAATGTTGTGTATGCTGAAGCTCTCAATTAACTTTCTGTCGCATTGTCACAATCACTTTTTAATTTTTGCAAACTTTTCGTCACTGTCAATAATTTACTGCTTCATGCTACTTATCAAGGTCGGAATTACTATGAAAAAAATACTTACTACAGAACGCAAGCTCAACAGCAGTAGCTCAATAGAGGGATCTCCTTAATTAAGTATTATAGGCCTAGCCGTATGTGGGTCCAATAGATATTTATTTGATGTCATTGTCAGAGTTACTCAAAATGGACAAATAAACCATCCACGCGAAGACCGACATCCGCGCGGACGGAGTCGCGGGCACAGCTAGTATCACATAAAATAATACGAAATACTTTGTGCTTGTTTTGGTATGCGTGCCTATTACCGGTATGCACAGCTTACACTATAAATTTGGTTGAAAAAATTAACACATAAAAGAGAAAAACACGCTCTCAAAAAGTATAAAATAAAAAGTAGACTGAAATTCTAAAATGGATTGTTAAAAAAGAGGATAAATAAATATCATACAGATGTTAACATTATAAAGAAAAGTTTGCATTAGCTCATACCTCCGAGACTGCTCTCCTAAACTTGTGAAATGAAACACCATGTAAATCTCTGTCTTTGCAAAAACTATTGTAAAATTTACATATTTGGAGCAGAGCATTTTTCGGAAAGAAATATGGTTTAACACTAGGGGTATTCTAATAAGTCAAACATGCTTTGAATAGGGCCAGCGTAATTAAATTTGATATCAGACTGATCTAGTAAACCCCTAATGATAAGAGAGCGGTCTATAATTGACGAGGGGTGCGGAATTGTTATTTACCCGGGAACACAAACGGAAACTGAAGGACCAATGTAGATTTTAGTCAGAAAAAGTCTACCTAGTAAACCTAGAGCGGTAAGAGTTGTTTAATTATTTTCCTACGTAAAAGAGAACGCGTGAAAAAAAAATGGATGGTCTTGAATGTCCTACACTACGTATTACACTTTAATGATACAAAAAAAAAATGACTATTGAAAGTCATTTATTATCTGTTCAATCGGTTTTTTCTCAACGTTATGCAATTTAAATTTATAAGTTCCTATTTGAAACTTGGCCTGAAGCTTATGAGCTGACGTAACATGATTAGAAGTAATGTTTATGGCGGTCAGAGGTTGTTCCGTACTCGTCACTTCACAAGTTATTATTACTGTATTTAAATCCGTTGCTTCATATAGCTTTGGGGAAGTGCCATCATCTTGATAGATTGCTTAACCGATGGAGAGTGATTGTAATGTGATCATATTCAGTAGGTACGTACAATATATTTGAGTGCCTAGAGCGAGTTTGTTTTAAGTTAACGCGAAAGATACGTTTCTATCGTCAGGACTGATTCAGTCTTGCCAAAGGGCACACAGGTGTGAGAAGAATATCTGGAACGACTTAGGGAGCCCTTTAACCAGCAGAGGCCAGTAATCATCATTATCATTTCAGGCGAATGACGTCCATTGTTAGACAAAGGCCGGAAGGCTGACAAAAGCTAGTATACTATAATATAATGCTTACTGGGAAGTAAGCATTATATAGTATACTAGCTTTTGTCAGCGGCTTCGCCCGCGTACATAAAATATAGCCTATGTCACTCAGGAGTAAAGCAGCTTTCTATTGTTGCTAATTTTTTTCCAATCGGACCAGTAGTTCCAGAGATTACCTCCTACAAACAAAAAACGAACTTTACCTCTTTATTATATTTGTGTAGATAAAACAAAGGTGCTTACCCCCTATGTATGCTTAGGTCTTTAAAAGTACGCAACGGATTTTGATGCGGTTTTTTTAATAGATAGAGCGATTGAAGAGGAAGGTTTATGTGCATAATACATGCATAATATATTCGATATCAGTACCCGTGCAAAGCTGGGGGGGGGGGTCGCTAGTATAGTATAAAACAAAGTTGTTTATAGCTGTCCTTATGCTTGGATCTTTAAAAGTTCGCAACAGATTTTGATGCGGTTTTTTTTTAAGATAGAGTGATTCAAGAGAAAGGTTTATGTGCATAATACATGCATAATATATTCAATGTCAGTACCCGTCAAAAGCTGGGGCGGGTCGCTTGTTATAGATAAACTAGCTGTGCCCGCGACTTCGTCCGCGTGGAATAGTTATTATGGGCATCATATTTATTTTTGCAAACAACCTAAGCTTTATAAATTATAGCTGTTACCCACGACTTTGCCCTTGTCAATTTCTGTTAATAATTTAGACAATTTAGTTTTTAAAAGAACATAATTATCTAAAAGTACTTCATAGAGCTACACCCTCCACTTGGGCACGCCATAATCTCGGCGGAAAGTGCCCTCTTTGAGGCGTGGTTGGATAGACATTACGCAGGACATGACGCAGGTTCTCACCGGACATGGGAAGTTCAGGAGATTCCTGTGCCGGATTCGTGCGGAAGAGACGCCCGGGTGTCGTCACTGTGTGGCCAGCACGGAGGACACGGTAGAGGTGTGCCCCGCTTGAGAAGAGAATCGCCGTGTCCTCGTGGGGGTGATCGGCGGTGGTGGCCTCTCGCGCCGGGCCTTGGTTCAGGCCATGGCCCGGAGTGAAGAAGAATGGCAAGCGGTCGCCTCCTTCTACGAAGCAGTAATGCTCGTAAAGGAGGAGGCCAACCGCATAAGGCAAGGGCAAAAGCGCACTCGCCGTAGCTGTCGCCGCCGCGATCCCGCCGGTATCCGGCCACAGTAGACGCTGGGGTTTATCTATCTGGCAGAAACTTGATAGTCCGAATTTTATTTGGCATAACACACTT
Organism: Mythimna loreyi; assembly: GCA_029852875.1. Classification (NCBI taxonomy): domain Eukaryota; kingdom Metazoa; phylum Arthropoda; class Insecta; order Lepidoptera; family Noctuidae; genus Mythimna; species Mythimna loreyi. The sequence goes on from CM056790.1 coordinate 1,124,029, forward strand.
GGCAGAATCTTCTATCATCGAATATTTTTAAGGCATAAAAAATATTTAGCATAACTATTGATTGGCAGAACGTTTACATGTCCGAATTTGCAACGGCATACTTTTAACATGGCAGAATTTTATTTGGCATAATTACGATTGTCATATTTAATATAGTTTCGTTAAGCATTATGTTTATTTAGACGGATGGTGATATTTGAGGAGCCGATATTTTTATGCTTAAATTTGATTTTACCGAGATCTCAACTTTACAAAATAGTATCATAAACTGTCAATATGTTATGTATATAAATTTATTGACAGAAACAAATCGCCGCAAAACCGACTTTCCGTAGTCTTGTCTGCCCTACCCCTAGAGTGTAATTTAAAATCGCGTAGGCGCGGAGGGGTAGGGCGGCCCGCGATCTGAGGAGCAGGTTGAAACCATCTGCGACGATAAGCTCGCGTGGGGCCGCCCAAACCTTGCAGCGCCGGAGCCGTGACAGAAACGATGCTTGCTGCATGCTATGCAGCATGCGCCTGCTTGCATGCTGCATGCCTGCTTGCATGCTGCATGCCTGCTTGCATGCTGCATGCTGCATGCCTGCTTGCCTGCTGCATGCCTGCTTGCATGCTTGCATGCTGCATGCCTGCTTGCCTGCTGCATGCCTGCTTGCATGCTGCATGCCTCCTTGCATGCTGCACGCCTGTTTGCATGTTTGCTGCATGCCTGCTAATAAAGAAATACATTATGCTATGCGTTGTTATGCAAAACAAAATTATGGCGAAAAAAGTTCTGCTTTAAAAGGTAGACCCTAGACGCTGGCTTGCGGACGGTGAGAAATGGGTAGCTCGCCGTCCGGTTGTCTGGTAACAGTCTAGACCGAGACCAAGTCGTCGACGGCCTGTACTGCTCCCGCGCGCCTCAAGGTGTTGTCAGCAAACTGTGGGGCTCTTCAGGGTCGAAGCCTCCTGCAGCCGAGGGTTGGTGCGAAAGCGTTATACCGGGGCTCTGGGAATAAGGCAAGGGAGGAACGGGGTAGGTAGTTTAGTCAGTAAGAGTCTGACATTGTTTCCCGCTCCGCCCAAGAGCGGGATTAGTCATTGGATGATTTTTACCTACCATAAAAAAACCCCTCCCCTCGCCCGCCGGCCAGGCACAGCGTCATATTTTGCACATCATGCGGCGCGTGTGAATTTTATATCGGAGTATTTTAAAATTGTAATATCTTCTAAGATGTTCATTGAAAATAAGTGATTACAAAGACAATTTTGTTCACAATTACATACTCTTAAACAACAACACATTTATTTGGATAAAGTTTAATATTACTATGTTGATACAACTGTAACAAATAATTGGTAATAATGCATTAATTTCGGCCAAATTTGATTTCCATAAAAACGGTTCTAGTGAGTTAATCTTAAAAGATAGACATATACTGTCGTGGACATTTTTTTAGATCATTTTAAGAGGAATAATTCTTTCGTAAATATTTTTTTGGTATCTTCTACCGTTTTCGCAGCGCACGCAACGGAAGCCCTCAAAGATGAATATTCTTCCCCGTTTTTTCTACATTTTCCATTGTTTCTTCGCTCTTATAAGTCACAGCGTGATGTTATATAGCCTAAAGCCTTCCTCGATAAATGGTCTATTCAACACAAAAAGAATTTTTCAATTCGAACCAGTAGTTCCTGAGATTAGCGCGTTCAAACAAACAAACAAACTCTTCTTCAGCTTTATAATATCAGTATAGATTACACCGAGACATAGAAAAAAAGATCATGCTCATCTCACAAACATTTGTGGGAATTCAACCCACGACTTTCGGAATAGCAGCTAGGACCACTTGATCAACAGGCCAGTCAAAAGTCAATTGTCGCCCTTGTGAAAATTCTATGGGTCTCGTATCCATCGGATTAACGCGACTCTCACCAAGACATTTTTGTGAGAGGACTTCCAACACTGCGTCTTTCAATGCGCGGTCACCACTTCAGAATATTTCAGCCCCATCGACCGTTTGCTCTGCAAGCGCCCTGCCCGCTATTACTTAAGTTTTGATAATCTGCGGGTTAAGTCGGCAATCTTGGTTCTCCTGCGGAGATCTTCATCAATTTCTATTGCCCTTTAGACGGATTTAAGCATTCTGATGTCACTGGTGACACTGATCATATACTTTCGTCTTGAGACACTGTGGTACATTGGACGACAAGATACCGCGCAACTTCCCACACCCTTAGAATCATAAATAAATATATTATTTTGGGCATTTCTTCATTGTCGTCCAATCCATCAGCAGTAAATATTTGAATTCCAAGCCTCTGACTAACGTGAGAACTGAGCACTTGAAAACAAAAGATCATCGAGCTGTCATCAAATATTGACTAATCGTTACTTCCATGTATGGTTATGTTAACATGACAAGTAACAAGGGTATTTTGTATTGAAGGTAGCCAATTATTAATGGAGCATTAGTGTGGGTGGAATATTTAATAGAAATATACCCTGGCTGCAAAAAAGTTGGGAATCCTCGCAAAGGTTAGACAATACTTCACGCCGGAACAGCTGCTTAAACTTTATCAGGCGCAAGTTCGATAGGTTATGGAGTACTGCTCTCATCTTTGGGACGGATCTGCCCGATACCAACTTGATGCGCTTGAGTCTATTGAGAGGCGAGCCAAGAGGATCATGATGCACTTGTCGAGCCGAGACTTCAAAGTCTTGAGCATCGACGCCGAGTTGCTAGACTGTCGGTTTTCTACCGGTTGCATTTCGGGGAGTGTGCGTCGGAATTACATAATTTAATTCCGCCTAGCCCGTTCCATCATCGGACCACCAGACGTACGGCATTGCGCCACCGGTACATGGTGGATATCCCACATATACGTACAAAACGTTTTGGGAACACATTCATTATGCGTACAGCCAAGGAGTGGAATTCCTTGCCGGAGTCGGTGTTTCCTGATAGCTACAATCCGGGTATCTTTAAGTCAATAGTGAATAGGTTACTTCTAGGTAAGCGCGCTCCATCGTCGACCGCATCGTCGCTTTCCATCAGGTGAGATAGCGGTCAAGCCCAAACCTATAACCAATAAAAAAAAAAAACCCTGCTGTAAAAAATAAATAGATGTAAAAAGGGACCCTATTACTAAGTTTGTTCGTCCCTTTATCTGTCACCAGGAAGCATCTCATGAACCATGCTAAGCAAGTTTCAATGATTTCTCCAAGAACCATCAATTTTCATGCACGCTATTGTATTTATATTCTGTTTAGTTGTATTTATATTCTGTTTAGAGCATTATTTTAGAGCAGTGATTCGTATTTTTTTTTTTCCTCAAAAAGAGATAAAATATACACAAACAACTATTTTTTAAGAACATCAATTTGATTGAGTTATATTATAAACCTAACAAACGTGTTCTAAGATGACCCATATTTGTAGTTACATATTTTATATGACATTCTTAGTGTCATAAGCGACCCACGCTTCTAAATAACAACAATCGATATACCAACTCAATTCTTGTCCAAATTTTTATGTAAATTTAGATAATAATTTTGTCATTGTCACGCTAAAGTAGTCTGGTTTTTTATTGTGATCTTTGTTGGAATCAGGTGAACGAATCGAAGCTTGAATTATGATTGTATCAATGTTATTTAGAAGCCCATTTATAATCAAAATCAAGCATTTTTCATCTCCGCCTCGAAAAGTTTAATTTAAGGATATTGATACGATGCTTACTAAGGCTTATGTGTTCTTATAGTTCCGGGATTATAGGTGTGATTTTAGTCGGTAAAATTCTGACATGCAGCTCCATCCTACAGAGAGATCAGTCATGATTTCCCACATCAAAAAAAAAACAATGTTACAATAAATTTTATCGACTTAGATTTGCAGAAAATCTTGAGAACCAAAGCAGTAGGAAGCAAGATCGAGCGAACCCTTAAAAAGCTCCTCGTCACGGTTGAAGCTTTTGAGAAATTTTAATGATAGCCATAGGGCGCAAGTCATATCCAAATCTAAATAGTTCTTAACTCTAGTTATCATAAAGGAATATAACATTTTTTTTTTATTTCTGTACGTGTAATTGTTATTGCAAATTATAAACCAAGGTCCATCCACTGCGTTTGTATGTTTACGATTAGCTAAAAAAACGGATTTCATATATCATTTTCATCATAAAGTAAGCAACCCGGTTATTTCTTTCATGGTTTTCACCAACATAAAGAACTGATCTAATGAGGAAGGTTTTAGTAACTATATATATTAAAAATGAAAATTTTTCAAAGAAAAGCTGAGAAATTAGAAAAAAATATAGAAAGAAAGTTTATTTGCGTCAAACATTGCGCTTACCATGAATAATAATAATAATAAGAACTCTATAAATATTAGGAAGACTAGTTTTTCGCCTACGTCATAAAAGCAAGCCTTGTGCAAAATTTTGCTCTCCCAGTCACAGTAGTTTCGGCTGCGCGTTGATATGTCAGTCAGTCAGTTTCTCCTTTTATAATATAGATATGCGCGCAGAATATATAGCGTGAAGCAAAATACTGGAGCTTGCGTATAAGACAGACGCACAGTGCTGATTTTCAGCACCAGCCAGAACCATTGTAGACAGTATACGGACGGTTTGTAATACCCGGCACCCGTGCAAATGTAGGACAGGCAAGAGTGAAATAATAAAGAGGAAACGTCCTCTTGTTATGACTTTGACTTTTAGTTCTATGATTATCTATTCTAATGATCATAAGCTGGCTTGTATGTCTACCCAGAGTTGCGAATTAGACCATTTTATCAGTTGACTTTTAAAGATCAGCCTTCGGCCAACTAAAGGCGTGTGCTCACGGTCTACTAATGTCATCTGTACCTTGCGGCCATCTGTCAAGATTATGAAGACTTTAATAATCGGTAATGATCGTCATTCGGAGATCGGCACACTGATATGACAGTATAGTGTGATAGGTGGCAAAACATCTCTTTGTCATTTTTTTTTTTAAACTGATATCTTTTTTAGGGTCCCGTAGTTAACAAGGAACCCTTATAGTTTCGCCAAGTTTGTCTGTCTGTCTGTCCGTGCGCGGATAATCTCATTTTCGATTTCTAATATCATTATTTAATTCTCAATTTGTGACGGACGGTATACTACGGCACCCTACACTGAGCGTCACCCGACACGGTCTTGATCGGTTTTTTATAGTTTGAGTTTGAAAGTTGGAAGGTAAGAGTAATATGCAATTGATTTTTTTATTTCAATTTTTCTAATTATTAGTTATTAATAAATAATTATATTTTAATTTACAAGAAAGAATGAATATTCGAGAGCAAATAGGTTGTTATTGCTCATTGCGGTCCTCAGACTCAGCGACGCACATCTTTAAAATGTTTATAGTTTCTTTTAATGAAGTTAAAAGGCTGAAAGAGTAATTTATGTTTGCTTTTTGTATCTTTTATTTTGCGTCAAAGGTTTTTTTTTAATTTTATTTTTATTAGTACGAAGCGGAAATCAGGAACGATTTCTTTTTCCCCCGAATAAATCATTGATGAAACAGCAAAGCAGGTATAATAATAAGAGATTACAACAGTAATCTCTTTCTAAAATCCGTTTGTAGTCCGTCCCATCATCGATTACTAGACATATCTATGCGTACGGCGATGTTCCACCGGTACATAGTAGACTGGTGGACACCCATACGTACAAAGAGTTTTGGAAACACATTTATTTAGCTCACAGCTAAGGAGTGGAATTCCGTGCCGACGTCTGTGTTTCCTGATAGCTACAACCTAGGGCTCTTTAAGTCAAGATTGAATAGGTTATTTCTAGGCAAGTGAGCTTCATTGTCATCATTGCTTACCATAAGGTGAAATAGTTGTCAAACTGTATAATAATAAAAAAATAGGTCCACAAAAATGAGTGACAATTATTGAAATGTTATCTATACTAATACTAGCTGAATGGGGTGGGCTACCCCTAACATTTAGGGGGATGAAAAATAGATGTTGGCCGATTCTCAGACCTACTCAATACGCTCACAAAATTTCATGAGAATCGGTCTAGCGGTTTCGGAGGAGTATGGGAACGAAAACTGTGACACGAAAATTTTATATATCTACACTATCTACATCTACACTAATATAATAAAGAGGTAAAGTTTGTTTTTTTGTTTGTAGGAGGTAATCTCTCGAACTACTGGTCCGATTGGGAACATTTTAGCAACAATAGAAAGCTGCTTTACTCCTGAGTGACATAGGCTATATTTTATGTACGCGGGCGAAGCCGCTGACAAAAGCTAGTGTATTATATAGCTAAACTGGCTGGCGCCTTGTAACGTAACTACGATCTAGACTGAAACCCTGACCGTACAACGCCATCTATCGAGCAAGAGGGAAGTAAATAGTGTTTAATTATTTTGAGACCCTTAAAATTTTTTTATTTTTTATTTTAGACACAGATTTGCGTTTGTTCTTTAAAATAAATAATAATTTATAATGACATTAAAGATTTTATGTGAAATAAATAGTATCTCTTGAAGATTACCAACTGAAAAATATTAAAAGAAAAATTGGGCTAAAATTGTAGTTTACCGACTAATATTGAAAACCTTAATTTGTTTGTTAGTTTTAATACTTCTTTACCTACTAATATTATAAACCTCCATTTATTTGTTACTTTTGATCTCATACTAGTACTTATTTACATTAACGAGGTTGGTGATTCGACTGAATTAAAAATAACTTACATTATACTTAGCATTACAATATTAACCCAAAAAGTTTGTACCTAAGTAACTTTAATACGAATATAATGATCTTCTTCAAGGAAAATAACATTTTTTGCGAAATAGTAGTGCTCATTATAAGCAAAATACTAAGAACACAAAACTGCTATTTCAGTAGCTAGTTGAATTGCAAAATAGGCGAACAAAAAGAGGAATTTTGGAGGCGCCGGGTATCGATCCCGGTACCTCTCGCATGCTAAGCGAGCGCTCTACCATTTGAGCTACGCCCCCAGTTATAGTCTAGGACGAAATAGTCCTTCAGTTACCAAAATCATGCGACAAAAATGTCGTTTATTATCGACATGTATGAACATATTGAGTCTTAAATACATAGATTGGATTTCCGTAGCGGTGATAGACATGACACCAGTCATGAAAATGAAGTTTTCACGGTAAAGCTTTCAAGCTTCAGTAATCACACTAAAATATAGGTGAAAGTATTTGAGTGAGTGTTTATTTCCTTGTAAATTCTTCACGATCAAAATGCTGGACGAATTTCAATAAAACTTAGTCGACAGGTAAACTATGTCCTAGAAATAGCTAATCGTCTTTTTATACCTCGGGTGTATGTTCCCTTGTTATAAATTTCTAATTTCAGGCAGGCGAAACCACTGGCAGAAGCTAGTTTTATAGCATTCAGCTTTTTCTAAGTCCGTTGTCTTTAATTATCTATTTCCTTAACTTAAGCCAAGACACACGAATTTTCATTACAATCCAGGAAGCCATAATAACATAATCAAAAGGTATGGAGCAATTATATTTACGTAAATACTTAATGTTCAAATGTGAAGAAGCAAAAAAATCTTTAGAATATTATTTATGTAAATATGTACGTTTAATTGAATGTCTACACGCATGCGCGTATATATATCCTCATAAGTTTAGTTCGGCACGCCGCCGCCACCGCCACCGTCGCCGCCCGCCGCCGCTACCGCGTCGTCGGTAAGGGTTAATTGCATTTGTTTTAATGTAAGGTTGTCACATTGAAAGAACTTTTGTTTTATCACCTTTTCTCAAAAAAAAAACGATTCCAATTTTTCATAGCGGCTTGGAATTTGCCATACCTACTTATTGGCATATTAATAAACTAGCCTACTACCAGCGGCTTTAACTGCGTGAAATTAAATTTAGACCCCAGTGGTTGATATGTCAGTCAGTCAGTTTCTCCTTTTTATATAGATAGAAGATAAGATTGAGCGATCTACTGCTACAGAAATCCGAATGACATTGGTGGTGCTTGATACACCAATATCACCATATTGGTGAAGATATTTATTTGTTTAGTCGTAAGAGAACCAACCGTTGTAAGAAAAAGATTACAATAGGCATTGAGCCAAAGAAGAAGTAGGAGAAGTTTAGAATCACTAAACTAAAAGATGATCAGACAACGACAATACTATCAATACTAAGTCTTCAATAGATAGATATAATTTGAACATTATTATACTCTCTTCGTGGGAAGGTAGATTATTGCGTGAACATTAAGATAGTAAAACTTGTATTTTGAAAAATCTTACCGTTTTGTGTGAAATATCTCTACCTAAGTTTTGCCTTGCATTTAAGACGTTTTACAATATTCGGAGAGTAGAGGCTCTGCCATCCCTATAACCCGGACACACAGTATCTATGTCACCTCTCATCACATAAACCGCACGTGGGAGTACACCAGCTCCATCGATTAGGGGCACGTCGCCAACCCTGCTAACCTGTGCCGCAATCCCACCAGATGGTAAGCAGTGATGCAATCATTGATGGTGACGCACTAGTTTATTAAGAGCATATTCACTCTAGCTTAGGAGATACCCAGAGAGTAGTATCAGCTATAACTAACTTTTTGCCATGATTTAAGACTGTTTTACGATATTTGGAAAGAGCTGTGATAGGAGTTTCCTTGCGTGATCGAATCGGAAATGAAGATATCCGCAAGAGAACCAAAGTTGATGACATAGCGAAAAGAATCGCCAAACTTAAGTGGCAATGGGCAGGGCACATCGCACGCAGATCAGATGGCCGCTGGGGCCGAAAGGTTCTGGAGTGGCGACCGCGTACCGGAAGACGTAACATTGGAAGGCCTCCCACAAGGTGGACCGATGACCTGGTCAGGGTTGCTGGAATTCGATGGATGCGAGAGAGACGCACGGGACCGGTCGTTGTGGCGATGTTTGGGGGAGGCCTATGTTCTGCAGTGGACGTCTTTCGGCTAAATTAATGACAATATTTGGAAAGTAGAGGCTCTGCCATCCCTATAACCAGGACACACAGTATCTATGTCACCTATCATCACACGAACCGCACGTGGGTGGATACCAGCTCCATCGATTAGGGGCACGTCGCCAACCCTGCTAACCTGTGCCGCAGCCGAGGCCAGGCATATCGTCGACACATTGTAATAACTACAACAACTGTAATTAGCGCCGTCATCGGGCGCAGGTTACGTGCCAATATTTGTAAAATTGATGACTGGAGTAACTTGTTAATGTGGGGACTGTGTAAATATAATTAATTTATTATTTTACGTATTTTTAAAGAAAGGTACGTACATTTACTAGACAAAATGTTCATGTTATGCGGACAAATCAAACAAACGAATGAATGAATATTTTTTTCATATACGTATTTGGATTGGGTGGATGATAGTACTTTATATTGTATTTTTATTTTATAAAAAGTAGCAATTTGCAATAAATGAGGTTCATAAAATTTTTTAGCCCAATGTCATATTTCGCCATGAGTTGGTATCTGAATCTTCCCGACTAAAATGCGCAAAAATATTATATAAACACAACATTTCAAAAAGCACAAAAAGTAGTTTAAAAAAAAATATTTCACGTCTTATTTCTGCACTATTGGATGAATACTCGTATTTTTCTTCATCATTATCATCATCATCAGTCTTTTTAATGTTCGGAACATTAAAAAGACTGCAGGGACACAGGCCTCCTAAGAGAGGGGGATGGTATTTATTTAACTAAAATAAAATAAAAACAATTACATTTTTAGTCAATTTTAATTTTTAATCCTAACTACAAAATTAATGAATTGGCTATAAAATACATGACACAAAATAAAAATTTGTTAGACCAACATTTTCTACAGCTACAATAACCTACCAAATAATTTTAGAACAGTACTTACAATAAATTAAAATAACTTAGATTCATCACCATCACTAATTCTGTTAAACGTGATTTATGATTCATTCAGTGTTCTGTACGTGTAAGTCATCAAATTCTTTAACACAACACAGAATAGCGCCAAGTTCAAAGTTGCCGTAGTTGCATTATCAACAAACAAAGCAATTTGATGAACTAACAAATTGATAGTACAATGTTGATAGATAACTTTAGCACCGTGATTATAATAAAAATTACACATGTAATATTTTTTAGCTCGTTCGTTTTTGAACAAAGTGATTGTTTTGACAACGTGCGTGACTTAAGGTTGATATCAACTGAGGTGTAACGTTGTCGTCCTGATTTCTTGTCATCATCATCATTTCAGCCGAAAGACGTCGCCGCCACAAAGACCGGTCTGACTTCTTATATGCTAGGCAAATTACTGAGACTTTGTAGCAAACCCTACTAGGACCTAGTTGGCCATAAACGTCACTGTACGTTAGTTTTGGTGGGTCTGGAATAGGAAAAAAATTACAAAGCATTTTGGGAACACATTCATTATACGTACAGTTAAGGAGTGGAATTCCCAGCCAGAGTCTGTGTTTCCTGATGGTTACAACCTAGGGGCCTTTAAGTCAAGAGTGAATAGGTTACTTCTAGGTAAGCGTGCTCCATTGTCGACCACATCATCGCTTACCATCAGGTGAGATTGTGGTCAAACGCGAGTCTATCTAGAATTAAAAAAAAAGAAAGAAAGAAAGAAGGGAAGAAAGAAAAAATGAAAAATGGAAATAAAGTAAACTTTTTACGCAAAATACGCGCTTTAGACGTGGAGTTGTGGATACCAGCCCGATATACTGTACTAAAGTAAACTTTATAGAAAAACGATTTTAACCTCTTAAATAATTATTAATTTTGGAAATATCTCTTTTTTATTTCAAGTTTTTATTTCGTTTCATCTGTCCCTATGTTTTTTTTTGATAACCCCATCGAGTTTAGGCTCATTTGATTCGTCTTGAAAAGTTTGAACAGAACTATGTATATAAAACTTATATGAAAAAAAAAATCTTCTTTGAAAACATATTTGCGACTTGTTAATCTACATCTACACTAATATAATAAAGAGGTAAAGTTTGTTTTTTTTTTTTTTTGTTTTTTTGTTTGTAGGGGGTAATCTCTGGAACTACTGGTCCGATTTGAAAAATTTAAGCAACAATAGAAAGCTGCTTTACTCCTGAGTGACATAGGCTATATTTTATGTACGCGGGCGAAGCTGTGGGCAAAAGCTAGTAGTTAATATATTTCGAACAAAAGCATACAAAATTAATGATACCAGTATAATGCACGACTGACCTCACTATACGCTCGGGCGTCCTTCCTACAAGAAGTTAATGAGTCCTCTTGAAGGCAGTAATTACACGTGAGTGACGCCGCGTTGATTGATGATTGTCAATACACGTCGCTAATTATTATTAGTAATTACTGTCTATCTATACTTCATAGGTGTCAGTTTAGCATTTGAAATTTGCAAGATATTGTATACTTAGCTTTTGTTTGGTAGAATTTGATTAATTTTAAACAAAATATACGTTTTTTACGACAGAAATGGCCGCATATTTTTTCATTTAACTTAGAAGATTGATTTTTGCACAGCTTCAATGGACTACAGATTTGAGTATCTATATGGTTTTAATTTCAATTCATTACCTTCGTGCTATCTTGAGGTAAAGGGCAACAGACAGACGGACAACCAAGTGATCCAATTTTTTTTTATAAGGTTTCCAATATTTCTTTTCGAGTTACAGAACCCTAAAAACTGGGCAAGTTAAAGTTAAACTCGCGCAGACAGATAGACGGACGACAAAGTGGTTTATAATGGTTCCGTTATAAACTGACCATAAAAATGTGTCCTTCTGTAGACATTTGTCTGGGGGGTTGGAGTTCATAAAATCAGGGTCGTGATAACTCTTTTGAACAATTTTGCAGCTCCTCACTAGCTCAGGATCTAAACTAAACGAAGTCTTAGGGCTGGCTATTGAGTCAAGTTCGCCCATACTTTGCCCAGTTTGTGGTACTTACTTTTTCATATAAGGAATTATACTGCATGCAGATGACGATTAGTGATCTTGAAGATTACATAAGGAGATACATGTCATCTAAAGTAATTCATCTTCACTGTTTTGCATACTGCAATACTGGCATGGAAATAAACTTTGTATTAGCATCTAACAAAAGTGAATAATATGTTTCATTAGTTCATATCTAATGATTCATGAATAAAGCCTTTCGCTGCTTGAAAATAAAGTTTAAATTGCTGTGGCAGCTTACTTTAAAGCATTTAAGCTTATGTATGACACTGAACATAATTTTAAATGGTGTTATAAATAATAAAGCGAACGATAATTTTCATGCAGCGAATTAATCCATTATTATATTTTCTATTGTTATGCAAAAATTATGCACAGAGCCATTAGTTTCTAGTTTGTAACGATTTCATTCAGAAATAAATCGGTATTTCAAAATGTTTCTAAATCGCTACTATCCAATGTCAAACGAAGATTTGTATTAGAGTATTTTGAGCGTAGAAGAGGTGTATACGTCTTCTACGCTATAGAATAGATACAAGTATTTGTATCTATTCTATATATAAAAATACCTAATCTAATAAAGCGTCAAAAAACTCTTCCGCATCGCTGTCGACCGGTAAAGTGCCCAAAAGGCTGGCCGCATCGCCACGCTGTATGGCAATGCTTATTCTTTGCCCTAGGTAAAAGCCAGCCCTTGGGTCACGCGAAGTGTCAACAAGTTTATTTTTAGTTAAGTTAATTAGGGTTATGTAGTTTTAAGGTTAGATATCTAATTATTTGTACAGTTTACTAAATAAATTTTTCAGTTTTTCTATATATATATATATATATACTATAGAATAGATACAAGTATTTGTATCTATTCTATTTGTATTGATCTTACTGATTAGGTCACTAATCTGATTTATTTTATACTTTCGATTGTAAAATAGTAGATAACAATACAATTTAGTCAAACCAAGCCAACCAAGGTTACTGGCATATCCTGAAGAATCATCGAACTTATGAGGTAGAGGCATGTGCATTACTCGTAGAACAGAAGGGTGGTGGTGGTGGAGTGGTGGCCACATACATGAAGATTCAGCGTGGGCCAATTACCTACTGAGACTCGCAGGATCGTTTTTTGTGCCGACACTTGATGGAGGTTTGTGTGTAGCAGTGGACGCCTTTCAACTGAAATGATGACCTAAAACGCCTATTATTAGCACACCTCATGTATGGTACAGATGCTGAAGATATATATTCTAGTTTCCTACAGCTGGGTCTTTGTCTCGGGTCACCTCAAACCAGCCCTTGCGGTAAGCGTCCAGGCCATCTCTCCACCTCTTCTCAGGTCGAACTCAACGGCGTTGACCATCTTCAGGTAGCCACTTGGCAGAGAATCTTGCCCAACGATCAGAGTGCGACTCATGTGATCACCCAATCCTATCAAGAAACATAAATAAACAGAAGTAACACATTTCACACAGTTAGCAATCAAAAAGTTCACTTGATCACCTCTTGCATTAACTCTTTACCTACGTGTTCTTAAGTGTTTTATTTATGTCTACCAAATAACATAGGTGCAGTTTACTGCTTTTAAATTCTAAATGAGTTAGCAATCACGCAAAAGTACTGACACATTGGTCAAGCTAAAGTTAACCGTATTTACTAGAACCTAAAGTTAATTTTGTATTGGCATTATTTTTTAATGGGTGACAATACAAGATTCCCGCACAAAATAATAGAGGTGCGTCTGCGTTTACAAAATGTTGCAAAGATTAAGTTAATAGAGAAGTGACATTCATCACCTGTCAGTTGACGCAGTGGTTGAGCAATTGGCTACTGAGCTCTGAGCTGTTGTGCATTCGGTTCCCGCACAGAACAATTATTTTTAAGGCTTACAGTTAGGTTTTTTAGGACTGGTAGAGTCTAGTAGGTCTACATAGATAGGGATTGTTATGGCAGATTGATTGATTTTTTTTTTAAACCACACTGTCCCACAGCTGAGCAAAAGCGTAGACCTTTGCCCACCTTTTTGTTCTCAATCTTTCTCCCGCACCACATCTCAAGCCACACCTAGTGGTACGCGTCCACAGATCATCGCGCCACCTCATTCTCCCTCATTCACCTAATGCTCTTTTCCTCAGCAGGAACCTACTGTGTGACAACGCTTGCCCAGCAGTGTCTGTCCATGCGGATGATGTAACGTACCTAGTGCCACTTGAGCCTAGCATTATTTTTGCCCACGTCTATTTAACTCGTTTTGGAACATGCTGTGTTATTCAGTATTCAGTCTAAGGTCTTATCGAAAAAAAGCACTGATCCGATCGTGTGTGTACTCCACCACACCACCACCACCATCATCACCACCATACCATGACGTGTTAAAATGTCAGCCGTACGAGCGACAAAGAGGGATTAAGTTGAACAATTCAGTTTAGGTTGCAAAAAGGAATGTTAAGAGCACGAGCTCTTAACGCTTTCCAAAAAAAAGAAGCCCTATCACAAATTAGAGCCTCTTTTTACACCCAGAATGTTGCACTCCATATGTCTCTGTCTGGTAAACTCCAAGGCGATTGATTGATAGCATTCATATATCATTTCCATGTCACACAATAAATAAAAGATTTAATAAAGTGTCAAAAAGTAATCAAATTAATACAATATTTCGAAAGTATAGCATCTAAAATTGGTTATAAGTTTCAACGGTCATAATTTGTTTATAAATTATAATATGTATTTCAAAATTATGGTCTAGATTTGGCTGGTTTTGCAACGAGTTGTTTCTGAAATCTTGTGATCTTTTAGTGCATATTTATCAATATCACTTCAGCCGAAGGACGTCCACTGTTGGACATAGACTGCTCCTAATTGTTGCCACAACGAACGGTCCTGTGCGTCTCACATTCACTGCATTCCTGCGACGATTACCAGGTCTTCGGTCTACCTTGTGGGAAGCCTTTAAATACTGCTTTTACCAGTGCGAGGTCACCACTAGAACCTTTCGGCCCATCGACCATATACGAGTGATGTGCCCTTTTTTTATGGTAGTTAAAAATCGGTGCCCACAGCGACTTGCTTTACTCATATATAGTGAGAATTATGTATAAGCGGTGATGGCCCAGTGGCAATATGGCCCCGACTTACAAGTTGTACTTCGCATGTTCAAACCTACGCAGGCGCTTTGCTTTGTGTAATTATTTCTTCAGTCTCTCAAAACGGTAATGGAAAACATCATGAGAAAATTGGTATATCCTAGAACCAAAACTTCAGAGACATGTGACAATATCCACCATCCCGCATTGGGCCGCGCTGTCATTTCCTCAATGCAACATTATGAAGTTGATTATCCTTAAAAGCATTTCAGGGTTTCGAACCTGACCATTACTCTGGTCATTTCGGCTGACCATTACTGACGAAGCCTCATTAATAAGCGTTAATTGTACGTCTGTCCGCCAGTCTAACTTTCTGTCCGTCTGTCAGAGGGCTGTATTTTATAAACTGTAAGAGGTGGAAAATTGGAATACCTGTTCACAAAATGCGTCTTTTTGCCATTACAAAAATAAAATAAAATGAGAGGTATATAAGAGATGCGTGTGTCCGAATCTAACTCTTTTTTTCAACAGATCCCTTCTATACCCAACGTACTCTTTGCCCACATACATGAGCTGCGTGTACGCACATCCACGACCACGATCGCATATCAGCGCAATGATTTATGACTACCTCAGTTTATCTCGAATTATTTAATGATCCCGCCATTATCCTCAAACTGATTGTTAGCTACGAATTATCAATTATATGGATTTTTAGAACAATTTGTTGTAATTTTGTACAAAGTATCTTAACTATAATTCAATTATTTGTAATGTTCAAATTGGTTTTGATGTAAGATTCGTAATGATCGGTGTTGACCTAGAAATTATAGGATTTGTTGAGTAATACATGTTATTTTGTGGTTCTTATTACCATTTTCAGGGATCAATTTACTTAATAAAATCAGTCTTTGGCTTGTTAGTGCAAGGAAATTGATCATTACCTGCGAACTCTTTCTGAATCTTGTGAATCAATCAATTTGTTTTTGCGACAGGTCTTTAGAAATTGAGGTGTGAAGGTTAGTAGGTATAATATCTGTGTTATTGTAAAATTTGATTAGCTTAAGCATCCTTACTCTCACCTGACGAATCTTATTTATTGTTCACGTTTTTAGCTTGCTTTCTGAGTAATTTAAGCCATGTTTTCGTATGAATAATTTCTTGTTAATTGCTTTAGCATGAATGAATGAATGTACACTTTCTAAATATATCATGGCAATATTTTTTGAATAAAAAATCTCAGCTTCATTCGCTGTTTCTATGATTCGCAGGCACTTGAGATACAAACTACTCCAATTTTACATCGCTTTATCTACTCACTCTAAGAAATATATCTTTCCACCACAGACTACAAATAACCCAATGGCATCTGTTGGTTTTGAGTAGCTCAAACCTTAGGTTTATACAATAATAGACAATAATATCTCTTTCATTAATTAGGTACAGTTGCACTAGATTAGAAGAGAAACCATCCCCAATAAAGATGGTTAAAAACGATGCATCATTATTTTTCTGCACTTGTTCCGTGTTACTTGTGGTCAGCGCAACATGTTTTTTTTCTTTTATTCTATTCTGTCACCTTTCGTCCTATCACTAACTCCTTTTTCTTTTATAATGGATTGTGTCCCTCCCCATCCATCCACATGTATACTCATAACTCTTTTAATAACGTGCATTTCTATCCTTGTCTTCACAAGACCACAATACCAAGAAATACGTTACTCCCTCAACTTTTCTGTGACTGATACCTTCAAACTTCCTCTCATCATCATCAACCTAGCGTAAGTCCCGGTTGCTACCTTGGCTTTCACCTCGGTGCCCGGGTCCGCTTTTCTGCCTTCAAACTTCCCCTAATATACTTAAATCTCACGTTATCTACTCTCGTCACACCACCAATCCCAACATTTTCTTTGGTTGCAATCTTTTTCATAGAGAGTGTCCATGGAGTTTCTTACACGTTCTTCTCCATAAGATCTACGCTATGGAACGTGCAATTAGCTTCAATTTCGACAGTTCAAAAGTACCTGTAATTTGAAATAAATTAGTTTGAGTTTGAGTTTTCATTGACCTATTTCATAGTCCAACATTCTGATCCTAACATATTTATAGATCTCGTAGATTTATTCCTTCAACTTTCATTCAATTGTTTTAAATATCATCGCCAATGATTCATAATCTATAATTATCTGAAACAAATACCATAAATCTATTCTCTCAAGTTCTTGAACCACATAGAGGAAGATAAGGATCTGATACACTTTCGCTGCATCCCATGGATACTTCCCATAGATGTGGTAAACTGTATTAAAACATTAATTACTAACATAAGTATCGTAACTAACGTGTCAGTTAGGAAACCCTATTGTTAGCGTGAGAAATGCGCTGTATGACTATGGAGTCAGTTTTAACATGACTGTCCGATATTTTTAGCATGGAATTAGTGGGCAAAATGGTTATTGTACAAAAATATAAGATGGTTACCAGGCTGTCATCTTTTTCTGCAAAATAGTGCCTAATGCGAGTTAAGGAGGCGAAGACCGTGAGGAAATGCTTAGCTTCTAAACATGGCCCTGAGATCACGTGACGATTTGGAAAACTACTTAAAGAATTGGCCAAAAATGGCTAAAAACAGAGAAGAGGAAACCTTGGCCCTGATGTTACGAGTAGATACAACTGGCTCATAACCAGTATATAGTACTAAAATTTCCGCTTTCTTTCCCTATGTATGCTTAGATCTATGCAACCGATTTTGATGCGGTATTTTTTAATAGATAGATTGATTCAAGAAGAAAGTTTGTGTGTATAATACATGAATGATATATTTAATATCAGCTTTTTACCCGTGTGAAGTTGGGGCGGGTCGCTAGTAATGAATTAAAAATTTAAAAACTACTAGACTGATTTTATAAGTTTTTACGCTAGCAGAATGCTACTTTATTACCGAGGAACATATAGGTTTTTTTTTTATTGCTATAAACTAATACTTGACTGCAATCCCACCTGATGGTAAGCAGTGATGCAATCGTTGACGGTAAGGCGCACTAGTTTATTAAGAGCCTATTCACTCTAGCCGTGAAGACACCTAATTATAATCGGGCGGAAAGACTGCGCCCGGCAAACTGTTCCAGTCCCTCGATATCTGCGGTATAAACGACGAGGCAAAATGCTTAGTTCGGACCGTAGATGTCTCAACAATGTAAAGGTGGATATTTGCCGGTTATATATTTTTCAGTATGCAGGCGTATCCGCAAGAAACTGGTGATTTCGATAATCTTCATTTACATAGCTATAACATTTATATCAATCATCATCATCAGCCTTTTTAATGTTCCCACTGCAGGGACACAGGCCTCCTCCCTAAGAGAGGGGAATGGGCCGTAATCCACCACGCGGGGCCAGTTCGTGTTGGTGGATGTCTCATGTCTTCGAATTTTTGGTTCTAGGACATGCCGGTTTCCTCACGATGTTTTCCTTCACCGTTTTGAGAGCAGTGGTGATGAAATAAATTACACAAAGTAATGTGCCTGGCTGGGTTTGAACCCGCGACCTACAACACGTAAATCAGGGCCGTTACCACTCGGCCACCACTGCTGTCATATTAAACTATATGTAATCTTAAATTATGACTGTCGCATATTAGAACCATAAATGGTGATGACGTCGTACAATCATGCTCAGCAAGCGTATTGAAATGCCAGCACACATGTATGGCAAGGCAATGTTGTGCTTGGTTCTACGTATATTTCATATTATATTTAGCAACTGAGCTTTGAGTTAGGTAGTAACAGGGTCTATTGTATTGTATACCGGGCTGGTATCCGCAACTCCACGTCTAAAGCGCGTATTTTGCGTACGGGTCTATTAGAAAATGGGTGACACTTATAACCCCACGTCACTTGGGCACGCCACAATTATGGCAGTAATTCTCCTCTTTGAGGCGTGGCTGGATAGATCTCACGGCGTTTTTACTTTCAGCATGGCGCAGTTCCTCACTGGACTTGGTAAGTTCGGGAGGTACCTGCATCGGATTCGTGCGGAAGAGTCGCCCGGGTGTCGCCACTGTGTGGACCGCCCGGAGGACACGGTGGAGCACATAGCACATTAGGTGTACACTTAAATAAAACATGATTTTTTATATCAATATGCTTTTGACACAATATGGTGCTGAGTATGGGCATTTTCTTTTCTGCCCTAATAGAGTGAAACTAGGAATAAAAGTTTGCTTAAAAATAAGTCACATTCACAATAGGTGATCATTATCGTTGCTCTGGAATGCTGACAGAGCAACAAAAGTTACAGGTAAGTTTTGGTCAGTAAAAGTTTGACACGACTTCTCGCTCCTAGAGCGGGACAAGCGAGTTAATGATTTTGCACCTCAAAATACTGCCCTATATATTCTGAGAATTTTGACTTATCTTTTGAATACTGTAATTAGTGACATAATACAAAGACAATAGGTCTGCGAACGCCGGTGTTCGGTTGGGGTTCAAGAGTCTACGCAAGTTGATGCTGCCAGCCTTTTGAGCACTTTACCAGTCGACAGCGATGTGAAAGAGTTATTCTTATTATACTTATTAGATTAGGTACTTTTAGTTAGTTCATAAGGGTTTAAGGTTACTTCATTGTATTTATTGCACACTAGCTTTTGTCAGCGGCTTCGCCCGCGTATATAAAATATAGCCTATGTCACTCAGGAGTAAAGCAGCTTTCTATTATCGCTAAAATTTCTCCAATCGGATCAGTAGTTCCAGAGATTACCTCCTACAAACGAAAAAATAAAAAACAAACTTTTAGTGTAGATAGATTGCTAATTGAATCAAAATAGACTATCTTTTTTGAGCAATATGTAAGTAAGTAGGTATGTAGCTAAGGTATACCCATGGTTTGACCATCAACAGCATACCATTGTCATGTTACTCAGGAGGGGTCTTGCTAAAGTATTCACGCTATTGCATCAATAAGGTAGGCAGAGTCCAAAACGGTTACACGATCAGCTAATCTAATGGCCAATCTGAAGGATGTTCCCATACCGTGTTGAAATGTAACAAAAAATGGCCGCGGTTGCATTTTCTACTTTAATTAGATTGAAGTTAAGTTGTTAAGTTAGCATTTACCTCTGAATTTGCTCAAATTGATCGTTCTTGTACTGAATCGTGGGGTAATGATGTGGTTAGTGGTTTAGCTGTGCTTCAAATTGTGTTAGATATTAGATTGATTAGTGTGTGATTAATATCATAGGTACGTTCATCATCATCATCATCAGCCTTTGTAATGTTCTCACTGCTGTCCAAGGGGATGGGGGATGTTGAGGAGTGTGGCGAGAGACTTGCAGAGAAGCTCAATCGGACTGTCAACGAGTTACTGGAGATTAATGCTCTCTATGGGAGCACATCTAACTGGCAGCCATCTTAGACCAGTATGGCGGGGACTGGCTTCCCTCGAGGACAACGGACCCCTTCGAGGACAACGGACCCCTTCGAGAACAACGGACCCCTTCGAGAAACAAACTATATCCATATTTCAAATCGGAATCATCCATTTTTCTCAGTGAGTGACGTTTTGCCTTGACCGGGAATCGAACTGCGTTATAGTGCCATTGTTTGCACAGGACGTGAGGTAGATTTATTTGTTTTGTATCCTGACAAGGTTTGTGAGTTACAAGGTGAGATTGGAGTGAGTAAGCAGCTTGAAGATGGTAAGTAAAGGGTCCCAATGTCATGTTTTCAATTTTGAAATTAGTCAATCATTGCTCAGATGTTTAAGAGCCAATAAAAACAATTGAAAAGGAATCTTTTGTTTTGGTACGGTTGCCGAAAGTGATTGTAGAATGGGCGGCCAATCGTAATATTTGCTGTCTTGGTGAACATTAAAGCATATACAACATATATTAAGGTTTTTTTATGGTGGGAAAAATCATCGAATGACGAATCTCACCCTTGGGCGGAGTAGGAGACAGTGTCAGACTTTTACTGACTAAACGACCCACCGTTCCTTCCTGCCTTAGTTCCCCGGGCCCCGGTTTCGCATCAACCCTTGGCCCCAGAAGGCTTCGACCCTGCTGAGCTCCTACACTGGCTGACAACTCCTTAAGGCGCGTGGGAACAGTGCGCGCCGTCGACGACTTTGGCTCGGTCCGGACTGTTACCAGATGATAAAGAAAAGTAAAAATATCGAATAGATAAAGGTAAATATTATGGTGATGGATTGTATAAGCTATGAGAAAATAGGGAGAGAAAAAAAATGTGTTGCTTAAACGCCAACAAACACAACTGAGATTTGTACAAGTAACATCACAAGGGCAGGAAGGTGACGATAGCTAATTTTATCTTTGAAGCCACATTAAAACAGAGTCAAAAAAACGATTAAGTTCTCGTGTGAAAAGATTCTGAGATATAAATCATTACGTAAAAAGAATCGCGCTCATACAATTTGTGATTAATTTTTGAGAACCAAAATGTTCATAAATGTCAAAATTATTCATTGTTGAGAATTCGCGAAATTCATACAAAAGCATTTATTGGGTAGATAATATGTATACGTCGGTATGTATAAGTCTCTCAAAGTGATAATGCGCATCTTCGTCACTGTTCGGCAACGGTCATATTCCCCGAGCGTCGGAAGACGATATGTATATAGAGTGGTTAAGTGCAATTTCTTCATGCATAATTTAGAATTATGAAAGAAAGAAAGAGAAAGAAAGAAATCATTTATTTGCATAAATAAGGTACAGAAAGTTGACATAAATAAATAAAATTGCTCTCTTATTCTGCCATTAATTTCGGCGTGCAAATATACAGTAGCTTCATGAATAATAATTAATAATATATTAAACATGCACTCGTTTATTACACAGATAATTATCTATAAATTGAAACTGTATTATTTATTGAAAAAAAAAAGTATAAAAATTGAAACAATAATCATAAATGTCAATAGTAATCTATGTCTAAAAAATGTGTTTTGTGTAACGAAATTAAATTTGATAATTCCTTGTAAGTAAGTAGTTGTGTGTAGGTGGGTAGCTACTGTAAATGTATTGTTTTTAGAGGACATTGGAATAGAAGGGGGGACAGAGGGAAGAGCAGTCCTGCACTTAATTGATTTTTGTGTGATCGTTTACCAATTTCCCGGAATGGGCGCTTGGCCACCGTCCGGAGCGAGACGAGTCGTCCACGGCGCGGAGCGTTCCACGCCCGACTCAAAGAGATGTCAGCAAAACTTTAGGGGCACAGCGGTGAAGCCTACGTGGGTCCGCTTTCGAAACGGGATCTCGAGGGTCCTACAATACAAGGTAAAGAAGGAACACAGGATTGGGTTTTGGCCAGTGAATTGTGACAAGCCTTTTCTCCACCCTAGAGCAGTTCACCCGCTCTAGGGTGGAGGGAAGAGGAGGAGGAGGTCATTGGATGATTTCATTAAAAAAAAAACACATAAATATAGATATCATTTTTTTATTTCATTATTGTTACTTACCAAGACAGTGTTAGTAGTTACCAAACGTCAGTTTAAAGTAGCAGTAGATCTAGTTAATGAATTCAGCTCTGGAACAAAAGTCGGATGCTTGGAACATCGCTTGTTAATCAGCTGCCAGTCAGGGTCAGCTGACGTGCCGATACTGTAGGGTGGCCATGACGTTATATACGGGTAAGAATTAATTATATCGGTAATATACGAGTTAGAATTAGATATAATTCTAACTCGTACCTATCGGTAATATAGGAGTAAGAATTAATTATATCAGTAACTAGCTTTTGCCCGCGGCTTCGCTCCCGGCAACAGTTTATTCTACTTTACTCCAGTCTACCCTACTCTACCCTGCTCAACCCTAGTCTACCCTTCTATACCCTATTTTTTTTTCATAAGAACCTTCTCCTGACAATAACAAACACAAGAAAAAAGAATTATCGAAATCGGTTAAGCCATTCTCGAGTTTTGCGCTTACCAACACATTTTGCGATTCATTTTTATATTATAGATATCATCATCATCATCATCCTACCCTTATCCCATATTACTTGGGGTCGACGCAACATGTTTTTTTCTTCCACTCTGTCCTGTCACCCGTCACACTATCACTAACTCCCTTTTCTTTCATATCACTTCTCACACAATCCATCCATCTCTTCTTCGGCCTCCCTCTTCCTCTCCATCCATATACGTGTAAATTCAAAACTCTTTTCGTAACATGCGTTTCATCTCTCCTCTTTACATGGCCATACCAAGATAAACGATTACCTTTCAACTTTTCAGTCACTGGCGCCACTTTCAGACTTCCTCTAATATACACATTTCTCACTTTATCCATTCTCGTCACACCACACATCCATCTCAACATTCTCATCTCCGCTACATGCAGTCTTTTTTCATCCATCTTCTTAACAGCCCAACATTCTGATCCATACAGAATGACAGGTCTTATCACGGACTTGTAAATTTTACCCTTCAACTTCAGGGGCATCCGTGGGTCACAAGTTGTTCCGTTTATTTTATATTATAGATACTTATACGAGTAAGAAATAATTATGTCGGTAATATGCGAGTAAGCCTGGTTAGGGTTGCTGGACCCCGGTGGATGTGAGACGTTTGTTGTGGCGAGCTTATGGGAAGGCCTATGTCAACAGTAGACGTCTTTCGGTTAAAATTATGATGCGAGTAAGTATTTACTAATTTGAACTAAGGGATTACTGCCCAGACAGAGTGACAGTTGCCCTGGAATATAATAGGCAACTGAAAGTAGCCGGTAGGTTTTAGTCTGTCAAAGTCTGACACTAAATATGCTTAAGTCAAAGTCAAAATATTTTATTTCACATATGCCAACATGGGCACTTATAAAACGATGTTAAGTTTGCTCTTAAAAATTGACCCAGAACCAAGTTATAATTACGTATACGTATTTAGGAAATGAAGGGTGCAGTTGACAGTTGTCGGGTTTTAACTACTTATGGCTATTGAACCGACTCAGCTGTTCTTTACTTAAAGATATGAACTTCGTATAAGCGTAAACTAATTTTAGTTTTAGAGAAAAAGTACTTAATTCTTTAACTATCTTTACAAATCGATAGTATTTTATGTACCGGATCGATCCTCCACGGTATTAAAACGACCAAAATTGAATGGTTTATAGAAGTATTCCTAGCTTGGCTGCGTTCTCAAACATGTAATTCCCACATACACATCATTCAGGCCTGGAACAAATTTATGTAGGCCATAAAATTCCTAATTGGCCCCAGCAACTTTATAATCCAGGACATTGTTATTAAAAAAAAAAGGTTAAAGCAGAGGCATTGAACTATTACTACTAAAGAGGTCACATGCCCTTGAATTATCAACAATTTGTTAATAAAAGCGTAAACACTACTCGGTGGAAATGATAACGATTATTGTGAGAATTTTATACCACACACAAGACACGAGAAGACATTAAAAATATTATTTTTTGTAATCACAATTTCGACCTCATTGCGGTAAGGTCGGAGTGTGAAAGACACCATTATTTATATCGTTTCACATTACATTGTTCACATTGTAGCTTAATATTTTGCTTAAGGAAAAAATAAAGCGTTTTTTTTTTAAGTTTTGAGGCTCTGTATTAAAAAATATCGCATTTTAACCGGCTGACCTTTTTAAGACGATCTTCCTGTATTCCATACCAGGCTATAATAATAATAAATACTTTATTGGCATAAATAATGATTTGACATAAATCTCTCTCCGACCCAGCCAAGAGCAGGGAGCCGTCATTAGATGACTTTTACCCACCTAAAAAAAAGCTGTACGCACAATAAATGTCCCCCAAAATGCTTAGTAAGTATGGTTTTTTGTTCTAGGTGGGAATGGGTAGTATTTTCTTAATTAGTTTTAATTATCTTGCAAGATTATTTATTTTTACATTGGCAAGGATAGCACCTGAGACAGCACATCATTTTCAGCTTACATAACACTTTATTTTTAAAGACGTGTTTGCAAAATAATTACAGTTGAATACTCTGGTACCATTAAGTTTTTTTCTTCCGCTTACTAACTGCAAAAATACTCATGAACTTTACTTTAAACTAGGTCGTACTTACTACACATAGTTCGCATTTTTTCCCGCAAAGGTCAAACGCGTGGAACGCCTAGCGTTGTAGCGTTATTGTCAATGACTTGCGCAAGAGTTTAATTGTTCCATTATTTCGGATTCGGGTGGCCTCAAATTCGGTGCGGATGTTAGGAAACGGCCCGTTTGTCTGTTTGTTTCTTGGGAGATCCGTCTCCTGATAGCTTGGACACCCTAGTTGCGACACCGCCCTTTGTTCGGCGAACGTGAAATTTGATTAGCGATGCGCGTTTTTGTATTATTTATTGATTTTCTTAGTGCAATATTTGTTGGGATAATTTAGTGTGATAGAGGCTAATCGAAGTGGAGGTCGATGGATGTTGTGAGGTTAATCTGATCTGCGGTCATTGAACTAATTGGATTAAAATAACGTTTAAGTTGAAGAAAATGAGGGCACAATGAATAAAATCTTATATCTATGTCATTGTCATCATTTCAGCCGAAAGAAGTACTCTACAGGCCATAGTCCGCCCCCAAGTGTCGGTACAGCGACTGATCCTGTGCATCTTGCATTCACACTCTCACCAAATTTATATCGGTCATCCTTGTGGGAGTCCTCCCAATACTATTGTGTCTTCCAGTACATGGTCGCTATCCATAAGCCTTAAAGTCCCATCGATCCCCTTTTTTTAAGCAATCTGCCCAGTCTGCTGCCGTATAAGTTTGGCAGATGTTTTTATCCCTAAACGAGGGTTTTGCACGGTTTACATTTGGACTAGTAGGTATTTGGGATGGGCAAAAACGCTGTTTGTAGTTACTGAATTCTAATTTTGTCCAAAGTGCGTCTTATTTTGTTAGGCATGTCTAAAATTAAAATGGTTGTATTTAAATACAATAAGGACGAGTTCCAAATTCTCACGCGAGCAAAAAAATAGAAAAACCCCATTTTAAACGAAAATGGATACAATTATTCACAGTGAATTAGACATATCCTGTTTGAAGCATTTTAATTTGCAATTGGTTACATATAAAATATTCTAGACATCTCTTCAAGATGGTTTTTAATTAAGTTGGTGTTTTAGTATATGACTAATAACGAAAACTGATTCATCATCATTATTACAGCCAAAAGACGTTCGCTGTTGGAGATGGGCCTCCCCCAGTGTCACCACAATGACTCGTCCTGTGCGTCTTGCATCTATTCCCATGACCCTCAAAGAATATTTAATTCATGACCCTCAAACATCATTTTAAAGAAATACTCGAAACTATTGGCAGATTTGTTTTGAATAGTAGCAGGAAATCTTTAAATAACTTCTCCTGTTATGGGTGGAGCCCTGGGTTTTATCAATTGCCGCGGTAACTCTTTCGATTTAAGTAATTCTTTTTTTTTTTATAAAGATCAGTGTTTTTTGAATTCTAAACGAACTTTCGCATTTCAAGCTTAGTCGTAATAATATATTTCAAAAATCTCAGAAATAATTTCTTTCGAGATCTTTATCTCTTCTTTCTGTTCGCTAAAACCTCTTAGTGAAAGGCTCTCTCTCAAAGTTTTTAGGTGAATAGTGAAGAGACTGCTTCTAGGCAAGCGTGCTACACAATATCGATTACTTTCTGTGAAGACATGAGTATTTGCTTCCTTTAATTCAGTTGCTCAACCCGGTCAATTTATTATCTACACCTTTAGGTATCTAAATAAGGAGCAGCAAATAACTAAAATCATTGGTCTAAATTTCTATACAACCTACATTTCTTAATCATCCCATCTCGCACCCCGAGGCACCATAGACACTGATCGATCGTTGATAAGCTCTGTCAATTGTGTACATGTCAAATTGATTTCTCGGAGCTATCGAGATGGCCCACTGAGTTTCATGTTAGTACTCTATGGTATGATCATGCAGTGTAGGTTTAATAATAATAAATCTTTTATTTCAGACTGAAATCCATATGACTGTTAGTTACATTGTTCTCTTAAAACTATGTTAGTAGGTACATAATACTATAGTAAACATACGTAATTTCATCTTTACACCCTGCCCGTTATTGACTGGCCTTTTGGTCTAGTGGTTAGTGGCCCTGACTGCTATGCTGGAGATCGTGGGTTCGATTCCCACCCAGGGCAAATGTTTGTGTGATGAGCTCAATCATTTGTTCTGTGTCTGGATGTAATTTATCTATAATATGTATGTATTTAGAAATATATAAGCATGTTTATTTATTTATTTATTGTCAGGCAACTAAGGCCCATAGATAAAATACATGACATACAAAATACTTAATAAACTAATACATATTACAAATAACACAAAAAAAAACCATTATAATTATACACGTAACATCGACGTCGTGTTCCTCTGTGTGGTGTCGCGTAACCGTCCCCGGAAACGTCGATACAGCACACCTTTCGGCCAAAAGTCTTCTTTCAAAAAGGTCTGCAGTTGGTGGGTTGGAACTCGTATCACGAACGACTTGAAATTGACGTCGTGGCGGGAATCCAGCCTTTCGACCCTCAGAGTCCAGTTGGTCTTCACTCTCATATACTCCACGACTTCTTCAACCTTTTATCAGTCGTCTGCCCCATAACACAAGCTCTGCTTAGCTTGGGATTAGACGCCGTTGTGTGACCGTTGTGGTTATATACAAGGTGTCATTGACATGTTAACGCAACCGAATACCATGGATCCAGTACATGATTCTGGACCCCCCAGTGGTGGAATTTTTCGTCGGTTTTATTTCAAATTTTTGAAAAAAAAGTTTTGTTTTTTTATTTTTAACCTGTATAAAATCGTTATTCTGACTAATCCCAATGATATTTTTAGAAAAAAAAAGAAAAAATATATTTTTTTACAAAAAAAAATTTAATAAAAAAATAATCGAGGCAAATAAAGTCGTTATTCTAATCAAACCCGATGACATTTTTAATTTGGAATGTAATGCACTCATTTTTTTCGCAAAAAATGTAAATTGACGTTTTTATACGGTTTAATTAATAAAACGTAAAAAATTCATTAAAAAAAAAAGAAAAAACCGACAAAAAATTCCACTTTCTTGCGCATTATAGCATGAAAGCCGTCAACGCGTGCATTTGCAAACATTTGTGACGCATTACAATGGCGCGGCAATCCCAACAGTATTCTGAAGACATTGTTTCAACTGATATGGTAGGTTTTGTGACACAAGATAATTAAGCATATTATTTTAGTGTTATTGTATGTACAGAATTATTTACTTGCTACAGAGAAACACGGGTATGCTATATATTAGAATTGCACATTGGATACTTTAGTCCCTGTAGTATATTTTCTTGGGTCAATTAGGGTTCTTTACGCAAAGGGTAAAACGGGACCCTGTTACTCCGCTGGCCGTCTGGCTGTATCTTTTGAACCATGATAGTTAGATAGTTGAAAATTTCACACATGATGAATTTCTATTGCCGCTAGAGGTAACAACAAATACTTATAAAATAAATATTTAGGGGAGCTTTTCTATTGACTGGCCTGTCAGCATAGTAGTTAGTGACCCTGACTGCTATGCGGGAGGTCGTGGGTTCGATTCCCACCCAGGACAAATGTTTGTGTGATTAGCACGATCATTTGTTCTGAGTTTGGGTGTAATTTATCTATAATATGTATGTATTTAGAAATATATTAGTATGTTTATCAGTTGTATAGTACCCATAACACAAGCTCTGCTTAGCTTGGGACTAGATGGCGTTGTGTGATAGTTGTGGACATATATATTATATTATATTATTGTGGGAAAAATCATCTAATGACGAAACAGTGTCAGACTCTTTCTGACTAAAGGACCTACCCCATTCCTTCTTAGCACACAGAGGTCGAACCTTTCTTTCAGAAACCGGACTGGGGCCCCAGATATTTAAGGGGGCTCTGATACGATAGGCATGATTTTTTTTACCACCGTGCATGTGTTCGACCCGCTTTGAGCAGGTTTTCTCCACTTTCAAGCCCGCGAATTTGCTAGCTGAAGTTTAGTACTATTACTTACTCTCTAACTAAAGCTAGATAAGTATAAATCTCAGAAATTCCCCGTTTATTCTTGCATTAATTTAACAAACAAAACTTCTATGTTTATTAATTAAAAAACAAATGAGATGCAACGATGCATACTAAGATATTTGAACAAAGAATAAACAAACTAAAACTAAAGAAATGGATTTAATAAACAAACAGTTTTGTGAGTGATTGTACAACTCCAGTATTTGATCAAGCTCTTGATAGGTTTGCTTAGATTTGGCCTATTTTCGCAATCGTGTATTGAAAGTCGTCGATCTATTGTGTTTTGATGATGTTTTTGATGCAGTTTCGTGCGTACGCGCAATTCATTACGCACGAGTGCAGAATGCAAGGTCTAAAGCTTATTGGTATTACAGTTGTTTCTGTAAGTTCTCGTTTGTTCCGCTGAAGTTATTGTGATTGAATCACTTTTGAGAAGAGCTGTAACAATAAATTGAAGGATTGGGTCATTGCCTTGATCGTATGATGAAACTTATGGATTTGATTATGACTGATTGTTTATTTATCAACTTTATAACGTGTTTGTTTAAGTAAATGAATCAGTTTGAGTTATGTACGATGCTCGTGTAAAATGATATTGGTTACAATATCATTGCTTGTGTACGATATTTCTTTTGTTTTGATACTTTGAATTGCTGATAAATATTTAAGTGTTGTGAGAGCAACATGATGTGGTGGCCGAGTGGTAAAGGCCCCTTTCGAGTTGTAGGTCGTGGGTTCAAACTCAGCCTGATTTCTGGGCCTGGTATAAAGGCAACGTAGGAAAGGGGTGGGTGGTTTAGTCAGTTATAGTTTGACACTGTTTCGCGCTCCGTTGAAGGACGGGATTGGTCGTTGGGTGATTTTTACCCATCATAAAACGGTGATGGAAAACATAGTGAGAACACCTGCATATGTCCTAGAACCAAACATTCGAAGACATGTCATCACTTACATCACACCGCACTGGGCCTGCGTAGCGGATTTACGGCCCATTCTCTCTTCTAGAGATGAGGCCTGAGTCTCAGCAGTGAGAACATTATGAGGCTGATGCTATTCTATTCTATTCTATGCTAATTAACCTTTTGAATACCGTAATTAGAGACAAAATAGAAAGACAATAGGTATGTGAATGCCTAACTAACCTAAAACTTATTGTTATCTACTTTCACGTGGGCAAAGCTTGGTAGAAGCTAGTTAATAATTAAATACATATATAGTTTTGTTTAAATTTCTCTTACTTTTTGGTGTACAATAAAGTTTAATCTATTCGATTTGTCAGTTACCTGCCCAAATTGTTTTTACATATGCCATCTATTTATTTTTAAACATTCATACATTCCTTATATTACCATTTTATAGATCTTACTGAGAGTTGTGATTATTTTTCTTACCTTTATATAGCCTCTTTCAATAATGTGAATGTGAGAATATTGTACACGCAAATCTTAGATTACTTCCTACCAATTTTACGCGCGTTCAATATTGACTGATCTGCACTGTCCTTACATAATTTATGAGTTAATACTGACATATTGTAAAAAAACTATTTTTTAAAAAGAGTTACCATGGAGTTTCTTGCCGGTTCTTCTCCATAGGAAACGACCAATTTGGGAACGTGCACTAGCTTCTGACGTTTTACAAGTGCTCATGTAAGCCCATGTGAAATAAATAGATTTTGACTTTGACTTATCTAAATACTTAAATACCTACATGGAAATCAAGCCAAGTATTGTTTGATTACAAAAGCATTACTCACTAAAGATCATCAAGCTTGCCCTTTGTGCTGTCGAAATATAATTGACAAGTACACAGTCGTCGATACGCTGGCCAACGTGCCGTCACTACTATTGGTAATATAATCAACTGGTGGTGACCGGTCGAAAGTCGTCATACGATTTCGAGCCGAAACCATATGCGAATCTTCGGCTCATTTGTGTAGGTTCGGCCGAAACCGCAATCGTGAATGAACGATATTTTGAATAGGTTTTTTTTATTATTCAGAGTGTCACGTTTGACCACTCTCTCATCTGATTATAAGTGAAGTTCTGGCCGATGATGGAGCGCGCTTGCCTAGAAGTAACCTATTCATTCATTCTTGACTTAAAGATCTTTAGGTTGTCAGACTCCGGCAGGATATTCCACTACTTTACTGTACGAATAATGAATATGTGTAGAAAAAAAACTAGAATGAAGTGGATCTAATGAATCAGCATTCAGCACTATGACTTGCATATTATAAAAGAGTCTCCTACTGCGTCTGTCTATCTGTATGAACGCTATTCAGTTTTCACTAATATATAGTGTGATTTATGAGGAAGTTTTTGAATAATATAGTAGAGGAAAACTGTGAATTTTAAACCATTTCTAACACCCATGCAAAATGGGCTGGGTGACTATTATTTCATAAATCACTTCATATTTTTACTAATAACTACAGCAGTCAGTTGAAGAGTACAAAAAAGAGAGCACAAAGTTAGAGAGTACAAATTTTAATCGAATATTCGGCCTTCTTTTGAACGAAACCGAAATGAAACTTTGGTCGTACACTACTACTAACTTAGGACTTGATCATCATGGACGGACCATATAGGGAGATGCGACATACCACTGCACTGATACCACAAGTTTCTGAGTTAAATAAAGGTGAAGAGTTTAAAAGTGTATGTTAAATAAATGGATGTATTTCAGTATTTGGTTTATTATATTTATATGTTTATTTATTGATTGAGGATCTCTAATAACGTAAGTACCTACTCAAATATTACAAGGTAATTTTTAATCTGTATAATTATTGAATTAGTACTCAAAATCTTCTTGTGATTTAAAGAAATAAGTTAAAATTAAAGTAAGAATTGTACTGACTAAAAAGTTTATTACTAATTAGAAAAAGAAATAAAGTACTCGACCTAGTGCGGAGTTCAAAAGTAATTTTTTGTTTCCTTTGTGTACTTTCTTTAATGTATACATTTGTAATCCTAGTATTAAGTACTATGTAAAGGAAATATAATGTACGTGTTTATTTTTCTGGGAATAAATCTTATTATTATTATTTTATTTGCAATTACACATATTCTATACATTTTTAAATATTTTCTTAAAATAAAAAAAAATAAAATAAAAAAAACATTTAAAAATATAAAAAATAGTAGCCCACCGGCATCGGGAACAGGGTCCAAGCTACCGGTGGTCAGGGCTCCTGAGAGAGGAACCTCCGGACAATACGCGCCGTGTCCAGGAGTACTGCCTTCTGAATCAGGCCCTTGATCCAGCTGCCTAACGAGAGCCTCCTCAGATGTTGGTCGAGGCTCTTGGCTATTAAGCCATTGGCCGTCACAACTATCGGCACAATGACTGCTGTGTCCACTTCCCACATGTCAACAACCTCGCGAGCCAAGTCAAGATATTTAGTTTGTTTATCTTTCTCAGCCTTCACGAGGTTCTCGTCATGAGGGACCGCTATATCAACAATCATTGTGCGACGCTCCAGACGATCTATCACCACTATGTCAGGCTTATTGGCAACAATAGTCCTGTCAGTGATGATAGATCGGTCCCAATACAATGTGATATTGCCATTGTCGAGAACTGGGTCGGGCACATACCTATAGTACGGTACTTCTGATTCCACAAGGTTGTATTTAAGAGCAAGTTGCTGGTGGATGATCCTGGCTACAAGGTTGTGTCTATGCAAATAATCTCCGTTAGCCAGATGAGAACATCCAGAAATAATATGTCGGATTGATTCCCCGGGCCGGTGGCATGCCCGACAGATGTCAACCGTACCGTCCTTCACAATGTATTTCCGGTAGTTGTTCGTCATCATAACTTCGTCCATTATCGCAAAGACAAAACCTTCGGTTTCCCCGAAAAGGTCACCAAAACGCAGCCAGGATACGGACGCTA
This sequence comes from Mythimna loreyi, assembly GCA_029852875.1. Taxonomy (NCBI): domain Eukaryota; kingdom Metazoa; phylum Arthropoda; class Insecta; order Lepidoptera; family Noctuidae; genus Mythimna; species Mythimna loreyi. The sequence goes on from CM056790.1 coordinate 1,157,027, forward strand.
AAAAGTCTACATCGGGCCCATGTAAGGCCCGGTAAAAACGTCCGTGAAGCTCCTTGCTCTGCCATACTTCCCTACGGTCATTAGTATCTAGTACCACAGGTTTGCGCCAGTTCTCGTTAGCCAAGGAGAGCGGAGTGAGGCCCTTGTCCACCGCTACCACATCACGATGCATACCCACGTCGGTTTCTAGGAAATATTCCCTGAGACTGCATACCTCGCGGTTGTGCAGGGTCTTAGCATTTAAGAAGCCACGACCCCCACACTTCCGCGGGATATACAGTCTCATCACCGATGATCGTGGGTGATGCATCCGATTTGCGGTAAGCAGCGTGCGGACCCTCCTATCCAAGGCGTCAAGTTCTGTCTGAGTCCATTTGAGTATGCCGAAAGAGTACATCAACACCGGCATGACCCAGCCGTTGAAAGCGCGCACCTTGTTCCCGCCTGATAAAAGACTGTTGAGTACTTTGTTCAGGCGGCCGAAGAAACGTTCCCTCAACGACTGTTTCACGTCATCAGCATTGATGCCTAACGCTTCCGACATACCCAAATACTTATAGGTTTCGGTTGGAGAAAGGGATCTTAGGTTTATGGAATCCGTGAGTTGCGTACCCACGGATTCCACAACCTCCCCTCGCTTTACATGCATGACTGCACATTTGTCCACACCAAACTCCATCCTGATGGCACTACTGAAGGTTTCAGTGACTTTCAGTAGCTCCATCAGCTGCAGATTGTTGGGGGCAAATAGCTTCAAGTCATCCATGTAAAGGAGGTGAGATATAACCTGACCACCTCTCTTCAACCTGTAGCCTAGACCTGAATTCTCCAGCAGTGTGCTTAGAGGATTCAGGGCTAGACAAAACCACAGTGGACTCAGACTGTCGCCTTGGAATATGCCACGCTCAATCCTTATTGGTTCGCTGTTCTCCAAAATCTGTCGACATCCTGGATAGTGAAGGACTGTCCTCCATTGCCTCATACATGACATCAAGAAGGTGCGCAGAGTTGCATCAATTTTATACAGCTCTAGCACCCTCATGAGCCACGTATGAGGAACAGAGTCATAGGCCTTCTTATAATCTATCCAACATGCCGACAGACTTTTTCGAGAACGTCGAACCTGTTGGCTAATGGCCATATCGATGAGGAGCAGCTCCTTAGTACCGCGGGACCCGTTCCTACATCCATTCTGAGAGGCAGACATGATAGAATTTGTTTCAATATGACTATTGATTTTAGCTCTCAGAATAGATGTAAGAACTTTATAGACCGTCGGTAAACAAGTGATCGGTCTATAATTTTTAGGTTCCGCAGTACCTCCGGATTTGTGGAGCAGGTGGGTTATTCCTGTCGTTAGGAACTGGGGTAGCGACCCTGACTCTAAGGCAGACTGGAACTGAGATGCCAAGCGAGCATGCGACCCTTTGAACCATTTTACCCAGAAATTGTGCAGCCCGTCCGGCCCTGGAGATTTCCAATTAGGCAACGGACGGACTGCACGGGCAACATCTTGGGGGCTGATGGTAATTGCCCCCATTTCTGGTAAACGATCGCATGCACACTCAACCTCTCGAATCCAGTCACCCTCGATGTGACTGACAGGCGCCGACCAGATGCTGCGCCAAAATGAACTCATGGCGTCATCATCCGGCAGGCGAGTATCAGTCTCATCTTGGTCGGGTCGCTCCCAAGTCCTATAGACCCACCTTTCGTTGCTTCGGAATGAGCGATTCTGAGAATACCGCTCCACACGCCGCTTGTACCGGCGTATACGGTTTGCCCATGCGCAGATCCTCTGCTTCAGGAAGTCGATACGCTCTGTGACGCGGGGCAGATAATCTCGAGGATTAATATCAATCCCCGTGAACGCCCGCCTCACAAAGCGCATCACCCTAGGGCGAGTGTTGCCCTCCCTGAAGCAGATAAGCTTGCCGATGAGTACTCTAGCCTCTCCAATCCGACGCTCTATCCTGCACTGCCAAGCTGGCACAGCTGGTCGTGTAGCCCTATCACAATTTGGAAATTTAACGTGAGCTACACGACATGCCGCTACAGCCGCACAGTACAAGATAGAGTGGGTATCAGTGAGGTCATCGGTGCTATCAAAAAAATTTGATAGCTGCGAATCTAGAGCACACACCAGCGCCCTATTTCTCTTGTGCATGGGCAAACGAGGTAAACGAGGTCTAAGCTCCGGCGGCGTGGAGCGGTACTCCCGAAATGCTTCCTCCAAAGCACTCCTCAATCGTTCATTGCATTGGGTACTCACAGATATAGCTGCGTCATCATCAGCATCACCAACGTGATCGGGTCGCGGTGAAACACTTGGTTGAAGTTGCACCGCGGCCGGTGGTGTAGCGGGTGAGACACGGCTACTCTGTGATTCCATGCGCAATCTATCAAGCACGGCGTCGTCCAACATATGATTACGCTGGATGACCCGCACCTGATCCGACAGTCGTTGGGCTGAAACGTTGACAGCTGGCTCAAGCACCTGAAACAGAGAGAGCATCCGACCACGGTACGCAGTCAGGTTAATTCCCCCCTCTGTAGCCCCAAAGTATGAGCGCATGACATTTTCATTGATGGATGGTGTCCATCGCATGCGCTGCACACTTCCACCGGCAGCGGGGACCCTATCAGAGGCCGGCGGGCCTCGAGGTCCCAAACTGGTCGGAGGTCGGCCTCTTCCCCGTCGACGCGCAGGTGGTGGTGTCGTCGGCGGAGAGAAGTATTCGTCGCTCGAGCTCGACACAACTGCAGCTGCCAGACTCGCTGGACTCACGGTTGGCGCTGGTCCCGGCGGCTGCGAGGCGGAGCTGAGCGACGAACCCGAAGATGTTGGTTGTGCGGTCTGGAGTTTCGCCCGGCTTCTCGTCAGCATTTCATAAAATTTATCGCCTAGTCATTTTTTATTTTGTCAGGATATCACTTACTTCTGTTACTTGGTGCTTTTTATTTTTTACGAGTTGTTTTTCTATGTTTTGGCATTGTATTTGTTGGTTTATTCGATAAAATTATGTAAAAAATTCGGCGAGGAAAAAATTATGTGTCAGTTACTTTGACAGCCGGGCCACAGATTATTATTATTATTATTAAATAAAGTACAGGGGAAAAGAAGGTGAAAGGAGCAAATTGTCTAAAGGAAAAAAGTCGGAGTGTTAAACATGCTTAGACTTGTTATTCGTTTAACAAAAATGTTCCCTTTTTATTTTTATAGTTGAGCTACTATAGTGAAAGTACATCGCAGCTATCGTAAACCTAACGCTTAATTGGCCATTCAGTTAACAGAAAATCGGTATTATTATCAAACACGCTAATGATACAATCAAAATTTACAAGAATTTATCTAAAAAGAGGTTTTCTTTATCTTTTTTTGTTTTTGAGGCAAAACCTTAGAGGTAGAAATCGGTTCAAAGATTTTGGCCGATTTTGGATGACCACAAAAATTTCTAGGTTTTTTTTTTGGTGAAAAAAATCATCGAATGATGAAATCCGCCCTTGGGCGAAGCGGCAGACAGTGTCAGACTTCTACTGACTAAACAACCCACCGTGCCTTCCTGCCTTAGTTCCAGGGCCCCGGGATTCCGCTTTCGCATCTACCCTTGGCCCCAAAAAAATTCTAGGTGTGTGTTTATTATTAGGTTATCCATATGTTGAATGGAAATACCGAAGACGTGCCATATAGATTTTTTCATTAACCAATCAAAACACCAGAAAATGGTGCTTATGAGAAATGAGAAATATTACTTTCTTTATTTATTACGAGCATTAACCACAGCACGGCATTTCAAACGAACTCGTAAGTCCTCTATCTCGGTAAATTAATAAATCGGTTTATTTCCTTCAAGTCAATCTGCCTTGCGCAAGTCTACTTGACTGAGTCTCGGGAATTCCCCATACCTATTTTCTCTACATATGTGTCATTTTTTGTAGTTTTTTGACCGTGGTCAAATGGAGAAGCACAAAGCACATGCACCTATTATTCGATGTACAAACAGGGTAACATTAATTAAACCCTAATTGATTTAGTTTAACCACTTTAGAGCTCTTAAGATAAGGATCGCATGGAGGCTGCTTGATTGGCAATGTGTATGTATTATGTGATGGTAGACACCTCATCCATACGTACGATGGTACAAAAAATATGGAAATATTAACTCATAGCTAGAACGTGCTCTACCATCTACCTAGTCTTGGCTCGCGGACGGCGAGCAATGGGTAGCTCGCTGTCCGGTCGTCTGGTAACTGTCCAGACCGTGACCAAATCGCCAAAGACTGTTCCCGCGCGCCTCAAAGAGCTGTCAGAAAACTGTAGAGTCGAAACCTCCTGGAGTCGAAGGTTGGTGCGAAAGCGTTCAAGCTTCCCTTCAAGGGCGGAATTCGTCATTGGATGATTTTTACCTACTATGAAAAAATAAACCATCTACCAAGACTTGGCTTATCATCAATTGAGATAGCGGTCAATCGTGAGCCTTCCGAAAATAAAAAAAAAACATTTACATTTCCCTGCCGAAGTCTGTTTTTTGATAGCTATGAGTATAACTTAGGGGTCTTTTAGGATAATAAATAGACTATTCCTAAGCAAGCGTACCTACTCCATAGTTAGGTAACCTATCACTAACTAACAACACTAGATCAAGGGGCAGACTGGAGTCCGATACATTGGTCGGACCAAGTCCGTACTACACTGGAGACCACAGTCTGCGATGCCATCCACATCGCCGAAGATAGGGCAACATGACGAAATATAGTCCATCAAAAAATTATTCGTCGAGGTCACGACCGTCAGCATTGAGGATAAACGAGGCAAGGAGGAGGATCTCTGTCACAATTAAAAAAAAATACCCATATCCATCATTTCGAAGTAATGAACATCAAAAGTGTTACACAGCGTAACACTGATGAAACACTAATTGATTTAGTTTAGCCACTAAAGCACATAAGATACGCATTGCTCTGACCGCATGATCGATGGCGTTAGCTCTATGTCTTAATAGAATTATTGTAAAATCAATTTAATGTTATGCGTGATTGAATGCGTTAGTTGAGGATTGCATGACTATTTACGGTTAGTTTTAACTTGTTTCTTCTTTGTTTTAGCGTTTCATTATGGTGTGTTATATGATAATGATGGATGTCCATACGGGGTTGCTATGTGTTTCGTTTATTTCCTTTTAAGAAGTTAAGAGGGTCCAGAAATATAAGAGTGCGATGACCGTTATCTCTATTCTAGAAAGGAAACATTAGGTTTCCAAAACAGATAGGCGTGTTAATAAAAAAAGTTTTAATAAATAAATAAAGAAACAACTGCTGACCGAGCCAAGGTACATGAATAATGTTTCTATTGGTTCTTTACAAACACATCCCTCGCTGCGTATCCTCGGACATCTCTGCTGGAAGCGCAGCCTTAATGGGCTTAGACGCTATTAAGTTCTGAGTAAAGGGAAATAATTCTATGGTTGTATAATAGGATGCAGATACAATACAGTATATTAGTTGTGAAGTAATAGGCAACAAACGTATCGAATCAGCCTTCTCGAAAACATATTATAATTTGATCAGCTCTCATTTTACCAAGATGGTACCAATTTTAAAGAATTCACATAATAATGTCCATTTTGAGATATGTGAGGTAAAATAATGTAAAATAGAATAGAATATAACTTTATTGTACACCAAAAAGGTACACAATCTTAAGGTATATAAATCTTAATCTATGGGTAAACAACTTTACACACACAATATAGATTACAAATTAATTTACAAATAATTAAAAGAGCTATTGTGCTTCACTTAAAAGATCCCGCCAGACACAAACACACAAACTCCTTTTTGTTTCTATGTTCTATTTTCAAAATTGACATGTGATTTCAAGACATCATTATCTACAAGGACAGTTTGTGAACCACTTTTCCACTGAAGTGTCCTCAAGTCATAGTGTACAATAACTGACAGTGATACTCTTGACATTATTACCTATTAGGGATAAGACGACTGATATTCTCACAAAGCTCATTGAAACATTTTTCTGTAATTGATGCGTGGGCGAAATAATGTCAGTAATGTCAAATTGCGATATAGATTTGACAAGAAGAGCACTTGGATACTTGGATCAAGTATATCCCACCAAAAACATCACATGTAAAAAAGCCAAGTTTCCCTACGCAAAAATCTTCCATCGTAAAAAGTTTTGAGATCGCATAGCCAAGTCCTGTTCAACTTCATTTGTAATAATAAATTAATATTTTGTGTTTATTAATAGTCTAGTTTACATTATAATAATAGTGACTCGGTCAAATGTCATGTAATTTTGATACTGAGGTTGTTCTAATACTTACTCTTGATCATCGAAAACCTAAACTCCTAGCTTCGTCCACATTGATGATACGGGAGGGGGGGAGAAAGGGATGGTACGGCCGTGCCCGCTTTGCTCGAGACTTGGCTGAGGCACTACTGTACCCCCAGAATGGTGGCTACGATTACTAAATATTATTATGAAAAAAAAAAATACCCAGGGGACTTGACCGCATTCAGTAATATACTCGTACACTAACAAAAATAGATGAAAAATGTTAGTGTTTTAATGACTCAACATAATTGCTAATAGTTTTCAACGAATTTGCTCTGATTCGTCACACCGCAGGAGTTTTTAGAGTTACATGTTTTTAGTGAGTGGGTGGAAATTCCTGAGGTTTTCACAAGTTGTTATTGATATAGGTTATTAAGTGATTCATAAAAGCAAATTATGGCTACGTTAACACAATGAATATAGAACTGACTCATGATAATTTGATTGCTGTAGCTGGTCAAGCAGTGGCGTAACTATATCACCTGAGGCCCGGGCGTTCGCTGTATAGTTGAAACGCTAGGCCCCAAAAATCATCTCATCATCAATTTTATGTTTGAATTAAACCTAATATTTTTTTAAAGGGGATTGACCAACTTGTACGGGACTTTGGCCATTTATAAACAAACAGTTCAGCTAATAATATATGTGTTATTTAATAGTTCAAATCAGTAAGAATTAAGATACAAACTTAGTTTTGTATCAAGATTTTATATTTACACATTTTTTAACATTTTATTAAAATTGGTTTGGGTGAGGTACAGTGTCCGTAGATGTGCCTGGTTCATCATAAATACAAGGTTCAGTCTCCAAGGAAGTGCCAGGGTCGTCAAGAAGAGAAGAATCAGAATCCATTACGAAAAGCCAAAGTAATCGCAATAAAACTTGGAAAAACAACACTCACGATGCAAAGAAACAAAACGAATAAACGTAATTTTGACAATACACAACATTTTTTTAAATACTGTGTTGTCAATTAAAAATATTTAAAATTATATCGATAAATAAGGAATTGACAATTGATTTTTTTAAATAAATAATCGATTCCATATTTTGTTGTTCTTCTGGTACCTATAATAAACTCATTGATTTATTATTCTAAGATCTTTAATCATTTATTTTAGAGTTAACTCATATTTTTTTAATAAAATGATCATATGAAGTGCGTTAAATATAGTGAAGAGATTACCTTACCAAATCGATCTAAAATAAATCGATTTGAATTTTTGTTTATGCAGTTTTTGTTTGGCTACATTAAAGCTCATCAAAGCTCTAAAATCAAAACAAATACCAAAAAATAAGATTTTTTACAGTGCTAATTGATACAAAGTTATTAGCATCAGACATTTGCTAAAATATTAATAAAATTATTGATATACTAGCTTTTGTCAGCGGCTTCGCCCGCGTACATAAAATATAGCCTATGTCACTCAGGAGTGAAGCAGCTTTCTATTGTTGCTAAAATTTTTCCAATCGGACCAGTAGTTCCAGAGATTACCTCCTACAAACAAAAAAACAAAAAAACAAAAAAACAAACTTTACCTCTTTATTATATATTACCTCTTTATTATATTAGTGTAGATTAGATTTTTGTTCAGCAGCTTGTTTAAAAATGGCCACAATTGGACAATTTCCTTTGAGTTACTTGTAACTGAACTATGTTGCCGGAATCCCGTAATTCGGGGGGCCTGTGGCATTTTGCCCGCCTTGCCACTTTATAGTTACGCCACTGTGGTCAAGCTTGGCCAGAGATGGCACATGATAGAGAACTTTTAAGTAGAAAGGTGAGGTCTTTGGCTAACAGCAAAATACAAGCAAAGCTAGTAAAAATGTGGAATAGAGCTTTGAAGGAAAATAAAAATACATCATCATAAAGAATTAAACAAGTTTTCAATGAAAAATATTTTTTTTTCATAACAAGCTTTTATAGTGGTGGTCTATACTTATGTAATTAAAACTCGTCAAGACGATTCACACGAGCCCAAACTCGACGTGGTTGTGCCGTTTAATTACAGAGTTCCTATGGCTACCTCGCGATTCCATCATCAGATCAGCTCCATGTCATCATAATATTGCATTGTCATGTGATTTATACCTGCATCCAAAATTGCAGCTCAATCGGTTGAAGATATCTGCTTCAAATTTAAGTTGCAAGATTTGATTACAGAACGACAGACAACGGGACAGGTGAAACTAAATAAAAGCTTGTAAAAATACGAATTTATTGCAGAGTTCCTTTTCATATTGGCGATTCTGTAAGCACTATTGAAATGAAGAAGAAGAAAAGAGCACAATATTTTCAGATCAGGGCAGTAATAGTAAATGTTAAGGTAATATTTCTCGTCCAATTGCAATTTATGTGACTTTGAGGATAGATTGAATGGATTCTTAGGTAAACTAGTGCGCCTCATCATCAACGATTGTATCACTCCTAATGGTAAGGTAGGATCGCACTCAATGAATAGTTTATGTAATGTAAAAAAAAAATAGTATTACGAAAAAAAAAAAATGATTTACGTATCAAAAATAATGACATGACTAGTTATAAATCTGTTTTTATTTGTCTCAATTATCGTATAAAAATTAAACTAGCACATACAGCTACAAAAACCCCGGATTTCCTGGTCCAATGATTAGAACCTCATCCACATAAGGATACAAAACTATTATATTCAAATCATATTAACTAACCGTATAGCGTATAATTACTTGTCCCATAAAAGCGTAGCAATGTATAGAATCACTTAATTAAACGAACTTTTAATTTATTTCCTCGAACTACGCATCTTCTAAAGTAATGTGGTAGGCCTTTTTACTGGAACGATGTCCATGTTTGGTTATATGTAGTTTGTTGTGTTTGTGTCATTTATGACGTGATGTCAATAAATAGTTCGATGTCTTCTATTTATATTTCTGACTAGCCAATAACCTATCCCGTTGTTTCATCCTCATCTTTAATTACTGCCTGGCTCTCGTAGGTTGTAGCGTAATATTTTATATATATATTTATATGTATACCTAGTATTATATATATACACTAGCGACCCGCCCCAGCTTCGCACGGGTGAAATGGTGATATTAAACATTATATTATGCATGTATTATGCATATAAACTGTTATTTATTTAGAGTGCACACCTACCACAATGTTGTCTTTTTTAACCCAAAGGTTGACTGGTAGATAATGCCTTGTTGCATTAAGTCCGCCTGTGTACCACTACTGTACCTACATGAAGATTAAATAAATAAACCTTCCTTTTAAAAACTCCATCTATTAAAAAAAAACACATCAAAATCCGTTGCGTAGTTTTAAAAATCTATGCATACCTATGTAGGGACAGACAGCGACTCTATTTTGTACTATGTAATGATATATAACAGATGTTGTAACCTACCATTTCTACATAATACCATGACCAATATTATAATCTACCCCTTTTATATCATATCATTACTAATCTTGTAACGAAAAGCTAAGAACTCATGAAGCGGTTTTCACCCGCAGCCGCTGCGGTTGCGGGCCCACAGGTTCTGTAGAATGCAGATATGTAATGTAAACAACTAAACAAGTTTTCAATTAAAAAGCTAATATTGCATTTGTATTTACCTATATATTTAAAACTCATAAAGACAAATCACACGAGCTAAAACTTGAAGGTGTTGTGTCGTTTAATTCATCATCAGATCAACTCCACAACATATTAATTTTGCATTGTCATCTGATTGTCGCAAACATGCAAAATTTTTCAAGTTAATCGGTTACCGAGAAGTGGATCAAATATAATTTACAAGATTTGGTCACAAACTGGACAGGTCAAATTAAATAAAAGCTTGTAAAAAATTAAGCACATAATATATCACGAAACATTTTGTGTTCGTGTTGTGCGCGGTTGTTTACGACTCACGTTGTATTGGCGAGTCGCTAGGTGTACGGACAAAAATTGACACCGTAACGCAACATTGCAATGCCGAGACGCTAGGTATGGGGGCAAAAACTGCAACCGCAACGGCTGCGTAACCACACAAAACTGCAGTCTCATGAGTTTAGAAATAAAGCAGCGGTTTTCTCTAAAGCGGCGGGCGCGTTTTAAAACCGCTTAGTGAGTTCTTACCCTTAGTATTACAACTGTCTCCTGTCAATCACATCAAGCGATATTGTTCCAGTTGATGAATAGTATTGTTTTATAGGTGCCGAGTGATACCTGTCACGTCTAGAGCACGATCATGATATTTGAACTTAACAAATTAACGCTCGACGCGATTTCGACACTTTGGACTTTGTTCACATTGATGAAAAGAGTTTTAAAACAAAAGCTGAGCTGTGCCTTCCCACGCTGCAGTTCTTTATAAGTAGATTATAGGTTGAAGATACTTAAATTAGTCATGTGGCTATGATGAGAATGGTATTTGTCATCAGTTGTTTTTGTTTTTCATAATGAGGGTTTTTTATGGTGTGAAAAATCATCGAATGACGAATCCCGCCCTTGGGCGGGAGACAGTGTCAGGTTTCTGCTGACTAAACGACCCACCATTCCTTCCTCTCTTAGTTCCAGGGCCCAGGAGTTCCTCTTTTGCATCAACCCTTGGCCCCAGAAGGCTTCGATCCTGCTGGGTCCCCACATTTGCTGACCACTTCGTGAGGCGCACGGGAACAGTGCCTTCGACGACTTGGGCTCGGTCCAAACGGTTACTGGATGTACGGACTGCGAGCTACCCATTGATCGTCGTCCGCAAGCCCGCACCTATGGTGTACCGGATATCAGCATCGGACTCATGGCGGCGGCGGTTATGGTGTCTTGTTTCAGACTATATATAAGTAATACTTAGTTAAGTCGGGGTTTGTCGACGCGACGTTACGGTTTGATATCAACAACATTACTATAACAAAGCAATGACCTCTCACCTCCAATCAACCACTGAGTAGGATATCCGCCAATAACCTAAATTCACTTTACAATAAATTCTAAACTGTCCAGACAACAAAAGCTTTTCATTTGCCCATTGTGCAGTAACCTAGTAAACTTCGATTTATAACAATTACACAACTCGATCCAAAGATTATGTAATGAGAACAAAACTGATAACATCATTGGCTATCTCTGTACCATCGATTACCATATCGGCATCGAGATGATTATCGAGTATTGTATCGATTTGAGTAACATCGATTAGTTGTGTGTTGTAAACAATAGTGAAGTTATTGTTTGTGTATAATGAAGCGAGTTGTTCTGTTGTTTTTGAATCTTCTGCATTTTTTCCTGATCTTCGTTGAAAGTCATCGTAAAATTTATAGTGTGGAAATATAATACAATTTTGCTTCCTATAGGTTTTGTTAAAAGTCTTATGGTCATATTTCATTATGAAAGCGATGTGGAGGAGTAATACGGTGCCTAAGTATATTTTTTTATTAAAATTTATTTGACATTAATAAATCTCTCTCGCATTAATTTAATGCGACAGTACATCCAATAAAGCTAAATACCTAAAAATACAATTTATTACTAAATTTAGAATACAATTTAATTGCTAACTTGTCGTGTATGAGATTGAGAATGCAAAATGCGGGTCGGTGTGGCGTAGCGTGGAGACGACTCTTTTTTTTTGTTTTACGTACATATTGTCTCAGAAAAAAAACTAATTTTTGTAGTTGCTTATAAAAATAACTATGTATACTCGTTAAAATACAAAATTACATACGCAAAATATGAAACAATTGCTTTCTGAAAATTACATTATTCAAATGTCAATCTTTGTGACTCCGGCACTCTTAAAAATGCATATAAACACGCCACAGAAGTTGAGTAGGATTGTTGTTGATTTTTGTGCTTTCCATTGGTCTCGGTATATTTGGGCGGTTTCCCATCTACAGAACGACCTCGAAGACCGTTGCTTAACCTAGGAGACCTATTCGTGCGGCTGTAATTACTTAGTTTAGCTTCTTACAGTGACACTAAACCGTACTAAAATTATTGGTGTCAGGGCAATGGGCAATGACGATGGCGGTGGTTCAAAGCGGCGATGTTGTGGAGGTTTTATTCCGATGTGCGAATTCTGAACTCGTTTTTGAGGTACAAACAAATGAATGCTTGAAAACATTTTCCTCCTGTATCTTGTATAGATTACTCTTTCATTGGTTGTTCAATTTTGAATTTGGAATACCAAATATCTTATCTGAATCTTTGATTCGTTTTAGCAGTGTTTCAACTGACGCTTGTACCTCCATCTTGTCACTGCTACTGCCTCTATCTCTGTTTCTACCTCTATCTTCTCCTCTTCGTCCACCTCTGCCCCCGCTTCTACTTCTACTTGTCCTTTATCTGTGCCTTCGTCTCTGCCTCTGCTTCTGTCTCCAATTTCGGTTTCGGTTCAGACAAACCAAATTAAAACTCCGGTTCCATATTCGGTTACACAAGTATATGCTGATATTCGATCCGATATAACCTCATCCGTTACATCCCTAATCCATAGCTCCAAATCAGTTAATTACTTATCGGTACAAACATCGTTTTGGAACTATTGTAACCTTGAGAATCTCCAACACTATACAGAACTGAAAATACCAGATCTGTATCGATTAACTTATGGATTGTTGTTATGATATAGTTATTTAATTTCGTTTCGTTGGACCGATGACCTGGCAAGGGTTGCGGGTAACCGATGGATGCGAGATGCACAGGATCGTTCATTGAGGTGACAATTGTGAGAGGCCTATGTCCAGCAGTGGATATCTTTCGGCTGAAGTGATGATGATTTAATTTCGTATATGGTATGTTGCGAGTTAGCTTTTCATTTTTATCTTTGATTAGTTTTTGTATTGGTAGTGTTTTAATTGTCGCTTCTGCATCCACTTTTTTCAATATACATGTATGTGGTGATATTCGATCCGAAATAACCTCATCCGTTACATCCCTAATGGATTAGGGATGTCTCTGCCGCCAACTCCATCTTTGTCTCTTTCTCCACCTCTGCCTCTGCTTCTGCCTCCGGTTAAGATAAACCAAATTAAAACTTCAGTTCCATATTCAGTTACACATGTATATGGTGGTATTCGATCTTATATAACCTCTTGTGTTACATCCCTAGCATCCTAATCAGTCCCATCTCCAAATCAGTTAATTACTTATCGGTACAAACATCGTTTTGGAACAATTGCAACCATAACCCTGAGAATCATCATCAACACTATACAGAACTGAAAATACCAGATCTGTATCGATTAACTTACGGATCGTTGTTGTGATAAGATAATTAATGATGTATGGTATCGCTTGAAGGTTGTGTTGCTCTGCATTACTTGTCTTTACACTCTATATAGATCTGAGGTGATAAGTATCCTGAGAGCCTTCAACACTGTTTCAGAGTGCATAGTTTAACAAGATTTTTATCAAATGTTCGTATGACGATGATCAATTACTAATGGTTTGACTTTGAAGTTCATCAAGTATATAGTCAGGGGTCAAAAGTGCAGTTGCACTTAAAGGCATTGCATTGCATCAGCCTTATAATGTTCCCACTGCTTGGACATAGGCTTTCACTCTAAGAGAGGGAATGGGCCATAATAAATCGCGCGGGCCCAGTGCGGGTTGGTTGCTGTCACATGTCTTCGAATTTTTGGTCTATGACATGCCGGTTTCCTCACGATGTTTCGGATGAAATAAATTAAACAAAGTAATGCGCCAGGTTGGGTTTGAACCCGCGACCTACAACTCGTAAGTCGGGGCCGTTACCACACGGCCACCACTGCTCTCTTCAATTAACCTTTTGAATACCGTAAAGACACTAATTAGAGAGACAAATGTAGGGATCTCATCATCAGGACTAGGTTTAGATAAAAATATAAAAAATGTTCCTAAAATTTTGATTTTCAAGTAAAAAATAATTTTTCTAATCGGTTGAATTATGACGAAGTTCTAAGGTAACACATACAAAAATACAACCAAATTGAGAAGATATTTTATTTATGACGTTGATTAAAAATATTATATAACATACTTTTCTGCGGATGATCCATTAAGCATACCTAAATGTGAACTAGATCTAAATCTACAAATTCGAGATTATTCCGTTTAATATCCATTGTTGATATGATAATGGTCCATTCAATCATCATAAATCGAATACTAATGTATGCATACTTACATACATAATAAATAAAATTGACGTATTTGTATATATAACAAATGTTAACATTATGTTTTTTAATTCTATTTGTCTGTCTATCTATTTGTTTTGTTCTGGCTAATCTTCGAAACGGCCGATTTTGATGGGATAGCTAAAAGGTAGGCCATTTTACAAGTGCCCATGTAGATGAGCACTTGTAAAACGTCAGAAGCTAGTGCACGGTTCCAAATTGGTCCTTGCCTATGGAGACGAACGGGCAAGAAACTCCATGGTTACTCTTGTTTGTTACTTCTTCACGGCCGAATGGTTAAACTAACTTCGTTATATATACTTTTTATCCAGAAAGTATATTCCTTTGGGACAACTTTATACTTTGTCGCTAGCAAAACCGATGGTAGCCACTAGTCTTCTATAACATCAGGAGCAACCACATTATTTATCCATTCTATCTGTTACACACACAGCAATTGTCTCAAATTAATCGAATCTCCGAGCATTACACACACGTGATGCACTCACACACGTTCTCAACCAAATTGAACTGAATTCCACGAAAAGCATTTTAGGGCCTTATCATACTAGCGGATTGTGAGCGTCTTCAAAGCGGAGCGGGCGCGCTACGAATGCGTCGCGAACACGCCGCGGCTGCTCAGCAAAGACGTCGCGGACGCGTGGCAAATGCTTTACGTTTTCGTCGCGTGTTTGTAGCAAATTATCGTCGTATAATTCACTCAGTAACAAAATGGATTCCGACGAGGAAACACTGCTGTTGGCTTTATTACTTCGAAGACGCCGGAGACGAAAACGAAAGCATCGACGAATTTAAATCTAGTTACGCGTCTGCTGCAAATTCGCTGCGCATGCGCGGCGTGTTCGTTGTGTGTCCGTAACAAATTCGTTGCGCGCCCGCTTCGCTTTGAAGACGTTCGCAATCCGCTAGTATGATAAGGCCCTTAGGTATCGCAATAATATTTATCTCAGATCAATCTGGACCAAGATAATCGCTTCGTAAACTAGTATTTTATCGTTAATTTAGATTTTATAAAGAGGAATGGTGTGTTCTGGATCTGAGTGATTGTTCGACGTTTACGAATTTAATTACCTTATATTGCTTAATCTTATTCGATGCGATTATTTTATAGAGTGGATTCTAGCATCGTGTTATCTGCTTACTCTTTTTCTAAATTCAGGACTTTCCAACCAAACTGGTGTTTTTAAGTTAGCTATCTTCTGTCTATATGTATACACCGATGAATTGTAGTCGTTTTAATCCCGAAGAGGGTCGATCCAGTACATGAAACACTATCGATTTGTGTAGATAAAATAAAAAAATAAAGTACTTTTTTTCTTAATCTCTTATTGATATACGCATTTACGAAATTATTTTCTTTAAGTAAACGAGTCATTGACCTTGTAGGTAGTTGTCGGTCGTTGCGTACTAACTACCTACAGGTCATTGAACTCGCCCAGCTGACGTTTACTTAAAGAAATCAATTTAGAACATGCGTAAATTAATTCAAGTTAAAAAAAAATTACTTTGTTTTTTCATTCTAACTTTACCAATCGATAGTGTTTCATGTACTGAACCGATCCTCCAAGGGATTAAAACGACTAAAATTTAACGGTGTATATAAAAGGAGAAACTTACTGACTGACATGTCAACGCACAGCTGAAACTGATGGGAATAGGAATGTGAAATTTTGCTCAAGATTTCTTTTCATGACGTAGGCGAGCACTCAGAAAAAAATTTCATTTGGCAAAAGCTACATTACTTATAAAACTTCTAGTTTATAAAAAAAAAAACATGTCTACGTACTCCTCTTTTTCCAAACTATATATCTGTCTATATTGTATAAATAGAGAAACTGACTGACATATCAACACACACCCAAAACTACTGAGACTAGGAGCGTAAAATTTTGCACGAACTTTAATTTGATGATGTAGGTGAGTATGAAGAGATGAACGAGTGTTCTAAGTTCGTATAGAGAAACCTTTTTTCACTCGGTCGAAGCCATGGGCAGAAGATAGCAATAAATAAATGTGAACCTTTCTTCTAAAAGTTATGGCCATTTTCAACTAACATCGCTACAATCAGGGTCCTATATGACTCACTAGTCAGGAGTCATCTGGAACATAGCGCTGTCATATGGGATCCGCATGAGGCCAAGTACACGATGATGCTGGAACGCGTACAGAACAAATTTACACGCCACTTGTACAAGAAACTTTATGGGGTATATCCGTTCTACCCGTTGATGTACCCTACTTTGTTTGTGCTCGGTATGGTCGGATATAATCAACTGAAGGTACGACGTGAATTCACGCTTGCTTCCTACCTGGTTAGGTTGATTCGAGGCATTGAGAGTAATCCGGGAGTGCTGCAACGCCTGTGCTTGTGTGTGCCTGACCGCTACGTGTGGAGGCGGCGCCGCCCGCCGCTGCTGGCCGTGCCGGTTGCTCGTACAAATCTTCTTGCCAAAACACCGCTGACTCGCGCATTTCGAATTATTAACGAAATCCACGAAAAACTAGATATATTTTCGTGTAATTCGAGTGAATTCGCAAAAATACTTTTATTTACTTTATGCTATAAGATAGATTAACATAGGTATATATTTGTATAATTTAAGTATCGTATTTTATATTTTTATAATAAGACTGTTGTTATTTTCTTTTTTTTTTGTTCTTTTCAAGTTTCTTTTAAATGTTAAATTAAAGTAAAATAATTTTAAGGCCGCACTATCGCATTAGGTAATACCTGTAATGATAGCTGTAAGGAAGATAAATAAATAAATAAATAAAAAAAACCACCGCTTTCCTTCCATAACCCTCCACGTTTTGATTCGTCCTTAGTACATTTGATTAATTACCTTTATTGACCCGACTGACTTTACAACGGTTTATTTAAGTCAGCAATACTCATAAATAACAACTCATTTGTCTTAATTAACCTTTACAAATTGCGGTTGATCGTTCATTATACAATTATGTAGTTTTAAAGAAACAGATTTACTTGTAACCCATTCCCATGGTTTACTTTCTGTTGATAACCTATTAACTTTGTTAATTGATGTTTAGTTAATAGGTTTTATAGTGTCTTGTAAGCTAAAGTTTAGTGGTTAAGGTCACACCTGTTATGAGGTCAAAGCTGGACAAGTACCAATATGACTTTCCAAGAGTTTAACATGGACATCAGTGAAGAGAAGTTTTCCACTTTGCGTGAAGCGAGGAGTGTCAGACTCAGTATAACCCAACCTTTGTTCCACATCCTCATCATCATTTTAGCAAAAAGACGCCGACTGTTGGCCTTCCCCAGTGTCGCCATAATGAACTATCTTGTGCGTCTCGCATTCATCAGATTCCTGCAATCTTTACGAGGCCATTGGTCCACCTTGTAGGAGGCTTTCCAACATCCTGTTCTGCGAGGCGTACGCCCTGTGCATTAAACTGGCACTTAAGTTAGGCGATTATTTATTATTGCACACATGCGCACCTTAGCTTATAACTACTTTAGTTAAGTTTTGTATTAGTTATTATTAACTAAGTTTGGCGATTTTTCGTGCTATGTCGGCAACCTTGGTTATCCTCATTCTTGATTCGACCATACAAGGAACTTCCGACCCTGTAGGCGACTTTCTCCACATTTTTTTACAATTCCGCAGTTAAACTCTTTTGTTGATAAATTATTATTTTTAAACTAGCGCTTTCCCATTCACATTGACAGCAATCCCACCTGATGGTAAACAGTGATAGTGAGGCGCACCAGTTTATTGAAAGCCTATTCACTCTAGCCTTGAAGTTGCCAAAATTATATCGGATGAGAAGATCACAGTAGGCCAATTGTTGCAGTCCTTTGATGTACGAAGTTATGTTTAATGAAGTTTGATAGAATTTAGTTTAGTACCCGCCCTATCGGTTATAGATAAGTCAAGGATAGCGCACATTCTCTGACGCAACAATACAGAGGCGCAGGCGCAAGCTCTACATAGCTTTTATATTTAGTTAGGATTACAAATACTTGTGGTATTGACTTACTTGATTGGATGAAAAGGTTAGGGTTTGGTTTTAACATTCATAAATTTTAAGATGGCTGTTGTTTTTCGGGGTCGCGGCGAACCTTATAAGAGATTGTGGGATGGCCTGGATGTCATCTTCAAGAATCGGAAAAAAGAGGCCATAATTTGTGACCGCCGAAAAAAAATAGCTTGGAAAATGCCGCCCATTTTCCAAGTCGTAAGAGTAAATATAGTAGTCGTAGGAGTATATATGTATAGTGTAGGAAATAGTGATGGCCCAGTGTTAATGGCGAGTTATACGTCGTGCAACCCAGAAAGGCGTTTTCATCATCACGTATGTAAACTATTTCATCACCACTGTTCTCAAAATTCTGTAGGGAGACGTCAAGTGGAATTTAGCACGTCTTAGAATTATAATGACATCCACTCGTCCACATTAGGACCGCGGTTCATCCGCGGGCTCAGAATACCAGTAAAGTTCCCTCTCCTAGAGAGAAAGCCTGAGTCCCAGCCATGCATGATTCCATTGCTTGGACTTCAGCCTTCTTGTACAATGTTTTATTAGTATAATATAACTTATAAGGTAGGCTTATGAATGCTTATGAGCGTCCAATCTGAAGTTTTGAAATGAAAAATATTAATTAATGTATTTTTATTATAATTATGTGTAGTGACGAACTACATACAATATACGATATAGAACTACGAAAGGTGTCTTTAAGTCATCATTTTATTTATGAGCTAAGGCATAGAATTCCTCATAGTCAGAACCTGAGGGTTTAGTTCTAGGCAAATGTGCTCCATCGTCGATAACGTCATCTCTTACTATCAAGTAAATGATATAAACATATCTAAACCGGCTTACTTACCTCATTATTTTAATATAAACAAACAAAAAATTATATTAATCCATTGCTTTTTTCTAACACAGGCAATCAAGTTGACCTGGTAGCTCCTACACAGCGGCCTACTGTCTTGATAATGATCGCGAGCAACCCGCCCTTGACACTACTTTGAATATAATTGATTTGACGTGACGCGGACCAAGATTATCTGACTAATCGCGATGACAGCTTTGAAATCGTTTTTGGAGTACAATCATTGGTATTATTGTTTGATTAGAACAATTGGTTCATTTCAATATTAATCTACATCTACACTAATATAATAAAGAGGTAAAGTTTGTTTTTTTGTTTTTTTGTTTGTAGGGGGTAATCTCTGGAACTACTGGTCCGATTGGAAAAATTTAAGCAACAATAGAAAGCTGCTTTACTCCTGAGTGACATAGGCTATATTTTATGTACGCGGGCGAAGCTGCGGGCAAAAGCTAGTCAATTATAAATATGTTTTTTTTTTATATTCAGCAACTGAGCTGGTGTCCACTATTCTGCCAGAGTCAAGTGATGACCGTCGTAGACCGTCGACTTTGCACTTTGTGGTAGATCTATCGCGATGACAGCTTTGAAATCGTTTTTGGAGTACAATCATTATTACTATTGTTTGATTAGAACAATTAGGTTCATTTCAATATTAATCAACTATCACACTAATATAAAAAAGAGGTAAAGTTTGTTTTTTTGTTTGTACGAGGTAATCTCTACAACTACTGGTCCGATTGGAAAAATTTTAGCAACAATAGAAAGCTGCTTTACTCCCGAGTGACATAGGCTATATTTTATGTACGCGGGCGAAGCTGCTGACAAAAGCTAGTACATAAATATGTAGCTAGCCTGTCAGTTTTCTACCAATTGCACTTCGGGGAGTATGCGTCGGAATTGCATATCCTGATTCCAACTAGCCTGTTCCATCAACGGACCACCAAACGTACGGCGTTGCGCCACCTGTACATGGTGGACATCCCACCTTTACGCATAAAATGTTTTGAGAATACATTCAGCTAACAAATGGAATTCTGTGCTAGAGGTTGTGGTTTCTGATGGCTACAACCCCGGAATCTTTACGTCTAGAGTGAATAGGTTACTTCTAAGTAAGCGCGCCCCAACGCTGACCAAATCTTCACATTCCACCCGGTGAGATAGTGGTGAAGAATAAACCTAACGACAATTAAAAAAAATATTTTTAATGTGTATATTTTTTTTGTGCCGTGCGTCGTCTTTTTTAGTAAAATTTATTTAACTCGCCGTGGGAAATAACTTACGCACATAATTGTCTTTAATATCATTATATTTAAACTGATTCGGCAACTTTTTTTGCTATATACTCGGAAATATATATAAAAAAACGTAAATAGTAATAAATTCAAACAAACATACTTCATCATCATCATCATCTTCCTGCCCTTGTCCCGTTTTATTTGGGGTCGGCGCAATATGTCTTTTTCTTCCACTCTGTCCTGTCACCCGTCACGTTATCAAACAAACATACTTATTAAACTAAAATAAAATATAAGAGGCGAAATAGAAGGGTGAAAAATAGCCTAGGATATCGGTATTAGGCTATTTCTCACCCTTCTATTTATCGAATAAAAAACATTAAAATCGGTCAAGGCGTTTCGGAGGATTGCGACCACCGTGACACAAGACAATACATTACAAATTACGAGAGTTAAACTGGGGATTTTATTATATATAAATACTTAATTAAAGAAGTAACTAGTTACCACTAGTCACGCTATCGCGTGATGGGCGACAGGATAGAATGGAAAAAAAAGTCATCGATTACATCATTTTAACAGGTGGGATCGCAGTCAAACACTAGTTTATATTAATTTATTAAAAAAAAGTGTTGCATCGAGCTTAATACCTTGATCACACAGACCGAGTTAAAAGGGCGAGACAGTAAAACGTTGCTCGGCCGAGACAGTGATGTAAGCGAGTTGTAGAGATGAACGCTCGGCCGAGCACTCGGCGCTATGTTCACACGTACCGAGTATTCGGCCGAGAGCACTCCCTTGTAAGTTTGCTCGGTATGTGTGATCAAGACTTAAGTAACATTAGACAAGGGCAGGAAGTTGATAATGGTGATCTTATAATAACTGGCCATTCTTCTGGTATAATTAAAATCGCTTTATGAGCCATCCGCTAAGAATATGTGGTTTCTCCATAACCATACTCAATTTGGAAATAGAAAAAAGTAATAATTGAACTTTAATAACAGTGACAAATGACATTACTTATTAATAATTATAATTAATAACGTTGTCCAGCTGCGTAAGCGCATAGCATCCGGAAAACATATAATTGTCTCAACGATGGCTGAAGAATGCTCATAGTACAAACCATTTGTAGATCCGTGAGAAAAACTTATAAAGGATCATAAATGTTATCATTTTATTGCGATCTTATTCTGAATCATAGTTCTTTCTGAAATGTCAAATAAAACGTATAAAAAAAAATAGAAACGACTTCGGAAGTCGCTGTCAAAAAAAAAGCAACAAAATTTATCTTTCTGTTAAACTAAGCAAAAAACTAAGATCTACGTCAAAGAACCAGTACTAATTAACATACCAGTTAATTATAGAAATATATGTGGAATATATGGTTATGTAAAGATGCAATTGGCGCAGTGGTTGAGCGACTGACTGAAATACGTTGCGTGTCGCGGGTTTGATGTCGCACAGAAAACAAATAATTGTATAGATGATGTTACAGTTCTTTTTTTATGGTCGTAATAATCATCTAAAGGCGAATCCCGACATTGAGTGGAACGGGAAACAGTGTCAGACTCTTACTGACTAAACAACCTTCCCAGTTTCTTCCTTGCTTTAATCCCTGAGCCCTGGTGTTACACTTTCGCATCAACCCTTGGCCTTAGGAGGCTTCGATCCTTCAGAGCCCCCGTCAGTTTGCTGACCATTCCTTGAGGTGCGGAACAGTGCTTGGGCTCGGTCCGGACTGTTACCACTTACCAAAATATTTCGGGTCTGGGTGTGTGAAACTTTTAATCTGAAATCATGCTTGTGAACGCAGCCACGAACCAGGAGTATTTTTTTGTATTGGCACCGTTTTGAAAAATGTTTTTTTCTTGTCTTGAATACCCCAAAATAATATACGGACGAGAAAACGGCAGGAGGCAAGTTCCAGTTCGTTTTTAACAGATAATGTTACAGAAGAACCGAAAATATAAAGTATTGAGGTAATTTGTCTTACGTTTATCTTAATCAGCCTCCGCTTCAGGCTCCTAGGACATAGTAAGTTCGGAAGGTTCCTACATCACATTCAGCCTGCCCGCGTGTCACTATCCGTGTCTGTCTGGGCGGTCTGCACAATGCAGACCGCCTAGAGATTACGGTGGAGCATAGGGTGGAGGCATGCTCCTATCGGGAGGAGTATTGCAATGTCTTCGTGGTGGCGGCGATCATGGCTATTTAGTCAGTAAAAGTCTGACAAGGTCGCACTCCATCCTAAAGGGTGAGAAATTATTAGATAAATTTCTCAAAAACACATCCTACGCCTCAGAAGACTCAGAAGCTATTCGCACCAAAATCTTAAAAAACCGAAATGCTTTAAAAATATCAATAGGTACTAATAAAAACATTAAAAAAAAACTATATAAAAATACATTTTTCGAAAACCCCTACCGTGTCTATCTGTATGAACGTATAGCGTTAGACGCAAACGTATAACTTAAAAACTACGGAACGGATTTTCACGAAGTTTTGATCAATAGAAAGTATGATTCATGAGGAAGGTTTATTTGATATAATGCTTGTATATCACATTAGAAAAAGTTGATAATTTTAAGGTTTCTAGTTTCTAACACCCGTTTGAAGCTAGGGTGGATCTCTAGTTAGGTACGAGTATAGATCTAAACACTAACATGACTTTCCTTAATAAAATGTGCACCTAAAGGTGACCTAAAGGTATCTAAGAATATTGATTTGTAAAAAAACTTATCAATAAAATAAAATTACATACTATAAAATTTTATTTCTATTATAAACTTTTTGTTCAGTGATTCGACCGACTTGCCCGTGAGGATATGATACGCATCGTAACATTTTATAAGTTTAGGTGTCATAACTTTTATGACTTTAATACAAAAATACTATAATTATGTTATTGTTTTGGAGTACAATAAATTTTATTTTATTCCTTAATACTCCTTTTAAGCATTTAATAAAAAATACCAGTTCTATTTTACGACCCTTGGAGGTAAAAAAATAATAATTAAAAGCATTTATCTCAAAATCGCAGTTGACATGTTGTTACTTACTTAATACTTCTGTTCTGTTCACTTACAATCTATATCAATACTAATTTATATGCATTGATATACTATTGTTCAAGATACATGATTGTTTCCTAATTTGACAGCAGCGATCTTAGTTTTGTATAATAGCCACTCTTATCTCTGGTGTTTCATTACTCATGTTACTTATAAAAACTTATTAAAAGTACAAAATCTATTGATTTCATTTAGATAAACAAGAACCATAATTACAGTCGGAAACAAAAAATCCTTAAAATTATATTAATAAAATACCCACAAATTATATAAAACATTAAGTAAAATCAGAACTAAAATTATATATTCAAAATTACAATCAATCTAAATTTATAACTAAATCCTAACGGAAGTAGGAGTAGAGCTGAAAGTTTACGGATATCCGGCCATTACGTAAAGACTAAACACAAGTTCGTGCTATCCACCAACAAATGCCTGAAAAAATTACGAGGCCTGTTAGAGACGATGCTTGACACGGCTACGCAATCCGTAGCTGTTCATAGAAGTTACTGTAGCCCTCGTAAAAGTGGTAACTGAAGGGGCGCGGTGGGTTTAAGTCCATACAAGTCTGATACTTCTTTTCACTCCACCCAGAGCAGAAGTCGTTTGATAATTTCACGTCTAAAAACAGTAGAGCTGAGAAAGAGTGGCACCCAATATCCTTTCACAATATTTTTCATAGAACTTCTCTAATTAATTCGTCATTTCACCGTTCGTTAATTCAGTTAACCGTGTCAGGAAGTCAGAACAGATGCATAATTAGCTAGATCCGCCGATTCAGACAACGGTGGTAATAAGACCACATCGAATCCATAAATCGAGAACAGTGTAGTACGTTCAAGGACGCAAGTCAGGCCGAGTAGGGGGGCATCACTAACTCGTGACCGGCGCGGCCAAATGTCAAATAGTCTCTCTTGAAACTGCGCCGAGAACGCGCGCGCAGACATCGAGATACGGACACAATTCGAAATAATCGAACACGAAATAAAAACGACACTAATCCTAACTTAAAACTAAAAAAAGCCGGCGTGTGATAATAGTGCTGCAACTTCCATGAACTTTTTATCGATAGATTCGGAATTTTATCGATTGTTTACAGTGCATTTGACATTTGTATCTTTTCGATAATTACAAGGAAAGGTGAAGCCGAGTGAATGTGGTTTCATCGGCATTGTATCGATGATTAAGTAGTGGGAATAATTTTTTTGTATGCGATTGTTTGTTTGACAATTTCCTGTCGTAATTTGTCTTGTTTGGATTGTTAGTGAGTAATGTTAGTTTGAGTACTGTGTAGTGCATCATGGCTTGTTTACATTTGTTGCTGGCATGTGCAGCGGTGCTGTGTCTGCTGTTTACTGATGTCAACACGCAGGTGAGAGACATTTTGTAACTTTTAGCGGTTGGGCGTGCATATAATTAGGTGCACTAACAATTTCCTACATTACTGCAATATTTTATTACTCATGGTAATTTCCTCTTGTATAGATCTTATATAATTTATAACTGGCTGTATAAACAGGGCTACTCCTCTACAGAAAGCTTTATTTTTAAAATAATGTAGCCACATAATAATTATTCTCCAGAACACATAGCTAAAATAGGTTATTATAGGTTTATTAACACACATAAACAAAGGTTTTTTTAGTACCTACATGAAGCTTGAAGTAGAACACTAGCTCCTAAGACACAGACATTCCTAAGTTAAGAGTCAGGGTTTCTTATTCATCTGTGCAGCAGTTTCCTAAAACTATTTTAGGTAAATGAATTGTAATTATTTATTATTTGTATATAGACGATAATTAATTGTATATAGACGCTTTTTGTGCCATAAACTATTATTATAACTATTCAATTTACAAATAGAAAAAAAATAATTTGTCACTTGCATAAAATTAACCAGTGAAGTTTTTCCGTTTGAAAAAAGTTTTCAAGGTCGAATAGGCCGCATGAAAAAGTTCGTATACTTTAGAGTGCTCTTCACATATATATGTTGACAAAATCAATAATTTTTTTTGCGTATTTCATTCATATAATTATCAACTCGATGACAAATCCGTCTGCATGTTAGTAATACGTGAAGATGGATTTATACATTGAGGTACAAATACAAATAAGTTTTCTCTTCCTATGTAACGTATGAGGATATTTTACATTAATTTCTCGGCATTCGACCTTGTTTCTCACTTATAAATACAATTTATTATATTAAAAACATTTAACATTACGATAATTAAGTCTACTGTACATACGAATTGTAAACAATTAAACTCAAGTAAAAATATGTACATAAATTATAAAAACCACTTCACTTCCAGATTTATATTTAAATTATACATACTCGCTTGCATATGTAGATGTATAAATGTATATTTGACAAACATTAATAGACGCAATTATGTTAATTAAAAAACTAGTTATAATCGCCATTAATATTTATAATAAATGCATCTGCTTGTATAATTGCAGATCAGAGGAAATTATAATAAACTGGTTTTTATCGCAGCTTTACTCTTGTGGACTGTCCCATAGAAGCTGTTGGTACATTTTTCTGTTACAGAATAAAAACTATTTTGTATTCTTTGTTTTTAAAAGAGAAGCTACAATATTCTCTGTCTAGAGCAGTTATGAGGTGAGAGAAATGTTGTATTTTAAGATAAAACAGGCAAATATCTATATCCAGTTTTTTTGTTTTCTGTGAGTAAATGCATTCTTCTTGCTTAGGTGAGAAGATAGCGCTTAGCCGATTCCTATTCTGGAACCCAAACCAGAAAAAATCGAGAATTGAAGGAAGGGAAGTAGCAAGCAATTCTATATTTACACTCATTAGCTTTTGCGTCAAGCCAAAATATTCCCAGTATCTTAAAGTTCACACACATTTAATTACATACTTCTTCATTTTATCCAGTCGTTGGTAATCCTTTGATATTCGGTGCCTAGGAAGTACATTTACACCATTATAGCAGCATCAATAGCGTTCATAAGATCTTCAATGGAGTACGTGGGCATTTGAGAGACTCCAATAAGTAGGTCATGTTTGACACAGGGGCGCTGCACTCATATTTGGAATACATTATTACACCACACTTGCTACATCGTATGTGTAAAAAACTTCTATTTCTAGAAATGATAAGTTAATGCGTTACCTTCGATCTAGTGTCGGTGGGTGTAAGTTCAAGATCTGCTATTAATTTCAATATTGTCAGTAACGTAATGTATGCAAGCCCACATAGACTACAGTATAATAACATATAATAATTTATGATTCGAACTGCAGCCTTAAAAGACAAACAAAAATCCTTCGTACATGGCGCCAACCGTATGTCTGCTTGAGAGTGAATTAATTTCTTCTATAAAGCCCTAATAAAAGAGCTAAAAGTAATTGTACCAGAAATTAAGATATCCGCAGAAAAACAACGGCTACTGACGTAGCCTGGAGAATCGCCAAACTTAACGCCAAAGCGGTAGTGGGCAGGGCTCATTGCTTAAAGCGCAGAACGTCTCCCTCGTCCTCGTCGTCGTCCCTTATTTTTTAAATAATGTTTGTCCTATTTTATTATAATGTGGTGTACAATAAAGTATAAATAAATAAATAAACGTCCAGTTTCTGGAATGGCGACCACATACCAGAGGACGGTGCGTTAGACAGCCTCCATAAGGTAAACTGAAGACTTGATGAGGGCTGCAGAGAGAGGATAAAAATCAAGTTCGTGCATTGTGGCGACTTTTGAGAAAGACATGATGATAATGAGCTGGGAGCCACAACTCTAGAGTAAAGCCAAAAGAGATAAAGCCATTGGTAATACGAGTACTGATCGGTCTCAAGGAACAAGAAAGTTTTGATCAAAAGGACACCCGTAACAAATGAACCCTCGTCACAGTGAACAAAGAACTGCTCGTGAAGCAACAAGCAATTTTTTACGTTAATAAAATGTTGTGGGTTATGTAATCAAAATGTATCTCTATAGCTTCGTTGAAAAAAAAAAAAACTAATATTAATTGATCGTTTTTAGTAAAATCGCTTTAAAAATTAAACTGCCTATATTTTTCCCAGGAAAATACGAAAATATAGTGTTAACAAGAATTTTCGGCAAAAAATTAATTGTTTAATAATTCGGTAGCTTACTTGTCGTGCTGGATAATTAAGCGTTGTTCAAGGTCATTCAAGTTGATAAACATATAAACAATCGATGCTCCAGAACCCTCACTGATTGTGAAGTACTTATTCTACTGATAAAAGATTTTTTAAATCGGCCTAGTTGGTTTTGAGTTTATTTATTAAGAACAAAAAAAAAATCCGCTTTATAAATGATCTTTATTTTGCAAGTAGGTTTAAAAAACACTTTTACACGTCATTTTTTTTTTTTTTTGCTAGATGAGTCCGGTGTTTCCTAGCGGACTACCCTGAGAAGAAACACCGAAACAAACTCAGGGGTCAAAGTCTCTTTTAAAGTCCATACAGAAAATATGTATTGGTCAAATCACATAAGAACCATGCAGATTTGTCTGAGATGGTCTTTTGAAGAAAGATCCATACAAATTTGAGTAGACCTGTCCAGTCAGTGCAAGCATTTGTCAGTATTCGCAAAGCTCAACTCAGGACTACTAAGGAGCTCAACACGACCCGACGAACAATACCAAGGAAAGGACATTTGAGTAGGTCGTCAAATACTCAAATTGCCAGACATACGCTAAATTTACTAAAGAGACAGAAACAAAAAAGAAAATACATATAGCATAATCCACATAGTCCTCATGTTCACAAAAATAATATATATAGTTTACAAATGTAAAATTTTTAAAAATAAACATTAATGTCAAATCGAGAGAAGATAATAATAATAAAAACAAAGAAAACGTTACAACAGTTAAAGTGAGTACTGGAGCAGGTCAATCCCAAGCCTTTACGTCCTCAATATAATCCTTTACACTATAAAAGGCTTTTTGGCAAAGTTTACGCTTAACAAAGGCTTTAAGTTTATTAAGGCTTAGTTGTTGGATATTACTAGGAAGTTTATTATAGAAGTGTATACATTGGCATCTAAATGAGCCCCCTATTTTTTTGAGCCTGGTAGCAGGAACTACATATTTATTTTTGTTTCTAGTATTAAAATTATGAACATCACTGTATTTTTTAAACATACATTTATTTTTATGTGCATACAAAATATTCTCGTAAATATACTGCGATGGGACAGTCATTATATTTATATCTTTAAATTTATCCCTGAGGGAGTATCTGGGACTTAATTTATAAATCGAACGAATAGCCCTTTTCTGTAAAACAAAAACTGTCTGGATGTCGGCAGCATTCCCTCACAGTAAAATACCGTACGACATGACGCTATGGAAATAGCCAAAGTAAACTAAACGGGCTGTGTCTACATCAGTTAAATTTCTGATTTGTCTAACAGCGTATGCTGCAGAGCTAAGTTTCTTACATAATTTGTCTAAATGTGGGCCCCATTGAAGCTTGGCATCTAGAGTTATGCCGAAGAACACTGTAGTATCTTCAGGACTCAACTCTTTACCTTTTATTAGTACACTAGTTTCTACTTGCCTAACATGAGGCATGGTAAACTTGATACATTTAGTTTTTTTTTCATTAAGATGTAGGTTATTTACATTAAACCAATGTACTATTTTGGAAAGAGATATATTTATGTCGTCAGTAACCGGCTGCTGACGTTTAAGTTTGAATAAAAGTGAAGTGTCATCAGCAAACAATACAATATTATGATTATCTTCTATGAGGTAAGGTAGGTCATTTATATAAATAAGGAACAAAAATGGTCCAAGAATTGAGCCCTGGGGAACACCCATTCTTAATACAGATCCGGGAGATCTTTTTCCGTTTACATCAACTCTCTGAATCCTTTCACTCAGATATGACGTAAGAAGATCCAGGGAGGAGTTTCGGACTCCGTAATGGTGTAGGTTTATAATATCAGGAGACTATTACGTAGTGCAAGTTATGCATCAAAATACCGTTTTACTTTCCCTGATAGGACGTCAATGAGGACCAGTTATATATTAGATAACTATCGCAATCTAGAACTGACAAAACATGTCATTGAATACCATTTCAAGAAGTCACGAATAGAAACCGTAACGTGACGAAAAACTCCGTTTCAGCTTAAACCTAGTCAGCAAACCCAAATGGAATACAAATAAAACCGTAAACCGAAACTAATTTTACATTATTACCCAAATATTATAAAGACTGTATGTACACATTATGTTTGTATGTTTGTAACTTCTAAACGCTCAAAAATTTGAACTGATTTGTATGAAACTTTTTATCTTAGGAGTATGTTTCTGTAACCTAATTTTAACTTCCACACACATAAAGCCACTGGTATAAGTTAGTTTTACAAAATTTATTCCCTTTCTTACTTTAAGATTTCTTCTTTATGTTGTTAGTACGACTCACATTCATATATTGTTTTGTCTTCAACTTAGTCTCTTCGAAGGCATCATCGGTAGTCGGACAGATGTCATTTTGGCTGCTTATTACGGTGTTCCGGGAAAGGATGAGAAAGTTTGAATTTTTATAGAAAATGAAACGGAAAAATCAACAAATAAAGGACACATCCTTTCCGGGATTTAGTTGAAAATATTTTACTCGCAAGTCATTTTAAATCTCCCTATACAAAAGACATCAACGCGTTACACCTGTCTTCAAAACTCTGTACCGAGTCCGAATCGTCGACGGCGCGTATAATTGTACTAAAGCGCCTCAAAGTGGTGAGAGCAAAACCCTAAAGACCCAGCAGAGCCGAAGCTTACTGGAGACATGGGTTTACTTCCGTGAATAAAACCTCTGGTCATGAAAAGCATCGGGCGAAAAAGAAACAAAGATGTAGAAATCAGTAAATTTCTGAAAAACCACCTCTCCGTCCATGCTAGGACGAGAGAAGTTAATGATTTCCCATCTTAATAAAAACGACTTCAAACCAACATTGTATAGAGTGTACTACCAACCTACTGCCTACTGTGGAGCGGAACACAGCCATTGCCGTTAAGGTTAACGACACCTCCACTTGCCGTTGTTATGATGATATGAATAATGCATGGTTTCGTTTGTTAATCAGAGGTTGTAGTTTAATGAAATGGTTATGTATTAATTGTTTAAGGCATCTGTGTTGGTAGATGGTGTCTGATATTTTAGAGAGCAGTGGAGATAATTAAGTCACCACTATTTTAACTAATATTGACTTTCATTTCATTGTTTATTTATACTTTAGGCAGGCCTGTTGGTGTAGTGGTTAGTGGCCCTGACTGCTACGCCGGAGGTCGTGGGTTCGATTCCCACTCAGGACAAATGTTTGTGTGATGAGCACGATCATTTGTTCTGTGTCTGGGTGTAATTTATCTATAATATGTATGTATTTAGAAATATATAAGTATGTTTATCAGTTGTCTAGTACCCATAACACAAGCTATGCTTAGCTTGGGACTAGACGATGTTGTGTGACAGTTGTGGAAAATATATTACTTTTGAAGTTACATGTTCTGTAAATGTCCGTTAAAAAAAGAGGACCTCCGGGACAGACAGATGTTACGCCTGGTCCGGGCAACTGTCCGCAACAGACATAACAAGAATGTACTCTGACTAATTTTTTTAACACTATTTGGAAACCAAATTAAACCTGTACAATTCTGTTCTTTGCCTTGTATAAATCCTAAACAGTGGAGGTGGTCATCCCCGATCAATGATGGCCTGATGATGTTCAAATCGTGCGGAGAACTCTCATCATCATCAACCTAGCGTAAGTCAACCGGGACTTACGCTGACCTCCACGCGGACCTCGGTACCCGGGGTCCGCGTGCGGAGAACTCTAATTGTGTGATATAGGCTTTTGAATTTTTATGTTCCAATGTGACGTCATAGATATCGCCACAAAACTTTACATCTAGCTGAAAGATCATTTTAGATCGGTTTTTAGTATTCTATAATCATCACCATCCTGTTTTATTTTCGGTCACCACAAAATATGTTTTCCGCTATTTTCCCCTGTCATCCATACGTTCTTTAATTTCATTCTACATCTCTATACATTCATATCTCTCGGCTTACTCATAGCTCTTCTATTCACATTTATTATATAGAGAAAAGTTTGTGAGTGTGTTTATATGTTTATTAATTATTTACACTCGAAGTACTGAAAGAATTTGGGTAAAATATGGCACATGAGTATATCTTAGGATGGCATGTGTGATACTTTTTATTATTATATACATTTTTTTACTTTTATGCGAGTGAAACTGCTGCTTTTATTATACAGAATAATAATACCAACACAAAAAAAAACTTAACAAAAAAAAAGACTAGATTTTTCTTTTATATTTTAAGCTAGCTTTTCTCACTATAATCTTGATAGCAAACCAATCACCGATCTCGTTTAGAGACCGTCCCCCTTTTAGCTACGAAATAATAAATAATAATGGCCAAAAGCAGATCTACAACTAGTTACTCAGACATTCTACACAACTAGATTATCAGACTTGACATTTGACATTACACTTGGAGTATTGACACTGCGGCCCGTCCTAGATAGATAACGTGGCTACTATCGGTGAGCATAACAAGTATCGTCGTGACCTTCGATGTAATCTGTTTTTGTTTAATTTATTTTTATTATCAGAGTAGTATTTTTTGTAGACAAAAATTTGTCTAACCGAAATTATAGAATGAATTTAAGATCTTTCTGATTCTCATAAAGACAGTCCAATACACTGGTTAGTTAATATTTTTTTTAATTATTTGAGTTTTTTTAATAACAAATATACTGTCCCAAAATATCGTAAACGATTAAGTGCTTGGCATCACGTACAGCAGCGTTATGCGCTTCGATCAAGAATAAAACTAATATTTAAAGTATTTTATAAATATTTATCTCTTATAAATATTTTTTCTCTTTCCTTAATGTAAAAAAAAAATCTATAGGCAATTTTAAAAGTCAGAGGCTAGTACACGGTTTTAATTGATCGTTTATCTCACAAACTAGCAAATGAAATAAATAATTCGTAGTGTCAAATGTATTCATCCAATTCTCGCAACCCTTACAAGGTCATAAGTCCATTTTGCAGGAGGCCTTCCAATGGTGCGTCGTCCGATACGCGGCCGTCACTCCCGAACCATTCATTGTACAGACACTTGGGGAGGCCTATGTCCAACAATGGATGTCTTTGGGCTGAAATGATGATAGTGATGGACATTCCATCACTGTGTTCATATTGTAGGTGCTTTTTTACCTACAATATATGTATACAAGTGACTTTTCATTGAGTTAGTTTAGAAAAATATTAATAACTAGCTTTTGCCCGCGGCTTCGCCCGCGTACATAAAATATAGCCTATGTCACTCAGGAGTAAACACCTTTCTATTGTTGCTAAAATTTTTCCGTCAGTCAGTAGTTCCAGAGATTACCTCCTACAAACAAAAAAACAAACTTTACCTCTTTATTATATTAGTGTAGATACCTACCCTAACCTAACCTATAAGCAGATTTGCATTTGTCTAGAAAAAAACCATGTCTAAATTTTTGCACAATTAAGTCACGTGACACTTTTCTATTTTACAATTTTCGCGACTTATTAATAAATGGATTCATATATTTTATTTTATTACTATGTCGCTGTGTGCATTCGTGTTTGTATATTGACTATTGTGAAGTGATAAATTTTTATTTAATTACTTCTCTCAATTTTTTTATTTTAATTTTACGATTATATTATACTTTGAGAAGATTATTAATTTTAATAATTTTATCTATGTTAATGATTTATTGACCATAAAAATACTTTATTGTTTGGCTGCGTATAATATTATTATCATAGTAATGTAAGAAAAAGGTTTGACTGTGTCTTTTATTAATTAAAAAAACAACGCTTATGATTCAATCATTCAATTCACGAAGTAACAAAGATCAAAATTCATTCTTCATTCAGTATTCGATTTAATTGACTTAAATAGATAGAAGAATTGGCAAACTAAAGCGACAGTGGACAGAGGACATTGCTCGCAGAATAAATGGTTGATGGGAATAAAAAGTCCAGTGGCGCCCAAGTACCGGAAGACGCAGCGTTGGAAGACCTTCCATAAAGTGGACCGATGACTTGGTGTAGTTTGATATGAGACAGACAGGTCCAGCTATTATGACGACCACTGGAAGTCTAAGTGTAAAAGTGGATCGTTTTTCGGCCAACTACCGGTGAAAAGGATATTCAATTCTCTTAAACTTCCTTTCAACCTAGTATAGAAACAAAACCATTTACCCAACAACCTTCATTTTAAACGCTTCCAACTCATTAATCAAAAGCTCATCTTACTGTCGCCTGCGCGTGGGCATACCATAGATTCACAAGCTAAGGATGACGTCACAAGACGCCATGTTTAAGAATCCTTTTACTTTCAAAACGTGATTTATATACTCATGATTGTTATCTAGAATGTTGAATAGACTCTAATGAGTTCTATAGGCTGACTTATGTAAGAGGTTTGATAGATTTGTCGCTGTGCTAGTGTTGTAAGTATTGAAGGAATATTTGAAGTTTGTTATGTCCTATTCAAAGGGCTAAATATAGATTCAGAATGTACCTTTGTTGCCAATTCTTCTATATTATCTCTTACCAACAATACATTTTGACTTGTAAAATAGGTAGAGGTATTCTTGAAGAAACAGATGAGAAACAAAGAGGTTTTGGTATTGATCGTCAAGTCTTTGAGCTCCTTAGTAGTGCTAAGTTTTTCTACACGAATACTGACAAATGCTTGCACTGACTGGACAAGTCTACTCAAATCTGTTTGGTTCTATCTCCAAAAGATCACCTGAGACACAAATCTGCATAGTTCTCATATGATTTGACCATTACATGTTTACTGTATGGACTTTAACAGAGACTTTGACCCCTGAGTTTGTTTCGGTGTTTCTTCTCAGGGTAGTCAGCTAGGAAAGACAAGACTCATCTAGTTTGAACTGACGAAAAGAAAAAAAAAAGATGTGTAAAAGTGTTTTTTAAAAACCTATTTACAAAATAAACATCATTTATCATTTAATATAGGTACAAACGGGGTTTTGACTATAGTGACACTAACTTTACCATAAGCTAGCTTGAGGGCATAGGTCCAGGATTAAATATAAATGAAATACGCCTCTATTTAGCATTTTGTATACACTGACTATATAACAGAATGCATGTGGGGGAAAGAGGAGGGAAACTGGATAAAGGGTGAAAACGGAGAGTTGCTGGTTTTTTTTGTTTTTTTATTGTATGCGCCATACTCTTGTGCAAATAAACTTTTTTCTTTCTTTCTTTCTGTAATGATACAGAAAGAAAGAAAGAAAAAAAAAAAAAGCCACGTATTATAGTTAGGTATCTCGTTCTAACTAGTCCAGAAATTGTTTTTTTAATTTTTATTTATAAAATAAAAAAGAAGTTATCTAATGTTTTGTTTTTTTTTTTGTTAGTTTCAAATTTAGCTGGGTGTATGCAGTTGTATCTTGAAAGTAATATATATTTAACCGTCCGTGGAGAGTAGGCTAAGTAAGGGTGGCAAGTCACTTTTAAACGTTGAGGTTCCTGTACGTGCCTTCCGGATATTCTATGTAACATAGGCTATTTTGAGATAAAATCAATATAAATGATACGTGCCAAAAGTATTAGACGACGACACAATATTTCTCAAACAAAGATACAGGTTTAGCGTAATAATGAACGTTGTGAATCAAGGAAAACTAGAATCATTTCGGGTTCCCTTTCACAGTCAACCTATCGGCCATAATATTCGATTGATTTGTGAATGTGTTTTATTATTTGATGGCAGAATTAGCTTTTTAGTTTTATGGCTATTTTATTTTAACTATCAATCGAGTTGACTACTCGAGCGTGTAATTTTACATAAATATTACAAGTTCCTAATTTTAATACAGCGTGGTGTACTCCTATACTACTAAAGATAAAATTTAAACAAATGATAAATTACTTTAATTTAAATTGATAGATCTAGTAAAGATTGAGAAAAAGAGTAGTGATCTTATAAAGGCCTATTCTATATTCGCAGCTGTACTGTTATTCCTCATCGCAATATATTTTGTATATAACTAATAAAAAATATTTTAGGTTTTGAAAATTTATTTATGGTAGGTAAAGACGAATCTTGCCCTTAGGCGGAGCGGGAAACAGTGTCAGACTCTTACTGACTAAACAACCTACCCCGTTCCTTCGTCGCCATATATACCAGGGCCAGAGCCTTCCTTTCAGTCACGAACTCTTGGCCCCAGTTGGCTTCGACCCCTTTGTAGAGTCCCTACGTAGGTATTGGGCGTTTGTTATATAAGCAAATAAACACACTATTGTGTCTTAGTCTAGTAATCCAATATTTTAAAACTAATGTCCTGGTTTCTATTAAATCATTTAATGTTACCATAGCGCACAGGAAACAAGCCGTTCCGACAAAATCCCGCTGTTCCGCCTTCCACGTCACGCACCGGACTGCCTGCGGCACAACCTGAATTAGATAACAGAATTAACATTACCGGTACGACATTACTCTCACTATGCAACAACATCCCGTTTTATCGTCCATCCATTCATTTTATAACGGTTATCATAATTAGAGACGTTTCATCATCATCAGCCTTTTTAATGTTCCCACTGCTGTGACACAGGCCTCCTCTCTGGGAGAAGGAAAGGGCCGCAATCCATCACGCAGGCCCAGTGCGGGTTGTTGGATGTCACATGTCTTCGAATGTTTGATTCTAGGACATGCCGGTTTCCTCACGATGTTTCCTTCACCGTTTTGAGAGAAGTGGTGATGAAATAAATTACACAAAGTAATGCGCCTAGCTGGGTTTGAACCCGCGACCTACAACTCGTAAGTCGGGGCTTTTACCACTCGGCCACCACTGGTCTATCCATTCATTTTATAACAGTTATTACAATTACAGACGTTTGCATAATGTAAACCATCTCCTGATTTCGTAATTATTTTCGGTCGAGAGAAAGAATCTAGAATTTGATCTAGATCATTTAAATGTTGGGTTCATTGTACTTGATGTTATTTCGTGACGGAGTTATGTAATTGTTGTTAAAGAACTTCGCTATAAAGCCTATATGACAAAACGTTGTTATAGAACTGTTGCCAAAGTATTGGACAGTAAAGGTTGTGTTTTTTATGTAGTCTCTTTAAGGTGGGCCTTCCCGACTCGAATCGAGAATGGTTTAAAAGCTTGTTGCTTCATCTAAAGCAATCCAATGTGATGTTTAATGCATACGTAATGCGAAAAAAGAGACATAATACCTGAAAACCCTGTTGGCATTCAGTGATTCTACGATTTTTTCGAATATTTCACAAAACTTGTTCCAGGGAATACGTGTTTTTATTAAACCCTTAAGAATTTTTGAAAAAAAATTATATCATTTTGAAACTCAATTAAATGCGCTAGGCTTCTATAGAAGTACGTTTTTATATTTTTAATATAGGAGTACATTATAGAGAGTCAAAGTTCACAACATTGCAGATTTTTAGAGGTCTTCACTGGATTACTCTTGAACAAATTTACGTTTTGATTTCTATACAAGCCTAGATAAATATCCACAAGATATCTGTGTATCCAAAATATCTGAAGAAAGATGTGTCATAATATCACAATCACGTAAGAGCGGTTATATGAAAATGTACGTCGGGTTGGCTGCTCTTAAATAGTGGAAATGTCTTACAACTTAGTGTACTGGTTCATTCCAGCGTGTTCTTTGCTGTCCTGCCCTGTAATGCTATCAAGGCGTGATTGCTTATTTTTTATTTTATTCAGGCTATAGGCTTTATCTTTACCGTAATCTTATGTTTATCACAAGCTAGTCCTATAAAGCAGACGGCAATTAGCCAACCTGCGGTAAAAGATTTAGAAGATAAGCTTATGTATAGACAATTAAACCTATGTACTCGTATTCACAATACGGACTGAACAATTTGGAATCATTCTGTAAGCTGCCTAACAGCCCGCTATCTGCGGACACTGAAACAAAAAAGAATCGTTTAGCAAGAACATTGTCTAATGATACATGTGGAGAGGCAACTGTGACCATGTTTCTCCATCGTTACAAAATAATCGCTCCGTCAATTACTGACATTGTGCCAAACTATCAAGAACAATAGACGTTTTGTGTTACAACATAATGGGTTGATGGCTTAATTGAAACACGTCGCGTCTTTTGAACTTCGTTCTTTCTTTAATCGATATGTTTAATTGAACTAATAAATAAGTAACAGAAAAAAGTAGGAAGACTTTCCTTGCAGTTTTTTTTATGTTGGGAAAAATCATTTAATGACGAATTAAAAAAAATAGAAAACCCTTGGACGGAGCGAGAAACAGTGTCAGATTCTTACTGAATTAACGATCCACCCCATTCCTTCTTAACCCTTATATTGGGGTCGGACCTTCCCTGCAGAAACCGGACCAGGGCCCCAGTAGTTAAGTAGTTAGTCTTGGTTATTTTAAGGATAAGACCAAAGTGTGGGAATTTTAAATAAAATCAATTCCTGACATAAGTTTTGTATAATATGAGTAAGAAAAATGAAAAAAAAAAAAAAACGGAAATTCTGAATGCCTACTGAAAGTTCAGATATTACCTCTCTTTTTTGCGTTTCCTCTTTCTCATATCACGTTAGACGACTCGAAAAGGGCTCTCTTAAGTGAGGAACTTGTAATCATTGTATTAATTATACATATTATTATTATTTTATTTATTCCACTCATATCAAAGCACTGGAAAAATTTGCCTGCTGCGGTCTTCCCAGCCGACTATATTTGGGTGTCTCCTAGGCTAGAGTGAAGAGGCTCCTAATATACTTATGCTCACCATCATCAATCGCATCACTGCTTACCATCAGGTGGGATCGCAGTCAAGCATTAGTTTATAGCAAATAAAAAAAAATACTGGGCTAATATTTAACAATGCCCACTTTGTAAATGATTAAAATAACCTCTGTAGTAGGCTTGTAACCTCGTGTTAGGCGCCACTTGCTTGTCTTATTAGTGTTGTAAGTGGGTGGTACTCATGTCTTGTCGATATCGACAACTGCCTGCTTGACTCATGACCCCATGCCTACGCCTGTTTCAAAAAATTTGAAGGTATTCTTTGGTATATTTTAATTCACTGGTCTTTTAGTATTAATATTAGATGTGCTTGTAGATTTTTGTAGTGATGATGAATGATTCAAAGGCATTTAAAAGCAAGTAGTCTTCGTGGTTGTTACTTCTTCACGCTCTCACGGTAGAACCGATATCTATGAATGTTGGCGCCTGGTTAGTCCATGTTGTAGCACATAGGATACTTTTTGTCAGTAAGTTTTATTGGAATAATCTCCTGCTACCTCTCGTGAAGCCACTGGTAGCAGCTAATATATATATATATATATATTTAAAAAGCTATTCATTAGTTTGGGCACACCACAATTATGGCGTTTTGTTACGAAGGAACGGGGTAGATTATTTAGTCAGTAAGAGTCTGACACTGACTCCCGCTAGGCCCAAGGGCAAATTCGTCATTGGATGATTTTTACCTACCATAAAAAAGCTATTCATTAGTTTTTCGCAGACGTAACAAATATACTAAATTCACATTTCAAGGATCTTGGAAAGTAAATAAATGCGTATATAAAGTTTATTTTTCGTATTCGTTATGATAGTATAGCTTTCAGAAACATTGCAAGCCTGCAGCGACAGGTAACATTTTTCAGAATAAATAAATGAGACCATTATGAAACTGTTTAACAATGAAATTTACAATATGCATATTGTGCCGTATGTACCTAAGTATGTTAGTATGATACAAAAATACGTCACAATAAACTTTACCTTTAATATTAAAATTATTAGAGTAAACATGATTTTTTTTTTGTTGGGTTGTTAGACTTTTACTGACTAAATCACACTCCTTGATCCTTCATCGCCTTGCATTCCTGGACCCAGGAATTTCCTCTCAGAAGCGAACCTTTGACCTCATTTTGGTGATATCTCCTTGAGACGCGCGAAGCCCTTCGCGTCTTCCCTAGTGACTTCAACTCGGTCAACACTATGGATTGAGTGATTGTCAGACTTTCTGACGTCTGAATACCTTCAACAACTGTCAAAGATGTTAAAGGAGTTGTCAGTAAACCGTAGGGACCCTGAAGAAGGGTCGAAGCCAACTGGGGCCAAAGGTTCGCGTCTGAACGGAAGGCTTTAAGGCTAGTATATATATACCAGGGCAAAGCCACCATATGGTAAGGAATGGGATAAGTTGTTTAGTCAGTAAGAGTCACAGATTCCCGCTACGCCCAAGGGTGGGATTCGTCATTGGATGATGTTTACCTGCCATAAAAAGAACCCGTAACATATAAGAGATGGAGACGTCTTGACGACTGGGCCACCACGCACTGTCAATTTACACGAATACATAATATGGAAAACTAAGATCAAAAGGCATGAGTTTTGAAGTTAAGTGAACGTGGTATTAGGAATTATCATTATTATAAGCTTAGAATAGACGCCACGATAGAAACAGTAGGATTAGTACTAGTTTTTTTTATGAAGTCAGTTACTGGTAGTCTTAGAGGGACCTAGGTCTGCGCACAGCTTTAGACACACTTTCGAGACGTAAAATTAACTAGGAAGCAACTTATCTTACGTAAGTTAGTTAAACGAATAACTTTAACGATTAAGAGATGATGGATGATGCGAATATTGCTGCGACTAGCTAAAAACTCGTTAAGTTAAGCAAACAGATAAATAAAACTATTTCACTATATTTTGCGAGTTGCTTCGTGAGCATGAAATCGATAATTAAGATACGAAGATGTACAATCTCGATGTATTAGTAGAAATTAGAAAATATACGAAGTAAGTATTTGTCGGTGCGATTGGTGCACTGGTCGAGCAATTGCCTATCGCGCGTTCGATTGCCGCGCAGAACAAATATTTGTATGGCGTATAGATTGTTGTCATGGGTGTATATGTCGTATACGTATGTGAGTTTTACGTATTTATAAAAGCACGCCTACGATACAGTAGTTATTTCAAGGTGGAATAACGATTAAAAAGGACAACAAATAAAAACTTTTTCAATTATTTTCAGAAAAGTTGTACTAAGATCCTACTTATGACTTATAAGGTACTTATATTCAGCCTTTTTAGGAAACTAGATAACAGCAATTACATAATCATACTGAGCTTTAATTGGTTTCAATACTGATTAACAGATCTTAAAATCAAATTCACAATAGAACATTTTGAAAAATAATAAAAAAATATTGAACGAAAATTATTTGCTTTATTTTCTTAGACATAAGGCTTAAAATGTTTACGTTTATTTTATCCGCTAATATGGTAATGATAAACAACCACAGAAACAAATAATAATTATATAGGTCAGATGATTGTTATGATTTTTGCGGTTTCTGTGGTTTGGTCGGTTTCAAAGCTTTTTTTCTTCAGTATATTCTAATTTTAAGCGAAGCATAGTACTCTCACTGTAGTTTACTTTTTTTTTCACTTTTTTTTCGCAAGTTTTGAGTTTGTCCATTTAACCAGAGTCAAGTTTTAAAAGGAATTAATTTTGGGTATAGAATACATTAGAATGATAATGTAACATTCTAATGTTATTACTGTATTTTGCAGCGAATGTAGAAAATCAGTTTTATTGGCCAGCTTTAGTCTCACTCAGCTTCATTTTATCATGGTTGCACCTGTTTCAATTATTTCTCTTATTGTCCATTTGTGTAAACACAAACTACACCAACTTTTGATTACAGTATCCATTAGGAATCAATGTGCGATTAGATACAGCCACTAACCCTCACTAGAAAAAAGTAAGAAAGTAAAAAGAAAGTCATCATCATTTCAGCCGAAAGACGTCCACTGCTGGACATAGGCCTTCCCCAAACGCCGCCACTAAGACCGGTCTTGTGCGTCTTGCATCCGTCGGTTTCCAGCATCCTCAGGTCATCAGTCCACCTTGTGGGAGACCTACCAACGCTGGGTCGTTCAGTACGCGATCGCCACTTTAGAACCTATTTCGAAAGTAATCCGTCTCGAATTATTCAATAAACCTAAAGCTAGCATACATATGTATAACATTTAATTTTAACTTACGTAACAAACTAAAGTTAGCACAATTCAAAACTATAATTATGATGCAGTCGCCGAATTGAGAGCGTCACACTTAAAGATTCGCACACGACGGACACTCAATCTATTCAATTATTTTATTACACATGCAAGAAAATGCACGTGTTGGGACTGTGTGTGTTGTGTAATGACACGTCAGTGTGTCATTGTGTGTTGTGTTAGTGACATGCTGACATTAAGGACGAGTGTCTGGCGGATTTTCAAAATTTGAGGTCATGAAAGAATACGCAGATAGGCATTAAAATCAGCCACTTCTTACATCACGCAAGAGTAGTTATTTAATGATTTCTTTTCTCAAAAAGAAACGCAAATAGGCATTAAAGTCAATCACTTCTTACTCCACGCAAGAGTAGTTATTTAATGATTTCTCTTCCCAAAAAAACGACCATTTTTAGCATAAGGACACGATAAAGTAGATCTTACCCTACAGTGATATCGTAGGGACTCTGCAATGGCGTTGAAGCCTATGGCCCAGTGTCTCTTTCTGAAGGGAAGGCTTGGCCCCAGTGCGAAAGGCAAAGAAGGAACGGTTTAGTTAGTATGAGTCTGACACTGTAGTCCAAGAGCAGGATTCATCATTGGATGATGAATTGAATTTTTTTTTAACATCAAAGAAAATCTTTATAAAATCACATTCACCGCAGTTTTAATTGCAAAATCTAAAATGCATCCAAAAAACTTCAAATCAAGATTTCAGAAATCAGGGGTTTCAAAATTTCAACAATTTTAATTCAATTAAAAACTAACAAAAAAAAAGTGTTAAGTTTCAAAACTCAACAGTAGGA
This sequence comes from Mythimna loreyi, assembly GCA_029852875.1. Classification (NCBI taxonomy): domain Eukaryota; kingdom Metazoa; phylum Arthropoda; class Insecta; order Lepidoptera; family Noctuidae; genus Mythimna; species Mythimna loreyi. The sequence goes on from CM056790.1 coordinate 1,199,662, forward strand.
AACAGACTCAACACTCAACAATTAATGTATTCTTCACGCTCCTACGAGACGATGTCACAGAGTTTAACACAATAATTGTCGAGTTAGGACACATCAGACGTTGCGCACGCGCAATAGGTTATCAAACGCTCGTTTACCTTGTATGAAAAGGTTGTGGTTTTAATTATATTTTTGGAGATACACCGTACTGTGCAACTTACTTGTAGTCTTAAGTTACAAGTAAATAAATACTTAATGTTCTATAGTAACGCTAAAGGTCACATTGGACATCTTGTTCGGCATATCTGTCATTTCGCGTTCAATCGTGCCGGCTATGCAACTACAGGGCGTCTGAGAACAGTTGATGCATAAATTGATAAGTCACTAAAATCTAAAAATTAAGCGAGCTAGAGATCTTAGCGTTTTATTTTTTGAGTACACTGAACAATCTTGTTGATACATTTCATAGAGTAAGCATCAGATGTTGCTTAAAATATTTCTATTATTTTTTTATTCTAGATAGGCTCGCGTTTGACCTCAATCTGATTTTTATTTTTTCTTCAGATTATTATTTTTATGTATGGTTTTTTCTCAAGACCCAAGTCTCGGACCTTTGGCTGGCGTACAAGGGACCAGAATCAACTCGCAGCAGCCCCTTGCACACTTCTCAAGGAACGTGGTACACTTTTGGATTGGATTTGGATTCGTGTCATGTGTTTTCATAAAGGATATTAGTTTTTGTGGGCAAAAGCAGTTTTTCGGAAAACAAAAATCCGTTCTAGGGAGGAACGAGAGAGTTTGCCAGACTTTTACTGACTAACCCACCTGTGTAAGTCTATTAATTTAACGCTCCAAGGCACAGTTATTATTGCAACGATCCCGCATTCCGGTACATCCTGTGTAAGTTTTATAAAGGGTCTTTATTAAACAATGCTTGCATTACTTCTAATGCAGCATTGCTACGATCCAAAATCGTGATGAATTAAACACAGTAATAAAACTTGAGAAGTTTCTTATAGAGCTATAGGCTTTTGTTTACGAGCACGATTCACTTATGTAGTTTAAAACACTCACTTCGCTGCTCTGAATAGCAGATCATGAAGCCCTTGGGCAGAATCGTCAATGGCAAACGACCACCATGAGCTATGTTTCAGAAAAGGTAGCATGCCAAGCCGAGTTGCACTCGACGGGCAGTCGCACGATTTCCATTCATGGTAACAAATAACTTAAATTCTGTCGACGATAGCAATCAATTTACATGCCTCGGATAAGGTTTAGGGGAGGTAAATAGATATTGCAAGCAATTCGAGCATCTTTGATGTTTATAAAATCAATTTTTATCTTAATAATTTCAGTCAAAAGATTGTTAGAAATAGGTCCTTCCTTAGAACCGCTATATCTATTAATTATAACATAAACAATTTTTCGTTTAACATTTTTTTTTTCATTTAGCCAGTCATAATTAGGGGCCGTATACAAATATTTCAAAAAAACAAAACAGTATAGTAAAAAAATCGGTTCAATTATTTAAAAGTTATGAGTGAACCGGAACATGGCGACGATTTTAAATTTATGTTATAGTATAAAATAAAGTCGCTGTCTGTCCATATGTATGCTTAGATTTTTAAAACTGTGAAACGGATTTTGATGCCGTTTTTTTTTAAATAGGTAGAGGGTTTCAAAAGGCAGGTTTATATGTATAATACATGCATGATATATTTAATATCAGCATTGTGCCCTGAAGCTGGGGCGGGTCGCTAGTAAAATTATACTTTAAATTAAAATTTCATCAATGAAACATCCTTGTTCGTTTACTTTCTCTGTCTAGCCTCGCAGTGGAACACAAGACCAGCGATTACATTCGCAAGGCTCACATTGCATAACATAATGCTGGGTTCAACTAAATTGCAGGGATGCTGGCGACGCTAGACGGGCACGACGCGAACAATTTGATAATGATACACTGACTTATGCAAATGTTGGCTCTTGGCGATCGTGATCTTGGAAAAGGTGCTTATTAGTGCGGTGTTATGAATGGCAGGTCCTTGGGCACGGATGGAATTATTTGTTCTAGTGGACGATCTTGTGATAAATTTAAGATCCGGGGGAGTAAGTTCCAATATCCCGCTGTATACTCTGGGCGAGAGATGCAATGATGTCATAGGCGGCAGTGATCTATTTGTTTTACGTCTCACGCTGGGCTCTGGTCATGGTCTGAAGCATTGGGGTATGGACTGCGATTATCTCCTTGTACGAAGCAGTCATGCTAGGAAAGAAAACTACCCCAAGAATGAGGAATCGAATAACTTGGACCTCGATTCCAACTACCATGGTTGGCATGGGCTTGCGAACGACGAGCAGATGGGTAGTTGGGTAGCAGACGTCAATAAAGCGTTCTATGCTCTTCTCAAAGTGATATCAGCTAAATTTTGGAGTCCAGCAACGCTAAGGTTGAGAGCTTTTTTTTTCAGAAAATAAAACCTGTAGTCCTAAATCGCAAAGGGCTACACCAGTGTCTTTCAATGGCCCTAAAGGACACAGATGTGGTTTTTATCACTGAAAATTCAACACCGTTCCGCTGCTCTCCAGAGTGACAGAAATCATCGTGATTGGATAGGCATTACCACCTTGACTTTAAAAACAAAAGCACATAAATCTACATAGTTTGTATGTAGATTTATAATAATAAAATAAAATAAATTTATTTCAGACTAATTTAAATGTCCATATTATGTTAGTGGCTGAAACTTAAAGCTATGTTAGTAAATTCAAATCTATTCAATAAATAAGTCAATCATTTCATTACAAAAAAAAAAATTAAAATAATAATAATAATAAGGCAGTCAAAAAAAACACAATAATAATAAATGCCACACAGTCTTAATTAAAAAATAAATAAAATAAAATAGAATGGTTCACAAAACATGGAGTTTTATAAACCTATCCCACACTGGTGACTCTGGGCTTTCAGCGATCATCCCATCCCGATTTATATGCTTGTTCTTACCTATAATATACCTATATGACTATATGATAAGATGTAATGATTAGTTCGCCTTACCTCATTAATCAGAGACTAGTTTATATGAATGCGTGCCTCCTCACCTAATTCCAAGTTTAGCATCGTCTGGCGGCACGACAACCTCACGCACGATCACAACCTTTGTCCTTACACTTAAATTCCTACTTCGTGTTGCTGCTTTGCCTTTGATTTAATGTTAATTTATATTTTCTATTGTAACTATATCTATGTCGCAACATAGAAACTAAAATTCAAAATTCTTTATCGTGTTATCAGAGCTCTCAGTGCGATTATAATTTATAACGGTCTCAAATCAACTATTGGGCAGTTGTTTGGACTAGACACAACACCTGTGTAGTCTCCCCGCCCTCTTCAATTGGAGGAATGGGGAACTTTACACACTGTTGTTGTATATCTCTTAATGATGGTAAGCGATGATGTAGCCGACGATGCCGTTAACCACGCTTGCCTAGAAGTATTTCTTGAAGAAGCTATCAGCAAATATAGACTCTGGCAGGGAATTTCACCCCTTAACACAGCAAAAAAACGTTTCCAAAACATTCCCTACGTATGGGTGGGATGTCCACCATGTACCAGCAGTGTAACGCTGTACGTCTAGGGGCCGATGTTGGAGCGGACGATTAATGTTTAGATTCATTAGATTAACGATGAAAAAGAAGAAAAAAAATTATATAATATAGATGAATATCATATCTAAATAGAGGGTATAGTTTAAATACGTAGACACTACAAAATTAAATAAAACTTTCATCATATTTGTTCACAGTAGAGCTACGTAAACAGTTTTTCTACTCATGAAATTGCAATAGCAAAAAGTTCACCTTTTGCAATACAAGTAAAAATGCGTAAATAAATTCAAAGTCTTACAAATCAATATTGACAAACAGGTACTACAAAAATGCAACTTTACTATGCTTTACCAGTTTGTAGTGCATAAAGTCTCAGTGAGACGACATCATTTCGACAACGTTTGTCGAAATCATGTCGTCCATGTATCATCGAAATTACATCTCTTTGTATCTAATTCGATTCACAATTTGAATGACAACCGACTCGTGATCGAAAAATGTCCGAAATAATCGATACGGGTCATCTTGTTCCCGTCTTGTGTCGTAAGGTAATTTTAGTGTCATTATTGATATTACTTTATCTCGTAAGTCTTAAGGTCATCGATTCTTTCGCGAAGTTTCTCTTGATATTTGACAGTTCTGTTGCTAAAAGGCTTCAGGATTGTATTGCGTAAACGTGACTTTTGCTTTCAGTTGACGCTTTAATTGTTCGACATCGACATTTCGATAATTTCATGTCGATCATAAAATAGGGAAGTTTTATTGTGAATAGGAATTTGTAAAGGTGGATGCGGCAATTTTTTGCTTAATGTTTTACATGCTAAAATATTATTAAAAATTGTTATTTTATTTTCAAGAAAGTAATTAATAACACAATATAAAAATAACCTAAATATAAACTGAACTAAATATTTACATTAAACTATAATACAAAAACACACAATACAATCAGTCGTCGAAATACTCCTCCACATCACTTTCATCTGGAAACGTACCCAGAAGACTAACAGCATTGCCACGTTAAATGGCAATACAAATTCTCTTTAAAAATTCAATACATGATATTTATTTTATGATAACTGATTTATATATTCAGTGTTTTATTGATATTATTTTAACACGTTAGTTTTTTTTTTTTATTAATCTTATGATCTTTTTGACCATATACGAACGACACTTTTATTTTGAAAAGCTGAGCAGCTTACTCAGATTACTAGAACCAAAGTCAACGAACCAACGTTACAAATGTCTGCACGTGTTCCCCATAAATTTTCTAACACGAGATTATACTCTTTTAGGAACACTACGTCCGTCACTAGGAGAATATTATGCAAATGACCTCTGTGGACTGGAATTAACATAATTGTATACGAGTAAATTATTATTAATCGAAGGTCACTAAAGCGTGTTATATGTTAATGATTCTGTTGTGTCTGTGGGTTATTAATTACCGGTTCCTCTCCCATAAGAATTAGAGAGTTTTTGGGGTCAATATGGGGCTAATAAAACTAAGCTAGCAGAAATAATAAAACTTAATTAGTTTTATTATTTCTGGTACTAGCTGGTACAGTGCAGTAGATAAGGATTCCAATTTATATTAAGCCTGCGGGAGCCAGATCTGGTTTCGCTGGCTTGACCACCTGAAAAGAATCAAATCCATAATTACTATTAGAAGTAAAGAACCATGGTTACCGAGATAGTTCGAAGAATCGCCAAACTTAAGTGGTAGTGGGTACATTGCGAGAACAGATGGCCATTTGGGTCGAAAGGTACTGGAATTGCGACCGCTCATCGAGAAACGCAGCGTTGGACACCAAAGGTGGACCGATGACTTGGCGTAGGTCGCGAAAATCCAATGGACTCAAGACGCAGATCGGTTCTTTGTAGTAAGTGAACCCTTAGGGGTGGCCAGTGTCCAACAGCATCGTATGTCACGTCCAACGTCTTTCGGCTGAAATGATGATGATGATTATATGTGGGTATACTGTATTTTTTACACATACCTACTGTATACATCCTGCAGGTCTTTTCTATTATGCAATCTGCGAAACGTGATGTGTGTTCATATATATTTTTAATCGGTGTGTGTGTGTTTGATATGTTGAATAATAAATGATTGAAAATGAATAATTTTGTGTCCTTTCTAAAATAAACTAACAACATCTTGAGATTTTGAGATTTTCGATGCATATTAATTTGAAGATTAAATTAAAATAGCATGAGTTACTATAACATTTAAATACACTTGACTGTGCCAAAAGATGATGAATTGAATTAATTAAATGTCAATTATTTCGTAATATCAGTAAAGTACAGGACACGTTATAATCAATCATTTTAACTTTATTTTCACAATGCTAATGACTCTCATCTACTATTTTAATCATGATAAAAATTTAACACTAATTATTATTTTTTGCTATACAATACTGACTTTTAGATTCTTTAAAACCGTTTATTTCGTTGTCAAATTAATCTTGCGTATAATTTTTTGATTGGTGGGCGTTTGTTTTAGTTAACCAATCAACGAACATGACAGCTGATTAACGGAAACACTTTATAATGCTTAAAGTATTTTTATATGTTTGTTAAGAGCGCTCAAACCAAGGTACACTTTTATACAACTCTGCTTTTATGTGATTATGATGTTATTATAGATCTTTCTCGAACTATTTTGGTCACACAGATTTTGTGGATATTTTCTAGGTTACTATTAAAATTAAAATATGAACTTGTGTTAAATTAAGCCAGTTAAAATCTCTGAAAATCTGTAATTTTTTGTGAACTTTCCTTAGAATGTAGAAAAAATATTTTAAAAAATCACAAACAGTTTTTTGAACAAGTGTTTTGAAATATATTTGAGCAAGTGACGAAACCACCGAATGTTAACAGACCGTTGGATGAAATAACAAGCTTTTAAGTTATACGCACGTTGATGATAGACCGAACGGAACAGACCCTCTTAACAAATTACATATGATGGAGAGAAGTCTTGACACAATATGAATACTGTAAATACTTTGACAATGGTGCGAAAACCACTAAAACTTAAAACAGCAGGTTTTTATTAATAGGGAAACATATTGATTATCTAATCGGACATCGATTATGTAAATATGTTCATAAATACTGATACCTGTCTATTTATATTCGAACCTGACATAGACCTTCAGTGATTAATAAATATTATTATTACGCACTAACTTTTGCCCGCGGCTTCGCCCGCGTGGTATTGGGGTTGGGGTTTCCGGGATAAAAAGTAGCCTATGTCCTATTCCAGAGTGTATCCTATGCCTGTGCCAAATTTCATCCAGATCCGTCTAGCCATTTTGGCGTGATTGAGTAACAAACATCCAAACATCGTAATTTTCTCATTTATATTATTAGTAAGATGTTCGTAAATACTGATACCTGTCTATTTATATTCGAACGTGACATAGACCTTCAGTGATTAATAAATATTATTACTACGTATGAACACACTTTTTGCCTGGGGACTGAATGCAGTATGACGGTGATATACCCGACTGATAAACTGGTTTTCGGTAGTTTAGCTACCAGTCTTGAAAAGAGGTATCGTTACAGACATTAGAAAGAGATATATAAATCATTATTCTCTCACTTTAACATTTCGTCCACACTACGAATTAACCCGTATCATGTGTGTGTACCCAAACATGAACACAAATGTTTGTTCCTAGCGAAAATTAATAGATAGAATAATCATTATTATACACAAAAATAGTAACAATTTCACAGAAATTTATGTCTATACGTACAATGGCAGTCTTATCGCTGACAGCTATATCTACCAGACAAATTAGCATGGAGTATAAGAGCTTAATCTAGAGAAGGGCATTCTTCAGTGTACTGTTCTAGCAAAACAAAATAAAAAAACAAAAATTGACTTCAAAAACTTAATAAATACTAAAAACTTAAAAATAATATTAAATTGAATAACTATAACCAAGAATTATTGACCTAAATAACCTTACCAGACTTAAATCTACACTATGTTTTTGGAGACGGTGCCAAGCCCGCACTCACAAAACATTAACCTATATAAATTGATTAGAATCATCAGATCCTGACTTGGTGACTATGGGACCACTTCAGAAGTACCTTGTCCTTTGGAACAAAGAAAAATTTTGAAAATCGGTCCACAATTGGCGGAGAAATCGCGTGACGAAGACACACCTACCTACCATAAAAAAATCTCTCCTTATTTATTTATTTACTCCTTTTTTGAAGTCGGTTAAAAAACAAAATAAACACGGTACATAGATAAAATTATACAAAAGATAATACATAAGCTTACTTGCTTGACAATTTTATTTTGCTAGCGAGTTAATCCGTCAAGCTTATTTGTTAGCAAAGTATCATGACGCATATTCTAAAGAATAAGTAATATCTTTACAGGTTTTAGCCATTACAAATCCTATTAAGAAAATTGTCTTGTTGACAATACCCTACAGTTGAATTGCACCTGTCATTGTCAACTATGTCCTTCAAACAAATCTCGATGGATCTTTATTAACAATTTAGACAGTGATCGATGCAAATCGTGTGTCTGCGCACATTGCGAAATGCGTGCGCTCATCCAACCGGTCGAATATGATTAGAATGCATGGAAACATGTTAGTTGATGTGCCAATTATATTAATCAGTCTTCTGAGTAAGGTTTTCGGTAGATAGGTCAGGGGTGGCATGCTGAGGGTACTTGAGAGTCTATCTTGACAAAATGTTATTTTTAATGATTAAAGATTAAAGTGATGATTTTAATAATTAAGGTTTTTTTGAGGTAGGAAATCATTTCGAACCTACTGTACATCTTTTTACACGTGCTCCCTGTGGGCTAGATATACGCAAAGATCGTATAACGCTTTCCGCGTTCAGTATAATAACGCGTTTAGGATGTTGGTGGGCTTGCCCCGCTTCTGTAGCGCATCGGGTATGTTCGCGGATGCGCATGTAGATTGTTTCTACTCAACTATGCGCAAAAGGTGTGCTTCCATGGTGCGCAGAGTGTGGGGTGGCTCCAACAGTATCCTAGGCATGATTGCAAGTCGCCTAGACTGTGTTTTTGTGAGTCATTGTTGCGCCATCTCACATGGGTTGCCACCGCAGTGATCCACTGTTATGTATGTTTTGTGTTACTGTCTTTATTTTTATTTTACTAATATAGTTTTTAAGTCACACTAATATTGTGAGTCGTGTTACTTGAATAAAGATATTTCTATTCTATTCTATTCTATTCTATTCTATTGACTATTAGCTCTAGGTTGGAACAGAAAGGCGAGTCAGACTTTTACCACCTGTGCCTTTCAGTAGCTTTTACGTTCTGGGACCTGCTAGTTTACTTTTCAGAAACTCCATGCGGCTCTCTCGTAAACATTTTAGCATTTCAGATTCAGACAGCTTTTGCTGCAGACTGTTTTGCTTTTGTATTATGAGTAGTCTTGAGCTGGTCACCTATTGAGATGGTCGTCTTCTTAATCAGACTAGTTTGTAGTGATCTTAATAAATTAAAGCCTTCTGCTAAAACTTATAAAACCAGGCAGACCCAAGAAATCTTGGTCATTTATAATAGTGAAGACTGTCATTTGGATGGACAAAGGAATTTATTTATTTATTTAAACATCATGTACAGTTGTGGTACATAGGGGGACTTAATGCTACAAAGCATTTTTTATTTACCTGCAGGGTCGAAGCCTCCTGGGGCCAAGGCTTGTTGCGAAAGCGTCTTAAGACAAGGAAGGAACGGGGTAGGTTGCTTAGTCAGTAAGAGTCCGACACTGTTTCTGTTTGTGTTGTTGTTAAGTTTGCAGAATAAATAAGTAATATAAATTCAAGAAAAAAATTAACTCTATCAAATAGCTCTATTTCAGCGATCCCAGTATTCATGTTTAAAAATTTGAGACACTTTAACAAAACTATAGGAGGATATTTTGTCCTTAGTTAGGTACTGAAAGTCAAGAGTGACTTCCAGTTATATCATCAGCAACCTTCCAATGTCTATGAATATTTCGCCATGTTATTACTATGTAAATTTCGAAATACTAAAAAGTTCAACGGCTACACTTGGAGTCGAGTATGATTATGTGCATGGTAAACACGCTAGACTTAACAAGTGGACAGTGCAGTTTAATGTTTGAGTCTATTTTTTTGTTGAGGTTGGTCAATCATGAAATAACTTCGACTATTGAAGTACTACCAACCCGCACTGGGCCTGCGTGGTGGATTACGGCCCATTCCCCTCTCTTAGAGAGGAGGCCTGTGTCCCTGCAGTGGGAACATTAAAAAGGCTGATGATGATGATTGAAGTACCGAGAGCAGTAGTGGCCGAGTAGTAAGGCACGAGAAGATTTACGAGTTGTAGGTCGCGGGTTTGAAACCTAGCCAGGCGCATTACTTTGTGTAGTTTATTACATCGCCACTGCTCTCAAAACGGTGAAGGAAAACATCGTGAGGAAAACAGCTTGTCCTAAAACCAAAAATTTGAAGACATGTAACATCCACACTAGGCCCAGCAGTGGGAACATTATAAAGCTGTTCTGTTGTGCTGCATCAGACTTTTACTGAATCTTGACCATTTTCCCTCAATGTTTTTCTGTATGGAATTTCAGTAATCAATGAGTTAAGTAATTAATATTTACTAGCTTGCCCGCGGATTCGCCCGCGTGGTATTGGGGTTGGGGTTGGGGTTTCCGGGATAAAAAGTAGCCTATGTCCTATTCCGGAGTGTATCCTATGCCTGTGCCAAATTTCATCCAGATCCGTCCAGCCGTTTTGGCGTGATTGAATAACAAACATCCAAACATCGTAATTTTCGCCTTTATAATATTAGTAAGATTTGCAAATGCAATAATCCTCGGTGACTGACACATATTATAAATATAGTTACCTATATAAAGTAGTAATATCATAAATGTCTTCGAAGTATGTATTTGGCCTTTAACCTATCTACATTAGTCATTATAGAAACAGATTCGGTGAGCGCTCGGTTCCGGTCTTACGCGCTCTTTAGCTTTTTACTATTTTTGCAAATGTTAGCGAAAAAGTATTATACCTAGTATATACTGTCTTACTGCTGGGTTAAGGTCAATTCTTGCTAATTCCGCCGCTTGAATCAAAAAGCATATCAAACACTTTTAAATAAAGGCTCAAGTCATTCCTGTTGGAGAAATTCCCTTTACGCCCTAAATTATTTATAAAATGATATCTATAAGTATATAGTATGCTGATTTCAGTTATAAAATTTGGGGTTTATGACTTTAATGACTTAAATTGTAATCAAAAGAGAGATAGAGAACCATCAGATGTTTGAGGTAAGAGTTCGAAAATATATTCAAGCCATTCTGATGTCCATAAATTTGTTCAGATTTTAACGGATATAATAAGATCTTCTTTGCCTATTATTAAAACAGATCAAGTATTATGTTTGAAAATTCATTGAAGTCTAGTCTATTATGATAATTATTTACTAAACTAGTTTGATGGGAGACCGGCAAGTGGTCGCGCGACTATAATTAATTAGTAAATGCTAATTTAGACTATCTACGTGTGGTCACTCACGTCCTGGAAGACTAAGATTTAAAGAATAATCTATAATGAATGCGATTTGGTATTCATCAGATATGTAAGATATTTATGTAAACGTTAATGCAGTAGTAAGATTTATTCTATTGAAATAAAGAAAAATATTTATAAAACAAATAAAATATTCCTACTTAATATAAAAAAATCTTCCATCGCGTTAATCTGTTTAAATGTGAAAAGCTTGCAAGTATTTTCATGCGGTTTGCACATAATATACTCGTAGGTAGCATTTTACATGCATGTAACACGCATGTAAAAGTATTCTCTCTGCATTTTACTACATTAGCTGAGAATTTTAAAGATGTTTAACCCCCATGAAAGTTCGGGTGGATCGTTAGTCTTTTATAAATGTATGAAAAGTATTCATACATTATTTTGAATTGAGAATATATAACAGCGTATTTTCATAAATATTGCGATTAATCTGAACAAAAAGCCTCTTTGAGTCGTATTTTTATACCGGCTTTTATTTTGGACCTGTCTTATGAAATTTTAAAAGATATTCGATCAAAAATATAATTTGTATTAACAATAAAAATAGATGTCTCAATAATTATGTTACTTCAATTTAAATTGACTGACCTGGATAAGTTGATCACAGTATTGAGTCATGTTATATCAAAATTATTTTTGTCATCTAAAAGACAGACCAAAAAGTATCAAAGTGACAGTTGAGGACAAAGGTTTTATGATATTCAGCCGTTACCTTGAATTTTTTAGTTATGAAGAAATTTAGCTTTCACAAAAAACATGATGAATTTTAAAAGGAACGATTAACAGTTTGTGTGCGATTCAAATAAGGAAAATATGATTTAGTTACAAACGTCGAAATGAACGCAAGATATGCATGTTTGTGTGTGTATTACACATCAAAATAAATGAGTGTACCATCTATGTCTATCTTCTATTTGTAAACATCAAGAAATACATTGTCATTATACTTATTTGGTGGTTTAACCTATTTATAATATATACGAAACATATCCTTTGCAATATGCAAAAAATTAGTCTTTAAATTTGTATGTCGTTACGTTGTTAGGCGGATGTCATTGCTGAAGGAGGTTTATGAAATGCTAGCTTGACGACTTCAAATTGGTAGTGAAACATTTATGAGAGATAGAAAGTTGGAAAAGAAGGAAAGTATAAATAAAAAAAGGGAAGAAGGAATGTAAAAATGAAGAAGAAAAGAACGACACTAAGATGACCAAGGATACAATAGCTATAAGGGAATACCGTTGCTAAACAATGGGATAATAATTTATAAACTGATGCTTGACTCTCATCCAGTAAATGAAAGTGATGCAATCGTTGATGGTGAGACACACTGGTTTGTTAAGCCTATTCACTCTAGCCTTGAAGACACCCAAATGAAAATAGGACGGGAAGACCGCAGCAGGCAATTTGTGCCAGCAAATTAGAACCTAAATCCTAATAGATCATCAAAAAATTAAAAACGTCGTATTATTAGCACCGGCTAAAATTACAGAAATAGCTTGTAACACTTGCAAACAGGATAATGCACCCGGATAAGTTAGTTGACAAGAAAATATGACTAACATGTACGTAATGGCCGGCCTGGAATCTTATGATGACAGTTATTAACTTATTTGCTTATTACGGTTACTCATCTTCACATATTCTGCCATAAATTATGAATTAATTATAAAAGTAACCTGTCCTATTACATTAATTGCATATGCACATGCATTCTGCATAATTTAATTACGTAAGTACATTTATAATTGTTATAATTAATGGGACAGGACTCGTGGGAATGATTAATTGTTAATTCAAAATGTGCACTTGGAATCAGTGCCATCATAATAATATGTTTGACTAAATTTAAAAAGATAAAACTTACTAGTTCATTAGGAAATAACACACACAAATGAAACGATTCGCGGCCTATTTTTTTTTTGTTACCCTATTCTGTCCCACTCCTTGGCAAAAGATGAGGGAGGCCTAAGTTTATAACATAATTGTTATATGTTCATAGTGAGGTTATAAATTTGTAGAAGGTTATGTCAAATTTATTTATGTTAGGATTTAAGATTTAATTTTATTTGTGTAATAGAAACCACAAAAAAAATATAAGGTCAGGCAGATGAATTTTTATCATATATTCAGCTAATATAGAAAACAATTAGAGGATGATATAATTATTATTAACTTAGATAAGTTCTGTCTAACAAACATATTCGAACTTGTAAGAGAGAGTCCATAATTAAAAAAAAGGCAATTCTTAAAGATGAAAGAATATGAATACCTACATACCTATAATAATTTAAGAAAATTAAATGACTCATTTCATATTCTAGATTTAAGATTAGCAAACGATATTGCACAACTTACCAACAACGGTCTCAAATCTTAAATTACAAACAATAAATATAAAAACTAGTTTTACCGCAGACACACTGACTTCAATGCAAAAAAAAATCTAGAAATACCTGGTACCTGTTGTCACTAAGACATCTAATTAGATACAGGTATAATAATATTTTTGTTAAAAAACCTGTTATTTGTGAAAAGTAACGACCTTGTCTATATTGGTAGATTTACGGATCGGAATTGTATATCATTGCTGTTACGAAAGTAATAGGTTGATGATGTTTCGACAAGGACTGTGTTTTGTTTGCAACTGCACTTGACCAATGTCTCATCGTTTTTATTTCAATCAAAAGACATTTACGGTTGGACGTAGATCTGCTTCAAGTATCGCCGTAAGGGTGTAGCCTCCCTAACCAAGTTATAATCGTTTCGTTTAGAGTTAGCACTTGTAGTAAGCCACGTCCCCAATTCCCTTGTTCAAATGTCATCTCAACAAAGGAATTGGGGCGTGGCCATCTACAAGCGCTAACTCTAAACGAAAAGATTGTAACCTGGCTAGGAGGGCTGCTATGTGTTCCAAATCTGTCGGTATAGCGCGACCCTCACCGTTCTTAATCCATCTTGTGGGACGCTTTCCAACGTTCTCTTTTCCAGAAGGTACATCGTTGGTATTCCAGAACCTTCGACGACCAGTATCTATACAAGTTAAAAATATAACAACTGTGTCGAGAACCATGATGATATCCTGCTCCGATAAAATATTTTGTTGAACTTGAGTATATCACAAGTTCTTTAAGCCTTGTTCCATAGTGTGCGTAATCTTGTCTAAAAATAGTTTAAGTTCATTAATTTTTCTTTTTCGTATTCATATGACATAATGAGGCGTCATTTATAATTAATAGGATTCTAGTAGACATAACGTCGCGCTTCTAGCTGAGATAGAAATTAAATGTATAAATATGTTAACTAGCCTTCTACCAGCGGCTTCGCCCGCGTGCAGGGTTTTCTATGCAAACTTTAGACTCCCATTACATCCCTTTAGAAACTGAATTTTGAAAAACCCTTTCTTAATGTTCGCCTACGTCGTATAAGGAAGCCTTGTGCAAAATTTCAAGCTCCTAGTCCCAGTAGTTTTAGCTGTGCGTTGATATGTCAGTCAGTCAGTTTCTTCTTTTATATATATAGATAGATCAGGTACCACTTTACATCATAGTGTTACATGCTGATCTCAGATAGGAACTAATCTGGATGGAAAGTAAGTGCATGTGTAGGTTAGTATAGTGCACTTATCTGCAACGAGTCGTAAGATCCCGCCGAAACAATCGAGGGAAACTGTCTCATTATTTAGCTCGTAAATTACTGCGATTGGTCACTGATATGCAAACACTATCTCCAGCACTAAGTAGATATTATGTAGTACTCAATATGTCGAGGTATATATTCAAAGGCCAATATTCTTCAAACACGTAATATGTTCTTCACACGCTCATAAATACACATAAATGAAAAGGTTACTTCTAGACGAACATGCTCCAATGTCTTTCACATTATCGCTTACCATCAGATGGGATAGTGTTAAAACACAAGCCATGAATAACAATTCTGCAACATTCTGTTTTGTCCAAACATCTTCAGTTCTTGACGAAGGTCTTTTGACCGTTATTTATCATTATCGTTATGATTTTATCCGAAAGACTTACATTACAGTTCTCCTAATAGCCTACTCTTGTGGAGGGTATCGTTATCTTATCCATGTTTGGGGCAATATTTTCATCAATGGTCGAGTTACTTTCGACTTCCTTACATATTTATACTTTCCTTACCTCATCATTCTCCTCAGCTCACTTCAGATTTCTAGAAAGATCCGTTTTAAAATCGTCAGGTTCATCAATAGGAAACCAAACATACCTACACTGTCACGTAGTAATCAAACTGATTCTTATTAATGATTCGCATAAATATACGTTTTTTGCTAGTTCGACATATTTTATGTTGAAGATTGTCACCTTATGACATTTTGGGTGACCTTACTTAAACGTGTCGTCTTGTAAGTAATCAGTCATGTGATTTTGGATATTTAACACATAAAAACATTTTGTGTAAAATAATAGCTAAAGTCGTTAATCCCTAAAAACATGGCTTGTCAAAGGAACCTTGAAAATATTTTTTAGCTGATCATTGTCTCTTTGAATTTGATTACGATTCTTTTTTAGCTGTGTCTTTTTCTCTCCTATAAATCATTAATGATTTATTGTATCTCTTTTTTAGTCCTTTCCTTTAGGATTGTTCGTTTTTTTGTTTAGTTCCGTTAGTGCCAATATTTAGTTTCTTAATATTACAAACATTGGTATATACATTGTGTAGTGGTTATTCCCAAAATACAACAATGTGTTCATAACTCATGATTTTTATGATGTCTGCTACATTTTAGCAATACTGGTTTCATTAAGTAATATCTTACCGTCTGTCACATGTTGCCTAAACTGTATCGTCCTTGGCGTGTCCGCCACTCATTTCAGACCTCCTTGTTGTCTATATTCGGTGGCTGGAAGAGTGGTAATGGTCCATGATAATGGTCCAATATAACAGCTATCTTATGTCATATAGTTAAAAAAATGAAGTGATTCAGAAAAGCTTAGTAAAAAATTACTTTGCCTTTTAGGTGAATTAATTGATTGATTTTTTTTGGTGAGTAATTGGCAGTTTTGTCTTGTATAATATGAAAAGTTTATAGCAGTTGCTGGGGAATATGAAGTATTAAAATTTGTGAATATTTTTAAATATGTGTTTATTGATGAATTTTATTGAATTTAAGCATTATATTCAAACAGTGAGAGCAGTGGTGGCCGTGTGGTACCGGCCCCGACTTACGTGTTGTAGGTCGCGGGTTCGAACCCAGCCAGGCGCATTACTTTGTGTAATTTATTTCATCACCACTGCTCTCAAAACGGTGAAGGAAAACATCGTGAGGAAACCGGCATGTTCTAGAACCAAAAATTCGAAGACATGTGACATCCACCAACCCGCACTGGGCCCGCGTGGTGGATTACGGCCCATTCTCTCTCTTAGAGAGGAGACCTGTGTCCCTGCAGTGGGAACATTAAAAAGGTTATTATAAAAGTGTATTTTGTGGTTACGTAGTACATAGCTAGATCTAGTATAAAATTATTTACAGTTTAGGATTATATTTAAATGCCCTGAATAATTAAAACCAAAGTTTTAAAAAATGCGAACGTGCCAGCTTTGTTTCTAGCTTATTAAATCCGACTTTGATTTATATATAAAACCCAGTTATAACACATTTTATTGCCTGTGTAGGTCTATATGAAATTAAAATATTTCTGTTTTGAAATTTGTGTGTGTTTTGAAGTATTGATTTTCATTTCATTTATAAGCAATATGGTCGCACTCACGCCAAGAATTTACAAGCCACATAACTACAACGACAGCAGTACATATCTACACAATCAATAAATTCCTTTGCTTTCCTACTGCGGGCCTTGAGCCGGTCTAAACCGCATACTGCATATCATTTGCTTACTCACACAATACCTTATTGCTATGCAAAATTGTTTTTGCTCCAAATGTCGATATGTTATCGAAAACGTAATTTTTTCGCACACTCTGTCGGAAGACGGAGTTGTGTAGTATCTACGTATCTTAGTATCGTAAGTGCGATTTTTCACACAGTCGCTAGTCGATCAAAGCAATCACTGTGATATCTGGTTTTCTTTATATAAGTACAGTTGATAATCTTTTACTAATAATATAGGAACTTCAAGTTTTCTTCATAAGGGTGTTAGCGACTGGATGGAAGTGCGTTCTTCTCATTGTTTACTCTTTTATTATTATATTATTTATTATTATAACTAGCCTGTATTGTCCCACTGTCCCACATTCTTTCCAATCATCTCGGTCACATGCTTTGCCGCTCCAATTCTCAAGGAAGACATCCAGGTCGTCCCGCCATCTCCTTCGTGGTCTGCCGCGGCCCCGCGTCGCTGTGTCCGGGCACCAATCCTGTGTTTTATGGGCCCACAGCTCGCTAGACATGCGGCAGACATGCCCTGCCTAGTCCCATTTAAGTTGGGCAGCCTTTTGAGCCACATCCATTATTTGTGTTTTGGAGCGCAGTGTAGTGTTTGGAAATTTCAAGAAAATACTCGTATGTTTGTTTTGTCTTTGTCTGTTATTTTATTATGTCCCGAATTGCTTTTAGTGTCTCTCCCTGACCGGTACCTGGAGGCGCCAAGACAAAAACATTCCGAAAGGTGGCCAGCACATTATCTACATTCTAACCAATTAAACTGCCATATTTGGGCCTTTACTAATTTAACTTGAACACACGTCGTTAAGCTTGTAGCAAATTAATAAGTGATTACAACTTACGTATATAAAGGTTGGATATGAAGAAACATAGACAAACATACACAACATGTACAGAAGGGCTTGCAATGGTATTGGTTGCAACTAGTTCTGTTACTGAGATTTGTGTTAAGTAATGTTACGCTGGAGAGGAATAAGTGGGAAATGATACAGAGGGAGACCGCGTACAAGATGGGCAAGCTGGAGAGGCTCAAGTAAGAGATGATACAGAGGAAGACCGCGTACAAGATGGGTAAATGACATTATACTAACAACAGCTGGTTCTAGCTGAATGTAAACAGCCTAAGAATTGTTAGCAAATCGTAGGGACCCTGCTGAAGGGTCGAAGCCAACTGGTGCCAAGTGTTTGTGTCTAAGAGGAAGGCTCTAAGATAAGATAAAATGTTTATTTTTGCAAAAATTGGTACAAAAAATGGTCTAGCCCTGATATACTTAGAGGCAAAGTTAGAACAGGGTGGGGTATTTGATCACTAAGAGTCTGATACTATTTTCCGCTCCGCTCAGGGGCGGGATTCGTCGTTAGATAATTTTTTCCACCATAAAAAGGGCGGTTACTCTATTCTTTTATCTTCAGGATTTGTAGGTTGGTTTTAACCAAATCTGGATCACCAAATAGCCTCTTAACTGAACTCGACACACGATCGGACCAGTGATTTGTGTAACACTGACAATATAATAACCCTGAAAACAATAATTAAACAACAAATAAATACCAGCCCAAATAGTAGCACAAAAACAAGCTCCAATACGTGGCTACAAAATATCACCAGCCAGAAAAACTAAGTCAGTGTTGCCACATACAAAACATTGTCTTGAAAGCTTCTGGCACTTCCTGTGACAAACCTCTTACCGGATAATCCTGTTTAGCGACGAGTTGTTTGTAATACTGCGCTTACAATTGCTAATGTTACCAGTATTGAGACAGGATTACAATAGATGTTGATTGATTTGTTTTAAGTAGATAAGCAGGCTGTCGCTAGTCTTTTACGGACCTTATTCGGCTTGACAATCACTTGTGTTATGCATTTTTTTTGGTGTGCTAAACTATGTGATGGTAAGTGGTGATGTGGAATGTGTTACCAAAACATTTAGTACGTATGTGTGGATTGTCTGAGGAGTGATGTGAAGGAAAAAGAAGATAGACTTAGTGTGACGGGTGACAGGGCAGAATGGAAGAAGAAAACGTGTTATGCCGAACCTAAATATCATGGAAAAAGGGAAGTAAGATGATAATGATGATGAGTGGGATATACAGCATGTATCTACCGGTGGCGTATTACTCGACGCCGGGAATAGGGTTGACATAGTAAGGTTACGCAATCCGCAATCCCAACGCTCATAAAATTCTAGAAAATCGTTTCTACGAAATGTAACCGGTAGAAAATCAACTTTACGAAAAACAACCAGTAGAAAACCGACTTTACGAAATGCAACCGCGGCAGAAAACCAACTCTACGAAATGCAACCGGTAAAAAACCGACAAGGCTGAACTTGACCAACAAAACTTGACCTCGATGGCATTTACTTTTGTTTTCATCAGATCACCTATCTACGCGACACAATTTTTTTAAAGCTAATTATGAACTAATAAATAGCGACTTGAGCATAGTAGACTGGAACCAATTATTTTACAATCTTTCCGCTGAACAGTCTGTTGATGTGTTTTATGATAAAGTTTACAGTACAATTAAAAGGCATGTTCCGCTAACTCGTGTTAAGAGTTCACGCTTTCCTTTCTGGTTCTCTCCGTCTCTCATTCGTATTTTCAAAAGTAAAGAAAAAGCTTGGCTAAAATGGAAAATATACGGTAATCTATCAGACTATGAAAGTTTTTCTACCCATCGTAAACACTTTAAATCTGAATGCGAAAAATGTTTCCAAAAATATATGATATCGGTTGAAGACAGTATCCCGCTTAGCACTAAACATTTTTGGACTTACATCTCAAACAAGAAGGGCAGGGCTGAGATTCCAGCAAACATGTATCTTGATAATTTTAACTCCAACAATCCAACTGAAATATGTAACATGTTCTCTAGTTTCTTTACTTCTGTTTATGAGCCCACGAACTTTGACTCCGCGATGTGGCAGCCGCCTAACACATACGCAGATAATTCGCCTTACATATCCGAAGTACACCTACCAGTAGATGTCATACACAACGCTATCCAGCAATTAGACTTAAATAAAGGTCCAGGGCCTGATGGTTTACCACCCTTATTCATAAAGAAAACAGCGGATATTATTGTTCATCCTCTACATGTCATATTTAACAAATGTTTACGAGAAGGCACGTTTCCCAATATTTGGAAACGGGCACATATCACACCGATATTCAAGAGTGGTGACAGGCATGACATACAAAACTATCGCCCTATATCTATACTGTCCGCCTTGTCGAAGCTTTTCGAGAGTCTTGTGCACGGTGAGGTGTATTCTCACGTTCACAACCTGATTATTCGTGAACAGCATGGGTTTGTCAAACGTCGTTCGACGAATACCAATCTGATCTTGTTCACCGATGCTTTGTTTAAAAGTATGGACGAACGGGTTCAGGTTGACGCTGTGTACACTGATTTTCGGAAGGCTTTTGACAAGGTGGACCATAAACTGCTCTTAGATAAGATTGCATACAATGGCATCCGTGGCAACTTGTTACGATGGTTCATATCTTATATATTCAACAGGACGCAAAAAATTGTTATAAATGGCTTCCATTCTAACTCAGTCACCGTCACCTCTGGGGTGCCCCAGGGCTCAATTCTAGGTCCTTTACTCTTTATACTGTTTATTAATGACATAAAAAAATGCTTTAATCATTCCCAATTCTTAATGTATGCCGACGACATTAAAATTTATAAATCGTGTAAAAGCACACAAGATTGCCTACTTTTACAGGAAGACCTTGATAGACTCTCTCGATATTGTTCATATAATAAACTTCAGCTTAGCCTGTCTAAGTGCAATGCAATAACTTTCACGAAAAACAAAAACATTTTTAAGTTTGATTATAAGCTACATGGTATCAGTTTAACGAGGGTTGACTATATTCGAGATCTTGGGATTACACTTGACTCTAAATTGCACTTTGACCTTCATGTTCACAACATTGTCAATAAGGCGTATCGTATGTTTGGCTTCGTCATGCGTTCTTCAAATGATTTTAAAAGACCATCAACTTTTCTACTTCTATACAAAGCTTTGGTCCGCTCTCAATTGGAATTTGCAGTCCCGATCTGGAGTCCCATTTTTGATGTCTACATAAAACGAATTGAAATGGTTCAAAAGAAATTCCTACGTACTATGCACTATAAATGCACTAAGTCTAGAATACCATATATACAGTTATTGAAATATTATAAACTTCAAAGCTTGGAGTCCAGACGTATCTTGCTTATGGCCATGATGCTTCATGGTCTTTGCAACAACAGGTTCGATTGCACTGATATTACTAATAGCATAAGCTACATTGTACCCAGAACTGCAATGCGTCGGGGAGCGCGCGTGCCACGACTGTTCCACACAGCAATGTGCAGGACTCACGCCGGTGCGCGCGCGCCTCTCCGGCGCATCGTAGACACGTATAACACACACTTTGTCGATCTGGATATTTTCGCACTTTCTCATTTAAAGTTCAAAAGAATGGCTATTGAATCCTTACAATAGTTAGGCACTTTAGTCACCAAATATTATTATTATACTTACGAGTACTTACTTTTAAGCTTCTCACGCACGCTTTTATTAATAAAATAATTTAAACTATTATTTCGCGGACATTTGTGTGGGTTACACGTTAATTTAGTTGCAATATGTAAATTCTGGAATACCTTAGTTGTAATGTGTAACTGTTGTATGTCCCAATAAAGTAAAATAAAATAAAATAAATAAATAATCATAATTTTCATAAATTTCACAAACTGGAAATGGACACATATACTCCAAAATAATCTTGGTTTCCAGGAAAGAATGAATGAAACATATAGATAAGTATGCTTTCAACATACCTCTAAATTTGGTCCTAAGAGTTGCGGAACTCTTAGGACCAAATTTAGAGGTCACCCAGTAAAGTAGCCACTTCAGTTAGGTAACCTAACCTGTATCGAACCTAAGTCTGAGTCACCGATACAGCTTATGTAAGATAGACATAAACTTATATCGACGGTACCCGTTTTCATTCTATTGTCTACAGTTTGGTTGGTTAGATTTCAAAATTTCGCCTGTATGACTATTTGATTGATTGATTTGTCTGTATTGTCGGTTTCGTAAATGTCTGAACAAATTGCAAATTGTTCAAAAAGTAGGTAAGTTTAGAAGGTAAACAGGGAAGTGTGTCAGAATAGCTTCTGTGTTCGATTTGTCACGGATCCTCTCTCCGATGCGGATGGGCTTTAGCTTAAAGCTTATATACTTTTACTTGAAAGCAATGATTGGTCTTAAAAAACTTATGAAATTATTTTTGGTATTTTATGAGATTGCTAATTCATAATTCTATTTTAAGTTATTACAGTTAATTCAAAGATTATCAAAGAGAAATCGCTGTCAGCGATATGACCGCCAAAGTACCCATTGATTTAAGTTTTTGTTAATATTTTGGTATTCAATCAAGATTATCCTACTTCTAGATACTCTTTTGAAACTGATTAAAAATTATATTAAATACATCCACAATCTATATCTATTTATAAAAGAAGATACTGACTGACATATCAACGCACAGCCAAAGCTACTGGGTCTAAGAGCGTGAAATTTCGCACAAGGTTGTCTTTTATGACGTAGGTGAGCACTAAGAAAGGATTTCAAAATTCATCTCTAAAAGGAGAAAATGGGGGTTCAAAGTTTGTATGTAAACCGCTGGCAGAAGCTAGTAATATTATATTTCATAATCAAGTTATTTCTCTAAACCCATAAAAATCCTTATTTAACTGTAGCCAAAAACGAAACATAATGTTCGCTGTGTCTACGAAATAGCAAGACATTGCAACAGAGCGCCTTATGTAAACACAAGATTAACTTAAACATAACATTAGCTTAAAACTTGAACAAATATTGCACAAAAGCTATTATTTGAAGAAAAACAGTTGCGAGCCTATCAGCTGACTTATGTCATTGAGGAGCTAAGAACCAGAGACGTTGTATTAAAATGAATGGAGCTTAATTTAAATGGCTGAAGTTCACGTAAACTAGCCGATTTTCAAAGGTCTTTACTGGATTATTCTTACACAAATTTACGTTTTGATTTTTATAGAAGATAATATCCACAAGATATCTGTGTATCCAAAATATTTGAAAAAAAAAAGATGTGTAATTACATCATAATCATCTAAAAGAGGTTGTATATAAATGACTCCTTTCGCAGGTATACTGTAAGAGATTTCTTAAGAATAAGCATCACCTCTGTACCTATTTTTCTGTTTCCTTTTCTTTTCTTTTATTATTTCGTGTGTACAAAAATTGTTAAATAAATAAAATGTACGTCGGGTTAGTCACTCATAACCTCGCAATATTAACTAACTCTCGGTTAATAAGTTAACCCTGGTTGGCGCAAGTAGGCGTTAATGTTTCATTTCCTGCGCCATTTATTATAAGCACACGTTTGAAGGAACTGTACGTTATTTACTTAAGTACAAAGATATTAATATATATTTTAGTTTATTAACCTTAGGTTAATAAACTAAAATTATTAGAGTAATTATTAAATAAAAAAATAGGACAAACCGTTTCGAAGAAGTCCGATGACAAAACACTGTGAAACAATAATTTTATATACAAGAAGATTCTTTGTACTATTGATTTGATAGTGGTTGAATTTAAGCATTATTGACTAATCTTATATATAAAAATGAATCGCAAAAGGTGTTGGTAAGCGCAAAACTCGAGAATAACTGAACCGATTTCGCTAATTTTTTTTTGTTGCGTTTGTTATTGTTAGGAGAAGGTTCTTATGAAGAAAAAAAAAATAGGGTATAATAGGGTAGAGTTGGGTAGAGTAGTCAGTTCACGGGAGCGAAGCCGCGGGCAAAAGCTAGCGCAAAATAAAAACATCACCATGGTACTGGCCCATAAAAGTAGCGAAAGGTTCTACTCGAGACAGCACCTCCATATTAGGAGAGGTCACAACATAGCTTTTAGCTAGTTGTGTTCGTGAATGAGGATGATTCACATGTCATTATAGTCCGATCGCCCTACAAAAGACTGGGGGTTAAAATGCCTAAAGTGAGTGGGCTAAAAAATATGTAATCACGATATTTGTATGTAATACATAATGTGATTGATAAAGAGTGTGTTGAAGATCATAATTACATTTTTTAAGATATTTTCATCTTTTAGTACCTTGCCTCGCGATAGATGGCGTTAAGGTCAAATAAGAAGTCGCTATGGTTTCGTTACAAGCGACACTATATAAGTAAATTATATTAGTTCAATAAAGTTTTCCAAATAGTTCAGGACATAATAGATTTGTTTGATTTTCAACCCTATTAGTGTTCACAAACAGTTCATAGTGCAAAGTTACCAGCTCGGTAGCAAACAGAGTGTCTATGGAGTTTCTTGCACAGTCTTCTCCATAGAGATCTACTTTTTGGAATGTGCAATTAGCGTATTTTTTTTTTCTGATAGACCGACTTCTTGACATTTTAAAAGGGTCTTGTAAGGTTTATTTGAAATAAATAAATAAAATCTATGTAAAACCTTAATACCACGAAATTCCATTTTCCACTTTTTACTAAAAATGAACTCATCTATGACTTCTGATAAGTTTTTATTGGATTTAACTACACCATAGTCGATATCTCCTTTCATATCCCGTCTTACTACATGTTGATTATTATTATTTCAAACCCTGGGTTCAAACATAGTTCAAAATTTCATCACCATAACTCTAAAAATGGTGAAGTAGAACATCGTGAGGAAACTGGCATGTCCAAGAACTAAAAAATCGACCCATCAAGCCACATTGAGCCGTTGTGGTTGATTACAGCCCATTTTCTTCTTCAATATACTAATCTTGTTGGTAGTTATATTTTCGAGCCGTTTGGGGTTGAAACTCTCGGATCGTGGGGTCCGAGTGCCCACAAGTTGTTTAATGAACTTTCTAAACGACTTGTTGACACTTCGCGTGACCCAAGGGCTGGCTTTTACCTTGGGCAAATAATAAGCATTGCCATAGAGCGTGGCAATGCGGCCAGCCTTTTGGGCACTTTACCGGTCGACAGCGATGCGGAAGAGTTTTTTGACGCTTTATTAAATTAGGTATTTTTAGTTAAGTTAATTAGGGTTATGGAGTTTTAAGGTGAGATATCTAATTATTTGTACAGTTTACTAAATAAATGTAAATATATTTCTTTAAAAAAAAAATTTTTTTTCTTCACCAAGAGAGGAAGCCTGCGTCCCAGCAGTGGGAACACGAGGCTGATGCTACTTATTCTAAAAAGTAGTTTATTACTGGGATGGTGGTGGAGTCGATAGCTGCGGGTGAGCTAGATATAGCAACAATCTAGTACAGTCGAGGCATACAGGAAATCTGTAACAAACTAACTACCAAGCTCCTCTCCATTTCTTACGATCTAAATCTTCAAATGTCTTATTACACAAATTGGTAGCAATTTATGTGCAATTACAACGAGCGGCTGCAGTTACGTGCGAAGCTCGGACCCTTCCTGGCGTTACGTAACTGGCGATACGACCATTGTCTAACAAATCTTGTAGTATCTGATCGAACGATCTGTATCCAGATCGGTTTTTTATTGGTTAATATCATTTCATTCTAAAGAAACTAGACTTTTTTATTTTATTGTTGTTAAGCTTGCGCTTTACCACTGGCTTCTAATTATAAGCGATGATTCGGCCGACTATCATATGGATCACAAACACAATAACTTTGGACCTTTAAAAAATTGTCTTCATAAATCAAAGAAAGATGAAAATAAATTTATTTTGATATGGTTTTCCAAAAACGGTTTTTATAAAAACACGTATTTCCTGGAAAAAGTTTAGTGAAATATTCGGTTTGCGTTGTAAGTGGGAATTACCGTATGCATTACATCTATTTCATGAGTTCTTCGTTCGGTGCACACCAAGTTTTTGAACCAGCTCACGTTGATGATAGACAGATTAGAAAGAGACCTCTTAAGTGTTATCAACCGTAAGACACAAGCTTTCTCTCTGTTAGAGGGAGAGCGGCAATCTCCACTTACCAGCAGTGGGCTAGCATCACTGCCGATGATGATGGAATTACTGGATGTCACACGACGTGTTTCCAAGGAAATGCCAATATCCTAAAAAAACTCACAAACTAGTTACTTAGTACTCCATCACCATTGCTTCTTTGAATAAATTAATTGAGTAATTTGGCGTTTGGAAGTGCCAAACCTCGTTAGTATTAATTAAGTTCTAACGGCGTGCTTTGAGCAGATGTTTATAGCTATAAAACAACTCAACACCGACTATTTTATTTAGTTTTTACAGATTCACATGAATTTGCTCATTTGACTGAATGTTTTTGTACGGCTATATACAGCACTTCTGTGATCCCTTTTTTTGGAGGGTCAGAAAACCCGCATACCTTCAGTTGCCTTTGTGCCTAAAGCAGTGATAAAAGATTCTAAATTACTACAAGAGGTTTATTTTGTCTTGAATGAGAAAAGACGGGTCTGATAAAGTTATAGCATAGCCGACGACCAAGTTTACCAGACGCCACTTCAAGAACGTTGCAAACTCGACAGTAAAATTTAGACAACTTTTTTGACACGGGTAGACGTACGTTTTATTGGCCATGTTTTTATCCCAGTATAATAAAGGAATAATGTTCAACATTCACGCGAGTAAAACCACTGGCAAAAACTAGTTAGGTCATAAGATTAATGTTCTTTTTGCTAACACAAAGCTCAGACCGAATGGGCCTGCCATCACTTCCCACTTAAGTGATGGCTATTGTGTTTGAAATCTTGTATCTAGATCTTCGAATTGCTTTATTTAGGTACCTCGATGTTATCTGCAGTTCAGGAGGTGTGCTCTCTGAATAGTCTAGTGTTTCCGAGAGCTGGGAGGATGAATGGCACACTTTTATGATTTGTGTTTTTATGTCGAAGACGCAAACAATACGATGCAATTTGAGAAATGATTCTAAACAGTGATAATAGCGTTGAGCGAATGGTTTCCATAAATAAAACGATAAATCTGTAATAAAATGCTCTAGCTTTTTTAAAGCTTTGTTCGTTGTTCGTGTTTTCATGAGAAAGTGTAGGTTTCTGTTAATGCAAGATGTTTCGTAATCGAATATGATCAGTCCTTTCACAGACAACCTTTTACCAAACATAAAGAAGAAATAATTGACTTTTTGTAATATACTAAAACAAAAATAAAACAGTGTTCAAAGTAGGTACAACTAACTAAAAATAATCTAAAAGTGTGGCGTTGAAAACAGTTCTCCGCATCGCTGTCGTTATGTTTTCAAAAATGTAACAACGTGCCACGCTACATGGCAATACTTATCCTTAAAGCTAAGCATTGCTACCTCTGCAGCGAAAAGTCAGTCCTTGAGTCAAGACGTTTGAACAGATGTTTATATGTAGGTATAATTTAATATAATAACGACTCAAAGATTTTCAACACTTTCAACCCTAAACGGCTCGAATATAGCTATCAATAAGATTATTATATTCCCACCGCTTCGAACCACAGATTTAGTTTATAGACTAACGTTTGCCAGCAGCTTTGCTCCCGTCAACTAAGTACTCTTCCCCATTTTTATCTTTCATAAGAACCTTCTTCTAACATCACACACAACAAAAAAATAATGAGCGAAATCGGTTCACCTGTTCGCGAGATTTGAGCTTATCAACACATTCAGCGATTCATTTTTATTTTTATACTATAGAATATAAAGTACATAGCATCGGGATTGATTCAGATTAACAATCACTTTTGTGACTATTTCATCATGCGAAGATTCTAAGGGTTTTGTGCCTAGTGAAGCTAATCGTATTGTTTGAAGTCTAAACTTAATAACTAGAGCACAACCGGACTAAACAAAGCAAGTCAATGAAGATGTACGTCGTTTGCGAAACACATACAAACGGACAAGACAAAAAAAATCCCAAGAGAGCCTTGCAAACGTCTAACCAAGTTACATTTACAACGCGCTAACTCAAACACTGCATATTTGTGCGAAATTTTCTTAGGACACAATAGAAATGCGTGTAGTTGGTAGCTGCAATTTTAAGTTGGTTTTTCTTGTAGACTTGAACAATGGCTGTGGTGCTATAAACACGACAATAGCAGTTTATCAGGACATCTTTATGAGGAGTGCGCGTCAGTAAGTCAGTGGGATGATGATGCAACGCGTGGTTTGTACGCTTGAATACATTCATGACAAAGGCCTTTGGGGTAAAACAATTGAACATAGATACCGACGTCTATGCGCTTAAGCACATTAATTGGAAACATGTCTAGTAGGCTGTATCTTCTGTTTATTTACGTTAATTATTGCGAACTAGATTTTATCCGCGGCTTCATTGTGACATCGTTTAACTTGGCTGTTTTTTTAGGGTTTTTCCTTCTTTTAAATAGATCCGGCTTGACCAATGTCTAAATTGATGGTAAGCTATAATGTGGTCGACGGTGTAACACGCCTGTCTAGAAGTAACCTGTTTACTCTTGACTTAAAGGCCCTATCAGTAAACACAGACTCCGGCAGGGATAATATCTTGCCAAAAAGATTAGCGCGTATGGGTCAGATATATACCATGTACCGATGGTGTACACTCCGTATTTCGCTCAGTTCGGGTTTGATGGAATAAAGTAATGCAATCCTGACGAACATTTTCAAAAATGCAACCGGCAGAAAACCAACAGGCTAGCAACTCGGCATCGATGCTCAGAACTTTGAAAATTTGACTTATAGAGTGCATCATTGCCGATGATGCTGTTCGCTCTTTTCAATTGATTCAAGCCAGTCAAGCTGATGTCTTTAAGTACTTAGCTTGCTGGTATTATAATGATAACTTAGTAATAAGTTCTTCTGGTCTTGTTTTTTTTTATGGTAAATAAAAATCATCCAATGACGAATCCCGCTCTTAGGTGGAGCGGGAAACAGTCACTCACACTCTTACTGACTAAAGAACCTACCCCGTGCCTTCCTTGTCTTATTCCCAGAGCCCCGGTGTAACGCTTTCGCACCAACTCTCGGCCACGGGAGGTCTTCTAGTCTTGGTAGAACAAGAAAGATTGTCAGACTTTTTAGAGTATGTATTTTTATACTAATGTGTTTACTAAAACCACCACCACCACCAGTGACTAAAAAGTTGAAAGGAAATCGTTTATCTTGGTATGGTCATGTGAAGAGAAGATATGAAACGCATGTCACAAAAAGAGTTCTGAGTTTACACGTAGATGGATGGAGAGGAAGAGGGAGGCCGAAGAAGAGATGGATGGATTGTGTGAGGAGTGATATGAAAAAAAGGGAGTTAGTGATAGTGTGACGGGTGACAGGACAGAATGAAAGAAAAAATCATGTTGCACCGACCCCAAGTAACATGGGATAAGGGTAGGATGATGATGTGTTTACTAAAACAGCCTCTTGACTTAGACAGTTAAGCAAGTTTGGGATTTCAGGCATGGTTCTCAGCATTGGCAAATAGTTTCGTTCTTTATTCACGCATTACCTAAAGTTGTTAGAGCCATCTTGAATAGGTTTGCACATGCAGGCTTTATTCAGAGACATTGGGTAACATCACAGAACAAGGAATCGGCTAGAGATGACGTTACCCATTCGTGCGAATACAATAAATGTGAAAGTAACACAAGTTTTCAATGAAAAATTTTTTTTTTCATAACAAGCCTTTATAGCGGTGGTCTATACTTATATAAATAAAACTCGTCAAGACGATTCACACGAGCCCAAACTCGACGTGGTTATGCCGTTTAATTGCAGAGTTCCTGTGGCTACCTCGCGATTCCATCATCAGATCAGCTCCATGTCATCATAATATTGCATTGTCATCCGAACTAAACGTGTATACCAAATTTCAGCTCAATCGGAAACCGGGAAGTGGATCAAATTTAAGTTGCAAGATTTGATTACAGAGCGACAGACAACGGGACAGGTGAAAGTAAATAAAAGCTTGTAAAAAAGAATCTGTTTGTCTTTCGAAATTTTTTTTCGAAAAATTGTGTACATTTTTCGAAAAAAAATTTTTTGACTGATAAAGTATAGCACTGTAATTTTTTCTGGATTTTTAAAATGGTTATATTGAATTTTACAATAGAATATTAAGAAACTAGCTGTTGCCCGCTACGTTGTCTGCGTGAAGGCTCTACAGCACCAAAAATACCTAAGGTGGCTTTGTCGCTATAACATTATAATTAAACAACTTTTAAAATAGCAATGCATCAGCCTTATAAAGTTCTCGCTGCCGGGACACAAACGTCCTTTTTAGGAAAGGGAATGGGCCGTGATCCACCTCACGGGCCCAGTGGGGATTGGTGGATGACACATGTCTTCGAATTTTTGGTTCACAGTCACACATTTTCCTCACGATGTTTTCCTTCACCGTTTTAAGAGCAGTGGTTATGAAATAAATTACACAAAGTAATGCGCCTGGCTGGGTTTGAACCCCCGACCTACAATTTGTTAGTCGTATCCTTTACCACTCCGCCACCACTGAGTCGGAGCCTTTACCACTTCGCCACCATACTACGATGGTAGTTATGCTGCCAGAAGCCAAAATGTAAAGAGAGTCAGGACTGATGACGCAGGAGCAAGCGACCGCGACGTACAGTTGCCCGCGTAAGAAGCAACTCGCCCTGAAGTTGACACCCGCTGCACTCAGCGTCTGCCCCTGCGACTTATTGATGGTCATCGCGAAGCAAACACTCACGGGGAACTATACGCGCTTGAACTGGAATGGGAAATTATGAGGTACAAATACTGCCTCGCCGACGCCACAACCCGTAAGAATTTTTGACGGGTCTCTTTACTTTTCTTAGAATATAGGTTCCGAAGATGCATAATCGGGACTCCGACTTTCAGCTTGATGGTATGCGCTGGAAGTCCACTTGCTGGCTGGGAGTTCAAAAATTCTACGGGATAATGTGTGGAGTAATCTTGCGCGACAACAGTGTTTATCGAGGTATAGACCACTACATTCCCCTCAATTTCCAAGAGAATGCATTCGTTAATTGCTGCTGATCATTTTTGGACGTCAAAATGGCCCGCTCACACACCCAAGAATTCTGCTGGTTTGATAAAAGACTGATGTGCCCGTGCACACAGCGAATGAATTCTTCTAAGCTGGATAACACTCTATCGAGAGACTCTGGAAGCACCTCTTGTCCACCTTTCTCGTGGTGGGCTTTGACTTGAACCCAAGTCGTCGACCGCGCGCAGCGCGCTGTTCCCTGCGCCTCAAGCAGTCGTCAGCAACTGAAGGAGCCCAGCAGTGTCGAAACCTTCTGGGGCCAATGGTAGATGTTAAAGCGGAACACCAGGGCCCTGGAACTCAGGCAAGAAGGAACGGTGGCTTGTTTAGTCAGTAGAATTCTAACACTGTCTCCCGCTCCACCCAAAGACGAGATTCGTCATTCATTTATTTTCCCCTCCATAAAAAAGATAAAGTGCCTTCGCCAAGAGTTAGAAGGTCATCAGAGAATTCTTGAGCACGTGCATTGCTGCCGAGCCGAGCTCTCATATTAATGGTTGACCATTAATATGAGAGCGCGGCGCACAAACTCGTGACTACAATGAAGATTGTTTCAACGTAGCATTCACCTCGTAAGACTTTGAAGCGTTTGCCCGAAACCGTCACTGCACAAACTGTGACACCACCCATCAAAATGTTCGTTCCCGCGGATGTCCTGCAGGGTTCTGTCCTCGGACTGAACGACGCAACAGCAATAGCAATATTGCCTTGCCTCTTCAAGTATGCCATGTTTTTAACAGGAGCAACCCAAGAAAAACATTTTACCCTGGTTTTGCACAATGCTTTCAGGGACGGTGTCATAAATTTGAGGAGCTGGTAATCCATATTCGATCATTGGATTGCCGCCGATAGAAATGTCCACATCTTGAAGTGAACTGAGACAGGTGTTCAGCACAAGTTCATCAGTTACATCGACTTCGTCTCCAGTAGCACGCCTCAAAGCTCGCAGAAAATCTTCAGACAGATGATGGCGATATTTCAATGAACATAACTTTTTTGTAATGCTTAGCACCGCATTTTTTTTAATAGTCTTCCTCCAGGGTTGTTTGGAACTTGAATTTTTCAAAACGAACTATACAATACAACTTTTATGAAGCAAATACATATAACCATCTACGAATTTTAAGAATAACTAACTACTAACCTTGCCAACGTGATCAAATTTAAATGATTAAAAAAAATTGTTAACACGTAATTTGATTTGATTTTTATCTCTCATAGATGGCGCTATTTTAAAATTGTCTTTTTACTACTAATAATCATTGAACTATGTCCCTCAGCATAGCTTACTGAAAAACATCATTTAAATATGCGTTGTTAGATTGTCACAGAATGCGTAAGAAAAATAAGTATTCACAACTTTCCCGGCCCGTCCTTTATTCATGCAAAATTTGAAGATAATAATTGTATGTATAGATTATTCGTAAAACTCTTTGGTTAAGTCCTAAGAGGACACAAATTTCCGCACAACTGTTGTATTTTAATTGTGTCTGTAATTACGGTAGTGAAAGGTAAAAATTATATTATGTAATGATTTCGTTTGTACTAATTTAGTTCAGTAGATGTCGTTGTACGTATATAATAACATTGATACGTTATTTAAGATTAGGTTGCGTTGCAAAATAAATCCGTTAGACCGTTGGAATTTTTTAGTAAAACGAACCAATTATATATACGATACAACTTTTATGAAAAAAATGTACCACCATCTATGAATTTTAAGAATAACTAACTGTTAACCTTGCCAACATGCTCTAATTTAAATTAATAGTTTTCAAAAAGTGTTAACATGTAACTTGATTTGATTTCGGTGTAATTTCATAGATGGCGCTGTTTTAAAATTGTCTTTATACTACTAATATTCATTAAACTATGTTTCTTTGCCCAAATTACGTAGTTTTAAAAAACTAATAATGGGAATCTTTATCATTTACCTAAATAAGTTTACGTGCCAAGTTTCAAGTTAATTAACCCAAGGAATAAGATTCTCCCATACAAACTTTAACATCCCCTAAATCTTGCACTGGGGGTACTACTGAAAAAATAAATATGCCATCCTTGATAACTACTTTAGGGTAATGTTTGTGCTAAGTTTTGAGTCGATCGGCCTACGGAAAAAGAAAGTTACACCCTTGCATCCATTGCACCATTTAAATTCAATATTGCTTACCTCCCATAACTTACGGCGTGATAATATGTAGCCTAAAGCCTTCCTTGGCTTACAAGGAACATTTTTGCTGAATTTCAATTCAATCTATCCAGTAGTTTTGGCGCCAACTCGTACCATAGGCACAGACAAACAGACAAACAGACACGAAATCTAAAAAGTCACTTTTTGTCATCAGTTACGTTTTTCTAACAAAAGCCACTTAATTTTTCCAGAAAATTCTCAATGTACAGTTTTTCTTTCGTTACTATTTTATTATATGTATAGATTAAACATAAAATAATAAAAATTTGGAAACGGCATTGAGGATACTTGATTAAAAATTATTAATTTTTTTACAAAATTCTATTTAGCCTGGGAGTTTATAGCTTTTGAGATAAGTTCCGACTGTCATGTGAGTGAAGCTGCTAGCAATTACTAGTTATCACATCACGATTATACTGTAATTGTAAAAGATGTATTATGTGTGATGTGAACAGTCCTTTTTTAACGATTCTTTCTTTCTTTTTTCTCGCATCCATCGGATACCTGCAATTCTTGCCAGATCATCGGTCCATTTTGTAGGTGGCTTTCCAACACTGCGTCTTTCCTTCCACTTTCCTTTCTAAAAATTAAAAACAAATCTTAAATATCATTCTCGAGAAATTAAAAGAATATTTTTGAAAGTCTTGATAACGTTACTTTCAGTGATGACCGCTCAGATGTTCCATAACTCTGTGGATAACACATACTTGTGGCCACTTACACAGATTACGAGTTAGAGGTTTCGCTTTTGAATTTGACTGTTTTATTAATGTATCATTTGAACTTTGTAAATAATGGCTATTTTGTGGTAGTAAACAGAGTCATAAATATCTGGTTTGTGATTGTATTCCTGTGAACTTTTGTGGAGCTTTGAGTGAAAGTAATAAAAATAATACATACATTACTTTTATTTATGTATTGAACATCCGTTGCAGCCTTGGATAGTACTGGCCATGTGGCGCAGTAGGACTGAAGCCTTCTGGAGCCAAGGGTTGATTCGATGGAACGGTTATTGGGTGGGATTGTAGATAACGCATGTCTTCCTATCGCCTTAGTAACCCTTGTTTTAGGACATGCTGTGCATATTTTTTATGAATCCGTTGTGTTTGTTACTTCTTCACACCTAAATGGTACAATAAGCATATTATATGATACTTTTAATCCCGTTTTATTATTTGAATTCGGATTTATATATTTTACTATCACGTGGATGAAGTCATTGGCTGCAGCCAACAATGAAAAAAAATACTTTATTAATTATTGCTGGGTTTGAACCCATGACTTTCAACTTGTAATTCAGGGCCATTATCGTTGGGCCATCACTGCTCAGTTAGAAGGTACCTTACTTAATTAATGATTGTAAAATAACAAACAAAATCTAAACCTCTCACCAATTAATAAACGATCGTGAAATGCGAATAAAAGCTTTTCATAATACCAATTAAAAGCTGCGCAATAATTTGCTTTACATGCATTACGGATGAGTTTCGTAATTAAATGGAGGAACCCACAGAGCCGTCATTAGTCATTAAATACGTTTAATATGACCAGTCGTGCTGAAATTGCATCTTTTAGGGTTACGTAGAATTTCAACGCATCCAACGATGCATAACATGTAGTCATCACCAGCCTTTTTAATGTTTCCACTGCAGGGACACAGGTCTCCTCTCTAAGAGAGGGAATGGGCCGTAATCCACCACGCGGGCCCAGTGCGGGTTGGTGGATGACACATGTCTTCGAATTTTTGGTTCTAGGACATGCCGGTTTCCTCACGATGTTTTCCTTCACCGTTTTGAGAGCAGTGGTGATGAAATAAATTCACAAAGTAATGCGCCTGGCTGGGTTTGAACCCCCGACCTACAACACGTAAGTCGGGGCCGTTACCACTCGGCCACCACTGCTCTCTCAGTAAAATGTAGTACGTCAAATGAAAAATATTGTGTTCTTTTTTGGTCTACCACAAAGTTCACATTCTACTCCATAGAGATCTACGCTTTTGAATGCGCAATTAGCATCATTATTTTTATGACAGACAGACTTGACGTTTCAAAAGTGCCTGTAAATGGTTTATTTAATGGTGTCTGGAGACACTTTCATTGTGCGTACAGCCAAGGAGTGGAATTCCTCGCCGGAGTCAGTGTTTCCTGACGGCTACAATCCGAGAATCTTTAAGTCAAGAGTGAATAGGTTACTTCTAGGTAAGCGCGCTCCATCGTCGACCGCATCGTTGCTTTCCGTCAGATGAGATAGCGGTCAAGCGCAAACCTATAATCAATAAAAAAAAATTGGAATAAAATGATTCTGACTGTTCACATTATCAAGTCCAGTGGCTTGGTAATTATAAAATTCAACTATACTTACATTGTTTTAAATACGGAGCCTTGAGTACGAAATCTTTTCTTGACTATTTTTTACAGTGACTGCAATAAAACGCATTTCAATTAACTAGATACATTAATAATTACATCCAAAGTTGTTTCTTTACTAATGCATCTATTTATTTGCTATCTCACGATCAGTGTCAGTTCATGTTGTTTATATTCCAATAATGTATTTTGAGTGGTTGCTGCAATTGGTTGCTATAACTAGGTACTATTTCGGGGCGAGTATGTGTGTTTTATAATACAGAACATAGACACATATGCTTACTTTAGTGTATACAATATACATAGATAATGCGTTTATGTTTTAACCTAAAAGAATTGCAAAAACTATCTACGATTGTGATAAAAACCACTGTCATAATATACTATCTTACACAGGTTTCACTGTCTGACATAAAATAGACAAGCATATACATTAGATGTCAAAGTTCTATATATCACACTGGTTTAAACTAAACTCTACTGTAATGTACAATTTTATTTTAGTACGTATCACCATCCTGTAGTTACGAAGTACCTGGGACTAGTCTTCAACAGTCGGTTTCTTTCGAGGAGCAATTCTGAAGTCAGACTACCAAACTGTAGCGGACTGGGGCCGCTCTAAAGTAGGTCCTGTCCAATTTAGGGGATCTAATATGAATTATCTGCATGTATTTAAATGCAATTTCAACAATTTTTGGCGACTATAAATCGGTTTTTGGGCCCACAAAAGTAGTCCTTTATTATAAAGGGCTTCTCTTTTTTCTGTAAGACAGTCGGTTCCTTTTGAGGTGCATTTCTGAAGTCAGTCTCCCAAATTGTAGCGAACTGGAGCTGGAAAGCGGGTCTTGTCCAATTTAGGCGGTATAATATGAATTATTTGTATGTATTTCAACGAAAAATTTGTGGCGTCTATTAATCGGTGTTGAGCCCGCGAGGGTAATAATAAAGGCCTCTTTTCTCTGTAAGCAATGTAAGATGTGAAAAATTAAATGAATGAACGAAATGATGTGGAATTCTGTAAGAAATGTGGAAAAGTGGGAGCTAAGTAAGCGAGCTAAGTGGGTGTGACATAAAAACTTTCTCATTTCTATACTCTTCAAATTTCATTGACCTAATATTTAATGTAATCTTTTTTTTGTTACAGAGTGGTCAGAAGCCTAAAGTCCTGTCGAGGTTCACATGCCTGGGTCGAGGCTCCGGCTACTACGCTGACGTTGACACCGGCTGTCAGGTAAGACTGTTATTTTTATTGATACAGTTTAGGGCTACTGAGCGTGATGCTGCTTACAATATTTTCTCAGTAATGAAAAAAAAAAATATTTTGAGTAAAATTCCGTAGATGATCATCATCATTGAAGTATTAAGTATCATCGCTTACTATGAGGTGAGATTGTGGTCAAACGCGAGCCTATCTTGAATTTCAGAATTTCATTTCAGTTTTTAAGTTGAACTGTAAACGTTTAGAAAAGTATGTGTAAATCGTTATATCTCTGTCTATTTCTCAATCCTATCCTGGCGGCCGTTACGCTGTCACTAACTCTCTTTTCTTTCATATCATGGAATGGATATTCATAACTCTATCACTGACATGCGTTTCGTCCTTCGTTTCCAAGTGACCATACCAAACTAACGATTTATTTATTTTTCGTTTTTTTTTTAAGGAATATTACAATAAGCAATACAGATTATTAATGTACAATAGGTATTTAAAAGGAAAAAATAAAATCAATGTTTTTGAGATTATTAGCCTTTCAGTTTCCTTTTACGTGTTACGGTCCCGACTTACGAGTTGTAGGTCGCGGGTTCAAACCCAGCCAGACGCATTACTTTGTGTAATTTATTTTATCACCACTGCTCTCAAAACGGTGAATAAAGGAAACCGGCTTGTGCAAAAATTCGAAGACATGTGACACCAATCCGCACTATTCCCGCGTGACGGATTATGCCCATTCTCTCTTTTAGAGAGAAGGCCTGTGTCCCAGCAGTGGGTACTTTATAAGGCTGATGTAATCTGCTTTTGGCGATTGATGTAATATGCCGTTCGTATAAATTATACATAATCAATAACGATACAGTCTTGACCTATACTATGTACTTGATTTACCTAATTAGAACCTAAAAAACCTAGTATTATCATATTATCACTAGGTCAAAAGAACGATAAAAAATATTCATAATTCATTTATCTACACGACCTTACGTAACGAAAGGAATCGAATCACGAAGCCAATCGATTAATAACGGTCATTAGTGTCACAATAAACATATGGGCAGAAGGTTAGCTTCATACAACGAATGAAAACTGGGGTGGGTGAGTTTTTGTTCATGAACAAACTATTAGTGGTGTGAAACTAAACATGATTATGAACAACTTCCAAAACTATCACAAAATATATTTAATTCTTTCAGAATTGGAATGTCCATATTTTTTTACATAACTAAACTGTCTTGCGGGTGGTTAACGAAACTTCTTACAAACCGTTCTGTTGTGCTAACAAAATTATAATGAAGCTTGTATGTGTGCGGTAGACCCATATGTGTGCGTAAGTTTTCGCACATTTTAAGGTAAAAACAAAAAAAATGCATTGGCCACTCGTGGGCCACGTAAGCTGATCTGGGAGCGTCAAAAGTCAAAGTCAAAATATTTTTTTTCACATCGGCCTACATGGGCACTTGTAAAACGTCATTAGCTAGTACGGTTCGAAAATGAGTCGCGAAGAACCTTCAAGAAACTCCAAGGTTACTCTTAAAAAAAATGGCTTGTTACAACACTTCCATATTCGTCGGTTTCTATACATTTTAAACACTTGTAAAGCTACATTAGACCCTCTAAATTATTACTATCTACGTACGGACCCACTAGACTCTACGTATAATTCACGCGTGGCTCACGTGCGTAGGTTTAAAATAATTCCCGTTTTATAGACTTGGCCTTCTGCAATATCTTTCTGTGTAGTGGTGAAGTAGTAATGCCATTAGATATTATGGTAATTGGCTACCGGATGAGATGCGCTGACACACACATGCGCTTTTATGGTCAAGTACCGATATGGTCGTAGATTGTGGTGACGATTATAATTGATGTTAATGATGTGGTGAACCGTGACAAAGATTGTTGAAAAATGTCACGCGGTTACGACATTGCATATAGGTATAATCTTCGTCACATAAGTTGAACCATCGTGGTGGTACTGAGGCCAAGGGTTCGTGTCTGAAAGGAAGGCTCTGGCCCTGGTATATATGGCAATGTAGGAACAGGGAAGGTTGTTTAATCAGTAAGAGGCTGATACCGTTTTCCGCTCCGCCAAAGAGATGATTTTTACCTACCATACAAAAATCCATCATAGTATTCTACCTTACTACTAGGTACCTACAGGTCATTTGACTCACTTAGCTGATGATTTACTAATTCGAGTTTACGAAAAAAGTACTTTGTTTTTTAATTTTGTCTTTACAAAGCTATCGATTTGTTACTCATAAAAATACGATAGTATTTCCTGAACCGAATAACCCTCTACGGGATTAAAATGTAACATTTTAATATAGATATAATATGAAATATAGATTGGGTATATAAGGAACGATACCTCCTCCCATAATACACTTTACCAACACATACAAAAGAAAGGACACTCATACCAAGTCATGCAACATTCTCTGAAACAAAAAAGGCGTAAATCCTCTTTGTCTGTCATCGCCGCCGCTCATACAACTCATACAATGTCATACACACCATTAACTTCTACAAGACTATCCATTCATACCGTCATACATACATACAAAATACTGGACAGTGAGGGCTCGGAGACAGGTAATTTTATTTGACCCTTACAAAGTCAATTACTTTGTATGTTATTATGCAACCATCTTTTTAATAAGTTTAACTCATTGTGTTAAGGTCTGTTTGTGACAACTTCTCAATTTTAACTTTGACACTAAACGTGAGGACTTGTAATTGGCTTGCTGTTGTTTGTGATTGTTTTTCATTTTTATTTAATGTAATTATAGTCCGGGAGGCAGCGGCTATTTTGGTTAGTGTTTTTATGCCGATCTTTACTTCACAATAAGCTCTTTCTAATAACGAAAGTGAAGGTCAGCTGACGCACCAGCGGGGGCGTTTGCTATGAGACCCCATAGAACACGTCAAAAAAAAAAATCTAAAAAGTATTTTATTCCACATGAAATTTTTTTCACGTGTTATTGACATTGATTACAATTAAAAGAAAGTAGTCAGCTGCACAACTGAGGGTGGATTATGCGTCAGCTGAGCGTGCGAACTAGCCAAAAATAAAATAAAATAAAATTATTTTATGCCGATTGAATTTTTTTTACATGATTTTAGACATTTACAGAAACTTGATATTGATAATCAGCTGCATATTTAGTGGGGGAAAACACGTCAGCTAGAGCAGGAATGTATGACTGCGCGCATATATCTCTATGACTCGCGGAATTTTCAATGCTCCGACTGACGCCTTTTTCCCCAACGGACAATCAGCTGACGAATATTTTCTTGTATCTATATATTAACACTATAATATTTATACATTCCATGTCGTCATTTAACAATTTACCCAAGATTTAACTTACAGCTTATTGTCTTCCGTACAGAGGAATCTTATACCTGCGTTCCTGCGTCCCTTTCCCCAAAAGGGACAGCTGTGTTTTAGTGGTGGGTCGTCGACGATTTTACAGTCGACGCAACGAGACCGTTTACCGTCGACGATAAACTAGTTTAAAAAAACAGTCTAATTTTCGACTAGTTTACGTCGTCGTCGAAAAGACTACTTCATCACATAAACGATTAGTGAACGTGAACG
Source organism: Mythimna loreyi (assembly GCA_029852875.1). Taxonomy (NCBI): domain Eukaryota; kingdom Metazoa; phylum Arthropoda; class Insecta; order Lepidoptera; family Noctuidae; genus Mythimna; species Mythimna loreyi. The sequence continues at coordinate 1,240,142 of CM056790.1, forward strand.
AACGAAACTACCTACAATGCTATCAATATAAAGTATGTGAAGGCAAAGTGCAAAGAACACCAGAGTTATCGTTGGCATGCCCAGGTCACGAAGAAGCTGACACAAAAACTGTTTTTCACGTTTGTCACTTGACTTCTGATGCTCACGTTACTATTCGCTGTTCAGATACAGACATTTTAATAATTATGTTGGCAAACATGAATTCTATACAGACCGATTTGCAAATCTCGATGCACGTTGGGACCGGAAACAATCAAAAGTTTATAAATGTCACCAAATTGTCTCAAACGTTGGGTCTAGATTTGTGTTCAGTATTGCCAGCATTTCATGCCATGACAGGCTGTGATTTCAATTCTGCTTTTTACAGAAAAGGGAAGAGAAAACCGTTTCAAATTCTTCGAAAATCTCTAACTTACATTAAAGCATTGTGTGACATTTCCAATTTACCGAATTGTAATCTGGATCAATTGTTTGCAACACTGAAAGAATATGTATGCAGATTATATGCGTTTACGAGAGTCAATGATATCAATGTTGCTCGTGTGATGACGTTCACCAAATCATATGGCAATAACGATGACTGCAATCCATTGAATTTGCAAAAAAGAATCGATGGTTCGTTGTTCCCGCCCTGTAAAGCTGAACTGCAACAACATTTTCTTCGAACGGCATATATCGCCCACCTTTGGAGCCATGCTCACCGTGCCATGCCAACTGACCTGTTGCCAACTGAGTATGGATGGGAAGAATCTGAAGAAAAATATTATTTTAAATGGTTTACGGGTGATCAATTGCCGCTATCCATCACTAGCATCACTAATCTCGACATGAACCCACATGGTATGAAAAAAAATATCTTCTTTTGATTTCTGGCAAATAATATTTACTTACATGATTTTGTTAATTAATTGATTGATATTTTTACAGAGGACGACGAAACCGAGAACGATGGAGTGTGTGACATAAGCATCGATAATTGTGATGACGACAGTGATGCAAAGGAAGATGATTCATAAAAAAATATTTCTTTGATTTATATTAAGATTTTTATGTTAATTTTAATAAAAATAATCGAATAAAATTACGTTTCAATTAATCCAAATATTACAAACTAATAGAAATCATATTAATGTTGTTACCGCTTCACTCCTATGAATCTTGGGTAAATTGTTAAAAGACGACATGGAATGTATAAATATTATAGTGTTAATATATAGATACAAGAAAATATTCGTCAGCTGATTGTCCGTTGGGGAAAAAGGCGTCAGTCGGAGCATTGAAAATTCCGCGAGTCATAGAGATATATGCGCGCAGTCATACATTCCTGCTCTAGCTGACGTGTTTTCCCCCACTAAATATGCAGCTGATTATCAATATCAAGTTTCTGTAAATGTCTAAAATCATGTAAAAAAAATTCAATCGGCATAAAATAATTTTATTTTATTTTTGGCTAGTTCGCACGCTCAGCTGACGCATAATCCACCCTCAGTTGTGCAGCTGACTACTTTCTTTTAATTGTAATCAATGTCAATAACACGTGAAAAAAATTTCATGTGGTATAAAATACTTTTCAGATTTTTATTTTTTAACGTATTCCGCAGCTTCCCAATCTCGCATCCACCGCAACTGGACCAGCTGACGATCGATTTCGTCATAAGCCACATGCATTCTGTTTTCTATATTAACATCAGCCGGCATAAAATGACTTGTTTAAAAAGCCGCTGCCTCCCGGACTATTAGGGACATTTGTTTTTAGGTAGTTATATTTTCGAGCCGTTTGGGGTTGAAACTCTCGGATCGTGGGGTCCGAGTGCCCACAAGTTGTTTAATGAACTTTCTAAACGACTTGTTGACACTTCGCGTGACCCAAGGGCTGGCTTTTACCTTGGGCAAAGAATAAGCATTGCCATACAGCGTGGCAATGCGGCCAGCCTTTTGGGCACTTTACCGGTCGACAGCGATGCGGAAGAGTTTTTTGACGCTTTATTAGATTAGGTATTTTTAGTTGAGTTAATTAGGTTTATGTAGTTTTAAGGTTAAATATCTAATTATTTGTGTACAATAAATAAATTGGACCCATTTGTGGTTTAGTGGGAATGTGAATTAGGGACATAATAGTTTAGTCAAGAGTTTAAGCGGCTAGTCAAATACTACATGCTATCACACACACCCACACAATTAATATTCACGCAAATAGTAACAATAATCCATCTATTATTATCATTTTTCTTTCTTTTGTAAACATGCTTAGTCATAAATAACTTGCCGCATTTGGTAATGTGTAAGTACATAATAATTTATACAATGTAACCATTTCCGAATGAGAGGGAGTCCTGGTGTCCTGAAATACAAACTTTTTGTCTAGCTTAGGCACCAGTCTCCCTCCCACAAATAAAAAAAATAAAAAAAAAGTTGGAACTTTATTCTCAAATAAAGTTTAAGTTTTACAACTTTTTCATAAATCAAATGTGTGTTCACTTGGTACAATGCCTTCCAAATGAGAATAGGATCGATTGCCATGTTGTGACGTCACGATTTACTGTCAAATTGAGGCAAGATTTTTTTCGAATTCAGTTTATTTACGAAAAATTTAATTTATTTCCGAACAGTGAACGAAAAAAGTTTAATAAGAATCCTTTTTTTCAATATTACTCATCTCTGAGTTCCTAAATTTTGCATAAATATCTTCGATTTGACAGTACGGCGTGACGTTACATCCTGTCGATCGATTCTATTCTTATTTGGAACACATAGTATGTGGGAACGGATTATGCTAAAATATTGTCGATTATTTATTGAGCGGAAAATTCTATCCATCAGATACGAAAAAAAAAAACACTGATTATATTCTGTATGTATAGTAGGTATTTTTAGTATGTTAATGTTTCTCCTCATGTCTAGGTAAACTACACTTTTTGTGAGACTCATAAATCAATGGTTGACCATTCATTCGAATGCAAGAAGCTAATTGTTCAAGAAGCTTAAAAGCTTCATTGTACAGTTTTGATGACTCTACAATGCGGCCAAACCATTAGCAATTGTTTTTGTTAAGTTATTAATCTCCTGTAACCTTAGTTTTTTTTGTACCTAGTACTTAACTGCTTGTAATTTATGAGCAAAAAATAAACAGGGAAAATACTGTCATCTATTTATTTCTATTTAGCTTTCCATTCGATTGCAATTTATTTGTCTTCAAGGCTAGAGTGAATAAATCTTAAATAAACTAGTGTGCCTTCAACGATTGCATAACTGCTTACCATCAGGTAGGATCACAGTAAACGCTGGTTTACAGCATATACAAAAAAAAAAGAATTGTTTGAAAAAGCACTCAGTACTTAACTCTTAGAGAGGAGGCCTGTGTCTCAGCAGTGGGAACATTAAAAAAAGGCTGATGATGATGACTGTATTGCTTTCCATAACCACGTAGATTGTATAATTATTAAATAGTCGAAAATAAATATGGACCCTGTTGGGTACAACAAAATTTGGGAAAAAGAAAGAGGCGCTACGGGTAAAGTTATCTTCTATAGGTAACATACCAATAATATCTAACATAACTATAAAATTGTGAAAAACCATTTTACTTATTACTAAAAACCTACCAAAATTTATCATCGTCCATGTCATTGCCCACAGGATGTATGATCGCCCACAGCTCAAAGGTGACCACGCCATGTAAGGGCACATCTTATGACACCTTCATATCGCTTACGCAACATTTTTACCTTTAATTGGTCCTCTGCTCCGAGATGAATCAGCTTCAATCATACGAGTCGAAACAAGCGATTCAAACTGATTTATAAGCCAAGAAGGATCTTAACTTGTAAATTTATTTTAGGTGTCTGGATGATCAAGAATTATGGTGGTCCTTGAGCACCCAGATTGAATATCTGAGGATTCTGTTATTTACGGTTTGGTGTGTTGAGTTTGAGGAAAATGGAATGAGTAAAGACTTAAGTCAACATATGTTGTCTGTCGTATGATCAGCAATTTATTGTCAATGTCAAACCTTGACGACATGACAAAGATGCGGGATAATTTGGATAAAGATAGAAAACATTTATTTGATGTAATACAGAAAAATTAACAGGTAATTATATTATTAAGCTAAACATAAAATAAATATATATAAGTAGAAACAATCACAAACATCTATCTTATGAGCAGGCACTTAAAAACCATTTGAAGTAAAAGGAAGGAAAGAAGAAGAGAAGAAAAAGTAGTTGGAGGTGAAGGTGAGGGCACGCAGAGACGAGTAATATGGTGTAAGAAAGGGGAAGTCTATATCTGACTGTTATTCGATACTGTAGCGACAGGTCATAAACCGAGAAATTAAAAAAAAAACACAAATAATAATTTTAAAAGTCTTTTTAAAAATGCGATCTAGATTCTTTGTTACACTTTAAATTACGATACAAATCAAATATATAGTAAAAGTCATAAGATTGATGAAACTTTCAATATCAATGGCCTTCATTTTGATTTATTATGATGAATGGTGCGTCTTCCCACAATACAAATTATTATTTTGCAATAATTTGATTCTTTACTATAATTACAGTCGTAGGTAATTGCGCCTAATACATTTCCTTTTCTGTTAACTCTTTAGGCCTTTTGTGAACAGAAAAGGACAAAATAATGATGATGATGGTTTTTTTTTACTAAATCCAAAATGCATACAGGTTATTTTGGATTTAGTAAAACTAAACCCATCATCATCATTCAGCTAAAGCCAGGGCCTCCGATTTTTTCAATAACACTATCACACAAATGTTATATTTATAAGTGAAATGTTGGTTTGTATAATTGTGTGTTTGTTATTTCTTTAGGCTCGAACGTCTAAACTTATTTCGATGGAACTTGGTACATGCGTAAATCATATCCTGAAATGATATATATTTTATTCCGGGAGTATGTTCCTTTGGGATAATTTTGTACTTTAAAGCGAGCGAAGCCGATATTTTTCCTTATGAGTAAAAAAATAATGTTATCTAAACCAAAATGTTATTGTAAAAATCAGGTCAATGAAATTCATGAGATTAGCCCTTAGGCTTAAAAACAAGATTTTTATACTAAAGCTTGTATTTACGATTGCAAAACATTGATTCAAAAGATTGCTTTTGAATGAAGGTGATACTCGTAAGTACATAATGAATGCACAGTTTAATCATAGATAATTTAATTTTAATCGATTAGTATCAATAGTAAACGTCACATCGATCATCTATCCACTCAGCCATTTGATAGATACAAACGATTCAAGTAGCATAATTCAAAATAGCATAAAGACTCAATTTTAGCAGCTGTCAAAACATGACTATATAAAGAATCCAGTCTTCAAATGTCGAAACTCTTTCGGCATATAATTACCGAAGCTGAGTTTAAAGACTTAAAATCATGAGTGTGGCCTCTGAAACCTGCGAATTCAAGAGATTTATAGCTTCTGATAAATTACATTTCGCAACATCAAGGCTCTGTAATAAGGGTCCCTTGAAAAATGGCTTATTTATGGGACTTTAAGCGTGACGTTATTTGTACAGTGATGAAATGGCGGTAAATCGAAAATGTCATATTTTGCATCATTCGCTACTTGCTGACTGGTAGCTTTGGGTTTTGGATAATTGTGTTTTGACGATCTGTTGTTTGGAATTAACCTTTTGAATACCCTAATTAGAGATGTAATAAAAATACAATAGGTGTGCGGACGCGTTCGCTTGGGGCTCAATAGTTTAATTAAAAACATTACAGAGTTCGGCTGTTCTAACTTGGTGAGCCAGAAGTTAGAATTAAATTATTGTTTTTTAAACCATTTTTTTAGTACACAAGCGAAAGTTCGACAAGCCTAGTTTTTTTTTTTATGGTAGGTGAAAATCATCGAATGACGAAAACCGCTCTTGGGCGGAGCGGGAGACCAGTGTCAGACTCTTACTGACTAAAAACCTATCCCGTACCTTCCTTGCCCTATTCCCAGAGCCGCGGTAACAGTTTCACTAATTAGAACGGTCGTTTTGTACATAGTTGTGTTGATATTAATTAAAACCAATAGTTGTTTGTTATCGAACTCTTCTGAAATGGTTTGACCTATTTTTGTGTTTTTTTTTTGGTGGGCTATAATAATCTCTAATTAATAATTAAGTTTCTTGTCTATCATGAAATGTACCTAGACGTAATTTGGCCCTGAGTTGTCACTCTTGATAATAGACAGTCAATTCTTGTACAATTCGAAAATCGACTTAACAATACTGATTAGAAAGTTCCAGTTACAAAAAGAATAGAGAGATCAATTCTTTTGGTATATACCTGCTGAAAATATAAAATTACAAGGTTATTAAAATTTGTCTCCTTATAAATATTTATTGCCACAAATTCACTTGTAGATAAACCAATAAAAAAGTTTGTCCTCTAACTTGAACGTGTTAATTACACACTTTTTATCACAAGTGACATCACAACTTAATATGTGATGTCACTTGTAATAGAAGGTGTCTATGGTGTTTAACTGTTACATATTTTTTTTTTTTAAATGTATATGCTGCATGCGAGCTTTCTCCACTCTGTCACATAAACCTTTAAAGGTTTCAGACAAGTGTCTAATTGGTTTTTATTTATGTAAAATTGTAAACTTATTGAACAATAAAGGAAAAAAAAATTGATACTTTGGAAAATAAAATGTCGTATTTTATTGATTTAGACAACGTAAGTATTTGTTTTGTGTTATAAAACTCACCATAAAACGCCTCCACGCCTGATATTTTGTAACATTAATATATAATGGGCGATTTGTGGGCGATCTATCAGATGATCTCATTGAATGAATTTGTTAGAGTACACTGGACACGAATAAGATACAGCAGAAATAACTAAGAGAGCAGTGGTCATGACCTCTACTTACGAAACGTATGAATCCCGCTCTTGGGCAAAGCGGGAAATAGTGTCAGACTCTTATTGACTAAACACCTCATCCCGTTTCTTCTTTACCTTTCGCACTGGGGCCATGCCTTCCTTTCAGAAAGAGACCCAGGGCTCCAGAAGACTTCAACCCTTGTACGTCGCGAGTTTAAACCCAGGGTTTACTTTGTGTTATTGATTTCACCACCACTCTAAAAAACTCTATGGAAATCTTGTGATAACTGGCATATCCTATACTCAGAAATTCTAAGATACAATATAGGTAGACCAACTCTCACTGAGTCCCCTTAGCGGATTATGGCGTATTCCCAAAAGTGCTTAGAACCGATGGGAAGTTGCCCACTTATCTCTTATTTAAATCTCATTTTTGCTACAAAAACCATCATCAGCCTTTTTAATGTTCCCTTTGCTGGGACACAGGCCTTCTCTCTAAGAGAGAGAATAAGCCATATTACACCACGTAAACCCAGTCAGAACTGATTGATGGATGTCCCAAATCTTCCACGCCTGATATTGACGGTTGAAGTTATCTACATCTACACTGATATAATAAAGCGGTAAAGTTTGTTTTTTTGTTTCTTTGTTTGTAGTAGGTAGTCTCTGGAACTACTGGTACAACTGGAAAAGTTTTAGCAACAATGCAATAGAAAGCTGCTTTACTCCTGAGTGACATAGGCTATATTTTAGGTACGCGGGCGAAGCCGCTGACAAAAGCTAGTTCTGTACAAAATACGAAATGTAACGTCTGTAATGGCAGTTGATAACAGATATTCGCCACCAAACATGCTATTACTTGAATAAAGTAATTATATCATGAATGTTACGAACAAAAGTAAATGTAGTTAACATTTTCATCGGGTAGTGTCAAGGGTAGTCGTGTTACATATTGTGAGGTAATTAATATTACTGTGGTTTATTGACCTTTATGTTGCAGCCTCATTGGAACTGATGGTACGGTACTGAGGCTCGAAAATGATGTTAACACGATCCATTTTACGCACTTTTTTTTATGGTACGTAAAAATCATCCAATGACGAATCCCGGCGGAGTGGGAAACAGTATCAGACTCTTACTGACTAAACACCCTACCCCGTTCCTCCCTTGCCCTATTCTCAGAGCCCCGGTATAACGCTATCGCACCAACCCTCGGCTCCAGGAGGCTTCGGCCCTAAAGGGCCCCTACAGTTTGCTGACAACTCCTTGGGGCGCGCGGGAACAGTGCGCGCCGTCGACGACTTGGGTTGGAACTGATGGTACAGTACTGAGGCTCTAAAATGAGGTCAACACGATCCATTTTGTTTCATGTAGTTAGTGTTTCATGTACCACCGGATGCGTCTCTAATCAAGATTAAAATGATGAAATTGTGAAGAAAAATATTATAATAATTTTTTTCAACAGCAATACTGCGATTTTTTTTGTAATTAGAGGTAAAAAATGGATACGGTTTTTTTTTTCCCCAGTTGGGTAAACAAACCATAGACCTTAGACCAGTCCAGCTCATCAACAGTACCAAACATTTAATTTTTGAGTTAGAATGCGGGTGCCAATATTTTTCTCAGCACTGTTTACAATTTTACAAATGACATTACATACCATATTATTATATATCATATATACCATATATTGACTGTCCTGTCAGCCTAGTAGTTAGTGACCCTGACTGCTATGCCGGAGGTCGTGGGTTCGGTTCCCACCCTAGACAAATGTTTGCGTGATGAGCACAATCATTTGTCCTGTGTCTGGGTGTTATTTATTTATAATATGTATGTATTTAGAAATATATAAGTATGTTTATCAGTTGTCTAGTACTCATAACACACTCTGCTTAGCTTGAGACTAGACGGCGTTGTGTGATGGTTGTCGAATATTATATTGTAATTATAGTCACTTTCAGAGCAAGTGTGTTGAAAAATTAAGTTACAGTCGTCATAGACTTTTGATACTGTGCATATATTTTTAATTTGATTTTCATTTATAATTAGTATGTCTGGCCTAGAAATGTTGGTAGCGGCAGTTGGGCAACTAGTAAATGCTTTACAATAGGTAATTTAGATTCAGTTATCTTAATGATACATACATTTGTGAATACATTTCATTATCTTATTATAATATTTTGATCCTTCACCAACATCAAGATAAAGAGATTTGATTAAAAAAGTTTATTAAAATATTCTTGCAATGTCTACCTTTCAAACTGTCATGATATTTATTGATTGGCATTATATATTACTCGTAAGCTACTGTAGTAATTAAAAAGGTTTTAACGAGTTAATTAATTGAAGTTTAATTATTTCTTATGATAATGTTAAATGGTTATAAACCTTTCGACTATCGTAATTACAAAAACAATTAAAAGACAATAGGTGTGCGAACATCAGGTGTACTTTTAGAGCTTAATTAACTAATAATAGAATAATTATTATTTCACAAAAATACTTACAAACTAATGAAGACTTTCTCTCTCTCTCTCTCTCTCTCTCTCTCTCTCTAGAGATAACTCCAGAGTATACCTGTATTTCAAGAGTCAGTGTGTTCTCCCTTAACATATTGTTCTATAGATTAATTATTGGAACAAAAATTAATTAAAACGAAAGTTAAATGAAGTTAACCTAAAATGATTAAATTTGGATTAATTAAGGTTGTTAATTAAAATTAAATGTGCATGTCGATTTTAGGTTTTAAATTTAAATAAAATAATTAAAAATTACCAATTAAAGTTTTATTTATTTACAATTAAAAGAGAGATAGAATGGTTATTGGTAGAATGTAAGGCATTGAAGATTGTCTGTTTATTCTTTGAACTTTCAAATAAATATGAAGCGTTACAGCACTATGAAAGTCAAAATAGCTGTTGCGTGGACCACGATGTCGAATAAATTAGGATGAGAGCAAGAGTAAAAAGAATGATGACAATTTTTTTTTCTGCTCTGGGTAGAATAACAAAAAGTG